>JARYGA010027604.1:0-1366838 GCA_030545235.1 Helianthus tuberosus | reverse complement strand
TTGACGATGCAAATAACTTAATTTCATAATCATATCTTACGGATGTACCCATGAGCAAACTGAAAACTTAAAACGTGACAATACACAGGTAGCTACTCCTGCATAATTATCACACGAAATGGCAAGTTGGCATACCCGTTATCCATTTCCTGAAAACTTAAATCCTAGGATCGATCCATACGCCCCCTAATCTTATATGTACCACACTTGTACTTAAGAGACGCCGTGAACTAATCTCTCCGTCACGGATGGAGCACATGATGTCGATGCCGCAACAACATGCTCGTGGGACACTCCACGAGAAGCGATACTCAGGGTATCAGAGTACAAATGGTCTTATTCACATAACTTATAAAACTTATTTTCAGAACAGAACGGAACATATATTGGAACATGCGATAATGAGTACAACTTAACAGAAAAACTATCGCATGACATGAAACTAAATCAAATGATTAGAATAGGAATCGAACGGACTGTCAAATGAATCGATAATCAAAGACGTGAGGAGTTTAAAAAATAGACATAGTAATTTAAAACAATTTGACTTGAGTAACATAATACTTATATATCATATTAAACTTGTAACTTATTTACTTATAACTTATAAGTCTTAAGATATTTAACTTGTAACTTGTAAAATACGAATCTTTGGCGAGATTGAAAATATAAGAGTGGAACCAGTCATCAAGGTATGGTTATCAATCCTATCTTGACAATTTCGTCCCCAAAATGTGGTTTATTAAACGAAACAAGATAAAACCTTGACTCGTTAATAAGGAACCACTGGAATAGGAAATGAAACTTGTATAAAATAAACCATTTTCTAAATAACTGATGTAAAACAAAACCTTTTCAAAACGTTTGTAACTTTCAACACATGTTTCATAACTTAATCTTAATACGGAATCTATAACTTATTTCATAACTTAGTCTTAATACGGAATCTATAACTTATTTCATAACTTAATCTTAATACGGAATCTATAACTTATTTCATAACTTAATCTTAATACGGAATCTATAACTTATTTCATAACTTAATCTTAATACGGAATCTATAACTTATTTCATAACTTAATCTTAATACGGAATCTATAACTTATTTCATAACTTAATCTTAATACGGAATCTATAACTTATAACTTAATCTTAATATGGAATCTATAATCAGAAATGATATACTTGTATCAAAACGATCTAAATCGAAAGAAAGGATTCTATCCGTACCCAACGGACATAAATCGATAGAAAGGATTCTTATAAAAATGACATAAATCGAACGAAAGGATTCTTATAAAAATGACATAAATCGAAAGAAAGGATTCTACCCGTACGATATATCAGAATTGACAGAAATCGAAAGAAAGGAATCTACCCGTACGATATATCAGAATTGACAGAAATCAAAAGAAAGGAATCTACCCGTACGATATATCAGAATTGACAGAAATCGAAAGAAAGGAATCTACCCGTACGATATATCAGAATTGACAGAAATCGAAAGAAAGGAATCTACCCGTACGATATATCAGAATTGACAGAAATCGAAAGAAAGGAATCTACCCGTACGGAACTTATAACTTATACTTAGATCTTAATACGGACTTTCAAATCAGAAATGATATACTTGTATCAAATGAAGTAAATTGAAAGAAAGGAACCTATCCGTACCTTAAAATCTCCAGGTGATGCTATCTTGTTTTCAATTGTAGGTTTATACGGGCAGAGTTTAGCCTACTGATTATCTTCTTAACCTAATTTGCTCACAAACTAGGTATTTAACTTAATACAGCATTTACGATAACTCACGAGATCAAATTCTCACAATGAATGACAAAATGCAATACTTTGCCCATCGAATTAACGATGATCCGTTGAATTAACAACGAACGACAAGGTATAATACTTTACCCATCGAATTAACGATGATCCGTTGAATTAACAACGAACGATAAAGTATAATACTTTACCTATCGAATTAACGACAATCCGTCAAATTAATGACGAACGATAAAGTATAACCCTAAAGTGGGCGGCACTTAAACATTCATTAGATATTTGAATCAATCGGACAATGAATCGTAGCAGCGATTGAGTTAATACCCTGTTCTGCAGCACCCTGCTATGCTTAATTTGTGTTTCGTGTGTGTTTGGAAGAGTAATCGGACAATAATTCGGCATAATTTTGGAGTTTGTTCGACGTTTTTGTGTCCAGAATCGAATGCCAAGGTCCTGTATTTATAGCTGAAATTTGGTCACCCATACGCATCGTAGGCCTAACATACCCTACGCATCGTATGGTAAGCATACGCACCGTAGGCCTTACTTCTCTACGCATCGTATGAGTTTCAACTAGCCTGCGCATCGTAGGCCATACTTTGATACGATGCGTAAGAGGTTGAAAGTCGGTTATAGAGTAGCCACGTGTGGGACTAGGCCTGATGACTTGACAAACTCGAATTCTCATATATTGACAGCAATTTAAGTGGATAATCATCCACTGGGGTTTACCCCCCCTGAGTTTTAGGGGTCCTAATCCTGATTCTGAAAATTCTGAAGATCTTAGGGTTTGTACAGAATTACTTGGGTGTCTTAATTAAGGTTTCCTATTGGACTATAATTCATAAGGATTGTTACATTTTATGTTTTAAAATTTTCGGGTGTTACAAATCTACCCCTCTTAAAAAAATTTCGTCCTCGAAATTATGACATGCATATATATATGATAATAATCATACTTAAACGCGACCCACTATGATCAATAGTTATACTTGAAATAAAGCCAGAGTAAAAACACGGAAGATGATGAAATACTTATGTTCGAGACTATCATGAAGTGAAAAGAAAAGTTTCTAACCTATGTATCGACTGATTGGACATCGAAATCCTAACCCAATGTCTACCCATTACCTCACAGGTCTTATCTTATGTTTAAGTTTTCTACAGGAAAGAGCCTTTGCTCTGATACCATAGCTGTAACACCCCGTCCCGGAACGGGCCGAAGTGTCACAATAACGGTGGTCAGATCAAAAACATAATTCCATTTATACTTAAATGTATTACAAGGCTTTACAATTTAATAAAGGATCTCTAATCTAGTACAATTATTTCTACCGTCTTGTCCAAACACTCGAGCACTCTTCCATATCCCCTGTCCCAGATTGTCCTGATAACCTGACGTAAAGAAGAAAACACAACAAAGAAAAACGTACGTCTGAGCAAAATTTGAATAAAGTTTTGCCCAGTGTGCGGATAGCGGAAAACAAAAGCTTAATTTATTTTGATAACCGGATGGAACTTGACGATGCAAATAACTTAATTTCATAATCATATCTTACGGATGTACCCATGAGCAAACTGAAAACTTAAAACGTGACAATACACAGGTAGCTACTCCTGCATAATTATCACACGAAATGGCAAGTTGGCATACCCGTTATCCATTTCCTGAAAACTTAAATCCTAGGATCGATCCATACGCCCCCTAATCTTATATGTACCACACTTGTACTTAAGAGACGCCGTGAACTAATCTCTCCGTCACGGATGGAGCACATGATGTCGATGCCGCAACAACATGCTCGTGGGACACTCCACGAGAAGCGATACTCAGGGTATCAGAGTACAAATGGTCTTATTCACATAACTTATAAAACTTATTTTCAGAACAGAACGGAACATATATTGGAACATGCGATAATGAGTACAACTTAACAGAAAAACTATCGCATGACATGAAACTAAATCAAATGATTAGAATAGGAATCGAACGGACTGTCAAATGAATCGATAATCAAAGACGTGAGGAGTTTAAAAAATAGACATAGTAATTTAAAACAATTTGACTTGAGTAACATAATACTTATATATCATATTAAACTTGTAACTTATTTACTTATAACTTATAAGTCTTAAGATATTTAACTTGTAACTTGTAAAATACGAATCTTTGGCGAGATTGAAAATATAAGAGTGGAACCAGTCATCAAGGTATGGTTATCAATCCTATCTTGACAATTTCGTCCCCAAAATGTGGTTTATTAAACGAAACAAGATAAAACCTTGACTCGTTAATAAGGAACCACTGGAATAGGAAATGAAACTTGTATAAAATAAACCATTTTCTAAATAACTGATGTAAAACAAAACCTTTTCAAAACGTTTGTAACTTTCAACACATGTTTCATAACTTAATCTTAATACGGAATCTATAACTTATTTCATAACTTAGTCTTAATACGGAATCTATAACTTATTTCATAACTTAATCTTAATACGGAATCTATAACTTATTTCATAACTTAATCTTAATACGGAATCTATAACTTATTTCATAACTTAATCTTAATACGGAATCTATAACTTATTTCATAACTTAATCTTAATACGGAATCTATAACTTATTTCATAACTTAATCTTAATACGGAATCTATAACTTATAACTTAATCTTAATATGGAATCTATAATCAGAAATGATATACTTGTATCAAAACGATCTAAATCGAAAGAAAGGATTCTATCCGTACCCAACGGACATAAATCGATAGAAAGGATTCTTATAAAAATGACATAAATCGAACGAAAGGATTCTTATAAAAATGACATAAATCGAAAGAAAGGATTCTACCCGTACGATATATCAGAATTGACAGAAATCGAAAGAAAGGAATCTACCCGTACGATATATCAGAATTGACAGAAATCAAAAGAAAGGAATCTACCCGTACGATATATCAGAATTGACAGAAATCGAAAGAAAGGAATCTACCCGTACGATATATCAGAATTGACAGAAATCGAAAGAAAGGAATCTACCCGTACGATATATCAGAATTGACAGAAATCGAAAGAAAGGAATCTACCCGTACGGAACTTATAACTTATACTTAGATCTTAATACGGACTTTCAAATCAGAAATGATATACTTGTATCAAATGAAGTAAATTGAAAGAAAGGAACCTATCCGTACCTTAAAATCTCCAGGTGATGCTATCTTGTTTTCAATTGTAGGTTTATCGGGCAGAGTTTAGCCTACTGATTATCTTCTTAACCTAATTTGCTCACAAACTAGGTATTTAACTTAATACAGCATTTACGATAACTCACGAGATCAAATTCTCACAATGAATGACAAAATGCAATACTTTGCCCATCGAATTAACGATGATCCGTTGAATTAACAACGAACGACAAGGTATAATACTTTACCCATCGAATTAACGATGATCCGTTGAATTAACAACGAACGATAAAGTATAATACTTTACCTATCGAATTAACGACAATCCGTCAAATTAATGACGAACGATAAAGTATAACCCTAAAGTGGGCGGCACTTAAACATTCATTAGATATTTGAATCAATCGGACAATGAATCGTAGCAGCGATTGAGTTAATACCCTGTTCTGCAGCACCCTGCTATGCTTAATTTGTGTTTCGTGTGTGTTTGGAAGAGTAATCGGACAATAATTCGGCATAATTTTGGAGTTTGTTCGACGTTTTTGTGTCCAGAATCGAATGCCAAGGTCCTGTATTTATAGCTGAAATTTGGTCACCCATACGCATCGTAGGCCTAACATACCCTACGCATCGTATGGTAAGCATACGCACCGTAGGCCTTACTTCTCTACGCATCGTATGAGTTTCAACTAGCCTGCGCATCGTAGGCCATACTTTGATACGATGCGTAAGAGGTTGAAAGTCGGTTATAGAGTAGCCACGTGTGGGACTAGGCCTGATGACTTGACAAACTCGAATTCTCATATATTGACAGCAATTTAAGTGGATAATCATCCACTGGGGTTTACCCCCCCTGAGTTTTAGGGGTCCTAATCCTGATTCTGAAAATTCTGAAGATCTTAGGGTTTGTACAGAATTACTTGGGTGTCTTAATTAAGGTTTCCTATTGGACTATAATTCATAAGGATTGTTACATTTTATGTTTTAAAATTTTCGGGTGTTACAAATCTACCCCTCTTAAAAAAATTTCGTCCTCGAAATTATGACATGCATATATATATGATAATAATCATACTTAAACGCGACCCACTATGATCAATAGTTATACTTGAAATAAAGCCAGAGTAAAAACACGGAAGATGATGAAATACTTATGTTCGAGACTATCATGAAGTGAAAAGAAAAGTTTCTAACCTATGTATCGACTGATTGGACATCGAAATCCTAACCCAATGTCTACCCATTACCTCACAGGTCTTATCTTATGTTTAAGTTTTCTACAGGAAAGAGCCTTTGCTCTGATACCATAGCTGTAACACCCCGTCCCGGAACGGGCCGAAGTGTCACAATAACGGTGGTCAGATCAAAAACATAATTCCATTTATACTTAAATGTATTACAAGGCTTTACAATTTAATAAAGGATCTCTAATCTAGTACAATTATTTCTACCGTCTTGTCCAAACACTCGAGCACTCTTCCATATCCCCTGTCCCAGATTGTCCTGATAACCTGACGTAAAGAAGAAAACACAACAAAGAAAAACGTACGTCTGAGCAAAATTTGAATAAAGTTTTGCCCAGTGTGCGGATAGCGGAAAACAAAAGCTTAATTTATTTTGATAACCGGATGGAACTTGACGATGCAAATAACTTAATTTCATAATCATATCTTACGGATGTACCCATGAGCAAACTGAAAACTTAAAACGTGACAATACACAGGTAGCTACTCCTGCATAATTATCACACGAAATGGCAAGTTGGCATACCCGTTATCCATTTCCTGAAAACTTAAATCCTAGGATCGATCCATACGCCCCCTAATCTTATATGTACCACACTTGTACTTAAGAGACGCCGTGAACTAATCTCTCCGTCACGGATGGAGCACATGATGTCGATGCCGCAACAACATGCTCGTGGGACACTCCACGAGAAGCGATACTCAGGGTATCAGAGTACAAATGGTCTTATTCACATAACTTATAAAACTTATTTTCAGAACAGAACGGAACATATATTGGAACATGCGATAATGAGTACAACTTAACAGAAAAACTATCGCATGACATGAAACTAAATCAAATGATTAGAATAGGAATCGAACGGACTGTCAAATGAATCGATAATCAAAGACGTGAGGAGTTTAAAAAATAGACATAGTAATTTAAAACAATTTGACTTGAGTAACATAATACTTATATATCATATTAAACTTGTAACTTATTTACTTATAACTTATAAGTCTTAAGATATTTAACTTGTAACTTGTAAAATACGAATCTTTGGCGAGATTGAAAATATAAGAGTGGAACCAGTCATCAAGGTATGGTTATCAATCCTATCTTGACAATTTCGTCCCCAAAATGTGGTTTATTAAACGAAACAAGATAAAACCTTGACTCGTTAATAAGGAACCACTGGAATAGGAAATGAAACTTGTATAAAATAAACCATTTTCTAAATAACTGATGTAAAACAAAACCTTTTCAAAACGTTTGTAACTTTCAACACATGTTTCATAACTTAATCTTAATACGGAATCTATAACTTATTTCATAACTTAGTCTTAATACGGAATCTATAACTTATTTCATAACTTAATCTTAATACGGAATCTATAACTTATTTCATAACTTAATCTTAATACGGAATCTATAACTTATTTCATAACTTAATCTTAATACGGAATCTATAACTTATTTCATAACTTAATCTTAATACGGAATCTATAACTTATTTCATAACTTAATCTTAATACGGAATCTATAACTTATAACTTAATCTTAATATGGAATCTATAATCAGAAATGATATACTTGTATCAAAACGATCTAAATCGAAAGAAAGGATTCTATCCGTACCCAACGGACATAAATCGATAGAAAGGATTCTTATAAAAATGACATAAATCGAACGAAAGGATTCTTATAAAAATGACATAAATCGAAAGAAAGGATTCTACCCGTACGATATATCAGAATTGACAGAAATCGAAAGAAAGGAATCTACCCGTACGATATATCAGAATTGACAGAAATCAAAAGAAAGGAATCTACCCGTACGATATATCAGAATTGACAGAAATCGAAAGAAAGGAATCTACCCGTACGATATATCAGAATTGACAGAAATCGAAAGAAAGGAATCTACCCGTACGATATATCAGAATTGACAGAAATCGAAAGAAAGGAATCTACCCGTACGGAACTTATAACTTATACTTAGATCTTAATACGGACTTTCAAATCAGAAATGATATACTTGTATCAAATGAAGTAAATTGAAAGAAAGGAACCTATCCGTACCTTAAAATCTCCAGGTGATGCTATCTTGTTTTCAATTGTAGGTTTATACGGGCAGAGTTTAGCCTACTGATTATCTTCTTAACCTAATTTGCTCACAAACTAGGTATTTAACTTAATACAGCATTTACGATAACTCACGAGATCAAATTCTCACAATGAATGACAAAATGCAATACTTTGCCCATCGAATTAACGATGATCCGTTGAATTAACAACGAACGACAAGGTATAATACTTTACCCATCGAATTAACGATGATCCGTTGAATTAACAACGAACGATAAAGTATAATACTTTACCTATCGAATTAACGACAATCCGTCAAATTAATGACGAACGATAAAGTATAACCCTAAAGTGGGCGGCACTTAAACATTCATTAGATATTTGAATCAATCGGACAATGAATCGTAGCAGCGATTGAGTTAATACCCTGTTCTGCAGCACCCTGCTATGCTTAATTTGTGTTTCGTGTGTGTTTGGAAGAGTAATCGGACAATAATTCGGCATAATTTTGGAGTTTGTTCGACGTTTTTGTGTCCAGAATCGAATGCCAAGGTCCTGTATTTATAGCTGAAATTTGGTCACCCATACGCATCGTAGGCCTAACATACCCTACGCATCGTATGGTAAGCATACGCACCGTAGGCCTTACTTCTCTACGCATCGTATGAGTTTCAACTAGCCTGCGCATCGTAGGCCATACTTTGATACGATGCGTAAGAGGTTGAAAGTCGGTTATAGAGTAGCCACGTGTGGGACTAGGCCTGATGACTTGACAAACTCGAATTCTCATATATTGACAGCAATTTAAGTGGATAATCATCCACTGGGGTTTACCCCCCCTGAGTTTTAGGGGTCCTAATCCTGATTCTGAAAATTCTGAAGATCTTAGGGTTTGTACAGAATTACTTGGGTGTCTTAATTAAGGTTTCCTATTGGACTATAATTCATAAGGATTGTTACATTTTATGTTTTAAAATTTTCGGGTGTTACAAATCTACCCCTCTTAAAAAAATTTCGTCCTCGAAATTATGACATGCATATATATATGATAATAATCATACTTAAACGCGACCCACTATGATCAATAGTTATACTTGAAATAAAGCCAGAGTAAAAACACGGAAGATGATGAAATACTTATGTTCGAGACTATCATGAAGTGAAAAGAAAAGTTTCTAACCTATGTATCGACTGATTGGACATCGAAATCCTAACCCAATGTCTACCCATTACCTCACAGGTCTTATCTTATGTTTAAGTTTTCTACAGGAAAGAGCCTTTGCTCTGATACCATAGCTGTAACACCCCGTCCCGGAACGGGCCGAAGTGTCACAATAACGGTGGTCAGATCAAAAACATAATTCCATTTATACTTAAATGTATTACAAGGCTTTACAATTTAATAAAGGATCTCTAATCTAGTACAATTATTTCTACCGTCTTGTCCAAACACTCGAGCACTCTTCCATATCCCCTGTCCCAGATTGTCCTGATAACCTGACGTAAAGAAGAAAACACAACAAAGAAAAACGTACGTCTGAGCAAAATTTGAATAAAGTTTTGCCCAGTGTGCGGATAGCGGAAAACAAAAGCTTAATTTATTTTGATAACCGGATGGAACTTGACGATGCAAATAACTTAATTTCATAATCATATCTTACGGATGTACCCATGAGCAAACTGAAAACTTAAAACGTGACAATACACAGGTAGCTACTCCTGCATAATTATCACACGAAATGGCAAGTTGGCATACCCGTTATCCATTTCCTGAAAACTTAAATCCTAGGATCGATCCATACGCCCCCTAATCTTATATGTACCACACTTGTACTTAAGAGACGCCGTGAACTAATCTCTCCGTCACGGATGGAGCACATGATGTCGATGCCGCAACAACATGCTCGTGGGACACTCCACGAGAAGCGATACTCAGGGTATCAGAGTACAAATGGTCTTATTCACATAACTTATAAAACTTATTTTCAGAACAGAACGGAACATATATTGGAACATGCGATAATGAGTACAACTTAACAGAAAAACTATCGCATGACATGAAACTAAATCAAATGATTAGAATAGGAATCGAACGGACTGTCAAATGAATCGATAATCAAAGACGTGAGGAGTTTAAAAAATAGACATAGTAATTTAAAACAATTTGACTTGAGTAACATAATACTTATATATCATATTAAACTTGTAACTTATTTACTTATAACTTATAAGTCTTAAGATATTTAACTTGTAACTTGTAAAATACGAATCTTTGGCGAGATTGAAAATATAAGAGTGGAACCAGTCATCAAGGTATGGTTATCAATCCTATCTTGACAATTTCGTCCCCAAAATGTGGTTTATTAAACGAAACAAGATAAAACCTTGACTCGTTAATAAGGAACCACTGGAATAGGAAATGAAACTTGTATAAAATAAACCATTTTCTAAATAACTGATGTAAAACAAAACCTTTTCAAAACGTTTGTAACTTTCAACACATGTTTCATAACTTAATCTTAATACGGAATCTATAACTTATTTCATAACTTAGTCTTAATACGGAATCTATAACTTATTTCATAACTTAATCTTAATACGGAATCTATAACTTATTTCATAACTTAATCTTAATACGGAATCTATAACTTATTTCATAACTTAATCTTAATACGAAATCTATAACTTATTTCATAACTTAATCTTAATACGGAATCTATAACTTATTTCATAACTTAATCTTAATACGGAATCTATAACTTATTTCATAACTTAATCTTAATACGAAATCTATAACTTATAACTTAATCTTAATATGGAATCTATAATCAGAAATGATATACTTGTATCAAAACGATCTAAATCGAAAGAAAGGATTCTATCCGTACCCAACGGACATAAATCGATAGAAAGGATTCTTATAAAAATGACATAAATCGAACGAAAGGATTCTTATAAAAATGACATAAATCGAAAGAAAGGATTCTACCCGTACGATATATCAGAATTGACAGAAATCGAAAGAAAGGAATCTACCCGTACGATATATCAGAATTGACAGAAATCAAAAGAAAGGAATCTACCCGTACGATATATCAGAATTGACAGAAATCGAAAGAAAGGAATCTACCCGTACGATATATCAGAATTGACAGAAATCGAAAGAAAGGAATCTACCCGTACGATATATCAGAATTGACAGAAATCGAAAGAAAGGAATCTACCCGTACGGAACTTATAACTTATACTTAGATCTTAATACGGACTTTCAAATCAGAAATGATATACTTGTATCAAATGAAGTAAATTGAAAGAAAGGAACCTATCCGTACCTTAAAATCTCCAGGTGATGCTATCTTGTTTTCAATTGTAGGTTTATACGGGCAGAGTTTAGCCTACTGATTATCTTCTTAACCTAATTTGCTCACAAACTAGGTATTTAACTTAATACAGCATTTACGATAACTCACGAGATCAAATTCTCACAATGAATGACAAAATGCAATACTTTGCCCATCGAATTAACGATGATCCGTTGAATTAACAACGAACGACAAGGTATAATACTTTACCCATCGAATTAACGATGATCCGTTGAATTAACAACGAACGATAAAGTATAATACTTTACCTATCGAATTAACGACAATCCGTCAAATTAATGACGAACGATAAAGTATAACCCTAAAGTGGGCGGCACTTAAACATTCATTAGATATTTGAATCAATCGGACAATGAATCGTAGCAGCGATTGAGTTAATACCCTGTTCTGCAGCACCCTGCTATGCTTAATTTGTGTTTCGTGTGTGTTTGGAAGAGTAATCGGACAATAATTCGGCATAATTTTGGAGTTTGTTCGACGTTTTTGTGTCCAGAATCGAATGCCAAGGTCCTGTATTTATAGCTGAAATTTGGTCACCCATACGCATCGTAGGCCTAACATACCCTACGCATCGTATGGTAAGCATACGCACCGTAGGCCTTACTTCTCTACGCATCGTATGAGTTTCAACTAGCCTGCGCATCGTAGGCCATACTTTGATACGATGCGTAAGAGGTTGAAAGTCGGTTATAGAGTAGCCACGTGTGGGACTAGGCCTGATGACTTGACAAACTCGAATTCTCATATATTGACAGCAATTTAAGTGGATAATCATCCACTGGGGTTTACCCCCCCTGAGTTTTAGGGGTCCTAATCCTGATTCTGAAAATTCTGAAGATCTTAGGGTTTGTACAGAATTACTTGGGTGTCTTAATTAAGGTTTCCTATTGGACTATAATTCATAAGGATTGTTACATTTTATGTTTTAAAATTTTCGGGTGTTACAAATCTACCCCTCTTAAAAAAATTTCGTCCTCGAAATTATGACATGCATATATATATGATAATAATCATACTTAAACGCGACCCACTATGATCAATAGTTATACTTGAAATAAAGCCAGAGTAAAAACACGGAAGATGATGAAATACTTATGTTCGAGACTATCATGAAGTGAAAAGAAAAGTTTCTAACCTATGTATCGACTGATTGGACATCGAAATCCTAACCCAATGTCTACCCATTACCTCACAGGTCTTATCTTATGTTTAAGTTTTCTACAGGAAAGAGCCTTTGCTCTGATACCATAGCTGTAACACCCCGTCCCGGAACGGGCCGAAGTGTCACAATAACGGTGGTCAGATCAAAAACATAATTCCATTTATACTTAAATGTATTACAAGGCTTTACAATTTAATAAAGGATCTCTAATCTAGTACAATTATTTCTACCGTCTTGTCCAAACACTCGAGCACTCTTCCATATCCCCTGTCCCAGATTGTCCTGATAACCTGACGTAAAGAAGAAAACACAACAAAGAAAAACGTACGTCTGAGCAAAATTTGAATAAAGTTTTGCCCAGTGTGCGGATAGCGGAAAACAAAAGCTTAATTTATTTTGATAACCGGATGGAACTTGACGATGCAAATAACTTAATTTCATAATCATATCTTACGGATGTACCCATGAGCAAACTGAAAACTTAAAACGTGACAATACACAGGTAGCTACTCCTGCATAATTATCACACGAAATGGCAAGTTGGCATACCCGTTATCCATTTCCTGAAAACTTAAATCCTAGGATCGATCCATACGCCCCCTAATCTTATATGTACCACACTTGTACTTAAGAGACGCCGTGAACTAATCTCTCCGTCACGGATGGAGCACATGATGTCGATGCCGCAACAACATGCTCGTGGGACACTCCACGAGAAGCGATACTCAGGGTATCAGAGTACAAATGGTCTTATTCACATAACTTATAAAACTTATTTTCAGAACAGAACGGAACATATATTGGAACATGCGATAATGAGTACAACTTAACAGAAAAACTATCGCATGACATGAAACTAAATCAAATGATTAGAATAGGAATCGAACGGACTGTCAAATGAATCGATAATCAAAGACGTGAGGAGTTTAAAAAATAGACATAGTAATTTAAAACAATTTGACTTGAGTAACATAATACTTATATATCATATTAAACTTGTAACTTATTTACTTATAACTTATAAGTCTTAAGATATTTAACTTGTAACTTGTAAAATACGAATCTTTGGCGAGATTGAAAATATAAGAGTGGAACCAGTCATCAAGGTATGGTTATCAATCCTATCTTGACAATTTCGTCCCCAAAATGTGGTTTATTAAACGAAACAAGATAAAACCTTGACTCGTTAATAAGGAACCACTGGAATAGGAAATGAAACTTGTATAAAATAAACCATTTTCTAAATAACTGATGTAAAACAAAACCTTTTCAAAACGTTTGTAACTTTCAACACATGTTTCATAACTTAATCTTAATACGGAATCTATAACTTATTTCATAACTTAGTCTTAATACGGAATCTATAACTTATTTCATAACTTAATCTTAATACGGAATCTATAACTTATTTCATAACTTAATCTTAATACGGAATCTATAACTTATTTCATAACTTAATCTTAATACGAAATCTATAACTTATTTCATAACTTAATCTTAATACGGAATCTATAACTTATTTCATAACTTAATCTTAATACGGAATCTATAACTTATTTCATAACTTAATCTTAATACGAAATCTATAACTTATAACTTAATCTTAATATGGAATCTATAATCAGAAATGATATACTTGTATCAAAACGATCTAAATCGAAAGAAAGGATTCTATCCGTACCCAACGGACATAAATCGATAGAAAGGATTCTTATAAAAATGACATAAATCGAACGAAAGGATTCTTATAAAAATGACATAAATCGAAAGAAAGGATTCTACCCGTACGATATATCAGAATTGACAGAAATCGAAAGAAAGGAATCTACCCGTACGATATATCAGAATTGACAGAAATCAAAAGAAAGGAATCTACCCGTACGATATATCAGAATTGACAGAAATCGAAAGAAAGGAATCTACCCGTACGATATATCAGAATTGACAGAAATCGAAAGAAAGGAATCTACCCGTACGATATATCAGAATTGACAGAAATCGAAAGAAAGGAATCTACCCGTACGGAACTTATAACTTATACTTAGATCTTAATACGGACTTTCAAATCAGAAATGATATACTTGTATCAAATGAAGTAAATTGAAAGAAAGGAACCTATCCGTACCTTAAAATCTCCAGGTGATGCTATCTTGTTTTCAATTGTAGGTTTATACGGGCAGAGTTTAGCCTACTGATTATCTTCTTAACCTAATTTGCTCACAAACTAGGTATTTAACTTAATACAGCATTTACGATAACTCACGAGATCAAATTCTCACAATGAATGACAAAATGCAATACTTTGCCCATCGAATTAACGATGATCCGTTGAATTAACAACGAACGACAAGGTATAATACTTTACCCATCGAATTAACGATGATCCGTTGAATTAACAACGAACGATAAAGTATAATACTTTACCTATCGAATTAACGACAATCCGTCAAATTAATGACGAACGATAAAGTATAACCCTAAAGTGGGCGGCACTTAAACATTCATTAGATATTTGAATCAATCGGACAATGAATCGTAGCAGTGATTGAGTTAATACCCTGTTCTGCAGCACCCTGCTATGCTTAATTTGTGTTTCGTGTGTGTTTGGAAGAGTAATCGGACAATAATTCGGCATAATTTTGGAGTTTGTTCGACGTTTTTGTGTCCAGAATCGAATGCCAAGGTCCTGTATTTATAGCTGAAATTTGGTCACCCATACGCATCGTAGGCCTAACATACCCTACGCATCGTATGGTAAGCATACGCACCGTAGGCCTTACTTCTCTACGCATCGTATGAGTTTCAACTAGCCTGCGCATCGTAGGCCATACTTTGATACGATGCGTAAGAGGTTGAAAGTCGGTTATAGAGTAGCCACGTGTGGGACTAGGCCTGATGACTTGACAAACTCGAATTCTCATATATTGACAGCAATTTAAGTGGATAATCATCCACTGGGGTTTACCCCCCCTGAGTTTTAGGGGTCCTAATCCTGATTCTGAAAATTCTGAAGATCTTAGGGTTTGTACAGAATTACTTGGGTGTCTTAATTAAGGTTTCCTATTGGACTATAATTCATAAGGATTGTTACATTTTATGTTTTAAAATTTTCGGGTGTTACAGGTATCCTTCCAGTTTCGCTAAAGTTAATCATACACATGCTCGCAGCATGTCTTCGAGTGTAAGGGTGGTTCGTTATAGTGTCCGGTTGTCCTACAGTGATAAGTAATGCTCATGTCTAGACGTGAACCATGGGTGTTGTGTAGTGCCTGTCATGAATCATGTGTAAATCAAAACCAGAGGTAACAGAAGTTGGCACCTTGTGCCTAAAAGCCGCCTCTCTCAGAGGAACATTCACAGCTGTGAAGACTCGTCAGTTTCCTTGATTGTAAGAAAGTGTGCTGGTAACGTGAGACAATCAACGATCACCTAGGTGACATTGTTTCCATTTTGATGTTTCTTGTTGCTAATACTCCACCTTGACTTTCCCATAAGTCAAACATCATTCACATATATTGCCAGGTGGGCCTTCATGCCCAACCATTTTTTTTTCCAAATGAGGATGAGGTTGAGGTTGTCTATGATGAAACCAATGAGTCTATGACTTCGGGCACATATCCTTCGTCATCAAGAGCAGGGGCAAGCACCTCTTCCACAAAGTTCTCCAATGGTTAGATTGTCTTTGGTTCGTCTAAAGGGGCTGCCGGTTCGTGGCAACTTCATTTTTGATGATGGAGGTTGAAGATTTTGGTTATGTATTGTTTTGTCTGCTAGATATCTTTTAATGATGTATAGTAGGCTAGGTTGATGTGATGTCATAGGTACTTTTATGTTTGTTGGCTTACATATATGGGGCATGTCCTGTATATGAACTAGTGTGGAACTCATCCTCACTACTTGTACTTATTTGCGGTTGTTTATAATAGATTCACCGGGGTAACCCTTTACCCAAAAAAAAAATCTATAGATCCTAATATCTCTCATCAAAACCCCGACGGCTAGAATTTTGAGGCCGGTGTGCTTTGCTCAACACGAGTTCCCTACAGTTGTCGTATAATGAAATCCACATTTGTTTCGAGAGGTAGCGAATATCGTCTGACCTGCCAAAGGTTGCTTCTCCATGCCCCGCATGAGTTCAACTTAAAAAATTCTCTTCCTTCAGTTCTCCAGTTTGAACAGAGCGAGTCATATCAGGTAGGTTAGAGCCGATAGTGAGCTGCAAAGCTCGTGCACGTTCTGGTTTCACAGTCATAATCATTCAAAAGTTCCATCCAGCTATTACATGTTTAGCTTTTCCGAAACAAAGGTTGTCTTTCGCTGGTAATTGGAAAAATAAAATGTTGTCTTTCGCTGGTAGACTTCAACTAATTATATCCGTTTGAACTATGTTGTAACCGAAAAGATTTCTCGGATAGGGAAGCCCTAATTCTCTCTCTCTAGCATGGCGACCCTTTCTTCCTGTAACCTTCGATTTTCTTCTTGATTTTGGTATAACAGTCTGATCATCGGATTGTTGATACTCTTCAACACATCTGATTCGAACTAGTTAGCCAAAGGATTGATTTACCTTAATCACTATTCTGATTTTGATAGAGGCATGGGGTAAAGCGCTAGATTTAGGGTTTTGTTTTTGTTCTTGTTCGTTGCGTTTTCTGGTTTTCTGGTGTTCTTGGTTTTTTCTTTGCATGGTTATCTGGTTTCTTGTTCACGGAGAGAGTTGCAATTTTTAGTATGGATGATCATAAAAAACCTTCGGGTGTCTTGCCGGATCTGCATCGGAAATCTGTTTCTTCTTATCAGGGATTGGCGAGTCGGATTGTCAATATAGAGGGTAACACTTTAGCTCCGAGACGGGGTGTTGTTCAATCGAATCAGGCTCAGATGACTCAATCTGAACCGAAGTTGATTAATGTCATTGATGAACTGGAAAAGATCACCCTTCCGGCTGATCACCGAAGTTGATTATGCTAGGGCTCTTATTGAAATTTCGGCTGATCAGGATTTGAAAGAGACTCTTACCATGGCTATTCCTGATTTGGATGGGAATAAATATGTTACTGAGACTATTAGGGTGGAGTATGAATGGGAACCTCCGAGATGTGCCCATTGCTGTGTTTTTGGGCATGTTTATGAGGAGTGTCCTAAAGGCATTCGATCGATAGTGAAACCTCCTACAAACAAACAGAAAGTAGATGAGGATGGTTATACGGAAGTCAAGACAAAGAAGAATGTAAAGAAGAGCGGGTTTCAAGTTAACAATCAAAAGCCCAAGTTTGAATATAGACCTGTGGATAAGAAGAAAAAGGCAGTGACTAGCTCGTCAAAGGTTCAAACACACAATTCTTTTAGTGCTCTTGGGTTTGTTGGGGGGGGGGGGGGGGGGACGGGGGTTCCTTCCAAGGGAGATCTAAATGGGGACATGAGCTAAATGCGGAGTCTGACGATGATGAGGTAGAGAATGTATATGATGAAACGAAGGAGTTTATGACATCGGGTATACATCCTACGTCTTCCAGTACAGGGGCAAGCACCTCTCACATAAAGGTGTCCAATGGATAGGTGGCTTCTGTTTCATGCAAAGGGGTTGCCGGTTGGTAGTAATTTCATTTTTGATGATGGTGGTTGACGTCGCTTTGTTTGTTTTTTCGTTTTGTCTACTAGTTAGTCATTATCATGATTGTAGTAGGCTAGGTTGAGGTGGTAACTTGTTTTGTTTTGTTTTTTTTTGTTTACATATACGGGGCATGTCCTGTATATGAACTAGTGGGGAACTCATCCTCACTACTTGTTCTTATTTGGCGGTTGTCTATAATAGAATCACCGGGGTAACCCTTTACCCAAAAAAAAAAAGATCACCCTTCCGGTGGATTTGCAGTTTGAGCAACGTGGTCAGGTTGCCGATGAGGAGGTGAGTCAGGTTAATGCAGGAGGAGGTGTGATAGAAGAAAATCAGGTTAATATGGGGAGTCCGAAACCTTTATCCTATGCTGAATCACTTCTGAATAATAATTCTAAAAAGGTAAACTTTCGGAACCTTGCTAGTGTAGAGAAACAAGACGGCTGTGATGTGGTTTTGACCCGGGATTCGGTTAGGGCGGTTCAGGATAAGCTGGCCAATACTTTATATGGATATTTTTTGGGTGATCGTGTGGCCTACCCGGTTGTAGAGTATTTTGTTCGTAACAATTGGAAGAAGTTCGGTATCCAGAAATCCATGATGAATGCTAATGGTTTCTTCTTTTTCAAGTTCGCGGATCAGTCTGGTATGATGAATGCTCTGAAAGGTGGGCCGTGGATTATTCGGTCTCAACCATTATTTTTAAACATCTGGTCGGCTTCTGCTAAGCTTGAGAAAAAGGAGGTAAAACAGTTACAACTCTGGGTAAAAATACATGACGTCCCAATTGTTGCTTACACGGAAGATGGCTTAAGCCTTATAGCGACGGCGATTGGAGAACCGAAAATGCTGGATTCTTTTACTACAACTATGTGTATGG
The DNA here is from genome assembly GCA_030545235.1 of Helianthus tuberosus. Taxonomy (NCBI): domain Eukaryota; kingdom Viridiplantae; phylum Streptophyta; class Magnoliopsida; order Asterales; family Asteraceae; genus Helianthus; species Helianthus tuberosus. Next base: position 1,347,515 of record JARYGA010027604.1, on the reverse strand, counting down.
ATGCTTGGGGGAGGAGTAGTTATGCTCGGGCACTCATTGAAATCTCTGCCGATAATGATTTTAAAGAGGAGTTAGTTATTGCTGTTCCAGAGATTGATGGAGATGGTTTCATTAAAGAGAAGTTGTATGTCGAGTATGAGTGGAGTCCGCAGAGATGTGGTCACTGTTGTGTGTTTGGGCATTCTGATGAAGGGTGTCCGAAACAAATAAAGACTAATCTGAAGCAGGGAAACATGGGATATTATGGGAAAAAACAAAAGGAGGTTGCTAATAATCATGGACAGGGAAAGAATAAGGTCGATGAGGATGGGTTTACGATTGTTGATGATAAAAAGACTGCAAAAAGATCGGGTTTTCCAGTAAATAAGCAAAAACCAAAGTTTGAGTATAGGCCTATAGGCAATAAAACGGATGGAGGTATCGAAAAGACTAATAGACCGTCTTCTCTGGTTTCTAAAAATCCATTTGATGCCGTAAGAGATGTTGTTGGAGAATTTAGTAAGTCTGGTCGGGATAGGGAAGGAGAGATCGAGCACTCGGATGATGACGAGGTGGAGGAAATATATAATGAAACGAATGAATTTCTTAAAGTAGATCCAGGCCATGATGTTCATAAAAAAGGGGCAAGCACTCCTTCTTCAAAGGTGTTTAAATGATTAGTATGGCCGTTTGGAATATTCGGGGTCTGAACCGGCCTCTAAAACAAAACGAGGTTCGTCAGGTTGTTAAAAATAATAAGCTTACTTTGTGTGCAATCTTGGAGTCTCATGTGGATATGGATAATCTTCGGAAAGTTTGTAATGTTGTGTTTAGAAGATGGGATTGGACGTCTAATGGGAGTTGTTGCAAGAAGGGTGCTCGCATTATCTTGGGATGGAATCCTGTGGAGGTAGATGTTATGGTTATTGCTCAGACGGATCAAATTTTACATGTCCAGGTTATTTGTAAAGCTAATAAGAGTATGTTATTTTGTTCTTTGGTCTACGCTGCGAATTACTATGTTGAACGTAGAGAACTCTGGCAGAATCTACGTATGCATAAAGGCCTCGTTCATGATAAACCTTGGGTTATTATGGGAGATTTCAATTCTGCACTTAATCTTGAAGATAGATCGATTGGTAGTTCCTCTATTTCTCCAGGTATGCGTGAATTTAAAGATTGTGTTGAGGATATTGAGGTTTTTGATATTAATCGAACGGGTTTTCACTACACTTGGAGCCAAAAACCCAAAAAGGGTGTCGAGTTATTAAAGAAGATTGATAGAGTTATGGGTAACGCTCCTTTTGTTAGCTCGTTTCCTCAGTCGGTAGCTATGTTTAGACCTTATGGAGTTTCGGACCATTGTCCATGTGTTTTGAAATTGTTTTCGGCTGAAAAGTCTAAACCGAGACCTTTCAAGTTCGCCAATTTTTAGTGCATAAACCTGGCTTTATGGAGCTTGTTAGTTCAAAATGGGATGTTAACGTTAACGGGGTTCACCAGTTCCGTGTTGTGAAGAAACTGACTCTCATGAAATCTTCTCTTCGTGCTTTTTTATTTCAACAAGGGAACTTACATCAAAAGGTTGTTAACTTAAGAGGTGAACTTGAGGCTATCCAGCGTGATATAGATAGGGACCCGACGAATGATCTTTTAAGATCTCAAGAGGCGGCGGTGCTTCGTAATTTTCAGGAGGCGTCGCTTGATGAGGAAAGGTTTTTAAAGCAAAAGTCTAAAGTAGAGTGGTTGCGTGCTGGTGATGCAAATACGACATATTTTCATATGCCGTTAAAATGTAAGAACCACATTAATCGTATTGATGCCGTTTCTGATTCTAGTGGAAACCTGTTTGAGGGTGATAAGGTGGCGGAAGTTTTTGTTAATCATTATGAGAAATTTTTAGGTTCTGAAGGTCAACTTTCTTCGGTTCCTTCACCTGATCTTTTTTGTTATAAGCTGAAACCTGATAGTGCTAATCATATGGTGCGGCCGGTTACTTTGGAGGAAATCAAATCAGCTATGTTTTCGATTGGGAATGATAAAGCTCCAGGTCCGGATGGTTATACGGCTGCGTTTTTTAAGAGTTCTTGGCAAATTGTGGGGAGTGATGTGTCGATGGCTATTCTTGATTTCTTTAACACGGGAAACCTTCTTCAGCAACTCAATCACACATTAGTAGCTCTGGTTCCAAAGGTTTCGAATCCTACTTATATTACTGATTATCGGCCTATATCGTGCTGTAATGTTATTTTTAAATGTATCAGTAAGGTGTTGGCGGATCGGTTAAAGGGTTTTTTGAATGAGATTGTTAGCATTAATCAATCAGCGTTTGTTCCTGGTCGGAAAATTTCAGATAATATTCTTCTTACTCAAGAATTAATGCATAACTACCATCGTGATTTTGGTCCTCCGAGATGTGCTTTCAAGGTTGATATCCAAAAGGCTTATGACACGGTTGAGTGGAGTTTTCTTAAAGCTGTGTTGCTGGGATTTGGTTTTAATGGTATCATGGTTGACTGGATCATGTTATGTGTGACTACCGCCTCTTATTCGGTTTGTGTAAATGGGAATATTCATGGTTTTTTTAAAGGAAAAAGGGGTCTAAGACAGGGTGATCCTCTATCTCCGTATCTTTTTACTCTAGTAATGGAAGTCTTGACTTGCATTTTGAACCATGCTACTAGAATTGATTCCTCTTTTCGGTTCCATAATAAATGTGAGAAGCAGAAAATTGTAAACTTGTGCTTTGCGGATGATTTATTTCTTTTTGCTAGGGGTGATGTGGCTTCGGCTAGGTGTGTTATGCTATCCCTTACAAACTTTACACAAATGTCGGGTTTGGTTCCTAGTGTTCAGAAGAGTACAGGGTTTTTCTGTAATGTCCCGAATCATGTGAAAAGAGAAATCTTGAACATTATGCCGTTTGTCGAGGGTACTTTGCCTGTCAGATATTTGGGAGTTCCTCTGATTTCGTCACGACTTTTATATAAAGACTGTAGTATTCTTGTGGAACGGCTTGATCGTCGGATTGATAATTGGAAAAATAAAATGTTGTCTTTCGCTGGTAGACTTCAACTAATTATATCCGTTCTATCAGCTTTACATGTGTATTGGTCTTCGGTTTTTATTTTACCAGCTAGATTGGTTAAGGAATTGGAAGCTAAAATGCGGAATTTCTTGTGGGCTCAATCTTCTTCTACGCGTGGTAGGGCGAAAGTGTCTTGGCAGTCTATTTGTGTGCCGAAGGTGGAAGGGGGTTTAGGTATTCGTCGGATAGCGGATTTTAATAAAGCTCTTATGGTTTCGCATATTTGGAGTATTCTAAGTAATCGGCAATCTTTATGGGTTGCTTGGATTCACTCTTATCGATTAAAAGGTCGAAACTTTTGGGATCACAAAGTTCCGATTACTTGTTGCTGGAGCTGGAGAAAGATAGTTCAAATTCGGCCCGTGGTTCGTCAATATGTTTGGTCTCGGCTTGGTGACGGAAGAGATACTTCAGCGTGGTTTGACACATGGAGTAATATTGGTCCGTTATGTACCTTCTTGTCTCCGAGAACCATAACTCGAGAAGGTTTTTCTCTTAATGCTACAGTTGCGGATGTATCTTCTAATGGTTGTTGGCTTTGGCCTGCTGCTTGGAGAGATATGTTTCCAGTTCTTATTCAACTCGATCACATGCAACGAAATTTAAATGCTCGAGATCCTCTTCTTTGGAAAGATGGGGATAATGTAACCGAGCACTCTTCTACTGGTGTTTGGGATTCTATTCGTACAAGGGACCAGGAGGTGGATTGGGCTACAATTGTTTGGTTTTCTCAATGTATCCCTCGTCATGCATTTTTGATGTGGCTTATTATGCGACGTAAGTTACTAACTCAAGACAAAATTTTAATATGGAATAATACACGGTGTAGTAACATGAACTTGATGTGTTGCCTGTTGTGTTATGATAATGTGGATTCGCATGATCATTTATTTTTTGAGTGCAAGTATTCGGCAGAAGTTTGGGAAATGGTTCGGTCCAAAGCAGGTATGGAGAATGTAGATCCAAAGTGGAATGCTATTCTTGAACGGCTTCGTTTTCATTCGCGTTCAAAATCAGCAAAGAATATGGTTTGTAGATTGTTAGTTGCGGCTTTGGCATACACTATTTGGCAGGAAAGGAATAATCGGCTTTTCAGGAACCATGCAAGACCTCCGGACGTTTTATGCCGTTTTGGAGAGTGTCAGATATAAATTGATGGGGCTCAGATTCAAGAACACGGCTAGAGTTCGGGAACTACTCGAGAAGTGGGACATTCATGGAGCTGATTTAGTTACGTATAATGGATAATGGATGACTTCGGATAATTCGGGTGTCCTTGAAATCTAGATAGTTTGTCTAGTGGTTGTTTTTTTGGGTTACTTTTTGGTTGTTTGCTTTGGTTTACTTTCATGGGGGTATGTCCCATGTTTGAACTAGTAAGGGATATCCTTACTAGTTGTTTTTATTTGGTTGTGAATATATAAAATCACCGGGGTAACCCTTTACCCCTAAAAAAAAAAACAAAGGTACACGGGAGGCCCTTGTGATCAGTCTAAGTAGTGCATTTGGTACCGTCCAAGTAATGCCTCCAACTTAAATCCAAAGACCATAGCTTCCACCGCAGGTTGTGACTCGTGCAATTCTTTCGTAAATCCACTACGTAAGCCATCACCTTCTCGTGTTGCATCGGCGTGTAACTAGGACTCTGATTCGAACCATCATAGTATACCACTAGATCATCCGCACCCTGAGGTAAAGACGATGCTCAGCGCATTGTAAAGTTGGGTTTCAAAAGCTGAAAAGACATCCCCCTGTTTTGTCTCCCACGACTACATAGCACCCTGCTGTGCTAAAGAGGTTAAAGTTGCGCAATATTTGAAATCCCGAGATGAACCTGTGATAGTACCTAGCGAAACCAAGAAATTGTTGTATCCCCGAAGGACTCTTTAGTGTCGATCAGTTTCTAATAAAATGGATCTTAGCGAGATCCACGTGTATCCCCACTTCGTTGACTACGTGACCAAGAAAAATGTACCTCTCGGATCCAGAAGTTACACTTAACAAGACTTTGCGTGGAGTGGCTCCTCCCTCAGGAGCCCTAAGATAAGATACAAATGCCGCCCATGGTGTTCCATTCTCCTGGAAATGATTCAAAACGTCGTCAATAAACACAGTCGATTCATGTGATCCATAAAGCTGCTGGTGTTGACTAACCCAAAGGTCATGGTCGAGGCAAACGGTTCTTGATTGTCACCTTGTTGAGTTCTCGATAATCAGTACACATACGAAAAGGCTTATCTACACAGATATAACTGGGGCTCCCCTGGAGCGAAAAACTAGGTCCGACAAAACTCATGTCCAACAGTTCCCGTAGTTGATTAGGCAGTTCTTGCAACCCTCCTGGTGCAAGACGATAATGAGTACGAGTAATCAGGGCTGCCTCTAGCGTGAGATCGAACTGAGATTCTACCTAAGTTGCTGACTAGGGTTAAGGATTCGATTGAAATCAATTCGCTGGTGTTCGTTGCCGGTAACCAAGGCCGTCCTAATACTGAGATCGGTAAGGTACTACGCTCATCCTCTTGCCCATCGATCTAGCAAGTTAATTGAGTAAACATGGTATGTTACGAGAGTGTTGCAGAAGTGATCGCACTACGGGATCTAAGACGTCAATACATTGAGTTCCAGCAAACGAAGAGAAGTGAGAAAGGTATCGACCAATCATTCGACGCTGTGACATCCAACTCAGGGACGTTCGTACTAGCACCTAACATTCTACACAGTCTGCTAGGCGCTTAGATGGGTATTCAAGTATTACTCGATAGCATCGAGATTCGTAAGGATTCAGAGAGAAGTGAAAAGATCACGTTCGAGTAGGAGACAATCACTGCTATGACTCCTATAGATTTGTTACGTTTCTCACTGGTTAAATAACAGAACAGAACCCCTTTTTCACTTGCTAAGGCTCACTGGGACTCGCATGCACCCCACATTATTATTATGTGTGCACCCACAATAATATTGCAATTTTCTCCATGTGCCACATCGTTTCCCCCTAACTCATGTCAAATGTTTCCTCAAACTCGAATGCCAAACAGAGGTTATCAGAAAATAAGATCACAGGAATCTAAGGACTACGACATATAAGCAATGCATCATAATGTAGATTTTGGTCGGCTAGTCTTTTCTTGTGTGCTTGTTGTTTCGTGTGCATGGAGGGTAGAAGTGATGGTTTTAATCCGTTGGAGGATGTTTTCACTCCTGGGACTGATGATAAATCACCACCGGTTCGTGGTATTGGGCTGAGGGTGACAAATATAGAGGGTACTAATCTAAAGCCTAGGCGTGGTATCTATTCAACTACCAATTCGTCGGTTATTGATGGGCTGCTCAATATTTCTAAACCTGTGGAACTGAAGACTGATTGGGCATATGGAGGGGAAAACATGACAGTGAAGAAGGATTCCCATGCAAACCCTAGTAGTCCGGCTGGTGGCAATTTAGAGAGTAACACGAGTAAAGAGGATACTTTGGAAAATGCCATTAACAAACCTATCTCGTATGCGAAGGTTGTTCAGACCCAGAAGGAACTAGTGAAAGTTAACTTCAGGAAGCTGTAAACGGTGGAGAAGATGGATGGGGTGGACGTTGTGATTCCCGTGGAATCGGTTAAACAAGTAAATGATCGATTTGCAAATACGCTATATGGATATTTCTTGGGTAAGCGATTGGCGTTTCCAGTTGTTGAATACTTTGCTAAAAATCAGTGGGGAAAATATGGTTTAGTTAGATTAATGACGAACGCGAAGGGCTTTTTCTTTTTTAAGTTTAACTCTAAGGCGGGGATGGAAAAATTGCTGGAGGATGGACCGTGGATGATTAGGAATGTCCCGATTATTTTGAATGAGTGGTCACCTTCGGTTAACCTTGTTAAAGAAGATATCACGGCTATTCCTGTGTGGGTAAAGATGCATGATGTGCCTTTGGGGGCGTTTACTGAGGATGGATTAAGTTTATTAGCTTCTAAAATAGGTGAACCGAAAATGTTAGATTCGTACACGGCATCAATGTGTGTCGAATCTTGGGGTAGAAGCAGTTTTGCTAGAGCTCTTATTGAGGTGCACGCTGGATCCGAGCTAAAAAGAATAGTGAAAGTGGCGGTCCCAGGTTTGGGTGGAAGTGGGTTTTCGATAGCTGAGGTGAAAGTAGAATATGATTGGGAGCCGCTTAGGTGTGATAGGTGTTGTGTTTTTGGGCATGAGAGGAACCTATGCCCGAAGAATCTGAAGACGGAAGTGGAGGATGGAGCCAAGAGTGATGCAGATAGTTTTAGGGAGTTTAAAGGCAAGAACAAAAAAGGTGGCCTGCAAGGGTTTCAGGTGAATAACAAGAAGCCGAAAAAGGTTTATAGGCCGATAACTAAAGCCAATACCCAATCGGATAAAGCTTCTTCGTCCACTAGTCAGGTAAAGGTGTCTAATTCTTTTGATGTGTTACAAGACGAGGAGGTGGTGAATAGAATGGATGAGTCCAGTGCTATTCCGGTAAAACAAGGGAAGCCTATCAATAATGGAAGTAAGGGTTCTAAGGACCAGATTATTATAGATGATATAGGAGTGGATGACCTGTTAGATGAGATTCCGAAGTTTATGGATAGGAAGATTGATGGTAATAAATCTGAGGGTGCAAGCACACCCGGTAATGGGGTTTCTAATGGGTAGCATCGGCGCTTGGAATATTAGGAGGTTGAACCGCTCCCTTAAGCAAAAGGAGGTTCGTCAGGTAATTTATGATAATCATGTGCATGTATGTGCCATTATGGAAACTCATGTGGATGCTTCGAATGTGTCGGATGTTTGCAAAAAAGTTTGTAGTAACTGGAAATGGGCCACTAATGCTAGTTGTTGTTCTAGAGGGACGCGAATAATGGTGGGATGGGATGAAAATATTGTGGATGTTATGATTCTTGCTCAAACGAATCAGGTGGTTCATACGCAGATTGTGTTCAAGCTTGATAAAATGTCGTTGTTTTGCTCTCTCGTGTATGCGGAAAATCATTACAAGGATTCTTAAAGAAATACTTTGTTTGGGAAGAAAGGAACAAAAGATTATTTTCATCCAGGAAAAGAAATGCTAACCAATTGGTAGAGGTCATTATATCGACAGTGAGGTTGAAGCTTCATTCTATCTGATCTTCCGATGGGTCGTAAGCACTTAGGATAGGTTTCGATTTAGAATGTAGGCTTTGTTAAACCATATTACATGAGTTCCTATACTCATTTGGTTTACGAAACCTCATTCTATCCGATCTTCCGATTTAGGTCCGATTTATTAACTTAGTTACCTATATTAGGTGCCGTTTGATTCCGTGATCCCAGTAGCTTTGCTTGGTTGTTATTCAAGACTTCTAAGCATTCTCAAGTGAGTACATAGTCCCCTCTTTTACTGTTTTTCAAACATTTTGGGGTGAAACACATGTGCCTACTTGTTACTTTCGTGTTTTTCGTGCTTTCATAATATATACTTGCTATGTTCATTAGTACGCATAGAGTACATGATTTCCATTATGTTTTGCTATGTATGTTCACTTAGCATGCTAGCACATTGATTTACATTGCATTTTTGTTGCATATGTTCACTTAGCATATGGACACATTGATTTACATTGCATTTTTGTTGCATATGTTCACTTAGCATATGGACACATTGATTTACATTGCATTTCTGTTGCATATGTTCACTCAGCATATGGACACATTGTTTTACATTTTTACTTTGTATGTTCATTTAGCATATTAAAGTACATTATTTTCATAAAACATGCTTACATTTGGTATGACATTTGGTTTGTTTAACGGGTCATAAATACATTCATTAACACCGATCATGCCGCTTGGTAGTAGGTAGTGGTACCATAGGACTTGACAACTCCCGTTCCTGAAATCCTAGGTTTGTTTGTGTCACACCCCGACCACGTAAAACAACAAATCGTGGCGGAAACGTCAGGGAGTGTTGTAACAGAATATTTACATTGTTTTAACACAAAACAAACGAGTTACATATCGACTATCACTGTTATTATGTCACTAAGGCCTCGTCCAAATCCTATGTGACACATGCATCCTAGCAATCAACATCAAGCAACAACACCTGAAACATATGTAAAAACAAAGTCAGCAAAGAAATCCTGGCGAGCACATTGGTTTTATGAGAGTATTGGATTCATGGCTCGTTTATATGTTGCAGTACTTTATTAGACTACAAGAGTCAAAAATACAAACCTCGTTTTGAAAAGTGTATTGCAACATAGTTAACCAACTCAAATCAAGTTGGTTATAGTTTATAAAATCTCCTAGCCATGATTCTTAACCCCAAAACATTTGTTTTAGTAAATCAATTCGTAAAACATCTCGTAAAAACTTGTTAATAAAACTCGTATGGTTTATATCTTCTCGAAAACATCGTTATGTGACATCGTGATAACCTCGTTTACCCAAGTGAACTAAATAACGCCACGGTATGAAATATGAGGAAAACACTTATATATAAGAAGTACCAGCGGCGTATCTACCATGTTTTCATCACATTACACTCGTCCCGTTATCTAATCACTAAACAAAAACCAATCGTTTACCCAATTCGTTTAACTCGTTTAAGTCGTTTTGAAATCGTTTAACTCGTTGAAATCGTCCTCGTTTTAATTGTGAAAACTACTTTTGGTCGTCTCGCTAATAACATTCAAACCTTCGTGACTCGACTATCTCGCTTCTCGCATTAACAAACCACCAAAGGGTAAGTTAACTATCACAGATTCAGTCGTTACCCACATAACCCCCACACATAACCATGGGTGTAGTCTGATAACGGGATTTGTCAGATCCTATGGTACCATAACCTAATACTGGTCGGCTTGATCAATGTTAATGAATGTCATTCGTTATGTAAATACGTCCAACAAGTTTGTTCACATTATCGAAATCGTTATTAGTTTTATATAAACCATATCAATCGTTTTTAAAACCATCGTTAAAATCTCGAAAACATTTAGCACATACGAATCACCCCAAAACAATTGAAAACAGTAAAATAGGGGAACTATGTACTCACATGAAGTGCAAAGTATCCTCAATCTAAAGAACTTCAACAAACTCAAGCAAACCAGGGAAATTCAAATAGTACCTAATAATCGAATCACTAGTCAAATAATCGACACCTAAATCGGAAGATCGGATAGAATGAGGTCTTGTAAACCAAATGAGTGTTGGAACTCACGTGATATGGTTTAACAAAGCCTACATACTAAATCGGAACCTAACCTAAGTGCTTTCGACCCATTGCGACCCATTAAGGTAGCTTACGCCACTTTAACGCGTCGTTCGCGCAAATGCGCGTTCGAGACGTCTAACTAGTCCTACGACAAGTATTATATGCCTAAACATGTTGCATAATCAATTATGTGGCAAACGTTTATGTTGCATATGCTTAGAATTCAATTATGCATGAAAAGGGCGTTTTGGTCATTTTCCTAAGGCATCTAAACTACTTATCATACAACTACTTAAACTAAGTGACCATAAGGTATAACCTCGGAAGGTTATTCCCTATGCAACTATGGTCACTAAACATGCTTGGTCGGATCCTAATGATCGACCAAACGGGTCGAGTTCGAAAGTCTAAGCGGGTGTTTAGTCCGCTTGACTTACGACTCTACACAAGCACTAAACTAAAAGTGACGAGCTAAACATGTTAAAACATGTTTAGTTAAGTTAGAAAACAGGTTTTGATATCAAAACAAAGTGTTTTGATACCCAAGAGTAGTTTGGTTACAAAATACGCATAAATACGCATTTTGGCCGAAACTACGACTCGTCACTACGCCTAGTCAACGTGGTAATCAGTAGGTATAGTCACAAGGGACTATAACCATCGTGATTACGCTCACGTTGCAAAGTTCAAATGAACTTTGTGTTGACCATAAACTGGTCAAAGCTGAAAGTCAAACTCTTGTTTGACTTTCGTGCTTAAAACGCATAAAAGAATGAAAGAATGCTTACAAAGGGTCCAAGCTAGGAAGATCTTGATCCAAATCACTCAGGTATGAAGCAAAGGCTCCAACTTAGAGTGTAATCTAGGCCTTACACTTGGGCACATAGTTTAGAATACGATGGGTACTCAAAAACCAGTCCATAGAATCATAAATCAGTGGTTAAAAACCATTAGAGTAGGTGGTAAAGGCCAGATTCAATGTTTCTGCAATTCTGATGTGCTGGAGACTGCTTATGGACCGTAATCATATGTCCATATGGTCTGTAAGGACCTTGCAGGTCAGCAACTTTCAAAGTTTGGCAGTTTTAGTCCCTGAAGCCCCAAACTTGGTTTTCGATGCATTTTTGACACGTTTAAGCCCCGTTAACCCCATTTCAAAGCTCTAAAATGAAGTTAAAGTATAGGGAAGTTAAAATGTGCTCAAAAATATCTCGGATGTCGGCTTTTTTGGTCGTACGGCTGCGTTGTTCGGTAAATTACGACGGAAGTCGTAACGAACGCAAAAACGATCCAAATTAAGCGATGAATGGAATTTTATCATGCCAATCACTAAAATAAAATATTTTAATGATTACATAAATTTTTGGGTGTCCGGATATATTCAGAACGTAAGATATGCGCGAAAATGCAAACTTATGCACGTTTTGATGCTTTTAGTCCCTATTGATAAAGAAAGTTTATTTTAGCATACCGAACCCCTCAAAGCCTATTTCTAAGCTATGTAAAGGATATATAGGGTATGTTTAACTTATGATCAAGTTCCGGAATGTCCGTTTCTATACAAATCGGTATAGTTTCGTAGTTTGACACAAATAGTCCCTGCGATCGAACAAACTTGTTTTTGACACACCAAACCATCCAAAACTTATTTCTAAGTTATGTGGAGGTTATTTAAGGTATGTTAAGCCTATGTCACTATTCCGGAGTGTTTTTCGCGTTATACTGACTGTGTTTACACACCAGTTTGCGTATAACCTTCTAGAAAGCGATTTAAAGCTTGAAATCGGAATCGAATCAAATCGTAAAATCATCAAACACATATACACACATAATAACACCAAAACACATATAATAACACCAAAGCACATTGTTTTATTGATAATTAACATTGTTTTACATTATACATCGATTATAGAACACAGTTGTCACAGTCTCCCCTACTATAGGAAATTTCGTCCCGAAATTTTAACTAGAGGAAGCTTGTGAAAACAAATGTGGATATTTCGCTTTCATTTGGTCCTCACGTTCCCAAGTAAACTCTGGGCCACGTTTGGACTCCCAGCGAACCTTGACCAATCGAATCCGTTTGTTCTTCAACTGTTTGAATGTACGGTCCATTATCTCCACAGGTTTCTCGACAAACTGTAACGTTTCATCAACTTGAATCTCGTCGAGAGGAATGTGAAGATCAGCATCAGCTAAACACTTTCGCAAATTGGACACGTGAAAAGTCGGATGAATATTTCCGAGCTCTGGAGGTTGCTCTAGTCGATAGGCAACCTTCCCAATTCTTTCCACAATCTTAAATGGTCCAACATATCGAGGTGCAAGTTTTCCTTTCTTTCCAAATATCACCACTCCATTCCAAGGTGACACCTTGAGTAGGACACGGTCTCCGACTTGAAATTCTAAGGGCTTGCGTCGCATATCCGCGTAACTCTTTTGACGGCTTCGAGCTGTCACAAGATAATCGCGAATTTTCTTGATTTTTTCTGTCGTTTCCAGAATGAGCTCAGGTCCAGTAAGCTGAGCTTCACCAATCTCATTCCAACAGACAGGTGAACGACATTTTCGACCGTAGAGAGCTTCAAATGGTGCCATATTAATACTAGCATGATAACTATTGTTGTAAGAGAACTCGATCAATGGAAGATGAGAATCCCAATTACCACCAAAGTCTATCACGCATGCTCTAAGCATATCCTCCAAAGTTTGAATCGTCCTCTCAGATTGTCCATCTGTTTGGGGATGATAAGCAGTGCTTAGATTTAGTTGGGTACCCATAGCAGATTGCATGGTTTTCCAAAAATGAGATGAAAATCGAGCATCACGATCAGAAATGATATCCAAAGGAACACCATGTCGAGATACAATCTCATCAACATAAATCTTTGCAAGTTTATCAGCAGATAGATCCTCGCGAATCGGAACAAAATGAGCTGACTTCGTTAATCGATCGATGACAACCCAAATAGCATCGTGACCTTTAGATGTACGCGGTAATTTAGTGATGAGATCCATCGCAATGTTTTTTTTTTGGGTCTCGAAACGCTGATGCTCTTTCTAAGATCATTATCGACACGGTTCGGCTTAGAATTATGGGTTTCAAGGTGGTTGGAGTTCCTAAATACGACAAGATATTGGAAAGATGGCTGATCTCGAAGAATATGGCTTTGGAACCGGGCTAAGGAGTATTTGTTAATGTGTCATGGTGTTTGTTTTTTTCGGGTTGTGGCCCCTTGTTTAGTTTGTCTCTTGGTTGTGACGTTTTGTCGGGTGTTTTTCTTTGTTTGTGTTGCTAGTCTTGGTATGCCAAGCCTAGAAGTGTGTGTTGATGTCTCTTCACACCCTGTTTTATATTTTGGTTGATATAAAAAATCCATCGCAATGTTCTCCCACTTCCAAACCGTTATTTCTGGTTGTACAAGCAAACCAGACGGTCGTTGATGTTCAGCCTTGACTTTGAGACAAGTTAGGCATTTCGATACATACAAGGCAATATCCTTCTTCATACCAAGCCACCAATACTGAGTACGAAGATCCTTGTACATTTTATCAGCACCAGGATGGATAGAATATCGAGACTTGTGAGATTCGTCCATTACCAAGGTGCGAAGATCGTCTTGTTTCGGAATCCACAAACGATCCTTGAAATAGAGCAAACCATCGTCTTTCGCTTTGAGCTTAAGCTCAAGTTGACGTGGTAATTCCTTACCTATCAAATTTTGTGAAACACAAAATTGTTGAGCTTGAAGGACACAAGTTTGAATATCAGATAGAGTACGAACAGAATGAAGCTTGACTCGTTCCTTTCGACTAAGCGCATCAGCTACGACATTTGCCTTACCAGGATGGTAGCGAATTTCGCAATCATAATCGTTTAAGAGCTCAACCCAATGTCGTTGCCTCATGTTCAGCTCCTTCTGATTAAGAATATGCTGAAGACTTTTGTGGTCTGTGAAAACCACACACTTCGTGCCATAAAGATAGTGTCTCCAGATTTTGAGAGCGAACACCACAGCTCCCAACTCAAGATCATGAGTCGTGTAGTTCTTCTCATGAAATTGCAGCTGTCTTGACGCATATGCTATCACTTTACCTCGTTGCATAAGAACGCAACCAAGGCCAAGATTCGACGCATCACAATAGACAACAAAATCATCGTTTCCTTCGGGCAAAGATAGAACAGGCGCATCACACAGCTTCTGTTTCAGCGTTTGGAACGCTTCTTCTTGCTTGGGTCCCCACTCAAAAGGCTTATTCTTCTGAGTCAAAGCAGTGAGTGGAACCGCAATCTTCGAGAAATTCGAAATAAACCGTCGATAATATCCAGCAAGACCAAGAAAAGATCGAATCTTTGTAGGTGTCGTTGGTGTATTCCAATCCTTAATAGCAGCTATTTTGGATGGATCCACATGAATACCCTGCTCGTTGACTATATGACCCAAAAATTGAACTTCTTTAAGCCAAAATTCACACTTGGAAAATTTAGCAAAAAGCTGTTCCTTCTTCAGGAGTTCCAAAGTTAAACGAAGGTGTTGCTCGTGATCGGCTCGAGACTTCGAATAAACCAGAATATCGTCAATGAACACAATGATGAACTTGTCTAAATAAGGTTTACAGACCCTATTCATTAAGTCCATGAAGATAGCTGGGGCATTCGTCAAACCAAAAGGCATGACTGTGAACTCGTAATGCCCATATCTCATACGGAATGCAGTTTTGGGAATATCTTCTTCGAGAACACGAAGTTGATGATACCCAGAACGCAGGTCGATCTTGGAAAAGCAGGTAGCACCTTGCAGCTGATCAAAGAGATCATCGATTCGAGGTAGGGGATATTGATTTTTGATGGTAAGCTTGTTAAGCTCACGATAATCGATACACATTCGAAAAGATCCATCTTTTTTCTTCACAAAGAGGACAGGAGCTCCCCAGGATGAAAAGCTTGGACGGATGAATCCTTTATCAAGTAACTCTTGAAGCTGTTTCGATAATTCTTGCATCTCTGACGGTGCAAGACGATAAGGTGCTTTCGCAATCGGGTTAGCATTGGGTACAAGGTCAATATGAAATTCGACTTGAGGAACTGGAGGCAAACCAGGCAGTTCATCAGGAAACACCTCTGGATAATCCTGAACATTTGGAATATCCTGAATACTCTTGCTCTTGCCTTTCTCCTCGGTGACATGTGTTAGAAAAGCAACATATCCTTTTCGTAAATACCTTTGGGCTTCCATACATGACATGAGTTTCAGACCACCAGAAGGTTTCTCGCCACGAACTTCCAGAACATCGCCAGACGAAAGAGGAATACGGACAATCTTATCGAAACAAACCACCTCAGCATGATGTTTGGTTAACCAATCCATCCCTACGATAGTATCGAAACTCCTAAGTTGCATCGGTGTGAGGTCAATAGGAAAAAGATGGTTATCAAAATTCAACTGGCAATTACGAATAACAGAATCGAGAACAAGAGGTTTACCAGTAGCAACTTCGACAGATAAGGGTTTCCTCAGTTTAGTTCTAGGTATCGTAAGAAAAGGCTCAAAAGATAACGAAACAAAACTTCTATCGGCACCAGAATCGAAAAGAACAGACGCCAGTCGATTGTTAACAAGAAACGTACCATTGACAACCTCGTTGTCAGCCCTCGCTTCATTTGCATTCAGCTTGTACGCTCGTCCACGAGCGGGATTTACATTCGCATTGACATTCGCGTTCGGATTCGCATTTGCATTCACCAACCTCGGGCAGTTGTTGCGGAAATGACCAAACTCTCCACAATTGAAACATGAACCAGGTGGGAATCTAGCAGCATTCCCTTAAACCGGAGCTAGAACCTGAGCAGCTTGATTCTGACCTAGACGACAAATATTAGCCAGATGCCCAAGTTTACCACACGTAGTGCATTGCTTGCAAGCTTGTTGTGCAACATGATGACCGTTGCAGCGAGCACAGTGAGATGCGGTACCAGCATACACTTTCTTCGCAGGCGGTTGAGCCGGTGGGTTCTGAGGGTTCTGAGCAGTAACTGCAAAGTTTTGGGAAGCCTTACGCTTCCTCGACTTCTTCGAAGACTCACCCTTCTTCTTTCCCTTACCCTTATCCTTGTTTTTAACAGAATCGGCCGACTTCTTCTTGTCACCCTTGCGGGTAAGTTTACCCTTTCTGACTTGAGACTCAGTCAGGGTAGCAGACAACTCGATCGCTTGACGAAGAGTAGTAGGATTACTGCCAGTCACAATATCTTGCACAAAATCGGGTAAACCATCAATATACCTCTCTATCGCTTTTTCCAATGGGGTAACCATAGTGGGACACAACAAACTCAGCTCTTCATAATGATCCATATACGCACGGTGTTCTCCCCCATCTTGTTTCAGATCATCGAATTCTCGTTCCAACGCTCGAATCTCGTGACGGGGACAAAACTCTTTCATCATGAGAGCTCGAAGCTCTTCCCATGTTTGTGCCAATGCCACTTTGGCACCCCTTGTCACACCCTGACTTTTGCGGAAGCGTGGTTATTTGGTGTGACTTCTTAATACCATAGCAATCAATCATAACAATGCTATATGATAAAACCAAAAGATTTTCATCCATAATAAAGTTTAGAAAATACCACAATACCATTGTCTTGAAAACATTGACGCCAATTAGTTACAAACCATAACATGTTCAAATGAGTTCCCATGGACTCAACAAAAGACTTTAAATAATCCTGAGTTTAGAAACATGTATCCCGTCCAGGAATAGGATACATCCTTTAAACTCTACGACCAAGGATGACATCCTTTATTTAACACGCAGCTTTTAGACACATGCATACACCTGCCAGATCCGTTTAGTTCCCTGAAATACATGTAGTTTGAAAAATCAACAAAAGTTGAGCGAGTTCATGTGTTCGTTTGTGTGTATGTATAAACCTTTGTAAACGTCATAAGTATGTATGTGAGTCCCTGGTATGTAGCATTAAGGAAAAAGAGATCACCAATGGTTTGCAAGGCCATTGATATGTGTGAAGTGATGCAGGAAGACTCAAACCTAGTAGATTTTGTACCGGGCTTCCGGCTGTAAGACATAGTCACCACATGGTCCACTCAGCGGACTCAGGAGTGGGGCTCGCTACACCCAAATAGATCTATCACTCATGTCCCTCGGTCCTACAATGAGGATTGATGGCCTTAAGTTTCCGCCTACCCACTCACATGATCTAAGTGGTATGCCCTCCTTAAGCTAACCATACCATGTATAAAAGTGTATTTTTTGGGTAAGGGTTACCCCGGTGAATTTTATATATCAACAATAAAAACAGGGTGTGACAAAAAAAATGACACACACTACTAGACTTGGCATACCTTGCCTAGGCAATCCAACACAAAAAAACAACCAAAAACAAAACAGCCCAGAACTACAAAGAAGAAAAGCTAAAACACAGCCACATCTAAACTAGACACCCAAAACCAGAATAACAACTACTAGCCTGGGTCATTTACTTGATTCTCTGTAGAGATCTTCCATTTCTCTAATAATCTTCTGTTCACCGGATTGCTATCATCTTTAAATCCCATTACTTTTAGCCGAACCGTATGAATAATCACTTGAGCCACCTGTTCTGGATTTCGGTAACTTTGGGAGAATAACCGATTGTTTCTCTCTTGCCAAACAAAGTACGAGGACGCCGCAATAAGAAGCTTACAAATAACATGAACCAGCTTCTTTGAACTACAAAATTGCTCCATCCATATTAGAATCGAACTCCAAGCATCATTAACACTATCCAGATCCGCCATTACCTTGACAATGTTCCAAATTTTAGACGCAAACGAACACTGAAAGAAAAGGTGATCGCGCGAGTCCCGATTGTACCTACAAAGAGGACAACACATTAACCTTAAATTAGTTTCGCTCCCTGCTTCCCAAACCGCCAATCTATCTTGAGTCTTCAGCTTATCTTTGAACACAAGCCATATGTGAAACGAATGCCTCGGAATACATTGAGCAAACCACACCATGTTCGCCCACAAAACCATATTGTCTCGGTTACGTATAGTATCCCACACTACTCCGGATCCGAAAGTACATGTGTTACCTTCCAGGTCTTTCCAAATCAGCCTATCCTCCATATTATGGTCTAGAATCGGCACAGATAGGTTAATTAAAACCGGATATAAATCATTCCATGCTTGAGGCCATTTCCAATGAGAATGATCATCTATCAGATCCGAAACACAAGAATTGAGATTAAATCCCGCATTGGCAATATGTCTCGGAGTAATAAAAGATCTGAGCGGGCTCACGTCACACCATTTATCACTCCAGACGTTTGTTTGAGACCCACTCCGAATAGAGGACCAAATATGAGGACGCACCAGCTCACGAATCGAGAGAATTTTCCTCCATCCCCAGCTCATACTGCCACGACTTGGGATATCCCAAAAAGACTTTCCTTTCAGCTTATATGTGTGAATCCAATCAACCCATAACGATTTCCGTTTGGTAATAATACTCCATATATGGCTGGTGATCAGAGCTTTGTTAACGTCGGCAATGCTCCGAATACCTAACCCACCTTCATTTTTTGGTAAACAAACATCTTTCCAAGCCACTTTCGCTCGCACTCTACCTGCAGTTCCCGCATTCCAGAGGAATCTGCGGATTCTTTTCTCTAAATCGTTAATAATACGCGCTGGAATTATAAAAACAGACGCCCAAAAACGTGCATAGAGGAAAGAACCGAAGTTATAAGTTGAAGCCGACCCGCAAAAGACAAAGATTTATTTATCCAGCTTGCTATTTTATTCTCCATACGGTCAACAAGGATCTTACAATCCTTAAAATTCAGCTTTGTGGTAATAAGAGGAACCCCAAGATACCGAACAGGGAGAACTCCTTGTTGGAAGGGCATCACACTAAGAATCTCTTGACGAACCGATTGAGGAATGTTACAAAAGAAAACCGTGCTTTTCGCCGGGCTCGGAACCAAACCAGAAATACGCGTAAACACTTCGAGGGCATCCTTAACCTTCTTAACCGACCTGATGTCACCATTCACAAAAATAAATAAATCATCAGCGAATGAAACATTTATGATTTTCTGCTTAGCACAATGTGCATGATATTTGAAAGCCGTGTTGGCCGCCCGTTGAAGCAGTAAAGAGAGAACCTCCATGATTAGCGTGAATAAATAAGGCGACATAGGATCCCCTTGACGTAGGCCACGCTTTCCCCGAAAATATCCATGAATATCACCATTAATACTAACCGAATAAGAAGCAGTGGTTACACATGTCATGATCCACCTAACCATCTTACAATGAAAACCAAACCGATGAAGGATATTCTCCAAAAAACCCCAATTCACCGTATCATAGGCTTTCTGGATATCTATCTTAAAAGCACATCTCGGGGGACCTCTATTGAGATGATAGTTGTGCATGAGCTCTTGAGTGAGAAGAATATTATCAGATATTTTCCTACCCGGCACAAAGGCAGACTGATTTATACCCACAAGCGTACCCAGACTACCCTTTATTCTATCCGTGATAATCTTACTTATGCACTTGTACAAAACATTGCAACAAGAAATAGGGCGATAGTCCAATACTGACTCCGCAGTTTCTTTCTTCGGAATCAAAGCCAGAATCGTGTGGTTTATTTGTTTCAAGATTTGACCGTTATCAAAAAAATCCAACACCGCATTAGTAACCTCCTCACCCACTATATCCCAAGCATGTTTAAAGAAAGCTGACGTGTAACCATCTGGGCCCGGGGCTTTATTCTCACCGATACTAAACATGGCCTGCTTAATCTCCTCACGAGTAACCTGACGAACCATGAAATCCGCAGCATTAGAAGTAAGAACATTGACAAAGATATCCTCCAAGTTAACCGTATCTACCGGGTGTTCTACCCCCAAGAAATTTGTATAATGAGACACTAAGGCATGCACTACACCATCTCCTTCATGACGGGTACCCGAAGCATCCAAAATACTATGAATTTTACACCTCGCATTCTTACTTTTCACCATGTTATGAAAGAAGCTGGTATTCGAATCACCGGCACATAACCATTCCACCTTGGACTTCTGTTTTAAAAAAGACTCCTCATCATAAGCAGCTAATTTAAAATCGTGAAGACATTTAACCTCCATTTGCCATAAACTAGCATCCAGCGGGTTTTTATCTATCAGATTCTGAATGTCATCCAGCTTTTTCCTCATGTCAACCACCTTAGCATGTAGATTGCCCTGATCAAATAAGATTCTTCTCATATGCGGCTTTAAATTCCTGAGTTTCTTCATAACCGAGAATATGTGAACACCATCAATACTCTTTGTCCATTCCTGAATAACATAGTTTCTGAATTCGGGTTTGGCGGTGATGAAATTAGGAAATTTGAAAGGTTTTGCACGGTTCACCAAGTTGGTAGCTGCCTTTAAGATGCACGGAGAGTGATCTGACACTCTATACGGTTGGTACATGGCATATGCATCCGGAAACATCTCAATGAATTTAATATTACCCATAACCCGATCAATCTTCTTAAGGAGACCCACGCCATTCTTTGGTTTTTGGGACCAGGTATAATGAAGGTCGTGCCCTTTGATATCAATAAGTTCCACATTCTGAATACATTCATTGAACTCCCGCATGCTGATTGTTTGTTTCGAAGGCCCATATAGCGAGTCCTCAAAATGAAGAGTCGTGTTAAAATCACCCATAACAAACCAGGGCTTATCATGACACAGGCTTTTATGCTTACACAGATCCTCCCAAAGAGCCCTCCGGTCCTGATACTTATTTTCAGCATACACAAACGAACCAAAAAGAACTTTCTTATCAGCTTTGAAAATCAATTGAACATGTATAACTTGATTTGATTGAGCCAAAACCATTAGATCTACCGAATCCGTATCCCAACCCAAGATAATTCTAGTACCCCGACTACATTGACCACCATTAGAAGTCCAATTCCATTTCCTGAACACATTTTTACATACTTGAACCAGTTTCGTAACTTCCACATGAGACTCTAGGATAGCACAAATTTTTAAATTATTTTCAGCTACAAGTAAACGAACCTCACTTTGTTTCAGGGGTCGGTTCAAACCCCTAATGTTCCATGCCATAATGCTATCCATTAAAACCGTTGTGACCGGGAGTGCTTGCCCCCTCAGATTGTGTTTCATGATTTTCATTCCTCATAAAGTTTGACATTTCTGTTGGAATCACCTCCGCCACTTCTTTCTCAATCCGATTGGACTCTATCTTTTCTTCATTCTGAATTACGTTGTGATCTTTAATTTCTCCTACTCCCTCTTCATCCGTATTAGCTAGAACATCAAAATTATTCGTAACTTGTACATTACCAGCTGAAGTATAAGATCCGGACTCAGTCTTTGTTCCCGACGTACTTGGTTGCTGATTTTTATTCTTGGGTTTATAGATAAATTTCGTTTTTTGTTTCTTACCCAGCTTAACAAGTCTCCTTTTGTCCGTTACAAAGCCCTCATCATCAACCACTACCTGCTTAGGCTTAGCATTAGTATTTTTTGCACAATTATGGTCATCATGACCAAAGATACAGCATAACGAACATCGTTGCGGCTTCCATTCATACTCGACATCAACTTGTTCCATAATATATCCCTCCTCATCAAGTTTCGGTATAGCAAGCGATATATGCTCCTTGAGGTCATTATCAGCGTTAATCTCAATCAAGGCTCTTGCAAAGCTACTTCGGCCCCAATTTTCAGCACACATATTAGCAGTGAAACTATCTAGACGTTTTGGAACACCAATCTTAGATGCCAGTAAGCTCAAACCATCATCCGTATACACCGCAATAGGAACGTTATGTAATTTCACCCAAACAGGGACTACTTTGATACCATCCTTCCTTAGCGTGGCCGATGGAGTCCAAACATTTAAAAACAACGGAATTTTTCTAATTAACCAGGGACCTCCTTCCAGCACTTTCTGCATACCATCCTGAGAATCAAACTTAAAGAAAAAGAAGCCGTTGGAATTCATCATAATCTTTTCAAACCCAAACTTCGACCATACATTTTTTGCATAGTACTCTACCACAGGAAAAGGTAGCCGATTACCTAAGAAATAGCCGTATAAGACATTATCAAATCTCTCCTGCACTTTTTTAACAACCTCCCTAGGTATAACAACATCAGCACCTTCTCGGGTCTCCAATGACTCCATAAGTCTAAAATTAATCTCTCTTTTGTTTCGTACAGTAGCCTTAAGTTTTTCAGCATACGAGATAGGCATCGATTTTACCTGATTCTGGTCATCCTTACCATCATTTGTAGTGCTCACCAGAGGAACCGGAACGGTCACTTTCTCCAATTCATCAATAACGTTGATAACTTTCTGTTCTTGCTGAATAACTCCACGACGAGGTAGCAATGGGTAGCCATCAATATTCAACGGTTTGCTAAATAATGAAGGTTTGTCTCGTATCTCCTGCGCATTCATCGGTTTAGAACCCTTCGAAGTAATAAAAATATCCCCATGCATCTTTTCTGAAAACGACTGAAACCCTAGATCATCCAAACCCTGATCCCTATTTCTCTCCATGCAATGAATCAATCAACGTATACGAAACCACTCCTTATCCAAACGACAGAAACATGCAGCCAAAAGAACAGAATACGTAAACCCTAAGAAACCCTAATCCCTAAAACCCTAGTGTTAATCTTCAATCCTTAACCGATTAATCCAAAGTTTTCGATCTAGCTAAATTAATCTAGTTAACCGCAATCAAAAACAAAAGATTAATAAATCAGAATTTCAAATTAAACACTAAGGAGGCGATTGAAAAAGAAAGAAAAACCCTAAATTCGAGATTGGTCACAATTGCTAACTAGTTCGTTATGGAGGATCGAAAATCAATCTCCAATCACAGACTGTTATACAAAAGCTTGCAACGAAGAATCAAGGATTACGTGAGGAAGCAAAAATCGCCTAGGGATTGAGAGAAAACAACCATACCGTCAAAAACACGACTTTATAACTAAGGATTCAATTGACATATATATATATATAGCTGTCAATATGAGTCCTAGGAATCCCCAACACCCTACACAATCATTTGACCATACATGAATCTTGTATTGTCATGCAATCAATTAAATCCACAGAAAGTTTCATGCAATATCTAGCATAATTCTAGTATCATGCACATCACCCAACAAGATTGTCAATGCAATTTAAACAAGAAGAACTATTAACTCACAAGGCTCTATTGGCTGAGATAGTGCTTCGAGAGGGGTGTCTCACTGCCGTCGCAAGTAGGGGAAATAGGGTTGCAAATGATAAGATTACCATGTATAAAAGTGTATGTATAATTGTAACACGTATTTCACCCCCGAAGTATAAAACTGAAAATAGTTAAGAGAAAAGGGGGACATGAACTCACTGTATTGCGTCTTCGGTACTTGTAACCCAAATCTCCTCAGCAAACACGACTACCTACAATGGTCTAACTTCTATTAGACGAACGGGTCGTGCCTTGTCTTAGTATTTACGTTTTTGAGTTACGTTTCTGATGTTATTCCAAGTTGTATAATTATTTGTCGAAATAATTAATATTTCAACTTAAATTGTATTTAGTTTTGGAATAGTTGTTTAATCCATATCTTTGGTATTAATGCTTCTCAAGTATTTTAGCTTCGTATTTCCTTCCCAAGGACATCTTATACCTGTACTTGTACTATTCTATTTGTAATTTCCGAATCAATCTATTCCCAAGTCTCACTCTAGCAAATATATTTATAAACTCATTTTGTCCCACAATAACGTGTTGTCCCGAAAATATATATTTCTCCAAAATAATATATTTTCACTGTGTCCAAAGATAATATACAATCATTAGCATAGATGCGATTAAGAATGGGGCTCTGGGCGACATGGGCGATTTTGGGAGACTCTAGATTCTTCAATTCTTTCCTGTTCTGAATCGATTTTGATTAGCAACTAGGGTTGTTTCGGTTTCTTTATAGGTAAGGAATTTGATTGCTCCCTTGTTTCTAATTGATTGAACGTTCGGATTAGGGTTCTTATTCTTATTCTAGGGTTTCGAAGTTTTTGTCTGCATTGGTTCTAATCTGATTACATTGATTGCTAACCTGATTCGTTCAAGTTTAGGTTCAATAGCGAGTAGGGTATTGATCAGATCTGATTAGTTGCTCTCTAACCTGATTTTGAGATTAGGGTTTTGTTTTCAAGTGCCATTTCAGTCTAAGGTGTATGTTCGACAATTTTTGGTTTCGGTTGTCTGCTGATTGATTTATTTCGCCATGGATGATAAGTGTGCGGATAACTCAAATCTGTTTGCTAAGAAGATTAAGAATATTGACGGGAAGCATTTTGAGCCAAGACAAGCTTTACGTATGGTGGCTAGGAGTTCTGCGTCTCCGAAGAAGGTAACATTTATGCTTCCGTTAAATGATGTTCTTCATGCTGGTCGTTCTGATTCTCCAATTCAGAATTACGCTAAGGTTTTAGATAAACGGAAGGTATCGTTTGCCACAGTTCCGAAGTAAAACGTGCGTCACGATCAGAGATAATAGAGGTTGGTACCCCGTGCCTCGAAACAACTTCCTTGAGATATACGTCTGCTAGAGTAGAGAACTTGTCTGTTTCCTTGATAGCCAAGAAGTGTGCAGACTTAGTGAGTCGATCCACGATCACCCAAATAGTGTCATTTCCGCGCTGAGATCTGGGTAGGCCAGTAACAAAATCCATGGAAATTTGTTCCCATTTCCATTGTGGTATCTCAGGTTGTTGGAGTGGGCCTGAAGGTTTCTGATATTCCGCTTTGACTCTCGCACAAGTCAAACATTTGCTAACGTAAGTTGCTATGTGAGCTTTCATGCTAGGCCACCAATACGTAGTTTTTAAATCATGGTACATCTTATCCGAACCAGGATGTACTGAGTAGCGAGACTTATGAGCTTCATCCATTACAAGCTCGCGCAAGTTGCCATAGTGTGGGACCCAAATGCGTCCTGTTACGTAGTAGGCACCGTCTTCCTTTTGTTCTAATCGTTGCCTTGAGCCGCGTAGGGCTTCAGCCCTGATGTTTTCTGGTTTTAATGCTTCTACATGAGCGTCTCGTATCTGTGCAGGAAGACTGGATTGAATAGTGAGTTGTAAAGCTCGTACGCGCTTAGGCGTAGTATCCTTTCGACTTAGGGCGTCGGCCACCACATTGGCTTTGCCCGGATGGTACTTGATGGCACATTCGTAATCATTCAGTAGCTCGACCCATCGACGTTGTCGCATGTTCAACTCCTTTTGCTTGAAGATATGCTCGAGACTCCTGTGATCGGTGTAGATGGTGCACTTGGTACCGTACATGTAATGTCTCCATATCTTGAGTGCGAAAATAACAACAGCTCCCAGCTCTAAATCATGTGTAGTGTAATTCCGTTCGTGAATCTTAAGTTGGCGCGAAGCATAAGCAATGACTTTATCCCGTTGCATCAACACACATCCAAGACCATGGATAGATGCGTCGCAGTAGACTACAAAATCGTCCGTGCCTTCAGGCAATGAGAGGATAGGTGCGCTACAAAGTCTATCCTTTAAGTGCTGAAACGCTGTTTCCTGTGTATTACCCCAACGGTAAGCAACACCTTTCTGTGTCAGTAGTGTAAGCGGCTGTGCAATCTTTGAGAAGTCTTTAATGAACCTTCTATAATAACCCGCCAAACCCAAGAATTGGCGTATTTCGGTTGGTGTGCGAGGTGCAGGCCAGTTCTTGATCGAGTCTACTTTGGATGAATCAACATGAATCCCATCCTTGTTTACCACGTGGCCTAGGAAGTGGACTTCACGAAGCCAGAAGTCGCATTTTGAAAACTTGGCGTACAGCTGTTCCGTTCGAAGGAGTTCCAAAATAAGTCGTAGATGCTGCTCGTGTTCCTCCTGAATCTTGGAGTAAATCAAAATGTCGTCGATAAATACAATAACGAACTTATCCAAATAGGGCTTGCACACCCTGTTCATAAGATCCATGAAGACTGCAGGCGCATTTGTTTGCCCGAATGGCATGACCAGAAACTCATAATGGCCGTAGCGTGTTCTGAATGCTGTTTTGGAGACGTCCTCATCCCGGACTCTCAGTTGATGGTAGCCTGACCTCAGGTCAATCTTCGAGCAATAGCTCGACCCTTGTAACTGGTCGAATAAGTCATCGATGCGTGGAAGAGGATAGCGATTCTTCACAGTCACCTTGTTCAGTTCGCGGTAATCTATGCACATGCGGAAGGTACCGTCTTTCTTCTTCACAAATAATACTGGAGCTCCCCAGGGCGAAGAGCTAGAACGAATGAAACCTTTATCCAAGAGTTCTTGCAATTGATTGGATTGTCCTTCTAGTTCTTTTGGAGCTAAGCGATAGGGTGCTCGAGTTATGGGTGCTGCTCCAGGAGCTTGTCACCATGAATTACCAAAGGTTCTTAACCAGCACGAGGAATGCGGACGATCTTTTCTTTGCAAGGAATCTCTGCTCGATGTAGAGGTAACCAACCCATACTAATAACGATGTCGAAACCATCACAACATTGGGGTCATTCCTAGTATCATCCTGACCAATCACGAACACTCGACCCCTGGCACCATTGCCGTCGTCATTACCCCCGTTGTTGTCTCCACTATTGTTCCCGTTTCCTTGGTTGTGGTTCTAATTCTGGTTCTGGTTCAACTGTGGGCAGTGTCTCCTGAGGTGACCTTCAGCACCACACGGATAACATCCCTTGTTACCCTGCTGTTGCTGCTGATTCTGTGGAGCTTGTGGCTGCTGTTGTCGGTTCTGGTTTGCAGGACGTGAGCTTCTACAATCTTTGGGCTCCATGACCAAGCTTGTTGCATCTCTGACAACGATCTTTGTTGCACTGCCCACTGTGGTGCAAATTACATCGATTGCACTTGGGGTGGTTTCCCCTGTATCCACCTGACTTCGATTACCAAAAGACTGCTGACTGGGGCTCCTGTACTCCTCCGTTTTTCGCTGCTGTGACTGAGACTGAACCGAAGTGGAACCCTTGCTCGACATTTCCATCCCACTTGCATTTGTTGTCACTGGGAGCATCCGAAGTAGTTGTAGCAGCAATAATACGTTTCGGCAGTTTGTTCTGTTCTACCGCCTGATCTGTGAGACGATGAGCAAGTCGAGTTACTTGCTGGATAGTGTCCAGATTAGCCGTGGTCACCAGACTCTGAATTTCTGGCACGAGACCCCTGAGATACAGCTTTATACGTTTGATGGGAGGGTCTACCATAGTTGGACACAAAATTGCCAGTTCGTTTCGCTTCATACACGCCTCTATCTCTGACCCCGTCATCTTCAAGTTAAAGAACTCCACTTCCAGTTTGTGGATGTCATCACGGTTACAGTATTCTCGCTTGATCAGTTCCTTAAAAATCATTCCATGGGGTGGCATTAGCAGCCGCCAGCCCCAGCATCTGAACTTGCGTGTTCCACCAAGTTAGCTCAGTGCCTTCGAGAGTACCAGTGGCGTACTTCACCCTACGAGCCTCAGGGCATTCACACATCTCGAAGACCGATTCGAGCTTCTCAAACCAGTGGAGGAGTCCAACGGCCCCTTCAGTGCCACTAAAAGTACTAGGACGACAGTCCATGAAAGTTTTGAACGTGCACACAGGTGGCTGAGCGTGTTGACCTGTCGTGTGCGTAAGAGTAAACATACTTAAGCACGAGTGTTGGTTTACGAGAGTAGGATTCTAAAGATCCTAGAGTAAGTGGTGATGGCAGGTTACACCTCCTGCCTGGGCAGCTGCGAGTGCTGTAGTAACTTGTTCAGTGATCGAAGCTGCCAACTGGGCTTGAGTTAGGTTAACGTGTCCGCTCATGATCTTGATATCAAGGAGAACATGAGTGAGAGAGGTTCGCGAAAGTGCGATGACAGAAGAGAGTAAGCACATAAGTGTTTCAGTCAACAGTCGTTACGTTTATCTAAGCATACCATGAGCAATGTAATATGTATCTAGCAAGTAGGTAATGTAAACATGAACGGTATTACCTATAGTGTTGAGTCTTGCACGTGGAGCGAAGCGTCGTTGTGGATCGTTGAGCACTGTACAGGTTATAGTCTGGTTTTAATAAAAACGTTTTCCCCTTATTAAAACCGAGTCCTCTATAACCAATGGCTCTGATACCAATCTGTCACACCCCCAAAATCCACACGCGGAGTATCACCGCTTGGAGGCGTGACTGACTAGGATCAAGCCACCAATCATATTGAACAATGTAAATAGTAAGTGTAACTCAACCAAACAATATGAAAGGTGTTCCAAAAACCAAAGTATAGTATCAATGTTTAGCGGAAGCATAAATGTAAAAACCCAACATAAGTATTAAGTTCACAAAGTGTAAATGTTTATCATGGAACTCAACAGTCCATGTGCCCACAACGATCGCGCCTCCCGTGCAAGCTCCATGAGTACCTATGGTCCTGCAAGGCATGTAACAGAAAGTCAACAACAAAGTTGAGCGAGTTCACAGTAAGTAAGTTCGTTAATAACAGTGCGTTATTAACTAAACCGTTTGTATGTTCAGTAGGTGGGGGCTTCCCATGTTTTTATGTATTTGCATCGCGGCCCTCTAGGCATGTTGGCGAAGATTAGTGGGGGTTTCCCATGTTTTCTAGACTAGGTATATTTGTATCGCAGCCCACCCGGCATGTGTGCGAAGTTTAGAGTATGGTTCGCAGCCATTCCAGGCATGTGTGCGAAGATTAGTTCTATTATCGCAGCCATTCCCGGCGTGTGTGTGAAGAGAAGTATATGTATCACTAGTCTAGCAGTACCTACCAATAACCTTCCTCTCCCGAGGCCTATGGTATGTAATTCCGATAACAATTTAAGCATAAGTAATCATCCAAACCCATTCCCACCCCGGGAATCCCATGCCTTGGTAAGAGTGTGAACTCACCTTGGTTTGCTCGGTATGCTAAATTATGTGCTCACCGGTAATCAGTCAAATCCTATAGTATGCACGTACACTCAATCAGTTTAGGTTCGTAAGGATTCACATGCAATCTATGTCATAACATGTGCTTAAGCAATTATCACATATCACGTAAACAGATAATCAAAGTCGAGCAGTTCATGTTTCATATAAATGTCCTTCACCACTAACATGGTTAATTAATAACATGCTTGACAAGTTAACAGACTAAACAGACTTAGCGTATTTAACAGGAACTATACACTGACAAAGTTGATTAACTAACAAAGTTAACAAACCATTAGAGTTGCGTACCTAACGGAGTCACATGCTTTAACGGAGTTAATGAAGTTAACAGAGTTAATAACTTAACCAAGTTAGTAACTAGCAAAGTAAATAAACTAACAGTGTTAATAAGGTTAACTGAGTTAATAAACTTAACTCGGTTAATAGGTTAATCATAGTTACATGTTTAACAGAGTTATATACGTACTTAACAAGGTTAACAACTTAACATGTTTAACCACTAAACAGGCCTAACAGTTGGGCCGAAATCACTTTTTGGGTCGAAATCCCTTCAATGACGAAATCCCTTTGGATTTCATCGATATGTGTTTTCGTCGAGGTGTATCATCATCAGTAATAGTTACACAATTGCAATAACCCTAATCATTACATAACAATCATACAATCGGACCAAGCTATGAAGTCATATGAATTACTAAATCACTATCCAATCATCACACCATGCACTGAATCATCACACCATGCACTGATTAAAGAATTCCTCGGTTCAAGATATGCCACCAATATCAAAGAATTGTTTAATTATTACATTCCTCAAAAGTCAAGATCTCACATGGGTACTCATAGCATCATTACCTTCCTCAATACTAACATCAATAGCCGACAATTGTAAAGGTTCTCATGTTATTAGTGGACCAAAATATGTAGTGGCTATCCATTTAGTCACATGATGTCTTTATCTAATAGATCACTTAAATTATTCATTCATCAATCGTCAATAACAGAACTTATTAATAATTGTAATACCATATGCGTTTAACTATAAATAACATCACGATACACAAACATCAACCGGATATAAACTGTGAACGTAACAATGCAACTGCGAACAAGTGATCTACTTCCATTGATTAATCAGCAGAATATCAAGCCCCCATTTATATACCGTGTCAACCCAATATCATATAATAGTATTCCATGTTACATCAAATCATATTTCATGCGTGGAACCCTAGACATTGACTAATGATAACACTTGACATATTATATCCAATTTAACAAAACACATACAGCAACCCAAAACTTCTGACAATCACATGCAAGAATAAGTACAATGGCCAACAATCATGAATAATCCTTATCCGATTTACTGCCATATCTTGACATCACACATGCACTTATAGGTCATGGCTCAATAGGAATAAAATAAGCAATGATAATACTAACCGATCAAGTTATAATAAATAAGCAATGAAAGATCCAAATGATTGAATGATGATGCTAGTTGCCGTCGGTTGCAGGGAGGGAGAGATCTAGGGTTGTTGCCGGTTACCAAAACAAACTCACGCAAGGGTTGGACAAAAATATAACACATTCGCTACTGGGCCGAAGCCCATTCTCCTCGCAAGCCCATTCTGACGAAAACTCTTAGGTGTTTTCGTCCAGTGGTGTATTCGACTAGAGAGGTTTTCGTGTGGGGGTTGTTTTCGGCAAGGATTTATTAATTACACATCACTATCAATACAATAAGCATACATCTCACATAGACACTTATAATGCACATTATCACGTATCTAAGCAATCACAATACGGTTTAACATTTTACAAACGTGTACGGTTGTGAAACAAACAAGTCGTGTCAACAAACAATCTAACCAATTAACGTGTAATAGTGCGAAGATGGAATCTTGGAAACTCGAGTTGTCACACTATGAGAGTCTCATCTGACAGACACTTCTTCAGATTCGACACATGGAATACGTTGTGAACTCCACTGAGTTCTTCAGGTAGATTCAACCTGTAGGCGACTTTGCCAATTTTCTCAATGATCTCGAACGGTCCGACATAACGCGGATTTAGCTTGCCTCGTTTGCCAAAGCGGACTACACCTTTGAGTAGCACTCGATCCCCAACCTGGAACTCGGATTTCTCAAGGTGAGACTTTGAGTAGCACTCGATCCCCAACCTGGAACTCGAGTGGTTTTCTTCCCTTATCAGCATAGCTTTTCTGACGGTCACGAGCTGCCGCCATTCGTTGCCGTATCTGAGCAATTCTCTCGGTTGTATCTACTACAAGTTCTGGGCCAGTGATTTGACTGCCGCCAACCTCTGCCCAACAAAGAGGTGATCGGCATTTCCGTCCGTACAACGCCTCGAACGGAGCGGCCTGGATGCTGGTGTGGTAACTGTTGTTATACGAGAACTCCACTAACGGGAGGTGCTTTTCCCAGCCATTACCAAAATCGATTACACATGCCCTAAGCATGTCTTCAAGGGTCTGGATGGTGCGTTCGGATTGCCCATCCGTCTGTGGGTGATAAGCGGTGCTCATATCTAGATGTGAGCCAAAGGACTTGTGCATAACTTGCCACAGTTCAGAAGTAAAACGTGCGTCACGATCAGAAATGATGGAGGTTGGCACTCCGTGCCTTGATACTACTTCCTTTAGATAGATGTCTGCTAAAGTAGAAAACTTATCCGTTTCCTTGATTGCCAGAAAATGTGCAGACTTGGTCAGCCGATCCACGATCACCCAAATGGTATCGTTTCCGCGTTGAGATCTGGGCATGCCGGTAACAAAATCCATGGGAATTTGCTCCCATTTCCATTTCGGGATCTCTGGTTGTTGAAGTAGGGCTGATGGTTTCTGATATTCAGTCTTGCTCTCGCATAAGTCAAGCACTTACCGACGTAGATTGCTATGTGGGCTTTCATGCCAGGCCACCAGT
Source organism: Helianthus tuberosus (assembly GCA_030545235.1). NCBI lineage: Eukaryota > Viridiplantae > Streptophyta > Magnoliopsida > Asterales > Asteraceae > Helianthus > Helianthus tuberosus. The sequence goes on along the minus strand of JARYGA010027604.1, from coordinate 1,315,265 downwards.
ACGTAGTCTTGAGATCATGGTACATCTTATCCGAACCAGGATGTACTGAATAACGAGACTTGTGCGCTTCGTCCATCACAAGCTCGCGTAGGTTTCCATTAAGTGGAACCCAGATGCGTCCGTTAACATAGTAGGCGCCGTTTTTCCTTTTGTTCTAGCCGTTGCCTCGATCCTCGTAGGGACTCAGCTCTGATGTTCTCTGCTTTCAACGCTTCAACCTGAGCATCGCGAATCTGAGCGGGAAGGCTAGAGTGAATGGTAAGCTGTAACGCACGTACACGCTTAGGTATAGTATCCTTTCGACTGAGGGCGTCGGCCACAACATTGGCCTTGCCCGGATGGTACTTGACCTCACATTCGTAATCATTTAAGAGCTCGACCCATCGACGTTGTCGCATGTTTAACTCCTTTTGCTTGAAGATATGCTCGAGACTCCTGTGATCGGTGTAAATGGTGCACTTGGTACCGTACAGGTAATGTCTCCATATCTTAAGCGCGAAAACAACTGCTCCTAGTTCCAAGTCGTGTGTAGTGTAGTTCCTTTCGTGAACTTTTAGTTGGCGTGATGCGTAGGCAATGACCTTATCACATTGCATTAACACGCAACCAAGTCCTTGGATGGAAGCGTCGCAATAAACCACAAAATCATCTGTGCCTTCGGGCAATGAGAGGATAGGCGCACTACAAAGTCTATCTTTTAAGTGTTGAAATGCAGATTCCTGTGCATCACCCCAACGGTAGGTGACACCCTTCTGAGTCAGTGAAGTGAGAGGTTGCACAATCTTGGAGAAATCTTTGATAAACCTTCTGTAATACCCTGCCAAACCCAAGAATTGATGGATTTCTGTTGGTGTGCGGGGTGCAGGCCAGTTCTTGATCGATTCAACCTTAGATGGATCCATATGAATTCCATCCTTGTTTACCACATGGCCTAGAAAGTGGACTTCGCGAAGCCAGAAGTCACATTTCGAAATTTGGCATACAACTGCTCTTGTTCGAAGAAGTTCCAGCATAAGCCGTAGATGCTGCTCGTGTTCCTCCTGACTCTTAGAATAGATCAGGATGTCGTCGATGAAAACAATAACGAACTTATCCAAGTAAGGCTTGCACACTCGGTTCATGAGATCCATGAAAACTGCGGGTGCATTCGTCAATCCGAAAGGCATAACCAGAAACTCGTAATGGCCGTAGCGAGTTCTGAACACTGTTTTGGAGACGTCCTTCTCTCGGACTCTCAGCTGATGGTAGACTGACCTCAGGTCAATCCTGGAGTAATAGCTCGACCCTTGCAACTGGTCGAACAAGTCGTCAATGCATGGGAGAGGATAACGATTCTTCACGGTCACCTTGTTGAGTTCGCGGTAGTCAATACACATTCTGAAGGTACCGTCTTTCTTCTTCACAAACAAGACTGGGGCTCCCCAGGGCGAAGAGCTAGGACGTATGAAACCCTTTTCCAAGAGTTCTTGTAATTGCGTGGACAGTTCTTCAAGTTCTGACGGAGCAAGTCGATAAGGTGCACGAGCTATTGGTGCTGCTCCAGGAGCTAGCTCGATTTGAAATTCCACTTGACGATGAGGCGGAAGACCAGGTAATTCCTCAGGAAATACCTCAGGAAAATCGCGCACAATAGGAATGTCTTCTATCTTCCTTTTTTTTCGAGGATGTGTCAGTAACGAGCGCTAGAATGGCAGTGTGACCCTTTCATAAACACTTCTGGGCCTTAAGGAAAGAGATAATGTCTACGACAGCACCACTCTTGTCGCCATGAATCACGAGGGGTTCTTCACCAGAACGAGGAATGCGGACGATTTTCCCCTTGCAAACAATCTCCGCTTGATGATGAGATAGTCAATCCATCCTAATAACGACGTCGAAACTACCCAGTGTGATAGGAATAAGATCGATAGAGAAGGTCTGACCAGCTAAGACGAGGTTACAACCCTTTATTACGTGTGTGGCCTCGAGACTTTTACCATTTGCTAGCTCTACTGTGTGTTTGGGGGTCAAAAGTGTTGGGGTGCGCTTAAGCATTTGACTAACTTTTAGGGACACATAACTGGTATCGGCACCCGAATCATCTAAGATAGAAACAAAGAAATTGTCTGGTAGGAACTTACCCGCCACAACGTTGGGGTTGTTTCTTTCTTCCTCTTGTCCATTCAGGAACTCATGCTCACCAGTCCTGCGGTTGTCCTTATTGTCTCCGCTATTGTTCCCGTTGCCCTGGTTGCTGCTCGGATTTTGATTCTGATTCAGCTGTGGACAGTGTCTCTTAAAGTGACCTTCAGCACCGCACTGGAAGCATCCCTTATTACCCTGCTGGTGTTGCTGTTGGTTCTGGGGAGCTTGTGGCTGCTGTTGTCGATTCTGATTCGCAGGACGTGAGCTCCTGCAATCTCTGGCTTTATGTCCAGGCTTGTTACATCTCTGACAACGACCCTTGTTGCACGGCCCGCTGTGGTGCAAACTACATCGATTGCACTTAGGGTGATTTCCCCTGTATCCACCCTGACCTTGTTTTCCAGAAAACTGCTGACAGGGGCTCCTGTGTTCATCTGTCTTTCGCCGCTGGGACTGGGACTGAACTGGAGTGGAACCCCTGCCCGAATTTCCATCCCACTTGCGCTTGTCATTGCTGGGAGCACCAGTAGCAGTATTGCTAACGCGCTTGGGCAGCTTGCCCTCTTCCACCGCCTGATCGGTGAGTTGGTGCGCCAAACGAATGACTTGCTGGATTGTGGAAAGGTTGGCCTCAATTACAGACCCTTGGATCTCCGGGACTAAGCCTCTGAGGTATAGCTTGATCCGTCTAGATATGGGTCGTGACAAGTTAGGACATAAGTCAGCCAAGTCGTTGGACCTCTTTGTGTACGCCTCAATTTCTGATCCTTCCATCTTCAAACCATAATACTCTGTTTCAAGTTCCAGAATGTCGTCCAGGTGGCAGAATTTTTCCTTAATCAAATCCTTGAAGTCGCTCCAGAGGGTGGCATTTGCGTCTGCCAACCCGAGCATCTGAACTTGTGCGTCCCACCAAGAATACGCTTTCCCTTGCAACATGACAGTAACGTACTCTACTCGTTTGCCGGTAGGGCTTTCACTTTCTTCGAATGTATATTCGATTCTTCGGATCCAGTGCAGAAGGTCGATTGCTCCTCTAGTGCCGTCGAAAGTGGGAGGTTTGCATTTCAGGAATGCCCTGAAGGTGCCCATGCGTGTTTGAGAGTGCATGGGTTGACTCCCTGATTGGGTTGCTAAGGCTTCAGCAATCCGTTCGTCAATCAAGGTCGTCAGCTGACCCTGGGTCATGTCGAGACGTCCACTCATGGTCTTCACATCGAAGGAACTCACGTAAGAAAGGTGTCGCAAGGTGCGTAAGTGTGGAGTGACAGAAGAGAGTAAGCACACAGTTTCATACAATAGTTGTTACGCTAACTAAGCATACCATGATCAAATGTGCTGCCTAAACTAGCAGGTAGGCAATACAAACATAAACCATATTACCTATAGTGTTGACTCTTGCACGTGGAGCGAAGCGTCGTTGTGGATCGTTGAGCTCTGTACAGGTTATAGTCTGGTTTTATCAAAAAGCTTTTCCCTTTTTAAAACCAAGTTCACTATAACCAATGGCTCTGATACCAATCTGTCACACCCCCAAAATCCACCATGCGGAGTACCACCGCTTGGAGGCGTGACGTGACCAGGATCGAGCCACCAATCATATTGAACATCATAATTAAGTAAATAAGACCAACCACAATACGATTGGTGACCAAAGCTAGTTAACCATGTTTAGTTTAAACAGCGGAAGCATGAAAGTGAATCCAAAAGCATAAGTCCATAGTTTATAAGTTAAAGTTCAAAACGCAAGTTTAATAAGTTCATAAGGATTTAAATAATAAGCACGGAACATAACAGTCCGTACACCACAACGACTCCTTCCTCGTGCAAGCTCCAAGCATTTAGCGACCTGTAAGGCATGTAACAACGAGTCAACAACAAAGTTGAGTGAGTTCACGTTTGGTTGTTTAGTTTTAAGTTGTTTCTGAAAAACGTGGTTTGACTTTCGTTGGCTTAATTGACATGGGGGTTACCCCGTAGTTGAAAGTATGTTTAACCAGTTCCTTTTTCATTACCCAAACCATAACCATAATCAGTGGGGGCTTTCCCCGTGTGAACTACTAGACGGTATGATATCGACTACTACGCAAATAAGTTGTGCCCTATATCAGCGTCTATCATCACTGATAGTCTGCCATAGTCCATTAGTACACGCCCGTCCGAACGGCACGGTGTGAGGTTTGTTAAACCTAATAGCGCTATTAACTAATGACCTGCTCGCCATTGGCCTCGGCGATTAAGTCGATATAATGAAGAGGGACTTATTGATAGAGTTTTGTCTAGCTAGTTTTAAGGTTGTTGTCCTACCCAAGGAGGACGAACGTACGTATTCTGCACAAGGAGAATTCGTAGGATTAATAATGGCACCCTACCTATGGAGGATGGCCGTACATATCCTCCCAAGGCGATATGTAGATTTAGTTTTAATTCTTTAACCCATTCCCAAACCACCGGGAATCCCATGCCTTAGAAAGTGTGTGAACTCACCTCAGTTTGCTCGGTTAGATTCTCAAATATAGCTAACAGTCAAGGTCGGTCAATCACGTCCTAATATGATTACCAGTTAGTCATTTAGTGATTTTTAAATAGAGCACAAGGTTCCTACACGTATCTATCACATAACATGCATCACTTTAACGGTTCATGCCCATAGAAACTTCCCATCCATTCCCCACTCATAAACAAACATACGATAATGCACCTAACACTTTTATTGACACATAATCAGGTTAGATCATTCACAGATAGCATATTCGACATTTAGACACGCAAATTACTGCTTATTTCATTTCAGCATAAATATTCAAAACCGGGCTGTTTTCGGACATTGTAAATAAATAGTTAACTTATTCCAAAAATTCCCAAATTTTTACAAAAGGTCTTAAACAATCCAAATATTATTGTGTAAAAATATCGGGGTCCAGTTCATTACCAATATTTTATAAAAATTCATTTTCCGGACTAAACTCAGATTTATCTTTTTCTGACCACAGTCCACGGAACAATTTATTAAAAATTCATCGTAAGTCCGATTTACGAAATCCCAGTGGGGTAATTACAAATACATCAGTTGTCATCTACAGTACAAGTTTCATGATCTAACTCTAGACAGAACTCAAGTTATGATAGAAAACAAAACGCATATTTTCAGCTGAAAAATGCAGCTCTAGCTACTGTTACAAAAAGACGCTTTAAAAATAGTAAACGAAGTCCAAAAATTATGATTCCGGTGCCATTAGAACCGTATTTCATAATACATAACCCTAGACTTCAGAAAATACATTTCTCATTAAGTTATGGTCCTGTTACAGCCAACTGAAGTTGGCTGTAATTACCAAACAGCCTACTGTTTCAGCTTTTAACCTTCTAAATTGTGTTCGATTGATTCCGTTAACATGTTTAGTGAGCACAACAACATTAAACATCAATATTAACCAGCAAAATCATCAGAAAATCAACAAGAATCATAACAACACAAGATCTACATGATTTACATACATATCTTCTCTTTATCCATCTTTTATTCCTTATGTTCAAGACTTGATTATGATCTTTAGAGTTCTTATCATTTCATCATTGTTTCAACTATTAACCACTAAAAATATGAACAAGATGAAGATCTAAGGAACTTACTACTAGCACAAGGCTAGGGGAGAAACAAGGCGAAAAAGTGGTGGATAAAAGCAACGTAGCGAGGTCCTTGAGATTCCGAAAGCACCAAGCTTACTTATTGGACCTCTTGCACCTTTGTATATGTATGAATGGCTTGTAAAGGACTTGAAGGTGGTGGAATGGTGGTGGTATGATGGCAGCCGAGAACAAAGAAAGAAGGAAAGAGTTGAGTGAGTTTGAAGATGTGAATGTAGTGAGAAGTTCATGTTCTTTAGTTACACTCAGGAAGGCATACCGGACTATTTAGCAACTTTTCTGTATACTATTAGTATGTTAACAAGCACATGTAAGTATAACACAGTAATCAGAGAGCAGTTAGGTAATTCCACACAGTCGTCAAGCACTTTAATTATCATTAATAAATTGTACGGTGAGGGTTGTCACAATAATCCTTCCGTGGACACTTCCAAGCTTTCATTGCAGAATTGACGCTAACCTTTGCACAATTCCGATATTCTGAAATGGATGACGATTGTGAAATATGGATTACCAATCCATTCTAACTACTGCTTCAAACCATCAGGGTTAGCAGAAGGGAAGATCGATGTCGTTCGCTTGTCCCACAAGGTCGAATTTGCATCCCAACTAGCATACGAGATGTCAATTGTCTTGTCGTCAGCCGATTCCACAACAGGTTCAAATTCAAGGAGCATCAGGGTCAAACGGAGCAAAGACGAAGCGATTAGCTGCCCATACTAGCTATCATGTTGCTAAAGTCCTGGCGTTGCCCATGCCAATTCTAAATGCCCTTCCATGAGCGTCATTTCTAGTGTTGTTTTTTTCATCACAAGTATTTCAAGTACTATCGTTGTTCCTTTGGTCGTTGTCTCCTTAACTTAACCACGGCCAATCCATGTTGTAGTCACCTTTATTACCCTACTGTAGGCTAGGGTTACGAATACCTTGTTGTCGCTGTGACTGCTGCCCACAACGTCGTTGCTCGAAACGAAGCCCTACAATTCTTTGCCATCGAGGTCCATCTTTCCGCATTCTGAGCCACGTCCTAAAGTACTACACACTGTACTGGAAATTTCACATTCCACGCTACAGTCGGTTGCCATTGCTTATGTCCCGATTGATTCATAAGAGTTGACTCCCATGAGTCGCTGACAAGGGTTAAGGATTCGATTAAAGCCAATTCGCTGGTGTTCGTTGCTGATAATCAGGGTCGCCAAAGTACTGTGGTTGGTAAAGTACTACGCTCATCCTCCTGTCCATTGATGTTGCAAGTTGGTATTACACGATATGCTTCCTGAGCGTTGCAGAAGTGGTCGCACTTCAGGATCTAAGACGTCAATACATGAGTTCCAGCAAACGAAGCGGAGTAGGAAATGTATCGATCTTTTTTTTGGGTAAAGGGTTACCCCGGTGAATTTAATATATAAACCAATAAAACAAAGATGTGTCAGAGCAACACATCAACTAGACTTGACAGACCAAGCCTAGGACACCAAGCCAACAAACCAAACAACAAACAACCAGACAAAACGTCAAGACAAAAACAAAACAACCACGGCCGAAAACACAAACAAATAAAAGGCCGGCCTAAACAACAAATAGAAAATATCTAGCCCGGATCCAGCTCGCCATCCTTAGTATCACTAATCTTCCATGTTTCAAATATCCTCTTCCTTGTAGCCTCCAATCGAAACTTGAACCCCATAAGTCTTAGACGAACTGAACTTTTAATCTTCTCAGCCACTTGAACTGCAGTTAAATGATTAGAAGTAAACAGCCGGCTGTTCCTCTCTTGCCATATGTAATACGAGGTCGCCGCTACTACTATTTTACACACAATATCATCAACTGTCTTCGAGTTAGAATGGTGTTCAACCCAACCCATTAAGGACTGCCATGTATTATCTACACTATCCATGTTCACCATACTCTTCACGTTTGTCCATACTTGATCCGCAAAGACACATTGAAAGTAAAGATGATCTCGACTATCACGATCATAATGGCACAAAGGGCAACACATGAGGTTAAGATTTGTTGCACTTCCTGCTTCCCAAACTGCCAACCTATCCTGCGTCTTCAATTTATCCCTGAACACCAACCACATATGGAATGAGTGGCGCGGGACACATTGAGAAAACCAAACCATATTAGCCCAGGCCGCATTATTATCTCTACTTCGAACCATATCCCAAACTTGAGAGGACTTAAAGTCGCCAAAATTCCCATCCACAGCTTTCCACACTAGTCTATCCTGAGCATTATCAATCAGATGGGGTATTTGAATATTTATTAAAACCGGGAATAAGTCTAGCCACGCTTGAGGCCACCTCCACTGCCCATTCTCATCAATGACATCCGCAACCGAAGATTTCAAATTAAAACCTGCATTAGCTATCGATCTAGGAGTAATAAAAGAAATAAGAGGACTCATATGGCACCAGTTATCACTCCAAGCATTTGTTTGCATCCCACTTTTTAGTAAAAACCATATGTGAGGCCGCACAATGCTCCGAATGGACAATATTTTCCGCCATCCCCAACTCGTGCTCCCTCGACAAGGGACCTCCCAAAAATTTCTCCCTTTTAACTTATATTCATGAATCCACCTAACCCAAATGGACTCACGTTTGGTTAAGATACTCCAAACATGCATAGCCATAAGCGATTTATTAACATCCGATATACTTCGAATACCCAAACCACCTTCTTGTTTAGGCAAGCACACATCTTTCCAAGCAACTTTCGCGCGGATTTTACCCTCCGATCCTGCATTCCATAAGAATCTACGGATTCTTTTTTCAAGCTCATTGATAACTCGAGTAGGAATAATGAACACAGAAGCCCAATAGATATGCATAGAAGACAAAACTGAGTTTATTAGTTGCAACCTACCAGCAAAGGATAGCGACTTTGTCATCCAGTTATTAATCTTCTTTTCCATTCGATCAATAAGAACCTTGCAATCTTTAAAGAGAAGCCTAGATGAGATGAGCGGGACCCCCAGATAACGAACTGGAATAACACCCTCTTGAAATGGCATAATATCCATAATTTCCTGTCTAATCAAGTGAGGAACATTACAGAAGAACACTGTACTTTTCGCTGGACTAGGAGCCAACCCAGAAATGTTAGTAAACGTCTGAAGCGCCTCCTTGACCCTTTTAACCGAAACAACATCTCCATGAACAAAAATAAATAAGTCATCAGCAAACGAGACATTAATTATTTTTTGTTTGGCACAATGAGCATGGTATCTAAACGGAGAGGAAGCAGCCTGCTGAAGCGAACGAGATAGAATCTCCATGATTAACGTGAATAAGTATGGAGACATGGGATCACCCTGACGTAACCCTCGTTTTCCTCTAAAGTAGCCATGAAGGTTTCCATTGATGCTCAACGAATAAGAAACTGTCGACACACATGTCATAATCCACCCAACCATTTTATGATGAAACCCATATCGAATCAAAATATTTTCCAAGAAAGACCAATTTACCGTATCATATGCTTTCTGTATATCAATTTTGAAAGCACATCTAGCCGGACCCCTGTTAAGATGGTAATTATGCATTAATTCTTGCGTGAGAAGAATATTATCAGAAATTTTCTGGCCCGGCACAAACACTGATTGGTTGATACTAACAAGATTTCCCAAACTACCTTTTAGGCGCTCCGTGATAATTTTACTTATGCATTTATAAATCACATTGCAACAAGATATCGGCCTGTAGTCAAGAACTGAATCCGGGACTTCTTTTTTCGGGATCAATGCAAGAATAGTATGATTAACCTGAGTTAGAAGCTTACCATTCTCAAAAAATTGTAACACTGCATCCGTAACTTCATTACCAACAATCTCCCATGCATGCTTAAAAAACGCCGATGTGTACCCATCAGGTCCTGGGGCTTTATCCTCTCTAATACTGAACATAGCATTTTTAACTTCCTCTCGAGAGACCTGAGAGACCATTTGATCCGCAATCTCGCTACTTAAAACATTAGTGAATATGCCATCCAAATCAACCTGATTAACCGAAGACTCCATCCCCAAAAAATTGGTATAATGCGAAACCAACACATCAGCAACTTGATTACCTTCATGTCTAGTTCCCATGGTATCCGTAATACTATGAATTTTTGTTCGAGCATTTCGAGCCTTAACTGAATTATGAAAAAACCTGGTATTCGAATCTCCCGCGCAAAGCCACTCAACCTTAGATTTCTGTTTAAGATAACATTCTTCATCATAAGCCACAGATTGAAAATCTTGTAAACATTGCGTCTCCAGCTGCCTTAACCGAACATCCATAGGGTTCTGATCCACTTGAATCTGAATTTCATCCAATGTTTTCCTCAAATCAATAACCCTCTTATGTAAATTACCCTGATTGAAAAGAATCTTTCTCAACCTAGGTTTCAAGTTTCTCATTTTCTTTACAACAGAAAGCATCGTAATACCATCTATTGTTTTCATCCACTCCTGTTTCACAGACTCCTGAAAATCTGGGTTTGACACAATAAAATTCGGGAATTTAAAAGGCTTTGGCCTATTCCCATTGGAGCTCATCATTCTAAGAATACATGGAGTATGGTCTGACAACCGAAAAGGGTGAAACAAAGCAAAAGCATCAGGAAATTGCTCAATGAACGAAACATTACCCATAATTCTATCAATCTTTTTAAGAAGACCCACTCCACTCTTTGGCTTTTGACTCCACGTGTATTGCAGCCCATGAGCATTAATGTCGAACAATTCAGCTTGATGGATACAATCATGAAACTCACGCATACCAATAGACATGCTAGACGAACCAAATACAGAATCCTCAACATTTAAAGCCGTGTTAAAATCCCCCATAACTATCCACGGTTTACCATGACAGAACACTTTATGCTTGCATAAATCCTCCCAGAGCAGTCTACGGTCTTGATATTTATTTTCAGCATACACAAACGAACAAAAGTAACTCTTTTTGCTATCTTTTATAACTACCTGAGTATGTATAAGTTGATCAGTTTGATAAATAACCATAACATCAAACATATCAGGATTCCATCCTATATAATTCTCGTGCCTCGCGTGCATAAATCACCATTAGACATCCAACACCATTTACGGAACACATACTTGCAAATTTTAGCCAGCTTAGTAACATCCACATGCGATTCAAGGATTGCACACATATCTAATTTATTCTCAGCAACAATTGAACGAACCTCACTTTGTTTCAGGGGCCGGTTCAATCCCCTAACATTCCAGGTCATGATGCTACCCATTTAAACCATTGAGACCGGGAGTGCTTGCCCCCTCAGAATTAATAGGCTGATCATTCTTCATAAATTGTGCCATCTCCGTCGGAGTAACCTCTTTCATGTCACTATCAACCTGCCCCATCCTTCTTTGTTTCATCTCATTATCAACCTGCGATTGTCTAGCATTCTTGTTATTCTCCCCATCCTTCTTATCAGCAATATTTTCATCCCCATTCCCATCCTCATTTGCTAAAGCATCAAACAAATTACCTGTTTTGATTTGACTAGACCCCGAACTAGTACCAGTCTTCGTTCCAGAAGTACTGGCAGCAAATCTGTTAGTTTTCGGCTTATAAACAAATTTCGGTTTCTTTTATCCAACTCCAATCTTAGCAATCCTTCTCTTATCCGTGATAAAGCCTTCCGCATCCACCATAACTTGCTTCTGTTTGGGATTAACAGTTTTTGGACAGTTCTGATCATTAGGACCAAAGATGCAACATTCAGCACACCGGTGCGGTTTCCATTCATACTCAACCTTTACACTTTCCATAATGAATCCCTCATCATCCAATTTCGGAATGGCTACAACTATGTGATCCTTCAGAACATCATCCGCACTAACCTCAATCAAAGCTCTAGCAAAACTGCTCCTACCCCAACTATTGGCACACATATCCGCTGTATAGCTATCCAATCTCTTTGGGACTCCAATCTTCGACGCCAACAAACTAAGACCATCACCCGTATAGATAGAGATCGGAACATTATGAAGCTTCACCCATATAGGAACCGACTTTATGCCTTCCTTTTTCAAACTAACTGATGGCGACCAGATATTAAGAATTAACGGAACTTTGCGGATTAACCAAGGCCCTCCCTCAAGAACTTTATGCATTCCTTCCTTAGAATCAAACTTGAAGAAAAAGAAACCTTCAGCATTCATCATAATCTTGACAAATCCAAACTTCGACCACACATTTTTAACATAATACTCAACCACCGGAAACGGTAATCTATTTCCCAGGAAGTATCCAAATAAAACATTGTCAAACCTGTCTTGAACCTTCTTAACTACTTCCCTTGGAATTACTATATCAGCTTCTTGGTGAGTCTCCATGGATTCCAATTTTCTAAAGTTCACTTCACGTTTAATACTAGGATTCATCATCACCTTTTGCGCATAAGAAAACTGTTCCTCCTGATGCTTATTCGCATAAACATTTTCCACAGGAACTGTTACTTTTTCCAACTCATCAATTACATTGATCTTGCGAGGTTCAACCTGGTTACTTGACACAATTCCACGTCTAGGAGCTAACGGGTTACCATCAATATTCAGAGTTCGAATAGGAGCAAACGGTTTACCATCAATTTTCAAAGACTTAGCATCAAGACTGTTCATAAACGAATCAAGATTAGGACGCCCCTCCTGCAGATTCGACGGCATAGCACTTGTCTTAGATAAAAAAATATCTCCATGCAGCTTTTCGGTGAACGAGTGAAACCCTAAATCCTCCAAATCTGAATCTTTATTTCTCTCCATGCACAACAACAACGTAACTCAATCACATACGGCACCAAGAAACCCTAATCCGAAAACCCTAGTGTTAATCTTCAACCCTTAACCGATAGGAAATGTATCGATCAATCATGCGATGATGCGTCATCCAACACAGGGACGTTCGTATGAGCACCTAATATTCTATACGGTTCGCCAGGTGTTCAGATGGGTGTTTGGGTAATACTCGATAGCATCGAGATTCGAAAGGATCCGGAGAGGAATGAAAAGTTCACGTTCGAGTAGGGGACAATCACTACTATGACCCCTATAGGTTTGTTATGTCTCACATCGACCAAATAACGGACCAGGACCCCTTTTCCACTTGTTAAGGCTCACTGGGACTCGCATGCACCCCACATTATTATTATGTGTGCACCCACAATAATATTGTGATTTGCATGTTCATCTCAGTTCCTCCTAACTCATGTCAAATGGTTCCTCAAACTCGAGTAGCAAACGAAGAGCATCACGAAGCGTAAGTCATGAAGGTTTAGGGAAATACCACCCTATCAGTCACATAACACGTGCAAGTAATACATAAACCCATATTGTTATGTTAGACGTGCAATCACATGCAATATCATATGTAAGTGTTCTCTAGTTATGCAGTATAATGAGTATACGAGAGACGAACCTTGCAATCTGGAGCTGAGTGTCATGGTCATATTCGCGTTTTCAGAACTGTTCGGTTATAGTCTGGTGTTACAAAAACGTTTTTCCCCTTTTTAAAACCAAGTTCACTATAACCAATGGCTCTGATACCAATCTGTCACACCCCCAAAATACCACGTGCAGAAACCCCCGCGAGGCGTGTGGCGTACCAGGATCCAAGCCACCAATCACATTGAACTCATAATTATAATTAAACAAAACATTCATTTATTAACATAAAGCGTTACATATCATTCATCGTGTACAGCGGAAGCATAAATCATTTGTTAAGTGTTTAGTAAACCAAGAGTACATAAACCATTGAGTTTGTATTGAGATTCCATGTATCTCGACCCATGACCACTCCAGCTTCCCAGACAGCAGGTTCCAATGATATGCACCTAAAGGCCTGCAAGGCATGTAACAACGAATCAACAACAAAGTTGAGCGAGTTCACAGTTGGTTGTCCATTTTAGAGTTGTTCCAAAAAACATAGTTTAATCTTAACCGGCTATCCAGCCGTGGGGGTTACCCCATAGTTCGAAAACGTGTTTTGTTTAATCCCGTTTACTCTGGCAATCCAGCCGTGGGGGCTACCCCATGTTTACACTACTAGACTCGTTACCATATCGACAACTGACGAACAATAAGTTGTGCCCTACGCAATGTCTATCATCATTGACTAAGTGCCCAGATCCATTAGTACACGCCCGTCCTACCGGCACGGTGTGAGGCTTGTCAACCCTAATAACGCTATTAACTAATGACCCGCTCGCCATTGGCCCGGCGATTAAGTCGATATAAAAATGAGGGACTTCATGATAGAGTTTTGTCTAGTAAGTTAATGTTGTCGTCCTTCCTATGGAGGAGCGGAGGTACGTAATCTACCCAAGGAGATTACGCAGGTTCAAGGTTGTCGTCCTTCCTATGGAGGAGCGGAGGTACATATTCTACCCAAGGAGAATATGCAGGTTCTCTTTAATCTCTTTACCCATTCCCTAACCACGAGGAATCTCATGCCTTGTAGAAAGTGTGAACTCACCTTGGTTTGCTCGGCAGATACATGAAAAGGTCACTTGAGCTATGTGTGGTCAACCACGTCCTAACATGGTTACCAGACAAGTCAGGTCTAGGTTCAAGTAGTGCACGTAGGTTTACACATAAGCTAACAAGTTACAACACATAACGAGCATGGCAAACACATTGATCATATAACAGTAGCATACGGTTCACATAGACATAACCCAAACTTGTGCGACTTTGAGTGATTGGGCTGTTATGGTTATGCAAGCCCAATCCTCTAGTGCGATCCAACAGATGAAGCCCAAAAGATAACCGGCCCAAACAAATAATCAGAAAATCAGCTTGTGCGATTCATGCAATTCAAACAATCTTGTGCGGCCCAAACAACTATACAAACATTTAACTTGTGCGATTGGGTTTTAGGCTGCTTGGCCCAACAACGTCACCTAACCCAATACATTGTGTGTGGCCCAACATCTTGTGCGATCGGCACCAGCTTGTGCGATCTACAATGTGTTGTGCGATCATGCAGTATTGTGCTGTACCTAGTGGTTTAACAGTTGCACCCTAATCTATCCGAATTTGTGGGATTCTCTTGTGCGACTGAGCCCTTGTGCGATCAGAAAGCTTGTGCGATTGCTGTTGTGTGATCAATTATGGAATCTCTAAATTTTAGGCAATCGGTTACATTCTTTATTTAACACAATCAATTCTAACAGTCTCAAATTTTGCACTTATCGAACAAATCAAAGATTCATCCTTTTATTCTCTTGAACACTAACCAATACTTAATCATAACAATAGCTCATCGTCAACATAATCAGATCAAACAGTTTAATATCGTTGAACTTCTTTGGACCCTAAACCTAGGTTAGATCATGAACAACAATTAATATTCATTCACATCATTAGATTACGGATTCGAACACTATCATGCACCCTGAATCATAAACATCAATAATCAACGAATCCTTGATCGAATTGGCACAACAAAACTGTTATATCATATGTATGTCTAAATCGAATCTCATGATCACAATACTAATCAATATTACTACTAGCATCAATCCTAGTTATCATATAAAATCATGGCAACTAAAATCACAATGACTAATATGGATGTAACACTAACCAGAAATCAAAGAGACTAATCTGACCGAGATGGAAGAACTTCGAGTGGAAAGGGGTTTGCCGTCGAACCAAGAGGGAGAGAAGAGAGAACTAGGGTTTGTGTGTTTTCTTGTGTTTAAAGGATAATGAGGGTTATACACCAACCCCTTAGTGTTATGCGAAAATTATAAGGATCGGGCCCAGCTTGGGCTTCGGTTGTGTTGGATTTGGGCCGAGCACCATCATGTGCGGCCGTGAGGAATGAACAACCCAAAGAGGGGTTGTGCGATCGGTTAGGTTTTGTGCGACTAGGTTGGTGTTGTGCGACAACGGTTTAGTATATATACATATATTCACATCCCACATATAACACATAGCATGATAAACGTAACATTCTGTTGAAACCAAATACATTAACTAGTCACGTATGTTCAAACAAGTACATCAAAGCATAGCAAGGAGGTTCTAAAACACGAGTTGTCACATTATCCCCAAGTTGAAAGAAATTTCGTCCCGAAATTTAGCACGTAGTTACTGAGGAAGCTAGTTAAGTGGTATAGTCTTTTTGGTTTTCCTGGGGTGTCACAACACGTATCAATAACCTGCGAGCATGCACACACGTGTATCAGACAACGCTAGTGAGTTCATAGTTTTACGAAAACGTTAGTTGCCAAGTGTTTAGTTCCGTTCATTGATTACAATGTTGATAATTGTCACACCCCGACCACGTAAAACAACAAAACGTGGCGGAAACGTCGGGGAGTGTTGTAACAGAATCATTGTTTCATAACACATGGAAATTGAAATATTGTTTTATTAAATAAAAGAGTTACAATGTCTTGACAATCAAAGAAACATAACATAAATAACTAGTCTTGCATCTTTTATTGTCACTAAGGCCCAAGTCCGCCTAAGTGTATCTTGACAAGTCCTATGCATCATCTCCTGAAAACACATGTGAAAATAGGTACGTCAGCATAAAAATGCCTGTGAGATACATAGGTTTTGTGAAAATGAGATTCATGACTTATGTTTAAGAAAATGTTTAGTCATGAACCTTTTAGTTTGCTTTGTTTTGTAAATCGTTTGAAAAGTAATAAGATCAGATGATAAGTATAAGTAAAAGAATAATGTATGGTTAAATGAATAACCAAGTAAAATGAGTTTGTAAAAGATAAGTTGTTTTGTAAAACAATGTCTTGTGAAAAGTATGTTATTTGTATAAAATGTTATTTGTCTCAAACTGAAATGATTCTAATAACGCTACAATATGTGATATCGATAATACAAGCACTTATATATAGGAAGTACCAGCGGCGTATCCACCATGCTTGTATCATATTACACACGCCTCGTTACTTAAATCACTTGTCAAAAGTCCTTGTATAAACCATGTCAAATGTTGATAGTCCAAAAGTAGTCAAGTAATGTGTAACAAATGTTTATGTATGGTAAGTAAAATAAGACTACTTAAACCATAAGTAAAAATGTACAAAACAAAGTATTTTGAGTAAATCAAAAGTTATGTTTTGTAAAATATATGCATGCTATACTGAATATGAACATTTATGCGGTATTGTGAAAATTCATACATCCAAGCCTTGAGACAGCCGGATAACCATGTAAAAATGGGTTATCAAAAGAATATGTATTCGGATTCGGTCATTCCTTACGTCCAAACAAACCCGAGATTTCAGGAATGGGATTTGTCAAGTCCTATGGTACCACTACCTACTACCGAGCGGCATGATCGGTGTTAATGAATGTATAGTATAGTTTAAACAAACCAAATGTCATACCAAAATGTAAGCATGTTTTATGAAGATAATGTACCTAGTATGATAGAGTAAACATACAAGGTAGAGCTGTAAAACAATGTGTCCATATGTTACTGGAACATATGCAACAGAGATGCAATGTAAAATAATGTACTAAGCATGTACTAAATGGACATACATAGCATGAAAACAATGAAATCATGTACTATAAGTGTACTATTGAACATAACAATTATATGATGTGAAAACAGGAAAGCATGAAAGTAACAAGTAGGCACATGTGTTTCATCCCAAAACAGTTTGGAAAACAGTAAAAGAGGGGTCTATGTACTCACTTGAGATTGCTTAGAAGTCCTAAGATAACCACAAGCAATGCTAGAGATCACGGAATCAAACGACACCTAATATAGGTAACTATGTTAATAAACCGGACCTATATCGGAAGATTGGATAGAATGAGGGTTCGTAAACCAAACGAGTATGGAGACTCGTGTCATATGGTTTAACAAAACCTACATACTAAATGAAACCTTAATCTAAGTGCTTTCGACCCATTACGACCCGTTTAGGTAGCTTATGCTACTTTAACGCGTCGTTCGCGTAAAACGCATTCGGACCGCCTAACTAGTCCTATGACAAGTGTTATATGCCTAAACATGTTACATAATCAGTTATGTGACAAAAGTTTAGGTTACATATGCTTAATTACCAATTATACATGAAAAGGGTATTCTGGTAATTTACCTAAGGCATATAAACTACCTATCATACAACTACTTAAACGATGTGACCATAAGGTATAACCTCGGAAGGTTATTCCCTACACTATGGTCACCTAATGTATTTGGTCGGATCCTAATGATTGACCAAACTGGGTCGGGTTCGAAGGTATAAGCGATTTATCAGATCGCTTACCCTACGACCCTAGACAACGTGGTAATCAGTAGGCATAGTCCCAAGGGACTATAACCAACGTGATTACACTCACGTTGCGAAGTTCAAACGAACTTCGCATTGACCATAACTGGTCAACGCAGAAAGTAAAACAAAGTTTGACTTTCAGACTCGAAAAGTCTCGAAAAGCAATAAAAGAACGAAAGAATACTTACGAAGGGTCCCCGAATGCTAATCCCGATCCAAGTAGCTCAGGTATGAAACAATGGTTTCAACTTAGAGCTCCTCAAATCAGAATTCTAGTGAGTTTAGCAATGGGGGTGGATGGGTATTTATAGTTTTCGGGTAACCGTTAAGATCATTTCATGGAAACCGTGCTTTAATCGCATCCGTACAAGTGTCGGAACCTTATGGTGACTAAAAATGATCTTTATCATCTGACTAGGCAATTGAGAATGTGTGGGTGAGAATCAAACAGCTGCAACCTGCTGTTAAAAACAATGAATCTGGTCTGATAGTCAGACGCGGCCCGCTTCAGGATCACATAAGGCTCAGGCGGGCCGCCTGGCCTCGTCTGATCAGCAACAAGTTTCAGAATTTACAGTTTCAGTCCCTGCACGTGTTTAAGCTCATTTCCGGCACTTCCAAGGCCCGTAAAGCCAACTTTAAGGCCCTAAAATGATGCCTAACCATTGTGGACATGAAACATGCTCAAAAATATGTCGGATGTTGGTTCGTTTGGTCGTACGAACGCGATGTTCGCTTAATTACGACGGAATGCGCATAAGTGCTAAAAACGATCCAAATGACGCAACGAATGGATTTTTCTTATGCCGAACACTAAAATAAAATATTTTAGCGCTTACATAAATTTTTGGATGTCCGGATGTATTCAGAACGTAAGTTATGCGCGAAAATGCAAACTTGTGCACTTTTTGACACTTTTAGTCCCTGAATGACCCAAAAGTTTATTTTAGCACACCGAACCCCTCAAAGCCTATTTCTAAGCTATATAAATGATATTTAAGGTGTGTTTAACTTATGGTCATGTTCCGGAATGTCTGTTACAGTTCAAATTGGCATACTTTCGTAGTTTGTCAAATTTAGTCCCTGTAAGCGATTTAACTTGATTTTGCCATAATGGGATGGCTGTTTTCTCTCTAACCTTTGGCGATTTTGCTTCTTCATGTAAGCCTTGATTCTTCTTTGCGATCTCTTGTATAACAGTCTGTGATTGGAGAATTGATTCCTTCAAAACTCCATAACGAACTAGTTAGCAAGTGTGACCGATTTCGAATTTAGGGTTTTTTGTTTTCTTTCGTTTCAATCGCCTCCTTAGTGTTGTTTGATTCTCTGATTTATTAGTCTAGTTGTTTTTTATTGCGGTTAACTGAGTTTAATTTAGCTAGATCGAAAACTCTGGATTAATCGATTAAGGGTTGAAGATTAACACTAGGGTTTATAAGGTTTAGGGTTTTTTTGGTGGCTGCATGTTTTATTCGATTTCTTCATCAGACCGTCATTGTTGAATTCGTCTGCATGGAGAGAAATAAAGATCAAGGCTTGGATGATCTAGGGTTCCAGGCCTTCACTGATAAACTGCATGGGGACATCTTTGTTCCTTCGATCAATACAAAGCCGGCGGCTTCACAAGAGTTGCGTGGTATTTTTCCCAAGTTTGGGGATACGCTTGATGTCAGATCACTTAAAATTGATGGAAACCCGTTGTTGCCGAAGCGAGGGGTAATCCAAAAAGAGCCGAGAATGATAAACATCATAGATGAGTTGGAAAAGGTGTCAGTTCCGGTACAGGAGACTAATGTCCTGCCTGAACGTAATAACGAACAGGTAATTAACAAGTTGTCATATGCGGAAAAGGTTAAGAACAGTTCAATGATAAAAAGGGAAGTTAACTTCAGAAAGATGGACTCAGGAGAGACAAACCCTGATGCGGATGTTGTTATTCCTCGTGAGGTAATTCGTAAAGTTCAGGAAAAATTTGAGAATGTGTTATATGGATATTTTCTGGGGAATCGTTTACCATACCCTGTAGTTGAATACTATGTAAAGAATGTGTGGGCTAAGTTCGGATTTGTCAAACTCATGATGAATTCGGATGGATTTTTCTTCTTTAAATTCGACTCTAAAGAAGGTATGGCAAAAGTGTTGGAGGGAGGTCCATGGTTGATCAGGAAGGTTCCCTTGTTTCTAAATGTCTGGTCTACATCGGTTAGTCTAAAGAAAGAAGGCATTAAGTCAGTACCGGTATGGGTGAAACTCCATAATGTTCCCATTACGGTTTATACTGATGATGGGTTAAGCTTGTTAGCTTCTAAGTTAGGTGAGCCAAGACGTTTGGATGGTTATACAGCTGATATGTGCTCGGAAAGTTGGGGTAGGAGTAGTTTAGCTAGGGCTTTAATTGAAATAAATGCGGAGAATGATCTTGAGGATCATATAGTTGTAGCGATTCCAAAACTAGATGAGGAAGGATATATCAATGAAGTAGTGAAAGTCGAATATGAGTGGAAGCCTCAAAGGTGCTTGATATGTTGCATATTTGGTCATAATGACCAAACGTGTGGGAAAAATGAAGCTAGAAAAGCGAAGCAAGTAGTTGTGGATGAAGACGGGTTTACTATGGATAAGAGAAAGATGGCTCGAGTGGGTGTTATCCCAAAGAAACCAAAAGCAAAATTTATTTACAAACCCAAGGTCAACAAGTCAGATCCGAGTTCGTCTGGTACAAAGGGAGTCAACGTAAATATAAAAGCTAGTGAAAATGTTAATACTCGAAATTCTTTTGAAGCTTTATCGAAGATAGAGGGGCAGGAAATCAAGGATGATAATGTTTTGACGGAAAAGGTGATCAAGAATAGTGGGAAGCAAACTAAGTATGATGAGAAGGTGATAGAAACGGTTCCAACGGAAACGGCTGAATTCATGAGGAATGATAAACATGACGATGTTGCTGAGGGGGCAAGCACTCCCGGTCAAATTGGTATCCATGGATAGTATTCTTACTTGGAATATAAGGGGTTTGAACCAACCCCTGAAACAAAATGAGGTTCGTGTTCTGATGTCAGAAAATAAAGTTTCGATGTGTGCTATTCTTGAGACTCATGTGAATGTCAGTAATCTTGATAGAGTATGTAAAAATGTTTTTAGAAATTGGAATTGGACTTCTAACGGGGGGTTATGTCAGCGTGGCACTAGGATTATTCTCGGCTGGAATAGTGATCTGATGGATGTCATGATTTTGTCTCAAACGGAACAGGTCATCCATGCTCAAATCTGGTTCAAAACTGACAATTCGACTATTTTTTGCTCTTTTGTTTATGCCAAGAATAAATACCAAGACCGAAGGAGCCTTTGGGAGGATTTATGTAGGCATAAGTTGTTGTGTAGGGATAAGGCTTGGTTCGTTATGGGTGATTTTAATGCTGCTCTTCATCTGGATGATTCATTGTGTGGTACATCGAGTCACTCTATCGGAATGCGGGAATTTTCTGATTGTGTTCAACAATCGGAGCTTATGGATGTTAAAGGTCATGGTATGCACTATACTTGGAGCCAGAAACCGAAAGAAGGGATTGGTTTACTTAGGAAAATTGATCGCGTCATGTGTAATGTCAAGAGTCTAGAGGTATTCTCGGATGCTTATGTTATATATCACCCGAGTCGTGTTTCTGATCACACACCTTGCATTTTGAAACTGACAAATATGACTAAGTCCTATCGGCCGAAGCCTTTCAAGTTTGCGAATTTTATTACTTCCAAACCGGAATTCATTGTTTGTGTGGAACATGAATGGGCGAAAAAGATTGATGGGGTCTCTATGTTTTCGGTCATTAATAAATTAAAGAATCTGAAACCAGGGCTTAGGAAGATCCTTTTTCAGCAAGGAAATCTGCATAAGAAAGTAGATGAGCTGCGTAAGAAATTAGATGAAGTTCAAAAGTTGATGGATAAAAACCCTCTTGATGTTGAAATTCGGAAAAAGGAACAAGAATGTCTTCGTGACTTCCAAGCTGCGGCTTATGATGAGGAGAGTTTTTTGAAACAAAAATCGAAGGTGGAATGGCTTGCTGCGGGGGATTCTAACACAGCTTTCTTTCACAATAGCGTTAAATGCAAAAACATTCGTAGTAAAATCCAATGCATCCGGGATGTGGCAGGTAATCGGTTTGAAGGAGATGAAGTGGTGGCAGCGCTTGTCAATCATTACTCGAGTTTTTTAGGCACGGAAGACTCTGTATCCAGCTCTAACTTGAATGATGTCTTTGTCAATGTTGTGAGTACTAATGAAGCCGAAAATATGGTCAGACGTGTTACGCGTGATGAAGTTAAAAACGCCATGTTCAGTATAAGTGAAAACAAAGCACCAGGGCCTGATGGCTATACATCAGCTTTCTTTAAAAAGGCGTGGGAGATTGTTGGTGAGGAGGTTACAAATGCAATTCTTGATTTCTTTGAAAATGGGAAAATTCTGAAACAGTTAAATCACACAATTTTGGCGCTTATTCCAAAAGTGGATACTCCTGACTCTGTTCTTGATTACTGGCCCATTTCTTGCTGTAATGTCCTCTATAAGTGCATCAGTAAGATTATTACGGATAGATTAAAAGGGAGTTTGGACTCTTTGGTTAGCATAAATCAGTCTGCTTTCGTTCCAGGCAGGCGAATTTCTGATAATATTCTCTTAACTCAAGAGTTGATGCACAATTATCATTTGAATAAAGGTCCTCCCAGATGCGCATTCAAGATCGATATTCAAAAAGCTTACGATACCGTTAGTTGGTCGTTTTTGGAGAAGATCCTTTACAAGTTTGGTCTTCACAGGAAAATGGTGAAGTGGATAATGGTTTGTGTTAGTACGGCTACTTATTCTTTGAGTATAAATGGTAATCTTCACGGTTTTTTCAAAGGGAGAAGGGGGGGCCTTCGCCAAGGGGATCCGATGTCCCCGTACTTGTTCACGCTTGTTATGGAGGTGCTTACTTTATTACTCCAAAAGGTAGCTCGATCAAGCTCATCGTTTAAGTATCATGCTCATTGTGCTAAGCAACAAATAATAAATGTATCCTTTGCGGATGATTTGTTTATTTTTGTGCATGGGAATATTGAGTCGGTTAGCAAGATAAAGGCAGCCTTGGAGGAGTTTACGAGTATTTCGGGTCTTGTCCCAAGTCATGCTAAAAGTACGGTTTTCTTTTGTAATGTTCATCAGCAAGTTCGTCAGGAAATTCTGAATGCGTTACCGTTTCGTGAAGGTTCCCTTCCGGTTCGGTACCTAGGTGTGCCGTTGATCACATCAAGGTTAACTGCTGGGGATTGCAAGATTTTAGTGGACCGAATGGATAAAAAAGTTAACAATTGGATGACAAAAACTCTATCGTTTGCGGGTAGATTGCAGCTTATTAACTCGGTCCTCTCTGCCATGCACATTTATTGGGCTTCGGTCTTTGTTATTCCGGCTCGTACCATTAATGATCTTGAGAAGCGTCTTCGTCAATTTTTATGGAATGCTGGTAACGTGGGAAAAATTAAAGCGAAGGTTGCGTGGAATGATATTTGTCTTCCTAAAATGGAGGGTGGCTTAGGCATTAAACGTATAGGGGATGTGAATACGGCCCTTATTACCAACCATATCTGGAGTATCATTATTAAAAGAAAATCTCTATGGGTGCAATGGATTTATGAGCATAAATTGAACAATCAAAATTTCTGGGAAGTTCAACCTAGGGGAAGCATGAGTTGGGGGTGGAGAAAGATTTTATCTATCCGCAATGTGGTTCGACCATTCATCTGGAAAGTGATTCGGAGTGGGCTGCAAATAAATGCTTGGAGCGATAATTGGTGTCACTTAAGCCCCCTCAGGGCGTTTATAACTCCAAGACACATTGCAAACGCGGGTTTCAACCTCCAAAGTTCAGTTGCGGATTTACTTGATGTGAATGCTCAATGGAAATGGCCTCAAGCTTGGTATGATATATATCCGGTCTTAATTGGTTTATCTATCGATCGTCCTAGTATTCAATTACAGGATCGCACGGTTTGGAAGGATGTGGAAGGTAATGTCTCGCATTTCATCTCCTTCATAGTGTGGGAAACCATTCGGTACCGTAACATTCCTACTAATTGGGCAAGCATGGTTTGGTTTAGTCAATGTGTTCCTAGGCATTCTTTTCTTCTTTGGTTGGTTATAAAGAATAAACTGAAGACTCAAGACCGATTGAAAGTTTGGGAAGCGGGCAGTGAAACTAACTTAAGGCTGATGTGTTGTCCTCTATGTCAACATGACTGTGATTCAAGAAACCATCTTTTTTTCTCGTGTACATTTGCATCGCAGGTATGGAAGAGCATTAAGTTGATGGTGGATATGGATAGTGTCAGCGATTTGTGGGAATCTATTTCGGATTGGATGGAGCAACATGCGAATTCAAAGAGACTGGAGCATGTTGTGTGCAAATTGGCTCTCTCGGCATCAGTCTACTACATATGGCAAGAACGCAACAATAGATTATTCACTCAAGTTGAGTGTTCGGCTGCCCAGGTTATCGAGAAGGTGAAGAATTCAGTTCGGCTTAGGATGATGGGGTTTAAATTCAAAGTCCAAGTTGATTGTAACAAAATATTGAAGAAATGGAAGATCCCGGAAAGGGCGCTAGAAGAAGACCCGGGTTAACGAAGTTAATTTGGAGAGTGTTTTAGATAGAGTTTTGTTGATTTGGTCGTGATGTCTGGGTTGTAATTGTCTTTGGTAGTGTCGTGTTTCTTGCTGTTTTTCTATTTGGTCGTCTAGTCTTGGTATGTCAAGGCTAGCTGTGTGTGTCATTTCAGGCACACCTTATGTACTTATTTGATTTTTTATAAAATTTACCGGGGTAACCCTTTACCCAAAAAAAAAAAAAAACTTGATTTTGCCATACCAAAGCCTTCAAAACTTATTTCTAAGTTAAGTAAACGTTATTTAAGGTATGTTAAGCCTATGTCACTATTCCGGAGTGTTTGTTGCATTAAACTGGTTATATTTACGCATCGGTGCGCGTATAACCTTCCAGAAAGCGATTTAGAGTTTGGATTTGAACAAAAATTGATATGTGCAAATGATACACATATTTTTACAACTCCCAAGTATAAAATACAATATTTCATTGGTTTGGCAGTTGTTTGATGGCCGTGGAGGCACAGGTGTTACAGTCTCCCCTACTTTAGGAAATTTCGTCCCGAAATTTATTTAGAGGAAACTTGTGAGGGTTTAAAACATGAAGTTGAAAAGATCGAACAATATTGGTTAGGGTTCTGAACTTCTAGTAACCTTAATAACATTATGCTTGCAATGTAAGAGGGATACTTATATACAAGTATATGAAGCGTCATTGGTGCGTCCACCGTACCTCCATTACAGCGTTCTCATTTTGTTATTGTTGTCACTATCGGTTCTTACACATAATAAATCTTACTGGGTTTCTGTGCACTAAATTTCATAATTATGTACGCGTCCATAATCAGACAATTCCTTGCACAGTTTTTTGGGTAAAGGGTTACCCCGGTGATTCTATTATAGACAACCGCCAAATAAGAACAAGTAGTGAGGATGAGTTCCCCACTAGTTCATATACAGGACATGCCCCGTATATGTAAACAAAAAAGCAAAACAAAACAAGTTACCACCTCAATCCAGCCTACTACAATCATGATAATGACTAACTAGTAGACAAACGAAAACAAAACAAACAAACGACGTCAACCACCATCATCAAAAATGAAATTGCTACCAACCGGCAGCCCCTTTGCATGAACCAGAAACCACCTATCCATTGGACACCTTTATGTGAGAGGTGCTTGCCCCTGTACTGGAAGACGTAGGATGTGTACCCGATGTCATAAACTCCTTCGTTTCATCATATACATTCTCTACCTCATCATCGTCAGACTCCGCATTTAGCTCACGTTCCCCTTTAGATCTCCCTTGGAAGGAACCCCCCCCCCCCAACAAACCCAAGAGCACTAAAAGAATTGTGTGTTTGAACCTTGGAGGAGCTAGTCACTGCCTTTTTCTTCTTATCCACAGGTCTATATTCAAACTTGGGCTTTTGATTGTTAACTTGAAAACCACTCTTCTTTACATTCTTCTTTGTCTTGACTTCCGTATAACCATCCTCATCTACTTTCTGATTGTTTGTAGGAGGTTTCACTGTCGATCGAATGCCTTTAGGACACTCCTCATAAACATGCCCAAAAACACAGCAATGGGCACATCTCGGGGGTTCCCATTCATACTCCACCCTAATAGTCTCAGTAACATATTTACTCCCATCCAATTCAGGAATAGCCATGGTAAGAGTCTCTTTCAAATCCTGATCAGCCGATATTTCAATGAGAGCCCTAGCATAGCTGCTCCTTCCCCAAGCCTCATTACACATATCAATAGTATACGAATCAAGCCGCACAGGATTCCCAATTTTTGAAGCCAGCATGCTTAAACCATCATCAGAATATGCCACTAGAGGGACATCATGCAATTTAACCCAAACTGCAACCTTTTTAACTTCTTCTTTTTTAAGAATGTTTGTAGGTGACCAAATGTTGAGAAACATAGGTTTGTTACGGATCATCCAGGGACCCCCTTCAAGAACGACATCCATACCCTTTCTGTCTTCAAACTTGAAGAAAAAGAACCCATTCGAATTCATCATAGTTTTCTGAGGACCATGTTTCTTCCAATTTGTTCTCACAAAGTGTTCAACTACTGGATACGCAATTCTATCCCCCAGAAAATAACCATAAAGAGTGTTAGCTAACCTGTTTTCAACCTGGCGAACAGAATCAATCGGAAGCACTACATCCACTCCATCCATTGAGACCTCTGAGTTTAGAGAACGAAACTTGACTTTAGGAACCTGTTCAGCCGCATCATTGGGCTTCCTAGCAAATTTATCATCATTCTGTTTCTGAATAAACTCACTACCACGCTTAATATCCCCCTGCTCGAACTGTTCATTTAGGACCACATCCGCATAAGATTGGACATGAACATTATTATCTTGTATCTGATCTTGAACTTGAACTCGAGGAGGACTAACATCCTTCAACGATAGCACAAATGCTACCTTTCTTTTGTCACACACCTTCGCGTAAATCTGATTAGGAGAATCAGAATTGCCAATAACATGCTCAGAATCATTAAGCGGCATCATAAAACAAACTTTCTTATTCGGCAATTCAGCAACCCTAGCCGGCATAAGTGAAATTTGTCTAGGCTCAAATGGTTTACCATCAATGTTCTTAATCTTAGTCACAAACACATTAGAATTTTCAGCATCTTGGCCAGCCATAACCACAAAAGTGATTAATAGTTACCGTTTTGACAAGAACAAAAAGAACAATCAGCGAACAAACGGATGTTGCTGGAACCCTAACGAGATCGGTCAGCCGACTAAACTTAATCAGCGACAAAGTAAGCAGGCTACCGAAACCCTAGTCGATTGCAAGCACCCACTCCGCAGATGACCCGTCTACAATCAGAAATCAAATCGAAAACAGAAAAAACGGAACCCTAAAAACGAATCCCTGACCTGATTACAATGTTTAATGTCTAAAGGATGAAACCCTTAGATGCTAAGTAAGATCGATCAATACCAGGAACAGCTTTAATCTTCTAGGGTTTCACGAAGTCTCCAAAATCGCCCAGAGCCCCATCCCATGTTTTGCATGGATCGTATTTTTACCACACACGAATCATGAACTTGTGTAACATGCTAGCACATTGATTTACATGACTTTTCTGCTTTGTATGTTACAATTCCTTGCACAGTTCACACAGTCTATTTTATAATGTGTAGGGGAAAACCAAAAGAACAATCCTGTGATGAGTGTGACTAGACCGCCATAGAGTCCTTTTAATTAAATCAATAAATGATCTAAATAGACTATCAAGGAGTCTGTTCAGCTACATCACTAGATGTCGTTCTTTAACCAAATTGTGAATCAATCTTTTAGACTAGACCACTAAAAGGATCTCTTATGAAACATGGAATGGTACTATATAACCCAAGGGTCTTAACTATTACATAGAAGCCCATTAAGGATTTAAGGTAGTACCTTTTTGAATATCCTACTACGAACCCCTCATATGAAGATATGAAAGATTCTACGAGGATTTGGATAACAAATATCCAGAGTATAAAAACACAAAAAATGCATAAAAGAAAACATAAGATGAATAAACACATAGTCGTATAACCACAAAGATTGTTTATTTGTTAATTTGTTTTGTTGACAGAGCACATGCATTTAAAGTACAATAGGAATCCATCTCGTGGATTTCATTTGGCACTTTAAACATTTACAAGAATCTATCTATAAAGATAGAAAGATTTTTTTAAAAGAGAAATTCGATTTCGATTATAAGGAACCGAAATGTTCGAATTCAGGTACATAAGGAATCCAATTAAGGACTCTGATTTGAATGATGATCATCCACAAGGGTCTAATTGTGAAAATAAAAAGATCCCATATGGATTTTTAGAAGTTGAAGATGTTTGAAATCTTGCACTGGATGTGCTTATGTCAAAACATGAAGTAAGAATGCTTATGAAGTTGAGATGCTTGATATGTCAAGGCGACATATGAAGCAGAATTTGAAGGTTAAGTCAATGTATGAGGAGAATATTTTTTTTTTTGAAAACTATGCATGGGGTTCTTTTAAGAAAAATGTGTTTAACGTTTTTGAAACCTTATATATAATACTTTTGAAATCATAAAGTAGGTGTACTAGGTAAATATATTTATAAAAATGTTTTAAAATCATGCGAGATGAATTTTGGAATTATGTATAAGGTTTTTGAAAAACATGAATGATGCTTTTCGAAATCATGCACTTGATAAGAGAATGTACTGTGTTAATATTGTCTTCAGACTATATGAAATATTTTGAAATTATGAAGGTTGGTTTTGATAACATGGCCAATGTTTTTGTAATAACATAGACATTGCATTTAGAAAAATTGTTTTCAAACTATATGAAATGTTTTGAGATCATGAAGATTGTTTTTGAAATACTTGTACTGTATATGTTGAAAAATCAAAACGTAATGGGTATGAGATTTGAAAATACCCTCAGTTATCTAACCAAGGATTCAAAGGCACAGCTGTGCAGAAGCATGATTACTCATAATGTCACTTTATTTTCTGTACTTTGTTTCTTAGAGTGAAACAAGTACTTAAAATTTTCGAGGGAATCATGAGCGATCATTTGAAAGAGAGAAATCACAAAAGTAGTTTGCAAGGTACATAGTTTCTTGATGTAGGTATTATAGAAAAAGTCATACACACATGTAATCACACTTGTATATCAGAATTGCGAACAACAACTTTTATTTATGAACAAGACATATTGTTTCACATTACTAGAAAACGAAAGAACAAAAGCATAAGACAGCAACATCTTCAAATCAGCCAATTGCTCATTCGTGGGTTGGATTTGCATTAGCAAGCTTTGGGCAATCCCTTAGGAAATGGCCCATCTCGCCACAGTTGTAGCACGATCCAGGCGGAAAGCGAGCTTGAGTAGGGTTGACTTGGAGTTGGGTAGCAGCAAGATTTGCAACAGCTTTGTTTTGGGCAGCAAAGCGGCATGTGTTAATCAAATGTCCCCGCCGTCCACAGTAGGTACATTTGAAGTAGGGTATGAGGTTTGAATTATGACCGTTACATCGCTTGCACCTAGGAGCAGTTCCTAAGTACGGCTTCCTAGCTGGTGGCCTTGCCACTTGGCTAGGTCCCGCTTGATTAGGTGTAACCGCTGCGGGTTTCCTTGAAGCCTTACGCTTCCTTGATTTTGGTGCTGGCTTGACTTCTGCTTCCTTTGATGGCTCTTGAGTGGCTTCATTATCGAGACGAGAGGCTTCATTGTTGAGACGAGCCATGGCAATGCCTAAATCCACAGTCTTCTGAATCACTTCGCCTATTTGCTGGGCAAATTTGGCTGTTCGCTCAGACATTTGACCAGTGCTGAGAGGAATAGACATTCTAGAAGAAAATGAAAGACATAGGAAGAAACGAGTGAAAGGATATTGGATAATCAATACAGAATGGTAACGAATGAAAATTGCGATCATTTGTTTGTTACCTAAGGCAAACAAATGAGATGGTGACAAATCAAAGTAAATGAGTAAAAAATAATGTATCGCGAAGACATGCTCGCCTATAAGTGAACACTCATCCCAAGAATTCCCAGGTAAGCACAACTGGTCTCGCGTCTGATGAGATGTATACGAAGTGCTTGCCTAGACAGAAAACCCAGAATACAGGCATTCACCCTTCCAGTTTGCACGTGTTCACATTATTTAAACCCAGAATACAGAAAACCCAAAATACAGAAAACCCAAAACACGAGTTGTCACATTATCCCCAAGTTGAAAGAAATTCCGTCCCGAAATTTAGCACGTAGTTACTGAGGAAGCTAGTTAAGTGGTATAGTCTTTTTGGTTTTCCTGGGGTGTCACAACACGTATCAATAACCTGCGAGCATGCACACACGTGTATCAGACAACGCTAGTGAGTTCATAGTTTTACGAAAACGTTAGTTGCCAAGTGTTTAGTTCCGTTCATTGATTACAATGTTGATAATTGTCACACCCCGACCACGTAAAACAACAAAACGTGGCGGAAACGTCGGGGAGTGTTGTAACAGAATCATTGTTTCATAACACATGGAAATTGAAATATTGTTTTATTAAATAAAAGAGTTACAATGTCTTGACAATCAAAGAAACATAACATAAATAACTAGTCTTGCATCTTTTATTGTCACTAAGGCCCAAGTCCGCCTAAGTGTATCTTGACAAGTCCTATGCATCATCTCCTGAAAACACATGTGAAAATAGGTACGTCAGCATAAAAATGCCTGTGAGATACATAGGTTTTGTGAAAATGAGATTCATGACTTATGTTTAAGAAAATGTTTAGTCATGAACCTTTTAGTTTGCTTTGTTTTGTAAATCGTTTGAAAAGTAATAAGATCAGATGATAAGTATAAGTAAAAGAATAATGTGTGGTTAAATGAATAACCAAGTAAAATGAGTTTGTAAAAGATAAGTTGTTTTGTAAAACAATGTCTTGTGAAAAGTATGTTATTTGTATAAAATGTTATATGTCTCAAACTGAAATGATTCTAATAACGCTACAATATGTGATATCATACAAGCACTTATATATAGGAAGTACCAGCGGCGTATCCACCATGCTTGTATCATATTACACACGCCTCGTTACTTAAATCACTTGTCAAAAGTCCTTGTATAAACCATGTCAAATGTTGATAGTCCAAAAGTAGTCAAGTAATGTGTAACAAATGTTTATGTATGGTAAGTAAAATAAGACTACTTAAACCATAAGTAAAAATGTACAAAACAAAGTATTTTGAGTAAATCAAAAGTTATGTTTTGTAAAATATATGCATGCTATACTGAATATGAACATTTATGCGGTATTGTGAAAATTCATACATCCAAGCCTTGAGACAGCCGGATAACCATGTAAAAATGGGTTATCAAAAGAATATGTATTCGGATTCGGTCATTCCTTACGTCCAAACAAACCCGAGATTTCAGGAATGGGATTTGTCAAGTCCTATGGTACCACTACCTACTACCGAGCGGCATGATCGGTGTTAATGAATGTATAGTATAGTTTAAACAAACCAAATGTCATACCAAAATGTAAGCATGTTTTATGAAGATAATGTACCTAGTATGCTAGAGTAAACATACAAGGTAGAGCTGTAAAACAATGTGTCCATATGTTACTGGAACATATGCAACAGAGATGCAATGTAAAATAACGTACTAAGCATGTACTAAATGGACATACATAGCATGAAAACAATGAAATCATGTACTATAAGTGTACTATTGAACATAACAATTATATGATGTGAAAACAGGAAAGCATCAATATGCACAGTTCCTGTTCATATGCAGAAAAACTTCAATATGTACTATAAGATCACAGTTCCTGTTCAGCCTGTTTTGAGCACAGCGGAAAGTCTGAATGATCAGCATACTGTGCCATCGGTACCAGTATCATATGCAGAAAAACTTCAGTCTTCTGGTCGGAATAAGAGAGAGGTTAACTTTAGACTTATGCAGCCAGTGGAAACAAGAGATGATGCGGATGTGGTCATTCCGAAAGAAGTAGTCAAAAAAGCCCAGGATAAACTTGAGAATGTTCTGTACGGATACTTCTTGGGTAGTAGGTTACCGTTTCCGGTTGTGGAATATTATGCTAAGAATGTTTGGGCCAAGTTTGGTTTTTCTAAACTCATGATGAATGCAGGTGGTTTTTTCTTTTTCAAGTTCGACACCAAAGAAGGTATGCTAAGTGTTTTAGAAGGAGGCCCATGGCTTATAAGGAAGATTCCGCTATTCCTGAATATTTGGACTCCATCGGTAAGCTTGAAAAAGGAAGGGATTAAATCGGTGCCTGTGTGGATTAAGTTACATAATGTTCCTCTAGCAGTTTATACTGATGAGGGTCTGAGTTTGCTAGCGTCGAAGCTTGGGGTTCCGAAAAGACTAGATGCCTATACGGCTGATATGTGTGCTGAAAATTGGGGTAGAACGAGCTTTGCTCGGGCAATGATTGAAATATCGGCTGATAAAGATTTGAAAGATCACATTGTTCTTGCTATCCCAAAGCTGGATGAGGAAGGTTATCTTATGGAAAAAGTAGATGTTGAATATGAGTGGAAACCTCATAGGTGTGCGGCTTGCTGTTTGTTTGGCCATTCGGATACTACGTGTCCTAAATCTGCAACTGTGAAGCCTAAACAAGTTACAACTGATGATGAGGGTTTTGTAACCGATAAAAGGAAAGTTGCAAAGCATGGCTTTCCTCAAAAGAAGCAAAAGACTAGAGTTATCTATAGACAAAAGAGTAGCCATGCGGGTTCAGGGCCTTCTGGAACAAAGAGTGGTGAAGGAGAGCAGCACAAGTCTAATACAAGTCAGGGAGCTAACAATAGTAACCTGAACTTAAAGAACTCTTTTTCGGTTCTGGATCAAATGGCTGATGGGGATCCAACTACGAGTAATACTAAGGAGGATAGTTCATTGGTTGATGAGTTTGTAAAGCAAAATACAACTGAAATATCAGAGTTTATGTGTGCTGGTACGAATGACAAAAAATCTGAGGGGGCAAGCACTCCCGGTCAAGCTGGTGTCCATGGGTAGTATAGGTGTCTGGAATATAAGGGGATTGAACCTTCCCCTGAAACAAAGAGAGGTTCGTCAACTTGTTTCTGAAAACCGTCTTCAGGTGTGTGCTATTTTGGAGTCTCATGTTAATGTCGCTAATCTTGATAGAATCTGTAAAGGAGTGTTTAGATTGTGGGATTGGACTTCTAATGGTAGTTGCTGTTCTAGAGGTACTCGTATCATTGTTGGTTGGAACAAGGATTTATTGGATCTTATGGTGATAGCCCAATCGGATCAGGTTTTACATGTGCAAATTCGTATAAAATCTGATAATAATGTCCTTTTCTGCTCGTTTGTTTATGCTGAAAATAAATACCAAGATAGAAGGGCTCTTTGGGATGATCTATGTAAGCACAAATGTTTCGTTCATGACAGACCGTGGGTAGTCCTAGGAGACTTTAATTCGGCTCTTTCTATGGATGATTACTTAGTTGGGCCATCTACAATTCCGGTAGGGATGAGGGAGTTTTATGATTGTGTCCAACATAATCAACTATCGGATATTAAAAGTCATGGGTTGCGGTTCACCTGGAATCAAAAGCCGAAAAATGGTGTAGGGGTGTTAAAGAAAATCGATAGAGCTATGAGCAATACTAAGTTCCTGGATTTGTTTCCAGATGCTTATGTCCGTTTTCATCCCTATCGGGTTTCAGACCACTCTCCTTGTATTCTTCATGTGTCTCCGTTTAAGCATAATCGGCCTAAGCCCTTCAAGTTTGCTAATTTTTTAGCAAGTAAGGAGGGTTTTATTCCTTGTGTTGCCAACGAGTGGGCTAAGGTGATCCAGGGTAAAACTATGTTTTCGGTGGTTAAGAAATTGTCGGCTCTCAAGTCTCCGTTGAGACGTCTTCTGTTTGATCAGGGTAATCTGCATAACCGAGTGAAGGAGCTTAGAGGGAAGTTGGATGATATTCAAAAGGCTATAGACATGAACCCTTTGGACCTGGCTCTTCGTGAATCCGAAGCTAGATGTATCCAGGAATTCAATGCTGTGTCTTATGATGAAGAATGTTTTCTAAAGCAAAAATCCAAGGCAGAATGGCTAGCAGCAGGTGACTCGAATACGAAATTTTTTCATAATTGTGTTAAAATGAGGAATGCATGCAATAAGATTCATAGTATTCAAGATGTTCATGGGAACTGGTTTAATGGGAATGATGTGTTTAGTGTCCTGGTCTCGCATTACTCAGATTTTTTGGGTACCCAGGACCAAGGTAATCAAGCTGGTAAATCATGATTTATTTACTAATGTTCTTGATACGAATGTTGCTAGTCATATGATTCGGCAGGTTACCCGGGAAGAGGTGAAAAGTGCTATGTTCTCTATAGGAGAGAATAAAGCCCCGGGGCCGGATGGATACACATCTGCGTTTTTCAAAAACTCTTGGGATATTGTGGGTGATGAAGTTACGAAAGCTATTCTGGATTTTTTTGATAATGGTCAGTTGCTTCAACAAATTAATCACACTATCATTGCACTGGTGCCGAAAACTCCCTCTCCTAATTCAGTGACGGATTATAGGCCGATTTCCTGCTGCAACGTGCTTTATAAATGTATTAGCAAAATTCTCACTGACAGGATTAAAGGTAGTTTGGATTATCTTGTTGATATTAATCAGTCTGCCTTTGTCCCGGGTAGGAAAATCACGGATAATATTCTTTTTACCCAGGAGCTTATGCACAATTATCACTTAAACATAGGTCCGCCCAGGTGTGCTTTTAAAATTGATATTCAAAAGGCCTATGATACTGTGAGCTGGTCATTTCTTCAGGATGTTCTGTATGCGTTTGGGTTCCACCAAAAGATGGTTAATTGGATCATGGTCTGTGTTAAGAATGTATCTTATTCGCTGAGCATTAATGGTAACCTATATGGGTATTTTAAGGGTAAAAGAGGGCTCAGGCAGGGAGATCCTATATCCCCTTATCTTTTTACTCTTGTCATGGAGGTTCTCACGTTGTTATTAAAAAAGGCTGCCTACTGTAGTAATGCGTTTCGGTTTCATCTTTATTGCAAAAAACAGAAGATTATTAATGTTTCATTTGCTGATGATCTGTTTTTGTTTGCTAATGGGGATGCGGCGTCGGTTAGGGTTCTTCGGGACACTCTTCAGATGTTCACAAGTGTGTCGGGTCTAGTTCCTAGTTTGCCGAAAAGTACCGTTTATTTTGGCAATGTCAGTCGGCCTATCAAACAGGAAATTCTTCATATCATGCCTTTCCAAGAGGGGTCTCTTCCGGTTCGTTATCTGGGAGTTCCTCTAATATCTACGAAACTATCTTACAAAGATTGCAAGATTTTACTGGATAAAATGGTGAAGAAGATTGATAATTGGATGACGAGATCTTTATCATTTGCTGGTAGACTTCAGTTAGTCAATTCTGTTCTTTCTGCTATGCATATTTATTGGGCTACTGTTTTCATGTTACCAGCTAAAATTGTTAATGATCTTGAGCGATGTATGCGTTCTTTCCTTTGGTCGGGTGCTAACCAGCCGTCTGTTAAGGCTAAAGTGGCTTGGAAGGTTGTCTGTTTGCCAAAGTATGAGGGGGGATTGGGTATTAGATGTATTTCTGATGTCAACAAAGCCCTTCTATCTACTCATGTTTGGAGTATCCTTACTAACAGAAAATCACTGTGGGTTCAATGGATCCATATGTATAAGCTTAAAGGTAGGAGTTTTTGGGAGGTTCAGAGCCGTGGCCGTATGACTTGGGGCTGGAGGAAGCTGCTCGCAATTAGAAGCTTAATTCGGCCTTATATGTGGTCTTCCATCGGCAATGGGTCTAATACTAACATATGGAGTGACATGTGGTGTGATCAGTGTCCTTTGAGTAGTTTTATCACCCCGAGACGCATTTCTAACGCTGGTTTTCATCTTCAGTCTTCGGTTGCTGAGTTGGTTTCGGCTGATGGGGAGTGGAAATGGCCGATTGCTTGGTATGATTTATTCCCAGTTTTAATCAATATTCAGGTCCCTATTTTTATTGATAGACAGGATCGGCTCATATGGAAGGATCTAGATGGTAATTTTCAACATTTCTCTTCTTGGGAGGTTTGGAATAATATCCGGCACCGTGAAAACTTAGTGCCATGGGTTAATATGGTTTGGTTCAAACATTGCATTCCAAGGCACTCGTTTCATTTGTGGCTTGTTATTAGGAATAAATTGAAGACACAAGATAGATTGTTGGTTTGGGAGGCAGGAAGTGCTACAAATTTAAACCTCATGTGTTGTCCTTTGTGTTGTCGAGATAAAGATTCAAGGAATCATCTATTCTTTGAATGCTCGTTTGCATT
Organism: Helianthus tuberosus; assembly: GCA_030545235.1. Lineage (NCBI taxonomy): Eukaryota > Viridiplantae > Streptophyta > Magnoliopsida > Asterales > Asteraceae > Helianthus > Helianthus tuberosus. The sequence continues at coordinate 1,278,671 of JARYGA010027604.1, read as the reverse complement.
GGCGGTTTGGAATAATATAAAGGCTTGGACGAATATGGAAACTGTTAGTGGTACTTGGGCAGAAATTATGTCTTGGATGAATCAGAATTCGAACATGCAGATGCCGGAAAATATTATTAGCAGGTTGGTTCTATCAGCTGCTTCTTATTTTGTGTGGCAAGAAAGAAATAATAGGCTATTCGGAAAAAACCAACGTACGGAGATGGTGATTGCTCGTGAGATCATTCGGACGGTTAGACTTCGATTATTGTCATTCAAATTCAAGTCGAGACCAGGTCTTCGAAGGTTACTTGACAAATGGCAGCTTCCCAGCAGTAACATGGCTATTGATCCAGGCTGAGTAGTAGAGTTTTGTTTGTTTTGTGTTTATTGCTCTTTTGAGCTGGGTTGTTTACTTAGTTGTGTTGTTTGGGTCGTTTTCTCTGTTTGGCTGTTTTTCTTATTTCCTTGGTATGCCAAGGTTTTGGTGTGTAACATTTCAGTTGCACAATTTGTGCTTTTTGGTTTATAAAATTCACCGGGGTAACCCTTTACCCAAAAAAAAAAAAACAGGAAAGCATGAAAGTAACAAGTAGGCACATGTGTTTCACCCCAAAACAGTTTGGAAAACAGTAAAAGAGGGGTCTATGTACTCACTTGAGATTGCTCAGAAGTCCTAAGATAACCACCAAGCAATGCTAGAGATCACGGAATCAAACGGCACCTAATATAGGTAACTATGTTAATAAACCGGACCTATATCGGAAGATTGGATAGAATGAGGGTTCGTAAACCAAACGAGTATGGAGACTCGTGTCATATGGTTTAACAAAACCTACATACTAAATGAAACCTTAATCTAAGTGCTTTCGACCCATTACGACCCGTTTAGGTAGCTTATGCTACTTTAACGCGTCGTTCGCGTAAAACGCGTTCGGACCGCCTAACTAGTCCTATGACAAGTGTTATATGCCTAAACATGTTACATAATCAGTTATGTGACAAAAGTTTAGGTTACATATGCTTAATTGCCAATTATACATGAAAAGGGTATTCTGGTAATTTACCTAAGGCATATAAACTACCTATCATACAACTACTTAAACGATGTGACCATAAGGTATAACCTCTGAAGGTTATTCCCTACACTATGGTCACCTAATGTATTTGGTCGGATCCTAATGATCGACCAAACTGGGTCGGGTTCGAAGGTATAAGCGATTTATCAGATCACTTACCCTACGACCCTAGACAACGTGGTAATCAGTAGGCATAGTCCCAAGGGACTATAACCAACGTGATTACACTCATGTTGCGAAGTTCAAACGAACTTCGCATTGACCATAACTGGTCAACGCAGAAAGTCAAACAAAGTTTGACTTTCAGACTCGAAAAGACTCGAAAAGCAATAAAAGAACGAAAGAATACTTACGAAGGGTCCCCGAATGCTAATCCCGATCCAAGTAGCTCAGGTATGAAACAATGGTTTCAACTTAGAGCTCCTCAAATCAGAATTCTAGTGAGTTTAGCAATGGGGGTGGATGGGTATTTATAGTTTTCGGGTAACCGTTAAGATCATTTCATGGAAACCGTGCTTTAATCGCATCCGTACAAGTGTCGGAACCTTATGGTGACTAAAAATGATCCTTATCATCTGACTAGGCAATTGAGAATGTGTGGGTGAGAATCAAACAGCTGCAACCTGCTGTTAAAAACAATGAATCTGGTCTGATAGTCGGACGCGGCCCGCTTCAGGATCACATAAGGCTCAGGCGGGCCGCCTGGCCTCGTCTGATCAGCAACAAGTTTCAGAATTTACAGTTTCAGTCCCTGCACGTGTTTAAGCTCATTTCCGGCACTTCCAAGGCCCGTAAAGCCAACTTTAAGGCCCTAAAATGATGCCTAACCATTGTGGACATGAAACATGCTCAAAAATATGTCGGATGTTGGTTCGTTTGGTCGTACGAACGCGATGTTCGCTTAATTACGACGTAATGCGCATAAGTGCTAAAAACGATCCAAATGACGCAACGAATGGATTTTTCTTATGCCGAACACTAAAATAAAATATTTTAGCGCTTACATAAATTTTTGGATGTCCGGATGTATTCAGAACGTAAGTTATGCGCGAAAATGCAAACTTGTGCACTTTTTGACACTTTTAGTCCCTGAATGACCCAAAAGTTTATTTTAGCACACCGAACCCTCAAAGCCTATTTCTAAGCTATATAAAGGATATTTAAGGTGTGTTTAACTTATGGTCATGTTCCGGAATGTCTGTTACAGTTCAAATTGGCATACTTTCGTAGTTTGTCAAATTTAGTCCCTATAAGCGATTTAACTTGATTTTGCCATACCAAAGCCTTCAAAACTTATTTCTAAGTTAAGTAAAGGTTATTTAAGGTATGTTAAGCCTATGTCACTATTCCGGGGTGTTTGTTGCATTAAACTGGTTATATTTACGCATCGGTGCGCGTATAACCTTCCAGAAAGCGATTTAGAGTTTGGATTTGAACAAAAATTGATATGTGCAAATGATAAACATATTTTTACAACTCCCAAGTATAAAATACAATATTTCATTGGTTTGGCAGTTGTTTGATGGCCGTGGAGGCACAGGTGTTACAATAATATCTCGGGTACAAGACGGCTCCTGATTTATTTTGCCCTTTCCCCAATGCTCCTATCAAAGCATTGGTCATGACTAGGTCATTAGTTCACACCTGTCCTCTCCGGTACGGGGTGAGGGTGCCAAACCTAAGTAGCGCTACTAACTAATACCCTGTTACCTCTCCGGTAACAAACAACAAGGAGGGACTTTAAGGGTGATAGGATGAGTATATTATCCAACATTCCCGATTTATCCACAAAACGTATTCCTCTCAGGAATACCCAATTGATTTACCCAAAAACCCATCCCTCTCAGGGATACCCAATGACTGTCCCAACCACCGGGACGCATGCTCAAGAGGAATGAACTCACCTTTGGTTTGCTCGGTAAGATTAATTGCTTGTTTACAGTTGGTCAACCAAATCCTATTATCGTTATCATAACTAGTTAGGTTCGCATTCAAGTAACATCACGCATTCATGTATTTAACACGTAGCACCAAAGCACATATTTATATCATCATTGCATATACATATCCGCAGATTAAATACAATTAGTCGTTCAACTAGTCTGTAGTGTGCAACCCAATTAGTTAGTGGCCCAATACCAGTGTGCGGCCTGGACATCATGATGCCCTTGTGTGCGTCATAACATAGAGTGTACGGTCTATCAGTCCAATAATCACAATTGTGGGGTCAATGAAATGGTGTACGGTTCAATATTCATGAATTAACATTTAAAATATGACCAATACGACTTATTGAATCATCCTCAGAGATTAATATATGAATCAGTCTGCGGCTAAACTAACTTACATTGTGTATGACCCACTATATCATGAGCCCAAATACAATAGTCTCACTGGCCCAAGATGTATGACCAGCACAGTGACTGTGCGACTTAAATCTGAGTGTGCGACAAGGATAGAAAGAAGTGTATGGTTCATTAACACAATCATCACCTTTTCATTTAAATTATCTGGTGATATCATTTTTAGCCCAAATTATATTATTGCATCACATTAACTCAGCCCATGTGAAAAACTAAAAGTTGTCAGCCAAGTTCACTAAGTTTACATGTGCTTGTTATCGGCCCAATGTTTTGCATGTGATTTGTATCAGAAGTCATGAGGCCCATGTGTTAGACTTAATGACCTGAATTCATGTCAGCCAATTAAAAGTTTGAAAGCTTGTTTGTTTTGGGTCCAATCATAGTATGAGGTGATTAATTGTTTGTCAGCCATTAATTGTCCACGTGAAATCTATCCATTTACACATAATCATCCGATGCAAAACTTCATATTAGTTCCATATTCAAGTTTACCAGTCAAGTCATAGGCAACATTTAGCATGGATCAAATGATTCGTCAACACATACCCACATCAAGTTTGCCAAAAGTTAATTCATGAATTCATACAAAACCACATTATTATCCTTATTTGTTTAGACCCTTATGTTATCATCACATATCATAACAATTACCACTGATGTTATCGATCCACATGTTAACTATATATCATGCTCCACAACAAATAATCCCTACATCGATCCAGTTTCCATCATTAATAATCGATCAAGATTAACCAACATCTAAATGATACCCTAAATCCAAAAACATAATATAACCGATCACACACAAAATACCTGAATCTATTCATTACACATATAACACTACCACCTATTAACCATGCTAATCGGCCTACCACAATCATCATACCAGTAACATGCATACGTACCACGCTAACCACAAGCCAAACACTGGAACGATGTCTCGAAGGGGGGGGGGTCGTCTGCCGTCGCAACACAAGTGGGAGGAGTAGGGTTTGTTATTTGTGATTTAGAGATTCACAAGAAGGCTACGTACAAGTCCATATATAATGCTAACAACTAAAACAAGTGGGTCATGTTTCCTTGGGCTACACAACTTGGGCCGAATTAATCAAAACACACGAAGAGCTAGTTGGGCTCAGGTGATCCATTTGGGCCAATATGGTGTGTAATTGTAAGGTATAATTATATTGCCCAATACATGCGCGGCCCAAACAAATTCCAATAAGTTATTTAACCGAGTTATCAAACGTATAAGTTTAACGAAGTTATAACTGAATAGGATGTTCTAACACCTAGGAGAGGGATAACGAGGAGTTAAAATCGCAAGATGAAACGTTACTAACCTTGGATGTTCGGGTTGTCACAACATCCCCAACTTGAAAGAAATTTCGTCCCGAAATTTGACAAGTAAACCCAAAGGAGTGAAGTGATAAATCATACGCTTTTAGCTCTGGTTCCGAAGATCACCACTCCTGCGAGAGTTACTGATTATCGACCGATCTCTTGCTGTAATGTCCTCTACAAGTGTATTAGTAAGGTTTTAGTGGAACGGATTAAGGATACGCTATGTGGGATTGTTAGCATTAATCAATCTGCTTTTGTTCCGGGCCGGAAGATATCGGATAATATTCTTCTTACTCAGGAATTAATGCATAACTATCATAGGAGTTCTGGCCCGCCTAGATGTGCTTTCAAGGTTGACATTCAGAAAGCATACGATACAGTTGACTGGGGATTTCTCAAACAAGTTCTGGTGGGTTTTGGTTTTCATCGAGTTATGGTGGATTGGATCATGGTTTGTGTGTCTACTACTTCATACTCGATATGCATCAATGGAAATATTTATGGTTATTTCAAGGGTAATAGGGGATTAAGACAGGGTGATCCTTTGTCTCCGTATCTGTTCACTCTCGTTATGGAAGTGCTAACCTGCATTCTTCAGCATATGATTAGAATTGATTCTTCATTCAGGTTCCATAATAAGTGTGAAAAACAACAGATTGTTAATTTATGTTTTGCGGATGATCTTTTCCTCTTTGCAAGAGGAGATGTTGTTTCGGCTAGGTGTATTATGAAGTCTCTAAAGGATTTCTCTAAAATGTCGGGTTTGCTTCCTAGCTCTCAGAAAAGCACGGGTTTCTTTTGTAATGTTCCGGATCACGTTAAAACGACTATTCTGAGTGATGTTCCTTTTGTTGAAGGGAAGCTTCCTGTGCGTTACTTGGGTGTCCCTCTTATCTCTACACGTCTCCTTTATAAGGATTGCAGTGTTCTGGTGGAGCGGTTGGATCACCGTATTCACAACTGGAAGAACAAGCTACTATCTTTTGCAGGTAGATTACAGCTCATTATCTCGGTATTGTCAGCTATGCACGTCTATTGGTCTTCAGGGTACTTTTCAGCGAGGGAAGGCCAAGGTTTCTTGGAAATCTGTTTGTCTTCCTAAACTTGAAGGAGGGTTGGGTATTAGACGGATTGGTGATGTCAATAAGGCTCTTATGGTTTCGCATGTTTGGAGCATTCTTAAAACCCGTGAGTCTCTTTGGGTTGCTTGGATTCACTCGTACAGGTTAAAGGGGCGTAGTTTTTGGGAGTGCAAGACTGTTCAGAATTGCTGTTGGAGCTGGAGAAAACTATTACAGCTTCGGCCGCTGATTAGAGGCTATTTTTGGTCCAAAATTGGCAATGGTAGATGCACTTCAGCATGGCATGATAACTGGAGTGATTTGGGTCCTTTGAATTCTTTTCTATCGGCTATAAGTATCACTCGAGAGGGGTTTTCTTTACAAGCAACTGTTGAGGATATGTTGTCTAATGGTTCTTGGTTATGGCCGGATGCTTGGAGAGACACTTATCCGGTTCTATTACAACTAGATCAGATTCAGCGGGATGATAATGCGCAAGACCGTTTGTGTTGGAAAGATGGGGATGAATTGAGTGATTACTCTTCTTCAGTAGTCTGGAATTCAATCAGAGCTAGTGAACCGGAAGTGGACTGGACTAATGTCGTCTGGTTTGGCCAGTGTATTCCTCGCCATGCTTTCTTTATGTGGCTTATTATGAGGCGTAAATTGATGACTCGGGATAAAATTCTTCAGTATAACTTTAGAAGTAATAACATGAATATGATATGTTGCCTCTTATGTTATGAAGATATTGACTCGCATGATCATTTGTTTTTTGAGTGCAAGTTCTCGGCTCAAATTTGGGAAGGGGTTCGAATAAAAGCAGGTATGAGTAATGTGGAAGCAAAGTGGAGTGCTATTGTGGATTTGCTTCAGCATCGAGCTAGATCAAAGTCCGCTGCTAATCTTGTCTGTCGATTGATTGTTGCTGCATCCGCTTATGCTATTTGGCGAGAGAGAAACCATCGGTTTTTTAAAAACTATGCCAGGCTTCCAGAGAACATTTGTGGTTCGGTTATTCAAATGGTCCGTTATAAACTGATGGGTTTGAAGTTTAAGAACACGCTTAAAGTGAGGAGGCTGCTTGACAAGTGGGAAATCCATGGCGATTCGGTGGTGGATGATGGAGGCTGAATGATTTTGTTGTTTTGATTCTAGATTCTAGTCTAGTGGTTTATGTTTAGTTGGGGTCTACTTGGTTTGTTTTTTAGTTTCCACTTTCATGAGGCATGTCTCATGTTTGAACTAGTAAGGGTGTCTCCTTACTACTTGTTTTATTTTTTGTGAACATATAAAATCACCGGGGTAACCCTTTACCCAAAAAAAAAAAAAAAACAAGATTGCTGCAGATTTTCTCCAGGTGCCACATCATCCCCAACTTGAAATGGAATTTCGTCCCGAAATTCACCAGTGATATTAGAAGTTGATACTACCGTTTGAACAACTGAGGATATTAGAGTTTACTCCGATCATTGCGTTCCCACGTGAACTCCGGTCCACATCTTGAGTTCCAACGAACTCTCATGATTAGAATTCGACTATGCTAACGAATCTTGACGTCCTGGTCCATGATTTCAGTAGATTCCTCAACAACTGCAACTTAATGACATCATGTGCGTTACCTAATTTGTTGGGTAACTCGAGTTTGTAGGCGACGCGACCGATTCTTTCCAGAATTCCGAATAACTCAACTTAGCGTATATTGAGCTTGCCACGCTTCCCAAGCGTACCACACCATCCCAGGGTGAGATTTTCAACATGATACGATCGCCTACAGCAAACTCCCAATGTTTCCTAAGCTTATCAACTTTCCTGACTGTCACTTGTTGCCACCAAACGATTTCCGATCCCAGCAACTTCCCAAGAGTTCCAAGTACAAGTCCTGGATCTGTGATTAGGTTGTCACCCACCTTAGTCCAATAGGGAGGTCGGCATTGTTGTCCATGCAATGCCTCCAACAGAGCTGTCCGAATACTAAAATAGTAACTGCTGCAGTAGAGCTCAACCAAAGGTAGGTATCCTTCCAGTTTCGCTAAAGTTAATCATACACATGCTCGCAGCATGTCTTCGAGTGTCAGGGTGGTTCGTTACTGTGTCCGGTTGTCTTTTTTTTTTTTTGGGTAAAGGGTTACCCGGTTAAATTTCATTCATCAACCAAATAAAACAAATGAGGAACAGTGTACACCTCAATTCTCTAGAATGACATGCCATTACTAGAGTTCACTCGCAAACAAAAAACAAAGCCACTCACACGCACCACAAGCAAAACAAGTCAAAACCGACAAACAAGTAACCAAAACAGCTACAACCAAACGCGCTCAGGAATCAGCCGCAATCATCTTGATCCATCAGCAACTCTCGAGGAAGACTCCACTCGATCAAAACTTGGTTCACACTACCTGTTCTTCTAAACTTCATTGTATGTAATTTCATTCTAACGGTCATAAGAATCACCTCGATAACTTGAGCCGCACTCCTTTTATTCGAGGAGAACAATCTGTTATTACGTTCCAGCCAAACAAAGTAAGCCGACGTCGCCACCACTAATTTGCCAATGATGTGAGAAGCACGTTTTGAATCCTCATGTTGCACTAAATAATCCATAATCCCTTCCCACGTCTTCCCTATTGTTTGCATACCCGCCTTTTCACGAACCCCATACCAGATTTGAGATGCAAAGTCGCACTAAAAAAGAGGTGATCATGAGAGTCCGGTCCCGATGTACATAAACAACAACGCAAAAGGTTGTAGTTTGCATTACCCGACGATCGCCATTTGCACATAATATCCTGAGTTTTTAGTTTCTTGCAAACTATAAGCCACATAAGAAAAGAATGCCGAGGGATAGCCTGAGGAAACCACACTATACGATCCCAAGCAACCTGATCTTTCACTTGACGAATATCGTTCCACACCCCATAAGTGCTATACTCCATATCTTTACCATCTCTAGATCGCCAAATAGTCCTATCTTGAGCATGTGAGTCTAACATTACAATAGGGAAGTCTTGCAAAGCCGAAAATCTGGTCACCCACGAATTCGGCCAAAGCCACCCATCGTTTTGAACCATATCCGCAACCGTGAACCGCATATCGAATCCCGCATTAGATATCATTCTCGATGTAATAAAAAGGTTCAAGGGACACAAGGTATCCCATGTATCAAACCAGACTAGAGTGTTAGCGCCATTACCCAGCTTAATCCAAATGTGTTGACGTCTGATTGATCTCAGTTGTAACATCTTTCACCAACCCCACGTGATATTATTCCGAACAGGCACATCCCAAAAACTTCTGTCCCGGATACGATACGAGTGAACCCATTTAACCCATAAGGATTCCCTATGAGTCAGGAGACTCCAAATATGAGCAACCATAAGCGCGTTGTTCATGTCAGAAATTCTCCGAATACCCAACCCACCTTCCTTCCTAGGAAAACACACGCGACTCCATTTCACCTTAGCCTTACCCTTAATATTATTTCCTTGAGCCCAAAGAAATCTTCACATCCTGTCTTCAAGATCATGGACAATTCTTTTTGGTAAGATAAAAACAGAAGACCAATAAACATGCATAGACGATAACACTGATCTAATAAGAAAGACAAGCTTTTTGTTTTCCAATCAGTGATTCGAGATTCCAAGTTTTCGACAAGCTTTTTACAATCAGAATAATTCAATCTAGAAGAGATAAGAGGAACACCAAGATACCGAACCGGTAGAACGCCTTCCTCGAATTGCATAATACTACGAATTTGATCTTTAACATAATTCAGAACTCCACCAAAAAAGCAGTGCTCTTCGTCATGCTAGGAACCAACCCCGACATATTCTTGAACAAATTCAAAGACTCTAGAATAACAGCAGCTGAATTTGGATCACCACGAGCAAACAAGAATAAATCATCTGCAAAACATAAGTTAATAATTCTTTGCTCTTCACATTTATGGTGGAATCTAAAATCAGCAGTAACATCAACTTACTTTTGAAGAATCAACGTAAGGACCTCCATTACCAAAGTAAAAAGATATGGAGACATAGGATCCCCCTGGCGTAATCCCCGCTTCCCCTTAAAATAACCATGTAAATTCCCGTTTATAGCTAGAGAAAACGTAGTAGAAGTAACACACGCCATAACCCATTTGATCATCTTCTGGTGAAACCCAAACCCACGAAGAATATTTTCCAAGAAACCCCAATCAACAGTATCATATGCCTTATGAATATCAACTTTAAACGCACATCTCGGCGGTCCATGATTATGATGGTAGTTGTGCATTAATTCCTGGGTTAGGAGGATATTATCTGAGATCTTCCTACCTGGGATGAAAGCTGACTGATTAATGTTAACAATATCTCCTAGGCCCTCCTTAATGCGAGTGGTGATAATCTTACTTATACACTTATAAAGAGTATTACAGCAAGATATAGGCCTATAATCCGTTACAGAAGCGGGAGTTTTAACCTTCGGAATTAAAGAGATTACCGTGTGGTTTAACTGATTTAGAAGTTTGCCATTCTCGAAAAAGTCTTTAATCGCTATACAGACATCCTTTCCAACAACATCCCACGCCTTTTTAAAGAAAACAGAGGTATATCCATCCGGGCCTGGCGCCTTATTCCCGGCAATGGAAAACATAGCTTCTTTAATTTCATTATCAGTCACTAATCGAATCATATTATTTGCTTTCACCGACGACAACATGTTGCGAAAGAGGTCCATATTAGGACTAAGAACTACCTGGCCGACACTCCCAAAAAAATTAGAAAAATGATCAACCAAGGCTTGGGCCACTGCCCCCCCCCCCTTCGTGTAAGATACCACCAGTATCACGAATCAAGAGAATTCGGCTTCGGTAATTTTTAGCTTTCACAACGTTATGGAAATATTTCGTATTCGAGTCCCCAAGAGTCAGCCAATCGACTTTCGATTTTTGTTGTAAGAACACGGCTTCATCATGAATTGCATCCTTGTATTTTTGAAGAAGAAGACTATGTTTCGCTAGCACCTCCTCATTAGCCGGATCCTGATCCATAACACCCTGCCAGTCATCCAGCTCCTTTCTCGCCTTCTTTACATTCTCATGCAGATTGCCTTGTTGAAAAAATAGTTTTCATAACGGGGTTTTAAGTAACTTTAGCTTCACAACGACTTGATACATACGGAAACCTGTAATCTCTTTACTCCAGATTTGACTAACTTCTTCCAAAAAACCATGCTTCTCGGCTATAAGATTCACAAATTTAAAAGGTCTTGGTTTATCTCTGGCTATACTCGGCAGCTTCAAGATGCAAGGAGCATGGTCCGAGACCCGAAAGGGATGGAAATAAGCTCCAGCATTAGGGAACTCAGTAATACAATTCATATTGCACATGATTCGGTCCAATTTTTAAAAAATAGTACCACCTCGTTGCTGATTATTCGTCCATGTGAAGTGTAAGCCTGTGCTATTAACATCAAAAACTTTTTTGGGTAAAGGGTTACCCCGGTGATTCTATTAAAACAGTCCCAAATAAGTACAAGTAGTGAGGATGAGTTCCGCACTAGTTCATATACAGGACATGCCCCATATATGTAAGCCAAGCAAAAAAACCACAATACCTATGACACCACATAACCAAGCCTACTACATATTATAGAGAAAACTATCTAGTAGACAAAACCAAATAAAACAGAACTAGAGATCATCCTCCATCATCAAAAATGAAACTACCACAGACCAGCAGCCCCTTGACACGAACCAACAACACTCTATCCATTGGAGAACTTAACATCAAAAACTTCAATTGTATTAACACACTCCCTAAATTCACGCGATCCGATACTATAAGTGGAAGCACCGGTACTCGAATCATCATGAAATAAGGAGGCATCGAAGTCCCCCATAATTACCCACGGCTTATCTCTCATGAGAGAGCTATGACCACACTGATTGTGCCACAAGTCCCTTCTATTTCTATAATGGTTATCCGCATACACAAACGAACAAAATAAGGACTTTCTATCGAGTTTAAACATCACTTGAGTGTGAATCACCTGGTCAGTTTGCGACAGAACCATAACATCTACCACATTAGGATCCCACCCAAGCATGATCCGAGTTCCTTTCAAACAGCAACTTGCATTCGTTGTCCAAAACCACGAACTGAAAACTTTCTGACATACCTTGGATACATTGGACACGTCAACGTGAGTCTCCATGATAGCGCACACCTGAACATGATTATCCACAACTACCTGATGAACCTCCTTCTGTTTGAGGGAGCGGTTCAACCCCCTGATATTCCAAGAAGTCACACTACCCATTGACACCCGCTGAACCGGGTGTGCTTGCACCCTCAGAATTGTTATCAATCTTGTTCTCCATATACTTTGGAATATCAGCTAAAAGATTATCAACATCAGTTTCATCGTGACAACCCGAGTTTCAAGGTCTCTATTCGATTTAACCTTGTACTTATTTACAATGTGTATTTCTTATTTTTGGGGGTGCATAATGTTTATTTAAATTGTGTGTATGATAATAATGTGACTTGTGTTAAACTATGCTTTATATTTAATAATAAAACTTTGGCCGATTACCCTACTCCACTCGAAAATACTCTAGCCAAAACCCCCCCTGCGAAATCACCCATCACGAAAACACAAAAGTGTTTTCGTCAACCGGTGGGCCGGCCAAATCAACACAAGGGCCTCGGGCCCAGTAGCAATGTTTTAATATCTTGTTCCCCACTATTACGTAAAAGTCTAATCACCAAAACCGAAACCCTAGAGTACTCCTCCTGTGTGTGACGGCAACTTCAAGCTTTCAAAGCCATTCCTTTCGAACAATCTGGTACCCTTTCCACCTCGGTTAGTGCGTAATAATCAGATGTGATTTCTTGTTATGCTGATTTGATTGTTATGTGAATACATGTTTATGTTTATCGAGATTTCTTTGGCTGAGTTATGATGACTGCCGAGATGTTTATGTTTATCGAGATTGGATTGATAATGATTTTGAAATGGATGTTCATAGTGTTCTGTTTCCGCTATGCATGCTAAGATCAATTATATAATTGTATGTGAAACATGATGATGATGAGTTTTTGATACCTAAAAGTAGTTTGGTTTGTTTCTTCATGAATCCTCATGTTTTTCGTTGTGATCTTATGCATAACAATCTGTGATTGGAGTTCTGATTTATCATAACTCTATAACGAACTTGTTAGCATTAGGGATCAATTTAAAACTAGGGTTTCTTTTGTTTTTCTTTGATCGCCGCCCTAGTGATTATTTCCGAAATCCTGATTTATTAACCTTATAGTATTGATTGCGGTTAACTGAGATTAATTTAGCTAGATCGATACTTAAGTTTAATCGATTAAGGGTAGAGGTTTTTGATTCTAGGGTTATAAGGATTAGGGTTTTTCTTTTTTCTTATAAGATTCTTCGTTTTCTTGGATTGCTGGTCGTTTTTCTGATTGCATGGTGTTTCCAATTTCGTTGTTTAAGGGAGAGTTCTGTTATTGCTAATGAATGATCGTGATTATCTTGGGAGTAACATCCCTTCTAATCAGGAGTGCCAAGGATTGTATGATCAGGATGGTTATCCTTTTTCTCCGGCGGCAAAGGATGATACTACAGGTAAAGAGACAGGTTCTACTCCGGGTACAGTTCCTGTTGAAGGAATTGGCCTACGTGTAACCAACATTGAGGGGAAAGCTATGTTGCCGAGAAGAGGTTTGTTTTTCTCTGATAATGTACCGATTATTGATAGACTTGCTGCCATATCAAAACCTGTAAACCTGGATGATGTGGAATCGGATATTCAGGGTGCTGAGAAGCATCAGGATCAGGGTGTTAGTAGTCAGCAGAATCGTGGTATGTTAGCAAAACCGTTGTCTTATGCTGAATCTGTTAAGGGACCATCTGTAACGAAGGTGAATTTTCGGCCATTATTGTCTAATGAGAAACAGGATGGGTGTGATGTTGTTTTATCCAGGGATTCAGTTAGAGTAGTACAAGACAAGTTAGCTAACACGTTGTATGGATACTTTTTGGGGGATAGGGTGGCGTACCCGGTGGTGGAATACTATGTTAGAAATAACTGGAAACGGTTTGGATTACAAAAATCGATGATGAATGCTAGTGGTTTTTTCTTTTTCAAATTTGCTGATCAAGCAGGTATGCAAAAGGCCCTTACGGAAGGACCGTGGATTATTCGATCACAGCCGTTGTTTTTGGAAATCTGGTTACCATCAGTTAAGCTCGAGAAAATGGAAGTAAAAAAGGTTCAGGTTTGGGTTAAACTCCATGAGGTTCCTATAGCGGCGTATACGGAGGACGGGTTAAGTATGATCGCAACAACTATTGGAGAGCCAAAAGCCTTGGATTCGTATACTAACTCAATGTGCGCTGACTTGTGGGGTAGAAGCAGTTTTGCTCGTGCTCTGGTTGAGATTTCAGCCGATAATGATTTAAAAGAGGAATTGGTTCCTTGTCTTGAAGGAGATGGATATGTTAAGGAAAAGGTTTATGTAGAATATGAATGGAATCCTCTCAGGTGTTCTACGTGTTGTGTTTTCGGTCATGCTAATGACTCCTGCCCTAAAAAGCCTAGGAAACCAGTGATGATAGGTGTTAAACAACCTGGAAATCGTGGCATTTCTCAAACTAAAAAGGCGCCAAGAGTAGATGATGATGGCTATACAGAGGTTCAAAGTAAGAAGATGGCTAGGAAACCGAAACCAAAATTCGAGTATAGGCCAATCCCTAACAAGAATAAAGCGGTTTCAAACATTAAGTCGGCTGGTCCGATTTTATCCAATAACCCTTTTAATGTCCTAAATTCAGCTGATGCGGACGAAGGTCAAAGTAGTAAGGGGCCGAGTGGGGGAGATTATGAAGAGTCAGAGGATGAGGAGGTCATGGAGGTGTATAATGAAACGAATGAGTTTATCGTGGGTGACTCTAAGAAGCCAAAGGAAACTAAAGGGGCAAGCACTCCTTCTACAGCTGTTGCCAATGGTTAGTCTAGCTTCGTGGAATATTAGGGGGTTGAACCGCCCTCTGAAACAACAGGAGGTTCGACAAATTGTGAAGGAGAATAGTTTGTCTTTTTGTGCTATTCTAGAATCCCATGTGGATATTCATAATCTGAATAAGGTTTGTTCTTCTGTTTTTCGTCATTGGGAATGGACTTCGAATGGGAGTAGTTGTCAGAAGGGTACGAGAATCATTGTTGGTTGGGATCCGGGTATTTTTGATGTCATCTTGCTAGATCAATCATCTCAGGTTATGCACTTCCAAATCATTTTTAAGCAAGATAAAAAACTTTTATTTTGTTCGGTTGTTTATGCGGCTAATTATTATATCACTCGAAGGGAATTATGGCATCATTTATCCAAACACAAAGTGCTTGTTGGTAACAATCCATGGGTTATCTTAGGCGATTTTAATTCAGCTCTTAATCTAGATGATAAGTCTATGGGTGTTTCGAATATATCGCCTGGTATGAGAGAATTTCAAGAGTGTGTCTCGGATATTGAAGTATTTGATATAAATAGTTCGGGTATGCATTTCACGTGGAACCAAAAGCCTAAGAAGGGTGTTGGTTTATTGAAGAAAATAGATAGAGTTATGGGCAATACCCCTTTTGTTGATGTTTTTCCCAACTCGGTTGCTTTCTTCCATCCGTATCGGTTATCCGATCATTGTCCTTGTTTGTTAAAGATTCCAGTTACAGAGAAGAGGAAGCAAAAGTCGTTCAAGTTTGCTAATTTTTTAGTGTATAAGCCGGGTTTTATTGAGGCGGTCAAGAAGGTGTGGGAAACTAATATTGAAGGTGTTCAGCAATTCCAGTTAGTGAAAAAACTTCGTCTTTTGAAAAGGCCTCTTCGAGCTTTATTATTCCAACAAGGTAACTTACATAAGAAAGTAGAGAAACTGCGTGGAGACTTGGATGCTATTCAACGGGAGATAGATAGAAGCCCCTTTAATCTTAATCTTCGTGATCAAGGATCGAAGATTACGGCTGACTTTCAAGAGGCTTGCTTAGATGAAGAGCGTTTTTTAAAACAAAAATCTAAAGTGGATTGGCTTCGAGCTGGGGATTCCAATACGGCTTTCTTTCATGCTTCGTTGAAAAGCAGAAATCACTCTACTCGCATTGAGGTTATTATGAATTCGGAAGGGGAGCTGTTTGAAGGGGAAAGTGTTACTAAGGCGCTTGTTACTCACTATGAGAAGTTCCTTGGTAGTGAAGATGATTTACAGCTTCGTCCCTCATATGATCTTTTTTTGAATAAGTTGAATGCGGATGATTCTATTCATATGATTCGTCCGGTGACAAGTGAAGAGGTTAAATTGGCAATGTTTTCTATTGGTAATGAAAAAGCTCCTGGCCCTAATGGGTATACAGCGGCGTTTTTTAAAAGTGCGTGGAATGTGATTGGGCAAGATGTGTCGAATGCTATTATAGATTTTTTTAATACAGGCAAACTTCTTCGAGAGCTGAATAATACGCTTATTGTTCTTATCCCTAAAAGGCCCACTCCGTCTATGGTCACGGATTATCGACCTATAGCTTGCTGTAATGTTATTTATAAATGTATTAGCAAGATTGTAGCGGATCGTATTAAGAATTATCTGAGTCAAATTGTTGGTATTAACCAATCGGCATTTGTTCCGGGAAGAAAGATTTCTGATAACATATTGCTTACTCAGGAGCTGATGCACAATTATCATAGGAGTTTTGGTCCTCCTCGGTGTGCTTTTAAGGTGGATATTCAAAAAGCTTATGATACGGTTCATTGGAGTTTTCTCAAGGATGTGCTGCTTGGGTTTGGTTTCAACTCGAGGATGGTGGATTGGATTATGATTTGTGTATCTTCTCCAACCTATTCTCTTTGTGTTAATGGGGAAGTGCATGGGTATTTTAAAGGTCGTCGGGGGTTACGTCAAGGAGATCCACTCTCTCCTTATCTTTTCACGCTTGTCATGGAAATTCTAACGTGCATTCTTCAGCAGGCTTCTAGGCTGGATAGGTCGTTCAAGTTTCATAATAAATGTGAAAAGCAGCGTATTATCAACCTCTGTTTTGCAGATGATTTGTTTCTGTTTGCTCGTGGAGATGTTTATTCAGCTCGGTTTATTATGGAAGCTCTTAATCGTTTCACTAACATGTCGGGCTTGGTCCCTAGTATCCAAAAAAGCACAGCGTTTTTCTGTAATGTTTCTAATAATGTCAAGGATGCTATTTTGGATGTTTTACCGTTTGAGGAGGGCGTATTGCCGGTTAGGTATTTGGGTGTTCCTCTTATTTCGACGAGACTTCTTGCTAAAGATTGTAGTGTTTTGGTGGAGAGAGTGGAAAAGAGAATCGCTAATTGGAGGAATAAGCTCCTTTCTTTCGCTGGTCGCCTTCAACTTATTACCTCGGTTTTGGCTTCGATGCATGTTTATTGGTCTTCAGTTTTCATTTTACCCGCTAGTATCATAAAAGATCTGGAAGCGAAAATGCGGAATTTTCTTTGGTCTCAAGAAGCTTCTTTCCATAGAGGAAAAGCAAAAGTTCCTTGGAATGCTATCTGCGTTCCAAAGTATGAAGGTGGGTTGGGAATTAGGAGACTTGGAGATGTTAACAAAGCACTTATGGCGTCTCATGTTTGGAGTATTTTGGTCAAGAGAAATTCGTTATGGGTTGCATGGATTTATTCTTACAGGTTAAGGCAAGGTAATTTTTGGAGGTGTAATGAAGTTGCAAACTGTAGCTGGTCTTGGAGGAAGTTACTGCAAATCAGGCCGCTTTTGAGAAGTTATATTTGGTCGAAATTGGGGGATGGTAAAACAACTTCAGCTTGGTTTGATACTTGGAATAATCTAGGGCCTCTCATAAATTTGTTATCGCCTAGAATGATAAACAATGCAGGTTTTGTGTTACATGCCAAGGTGGCGGATGTTTATTCTGATTATACATGGGCATGGCCGCAGGTTTGGAGGTCTCGGTTTAGTGTTTTGGGTCAGCTGGATAGGTTATGCTGGAAAGATGGTGACGATCTACATGAATTTTCTTCGGCTAGGGTTTGGCATTCTCTTCGTTCTAGGGAGCAAGAGATCGATTGGAGTAATATTGTTTGGTTTAATCAATGTATTCCTAGACATGCGTTCTTAATGTGGCTTATTATGCGACGAAAGCTCCTCACGCAAGATATTATTTTAAGGTGGGATATCTCAAGAAGAAAAAATATGAACATGATGTGTTGTCTCTTGTGCTTCGAAAATGTTGATTCCCATGAGCACCTTTTCTTTGAGTGTAGTTTCTCTACTCAAGTTTGGTGTATGGTCCGAGATAAGGCGGGTATGTCTAATGTTGATCAAAAATGGTCTTCGATTGTTGGTTGGCTAAAGGATCGAGGAAAGTCGAAAAAGGCGGTTGATTATGTTAGTAGGCTCCTGGTTGGGGCGACGGCTTATGTTATTTGGCAAGAGAGTAATGCGAGATTATTCAGAAATCAAACGAGACCCCCGGATACGATACGAGATGCAATTCTCAAGACTATTAGATACAAACTAATGGGCGTGAAGTTCAGACAGTGTGCTAATGTGAGGAAGCTGTTGGAAGAGTGGGAGATTGCTGAAGACAAAGTGAATGATGATGGAGGCTAATTATCATATTTGATAGTTGATTGTGTGATCTCTAGATGAGAGTCTAGTTGTTTTTGTTTTTGGTTGTTGGGTGTTTGGCTTACTTACATGGGGCATGTCTCATGTTTGAACTAGTGTGGACGTCTCCTCACTACTTGTTTTTATTTTTTGTGAATATATAAAATCACCGGGGTAACCCTTTACCCAAAAAAAACATGATGATGATGTAGAGTCTTAGGGTTGATGTGATTGAATGATTAATATTGAAACATATGAACGTGATCTACTGAATATTGTTAATTGACCAACATGTGATCTACTGACAAGTTGTGGAAATATGTGAAAAGTATAAATGGACATCATAAATATTAACTATTAGTGGGTAATGATATTGTTGTGATCAAAGCCTGGAAGCATGTTAGCGTACTGAAAATGTTCAGTTATGTAACCGTGTCATGTTGTTTGGTTTGAAATACACATAATCTAGGATTTCATGTTAGCCTGTTAGATGGGGTTATGATAGTTAGCATTGATTGATTATTGTGATTTGGATGGTTTGATGATTGTGTTAATTAATAAAAGGGAAATCATAGGAGTTCTAGGGAATTGATAAATGTCAGTAGCATATCATGTGCACTAAATGGGGATATGATGTATTGCTTTGGAAATTGATATGTGAATGGAATATTATTTGTGGTTTATGGCTAGGTGATACTAGCAGACATAATGATAACCTAGGATTCATGACCAAGTTGCTATAGATTCAATAACAATTGATTTTTTTTTAATCGAGAATATTCATGGGTCTAGTCGGTTGATGATCAGTCAACGAAAACACAAGGAACCAAGTGTTTTCGTCATACATCCACTCGACGAAAACCCTTAGATTTCGTCACCTAGGGGTTTTCGTCCAATGATAAATTGGTTGGGTGTTTGGCACAGTAACTCGGTTAAGTATGTAACTCTGTTATGCATGTAACATTGTTAGTGTGTAAATTCTGTTAAGTGTGTTAACTTGTAAAGTATATTAACTGCCTGTCGATTCTGTGAAGCGTGAATTATGTGAACTTGATTAACTGTTTACGCGTTACGCGATGTTAACCATCCAGTATACTTTGTGGCATTGATTGCATGCAAAACTTTACGAACTTGAACTGATTAAGTATACGTGCTTACTATAGGACTTGATTGATAACTTGTGAGCACACAGTTTAGCACACCGAGCAAACCAAGGTGAGTTCACACTAGCCAAGGCATGGGATTCCCAGGGGTTGGGAATGGGATTGAATAACTACTCGTACAACTATTACTATTAAACTAATTACTACTGTCCTCGGATTGAAGGGCACGTACGTAAAACCTACGTACAGTTATACTTACTACTGTCCTCGGATTTAAAGGGCACGTACGTAAAACCTACGTACAGTTATACTTACTACTGTCCTCGGATTGAAGGGCACGTACGTAAAGCCTACGTACACGATCATAAGACCATCACCTCTATCAAAGGAAGTCCCTCATTTATCGACTTAATCGCCGAGGCCTATGGCGAGCGGGTCATTAGTTAATAGCGCTATTAGGTTTAACAAACCTCACACCGTGCCAGTCGGACAGGCGTGTACTAATGGACTATGGGCAAAGGGTCAATGCTGATAGACATTGACTTAGGGCACCTCTTACATTTTCGTAGTAGTCGATACGCGTGGTCTAGTAACACATGGGAAGCCCCCACTAATCATCGCACACATGCCTGGATTGGCCGCGATACGGATTAATACAATACATGGTTTACAAAATGAACATACGATTTACGAAATGAATACTGTAACCAAACAACCAACTGTGAATGTCACACCCCGACCACGTATAACATACAAAACGTGGCGGAAACGTCGGGGAGTGTTGTAACAGAATTAATGTTTCAAATCCATGGCAATTGAAGTTTCGTTTTATTGATTAAAAGTGTTACAATGTCTTAACAAACAAAGAAATACAACATAATTAACTAGTCTTGCATCTTTTATTGTCACTAAAGCCCAAGTCTGTCTATGTATATCTTGATCATCTTATGCAACAGCTCCTGAAAAACACATGTGAAAATATGGTACGTCAGCATAAAAATGCCGGTGAGATACATAGGTTTTGTGAAAATAGGTGTCATGACTTATGTTTGAGAAAATGTTTAGTCATGAACCTTGTTATTTGCTTTGTTTTGTAAATTACTTGAAAAACAACGAGTTCAGATGATATGTATAAATAAGTGAATAATGTATGGTTAAATGAATAACCAAGTTAAATGAGTTTGTAAAAGATAAGTTGTTTTGTAAAACAATGTCTTGTGAAAAGTATGTTATTTGTATAAAATGTTATATGTATCAAACTGAAATGATTCAAATAACGCTACGCTATGTAATACCATACAAACATTTATATATAGGAAGTACCAGCGGCGTATCCACCATGCTTGTATCATATTACACACGCATCGTTACTTAATCACTTAATCAAACCAAACCAAACAATGTAAAATGTTCATGTCAAGATGTAAATCATGTCAAAATGTCTATGTCAAATATCCAAGTCAAATGTCTATGTCAAATATCCATGTCAAATGTCTATGTTTAAACCAATAGTCAAAAGTCCTTGTATAAACCATGTCAAATGTTGATAGTCCAAAAGTAGTCAAGTAATGTATAACCAAAATGATATGTATGGTAAGTAAAATTTAGACTACTTAAACCATAAGTAAAAATGAACAAAACAAAGTATTGAAGTAAAACTGGTTTAAATCAAAGTTATGTTTTGTAAGATATATGCATGCTATACTGAATATGAACATTTATGCGGTATGTTAGACGCAAACATTCAAGCCTTGAGACAGTCGGATAACCCTTTCAGTCAAGGTTATCAAAAGAATTGTATTCGGATTCAGTCATTCCTTACATCCAAACAAACCCGGGATGTCAGGAATGGGATTTGTCAAGTCCTATGGTACCACTACTTACTCCCGAGCGGCGTAGCAAATGTTAATGAATGTTATATAGACCCGTTAAACAAACCAAATGTCATACCAAAATGTAAGCATGTGATGAAGATAATGTACCTAGTATGCTAGAGTAAACATACAAGGTAGAGCTGTAAAACAATGTGTCCATATGTTACTGGAACATATGCAACAGAGATGCACTGTAAAACAATGTGTCCATATGCTGAGTAAACATATGCAACAGAGATGCAATGTAAAATGATGTACTAAGTATGCTAAGTTAACATACAAAGTAGAAAAGTCATGTAAATCAATGTGCTAGCATGCTATCAGTCAACATACCTAGCAGAAAAAGTAATGTAAATCAATGTGCTTAGCATGTTATCAGTCAACATACATAGCAGAAAAGTAATGTAAATCATGTACTATAATGTACTAACAAACATAGTCGGTATATGATGTGAAAACAGGAAAGCATGAAAGTAACAAGTAGGCACATGTGTTCCACCCCAAAACGGTTTGGAAAACAGTAAAAGAGGGGTCTATGTACTCACTTGAGATTGCTCAGTAGTCCTTGAGTAACAACCAAACAAAGCTAGAGATCACGGAAATCAAACGGCACCTAATATAGGTAACTATGTTAATTAACCGGACCTAAATCGGAAGATTGGGTAGCATTAGGGTTTGTAAACCAAATGAGTGTAGGAACTCATATGATATGGTTTAACAAAGCCTACATACTAAATGAAACTTAACCTAAGTGTCTACGACCCATTACGACCCGTTTAGGAAGCTTATGCTACTTTAACGCGTCGTTCGCGTGTAACGCGTTCGGACCGTCTAACTAGTCCTATGACAAGTGTTATATGCCTAAACATGTTACATAATCAGTTATGTGACAAAAGTTTAGGTTACATATGCTTAATTACCAATTATACATGAAAAGGGTATTCTGGTAATTTACCTAAGGCATATAAACTACCTATCATACAACTATTTAAACGATGTGACCATAGGGTATAACCTCGGAAGGTTATGCCCTACCTACTATGGTCACCTAATGTGTTTGGTCGGATCCTAATGATCGACCAAACTGGGTCGGGTTCGAAGGTATAGGCGATTTATTAGATCGCCTACCCTACGACCCTAGACAACGTGGTAATCAGTGGGCATAGTCCCAAGGGACTATGACCAACGTGATTACACTCACGTTGCGAAGTTCAAACGAACTTCGCATTGACCATTACTGGTCAACGCTGAAAGTCAAACAAAGTTTGACTTTCTGACTCGAAAAGCAGTAAAAATAAGGAAAAGAACGAAAGAATACTTACCCAGGGTCCCCGAATGCTAATCCCGATTCAAGAACTCAGGTATGAAACAATGGTTTCAACTTAGAGCTCTCAAATCAGAATTCTTGTGGGTTTTTAAGCCAAAGGGGGGTGGGTATTTATAGGAAAAGTAGAGCCGTTAGGATCGTTTCAAGGAAACCGTGCCATGAATCCAACCCGTACACTTGTCGGAACCTTATGGTGGCTAGAAATTGGTTCTTATCCAATGACTAAGCAATTGGGAATGTGTGGGTGTGGTTAATTCTGCTGGAAACAGGCTGTTAAAGACTCTGCACCTGGTCAGAAGACCCCATACGCATCGTATGGTATAAATACCATACGCATCGTAGGGCTTACTTTGGCAGAATTACACTTTTGGTCCCTGAACTGTATTTAGGCCATTTTTGACACGTTTAAGGCCCGTTAACCCCATTTCAAAGCTCTAAAATGAAGTTAAAGTATAGGGAACTTAAAATGTGTTCAAAAATATCTCGGATGTCGGTTCGTTTAGCCGTACGAACGCGATGTTCGCTTAATTACGACGGAATGCGCACAAGCGCGAAAAACGATCCAAATGACGCGACGAATGGATTTTTCTTAAGGCGAACACTAAAATATAATGTAGTCATGCTTACATAAATTTTTAGATGTCCGGATGTATTCAGAACGTATGTTATGCTCGAAAATGCAAACTTGTGCACTTTTTGACACTTTTAGTCCCTGAATGACAAAAGTTTATTTTAGCATACCGAACACCTCAAAGCCTATTTCTAAGCTATGCAAAGGATATTTATGGCATGTTTAACTTATGGTCATGTTCCGGAAGGTCTGTTACAGTTCAAATTGGCATACTTTCGCAGTTTGTCAACTTTAGTCCCTGTAAGCGATTAAACTTGATTTTGCCATACCAAAGCCTTCAAAACTTATTTCTAAGTTATGTAAAGGTTATTTAAGGTATGTTAAGCCAATGTCACTATTCCGGAGTGTTTGTTGCATTAAACTGGTTATATTTACGCATCGGTGCGCGTATAACCTTCCAGAAAGTGATTTAGAGTTTGAAATTGAACAAGAATTGATATGTGCAAATGATACACATATTTTTACAAATACCAAGTATGAAATACAATATTTCATTGCTTTGGTATTTGTTTGATGGCCGTGAAGGCACAGGTGTTACAGTCTCCCCTACTTTAGGAAATTTCGTCCCGAAATTTATTTAGAGGAAACTTGTGAGAGCTTGAAAGCATGAAGTTGAAAAGATCGAACAACATTGGTTAGGGTTCTGAACTTCTAGTAACTTTAATAACATTATGCTTGCAATGTAAGAGGGATACTTATATACAAGTATACGAAGCGTCATTGGTGCGTCCACCGTACCTCCATTACATCGTTCTCATTTTGTTATTGTTGTCACTATCGGTTCTTACACATAATAAACCTTACTGGGTTTCTATGCACTAAATTTCATAATTATGTAGGCCTCCATAATTAGACAATTCCTTGCACAGTTCACACAGTCTATTTTATAATGCGTAGGGTAAAACCAAATGAGCAATCCTGTGATGAGTGTGACTAGACCGCCATAGAGTCCTGTAGACTAGATCAATAAATGATCTAAATAGACTATCAAGGAGTCTGTCCAGCTACATCACTAGATGTCATTCTTTAACCAAATTGTGAATCAATCCTTTAGACTAGACCACTAAAAAGGGTCTGGAGTGGTACTATATAAATCCAAGGGTCTTAACTATTACATAGAAGCCCATTAAGGATTTAAGGTAGTACCTTTGAATATCCTGCTACGAATCTCTCATATGAAGATATGAAAGATCCTGCGAGGATTTGGATAACGAATATCCAGAGTATTAAAAACACAAAAATGCATGAAAGAAAACATAAGATGAATAAACACATAGTCACATAACCACAAAATTGCTAACTAGAAGTTTGTTCTGCTAACAGAGTACATGTATTTAAAGCACACTAGGAATCCATCTTGTGGATTTCATTTGGTACTTTAAACATTTTCGAGAATCCAACTATAAAGATAGAAAGATTCAAAAAGAAAATTCGATTTCGATTACTAGAACTCGAAATGTTCGAATTAAGGTACATAAAGAATCCAATTAAGGACTCTGATTTGAATCATGATCATCCACAAGGGTCTAATTATGGAGATAAAAAGATCCCATATGGATTGTAGAAGTTGAAGATGCTTTGAATTCTTGCACGGGATGTGCTTAAGTCCAAACATGAAGTAAAATGCTTATGAGGTTGAGATGCTAGATATGTCAAGGCGACATATGAAGCAGAATTTGAAAGTTACGTAAATGTATGAGAAAGATATTTTTGAAAACTGTGCATGGGGTTCTTTTAAGAAAAATATGTTTAGTGTTTTTGAAACCTTATATATAATACTTTTGATATCATAAAGTAGATGTACTAGGTAGGTATATTTATAAAAATGTTTTAAAATCATGCGGAATGAATTTTTGAAATTATGTATAAGGTTTTTGGAAAACATGAATGATGCTTTTCGAAATCATGCACTTGATGAGAAAATGTATTGTGTTAATATTGTCTTCAGACTATATGAAATATTTTGAAATTAAAAAGGTTGGTTTTGATAACATGGCCAATGTTTTTGAAATAACATAGACAATGTATCTAGAAAAAAAAAATTGTTTTCAAACTATATGAAATATTTTGAGATCATGAAGATTGTTTTGAAATACTTGTACTGTGTATGTTGAAAAATTAAAACGTAATGGGTAAGAGATTTGAAAACACCCTTAGTTATCTAACCAAGGATTCAAAGGCACTGATGTGCAGAAGCATGATCACTCATAATGTCACTTTATCTTCTGTACTTTGTTTCTTAGAATGAAACGAGTACTTAGAATGTTCGAGGGAAACATGAGCGATCATTTGAAAGAGAGAATCACAAAAGTAGTTTGTAAGGAATATAGTTCCTTGATGTAGGTATCATAGGAAAGGTCATACACACATGTAATTATACTTGTATATCAGAATTGTGAACAACAACTTTTATTTATGAACAAGACATATTGTTTCACAAAACACGAGAACAAAAGAAACAAAGGCATAAGACAGCAATATCCTTTGTTCAGCCGAATGCTCATCCAAGGGTTGGATTTGCATTAGCAAGCTTTGGGCAGTTGTGGCGGAAGTGACCAATCTCTCCGCAGTTGAAACATGAACCCAGTGGGAATTTCGCAGCGTTCCCTTGAACCGGAGCTTGAACCTGAGCAGCCTGATTTTGTCCCAAACGACAAACTTTGGCCAAATGCCCAAGTTTACCACACGTCGTGCATTGCCAGCAGACTTGTTGTAACGCGTGATGACCGTTGCAGCGTGCACAATGAGGTGCAGTACCGGCATATGCTTTCTTTGCAGGTGGCTGAGCTGGTTGGTTGGGAACGGCTCGACCATTGTGAGCGACCACGGCGAAGTTTTGAGGAGCCTTTCGCTTCTTTGACTTCTTAGGCGATCGTTCATCCATGGTCTTTGATTCCCCGATTGGTTTCTTGGCTGGTGGTGCTGTCACCCGGATGGGTCTTGTTTGATTTGGTACAGCTGTAGTTGGGCACACCCTTGCCGTATGACCTATAAGTCCACAATTTTGGCAATTGCGGCACTTCACATTAGTATGATGATGAAGGCTACATTGGTTGCACAAAGGTGAAGTTCCAAAGTACGGCTTCCTAGCTGGTGGCCTTGCCACATGGCTAGGTCCCGCTTGATTAGGTGTAACCGTAGCGGGTTTCCTTGAAGCCTTACGCTTCCTTGACTTTGGTGCAGTCTTGACTTCTACTTCCTTCAGTGGCTCTTGAGTGGCTTCATTGTCGAGACGAGAGACTTCATTGTTGAGACGAGCCATGGAAATGCCTAAATCCACAGTTCTCTGA
Source organism: Helianthus tuberosus (assembly GCA_030545235.1). Lineage (NCBI taxonomy): Eukaryota > Viridiplantae > Streptophyta > Magnoliopsida > Asterales > Asteraceae > Helianthus > Helianthus tuberosus. The sequence continues at coordinate 1,251,975 of JARYGA010027604.1, read as the reverse complement.
ATCACTTCGCCAATTTGCTGGACAAATTTGGCTGTTCGCTCGGGCATTTGACCAGTGCTGAGAGGAATAGACATTCTAAAAGAAAATGAAAGACAGAGGAAGAAGCAAGTGAAAGGTTATTGGAAAAATCAATACCGAATGGTAACGAATGAAAATTGCGATCATTTGTTTGTTACTTAGGGCAAACAAATGAGACGGTGACTAATCAAGGTAAACAGGTCTTATTAATGTATCACTGAAGACATGCTCGCCTATAAGTGAACACTCATCCCAAGAATTCCCAGGTAAGCACAACTGGTCTCGCGTCTGATGAGATGTATACGAAGTGCTTGCCTAGACAGAAAACCCAGAATACAGGCATTCACCCTTCCAGTTTGCACGTGTTCACATTATTTAAAACCCAAAACCTTGACGAGATTTTGAAAATTCAAAGGGATTCAAAACCATATAACAGAGAGTTCAAAACCTTACAATAGAGGGTTCAAAACCTAGTAATCAATCATCCTAGAACAGATGATTAGTTTTCAAAGCGGTTCTGAAATTTATGTTCTTGTTGTGATCGTCGCCTAAGGATAGGTGACGGTATTGTTTTATGACTAAGCGCAAGTAAACTCGCGTTAGGGTCCTAAGAATGTTATAGACTAGGTCAAAGCATTACTAATAACCTAATTCCCTATAACCATTGGCTCTGATACCATCTTTTCTGTCACACCCCGACCACGTATAACATACAAAACGTGGCGGAAACGTCGGGGAGTGTTGTAACAGAATTAATGTTTCAAATCCATGGCAATTGAAGTTTCGTTTTATTGATTAAAAGTGTTACAATGTCTTAACAAACAAAGAAATACAACATAATTAACTAGTCTTGCATCTTTTATTGTCACTAAAGCCCAAGTCTGTCTATGTATATCTTGATCATCTTATGCAACAGCTCCTGAAAAACACATGTGAAAATATGGTACGTCAGCATAAAAATGCCGGTGAGATACATAGGTTTTGTGAAAATAGGTGTCATGACTTATGTTTGAGAAAATGTTTAGTCATGAACCTTGTTATTTGCTTTGTTTTGTAAATTACTTGAAAAACAACGAGTTCAGATGATATGTATAAATAAGTGAATAATGTATGGTTAAATGAATAACCAAGTTAAATGAGTTTGTAAAAGATAAGTTGTTTTGTAAAACAATGTCTTGTGAAAAGTATGTTATTTGTATAAAATGTTATATGTATCAAACTGAAATGATTCAAATAACGCTACGCTATGTAATACCATACAAACATTTATATATAGGAAGTACCAGCGGCGTATCCACCATGCTTGTATCATATTACACACGCATCGTTACTTAATCACTTAATCAAACCAAACCAAACAATGTAAAATGTTCATGTCAAGATGTAAATCATGTCAAAATGTCTATGTCAAATATCCAAGTCAAATGTCTATGTCAAATATCCATGTCAAATGTCTATGTTTAAACCAATAGTCAAAAGTCCTTGTATAAACCATGTCAAATGTTGATAGTCCAAAAGTAGTCAAGTAATGTATAACCAAAATGATATGTATGGTAAGTAAAATTTAGACTACTTAAACCATAAGTAAAAATGAACAAAACAAAGTATTGAAGTAAAACTGGTTTAAATCAAAGTTATGTTTTGTAAGATATATGCATGCTATACTGAATATGAACATTTATGCGGTATGTTAGACGCAAACATTCAAGCCTTGAGACAGTCGGATAACCCTTTCAGTCAAGGTTATCAAAAGAATTGTATTCGGATTCAGTCATTCCTTACATCCAAACAAACCCGGGATGTCAGGAATGGGATTTGTCAAGTCCTATGGTACCACTACTTACTCCCGAGCGGCGTAGCAAATGTTAATGAATGTTATATAGACCCGTTAAACAAACCAAATGTCATACCAAAATGTAAGCATGTGATGAAGATAATGTACCTAGTATGCTAGAGTAAACATACAAGGTAGAGCTGTAAAACAATGTGTCCATATGTTACTGGAACATATGCAACAGAGATGCACTGTAAAACAATGTGTCCATATGCTGAGTAAACATATGCAACAGAGATGCAATGTAAAATGATGTACTAAGTATGCTAAGTTAACATACAAAGTAGAAAAGTCATGTAAATCAATGTGCTAGCATGCTATCAGTCAACATACCTAGCAGAAAAAGTAATGTAAATCAATGTGCTTAGCATGTTATCAGTCAACATACATAGCAGAAAAGTAATGTAAATCATGTACTATAATGTACTAACAAACATAGTCGGTATATGATGTGAAAACAGGAAAGCATGAAAGTAACAAGTAGGCACATGTGTTCCACCCCAAAACGGTTTGGAAAACAGTAAAAGAGGGGTCTATGTACTCACTTGAGATTGCTCAGTAGTCCTTGAGTAACAACCAAACAAAGCTAGAGATCACGGAAATCAAACGGCACCTAATATAGGTAACTATGTTAATTAACCGGACCTAAATCGGAAGATTGGGTAGCATTAGGGTTTGTAAACCAAATGAGTGTAGGAACTCATATGATATGGTTTAACAAAGCCTACATACTAAATGAAACTTAACCTAAGTGTCTACGACCCATTACGACCCGTTTAGGAAGCTTATGCTACTTTAACGCGTCGTTCGCGTGTAACGCGTTCGGACCGTCTAACTAGTCCTATGACAAGTGTTATATGCCTAAACATGTTACATAATCAGTTATGTGACAAAAGTTTAGGTTACATATGCTTAATTACCAATTATACATGAAAAGGGTATTCTGGTAATTTACCTAAGGCATATAAACTACCTATCATACAACTATTTAAACGATGTGACCATAGGGTATAACCTCGGAAGGTTATGCCCTACCTACTATGGTCACCTAATGTGTTTGGTCGGATCCTAATGATCGACCAAACTGGGTCGGGTTCGAAGGTATAGGCGATTTATTAGATCGCCTACCCTACGACCCTAGACAACGTGGTAATCAGTGGGCATAGTCCCAAGGGACTATGACCAACGTGATTACACTCACGTTGCGAAGTTCAAACGAACTTCGCATTGACCATTATTGGTCAACGCTGAAAGTCAAACAAAGTTTGACTTTCTGACTCGAAAAGCAGTAAAAATAAGGAAAAGAACGAAAGAATACTTACCCAGGGTCCCCGAATGCTAATCCCGATTCAAGAACTCAGGTATGAAACAATGGTTTCAACTTAGAGCTCTCAAATCAGAATTCTTGTGGGTTTTTAAGCCAAAGGGGGGTGGGTATTTATAGGAAAAGTAGAGCCGTTAGGATCGTTTCAAGGAAACCGTGCCATGAATCCAACCCGTACACTTGTCGGAACCTTATGGTGGCTAGAAATTGGTTCTTATCCAATGACTAAGCAATTGGGAATGTGTGGGTGTGGTTAATTCTGCTGGAAACAGGCTGTTAAAGACTCTGCACCTGGTCAGAAGACCCCATACGCATCGTATGGTATAAATACCATACGCATCGTAGGGCTTACTTTGGCAGAATTACACTTTTGGTCCCTGAACTGTATTTAGGCCATTTTTGACACGTTTAAGGCCCGTTAACCCCATTTCAAAGCTCTAAAATGAAGTTAAAGTATAGGGAACTTAAAATGTGTTCAAAAATATCTCGGATGTCGGTTCGTTTAGCCGTACGAACGCGATGTTCGCTTAATTACGACGGAATGCGCACAAGCGCGAAAAACGATCCAAATGACGCGACGAATGGATTTTTCTTAAGGCGAACACTAAAATATAATGTAGTCATGCTTACATAAATTTTTAGATGTCCGGATGTATTCAGAACGTATGTTATGCTCGAAAATGCAAACTTGTGCACTTTTTGACACTTTTAGTCCCTGAATGACACAAAAGTTTATTTTAGCATACCGAACACCTCAAAGCCTATTTCTAAGCTATGCAAAGGATATTTATGGCATGTTTAACTTATGGTCATGTTCCGGAAGGTCTGTTACAGTTCAAATTGGCATACTTTCGCAGTTTGTCAACTTTAGTCCCTGTAAGCGATTAAACTTGATTTTGCCATACCAAAGCCTTCAAAACTTATTTCTAAGTTATGTAAAGGTTATTTAAGGTATGTTAAGCCAATGTCACTATTCCGGAGTGTTTGTTGCATTAAACTGGTTATATTTACGCATCGGTGCGCGTATAACCTTCCAGAAAGTGATTTAGAGTTTGAAATTGAACAAGAATTGATATGTGCAAATGATACACATATTTTTACAAATACCAAGTATGAAATACAATATTTCATTGCTTTGGTATTTGTTTGATGGCCGTGAAGGCACAGGTGTTACAGTGAACTCGCTCAACTTTGTTGTTGATTCGTTGCTACATGCCTTGCAGGTCATTAGGTACTCATGGAGCTTGCACAGGGAGGAACAATCGTTGTGGGACATGGCAGTGTGTGCCATGCTTTAAACATTACTTTATTTCATACTTAATATTTGCTATGGGTTTTACAATTATGCTTCCGCTAAACACTTAACTATGCTTTGGTTTTTGGACACCTTTCATATTGTTGGTTGAATTATGTTTACTTATATGCTTGTTCAATATGATTGGTGGCTTGATCCTGGTCAGTCACGCCTCCAAGTGGTGATACTCCGCGTGTGGATTTTGGGGGTGTGACAGATTGGTATCAGAGCCATTGGTTATAGCGAACTTGGTTTTAATAAAGGAAAAACGTTTTGTTAAAACCAGACTATAACCTGTACAGTGCTCTACGATCCACAACGACGCTTCACTCCACGTGCAAGGCTCGACATTCTAGGTGATATGGTTTATGTTTTATTGCCTACTTGCTAGATTACGTAGAACTTTGCTTATGGTATGCTTAGATAAACATAGTCACTGTTAATTGGAAACACGAGTGTGCTTACTCTCTTCTGTCGTCGCACTTTCGCGAACCTTTCTCACTCATATTTCCTTCGATGTGGAGAATCATGAGTGTACGTGTGAACCTAACTCAAGCCCAGCTGACGGCTCTTATCAACGAACAAATTACGGCAACACTCGCAGCCGCTCAGGCAGGAGGTATAACCTGCCATTCCGAACCTATCCTAGGATGTTAGATCCTACTCTCATGACCCAACTCTCGCGCTTAACCTAGTCTTTTCTTCCTCGCGCAACAAGGTCAGAACACTCAGCCACCTGTGTGCACATTCAAAACTTTTATGGACTGCCGACCTACTACTTTCAGTGGCACTGAAGGAGCTGTTGGACTCCTCCACTGGTTCAAGAAGCTCGAATCGGTCTTCGAATATGTGAATGCCCCGAGGCTCGTGGGGTGAAATATACCACTGGTACTTTCGAAGGCACTGCGCTAACTTGGTGGAACGCGCAAGTTCATATACTGGGGCTGGCGGCTGCTAATGCCACCCCATGGAATGATTTTAAGGAACTGATCAAACATGAATACTGTAGTCGTGACGACATCCACAAGTTGGAAGTAGAGTTCTCTAACCTGAAGATGACGGGGTCAGAGATAGAAGCGTGCACGAAACGATCCAATGAACTGGCAGTGTTATGTCCAACTATGGTGGATCCTCCCATCAAGCGCATCGAGCTGTTCCTCAAGGGCTTAGTACCAGAGATTCGAAGCCATGTGACTACTGCTAACCTTGCTACTATCCAGGATGTTACACGTCTTGCTCATCGCCTCACAGACCAGGCTGTGGAACAGAACCGGCTGCCTAAGCGTATAGGTACTATCACTACTACTACTTCTGCTACTCCCAGTGACAACAAACGAAAGTGGAATGGAACCTCTAGCAAGGGTTCGACTTCGGTTCAGTCTCAGTCGCAGCAGCGAAAAACGGATGAGTACAGGAGCCCCAGGCAGCAGTCTTTTGGTAATCGAAGTCAGGGTGGATACAGGGGAAACCACCCTAAGTGCAATCGATGTAAATTGCACCACAGCGGATCGTGCAACAAAGATCATTGTCAGAGATGCAACAAGCTTGGTCATGGAGCCAAAGATTGTAGAAGCTCACGTCCTGTAAACCAGAACCGACAACAGCAGCCACAAGCTCCACAGAATCAGCAGCAACAGCAGGGTAACAAGGGATGTTATCAATGTGGTGCTGAAGGTCACTTCAAGAGACACTGCCCACAGTTGAACCAGAACCAGAATCAGAACCACAACCAAGGAAACGGGAACAATAATGGAGGCAACAACGGGGGTAATAACGACGGCAATGGTGCCAGGGGTCGAGTGTTCGTGTTTGGTCAGGATGATGCTAGGAATGACCCCAACGTTGTAATGGTTTCGACATCGTTATTGGTATGGATTGGCTACCTCAACATCGAGCAGGGATTCTTTGCAAAGAAAAGATCGTCCGCATTCCTTGTGCTGGTTAAGAACCTTTGGTAATTCATGGTGACAAGCTCCTGGAGCGGCACCTATAGCTCGTGCACCTTATCGCTTAGCCCCATCAGAGTTGGAAGAACTCTCTACGCAACTACAAGAACTCTTGTATAAGGGTTCTATTCGTCCTAGCTCTTCGCCCTGGGGAGCTCCTGTATTATTTGTGAAGAAGAAAGACGGTACCTTCCGCATGTGCATCGATTACTGCGAACTGAACAAGGTGACCGTGAAGAATCGCTATCCTCTTCCACGCATTGACGACTTGTTCGACCAGCTGCAAGGGTCGAGCTACTATTCAAAGATTGATCTGAGGTCAGGCTACCATCAACTGAGAGTCCGGGACGAGGACGTCTCCAAAACAGCATTCAGAACACGCTACGGCCACTACGAGTTTCTGGTCAAGCCATTCGGATTAACAAACGCGCCTGCAGTTTTCATGGATCTTATGAACAGGGTGTGCAAACCTTATCTTGACAAATTCGTTATTGTTTTCATTGACGACATCCTGATCTATTCGAAGAATCAGGAGGAACACGAGTATCATTTACGACTCATTTTGGAACTCCTTCGAGCAGAACAGCTGTACGCCAAGTTTTCAAAATGCGACTTCTGGCTTCGTGAAGTCCACTTCCTAGGCCACGTGGTAAACAAGGATGGGATTCATGTTGATCCATCCAAGGTAGACTCGATCAAGAACTGGCCTGCACCTCGTACACCAACAGAAATCCGCCAATTCTTGGGTTTGGCGGGCTATTACAGAAGGTTCATCAAGGATTCCTCCAAGATTGCATAACCCCTCACCTCACTAACTCAGAAAGGCGTTATCTACCGTTGGGGTAATACACAGGAATCAGCATTCCAGCACTTAAAGGATAGACTTTGTAGAGCGCCTATTCTCTCATTGCCTGAAGGCACGGACGATTTTGTAGTCTACTGCGACGCATCTATCCAGGGTCTTGGATGTGTGTTGATGCAACGGGATAAAGTCATTGCTTATGCTTCGCGCCAACTTAAGATTCACGAACGGAATTACACTACGCACGATTTAGAGCTGGGAGCTGTTGTTTTTGAGCTCAAGATATGGCGACACTACCTGTATGGTACCAAGTGCACCATCTACACGGATCACAGGAGTCTCGAGCATATCTTCAAGCAGAAAGAGTTGAACATGCGACAACGTCGATGGGTCGAATTACTGAACGATTACGAATGTGCTATAAAGTACCATCCGGGCAAAGCCAATGTGGTGGCCGACGCCCTTAGTCGAAGGGATACTACACCTAGGCGTGTACGAGCGTTGCAACTCACTATTCAGTCTAGTCTTCCTTCACAGATACGAGATGCTCAGGTAGAAGCATTGAAACCAGAAAATGTCAAGGCTGAAGCTTTACGTGGCTCAAGGCAACGGTTAGAACAAAAGGCAGACGGCGCCTGCTATGTAACAGGACGCATTTGGGTCCCACTCTATGGCAACTTACGCGAGCTTGTAATGGATGAAGCTCATAAGTCTCGCTACTCAGTACATCCTGGTTCGGATAAGATGTACCATGATCTCAGAACTACATATTGGTGGCCTAGCATGAAGGCCCACATAGCAACTTACGTCAGCAAGTGTTTGACTTGTGCGTGAGTCAAAGTCGAATACCAGAAACCATCGGGCCTACTCCAACAACCTGAGATACCACAATGGAAATGGGAGCAAATTTCCATGGATTTTGTTACTGGCCTGCCTAGATCTCAACATGGGAATGATACTATTTGGGTGATCGTGGATCGACTCACAAAGTCTGCACACTTCCTGGCTATTAAGGAAACAGACAAGTTCTCTACCTTAGCAGACATCTACTTAAAAGAAGTGGTTTCAAGGCACGAGGTGCCAATCTCCATTATCTCTGATCGTGACGCACGTTTTACTTCAGAACTGTGGCAAGCAATGCACAAATCTTTCGGCTCTCGTTTAGACATGAGCACAGCTTATCACCCTCAGACGGATGGGCAGTCTGAGTGCACTATTCAAACTTTAGAAGACATGCTTCGTGCATGTGTAATCGATTTCGGCAACGGCTGGGAAAAACATCTCCCGTTAGTGGAGTTCTCGTACAATAACAGCTACCACACCAGCATTAAAGCTGCTCCATTTGAGGCATTGTACGGGCGTAAATGCCGATCACCTCTTTGTTGGGCAGAGGTGGGTGATAGTCAGATCACAGGTCCAGAACTTGTAATTGATACTACTGAAAAGATTGCTCAAATACGACAACGCATGGCGGCAGCTCGCGACCGTCAGAAAGCATACACCGATAAGGGCAGGAAACCACTCGAATTCCAAGTTGGGGATCGAGCGCTACTTAAAGTCTCACCCTGGAAGGGTGTTGTTCGTTTTGGCAAAAGGGGCAAACTCAATCCACGATACGTTGGACCATTCGAAATTATTGAGAAAATAGGCAAGGTGGCCTACAAACTGAACTTACCAGCAGAACTCAGTGCAGTTCACAACGTCTTCCACGTGTCGAATCTGAAGAAGTGTCTGTCAGATGAGACTCACATAGTTCCTTTGAAGGAGCTCACTATCGACGATCAGTTGCGATTTGTCGAGGAACCAGTTGAAATCACGGACCGGGATGTTAAGGTCCTCAAACACACAAGAATACCTCTTGTTCGGGTTCGTTGGAACTCCCGTCGTGGCCCAGAGTTCACCTGGGAACGCGAAGATCAAATGAAACTCAAGTATCCCCAGTTATTCGGAAACAATGCAACAACTACTGAGGCTGAAGCTACTACAGAATTTCAGGACGAAATTCCAAATCAACGGGGGGATGATGTGACACCCCAGGAAAACCAGGAAACAACGCAACACAACTAGCTTCCTCAGTAACTACGTGCTAAATTTCGGGACGAAATTTCTTTCAAGTTGGGGATAATGTGACAACCCGAGTTTCAAGGTCTCTATTCGATTTAACCTTGTACTTATTTACAATGTGTATTTCTTATTTTTGGGGGTGCATAATGTTTATTTAAATTGTGTGTATGATAATAATGTGACTAGTGTTAAACTATGCTTTATATTTAAAAATAAAACTTTGGCCGATTACCCTACTCCACTCGAAAACACTCTAGCCGAAACCCCCCCCCTGCGAAATCACCCATCACGAAAACACAAAAGTGTTTTCGTCAACCGGTGGGCCGGCCAAATCAACACAAGGGCCTCGGTCCCAGTAGCAATGTTTTAATATCTTGTTCCCCACTATTACGTAAAAGTCTAATCACCAAAACCGAAACCCTAGAGTACTCCTCCTGTGTGTGACGACAACTTCAAGCTTTCAAAGCCATTCCTTTCGAACAATCTGGTACCCTTTCCACCTCGGTTAGTGCGTAATAATCAGATGTGATTTCTTGTTATGCTGATTTGATTGTTATGTGAATACATGTTTATGTTTATCGAGATTTCTTTGGCTGAGTTATGATGACTGCCGAGATGTTTATGTTTATCGAGATTGGATTGATAATGATTTTGAAATGGATGTTCATAGTGTTCTGTTTCCGCTATGCATGCTAAGATCAATTATATAATTGTATGTGAAACATGATGATGATGTAGAGTCTTAGGGTTGATGTGATTGAATGATTAATATTGAAACATATGAACGTGATCTACTGAATATTGTTATTTGACCAACATGTGATCTACTGACAAGTTGTGGAAATATGTGAAAAGTATAAATGGACATCATAAATATTAACTATTAGTGGGTAATGATATTGTTGTGATCAAAGCCTGGAAGCATGTTAGCGTACTGAAAATGTTCAGTTATGTAACCGTGTCATGTTGTTTGGTTCGAAATACACATAATCTAGGATTTCATGTTAGCCTGTTAGATGGGGTTATGATAGTTAGCATTGATTGATTATTGTGATTTGGATGGTTTGATGATTGTGTTAATTAATAAAAAGGAAATCATAGGAGTTCTAGGGAATTGATTAATGTCAGTAGCATATCATGTGCACTAAATGGGGATATGATGTATTGCTTTGGAAATTGATATGTGAATGGAATATTATTTGTGGTTTATGGCTAGGTGATACTAGCAGACATAATGATAACCTAGGATTCATGACCAAGTTGCTATAGATTCAATAACAATTGATTTTTTTTTAATCGAGAATATTCATGGGTCTAGTCGGTTGATGATCAGTCAACGAAAACACAAGGAACCAAGTGTTTTCGTCATACATCCACTCGACGAAAACCCTTAGATTTCGTCACCTAGGGGTTTTCGTCCAATGATAAATTGGTTGAGTGTTTGGCACAGTAACTCGGTTAAGTATGTAACTCTGTTATGCATGTAACATTGTTAGTGTGTAAATTCTGTTAAGTGTGTTAACTTGTAAAGTATATTAACTGCCTGTCGATTCTGTGAAGCGTGAATTATGTGAACTTGATTAACTGTTTACGCGTTACGCGATGTTAACCATCCAGTATACTTTGTGGCATTGATTGCATGCAAAACTTTACGAACTTGAACTGATTAAGTATACGTGCTTACTATAGGACTTGATTGATAACTTGTGAGCACACAGTTTAGCATACCGAGCAAACCAAGGTGAGTTCACACTAGCCAAGGCATGGGATTCCCAGGGGTTGGGAATGGGATTGAATAACTACTCGTACAACTATTACTATTAAACTAATTACTACTGTCCTCGGATTGAAGGGCACGTACGTAAAACCTACGTACAGTTATACTTACTGCTGTCCTCGGATTTAAAGGGCACGTACGTAAAACCTACGTACAGTTATACTTACTACTGTCCTCGGATTGAAGGGCACGTACGTAAAGCCTACGTACACGATCATAAGACCATCACCTCTATCAAAGGAAGTCCCTCATTTATCGACTTAATCGCCGAGGCCTATGGCGAGCGGGTCATTAGTTAATAGCGCTATTAGGTTTAACAAACCTCACACCGTGCCAGTCGGACGGGCGTGTACTAATGGACTATGGGCAAAGGGTCAATGCTGATAGACATTGACTTAGGGCACCTCTTACATTTTCGTAGTAGTCGATACGCGTGGTCTAGTAACACATGGGAAGCCCCCACTAATCATCGCACATATGCCTGGATTGGCCGCGATACGGATTAATACAATACATGGTTTACAAAACGAACATACGATTTACGAAATGAATACTGTAACCAAACAACCAACTGTGAACTCGCTCAACTTTGTTGTTGATTCGTTGCTACATGCCTTGCAGGTCATTAGGTACTCATGGAGCTTGCACAGGGAGGAACAGTCGTTGTGGGACATGGCAGTGTGAGCCATGCTTTAAACATTACTTTATTTCATACTTAATATTTGCTATGGGTTTTACAATTATGCTTCCGCTAAACACTTAACTATGCTTTGGTTTTTGGACACCTTTCATATTGTTGGTTGAATTATGTTTACTTATATGCTTGTTCAATATGATTGGTGGCTTGATCCTGGTCAGTCACGCCTCCAAGTGGTGATACTCCGCGTGTGGATTTTGGGGGTGTGACAGGCCATCACCTCATCCGTGTTATGGCTCTTTCCTTTTGATTTCAATAGGGCTCCTAAATCAGCCCCCCCCCCAGTTTCCTCATCCATATTACCAGCATCATTACTTAAAATGTCAAAAGGATTAGATGTTTGGACTCGGTTCAGGTCGGATCTGCATTACCCGGTTTGGACTTGGGCTTAACCACCGGACGGTAAGTAAATTTGGGCTTTTGGTTCTTGACATTCACACCTTGACCATTAGTTCTTTTTGTTTTGGAGACAGGATCCTGAAAGTCATCATTGTGTTTGCTAGTTACATCATTCTTAACCTGAATAGGTTTCTTTGGACATGAATTATCATTATGGCCGAACACACAGCACGAAGAGCATCTCATTGGTTCCCAGTCATAATCAACTTTTACCTCCACTTTTGCATGGCTATTCCCATCCAAGGATGGAATGGCAACCTTAATACTTTTCTTCAATTCCTTATCCGCATGGATTTCGACCAGCGCCCTTGCAAAACTGCTCCTGCCCCATGATTCAGCACACATAGTCGCAGTGTATGAATCTAGCATCTTCGGATTGCCTATCTTCGAAGCCAACAAGCTCAGTCCATCATCGGTGAAGGCAGTCAACGGTATATCATGCATTTTAATCCAAACCGGTACCGTTTTAAAATCCTGTTTTTCCACCATCACATTCGGAGACCATTCATTTAAAATGATCGGAACATTCCTGATAGCCCACGGCCCATCTTCCATTAGTTTATCCAGCCCCTCTTTCGATTTAAATTTAAAGAAAAAGAATCCTTTTGCGTTCATCATAAGTCTTGAGAGACCATACTTCACCCAGTTATTTTTAACAAAGTAGTCCACAACCGGAAAGGCTAAACGTTTCCCCAAGAAGTACCCGTATAATGTATTTTCATATCTATCATGCACCTGCTTCACCGATGAGATAGGAATTACGACATCAGCTCCTTCAACAGTTTCAGTCGACTCCATCGACCTGAAATTAACTTTAATTGGCTCCTTTTTAGACTTAACAGCATTAGCAAAAGACATTGGTTCCTCAGCGTTGTTTGTTTTTGTTATTGGCACAGCTCCTGATGAGGTTCCAATATCAAGATCGATATGCAGCTTCTCCAAGTTCTGGGAGTCAAAAAACGACACATTCTCATGACCTTCATCTAGACGAATCTCCGTAGGTTTCTGCGCAGCCAAGTCTTTTTTTTTGGGTAAAGGGTTACCCCGGTTAAATTTTTATTACCAATCAACCAAATAAAACAAGTGAAGACGCCTCCAGTTCTCATGTATGACATGCCATACAAGAGTAGACAAGCGACACCAAAACAAGACAAAACGCTAAACAAACACACCAATACAACTCGATCAACTATCAACAAAAAAACTGGATGCTCTACTTAGCCACAGTCATCATCCGCCACTAAGAGACCTCTAGGAAGACTCCACTCCTGCAACACTCTAGACGTGTGAATGGAATTCTTGAACCTCATCGTGTGAAGTTTCAATCTAACCGTTGATAACACAATCTCTACCAGTTGATCTTTACTTCTTCGCTTGTCGGTGAAAAGCCTTCGGTTACGCTCCTCCCAAACAAAGTAATCTGTTGCGCCAACTACTAGTTTTGCAATGGTATGTTCGGCCATGTTAGACTTAGCTATACCCACCAAATACTCAAAAATATCGGTCCATGTATTCTGAATCCTATCCATACCCGCTTTACCACGAACTCCAAACCAAACTTGCTTGGCGACGTCACATTCAAAAAACAGATGCTCGTGCGAATCAGGACCCCGTGTACATAAAGAGCAACATAACAACTTCAGGTTAGCGTTACCCGAATTCCATCTACTCATCACATCTTGAGTTTTCAACTTTTTAAGCACTAGAAGCCACACAAGGAAAGAATGTCGAGGAATAGCCTGAGGGAACCAAACCAAACTCGACCATTGTTGAGAATGCCGCAGCCAAGTTTGCAAACGTAACAGGTTTAACCAGAGGATTACCAACCGGCTTTGATATTTTCGACAATCCATCCAATATCGATGCATCAGATGTTGAATACATACCCCTTCTTGGAAGCTTAAGGTTGCCGTCAATGTTCGTAACCCTTAACCCTATTCCACGTTTTGATGACAAATCCCCAAACTCATTCAACGAACCATCACTATTCTTCCCCATGCAATCGAACACACGTAAAACTCAGAAGGCAAACTCTCTCCAAGAAAACGAAACTAACAAAATACCATGCAAGAAACCCTAATCTAGCACTATACCGAATGCAACTACTTTATCAAAATAGGAATTCAGGTTAATCAAGGACTGCCCAGATAGGAAGGCCGATAACCCTAATCACTATTTCAATAATGTCGAAACACGAGGTAGAGGTAGGCGATGAAACTGAAAAAGAAAACCCTAGATTAAAATCAATCGCTATTGCTAACAAGTTCGAATCAGATGTGTTGATGAATCAACAATCCAATAAATCAGACTGTTATACAACGTTCATGAAGAAAATCGAGGGATGCAAGAGAAGAAAAAATTGCCCATGCTAGAGAGAGAATTAGGGTTCTCGTTGTTCCTTTTTAATTTTTTTTTGAATGGCCAAATGTTACTCTCCCAAACTACTATATTTACAAATAACTCACCCTTGCTTGGGATTGAACCCAAGACCTCCCACTAAAAGGCAAGAGCCTCTACCAAATGAGATATCCCCACTTGGCATCCGGTTGTCCTACAGTGATAAGTAATGCTCATGTCTAGACGTGAGCCATGGGTGTTGTGTAGTGCCTGTCATAAATCAGGTGTAAATCAAAACCAGAGGTAACATGAGTTGGCACCTTGTGCCTAAAAGCCGCCTCTCTCAGAGGAACATTCACAGCTGTGAAGACTCGTCAGTTTCCTTGATTGTAAGAAAGTGTGCTGGTAACGTGAGACAATCAACGATCACCTAGGTGACATTGTTTCCGTTTTGATGTTTCTTGTTGCTAATACTCCACCTTGACTTTCCCACAAGTGAAACATCATTCACATATATTGCCAGGTGGGCCTTCATGCCCGACCACCAGTACAAAATCTATAGATCCTAATATCTCTCATCAAAACCCCGACGGCTAGAATTTTGAGGCCGGTGTGCTTTGCTCAACACGAGTTCCCTACAGTTGCCGTATAATGAAATCCACATTTGTTTCGAGAGGTAGCGAATATCGTCTGACCTGCCAAAGGTTGCTTCTCCATGCCCCGCATCAGTTCAACTTAAAAAATTCTCTTCCTTTAGTTCTCCAGTTTGAATAGAGCGAGTCATATCAGGTAGGTTAGAGCCGATAATGAGCTGCAAAGCTCGTGCACGTTCAGGTTTCACAGTCATAATCATTCAAAAGTTCCATCCAGCTATTACATGTTTAGCTTTTCCGAAACAAAGGTACACGGGAGGCCCTTGTGATCGGTCTGGTACCGTCCAAGTAATGCCTCCAACTTAAATCCAAAGACCATAGCTTCCACCGCAGGTTGTGACTCGTGCAATTCTTCTCGTAAATCCACTACGTAAGCCATCACCTTCTCATGTTGCATCGGCGTGTAACTAGGACTCTGATTTGAACCATCATAGTATACCACTAGATCATCCGCACCCTGAGGTAAAGATGATGCTCAGCGCATTGTAAAGTTGGGTTTCAAAAGCTGAAAAGACGTCCCCCTGTTTTGTCTCCCACGACTACATAGCACCCTGCTGTGCTAAAGAGGTTAAAGCTGCGCAATCTTCGAAATCCCGAGATGAACCGGTGATAGTACCTAGCGAAACCAAGAAATTGTTGTATCCCCGAAGGACTCTTTAGTGTCGATCAGTTTCTAATAAAATGGATCTTAGCGAGATCCACATGTATCCCCACTTAGTTGACTACGTGACCAACAAAAATTTACCTCTCGGATCCAGAAGTTACACTTAACAAGACTTTGCGTGGAGTGGCTCCTCCCTCAGGAGCCCTAAGATAAGATACAAATGCCGCCCATGGTGTTCCTTTCTCCTGGAAATGATTCAAAATGTCGTCAGTAAACACAGTCGATTCATGTGATCCATAAAGCTGCTGGTGTTGATTAACCCAAAGGTCATGGTCGAGGCAAACGATTCTTGACGATTGTTGAGTTCTCGATAATCAGTTCACATACGAAAAGGCTTATCTACACAGATATAACTGGGGCTCCCCTGGAGCGAAAAACTAGGTCCGACAAAACTCATGTCCAACAGTTCCCGTAGTTGATTAGGCAGTTCTTGCAACCCTCCTGGTGCAAGACGGTAAGGAGTACGAGTAATCAGGGCTGCCTCTAGCGTGAGATCGAACTGAGATTCAACCTAACAGTTGTGGAAGTAAACCTGAAAGTTCTTCGAGTAGCACATCGGAATGAATCTCGAACATTTGGTGAATCCTCGATCCTCTTTTCCTTAGCCTTATTATCAGCAACGAGTGCTAACATAGCGGGGTAATCCCTTCGTAGACACTTCTGGGCTTTCATTGCTGGATTGATGCTAACCCTTACACCACTCTGGCACTTTTGGTCAGACGACGATTTTCCACTAGGGAGAAGGATACGCAGAATTTTCTCCTCACCGGGTATATCTGCGCGATATCTCGATAACCAATCCACACTAACTACTGCATCGAAACCATCGAGGATAGTAGAAAGAAGGTCGCTGCCGAACACTTGTCCCACAAGGTCAAGTTTGCATCCCAACGAACATAGGAGGTTTCCATTGACTTGCCATCAGTCGGTTCCACAACAGGTTTGGTTTCTAGAAGCTTCTGGGTTAAGCAGAACAGAGACGAAGCGATTAGTTACCAAGAACGTGCATGCCTCTAAGTTTGCTAAATTCCTGGCGTCGTCCACGCCAATCCTACGAGCATCATTTCTAGTGTTATTGTTACGGTCATGTGGATTCCTAATTACTGTCATTGTTCCCTTGGTTGTTGACATTTTGACTTAACAACAGTCATTCCTTGCCGGTGTCACCTTCGTTTTCATATTATAGACTACAATTACGAACGCCTTGATGCCGCCGTGTCTGTTGCCCCTAATGTCGCTGCTTGTAACGGGGTCCTGTGACCTTTCACCAACAGGGTACATCTTTCACATTCCGTGTCACGTACTAAGGCACTACTCACTGCGTGGGAAGTTACACATTCCACTCTATAGTCAATTGTCATCGTTCATGTCTCGATTGATTCGTAAGAGTTGACTCCCATAAGTTGCTGACTAGGGTTAAGGATTCGATTGAAATCAATTCGCTGGTGTTCGTTGCCGGTAACCAAGGCCGTCCTAATACTGAGATCGGTAAGGTACTACGCTCATCCTATTGCCCATTGATCTAGCAAGTTAATTGAGTAATACATGGTATGTTACGAGAGTGTTGCAGAAGTGATCACACTTCAGGATCTAAGACGTCAATACATTGAGAGCAAACGAAGAGAAGTGAGAAAGGTATCGACCAATCATTCGACGTTGTGACATCCAATTCAGGGACGTTCGTACTAGAACCTAACATTCTACACAGTCTGCTAGGCGCTTAGATGGGTGTTCAAGTAATACTCGATAGCATCGAGATTCGTAAGGATTCAGAGAGAAGTGAAAAGATCACGTTCGAGTAGGAGACAATCACTGCTATGACTCCTATAGATTTGTTACGTTTCTCATTGGTTAAATAACAGAACAGAACCCCTTTTTCACTTGCTAAGGCTCACTGGGACTCGCATGCACCCCGCAGTATTATTATGTGTGCACCCACAATAATATTTCAATTTTCTCCATGTGCCACATCGTTTCCCCCTAACTCATGTCAAATGGTTCCTCAAACTCGAATGCCAAACAGAGGTTATCAAAAAATAAGATCACAGGAATCTAAGGACTACGACATACAAGCAATGCATCATAATGTAAGCACGCAATTCATGTAATCATGCTATAGTGACGAGTGTGTGTTTGTACGCTTCATCATAAACAAATGTACACTACTCATGGAATGTATACCACAGATGAAAAGACAAACCTTGCAATCTGGAGCTGAGTGTCATGGTCGATTTCGGATCTGTTTAGTTATAGTCTGGTTTTATAAAAACGTTTTAAAACCAAGTTCACTATAACCAGTGTCTCTGATACCAAACTGTCACACCCCCAAAATACCACATGCGGGAAATACCGCGGGACGTGTGATGTACCAGGATATAGCCACTAATCACATTGAACTCATAACAATATTTCTAATAAAAACTTTCATTCATTAAGATAAAGTGTTACAAAACATTATTTATAACTCGTTGTGTTTAGCGGAAGCATAATACAAGTTTAACTAAAACCCAAGTGTATGAAATCATCTAGTCTCGTTTCAAGTTTCCATGTTCCTCGACCCATGACCACTCCAGCATCCCAGACAGCAAGTTCCACATCCACACGTATCAATAACCTGCGAGCATGCACACACGTGTATCAGACAACGCTATTGAGTTCATAGTTTTACAAAAACGTTAGTTACCAAGTGTTTAGTTCCGTTCATTGATTACAATGTTGATAATATCTCGGGTACAAGACGGCTCCTGATTTATTTTGCCCTTTCCCTAATGCTCCTATCAAAGCATTGTTCATGACTAGGTCATTAGTTCACAGCCGTCCTCTCCGGTACGGGGTGAGGGTGCCAAACCTAAGTAGCGCTACTAACTAATACCCTGTTACCTCTCTGGTAACAAACAACAAGGAGGGACTTTAAGGGTGATAGGATGAGTATATTATCCAACATTCCAGATTTATCCACAAAACGTATTCCTCTCAGGAATAGCCAATTGATTTACCCAAAAACCCATCCCTCTCAGGGATACCCAATGACTGTCCCAACCACCGGGACGCATGCTCAAGAGGAATGAACTCACCTTTGGTTTGCTCGATAAGATTAATTGCTTGTTTACAGTTGGTCAACCAAATCCTATTATCGTTATCATAACTAGTTAGGTTCGCATTCAAGTAACATCACGCATTCATGTATTTAACACGTAGCACCAAAGCACATATTTATATCATCATTGCATATACATATCCGCAGATTAAATACAATTAGTCGTTCAACTAGTCTGTAGTGTGCAACCCAATTAGTTAGTGGCCCAATACCAGTGTGCGGCCTGGACATCATGATGCCCTTGTGTGCGTCATAACATAGAGTGTGCGGTCTATCAGTCCAATAATCACAATTGTGGGGTCAATGAAATGGTGTACGGTTCAATATTCATGAATTAACATTTAAAATATGACCAATACGACTTATTGAATCATCCTCAGAGATTAATATATGAATCAGTGTGCGGCTAAACTAACTTACATTGTGTATGACCCACAATGTCATGAGTCCAAATACAATAGTCTCACTGGCCCAACATGTATGACCAGCATAGTGACTGTGCGACTTAAATCTGAGTGTGCGACAAGGATAGAAAGAAGTGTATGGTTCATTAACACAATCATCACCTTTTCATACTCTTAAAAAAGAAGATATTAAAAAGGTTGCGGTTTGGGTGAAATTGCATGAGGTTCCTATAGTGGCATATACTGATGATGGGTTAAGCATGTTGGCGTCTAAAATTGGTTCTCCTATGCGGTTGGATTCGTATACTAATGATATGTGTACCGAGGCTTGGGGACGTAGCAGCTATGCTAGGGCCCTCATTGAAATATCTGCTGAGCATGACTTTAAAGAGGTTCTAACCATAGCTATCCCTGAGTTGGATGAGAACAAGTATGTCAATGAGACAATTCGTGTGGAATATGAATGGAAACCACCGAGATGTGCACACTGTTGTGTTTTTGGACATGACTCTGAGGACTGTCCAAAATGCATTCGATCGACAGAGAGACCTCCTACCAACAGTCCGAAAGTAGCTGAGGATGGTTATGCGGAAGTTAAGGCTAAGAAGCGTGCAAAGAAGAGCGGTGTTCAAATTAACAATTCGAAGCCCAAGTTTGAATATAGACCTGTGGAGAAAAAGAAAAAGGCAGGGAATTCATCCTGTGTGTATGCGCAGGGTACTACTTCATCCAAGGTTCAAACCCACAATTCGTTTAGTGCTCTTGGTTTTGTTTGGGGGAATGAGGGTTCTGTCCAGGAGAAATATAAAGGGGGAAGTGAGCTAAATGAGGAGTCTGACGAGGGAGAGGTAGAGGTTGTATATAATGAAATGAATGAGTTTATGACATCGGGTACACATCCTACGTCTTCCAGTACTGGGGCAAGCACCTCGTCCATAAAGTTATCCAATGGATAGGTTGTATCTGATTCATGCTAGGGGGTTGCCGTTTGGTGGCAACTTTATTTTTGATGATGGTGGTTGACGTCATTGTTTGGTTTATTTTTGATTTGTCTACTAGCTAGTCATTTTCATGATTGTAGTAGGCTAGGTCGAGGGGGTATTTTGGTTTTTTGTTTTTGTTGCTTACATATATGGGGTCTGTCCTGTATATGAACTAGTGGGGAACTCATCCTCACTACTTGTACTTATTTGGCGGTTGTCTATAATAGAATCACCAGGGTAACCCTTTACCCAAAAAAAATCATCACCTTTTCATTTAAATTACCTGGTGATATCATTTTTAGCCCAAATTATATTGTTGCATCACATTAACTCAGCCCGTGTGAAAAACTAAAAGTTGTCAGCCAAGTTCACTAAGTTTACATGTGCTTGATATCGGCCCAATGTTTTGCATGTGATTTGTATAAGAAGTCATGAGGCCCACGTGTTAGACTTAATGACCAGAATTCATGTCAGCCAATTAAAAGTTTGAAAGCTTGTTTGTTTTGGGTCCAATCATAGTATGAGGTGATTAATTCTTTGTTAGCCATTAATTGTCCACGTGAAATCTATCCATTTACTCATAATCATCCGATGCAAAACTTCATATTAGTTCCATATTCAAGTTTACCAGTCAAGTCATAGGCAACATTTAGCATGGATCAAATGATTCGTCAACACATACCCACATCAAGTTTGCCAAAAGTTAATTCATGAATTCATACAAAACCACATTATTATCCTTATTTGTTTAGACCCTTATGTTATCATCACATATCATAACAATTACCACTGATGTTATCGATCCACATGTTACTATATATCATGCTCGACAACAAATAATCCCTACATCGATCCAGTTTCCAACATTAATAATCGATCAAGATTAACCAACATCTAAATGATACCCTAAATCCAAAAACATAATATAACCGATCACACACAAAATACCCGAATCTATTCATTACACATATAACACTACCACCTATTAACCATGCTAAACGGCCTACCACTGTCACACCCCCAAAATACCACAAGCGGAAACCCCCCCGAGGCGTGTGATGTACCAGGATCTAGCCACCAATCACATTGAACTCATAGGTATATTTAAATAAAACTTTCATTAATTTAACATTAAGTGTTACACGTTACAAATAATTCACAGCATACAGCGGAAGCATAATTCATTAGTTAAGTGTTTATAAACCTCATGTAAAAATCATTAGTCTTGTATTACGATTCCATGTATCTCGACCCATGACCACTCCAGCCTCCCAGACAGCAAGTTCCAATGATATGCACCTAAAGGCCTGCAAGGCATGTAACAACAAATCAACAACAAAGTTGAACGAGTTCACGGTTGGGTGTTCGTTTTAAGTTGTTTCAAAAACATAGTTTTTCTTTAGTTGGCTTACTTGCCGTGGGAGTTACCCCATAGTTAAAAATACGATTAACCAATTCCCTTCTTTCCCAAACCATAACCAGTATCAGTGGGGGCTTCCCCATGTGAACCACTAGACCGTTACCATATCGACTACTGACGAAAATGAGTTGTGCCCTACATCAATGTCTATCATCATTGACTGTTTGCCATGATCCATTAGTACACGCCCGTCCTACTGGCACGGTGTGAGGCTTGTCAACCCTAATAGCGCTATTAACTAATGACCCGCTCGCCATTGGCCCGGCGATTAAGTCGATATAAAAATGAGGGACTTAATGATAGAGTTTTGTCTAGTAAGTTTAAGGTTGTTGTCCTACCCAAGGAGGATGAACGTACGTATTTTACAAAAGGAGAATACGCAGGATTAATATTGGCATCCTACCCATGGAGGACGGCGGTACATATCCTACCCAAGGAGGATACCCAGGTTCCGTTTTAGTTCTTTAACCCATTCCCAACCACCGGGAATCCCATGCCTTAGAAAGAGTGTGAACTCACCTTTGGTTGCTCGGTTTGACTCTTAAAAAATAGCTAGCAGTCAAGGTCGGTCAATCACGTCCTAATATGATTACCAGTTAGTCACTTAGTGGTATCAAATGGAGCACAAAGTTCCTACACGTATCTACCATATAACATGTACACACTATAACAGTTCACGCCCATATAAACATTCCGCCTATAGCTATTCAAGAGCAAGCACACGATATTGCACATACACTTTCATTGATATAAAACACGTTAGATCATTATCGGATAACATAACCGACATTTAGACATGCAAATCACTAGTTATATTGTCTCAGCATAAACATCCAAAACTGGACTATTTTTGGGTATTTTAATAAAATAGTTAACTTATTCCGAAAATTCCCAAATTTTTACAGAATGATTTAAACAATACAAATATTATTGTATCAAAATATCGGGATCCAATTCATTACCAATATTTTATAAAAATCATTTACCGGACTGTAATCAGATTCGTCACTTTCTGACTGCAGTCCACGGAATAATTCATTTAAAATTCGTCGTAATTCCGATTGATGAAATTCCAGTTGGAGGATTACAATAACATCAGTGTCCATCTACAGTACAAATTTCATGACCTAATTCTATACAGATTTCAAGTTATGACGAAAAACATAACACAAATTTTCTGCAGTGAAAACGCAGCTTTTGCTGCTGTATAAAACGGACCTTTAAAAATAGTAAACAGCCTCGAAAAATATGATTCCACTGCCATTTGATTCGTTTCTCGAAAATACATAATTTAGACTTCAGAAAATCAATTTTTCGATTTATAACGGTCCGTTTACAGCCTTACTCAGCATGCTGTTAATTGCTTAAACGTTACTAAAACACGCACATATGACCACCACGCCTTCTAACAATATCATCTTAACAATATGTTACACATAATGTCAGTTTGTTCAACGATCCGATCTCACAATCCTTAAAGTTCCTACTATGCTAACCATCACATATTTGGACAACAATAACCAGTAATAATTATCATTCAAACATGGTCAATCATCACAAACAAATTCATGCACTCAGAACCTAAATCATTCTTTGAACTATTGGCAACCTATCCTTAATGTCATGAATAAAATGACTGGTGTTTACCAAAAGAACTAAGTAAACCCTAGTTCTCTCTCTAGCCTGGCGATCTTGTTCCTCATGCAACCCTAACCTTCTTGCATCGTGATCTTCTTCGTATAACAGTCTGTGATTAGTGAATTGATTTCTCAATGATCTATAACGAACTCGTTAGCGAACTTGTGACCGTTCATGAATTAGGGTTTTGATCTTGTTTCTTCTTTTCAATCGCAGACCTTGCTTCTTGATTTCGAACAGATTGGATAGTGTTGTTGGTTTGTCGGTCCTTCTGGTAGGGCAGAAACCTTGACTTAACAATCATACTATTCGATTTTGCTAGAATCAAAAGTTAGGGTTTTGTGCTAGTCTAGGGTTTTCTTAGCTATGGTGGTTCTCCTGGTTTTCTGGTTTATTCTTGCTGCATGGTTTCTTCTTTTCGGTGTTAATAGAGAGAGTTGCTGCACTCCTTATGGATGAACGAAAAAAATCAAGTGGGTACCCGAAGGATGATCGTGGTAAGCCACCTTTACCTACGGGTATTGCTAGTAGAGTTGTGAACATTGATGGTGCAAAATTTATGCCTCGTAGAGGTACTACTGATAATTCACAGTCTGAGATTAAGAAGATAAACGTGATCGATGAACTCACTAAGATAACGAAGCCAGTCACTGTTCAAACATCACTGGATCAGGATCCATTATCAGTTACTGGAGAAGCTGAACCGTATGAAGGTTTAACTAATCGGATATCATATGCAGAAGTAGCTATGAAGAAATCGGTGAACACTAGGGAGGTCAATTTCAGGCACATGGTTCCAGTTGATACTAACAAGGAAGCTGATGTGGTTATACCACGAGAAATAGTGCAGAAGGTTCAAGACAAGTTTGAAAATGTGCTCTATGGTTATTTTCTGGGTAATCGCTTACCGTATCCGGTAGTAGAGTACTATGCAAAGAATGTGTGGTCCAGGTTCGGGTTTGTTAAGCTAATGATGAACTCAGAGGGGTTTTTCTTTTTCAAGTTTGATTCTAAGGAAGGTATGGCTAAAGTTCTAGAGGGTGGTCCGTGGCTTATTCGGAAGGTTCCGTTGTTTTTGAACACTTGGTCTCCTTCGGAGGTATTAAAGAAAGAAGGAATAAAATTTGTCCCGGTCTGGATTAAGCTTCATAATGTGCCTATTTCTATCTATACGGATGATGGACTAAGCTTGTTAGCTTCGAAGCTTGGTGTGCCAAAAAGATTGGACAGTTATACGGCGGACATGTGTGCAGATAACTGGGGTAGAAGCAGTTTTGCGAGAGCAATTATTGAAATTAATGCTGATTCTGAACTGAAGGAACACATTGTGGTGGCAATACCTAAGTTAGACCAGGAGGGGTATATTATGGAAAAAAATTCGAGTAGAGTATGAATGGAAGCCCCAACGTTTCTCTTTATGTTGTATTTTCGGACACGATGACCACTCCTGTCCAAAGAATGTTGCGGCTAAACCAAAACAAGTAATAGTCGATGCTGATGGCTTTATAACTGACAAGAGGATGACAGTCAAACCTGGTGGCATACATAAAAAAGCTCAAAAGCTGAAGTTTCAATATCGGGCAAAAGTATCTAAAGCTGAGCCGAGTACTTCAGGTACAAAGCATGTTAGTAGGCCTGATTTGGAACAACCGAAGCTGGCAATATCCGGATGACAAACTCGTTTGGGACCTTAGAAAACTTGGATGCTGATGGTGTAGAAAACCCGGAGGATCTGTATTGGAAACCTGAAAGTATTAATATCAAATCTGGTCGGATTACGGACGAAGTAGAGGAAAATATTCCTACAGAAACGTCTAGTTTTATGAGTATGGATTACCCAAAAACTCATTCTGAGGGAGCAAGCACTCCTAGTCAAGGTGTTGTCAATGGGTAGCATTCTAACGTGGAATATTAGGGGGCTGAACCGTCCCCTAAAACAAACTGAGGTTCGGTTATTAGTTTCTGAAAATAAAATTAATATATGTGCTTTGCTTGAGTCTCATGTGAATGTATCTAAGCTTGCCAAGGTGTGTAAGAATGTTTTCCATAACTGGAGTTGGACTTCTAATGGTGGGCTTTGCGAAAAAGGCACTAGGATCATCTTAGGTTGGAATGAAGCGGTGGTGGATATTATGGTTCTAGCTCAGACAGATCAAGTGATTCATGTTCAGGTCCTAAATAAAACTGATAAGACGGTATTCTTCTGTTCTTTTGTTTATGCAAAAAATGCTTATCAAGATAGGAGGCATTTATGGGATGATTTGTGTATGCATAACAGTTTTTGTCATAACAAACCCTGGTCTATAATGGGTGATTTTAATGAGACGCTGCATGTTGAAGATTCTCTCTTTGGCCCGTCTAACAATTCTATCGGCTCACGGGAATTTAATGAATGTATTAAACACATAGAGATGATGGATTTGAAGGGGCATGGCCTCCATTTTACTTGGAACCAGAAGCTGAGGGACGGGGTGGGAGTGTTAAAGAAGATTGATCGTGTGATGGGGAACATTCATTTTCTAGATTTATTTACAGACGCTTTCGTGTTATATCACCCCTTTCGGGTCTTGGACCACACTCCATGCATTTTAAAGCTTTCCAATCAAGTGTACAAGAAACATAAGCCATTCAAGTTCCCAAATTTTCTTACTTCTAAACCTGAATTTCGGCTGTACGTGGAACAGGAGTGGGCTAGGGAGATTGATGGTGTGATGATGTTCTCGGTTATGAAAAGACTTAGAAATTTGAAGCCGTTTTTTAGGAAATTGTTATATTCCCAAGGAAACCTGCATAAAAAGGTGTCGGAGCTTCGTATTAAACTGGATAATATACATAGTATGATTGATCAGGACCCGTTGAATGCATCTCTTCGGCAACAGGAGGCCATCTGTCTCAATGAGTTCCAAACAGCAGCCTATGACGAGGAGTGTTACCTTAAACAAAAGTCCAAGGTTGAATGGCTGTGTGCAGGGGATTCGAACACTACTTTCTTTCATAACGCTGTGAAAAGTCGTAATGCAAGAGGAAAAATTCATAGCATCACGGATACTAGTGGTACTAGACATGAAGGCGATGGTATTATGGCAGCCTTAGTTTGTCATTATGAGAATTTCTTGGGCACTGAACATCAGGTAGATATGATGGATTGGGCCAACCTTCCTCTTAATACTCTTGATGCAAGTGCTAGAGATCACATGGTTAGGCAGGTAACCCGAGAGGAAATCAGGAAGGCGATGTTTAGCATTGGTGATAATAAGGCGCCTGGCCCTGATGGGTACACGTCAGCTTTTTTTAAACATGCATGGGATATAGTAGGTAATGATGTTTCTAACGCCATTTTGGATTTCTTTCAAAACGGGAAGCTTCTGAAACAAATTAATCATACGATCCTAGCTCTAGTTCCAAAGAAGGAGACTCCGGATTCGGTCTTGGATTATCGGCCGATATCTTGTTGCAACGTTATGTACAAATGCATTAGTAAAATATTAACAGATAGGATTAATGGCAGTCTGAGGTCGCTTGTTAGTATCAACCAGTCTGCGTTTGTGCCAGGGAGAAAGATCTAAGATAATATTCTTCTGACTCAGGAACTTATGCACAATTATCACCTTCACAGAGGCCCATCTAGATGTGCATTAAAGATTGACATTCAGAAGGCTTATGACACTGTTAGTTGGTCTTTTTTTTTTGGGTAAAGGGTTACCCCGGTGATTTTATATATTCACAAACAATCAAAACAAGTAGTAAGGTGACAACCTTACTAGTTCAAACATGGTACATACCCCCATGAAAGTATAACCAAAGAAACAACTGAGTTTAAAACCAAAAAAACCCACTAGACAAACTATCTAAACAAAAAACCGACACAAACTATACGACATTATCCATTATCCATGACTAAATCAGCTCCATGAATGTCCCACTTCTCAAGTAATTCCCGAACTCTCGCAGTGTTCTTGAATCTGAGCCCCATTAATTTATATCTTACACTTTCTAACATGGCTTGACATAAAGTATCCGGAGGTCTTGTATGGTTCCTGAACAATCGATTATTCCTTTCCTGCCAAATAGTATAAGCCAGGGCCGCTACTAACAATCTGCTTACCAAACTTTTAGCTGATTTTGAACGTGCATGAAGACCAAGCCAGTCGAAAATAGCACTCCATTTAGGATCCACAGTTTCCATACCAGCTTTCGAACGAACCATTTCCCAAATTTGCGTAGAAAGCTTGCATTCGAAGAATAAATGGCTATGTGAGTCAACATTTTCATAACACAATAGACAACACATCATGTTCATGTTGCTAGACCGTGTACGATTCCATTGCAAGATCTTGTCTTGAGTTAGTAACTTACGTCGTACAATAAGCCACATCAGAAAAGCATGTCTAGGGATACATTGAGAAAACCAAATGAGTGTAGCCTAATCCGTCTCCTGATCCCTTGTACGAACGGACTCCCAAACAACCGAAGAAGAGTGTTCGGCCACATTATCTCCATCTTTCCAAAGAAGACGATCATGAGCATTTAAATTCCGTTGCATGTGGTCAAGTTGAATAAGAACTGGAAACATATCCCTCCAAGCAGCCGGCCAAAGCCAAGAACCATTAAAAGACATATCCGCAACTGTAGCATTGAGGGAGAATCCCTCACGAGTTATGACTCTCGGAGATAAAAAGGAGCATAAAGGACCAATATTACTCCATGTGTCAAACCATGCTGAGGTATTTCTACCATCTCCGATCATAGACCAAACATATTGACGAATAATAGGACGAAGTTGAACTATCTTCCTCCAGCTCCAACAACAAGTAGTCGGAACCTTGTGATCCCAAAAATTCCGACCTTTTAAACGATAAGAGTGGATCCAAGCAACCCATAAAAAAATGGCGATTACTTAGAATACTCCAAATATGCGAAACCATAAGAGCTTTGTTAAAAATCAGCTATCCGACGAATACCCAGACCCCCTTCACACTTCGGCACACAGACAGATTTCCAAGAAACTTTCTCCCTACCATGCTTAGAAGAAGAATGAGCCCATAGAAAATTCCGCATCTTAGCTTCCAATTCCTTGATCACTCTAGCTGGTAAAACAAAAACCGAAGACCAGTACACATGAAGAGCTGATAGAACCGAGATAATAAGTTGGAGTCTACCAGCAAACGACAACATCTTATTCTTCCAATTATCAATCCGACGATCCAGCCGTTCCACAAGAATACTACAATCTTTGTACAACAGCCTAGAAGAAATAAGAGGAACCCCCAAGTACCTGACAGGCAACGTACCCTCAACAAACGGCATAATAGTCAAAATTTCTCTTTTAACATGATTCGGGACATTACAGAAAAACCCTGTACTCTTCTGAACACTAGGGACCAATCCCGACATTTTAGTGAAGTTTTTGAGGGAAAGCATAAAACACCTAGCCGAAGCCACTTCACCCCTAGCAAACAGGAATAAATCATCCGCAAAGCACAGGTTAACTATTTTCTGCTTCTCACATTTATTATGGAACCGAAAAGAAGAATCAATCCTCGTCTCATGGTTCAGAATGCAAGTCAAGACTTCCATTACTAGAGTAAAAAGATAAGGGGACAGAGGATCACCCTGCCTTAGACCCCTTGTTCCTTTAAAATAACCATGAATATTCCCATTTACATAAACCGAATAAGATGCAGTAGACACACATAACATGATCCAGTCTACCATGATACCATTAAAACCAAACCCAAGCAGAATAGTTTTAAGAAAACTCCACTCCACTGTATCGTAAGCTTTTTGGATATCTACCTTAAAAGCACACCTCGGAGGACCAAAATCTCGATGATAATTATGCATTAATTCCTGTGTAAGAAGAATGTTATCTGAAATTTTCCGACCTGGAACAAAAGCTGATTGGTTAATGCTAACAATCTCATTCAAAGAACCCTTCAATCGATCCGCCAACACCTTACTGATACATTTAAAAATAACATTACAGCATGATATAGGGCGATAATCAGTAATACAGGAAGGAGTCGACACCTTTGGAACCAAAACGACTAAAGTGTGATTAAGTTGCTGAAGAAGGTTTCCCGTATTAAAAAAATCAAGAATAGCCTTCGAAACATCACTTCCCACAATATGCCATGTACTCTTAAAAAACGCAGCCGTATAACCATCCGGCCCAGGAGCTTTATCATTCCCAATAGAAAACATAGCTGATTTAATTTCCTCCAAGGTAACCGGTCGAACCATATGATTAGCACTATCAGGAATCAACTTATTAAGAAATAGATCAGGTGAAGGAACCAAAGAAACTTGACCTTCACAGCCTAGAAAATGCTCTTAGTGATAAACAAAAGCTGCCGCCACCTTATCACCCTCAAACAGGTTACCACTTGAATCAGAGATGGCCTCAATACGATTTATATGGTTTCTACATTTTAACGAATTGTGAAAAAATGCCGTATTAGCATCACCAGCACGAAGCCATTCTACTTTAGATTTCTGTTTTAGGAATCTTTCCTCATCCAGCGACGCCTCCTGAAAGTCACGAAGCACATGTGCCTCTTGAGAACGTAAAAGATCATTCATCGGGTCCCTATCAATGTCTCGCTGAATAGCCTCAAGCTTTCCACGTAAATTGACAACCTTTTCATGTAAGTTTCCTTGCTGAAATAAAAGAGCACGAAGAGAAGATTTCATTAGAGTAAGTTTCTTAACAACACGGAACTGGTGAACCCCTTCAATGTTAACATTCCACTTTGAAGTAACAATATCCAAAAAAGCAGGCTTATGGACCAAGAAATTAGCAAACTTAAAAGGCCTCGGTTTGGACTTTTCAGCCAAACACAATTTCAAAACACACGGGCAATGGTCCGAAACTCCATAAGGTCTAAATTCAGCAACCGACTAAGGAAACAAAGTAACAAATGGAACATTACCCATAACTCTATCAATCTTCTTTAATAACCCAACACCCTTTTTTGGTTTTTGACTCCAAGTATATTGAAAACCCATTCGCTTAATATCAAAGACCTCAATCTCCTCAACACACTCTTTAAATTCACGCATACCAGGAGAAAAAGAGGAACTACCAATCGATCTATCTTCAAGATTAAGAGCAGAGTTGAAGTCTCCCATCATAACCCAAGGTTTATCATGGACTAGGCCCTTGTGCATACGAAGGTTCTGCCAGAGTTCTCTATGATCAACATAATAATTCGCAGCATAGACCAAAGAACAGAAAAACATACTCTTATTGGCTTTACAATTAACCTGGACGTGTAAAATTTGAGCCGTCTGAGCAATAACCATAACATCCATCTCGGCCGGATCCCATCCCAAAATAATACGAGCGCCTTTATTACAACAACTCCCATTTGAAGTCCAATCCCATCTCCTAAACACCACGTTACAAACTTTACGAAGCTTATCCATATCCACATGAGACTCTAAAATTGCACACAAACTGAGTTTATTATTTTTAACAACCTGACGAACCTCATTTTGTTTTAGAGGCCGGTTCAAACCCCTTATATTCCAAACTGCCAAACTAATCATTTAAACAACTTTGGAGAAGGAGTGCTTGCCCCTTTGTTATGAATATCATGGTCTGAGTCGGCTTTAAGAAAATCATTCGTGTCATTATAAACTTCCACCACCTCCTCATCATCCGAGTTCTCGGTCCCACCTTCCAAATTCCGCCCAGAGTTACTCCATTCCCCAACATCATCCCTTAACATCAAAAGGGTTATTAGACACCATAGTAACCGGTTTATCAGCTTTTTTATTACCTCCATCCGTCTTATTGCCTACTGGCCTGTATTCGAACTTTGGTTGTTGCTTATTGACTGGAAACCCAACTCTTTTTGCCGTTTTTTTGTCATCAACTATCGTAAAGCCATCATCATCAACTCTATTCTTACCCTGTCCACGGTTTTTCACTGCCTCCTTTTGTTTCTTCACATTATTTCCCATGTTTCCCAGCTTCAGAGTAGTCCGTACTTGTTTCGGACATCCTTCATCAGAATGACCAAAAACACGACATTGACTACATCTATGCGGACTCCACTCATACTCGACATACAACTTCTCTTTAACAAACCCATCTCCATCTAAATTTGGGACAGCAATGACTAGTTCCTCTTTAAAATCATTTTCGGCAGAGATCTCAACGAGAGCACGAGCATAACTACTCCTCCCCCAAGCATCCATACACATAGTCGTAGTAAACGAATCCAGCATTTTCGGTTCACCAATCGCAGTCGCTATAAGACTTAAGCCATCTTCCGTATAAGCGGCAATCGGCACATCATGGATCTTTACCCAGAGTTGTAATTGTTTCACTTCCTTTTTCTCAAGTTTAGTAGAAGCCGACCAAATATTTAAAAATAACGGTTGTGACCGAATAATCCACGGCCCAGCTTTCAGAGCATTCATCATGCCCGACTGATCCGCAAATTTGAAAAAGAAAAATCCATTAGCATTCATCATGGATTTCAGAAGACCGAATTTCTTCCAATTGTTTCGAACAAAGTATTCAACTACCGGGTAGGCCACGCGATCACCCAAAAAATATCCGTATAAAGTATTGGCCAGCTTATCCTGAACCGCCCTAACCGAATCCCGAGGTAAAACCACATCACAGCCATCTTGTTTCTCTACACTAGCAAGGTTCCGAAAGTTTACCTTTTTAGAATTATTATTCAGAACTGATTCAGCATAGGATAAAGGTTTCGGACTCCCCACATTAACCTGATTATCTTCCATCACACCTCCTCCTGCATTAACCTTACTCACCTCCTCCTCGGCAACCTGACCACGTTGCTCAAACTGCAAATCCACCGGAAGGGTGATCTTTTCCAGTTCATCAATGACATTAATCATCTTCGGTTCAGGTTGAGACATCTGAGCCTGATTCGATTGAACAACACCCCGTCTCGGAGCTAAAGTGTTACCCTCTATATTGACAATCCGACTCGCTAACCCCTGATAAGAAGAAACAGATTTCCGATGCAGATCCGGCAAGAAACCCAGAGGTTTTTTACGATCATCCATACTATAAAATGCAACTCTCTCCGTGAACAAGAAACCAGACAACCATGCAAAGAAGAAACCAAGAAAACCAGACCACCAGAAGACGCAACGAACAAGAACAAAAGCAAAACCCTAATCTAGCGCTTTACCCCATGCCTCTATCAAATCAGAATAGCGATTAAGGTAAATCTAGGTCCAATATAACCGATAAACCCTAAACTCTATACCAATGGATTCGAAACACAGATTAAAGGAAGGCGACAAAGAAAACTAAAAAACCCTAGATAAACCTCAATCCTTTGGCTAACTAGTTCGAATCAGATGTGTTGAGAGAATCAACAATCCGATAATCAGACTGTTATACCAAAATCAAGAAGAAAACCGAAGGTTACAGGAAGAAAGGGTCGCCATGCTAGAGAGAGAGAATTAGGGTTGCCAGCTTTTTAAGAAACTCTATTTTTCCAGTTGGTCTTTTTTGGAGGATGCTCTTAAACAGTTTGGTTTTCATCATAAAATGGTAGCTTGGATAATGACATGTGTATCAACTGCTTCTTACTCCTTAAACATTAATGGTGATATCCATGGTTATTTTAGTGGTAAGCGTGGCCTTCGTCAGGGAGATCCGATGTCTCCTTATTTGTTTACTCTCATCATGGAGGTCTTCTCTTCTATGCTCCAAAGAGCGGCTCAGTCTGGTTCGTTCAAGTATCATGCCCAATGTGCTAAACAGAAGATCATCAACCTCTCGTTTTTTTTGGGTAAAGGGTTACCCCGGTGATTCTATTAAAACAACCGCAATTAAGTACAAGTAGTGAGAATGTGTTCCCCACTAGTTCATATACAGGACATGCCCCATATATGTAAACCAAACAAACCAAACAACCTATGACACCCCATAACCTAGCCTACTTTACATCATGACAAGATATCAAGTAGACACGACAAACCAAAACAAAATAAACCCTCATCCACCATCATCAAAGATGAAGTTGCCACAAACTGTCAGCCCCTTCACACGAACCAAAAAGAGTCTATCCATTGGAGACCTTTGTAGTAGAGGTGCTTGCCCCTGGAGTTTCCGGTTTCCGAACGCCCAAAGTTTCATCACACACTACCTCAACTTCATCATCATCCGTATCTTCACTACTATGCTGCCCCATTGTTCTGTTTGTTCCAGAGTTAAGTGCACTAAAAGGGTTGTGAGTCTGAATTAAACCTTTTCCACCCTTCATATTAGTAGAAGAAGATGTATTCCCAACCATTTTCCTGTAATTCAACGGTTTATATTTAAATTTTGGTTTTTGAGTATTAACCGAAACCCCACTTTTCCTACCCGCTTTCCTATTCGTAACCTCAATGTAACCATCCCCATCTACTATAGGTGCTTTAGGATGGGGTTTAGGAGTAGGAACAACCTGTTTAGGACAATCACCACTATCATGACCAAAGACAGAACAATGAGCACATCTCAGAGGCTTCCACTCATACTCCACCTTAACCTTTTCCGTAACATAATTCTCACCATCTAAATCAGGAATAGCCATGGTTAAAACCTCTTTAAAATCATGATCAGCGGAGATTTCAATAAGAGCTCTAGCATAGCTACTCCGTCCCCAAGCCTCCTTACACATAGCAACAGTATACGTATCCAACCTCACAGGAGTACCAATTTTTGACGCCAGCATGCTTAACCCATCATCAGAATACGCCACTAGAGGAACGTCATGCATTTTAACCCAAATCGTGACCTTGTTTATATCTTCTTTTTTAAGATTGTTTGTAGTAGACCAAATGTTGAGAAAAATCGGTTTGTTTCGAATCAGCCAAGGTCCCCCTTCAAGCACATCAGTCATGCCCTTTCTGTCTTCAAACTTGAAGAAGAAAAACCCATTTGAATTCATCATAGTTTTCTGTAGACCATGTTTTTTTCCAATTTGTTCGCACAAAATATTCAACAACCGGATATGCAATTCTATCCCCCAGGAAGTACCCATAAAGAGTATTAGCTAACCTGTTGTTAACCTCACGAACAGATGCAATCGGTAGCACAACATCCACTCCATCTAATAAAACATCTGATTTTAAGGATCGAAAGATGATTTTTGGAGCTTGATCAGCCGGTTCATTGGCATTCCTAACTATACCATCAACATTCTGGTTTTGATTCGATCCGAGTCCCATGTTACCATCACCTTGTTCAGCTTGATCATTTAAGACCACACTTGCATAAGATTGATGTTGCGGACGAACATCATGGACTGGAGAATCAGGACATACATCATTTAGCGGAAGAACAAACGAAACCTTCCGTTTATCTAAAACCTTAGCGTAATTCTGAATAGGAGAATTAGAACGACCAGCATGAAGAACATCATTTAACGGAAGCATAAATGTTACCTTCTTCGGAGACGCCGAACTCTTAGCCACCATACGTAAAGCTTGTCTTGGCTCAAAAGGCTTCCCGTCAATATTCTTAATCTTCTTAGCAAACAGATTTGAGTTATCCGCACACTTATCATCCATGGCGAAATAAATCAATCAGCAGACAACCGAAACCAAAAAATGCCGAACATACACCTTAGACTGAAATGGCACTTGAAAACAAAACCCTAATCTCAAAATCAGGTTAGAGAGCAACTAATCAGATCTGATCAATACCCTACTCGCTATTGAACCTAAACTCGAACGAATCAGGTTAGCAATCAATGTAATCAGATCAGAACCAATGCAGACAAAAACTTCGAAACCCTAGAATAAGAATAAGAACCCTAATCCGAACGTTCAATCAATTAGAACCAAGGGAGCAATCAAATTCCTTACCAATAAAGAAACCGAAACAACCCTAGTTGCTAATCAAAATCGATTCAGAACAGGAAAGAATTGAAGAATCTAGAGTCTCCCAAAATCGCCCAAGTCGCCCAGAGCCCCATTTTCTTTCATCAACCTCTTGTTTGCTGATGACTTGTTCATCTTTGTCCATGGTGATATTGTTTCTATTCGAAAAATCAAGGAAGTGCTACAAAGTTTTTCTGCTGTCTCTGATTTGGTTCCTAATCCTTCAAAGAGCACTGTTTTCTTTGGGAATGTTCCTCTTCAGGTTAGACAGGAGATTCTTCAAGTTATGCCGTTTCAAGAAGGTAGTCTGCCTGTTCGCTACTTGGGGGTTCCCCTAATTTCGTCCAGGTTAAAGTCGAGTGATTGCAAGTTATTGGTGGAACGCATGGATAAAAAAATCAACAATTGGATGACTAAATCCCTCTCGTTCGCTGGCCGCCTCCAGTTAATTAATTCTATTCTTTCATCGATGCATATTTTCTGGGCAGCCGTGTTTATTATCCCTGTGTATGTTATTAAGGAGCTAGAGAAAAGAATGAGACGTTTCTTATGGAATGCGGGTCCTCAATCTAAAGTACATGCTAAGGTGTCTTGGAAAAAGGTTTGTTTGCCTAAAGAAGAAGGGGGGCTGGGTATAAAACACGTTTCTGATGTAAATAAGGCTCTCATGACAAATCATATTTGGAGTATTGTTGGTAACAGGCACTCGTTATGGGTTCAATGGATTAAAATTCACAAGTTAAAAGGTAGAAGCTTATGGGATGTGCCTAGCCGTGGAAGCATGACTTGGAGCTGGCGAAAAATTTTATCCATTCGTAATCTTGTTCGGCCATTTATATGGAAAAAGATTAGAAGTGGAGCTCAAACAAATGCATGGAGTGACAACTGGTGCCAATTCAGTCCTTTATCTTCGTTTATTTCTCCTCGGGTTATTGCTAATGCAGGTTTTAATCTTCAATCCTCGGTTTATTCTCTGGTTGATGATCATGGCCAATGGAGGTGGCCATAAGCCTGGCTTGATCTTTTTCCGGTTTTAATCAACATTGATACTCCCGTTTTGATGCAGCAAATGGAAGACAACCTGATATGGAAAGATTTAGAGGGTAATCAGCGGAAATTTGCCTCGAAAGAAGTATGGAATAATGTTTGGAATCAAAACACTATAGTTAATTGGGCAAATCTTATTTGGTTCGCTCAATGTATTCCCCGACATTCATTCCATATGTGGCTTGTCATTATGAATAAGTTAAGTACCCAGGACCGGTTACGGGCATGGGAGGTGGGAAGTGAAACAAATCGGCGGTTGATGTGCTGTCCGCTTTGTAAGTATGATCGTGACTCAAGGGATCATTTGTTTTTCCAGTGCTCTTTTGCGGCTCAAGTGTGGAACAATGTGAAGGTTATGGTTAATATGACTTCTGTCAACGATTCATGGGAATCTGTTATGGATTGGATGATCCAGCATGCTAGCACAAAGAAGATCGAACACATTATTTGCAAGATGGTAGTTGCTACTTCAACGTATTTCATTTGGCAAGAAAGAAATGCTCGTCTTTTTACACCAAACCAAAGCAGTGTCTCTATGGTTACGGAAAGAATTCTGAATGCTGTCAGGTTACGAGTAATGGGATTCAAGGCTTGTGGGGATGCTAAGTTTACGTCGCTGATGAGGAAATGGAAGATTCCTATGCTTGACGAAGACAATGGCCTGGGCTAGCTCCTAACAGGATTAGGTCGTTGTGTGTAGTCTTGGTTGTGCCTATTTATTGGTTGTCTTTGTTTTATGTCTGTTTATTGGGTTGTGTTTTTTTTTCTGGACTTTCTAGTCTTGGTATGCCAAGTCAAGCATTGTGTATCCTTTCAGATGCACATGTGTTATTCTTTGATTATTTATAAAATTCACCGGGGTAACCCTTTACCCAAAAAAAAAACTATTGGGAACCATGTGCAACAATATAATAATTCATGTCAGATTCCACTAGCACAATTTTCCATTCACATAACCCTATGCCCATACCACCATAATCATTAACATATGCAATAAAATAACAATTAAACAATTGAAGAAAAATCATTAATCAATTTCGACCAACTAGTAGGATTATACTAACCGCACGGAAATCAAGATGAAGTTGGTAGGGACTTCGAGATGAAAGAGATCAGCCGACGGGTTTCTATTTCTTGTGTGAATAAATGTGCATACATATGTATATATATTAAATCAGGAAAAGGGGCTACCTAACCCACTTATCTATTTTGTCACCGAACCCAATACATATGTATATATATTAAATCAAGAAAAGGGGCTACCTAACCCACTTATCTATTTTGTTTGGGGCCGGGTACAAACCACTAAAAGGGTGGGCCGTAAATCATCAAGGGGGAGGGGGTTATGTGTAACTTGAATGGTAACTAGTTAGTTAATAATTAAAATCCAAGTATATGGTTGCTAGTGTTAGTTACTAGATGTTCTAGTGGGTGTTATGGTGTATAGGGATCATAACTAGCCAAGAAATAATTAAACAATGTTTCTTGCAATATTTTGGTGTCCCGGTTAATGTCCGATTGTTCGGTTAGATACCGGTTCGTTAAAGTGCTAAGTTATTCCGTATAGTGTCTTTTATGTAACTTTTTGTGACATAATTAATTCCCAACACTTAGGAAAACATTCAGGACCATTTAGTCAATTTTCTGCACAATCATTAAGCACAATTTAATATTAATTAATCATACAGATACATGTAATTATGAGGGTTGTCACATTCTCCCCCAGTTAAGAAAATTTCGTCCCGAAATTTAGCACGTGGTTACTGAGGAAGCAAGTTAAGTTGCGTGGTTTTCCTGGTTTTCCTGGGGTGTCACATCATCCCCCTATTGGTTTGGAATTTTGTCCCGAAATTCTGCAGTAGCTTCAGCCTTAGTAGTGGTTGCGCTTTTCCTAAACAACTGGGGATACTTGAGTTTCATTTGATCTTCTCGTTCCCAAGTATACTCTGGGCCACGACGGGAGTTTCAACGAACTCAAACAAGAGGTATTCTGGTACGCTTGAGAATCTTAACGTCTCGGTCTGTGATTTCAACTGGTTCCTCGATGAATCGCGACTGGTCATCAATTGTGAGCTGCTTTAAGGGAACTGTGAGGGTCTCATCTGACAGACACTTTTTCAGATTTGACACGTGGAATACGTTGTGAACTCCGCTGAGTTCTTCAGGTAGATTCAACTTGTAAGCGACTTTGCCAATTTTCTCAATGATTTCGAACGGTCCGACATAACGCGGATTGAGTTTGCCTCGTTTGCCAAAACGAACCACATTTTTCCAAGGTGAGACTTTGAGTAGCACTCGATCCTCAACCTGGAACTCGAGTGGTTTCCTTCGCTTATCAGCATAGCTTTTCTGACGGTCACGAGTTGCCGCCATTCGTTGTCGTATCTGAGCAATCCTCTCGGTTGTGTCTACCACAAGTTCTGGGCCTGTGATTTGACTGTTACCAGCTTCTGCCCAACAAAGAGGTGATCGGCATTTACATCCGTACAATGCCTCAAACAAAGTGGCCTGGATACTGGTGTGGTAACTGTTGTTATACGAATCTCCCCCTAATGTTGGGAACATTCATTCACTAAAGTGAAAACCAATGAGCCATAAACGAATTTCTCACTAATGGCTTTAAGTATTTAATCATAGACAATTATTTATACCCAACATTTTCTCAAACCTTAAATAAGTCCTATCTTTGTGCAGTGTGGTGGATGAGTTTCAATATATATCGCACAATCAAAATCTTAGGATGGACATATTTGGTTTCTGACCAAAACCTAATTATAATGGGGAGAAAATTTTACAATATATTGGCATTATATGAATTGATACATGAACTTTTGCTCTCATGATCATACACATAGCAAACACATCCAGTGATTGTCTCAATAAATCATGTATAAACTACATGTAGTTATACGTGTATTGCAATGATCATTATGTGAAATTGATTTATTATCAAAATCATTATATCAATCTGGAATAATATGCTTGCTATCACATTAGCTAAGCCTTAATCACACAAACTTTAGGTTGTGGATTTGATAACCATTTAGACGATGCATCGATTTTTAAAACACTCAATGGTATCATGTTGGATGTGTATATCCTTTGCTTATTCCAGAATACTTAGGGATTCACACCCTACTTTCAATGATTAACTTTTCTTGAGAACAAAAAATACATTTTATAATTTTCTGGAAGGATCTGTTAGTTCTTCAATACATTTCACATTATCATTTTACTCGGTGTGGTCTAACTGGTTATGCCAACTGATTATGATTCATAAACTTCTTATTTATGATCATATATGTATTACTTGTAGGGAAAAATACAAAATAGAATGTATGTATTAAACAATCTAATCATAATAATTTGATAGTCTATTATGATGTGAACAATCTTACATTTGAAATTAATCATAAATTAAATTCAGACTCAGAATCATAAAGTGGTGAAGGTGGTAGAGTCAGATGCATCCGAGCAGCTAATTGTCTTAGCATGTCTTCCAACCATTTATTTCTTTTTGTCAGCCGTTTCATTTGTTGAGACAAATTTCGAACCTGATCGTTTAACCTAGTCACTTCGACTCCCATTGTATCTGGAGGTAGATTCATTTGAGGCACCGTACTTAGGCCTGCTATATCAGTTGGTGGCAGTTGTTGTTCTACTTCGTTTAGACTGGAAAAACTGTGGTTGTAATGGTGATTGCAAAAATGATTCCGATGCTAACTGTTCTTCGATCATCATGTTATCAAACAAAGTTTCTTGCATCGTTGAATCCTCCTCGAAAACTAATGGTGAGAAGTTTTGTAAGACGTTCGGTGTTAATGGTTGGGATAGGTTAGTTGTAATATGTTCTCGTATGTGTGGTAGCTGTGGTTGCAGATCAAATCGATAAAAAG
Organism: Helianthus tuberosus; assembly: GCA_030545235.1. Taxonomy (NCBI): domain Eukaryota; kingdom Viridiplantae; phylum Streptophyta; class Magnoliopsida; order Asterales; family Asteraceae; genus Helianthus; species Helianthus tuberosus. The sequence goes on along the minus strand of JARYGA010027604.1, from coordinate 1,211,819 downwards.
ACGATTGAGGAAGCTTTTTTTTTTTTTGGGTAAAGGGTTACCCCGGTGAATTTTATATATAAACCAATAAAACAAAGATGTGTCAGAGCAACACATCAACTAGACTTGACAGACCAAGCCTAGGACACCAATCCAACAAACCAAACAACAAACAACCAGACAAAACATCAAGGCAAAAACAAAACAACCACGGCCCAAAACACAAACAAACACAAGGCCGGCCTAAACAACAAACAGAAAATATCTAGCCCGGATCCAGCTCGCTATCCTTAGAATCACTAATCTTCCATGTTTCAAATATCCTCTTCCTTGTAGCCTCTAATCAAAACTTGAACCCCATAAGTCTTAGATGAACTGAACTTTTAATCTTCTCAGCCACTTGAACTGCAGATAAATGATTAGAAGTAAACAGCCGACTGTTCCTCTCTTGCCATATGTAATACGAGGTCGCCGCAACTACCATTTTACACACAATATCATCAACTGTCTGCGAGTTAGAATGATGTTCAACCCAACCCATTAATGACTGCCATGTATTATCTACACTATCCATGTTCACCATGCCCTTCACGTTTGTCCATACTTGATCCGCAAAGACGCATTGAAAGTAAAGATGATCTCGACTATCACGATCATAATGGCACAAAGGGCAACACATGAGGTTAAGATTTGTTGCACATCCTGCTTCCCAAACAGCCAACCTATCCTGCGTCTTCAATTTATCCCTGAACACCAACCACATATGGAATGAGTGGCGCGGGACACATTGAGAAAACCAAACCATATTAGCCCAGGCCGCATTATTATCTCTATTTCGAACCATATCCCAAACTTGAGAGGACTTAAAATCGCCAAACTCCCCATCCACAGCTTTCCACACTAGTCTATCCTGAGCATTATCAATCAGATGGGGCATTTGAATATTTATTAAAACCGGGAACAAGTCCAGCCACGCTTGAGGCCACCTCCACTGCCCATTCTCATCAATGACATCCGCAACCGAAGATTTCAAATTAAAACCTGCATTAGCTATCGATCTAGGAGTAATAAAAGAAATAAGAGGACTCATATGGCACCAGTTATCACTCCAAGCATTTGTTTGCATCCCACTTTTTATTAAAAACCATATGTGAGGCCGCACAATACTCCGAATAGACAATATTTTCCGCCATCCCCAACTCATGCTCCCTCGACAAGGGACCTCCCAAAAATTTCTCCCTTTTAACTTATATTCATGAATCCACCTAACCCAAATGGACTCACGTTTGGTTAAAATACTCCAAACATGCGTAGCCATAAGCGATTTATTAACATCCGATATACTTCGAATACCCAAACCACCTTCTTGTTTAGGCAAGCACACATCTTTCCAAGCAACTTTCGCGCGGATTTTACCCTCCGATCCTGCATTCCATAAGAATCTACGGATTCTTTTTTCAAGCTCATTGATAACTCGAGTAGGAATAATGAACACAGAAGCCCAATAGATATGCATAGAAGACAAAACTGAGTTTATTAGTTGCAACCTACCAGCAAAGGATAGCGACTTTGTCATCCAGTTATTAATCTTCTTTTCCATTCGATCAATAAGAACCTTGCAATCTTTAAAGAGAAGCCTAGATGAGATGAGCGGAACCCCCAGATAACGAACCGGAATAACACCCTCTTGAAATGGCATAATCTCCATAATTTCCTGTCTAATCAAGTGTGGAACATTACAGAAGAACACTGTACTTTTCGCTGGGCTAGGAGCCAAACCAGAGATGTTAGTAAACGTCTGAAGCGCCTCTTTGACCCTTTTAACCGAAACAACATCTCCATGAACAAAAATAAATAAGTCATCAGCAAACGAGACATTAATTATTTTTTGTTTGGCACAATGAGCATGGTATCTAAACGGCGAGGAAGCAGCCTGCTGAAGTAAACGAGAAAGAATCTCCATGATTAACGTGAATAAGTAGGGAGACATGGGATCACCCTGACGTAACCCTCGTTTTCCTCTAAAATAGCCATGAAGGTTTCCATTGATGCTCAACGAATAAGAAACTGTCGATACACATGTCATAATCCACCCAACCATTTTATGATGAAACCCATATCGAATCAAAATATTTTCCAAGAAAGACCAATTTACCGTATCATATGCTTTCTGTATATCAATTTTGAAAGCACATCTAGCCGGACCCCTGTTAAGATGGTAATTATGCATTAATTCTTGCGTGAGAAGAATATTATCAGAAATTTTCCGCCCCGGCACAAACGCTGATTGGTTGATACTAACAAGATTTCCCAAACTACCTTTTAGGCGGTCCGTGATAATTTTACTTATGCATTTGTAAATCACATTGCAACAAGATATCGGCCTGTAGTCAAGTACTGAATCCGGGACTTCTTTTTTCGGGATCAATGCAAGAATAGTATGATTAACCTGAGTTAAAAGCTTACCATTCTCAAAAAATTGCAACACTGCATCCGTAACTTCATTACCAACAATCTCCCATGCATGCTTAAAAAACGCCGAAGTGTACCCATCAGGGCCTGGGGCTTTATCCTCTCTAATACTGAACATAGCGTTTTTAACTTCCTCTCGAGAGACGTGAGAGACCATTTGATCCGCAATCTCGCTACTTAAAACATTAGTGAAGATGCCATCCAAATCAACCTGATTAACCGAAGACTCCATCCCCAAAAAATTGGTGTAATGCGAAACCAACACATCAGCAACTTGATTACCTTCATGTCTAGTTCCCATGGTATCCGTAATACTCTGAATTTTTGTTCGAGCATTTCGAGCCTTAACTGAATTATGAAAAAACCTGGTATTCGAATCTCCCGCGCAAAGCCACTCAACCTTAGATTTCTGTTTAAGATAACATTCTTCATCATAAGCCACAGACTGAAATTCTTGTAAACATTGCGTCTCCCGCTGCCTTAACCGAACATCCATAGGGTTCTGATCCACTTGAATCTGAATTTCATCCAATGTTTTCCTCAAATCAATAACCCTCTTATGTAAATTACCCTGATTGAAAAGAATCTTTCTCAACCTAGGTTTCAAGTTTCTCATTTTCTTTACAACAGAAAGCATCGTAATACCATCTATTGTTTTCATCCACTCCTGTTTCACAGACTCCTGAAAGTCTGGTTTTGACACAATAAAATTCGGGAATTTAAAAGGCTTAGGCCTATTCCCATTGGAGCTCATCATTCTAAGAATACATGGAGTATGGTCTGACAACCGAAAAGGGTGAAACAAAGCAAACGCATCAGGAAATTGCTCAATGAACGACACATTACCCATAATTCTATCAATCTTTTTAAGAAGACCCACTCCACTCTTTGGCTTTTGACTCCACGTGTATTGCAGCCCATGAGCATTAATGTCGAACAATTCAGCTTGAAGGATACACTCATGAAACTCACGCATACCAATAGACATGCTAGACGAACCAAATACAGAATCCTCAACATTTAAAGCCGTGTTAAAATCCCCCATAACTATCCACGGTTTACCATGACAGAACACTTTATGCTTACATAAATCCTCCCAGAGCAGTCTACGGTCTTGATATTTATTTTCAGCATACACAAACGAACAAAAGTAACTCTTTTTGCTATCTTTTATAACTACCTAAGTATGTATAAGTTGTTCAGTTTTGTCACACCCCGACCACGTAGAACATACAAAACGTGGCGGAAACATCGGGGAGTGTTGTAACAGAATTAATGTTTCACAACCATGGAAAATTAAGTTTCGTTTTATTGATTAAAAGTGTTACAATGTCTTAACAAAAAAAGAAATACAACATAATTAACTAGTCTTGCATCTTTTATTGTCACTAAAGCCCAAGTCTGCCTATGTGTATCTTGATCATCTTATGCAACAGCTCCTGAAAACACATGTGAAAATAGGTACGTCAGCATAAAAATGCCTATGAGATACATAGGTTTTGTGAAAATAGGTTTCATGACTTATGTTTGAGAAAATGTTTAGTCATGAACCTTGTAATTTGCTTTGTCTTTGTAAATCATTTGAAAAACAATAAGTTCAGATGATACGTATAAATAAGAGAATAATGCATGGTTAAATGAATAACCAAGTAAAATGAGTTTGTAAAAGATAAGTTGTTTTGTAAAACAATGTCTTGTGAAAAGTATGTTATTTGTATAAAATGTTATATGTCAAAAACTGAAATGATTCAAATAACGCTACGATATGTAATACCATACAAACACTTATATATAGGAAGTACCAGCGGCGTATCCACCATGCTTGTATCATATTACACACGCATCGTTATTTAATCACTTACTCAAACCAAACCAACAATGTAAAATGTTCATGTCTAATGTAAATCATGTAATGTATAACCAATGTCAAAAGTGTTTATGTGTCAAATGTAAACCATGTAATATGTAACCAAAATGATATGTATGGCTAGTGAAAATGCATCAACTAAACCATAGATGAAATGCACAAAACAAAGCATTGAACTAAAACTTGGTTTAAGTCAAAGCTATGTTTTGTGGAAATGCATGATCAATGTAAATCATGTAATATGTAACCAAAATAATCTGTATGGCTAGTGATAAATATCAACTAAACCATATGCACAAAAACAAAGTATTGAAGTAAAACTTGGTTTAAATCAAAGCTATGTTTTGTGTAAATGCATGATCAATGTAAATCATGTAATATGTAAACCAAACTGATCTGTATGGCTAGTGATAAATATCAACTAAACCATATGCACAAAAACAAAGTATTGAAGTAAAACTTGGTTTAAATCAAAGCTATGTTTTGTGTAAATGCATGATCAATGTAAATCATGTAATATGTAAACCAAACTGATCTGTATGGCTAGTGATAAATATCAACTAAACCATATGCACAAAAACAAAGTATTGAAGTAAAACTTGGTTTAAATCAAAGTTATGTTTTGTGTAAATGCATGCTCTACTGATACGAACATCTATGCGGTATTGTTATAATGCACACATCCAAGCCTTGAGACTGAGGCGATAAACCCTTAAACCACTTAAAGGTTTATCTAAATTATGTATATCGAATTCGGTCATTCCTTTCATCCCCTTTCCCTGGGATGTCCGGAACGGGAGTTGTCAATTCCTATCTTACCACTACCTACTAACGAACGGCGTAATTAATGTTAATGAATGTATTGTTCCATGTTAAACAAACCAAATGTCATACCAAAATGTAAGCATGTGATGAAAACGATGTACTAAGTATGCACGCAATGGACATACATAGCATAAAATGTAAATGTAAAACAATGTACTAAGTATGCACGCAATGGACATACATAGCATAAAATGTAAATGTAAAACAATGTACTAAGTATGCACGAAATGGACATACATAGCATGAAATGTAATGTAAAACATGTACTATAAATGTACTAATGAACATAGCCGGTATATGATTTGAAAACAGGAAAGCATGAATGTAACAAGTAGGCACATGTGTTCCACCCCAAAACGTTTGGAAAACAGTAAAAGAGGGGTCTATGTACTCACTTGAGATTGCTCAGAAGTCCTAAGATAACCACCAAGCAATGCTAGAGATCACAGAATCAAACGGCACCTAATATAGGTAACTATGTTAATAAACCGGACCTAAATCGGAAGATCGGATAGAATGAGGTTTCGTAAACCAAACGAGTATGGAAACTCGTGTAATATAGTTTAACAAAGCCTACATACTAAATGAAACCTAACCTAAGTGCTTTCGACCCATTACGACCCGTTTAGGAAGCTTATGCTACTTTAACGCGTCGTGCGCGTGAAACGCGTTCGGACCGCCTAACTAGTCCTATGACAAGTAGAATATGCCTAAACATGTTACATAATCAGTTATGTGACAAAGGTTTAGGTTACATATGCTTAATTACCAATTATACATGAAAAGGGTATTCTGGTAATTTACCTAAGGCATATAAACTACCTATCATACAACTACTTAAACGATGTGACCATAGGGTATAACCTCGGAAGGTTATTCCCTACACTATGGTCACCTAATGTATTTGGTCGGATCCTAATGATCGACCAAACTGGGTCGGGTTCGAAGGTATAAGCGATTTATTAGATCGCTTAACCTACGACCCTAGACAACGTGGTAATCAGTAGGCATAGTCCCAAGGGACTATAACCAACGTGATTACACTCACGTTGCGAAGTTCAAACGAACTTCGCATTGACCATTACTGGTCAACGCTGAAAGTCAAACAAAGTTTGACTTTCGGACTCGAAAAGCAGTAAAATAAGGAAAAGAACGAAAGAATACTTACGAAGGGTCCCCGAATGCTAATCTAGATCTTAATAACTTAGGTATGAAACAATGGTTCCAACTTAGAGTCACTTAGATCAGATTCTAGTGGTTTTGGAGTAATGGGGGGTGGGGTATTTATAGTTTTCGGGTAACCGTTAAGATCGTTTGATGGAAAACGTGCCACGATCCAAGGCGTACACTTGTCGGAAACTCATGGTGGCTAAAAGTGATCCTTATCAGCTGACTAAGCGAAAGAGAATGTGTGGTTGTGAACGAAACAGCTGGAAACTGCTGTTAGATTCGATTAATCTGGTCAGAAGGGGCCTCGCGGGCCGCCTGAGGATGTAAGGATCCTGAGGCGAGCCGCCTAGCAGTCACAGATCAGACATAAGTTTCAGAAATGTCAATTTCAGTCCCTGCACGTGTTTAAGGCCATTTCCGACACTTCTAAGGCCCGTAAAGCCAACTTTAAGGCCCTAAAATGTTGCCTAAACATTGAGGACATGAAACATGCTCAAAAATATGCCGGGTGTTGGTTCGTTTGGTCGTACGAACGCGATGTTCGCTTAATTACGACGGAATGCGCATAAGCGCGAAAAACGATCCAAATGACGCGACGAATGGATTTTTGGCAAGCCAAACACTAAAGTATAATATAGTCATGCTTACATAAATTTTTGGATGTCCGGATGTATTCAGAACGTAAGTTATGCGCGAAAATGCAAACTTGTGCACTTTTTGACACTTTTAGTCCCTGAATGACACAAAAGTTTATTTTAGCATACCGAACACCTCAAAGCCTATTTCTAAGCTATGTGAAGGATTTTTATGGTATGTTTAACTTATGGTCATGCTCCGGAATGTCTGTTACAGTTCAAATTGGCATACTTTCGCAGTTTGTCAAATTTAGTCCCTGTAAGCGATTTAACTTGATTTTGCCATACCAAAGCCTTTAAAACTTATTTCTAAGTTATGTAAAGGTTATTTAAGGTATGTTAAGCCTATGTCACTATTCCGGAGTGTTTGTTGCATTAAACTGGTTATATTTACGCATCGGTGCGCGTATAACCTTCCAGAAAGCGATTTAGAGTTTGAAATTGAACAAAAATTGATATGTGCAAACGATACACATATTTATACAAATCCTAAGTATGAAATACAATATTTCATTGGTTTGGTATTTGTTTGATGGCCGTGAAGGCACAGGTGTTACAAGTTTGATAAATAACCATAACATCAAACATATCAGGATTCCATCCTAAGATAATTCTCGTGCCTCGCGTGCATAAATCACCATTAGACATCCAACACCACTTACGGAACACATACTTGCAAATTTTAGCCAGCTTAGTAACATCCACATGCGATTCAAGGATTGCACACATATCTAATTTATTCTCAGCAACAATTGAACGAACCTCACTTTGTTTCAGGGGCCGGTTCAATCCCCTAACATTCCAGGTCATGATGCTACCCATTTAAACCATTGAGACCGGGAGTGCTTGCCCCCTCAGAATTAATAGGCTGATCATTCTTCATAAATTGTGCCATCTCCGTCGGAGTAACCTCTTTCATGTCACTATCAACCTGCCCCACCCTTCTTTGTTTCATCTCATTATCAACCTGCGATTGTCTAGCATTCTTGTTATTCTCTCCATCCTTCTTATCAGCAATATTTTCATCCCCATTCCCATCCTCATTTGCTAAAGCATCAAACGAATTACCTGTTTTGATTTGACTAGAACCCGAACTAGTACCAGTCTTCGTTCCAAAAGTACTGGCAGCAAATCTGTTAGTTTTCGGCTTATAAACAAACTTCGGTTTCTTTTGTCCAACTCCAATCTTAGCAACCCTTCTCTTATCCGTGATAAAGCCTTCCGCATCCACCATTACTTGCTTCTGTTTGGGATTAACAGCTTTTGGACAGTTCTGATCATTATGACCAAAGATGCAACATTCAGCACACCGGTGCGGTTTCCATTCATACTCAACCTTTACACTTTCCATAATGAATCCCTCATCATCCAATTTCGGAATGGCTACAACTATGTGATCCTTCAGAACATCATCCGCACTTACCTCAATCAAAGCTCTAGCAAAACTGCTCCTACCCCAACTATTGGCACACATATCCGCTATCCAATCTCTTTGGAACTCCAATCTTCGACGCCAACAAACTAAGACCATCATCCGTATAGATAGAGATCGGAACATTATGAAGCTTCACCCATATAGGAACCGACTTTATTCCTTCCTTTTTCAGACTAACTGATGGCGACCAGACATTAAGAATTAAGGGAACTTTGCGGATTAACCACGGCCCTCCCTCAAGAACTTTATGCATTCCTTCCTTAGAATCAAACTTAAAGAAAAAGAAACCTTCAGCATTCATCATAATCTTGACAAATCCAAACTTCGACCAGACATTTTTAACATAATACTCAACCACCGGAAACGGTAATCTATTTCCCAGGAAGTATCCAAATAAAACGTTGTCAAACCTGTCTTGAACTTTCTTAACTACCTCCCTAGGAATTACTATATCAGCTTCTTGGTGAGTTTCCACGGATTCCAATTTTCTGAAGTTCACTTCACGTTTAATACTAGGATTCAGCATCACCTTTTGCGCATAAGAAACCTTTTCCTCCTGATGCTTATTCGCATAAACATTTTCCACAGGAACTGTTACTTTTTCCAACTCATCAATTACATTGATCTTGCGAAGTTCAACCTGGTTACTTGACACAATTCCACGTCTAGGAGCTAACGGGTTACCATCAATATTCAGAGTTCGAATAGGAGCAAACGGTTTACCATCAATTTTAATTTTCAAAGACTTAGCATCAAGACTGTTCATAAACAAATCAAGATTAGGACGCCCCTCCTGCAGATTCGACGGCATAGCACTTGTCTTAGATATAAAAATATCTCCATGTAGCTTTTCGGTGAACGAGTGAAACCCTAAATCCTCCAAATCTGAATCTTTATTACTCTCCATGCACGACAACAACGTAAACCTCAATCACATACGGCACCAAGAAACCCTAATCCGAAAACCCTAGTGTTAATCTTCAACCCTTAACCGATTAATCCAATGTTTTCGATCTAGCTAAATTAAACTCAGTTAACCGCAATAAAAAACAATCAGATTAATAAATCAGAATATCAAATTAAACACTAAGGAGGCGATTGAAAAGAAAGAAAAAAAAACCCTAAATTCGAAATTGCTCACAATTGCTAACTAGTTCGTTATAGAGATTTGACAGAATCAAAACTCCAATCACAGACTGTTATACAAAAGATCACAAAGAAGAATCGAGGATTTCACGAAGAACAAGATCGCCTAGGGTTAGGGAGAAAACAGACTTGATTTCCTCATTAGTAACTTCTCGAATCACGATTGAGGAAGCTACAACAATGATTGTTGTAAATTTTGTGTGGAGGTACTTTCTAAGATAACTGGAGCTCCCTCCGACTGGAATGGTTTAGTTGGTGTATAATTATGAACAGGGGTTAGCCTAATGGTGTTAAAATTTACAATCCCAGGTGCCTTTGGTGGAGATAATCCTTGGATAATCTGATTACATAAGACACCTAATGATTTTGCTATTTTTGTAATGTAAGACCCTCCCATGAGACTTCTCAGGGGATTTGTTTGTTGACTAAAAAAATATGTAGCAAGCTCGTGGGCAATATTACAAGGAACTTGCTCAAAAATACTATGCAGATGGAAAAGTTCGGTTGAACTAACCCTTTGTTGATTAATCTTGCACCCCGTGATAGTGTTGGCTAAAACACGGTGCATATATTGATAACGAGGGTCCGTGAAGTTCATAGAATTATTGTTGCCACACCACTCTTTTGATGAATGGCATTCTCTCATTTCCACAGAGTAATAAGAGGTTGATGCCTCCGTAAAAATGGGTTGTTTAACTTCTTCATCTGTATATATGCCCAGATGAACTGCGAATTCTGTTAATGACATATTATGAGGTTGTTCACAAAGTTGAAATTGAATGGATTCATCGGTAAGACTTTTATTATATTTGAAATAGAAAGTGGACAAGAACTCATATACCAGTTCATCGTATGACGGTTCTAGGATGTCGAAGAAACGGCGCCAGGGCGTATTATGTGGTAGTAATCCTGCCAGTAAACCATTGGAATCAAACATTTCCATTTGATGCCAATCAATACCGCTAATAGTAAAAACTTCAAGATCCTTGAGTTTTCGATACCTCTCACGAGTGGGTAAATCAGTAAACCGAAGGATTGGATGAATTTCTGCTGCATTTGAAGATTCAGCATACGCTACTGGGAAATTTGCCATTTGAATATTGGGTTTTATTGAACTAAGAAAAGTTTGGGTACGGCTTATTTTGGGTATGAGTTGGATTATATCAGAAGCTGTATTTTTTTTTTTTTTGGGTAAAGGGTTACCCCGGTGATTCTATTATAAAACAACCGCAAATAAGTACAAGTAGTGAGGAAGAGTTCCACACTAGTTCATATATAGGACATGCCCCATATATGTAAAGCCAACCAACAAAGTACCTATGACCTCACATACCCTAGTCTACTAAACATAAAAAATGACTATCTAGTAGACAAACAAAATAAAACAAAAACAAACATCATCCTCCATCATCAAAAATAAAATTGCCGATAACCGGCAGCCCCTTCACACGACCCCGAGACAATCTATCCATTGAATAACTTTGAGGAAGATGTGTTTGCTCCTACACTTGCAGACAAAGATGTCATAAATCCTTTTGTTTCATTGTAGACTTCTGTGACTTCTTCATCATCCGAGTCTTGCTGATCATTATGAGCCCCACTACTAGACTAACCCATATGAAGATCCTTATCCCGTAAAACCTCGAAGGAGTTCTTAGATAAGACATTCGATTGCTGAACCGATGGATTGGTCCCCCCATGAGGTTTTGGACCAATAGGCCTATACTCAAACTTCTGTTTCTGCTTGTTTACAGGAAAACCTGGATTCCTAGCCGCTTTCTTACGAACCACATCCGTAAACCCGTCCTTGTCTACTACCGGCTGTTTCCCTTGCTGCCTATTATTCCCTTCATATTGTTTCTTAATGTTAACCGGCTTCTTAGGATCCCCCCTATTCTGCCTCGGGCAATTATCATCAGAATGCCCAAACACTTTGCAATGAGCACACCTATAAGGACTCCATTCATACTCCACATAAAGTTTCTGTTTGACAAAACCTTCACCCTCAAGGTCAGGAACCGCTATAACTATCTCCTCCTTAAGATCATTATCGGCTGAGATTTCTAATAACGCTCTAGCATAACTACTCCTTCCCCAGGTATCCATACACATGGACGAGGTGTACGAGTCCAACATCTTCGGATCACCAATAGCCGTAGCTATCATACTCAAACCATCCTCCGTATACGCCGCAATCGGGACATCATGGATTTTGACCCACAATTGCAATTTCTTGACCTCCTTCTTTTCCAGTTTTGAAGTGGGTGACCAAATATTAAGAAATATAGGCTGACCTCGAATAATCCATGGTCCTTCTTTCAGCACATTTGTCATCCCGTCTTTATCAGCAAACTTGAAGAAGAAGAAGAATCCATTAGCATTCATCATGGATTTTTGCAATCCATGCTTCTTCCAATTTGTCCGCACAAAATAATCCACCACCGGGTACGCAACTCGGTCCCCTAGGAAGTAACCATAAAGAGTATTTGCTAGCTTCTCTTGAACTACTCTAACCGAGTCACGAGGCAACCCCACATCACAACCCTCATGCGCATCAGTGCTTGCAAGAAACCGGAAGTTTACCTTAACCGACTTGGCTGCACAAACTGAATCTGCATAAGACATTGGCTTAGAATCTTTGTTCAGGTCACTTCGGTTCCCCTGCGATCCTGCACAACCTTCCAAATTACCCGAAACCCTGAGATCAGCCCGCATACTCTCAACCGGTTCGGAGACCTTTGTGAGTTCCTCGAAGATGTTAACACCACGTCTAGGCTGCACAGTGTTCCCATCAACAACCAGAATACGATCAGCTATCTCTTTAAACGACAGTGGCGGTTTTGCACCAAGATTCATTCGTTCGTCCATTACCAATTAGACAACTGATGTACGTCGGCCAAACACTGTTATGTGAAAACCTTGATCTGAACGGCTGAAAACCAGATAAAAGCAAACAAGAACGTGATAAACCCTAGTAGCCGCCGTCAACCACCTGATGAACTTGCCGACCCCCTAATCTGATGTAACAAATAATGAGAATCAAGGAGTAATCTGAGTTGCGAAAACCCTAAATTAAACTGCCGTTGAATATGGATTGCCGATCCCTAATTATCAGCCACCAAATCCCCATCAACAATCAGCAAAAACAAAGGAAAAAACGAAACCCTAACTACAAACCTAATCTGATTTCACCCGGTTATGTACTAAGGATCGAATGAAACAAACCCTAAGATAATAACCAAGATCAATCGAGAATAGGAGAAGCAGAAATCAGTTAGGATTTTACGAGAATACCAATGTTGCCAAAATCGCCCAGAGAGCTTCCATTTATATCAGAAGCTGTAGCTTATGTGTAGATTAGCTCGAGTAGTGAGTTTCTTATATAAATAAGAAAATTTAAGCTTACACCATACGTTTGGTTAAGGCTTCCATGATATGTTTTGAAACAGTTCAGTGTAGGTTTTTCTTCAATTATTAAAGTTAGTCGAAGGCAGTTGTCTTCAATAAAGTAAAAGCAAAAGCATTTATCTTTGCCTTACACTGGGAAAATTAAATAATGCTCAATTATGAAGCTACACAAATAAATTATTAGAAACTTGATGCATATGTCTTCTGGTGACAATTATCCAAAAGTGCTACTCACTGAGGCAGTTACACATTCCCCATTATAGTCGATTGTCATTGCTGGTATCCTGATTGTTTCGTAAGAGTTGACTCCCATGAGTCGCTGACAGGGATTAAGGATTCGGTTGAAACCAATTCGCGGGTGCTCGTTGCCGGTAGCCAGGGTCGTCAAAGTACTGAGGTTGGTAAAGTACTACGCTCATCCACATGTCCATCGACGTTGCAGGTTCTTCGAGTAATACACAGTATGTTGCGGGATTGTTGCAGAAGTGATCATACTTCGGGATCTAAGACGTCAATACGTGAGTTCCAACAAACGAAGAGAAGTGAAAATGGTATCGCTCAATCATTCGACGCTGCGAAATTCAACTCAGGGACGTTCGTATAAGCACCTCACATTCTACATGGTTCGCTAAGTGTTCAGATGGGTGTTCAGGTAATGCTCGATAGCATCGAGATTCGAAGGGATCTAGAGATGAATAAAAAGTTCATGTTCGAGTAGGGGACAATCACTGCTACGATCCCTATAGGTTTGTTATGTTTCACATCGATCAAATAACAGAACAGAACCCCTTTTCAACTTGTTAAGGCTCACTGGAACTCGCATGCATCTCACATTATTATTATGTGTGCACCCACAATAATATTGTGATTTGCATGTTCATCTCAGTTCCTCCTAACTCATGTCAAATGGTTCCTCAAACTCAGATGTTAAACAGAGGTCGTCAAGGTAAAAAGATCACAAACTTTCCAGGACTATGGCATACTATCAACGCATCATAAAGTAAGCAAGCAATTCATGCCATCATGCTATAGTGACGAGTGTGTGTTCGTATGTTTTGTCATAGACAAGTGTGTACTAGTTACGTAATGTATATAACAAGTAAGAGGGACGAACCTTGCAAATCTGGAGCTGAGTGTCATGGTCGTATTCATGTTTTCAGAACTGTTCGGTTATAGTCTGATTTTATAAAAACATTTTCCCTTTTTTTTTAAACCAAGTTCACTATAACCAATGGCTCTGATACCAATCTGTCACACCCCCAAAATAGCACAAGCGGAAACCCCCGCGAGGCGTGTGATGTACCAGGATCTAGCCACCAATCACATTGAACTCATAGGTATATTTAAATAAAACTTTCATTAATTTAACATTAAGTGTTACACGTTACAAATAATTCACAGCATACAGCGGAAGCATAATTCATTAGTTAAGTGTTTATAAACCTCATGTAAAAATCATTAGTCTTGTATTACGATTCCATGTATCTAGACCCATGACCACTCCAGCCTCCCAGACAGCAAGTTCCAATGATATGCACCTAAAGGCCTGCAAGGCATGTAACAACAAATCAACAACAAAGTTGAACGAGTTCACGGTTGGGTGTTCGTTTTAAGTTGTTTCAAAAACATAGTTTTTCTTTAGTTGGCTTACTTGCCGTGGGAGTTACCCCATAGTTAAAAATACAATTAACCAATTCCCTTCTTTCCCAAACCATAACCAGTATCAGTGGGGGCTTCCCCATGTGAACCACTAGACCGTTACCATATCGACTACTGACGAAAATGAGTTGTGCCCTACGTCAATGTCTATCATCATTGACTGTTTGCCATGATCCATTAGTACACGCCCGTCCTACCGGCACGGTGTGAGGCTTGTCAACCCTAATAGCGCTATTAACTAATGACCCGCTCGCCATTGGCCCGGCGATTAAATCGATATAAAAATGAGGGACTTAATGATAGAGTTTTGTCTAGTAAGTTTAAGGTTGTTGTCCTACCCAAGGAGGATGAACGTACGTATTTTACCCAAGGAGAATACGCAGGATTAATATTGGCATCCTACCCATGGAGGATGACGGTACATATCCTACCCAAGGAGGATACGCAGGTTCCGTTTTAGTTCTTTAACCCATTCCCAACCACCGGGAATCCCATGCCTTAGAAAGAGTGTGAACTCACCTTTGGTTGCTCGGTTTGACTCTTAAAAAATAGCTAGCAGTCAAGGTTGGTCAATCACGTCCTAATATGATTACCAGTTAGTCACTTAGTGGTTTCAAATGGAGCACAAAGTTCCTACACGTATCTACCATATAACATGTACACACTATAACAGTTCACGCCCATATAAACATTCCGCCTATAGCTATTCAAGAGCAAGCACACGATATTGCACATACACTTTCATTAATATAAAACACGTTAGATCATTATCGGATAACATAACCGACATTTAGACATGCAAATCACTAGTTATATTGTCTCAGCTTAAACATCCAAAACTGGACTATTTTCGGGTATTTTAATAAAATAGTTAACTTATTCCAAAAATTCCCAAATTTTTACAGAATGATTTAAACAATACAAATATTATTGTATAAAATATCGGGATCCAATTCATTACCAAAATTTTATAAAAATCATTTACCGGACTGAAATCAGATTCGTTACTTTCTGACTGCAGTCCACGGAATAATTCATTTAAAATTCGTCGTAATTCCGATTGATGAAATTCCGGTTGGAGGATTACAACAACATCAGTGCCCATCTACAGTACAAATTTCATGACCTAATTCTATACAGATTTCAAGTTATCACAAAAAACATAACATAAATTTTCTACAGTGAAAACGCAGCTTTTGCTGCTGTATAAAACGGACCTTTAAAAATAGTAAACGGCCTCCAAAAAATATGATTCTAGTGCCATTTGATTCGTTTCTCGAAAATACATAATTTAGACTTCAGAAAATCAATTTTTAGATTTATAACGGTCCGTTTATAGCCAACTGAAGTTGGCTGTAAATGTTTCTCAGCATGCTGTTAATTGCTTAAACGTTACTAAAACACGCACATATGACCACCACACCTTCTAACAATATCATCTTAACAATATGTTACACATAATATCAGTTTGTTCAACGATCCGATCTCACAATCCTTAAAGTTCCTACTATGCTAACCATCACATATTTGGACAACAATAACCAGTAATAATTATCATTCAAACATGGTCAATCATCATAAGCAAATTCATGCACTCAGAACCTAAATCATTCTTTGAACTATTGGCAACCATGTGCAACAATATAATAATTCATGTCAGATTCCACTAGCACAATTTTCCATTCACATGTATGCCCATACCACCATAATCATTAACATATGCAATAAAATAACAATTAAACAATTGAAGAAAAATCATTTATCAATTTCGACCAACTAGTAGGATTATACTAACCGCACGGAAATCAAGATGAAGTTGGTAGGGACTTCGAGATGAAAGAGATCTGCCGACGGGTTTCTATTTCTTGTGTGAATAAATGTGCATACATATGTATATATATTAAATCAGGAAAAGGGGCTACCTAACCCACTTATCTATTTTGTCACCGAACCCAATACATATGTATATATATTAAATCAAGAAAAGGGGCTACCTAACCCACTTATCTATTTTGTTTGGGGCCAGGTACAAACCACTAAAAGGGTGGGCCGTAAATCATCAGGGGGGGGGGGTTATGTGTAACTTGAATGGTAACTAGTTAGTTAATAATTAAAATCCAAGTATATGGTTGCTAGTGTTAGTTACTAGATGTTCTAGTGAGTGTTATGGTGTATATGGATCATAACTAGCCAAGAAATAATTAAACAATGTTTCTTGCAATATTTTGGTGTCCCGGTTAATGTCCGGTTGTTCGGTTAGATACCGGTTTGTTAAAGTGCTAAGTTATTCCGTATAGTGTCTTTTATGTAACTTTTTGTGACATAATTAATTCCCAACACTTAGGAAAACATTCAGGACCATTTAGTCAATTTTCTGCACAATCATTAAGCACAATTTAATATTAATTAATCATACAGATACATGTAATTAAGAGGGTTGTCACATTCTCCCCCTGTTAAGAAAATTTCATCCCGAAATTTAGCACGTGGTTACTGAGGAAGCTAGTTAAGTTGCGTGGTTTTCCTGGTTTTCCTGGGGTGTCACAACCACAATCATCATACCAGTAACATGCATACGTACACATACTTTGCTAATCAAATACCCACATAACCAAGATCAAATAAATAGGATTAATATGAACATGAAATCACTAACCACAAGCCAAACACTGGAACGATGTCTCGAGGGGGGGGGGGGTTGTCTGCCGTCGCAACACAAGTGGGAGGAGTAGGGTTTGTTATTTGTGATTTAGAGATTCACAAGAAGGCTACGTACAAGTCCATATATAATGCTAACAACTAAAACAAGTGGGCCGATATTCATGTTTCCTTGGGCTACACAACTTGGGCTGAATTAATCAAAACACACGAAGAGCTAGTTGGGCTTAGGTGATCCATTTGGGCCAATATGGTGTGTAATTGTAAGGTATAATTATATTGCCCAATACATGCGCGGCCCAAACAAATGCCAATAAGTTATTTAACCGAGTTATCAAACGTATAAGTTTAACGAAGTTATAAGTGAATAGGATGTTCTAACACCTAGGAGAGGGATAACGAGGAGTTAAAATCGCAAGATGAAACGTTACTAACCTTGGAAGTTCGGGTTGTCACATCATCCCCAACTTGAAAGAAATTTCGTCCCGAAATTTGACAAGTAAACACAAAGGAATGAAGTGATAAATCAAGATTGCTGCAGATTTTCTCCAGGTGCCACATCATCCCCAACTTGAAATGGAATTTCGTCCCGAAATTCACCAGTGATATTAGAAGTTGATACTACCGTTTGAACAACTGAGGATATTAGAGTTTACTCCGATCATTGCGTTCCCACGTGAACTCTGGTCCACGTCTTGAGTTCCAACGAACTCTCATGATTAGAATTCGACTATGCTAACGAATCTTGACGTCCTGGTCCATGATTTCAGTAGATTCCTCAACAACTGCAACTTAATGACATCATGTGCATTACCCAATTCGTCGGGTAACTCGAGTTTGTAGGCGACGCGACCGATTCTTTCCAGAATTCCGAATAACTCAACTTAGCGTATATTGAGCTTGCCACGCTTCCCAAGCGTACCACACCCTCCCAAGGTGAGATTTTCAACATGATACGATCGCCTACAGCAAACTCCCAATGTTTCCTAAGCTTACCAACTTTCCTGACTGTCACTTGTTGTCGCCAAACGATTTCCGATCCCAGCAATCTTCCCAAGAGTTCCGAGTACAAGTCCTGGATCTGTGATTAGGTTGTCACCCACCTTAGTCCAACAGGGAGGTCGGCATTGTTGTCCATGCAATGCCTCCAACAGAGCTGTCTGAATACTAAAATAGTAACTGCTGCAGTAGAGCTCAACCAAAGGTAGGTATCCTTCCAGTTTCACTAAAGTTAATCATACACATGCTCGCAGCATGTCTTCGAGTGTAAGGGTGGTTCATTATAGTGTCCGGTTGTCCTACAGTGATAAGTAATGCTCATGTCTAGACGTGAACCATGGGTATTGTGTAGTGCCTGTCATGAATCATGTGTAAATCAAAACCAGAGGTAACAGAAGTTGGCACCTTGTGCCTAAAAGCCGCCTCTCTCAGAGGAACATTCACAGCTGTGAAGACTCGTCAGTTTCCTTGATTGTAAGAAAGTGTGCTGGTAACGTGAGACAATCAACGATCACCTAGGTGACATTGTTTCCATTTTGATGTTTCTTGTTGCTAATACTCCACCTTGACTTTCCCATAAGTCAAACATCATTCACATATATTGCCAGGTGGGCCTTCATGCCCAACCATTTTTTTTCCAGATGAGGATGAGGTTGAGGTTGTCTATGATGAAACCAATGAGTCTATGACTTCGGGCACATATCCTTCGTCATCAAGAGCAGGGGCAAGCACCTCTTCCACAAAGTTCTCCAATGGTTAGATTGTCTTTGGTTCGTCGAAAGGGGCTGCCGGTTCGTGGCAACTTCATTTTTGATGATGGAGGTTGAAGATTTTGGTTATGTATTGTTTTGTCTGCTAGATATCTTTTCATGATGTATAGTAGGCTAGGTTGATGTGATGTCATAGGTACTTTTATGTTTGTTGGCTTACATATATGGGGCATGTCCTGTATATGAACTAGTGTGGAACTCATCCTCACTACTTGTACTTATTTGCGGTTGTTTATAATAGATTCACCGGGGTAACCCTTTACCCAAAAAAAAAATCTATAGATCCTAATATCTCTCATCAAAACCCCGACGGCTAGAATTTTGAGGCCGGTGTGCTTTGCTCAACATGAGTTCCCTACAGTTGTCGTATAATGAAATCCACATTTGTTTCGAGAGGTAGCGAATATCGTCTGACCTGCCAAAGGTTGCTTCTCCATGCCCCGCATGAGTTCAACTTAAAAAATTCTCTTCCTTCAGTTCTCCAGTTTGAACAGAGCGAGTCATATCAGGTAGGTTAGAGCCGATAGTGAGCTGCAAAGCTCGTGCACGTTCTGGTTTCACAGTCATAATCATTCAAAAGTTCCATCCAGCTATTACATGTTTAGCTTTTCCGAAACAAAGGTTGTCTTTCGCTGGTAATTGGAAAAATAAAATGTTGTCTTTCGCTGGTAGACTTCAACTAATTATATCCGTTTGAACTATGTTGTAACCGAAAAGATTTCTCGGATAGGGAAGCCCTAATTCTCTCTCTCTAGCATGGCGACCCTTTCTTCCTGTAACCTTCGATTTTCTTCTTGATTTTGGTATAACAGTCTGATCATCGGATTGTTGATACTCTTCAACACATCTGATTCGAACTAGTTAGCCAAAGGATTGAAGTTTTTCTAGGGTTTTTCGTTTTTCTTTGTCGCCTTCCTTTATTCTGTGTTTCGTATCCATTGGTATAGTATTTAGGGTTTATCGGTTATATCTTGGACCTTGATTTACCTTAATCACTATTCTGATTTTGATAGAGGCATGGGGTAAAGCGCTAGATTTAGGGTTTTGTTTTTGTTCTTGTTCGTTGCGTTTTCTGGTTTTCTGGTGTTCTTGGTTTTTTCTTTGCATGGTTATCTGGTTTCTTGTTCACGGAGAGAGTTGCAATTTTTAGTATGGATGATCATAAAAAACCTTCGGGTGTCTTGCCGGATCTGCATCGGAAATCTGTTTCTTCTTATCAGGGATTGGCGAGTCGGATTGTCAATATAGAGGGTAACACTTTAGCTCCGAGACGGGGTGTTGTTCAATCGAATCAGGCTCAGATGACTCAATCTGAACCGAAGTTGATTAATGTCATTGATGAACTGGAAAAGATCACCCTTCCGGTGGATTTGCAGTTTGAGCAATGTGGTCAGGTTGCCGATGAGGAGGTGAGTCAGGTTAATGCAGGAGGAGGTGTGATAGAAGAAAATCAGGTTAATATGGGGAGTCCGAAACCTTTATCCTATGCTGAATCACTTCTGAATAATAATTCTAAAAAGGTAAACTTTCGGAACCTTGCTAGTGTAGAGAAACAAGACGGCTGTGATGTGGTTTTGACCCGGGATTCGGTTAGGGCGGTTCAGGATAAGCTGGCCAATACTTTATATGGATATTTTTTGGGTGATCGTGTGGCCTACCCGGTTGTAGAGTATTTTGTTCGTAACAATTGGAAGAAGTTCGGTATCCAGAAATCCATGATGAATGCTAATGGTTTCTTCTTTTTCAAGTTCGCGGATCAGTCTGGTATGATGAATGCTCTGAAAGGTGGGCCGTGGATTATTCGGTCTCAACCATTATTTTTAAACATCTGGTCGGCTTCTGCTAAGCTTGAGAAAAAGGAGGTAAAACAGTTACAACTCTGGGTAAAAATACATGACATCCCAATTGCTGCTTACACTGAAGATGGCTTAAGCCTTATAGCGACGGCGATTGGAGAACCGAAAATGCTGGATTTTTTTACTACAACTATGTGTATGGATGCTTGGGGGAGGAGTAGTTATGCTCGGGCACTCATTGAAATCTCTGCCGATAATGATTTTAAAGAGGAGTTAGTTGTTGCTGTTCCAGAGATTGATGGAGATGGTTTCGTTAAAGAGAAGTTGTATGTCGAGTATGAGTGGAGTCCGCAGAGATGTGCTCACTGTTGTGTGTTTGGGCATTCTGATGAAGGGTGTCCGAAACAAATAAAGACTAATCTGAAGCAGGGAAACATGGGATATTATGGGAAAAAACAAAAGGAGGTTGCTAATAATCGTGGACAGGGAAAGAATAAGGTCGATGAGGATAGGTTTACGATTGTTGATGATAAAAAGACTGCAAAAAGATCGGGTTTTCCAGTAAATAAGCAGAAACCAAAGTTTGAGTATAGGCCTATAGGCAATAAAACGGATGGAGGTATCGAAAAGACTAATAGACCGTCTTCTCTGGTTTCTAAAAATCCTTTTGATGCCTTAAGAGATGATGTTGGAGAATCTAGTAAGTCTGGTCGGGATAGGGAAGGAGAGATCGAGCACTCGGATGATGACGAGGTGGAGGAAATATATAATGAAACGAATGAATTTCTTAAAGTAGATCCAGGCCATGATGTTCATAAAAAAGGGGCAAGCACTCCTTCTTCAAAGGTGTTTAAATGATTAGTATGGCCGTTTGGAATTTTCGGGGTCTGAACCGGCCTCTAAAACAAAACGAGGTTCGTCAGGTTGTTAAAAATAATAAGCTTACTTTGTGTGCAATCTTGGAGTCTCATGTGGATATGGATAATCTTCGGAAAGTTTGTAATGTTGTGTTTAGAAGATGGGATTGGACGTCTAATGGGAGTTGTTGCAAGAAGGGTGCTCGCATTATCTTGGGATGGAATCCTGTGGAGGTAGATGTTATGGTTATTGCTCAGACGGATCAAATTTTACATGTCCAGGTTATTTGTAAAGCTAATAAGAGTATGTTATTTTGTTCTTTGGTCTATGCTGCGAATTACTATGTTGAACGTAGAGAACTCTGGCAGAATCTACGTATGCATAAAGGCCTCGTTCATGATAAACCTTGGGTTATTATGGGAGATTTCAGTTCTGCACTTAATCTTGAAGATAGATCGATTGGTAGTTCCTCTATTTCTCCAGGTATGCGTGAATTTAAAGATTGTGTTGAGGATATTGAGGTTTTTGATATTAATCGAACGGGTTTTCACTACACTTGGAGCCAAAAACCCAAAAAGGGTGTCGGGTTATTAAAGAAGATTGATAGAGTTATGGGTAACGCTCCTTTTGTTAGCTCGTTTCCTCAGTCGGTAGCTATGTTTAGACCTTATGGAGTTTCGGACCATTGTCCATGTGTTTTGAAATTGTTTTCGGCTGAAAAGTCTAAACCGAGACCTTTCAAGTTAGCCAATTTTTTAGTGCATAAACCTGGCTTTATGGAGCTTGTTAGTTCAAAATGGGATGTTAACGTTAACGGGGTTCACCAGTTTCGTGTTGTGAAGAAACTGACTCTCATGAAATCTTCTCTTCGTGCTTTTTTATTTCAACAAGGGAACTTACATCAAAAGGTTGTTAACTTAAGAGGTGAACTTGAGGCTATCCAGTGTGATATAGATAGGGACCCGACGAATGATCTTTTAAGATCTCAAGAGGCGGCGGTGCTTCGTAACTTTCAGGAGGCGTCGCTTGATGAGGAAAGGTTTTTAAAGCAAAAGTCTAAAGTAGAGTGGTTGCGTGCTGGTGATGCAAATACGGCATATTTTCATATGTCGTTAAAATGTAAGAACCACATTAATCGTATTGATGCCGTTTCTGATTCTAGTGGAAACCTGTTTGAGGGTGATAAGGTGGCGGAAGTTTTTGTTAATCATTATGAGAAATTTTTAGGTTCTGAAGGTCAACTTTCTTCGGTTCCTTCACCTGATCTTTTTTGTTATAAGCTGAAACCTGATAGTGCTAATCATATGGTGCGGCCGGTTACTTTGGAGGAAATCAAATCAGCTATGTTTTCGATTGGGAATGATAAAGCTCCAGGTCCGGATGGTTATACGGCTGCGTTTTTTAAGAGTTCTTGGCAAATTGTGGGGAGTGATGTGTCGATGGCTATTCTTGATTTCTTTAACACGGGAAACCTTCTTCAGCAACTCAATCACACATTAGTAGCTCTGGTTCCAAAGGTTTCGAATCCTACTTATATTACTGATTATCGGCCTATATCGTGCTGTAATGTTATTTTTAAATGTATCAGTAAGGTGTTGGCGGATCGGTTAAAGGGTTTTTTGAATGAGATTGTTAGCATTAATCAATCAGCGTTTGTTCCTGGTCGGAAAATTTCAGATAATATTCTTCTTACTCAAGAATTAATGCATAACTACCATCGTGATTTTGGTCCTCCGAGATGTGCTTTCAAGGTTGATATCCAAAAAGCTTATGACACGGTTGAGTGGAGTTTTCTTAAAGCTGTGTTGCTGGGATTTGGTTTTAATGGTATCATGGTTGACTGGATCATGTTATGTGTGACTACCGCCTCTTATTCGGTTTGTGTAAATGGGAATATTCATGGTTTTTTTTAAAGGAAAAAGGGGTCTAAGACAGGGTGATCCTCTATCTCCGTATCTTTTTACTCAAGTAATGGAAGTCTTGACTTGCATTTTGAACCATGCTACTAGAATTGATTCCTCTTTTCGGTTCCATAATAAATGTGAGAAGCAGAAAATTGTAAACTTGTGCTTTGCGGATGATTTATTTCTTTTTGCTAGGGGTGATGTGGCTTCGGCTAGGTGTGTTATGCTATCCCTTACAAACTTTACACAAATGTCGGGTTTGGTTCCTAGTGTTCAGAAGAGTACAGGGTTTTTCTGTAATGTCCCGAATCATGTGAAAAGAGAAATCTTGAACATTATGCCGTTTGTCGAGGGTACTTTGCCTGTCAGATATTTGGGAGTTCCTCTGATTTCGTCACGGATTTTATATAAAGACTGTAGTATTCTTGTGGAACGGCTTGATCGTCGGATTGATAATTGGAAAAATAAAATGTTGTCTTTCGCTGGTAGACTTCAACTAATTATATCCGTTCTATCAGCTTTACATGTGTATTGGTCTTCGGTTTTTATTTTACCAGCTAGATTGGTTAAGGAATTGGAAGCTAAAATGCGGAATTTCTTGTGGGCTCAATCTTCTTCTACGCGTGGTAGGGCGAAAGTGTCTTGGAAGTCTATTTGTGTGCCGAAGGTGGAACGGGGTTTAGGTATTCGTCGGATAGCGGATTTTAATAAAGCTCTTATGGTTTCGCATATTTGGAGTATTCTAAGTAATCGGCAATCTTTATGGGTTGCTTGGATTCACTCTTATCGATTAAAAGGTCGAAACTTTTGGGATCACAAAGTTCCGATTACTTGTTGCTGGAGCTGGAGAAAGATAGTTCAAATTCGGCCCGTGGTTCGTCAATATGTTTGGTCTCGGCTTGGTGACGGAAGAGATACTTCAGCGTGGTTTGACACATGGAGTAATATTGGTCCGTTATGTACCTTCTTGTCTCCGAGAACCATAACTCGAGAAGGTTTTTCTCTTAATGCTACAGTTGCGGATGTATCTTCTAATGGTTGTTGGCTTTGGCCTGCTGCTTGGAGAGATATGTTTCCAGTTCTTATTCAACTCGATCACATGCAACGAAATTTAAATGCTCGAGATCGTCTTCTTTGGAAAGATGGGGATAATGTAACCGAGCACTCTTCTCTGGTGTTTGGGATTCTATTCGTACAAGGGACCAGGAGGTGGATTGGGCTACAATTGTTTGGTTTTCTCAATGTATCCCTCGTCATGCATTTTTGATGTGGCTTATTATGCGACGTAAGTTACTAACTCAAGACAAAATTTTAATATGGAATCATACACGGTGTAGTAACATGAACTTGATATGTTGCCTGTTGTGTTATGATAATGTGGATTCGCATGATCATTTATTTTTTGAGTGCAAGTATTCGGCAGAAGTTTAGGAAATGGTTCGGTCCAAAGCAGGTATGGAGAATGTAGATCCAAAGTGGAATGCTATTCTTGAACGGCTTCGTTTTCATTCGCGTTCAAAATCAGCAGAGAATATGGTTTGTAGATTGTTAGTTGCGGCTTTGGCATACACTATTTGGCAGGAAAGGAATAATCGGCTTTTCAGGAACCATGCAAGACCTCCGGACGTTTTATGCCGTTTTGGAGAGTGTCAGATATAAATTGATGGGGCTCAGATTCAAGAACACGGCTAGAGTTCGGGAACTACTCGAGAAGTGGGACATTCATGGAGCTGAGTTAGTTACGTATAATGGATAATGGATGACTTCGGATAATTCGGGTGTCCTTGAAATCTAGATAGTTTGTCTAGTGGTTGTTTTTTTGGGTTACTTTTTGGTTGTTTGCTTTGGTTTACTTTCATGGGGGTATGTCCCATGTTTGAACTAGTAAGGGATATCCTTACTACTTGTTTTTATTTGGTTGTGAATATATAAAATCACCGGGGTAACCCTTTACCCCTAAAAAAAAAACAAAGGTACACGGGAGGCCCTTGTGATCAGTCTAAGTAGTGCATTTGGTACCGTCCAAGTAATGCCTCCAACTTAAATCCAAAGACCATAGCTTCCACCGCAGGTTGTGACTCGTGCAATTCTTTCGTAAATCCACTACGTAAGCCATCACCTTCTCGTGTTGCATCGGCGTGTAACTAGGACTCTGATTCGAACCATCATAGTATACCACTAGATCATCCGCACCCTGAGGTAAAGACGATGCTCAGCGCATTGTAAAGTTGGGTTTCAAAAGCTGAAAAGACATCCCCCTGTTTTGTCTCCCACGACTACATAGCACCCTGCTGTGCTAAAGAGGTTAAAGTTGCGCAATATTTGAAATCCCGAGATGAACCTGTGATAGTACCTAGCGAAACCAAGAAATTGTTGTATCCCCGAAGGACTCTTTAGTGTTGATCAGTTTCTAATAAAATGGATCTTAGCGAGATCCACGTGTATCCCCACTTCGTTGACTACGTGACCAAGAAAAATGTACCTCTCGGATCCAGAAGTTACACTTAACAAGACTTTGCGTGGAGTGGCTCCTCCCTCAGGAGCCCTAAGATAAGATACAAATGCCGCCCATGGTGTTCCATTCTCCTGGAAATGATTCAAAACGTCGTCAATAAACACAGTCGATTCATGTGATCCATAAAGCTGCTGGTGTTGATTAACCCAAAGGTCATGGTCGAGGCAAACGGTTCTTTTTTTTTTTGGGTAAAGGGTTACCCCGGTGATTCTATATATTCACAACCAACAATGCACAAGTAGTGTAGAGAGTCTACACTAGTTCAATCATGAGACATGCCCCATGAAAGTAAAAACAAAGAGAAACACAATCAAAACAAACATCCAAAAAACCACCTAGCCAAAAAACTAGACACTCAACAAAGACTACAAATTAATCAGCCTCCATCATTATTTCTTTCGTTAGTAATCTTCCATTCCCCACGCAACTTGCGTACCCTATCCGTGTTCTTCAAATTCGCACCCATCAACTTATACCTGACCGTATTTTGGATGACATCACTTGTCACACCCCGACCACGTAGAACATACAAACGTGGCGGAAATGTCGGGGAGTGTTGTAACAGAATTAATTGTTTCAAATCCATGGCAATTGAAGTTTCGTTTTATTGATTTAAAAGTGTTACAATGTCTTAACAAACAAGAAAATACAACATAATTAACTAGTCTTGCATCTTTTATTGTCACTAAAGCCCAAGTCTGCCTATGTGTATCTTGATCATCTTATGCAACAGTTCCTGAAAAACACATGTGAAAATAGGTACGTCAGCATAAAAATGCCTGTGAGATACATAGGTTTTGTGAAAATAGGTTTCATGACTTATGTTTGAGAAAATGTTTAGTCATGAACCTTTTTGTTTGCTTTGCTTTGTAAATCATTTGAAAAACAATGAGTTCAGATGATAAGTATAAATAAATGTAAGGTTAAATGAATAACCAAGTAAAATACGTTTGCATAAGATAAGATGTTTATAAATCAATGTCTTGTGAAAAGTATGTTATTTGTATAAAATGTTCTATGTCTCAAACTGAAATGATTCAAATAACGCTATGATATGTAATACCATACAAACACTTATATATAGGAAGTACCAGCGGCGTATCCACCATGCTTGTATCATATTACACACGCATCGTTACTTAATCACTTAATCAAACCAAACCAAACCAATCAATGTAAGAAGTCTATGTTTAAATCAATTGTCAAATGTATTGGGTAATATGTCAAAGTGTTCATGTCAAGATGTAAATCATATCAAAATGTCTATGTCAAATATCCATGTCAAATGTCTATGTCAAGATGTCATGTATGGCAAGTGAAATGTCTCAACTAAACCATATGCACAGAAACAAAGTATTGAAGTAAAACTTGTTTTAAATCAAAGTTATGTTTTGTGGGAAATGCATGATCAAATGTCAATCATGTTAAAATGTCTATGCCGAAATGTCTATGTCAAATGTCTATGTCTATGTCAAAATGTCATGTAAACGATGTACTAAGTAATGCACACAATTGGCAATACATAGCATGAAATGAAATGAAATCATGTACTATAATGCACTAACGAACATAGCAGTATATGATGGGAAAACAGGAAAGCATGAAAGTAACAAGTAGGCACATGTGTTCCACCCCAAAACAGTTTGGAAAACAGTAAAAGAGGGGTCTATGTACTCACTTGAGATTGCTCAGAAGTCCTAGGATAACCACCAAGCAATGCTAGAGATCGCGGAATATCAAACGGCACCTAATATAGGTAACTACATTAATAAACCGGACCTAAATCGGAAGACTGGGTAGCATTAGGGTTTGTAAACCAAACGAGTGTAGAGACTCGTGTCATTTGGTTTAACAAAGCCTACATACTAAATGAAACTTAACCTAAGTGTCTACGACCCATTACGACCCGTTTAGGTAGCTTATGCTACTTTAACGCGTCGTTCGCGTGAAACGCGTTCGGACCGCCTAACTAGTCCTATGACAAGTGTTATATGCCTTAAACATGTTACATAATCAGTTATGTGACAAAGGTTTAGGTTACATATGCTTAATTACCAATTATACATGAAAAGGGTATTCTGGTAATTTACCTAAGGCATATAAACTTCCTATCATACAACTACTTAAACGATGTGACCATAGGGTATAACCTCGGAAGGTTATGCCCTATACTAGGGTCACCTAATGTATTTGGTCGGATCCTAATGATCGACCAAACTGGGTCGGGTTCGAAGGTATAGGCGATTTATTAGATCGCCTACCCTACGACCCTAGACAACGTGGTAATCAGTGGGCATAGTCCCAAGGGACTATGACCAACGTGATTACACTCACGTTGCGAAGTTCAAACGAACTTCGCATTGATCATTACTGGTCAACGCTGAAAGTCAAACAAAGTTTGACTTTCTGACTCGAAAAGCAGTAAAATAAGGAAAAGAACGAAAGAATACTTACGAAGGGTCCCCGAATGCTAAACTCGATTCAAAAATCTCAGGTATGAAACAAATGTTTCAACTTAGAGTTTCTCAAATCAAGTTTCTAGTGATTTTAGCAATGGGGGGTATGGGGTATTTATAGGAATACCCGAACCGTTAAGATCGTTTCATGGAAAACGTGCCTTAATCCCATCCGTACATGTGTTGAAAAGTTAAGGTGTTTAGGTGTTTAAATTCCATCCATACATGTGTTGAAATGTCATGGTGTTTAGGTGTTTAAATTCCATCCATACATGTGTTGAAATGTCATGGTACCAAAATTCCATCCTTATCCGCTGACTAAGCAAGTTTAGAATGTGTGGTTGTGAATTAAACAACGGCTAATACATCGAATCTGGTCCCGAATGCGAAAAACGAACCAAATGACGCGACGAATGGATTTTTCTTATGGCGAACACTAAAATAAAATATTTTAGTGCTTACATAAATTTTTGGATGTCCGGATGTATTCAGAACGTAAGTTATGCGCGAAAATGCAAACTTGTGCACTTTTTGACACTTTTAGTCCCTGAATGACCCAAAAGTTTATTTTAGCACACCGAACCCCTCAAAGCCTATTTCTAAGCTATGTAAAGGATATTTATGGTATTTTTAACTTATGGTCATGTTCCGGAATGTCTGTTACAGTTCAAATTGGCATACTTTCGCAGTTTGTCAACTTTAGTCCCTGTAAGCGATTAAACTTTGATTTCACCACACCAAACCTTCCAAAACTTATATCTAAGTTATGTAAAGGTTATTTAAGGTATGTTAAACCTATTTCACTTTTCCGGAGTGTTTGTTGCATTAAACTGGTTATATTTACGCATTAGTGCGCGTATAACCTTCCAGAAAGCGATTTAGAGCTTGAAATCGAACAAGACTTGATATGTGCAAAAGATACACATATTTATACAAGTCCAAAGTATGAAATACAATATTTCATTGGTTTGGAATTTGTTTGATGGTTGAAATGACACAGGTGTTACAGTCTCCCCTACTTTAGGAAATTTCGTCCCGAAATTTAGTTTTAGAGGAAACTTGTGGAGACAGCTGTGACGGTTTTGCCTTCAGACAAATCCATTGAGCCCTTAAGTAAAACTCTGGGCCATGTTAGGATTCTTAGCAAAGATGTTAACCCTCAAAGTGAAGTCCTTGTAGTAACAAAACATGGAGTTTTGAACTACGGACAGAAGAACGTTTCTTATGAAGACTTATCATAGGAAACTGTGTGTGTGATTGAGATCAAAATTGGGGAGTGTGAGAATAAATGACATTGGTCGAAGTCCAAGACTTCTCCCGTATCATTACTCTTGCCACTGTTGGTCTTAACACATGACAAAACTTCCTGTGGTTTCTGTGCA
This sequence comes from Helianthus tuberosus, assembly GCA_030545235.1. Lineage (NCBI taxonomy): Eukaryota > Viridiplantae > Streptophyta > Magnoliopsida > Asterales > Asteraceae > Helianthus > Helianthus tuberosus. Next base: position 1,181,885 of record JARYGA010027604.1, on the reverse strand, counting down.
CTGAGTTCCATAATTATGTAGGCCTCCATAATTACGTACTTCCTTGCACAGTCCGCACAGTTCATTTCATAATGCGTATGGGAAAAATCAACGAATAATCCTGTGGTGATTTAACTTGACTGCAATAGAGTCCCTTTAACTAGTTCACCGGAGGATTAGATCAACAAACAATCTCTTGAACTAGACCACCCGAGGGCCTATTTAACTACATAAACACCTGATATATTTAACTAGATTGTCGAACCAATCTATTTAACTTAGATCGACGTAGGATCTCATTAACTATATCAACGCATGATATATTTAACTAGATTGTCGAACCAATCTATTTAACTTAGATCGACGTAGGATCTCTTTAACTATATCAACGCATGATATATTTAACTACACCGACGTAGGATGTATTTAACTTTAGATCGACGTAGGATCTCTTTAACTCAACTACCTAATAGAAACATTTAATTACACCGACGTAGGATGTATTTAACTTTAGATCGACGTAGGATCTCTTTAACTCAACTACCCAAGAGAAACATTTAACTACACCGACGTAGGATGTATTTAACTTTAGATCGACGTAGGGATACATTGAGCAAACCAAACAAAACTGCACCAAGGGATACATTGAGCAAACCAAACAAAACTGCACCAGTCTATTTCCGGCTCTCTATGCCGCACCGAATTCCAAACCGCTGAGGAAGAGAATTCCTCAGTATGAGCACCATCTTTCCATAGCAAACGGTCATGTTTAGACAAATCCAAATGGAATTGATCAAGCTGAAAGAGAACAGGAAACAGATCCCTCCAAGCATCCGGCCATTTCCAAGAACCGTTAGAAAAAATATCCGCCACCTTGTCATCGAACCGAAAGTCAGCATCTGAGATAGTTCTTGGCGTTAGGAAGTCACCAAGCGGCCCCAAATCGCTCCAAAAATCAAACCAAGCTGAAGTACTAATACCATTCCCTACTTCGGACCAGATGTGTTTACGAATAATCGGCCGCATCTGAATAATCTTTCGCCATGACCAACAAGAGTTAGAAGGCAATTTAGAAACCCAGAAGCTTTTGCCTTTTAGCCGATAAGAATGTATCCACTCAACCCAAAGAGACTCCCTTTTCGAGACAATGCTCCAAATGTGAGACGACATTAGGGCTTTATTCATATCCCCAATACGTCTAATACCCAATCCCCCTTCAAACTTAGGAGTACAAACCGACTTCCAAGAAACTTTCGCTTTTCCTCTACTAAAAGAAACATCTTGATTCCATAAGAAGTTCCGCATTCTGGCTTCCAGCTCATTAATAATCCGAGTTGGCAAAATAAAAACCGAAGACCAATAAATATGCATAGAGGATAGAACTGAAATAATAAGTTGAAGTCTACCCGCGAAAGATAACAATTTATTCTTCCAATGCATAATTCTTTTTTCAAGTTTCTCCACAAGAACACAGCAATCATTGTACCTGAGTTTAGAAGTAATAAGAGGTACCCCCAAATACTTCACAGGTAACTTGCCTTCCACAAAAGGCATAATATCCAGAATCGCCTGTTTGACATTCTCATTTACATTACAAAAGAAGACCGTACTTTTCTGATTGCTAGGCACTAATCCCGACATCTTTGTGAACTTTGAAAGAGAAGACATAATACATCTGGCCGAATTCACCTCCCCTCTCGCAAAAAGAAAAAGATCATCCGCGAAACAGAGATTTATAATCTGCTGTCTCTCGCATCGGTTATGGAACTTAAACGAAGAGTCTATCCGAACCGCATGCTGAAGAATACCCGTCAAAATCTCCATTACAAGAGTAAATAAATATGGAGAGATTGGATCCCCTTGTCTTAACCCTCGGTTACCTTTGAAAAAACCGTGCACCGTACCATTGACACAAACCGAAAATGTAGTAGAAGACACACATATCATAATCCAATTCACCATTTTCCTGTTAAAACCAAAACCAAGCAGCACATTTTTTAGGAAGTTCCAATCAACCGTATCATAAGCTTTTTGAATATCCACTTTAAACGCACATCGGGGAGGGCCAATATTCCGATGATAGTTATGCATTAATTCTTGCGTTAAGAGGATATTATCCGAGATTTTCCTTCCTGGAACAAAGGCCGATTGATTGATGCTAACAATATCATTCAAAGCTCCCTTTATCCTGTCTGCAATAATCTTGCTAATACACTTGTAAAAAACATTACAACAAGTGATCGGGCGAAAATCAGTAACACCCATAGGAGTTGACACTTTAGGAATCAGAACTATAAGGGTATGATTTAACTCCCGAAGCAAATTACCAGTCACGAAAAAATCCTTAATTGCAAGAACAATATCATTACCAATAATAGGCCACGCACTTTTGAAAAACGCCGCTGTATAACCATCCGGGCCAGGCGCTTTATCATTACCAATAGAGAACATCGCCTTCTTGACCTCCTCATCCGTTATATCTCGCACCATATGAGAAGCAACCTCCCGAGATAAAACTTTCGGAAATAAATCCGGGGCTGGTTGAAGCGAAATATCACCTTGACTTCCAAAGAACTTCTCATAATGCTGGACAAAAGCTTTATAAACATTGTCACCTTCAAAAGAATTCCCTTCCGCATCATTAACAACTTCAATCCTACTATAGTGATTTCTGATTTTCAAAGATGAATGAAAAAAAGCAGTATTCATGTCACCCGCTCTCAACCAGTCAACCTTAGCTTTTTGTTTCAGAAACCTCTCCTCATCCAGCATCGCGTCTTGAAGCTCACGAGTAGTAGCCGATTCTTCATTTCTGAAATCAATATTTAACGGGTCCTTATCAATATTCTGCTGAATAACATCTAATTTCATCCGAAGACTCTCAACCTTTTTGTGGAGATTGCCTTGTTTGAAAAGCAAAGATGAGGCAAACGGTTCTTGATTGTCACCTTGTTGAGTTCTCGATAATCAGTACACATACGAAAAGGCTTATCTACACAGATATAACTGGGGCTCCCCTGGAGCGAAAAACTAGGTCCGACAAAACTCATGTCCAACAGTTCCCGTAGTTGATTAGGCAGTTCTTGCAACCCTCCTGGTGCAAGACGATAATGAGTACGAGTAATCAGGGCTGCCTCTAGCGTGAGATCGAACTGAGATTCTACCTAAGTTGCTGACTAGGGTTAAGGATTCGATTGAAATCAATTCGCTGGTGTTCGTTACCGGTAACCAAGGCCGTCCTAATACTGAGATCGGTAAGGTACTACGCTCATCCTCTTGCCCATCGATCTAGCAAGTTAATTGAGTAAACATGGTATGTTACGAGAGTGTTGCAGAAGTGATCGCACTACGGGATCTAAGACGTCAATACATTGAGTTCCAGCAAACGAAGAGAAGTGAGAAAGGTATCGACCAATCATTCGACGCTGTGACATCCAACTCAGGGATGTTCGTACTAGCACCTAACATTCTACACAGTCTGCTAGGCGCTTAGATGGGTGTTCAAGTATTACTCGATAGCATCGAGATTCGTAAGGATTCAGAGAGAAGTGAAAAGATCACGTTCGAGTAGGAGACAATCACTGCTATGACTCCTATAGATTTGTTACGTTTCTCACTGGTTAAATAACAGAACAGAACCCCTTTTTCACTTGCTAAGGCTCACTGGGACTCGCATGCACCCCACATTATTATTATGTGTGCACCCACAATAATATTGCAATTTTCTCCATGTGCCACATCGTTTCCCCCTAACTCATGTCAAATGGTTCCTCAAACTCGAATACCAAACAGAGGTTATCAGAAAATAAGATCACAGGAATCTAAGGACTACGACATATAAGCAATGCATCATAATGTAGATTTTGGTCGGCTAGTCTTTTCTTGTGTGCTTGTTGTTTCGTGTGCATGGAGGGTAGAAGTGATGGTTTTAATCCGTTGGAGGATGTTTTCACTCCTGGGACTGATGATAAATCACCACCGGTTCGTGGTATTGGGCTGAGGGTGACAAATATAGAGGGTACTAATCTAAAGCCTAGGCGTGGTATCTATTCAACTAACAATTCGTCGGTCATTGATGGGCTGCTCAATATTTCTAAACCTGTGGAACTGAAGACTGATTGGGCATATGGAGGGGAAAACATGACAGTGAAGAAGGATTCCCATGCAAACCCTAGTAGTCCGGCTGGTGGCAATTTAGAGAGTAACACGAGTAAAGAGGATACTTTGGAAAATGCCATTAACAAACCTATCTCGTATGCGAAGGTTGTTCAGACCCAGAAGGAACTAGTGAAAGTTAACTTCAGGAAGCTGTAAACGGTGGAGAAGATGGATGGGGTGGACGTTGTGATTCCCGTGGAATCGGTTAAACAAGTAAATGATCGATTTGCAAATACGCTATATGGATATTTCTTGGGTAAGCGATTGGCGTTTCCAGTTGTTGAATACTTTGCTAAAAATCAGTGGGGAAAATATGGTTTAGTTAGATTAATGACGAACGCGAAGGGCTTTTTCTTTTTTAAGTTTAACTCTAAGGCGGGGATGGAAAAATTGCTGGAGGATGGACCGTGGATGATTAGGAATGTCCCGATTATTTTGAATGAGTGGTCACCTTCGGTTAACCTTGTTAAAGAAGATATCACGGCTATTCCTGTGTGGGTAAAGATGCATGATGTGCCTTTGGGGGCGTTTACTGAGGATGGATTAAGTTTATTAGCTTCTAAAATAGGTGAACCGAAAATGTTAGATTCGTACACGGCATCAATGTGTGTCGAATCTTGGGGTAGAAGCAGTTTTGCTAGAGCTCTTATTGAGGTGCACGCTGGATCCGAGCTAAAAAGAATAGTGAAAGTGGCGGTCCCAGGTTTGGGTGGAAGTGGGTTTTCGATAGCTGAGGTGAAAGTAGAATATGATTGGGAGCCGCTTAGGTGTGATAGGTGTTGTGTTTTTGGGCATGAGAGGAACCTATGCCCGAAGAATCTGAAGACGGAAGTGGAGGATGGAGCCAAGAGTGATGCGGATAGTTTTAGGGAGTTTAAAGGCAAGAACAAAAAAGGTGGCCTGCAAGGGTTTCAGGTGAATAACAAGAAGCCGAAAAAGGTTTATAGGCCGATAACTAAAGCCAATACCCAATCGGATAAAGCTTCTTCGTCCACTAGTCAGGTAAAGGTGTCTAATTCTTTTGATGTGTTACAAGACGAGGAGGTGGTGAATAGAATGGATGAGTCCAGTGCTATTCCGGTAAAACAAGGGAAGCCTATCAATAATGGAAGTAAGGGTTCTAAGGACCAGATTATTATAGATGATATAGGAGTGGATGACCTGTTAGATGAGATTCCGAAGTTTATGGATAGGAAATTGATGGTAATAAATCTGAGGGTGCAAGCACACCCGGTAACGAGGTTTCTAATGGGTAGCATCGGCGCTTGGAATATTAGGGGGTTGAACCGCTCCCTTAAGCAAAAGGAGGTTCGTCAGGTAATTTATGATAATCATGTGCATGTATGTGCCATTATGGAAACTCATGTGGATGCTTCGAATGTGTCGTATGTTTGCAAAAAAGTTTGTAGTAACTGGAAATGGGCCACTAATGCTAGTTGTTGTTCTAGAGGGACGCGAATAATGGTGGGATGGGATGAAAATATTGTGGATGTTATGATTCTTGCTCAAACAAATCAGGTGGTTCATACGCAGATTGTGTTCAAGCTTGATAAAAAGTCGTTGTTTTGCTCTCTCTTGTATGCGGAAAATCATTACAAGGATTCTTAAAGAAATGCTTTGTTTGGGAAGAAAGGAACAAAAGATTATTTTCATCCAGAAAAGAAATGCTAACCAATTGGTAGAGGTCATTATATCGACAGTGAGGTTGAAGCTTCATTCTATCTGATCTTCCGATGGGTCGTAATGGGTCGTAAGCACTTAGGATAGGTTTCGATTTAGAATGTAGGCTTTGTTAAACCATATTACATGAGTTCCTATACTCATTTGGTTTACGAAACCTCATTCTATCCGATCTTCCGATTTAGGTCCGATTTATTAACTTAGTTACCTATATTAGGTGCCGTCTGATTCCGTGATCCCTCTAGCTTTGCTTGGTTGTTATTCAAGACTTCTAAGCATTCTCAAGTGAGTACATAGTCCCCTCTTTTACTGTTTTTCAAACATTTTGGGCTGAAACACATGTGCCTACTTGTTACTTTCGTGCTTTTCGTGCTTTCATAATATATACTTGCTATGTTCATTAGTACGCATATAGTACATGATTTCCATTATGTTTTGCTATGTATGTTCACTTAGCATGCTAGCACATTGATTTACATTGCATTTTTGTTGCATATGTTCACTTAGCATATGGACACATTGATTTACATTGCATTTCTGTTGCATATGTTCACTCAGCATATGGACACATTGTTTTACATTTTTACTTTGTATGTTCGTTTAGCATATTAAAGTACATTATTTTCATAAAACATGCTTACATTTGGTATGACATTTGGTTTGTTTAACGGGTCATAAATACATTCATTAACATCGATCATGCCGCTTGGTAGTAGGTAGTGGTACCATAGGACTTGACAACTCCCGTTCCTGAAATCCTAGGTTTGTTTGTGTCACACCCCGACCACGTAAAACAACAAATCGTGGCGGAAACGTCGGGGAGTGTTGTAACAGAATTATTGTTTCACAACCATGGATACAAAAAGTTTCGTTTTATTAGAATATTTACATTGTTTTAACACAAAACAAACGAGTTACATATCGACTATCACTGTTATTATGTCACTAAGGCCTCGTCCAAATCCTATGTGACACATGCATCCTAGCAATCAACATCAAGCAACAACACCTGAAACATATGTAAAAACAAAGTCAGCAAAGAAATGCTGGCGAGCACATAGGTTTTATGAGAGTATTGGATTCATGGCTCGGTTATATGTTGCAGTACTTTATTAGACTACAAGAGTCAAAAATACAAACCTCGTTTTGAAAAGTGTATTGCAACATAGTTAACCAACTCAAATCAAGTTGGTTATAGTTTATAAAATCTCCTAGCCATGATTCTTAACCCAAAAACATTTGTTTTAGTAAACCAATTCGTAAAACATTTCGTAAAAACTCGTTAATAAAACTCGTATGGTTTATATCTTCTCGAAAACATCGTTATGTGACATCGTGATAACCTCGTTTACCCAAGTGAACTAAATAACGCCACGGTATGAAATATGAGGAAAACACTTATATATAAGAAGTACCAGCGGCGTATCTACCATGTTTTCATCACATTACACTCGTCCCGTTATCTAATCACTAAACAAAAACCAATCGTTTACCCAATTCGTTTAACTCGTTTAAGTCGTTTTGAAATCGTTTAACTCGTTGAAATCATCCTCGTTTTAATTGTGAAAACTACTTTTGGTCGTCTCGCTAATAACATTCAAACCTTCGTGACTCGACTATCTCGCTTCTCGCATTAACAAACCACCAAAGGGTAAGTTAACTATCACAGATTCAGTCGTTACCCACATAACCCCCACACATAACCATGGGTGTAGTCTGATAACGGGATTTGTCAGATCCTATGGTACCATAACCTAATACTGGTCGGCTTGATCAATGTTAATGAATGTCATTCGTTATGTAAATACGTCCAACAAGTTTGTTCACATTATCGAAATCATTATTAGTTTTATATAAACCATATCAATCGTTTTTAAAACCATCGTTAAAATCTCGAAAACATTTAGCACATACGAATCACCCCAAAACAATTGAAAACAGTAAAATAGGGGAACTATGTACTCACATGAAGTGCAAAGTATCCTCAATCTAAAGAACTTCAACAAACTCAAGCAAACCAGGGAAATTCAAATAGTACCTAATAATCGAATCACTAGTCAAATAATCGACACCTAAATCGGAAGATCGGATAGAATGAGGTCTTGTAAACCAAATGAGTGTTGGAACTCACATGATATGGTTTAACAAAGCCTACATACTAAATCGGAACCTAACCTAAGTGCTTTCGACCCATTGCGACCCATTAAGGTAGCTTACGCCACTTTAACGCGTCGTTCGCGCAAATGCGCGTTCGAGACGTCTAACTAGTCCTATGACAAGTATTATATGCCCAAACATGTTGCATAATCAATTATGTGGCAAACGTTTATGTTGCATATGCTTAGAATTCAATTATGCATGAAAAGGGCGTTTTGGTCATTTTCCTAAGGCATCTAAACTACTTATCAAACAACTACTTAAACTAAGTGACCATAAGGTATAACCTCGGAAGGTTATTCCCTATGCAACTATGGTCACTAAACATGCTTGGTCGGATCCTAATGATCGACCAAACGGGTCGAGTTCGAAAGTCTAAGCAGGTGTTTAGTCCGCTTGACTTACGACTCTACACAAGCACTAAACTAAAAGTGATGAGCTAAACATGTTAAAACATGTTTAGTTAAGTTAGAAAACAGGTTTTGATATCAAAACAAAGTGTTTTGATACCCAAGAGTAGTTTGGTTACAAAATACGCATAAATACGCATTTTGGCCGAAACTACGACTCGTCACTACGCCTAGTCAACGTGGTAATCAGTAGGTATAGTCACAAGGGACTATAACCATCGTGATTACGCTCACGTTGCAAAGTTCAAATGAACTTTGTGTTGACCATAAACTGGTCAAAGCTGAAAGTCAAACTCTTGTTTGACTTTCGTGCTTAAAACGCATAAAAGAATGAAAGAATGCTTACAAAGGGTCCAAGCTAGGAATATCTTGATCCAAATCACTCAGGTATGAAGCAAAGGCTCCAACTTAGAGTGTAATCTAGGCCTTACACTTGGGCACATAGTTTAGAATACGATGGGTACTCAAAAACCAGTCCATAGAATCATAAATCAGTGGTTAAAAACCATTAGAGTAGGTGGTAAAGGCCAGATTCAATGTTTCTGCAATTCTGATGTGCTGGAGACTGCTTACGGACCGTAAGCATATGTCCATACGGTCTGTAAGGACCTTGCAGGTCAGCAACTTTCAAAGGTTGGCAGTTTTAGTCCCTGAAGCCCCAAACTTGGTTTTCGATGCATTTTTGACACGTTTAAGCCCCGTTAACCCCATTTCAAAGCTCTAAAATGAAGTTAAAGTATAGGGAAGTTAAAATGTGCTCAAAAATATCTCGGATGTCGGCTTTTTTGGTCGTACGGCTGCGTTATTCGGTAAATTACGACGGAAGTCGTAACGAACGCAAAAACGATCCAAATTAAGCGATGAATGGAATTTTATCATGCCAATCACTAAAATAAAATATTTTAATGATTACATAAATTTTTGGGTGTCCGGATATATTCAGAACGTAAGATATGCGCGAAAATGCAAACTTATGCACGTTTTGACGCTTTTAGTCCCTATTGATAAAGAAAGTTTATTTTAGCATACCGAACCCCTCAAAGCCTATTTCTAAGCTATGTAAAGGATATATAGGGTATGTTTAACTTATGATCAAGTTCCGGAATGTCCGTTTCTATACAAATCGGTATAGTTTCGTAGTTTGACACAAATAGTCCCTGCGATCGAACAAACTTGTTTTTGACACACCAAACCATCCAAAACTTATTTCTAAGTTATGTGGAGGTTATTTAAGGTATGTTAAGCCTATGTCACTATTCTGGAGTGTTTTTCGCGTTATACTGACTGTGTTTACGCACCAGTTTGCGTATAACCTTCTAGAAAGCGATTTAAAGCTTGAAATCGGAATCGAATCAAATCGTAAAATCATCAAACACATATACACACATAATAACACCAAAACACATATAATAACACCAAAGCACATTGTTTTATTGATAATTAACATTGTTTTACATTATACATCGATTATAGAACACAGTTGTCACAGTCTCCCCTACTATAGGAAATTTCGTCCCGAAATTTTAACTAGAGGAAGCTTGTGAAAACAAATGTGGATATTTCGCTTTCATTTGGTCCTCACGTTCCCAAGTAAACTCTGGGCCACGTTTGGACTCCCAGCGAACCTTGACCAATCGAATCCGTTTGTTCTTCAACTGTTTGAATGTACGGTCCATTATCTCCACAGGTTTCTCGACAAAGTGTAACGTTTCATCAACTTGAATCTCGTCGAGAGGAATGTGAAGATCAGCATCAGCTAAACACTTTCGCAAATTGGACACGTGAAAAGTTGGATGAATATTTCCGAGCTCTGGAGGTTGCTCTAGTCGATAGGCAACCTTCCCAATTCTTTCCACAATCTTAAATGGTCCAACATATCGAGGTGCAAGTTTTCCTTTCTTTCCAAATATCACCACTCCATTCCAAGGTGACACCTTGAGTAGGACACGGTCTCTGACTTGAAATTCTAAGGGCTTGCGTCGCATATCCGCGTAACTCTTTTGACGGCTTCGAGCTGTCACAAGATAATCGCGAATTTTCTTGATTTTTCTGTCGTTTCCAGAATGAGCTCAGGTCCAGTAAGCTGAGCTTCACCAATCTCATTCCAACAGACAGGTGAACGACATTTTCGACCGTAGAGAGCTTCAAATGGTGCCATATTAATACTAGCATGATAACTATTGTTGTAAGAGAACTCGATCAATGGAAGATGAGAATCCCAATTACCACCAAAGTCTATCACGCATGCTCTAAGCATATCCTCCAAAGTTTGAATCGTCCTCTCAGATTGTCCATCTGTTTGGGGATGATAAGCAGTGCTTAGATTTAGTTGGGTACCCATAGCAGATTGCATGGTTTTCCAAAAATGAGATGAAAATCGAGCATCACGATCAGAAATGATATCCAAAGGAACACCATGTCGAGATACAATCTCATCAACATAAATCTTTGCAAGTTTATCAGCAGATAGATCCTCGCGAATCGGAACAAAATGAGCTGACTTCGTTAATCGATCGATGACAACCCAAATAGCATCGTGACCTTTAGATGTACGCGGTAATTTAGTGATGAGATCCATCGCAATGTTCTCCCACTTCCAAACCGTTATTTCTGGTTGTACAAGCAAACCAGACGGTCGTTGATGTTCAGCCTTGACTTTGAGACAAGTTAGGCATTTCGATACATACAAGGCAATATCCTTCTTCATACCAAGCCACCAATACTGAGTACGAAGATCCTTGTACATTTTATCAGCACCAGGATGGATAGAATATCGAGACTTGTGAGATTCGTCCAATACCAAGGTGCGAAGATCGTCTTGTTTCGGAATCCACAAACGATCCTTGAAATAGAGCAGACCATCGTCTTTCGCTTTGAGCTTAAGCTCAAGTTGACGTGGTAATTCCTTACCTATCAAATTTTGTGAAACACAAAATTGTTGAGCTTGAAGGACACGAGTTTGAATATCAGATAGAGTACGAACAGAATGAAGCTTGACTCGTTCCTTTCGACTAAGCGCATCAGCTACGACATTTGCCTTACCAGGATGGTAGCGAATTTCGCAATCATAATCGTTTAAGAGCTCAACCCAATATCGTTGCCTCATGTTCAGCTCCTTCTGATTAAGAATATGCTGAAGACTTTTGTGGTCTGTGAAAACCACACACTTCGTGCCATAAAGATAGTGTCTCCAGATTTTGAGAGCGAACACCACAACTCCCAACTCAAGATCATGAGTCGTGTAGTTCTTCTCGTGAAATTGTAGCTGTCTTGACGCATATGCTATCACTTTACCTCGTTGCATAAGAACGCAACCAAGGCCAAGATTCGACGCATCACAATAGACAACAAAATCATCGTTTCCTTCGGGCAAAGATAGAACAGGCGCATCACACAGCTTCTGTTTCAGCGTTTGGAACGCTTCTTCTTGCTTGGGTCCCCACTCAAAAGGCTTATTCTTCTGAGTCAAAGCAGTGAGTGGAACCGCAATCTTCGAGAAATTCGAAATAAACCGTCGATAATATCCAGCAAGACCAAGAAAAGATCGAATCTTTGTAGGTGTCGTTGGTGTATTCCAATCCTTAATAGCAGCTATTTTGGATGGATCCACATGAATTCACACTTGGAAAATTTAGCAAAAAGTTGTTCCTTCTTCAGGAGTTCCAAAGTTAAACGAAGGTGTTGCTCGTGATCGGCTCGAGACTTCGAATAAACCAGAATATCATCAATGAACACAATGATGAACTTGTCTAAATAAGGTTTACAGACCCTATTCATTAAGTCCATGAAGATAGCTGGGGCATTCGTCAAACCAAAATGCATGACTGTGAACTCGTAATGCCCATATCTCATACGGAATGCAGTTTTGGGAATATCTTCTTCGAGAACACGAAGTTGATGATACCCAGAACGCAGGTCGATCTTGGAAAAGCAGGTAGCACCTTGCAGCTGATCAAAGAGATCATCGATTCGAGGTAGGGGATATTGATTTTTGATGGTAAGCTTGTTAAGCTCACGATAATCGATACACATTCGAAAAGATCCATCTTTTTTCTTCACAAAGAGGACAGGAGCTCCCCAGGACGAAAAGCTTGGACGGATGAATCCTTTATCAGGTAACTCTTGAAGCTGTTTCGATAATTCTTGCATCTCTGACGGTGCAAGACGATAAGGTGCTTTCGCAATCGGGTTAGCATTGGGTACAAGGTCAATATGAAATTCGACTTGAGGAACTGGAGGCAAACCAGGCAGTTCATCAGGAAACACCTCTGGATAATCCCGAACATTTGGAATATCCTGAATACTCTTGCTCTTGCCTTTCTCCTCGGTGACATGTGCTAGAAAAGCAACATATCCTTTTCGTAAATACCTTTGGGCTTCCATACATGACATGAGTTTCAGACCACCAGAAGGTTTCTCGCCACGAACTTCCAAAACATCGCCAGACGAAAGAGGAATACGGACAATCTTATCGAAACAAACCACCTCAGCATGATGTTTGGTTAACCAATCCATCCCTACGATAGTATCGAAACTCCCAAGTTGCATCGGTGTGAGGTCAATAGGAAAAAGATGGTTATCAAAATTCAACTGGCAATTACGAATAACAGAATCGAGAACAAGAGGTTTACCAGTAGCAACTTCGACAGATAAGGGTTTCCTCAGTTTAGTTCTAGGTATCGTAAGCAAAGGCTCAAAAGATAACGAAACAAAACTTCTATCGGCACCAGAATCGAAAAGAACAGACGCCAGTCGATTGTTAACAAGAAACGTACCATTGACAACCTCGTTGTCAGCCCTCGCTTCGTTTGCATTCAGCTTGTATGCTCGTCCACGAGCGGGATTTACATTCGCATTGACATTCGCGTTCGGATTCGCATTTGCATTCACCAACCTCGGGCAGTTGTTGCGGAAATGACCAAACTCTCCACAATTGAAACATGAACCAGGTGGGAATCTAGCAGCATTCCCCTAAACCGGAGCTAGAACCTGAGCAGCTTGATTCTGACCTAGACGACAAATATTAGCCAGATGCCCAAGTTTACCACACGTAGTGCATTGCTTGCAAGCTTGTTGTGCAACATGATGACCGTTGCAGCGAGCACAGTGAGGTGCGGTACCAGCATACACTTTCTTCGCAGGCGGTTGAGCCGGTGGGTTCTGACGGTTCTGAGCAGTAACTGCAAAGTTTTGGGAAGCCTTACGCTTCCTCGACTTCTTCGAAGACTCACCCTTCTTCTTTCCCTTATCCTTATCCTTGTCTTTAACAGAATCGGCCGACTTCTTCTTGTCACCCTTGCGGGTAAGTTTACCCTTTCTGACTTGAGACTCAGTCAGGGTAGCAGACAACTCGATCGCTTGACGAACAGTAGTAGGATTACTGCCAGTCACAATATCTTGCACAGAATCGGGTAAACCATCAATATACCTCTCTATCGCTTTCTCCAATGGGGTAACCATAGTGGGACACAACAAACTCAGCTCTTCATAATGATCCATATACGCACGGTGTTCTCCCCCATCTTGTTTCAGATCATCGAATTCTCGTTCCAACGCTCGAATCTCGTGACGGGGATAAAACTCTTTCATCATGAGAGCTCGAAGCTCTTCCCATGTTTGTGCCAATGCCACTTTGGCACCCCTTGTCACACCCTGACTTTTGCGGAAGCGTGGATATTTGGTGTGACTTCTTAATACCATAGCAATCAATCATAACAATGCTATATGATAAAACCAAAAGATTTTCATCCATAATAAAGTTTAGAAAATACCACAATACCATTGTCTTGAAAACATTGACGCCAATTAGTTACAAACCATAACATGTTCAAATGAGTTCCCATGGACTCAACAAAAGACTTTAAATAATCCTGAGTTTAGAAACATGTATCCCGTCCAGGAATAGGATACATCCTTTAAACTCTACGACCACGGATGACATCCTTTATTTAACACGCAGCTTGTAGACACATGCATACACCTGCCAGATCCGTTTAGTTCCCTGAAATACATGTAGTTTGAAAAATCAACAAAAGTTGAGCGAGTTCATGTGTTCGTTTGTGTGTATGTATAAACCTTTGTAAACGTCATAAGTATGTATGTGAGTCCCTGGTATGTAGCATTAAGGAAAAAGAGATCACCAATGGTTTGCAAGGCCATTGATATGTGTGAAGTGATGCAGGAAGACTCAAACCTAGCAGATTTTGTACCGGGCTTCCGGCTGTAAGACATAGTCACCACATGGTCCACTCAGCGGACTCAGGAGTGGGGCTCGCTACACTCAAATAGATCTATCACTCATGTCCCTCGGTCCTACAATGAGGATTGATGGCCTTAAGTTTCCGCCTACCCACTCACATGATCTAAGTAGTATGCCCTCCTTAAGCTAACCATACCATGTATAAAAGTGTATGTATAATTGTAACACGTATTTCACCCCCGAAGTATAAAACTGAAAATAGTTAAGAGAAAAGGGGGACATGAACTCACTGTATTACGTCTTCGGTACTTGTAACCCAAATCTCCTCAGCAAACACGACTACCTACAATGCTCTAACTTCTATTAGACGAACGGGTCGTGCCTTGTCTTAGTATTTACGTTTTTGAGTTACGTTTCTGATGTTATTCCAAGTTGTATAATTATTTGTCGAAATAATTAATATTTCAACTTAAATTGTATTTAGTTTTGGAATAGTTGTTTAATCCATATCTTTGGTATTAATGCTTCTCAAGTATTTTAGCTTCGTATTTCCTTCCCAAGGACATCTTATACATGTACTTGTACTATTCTATTTGTAATTTCCGAATCAATCTATTCCCAAGTCTCACTCTAGCAAATATATTTATAAACTCATTTTGTCCCACAATAACGTGTTGTCCCGAAAATATATATTTCTCCAAAATAATATATTTTCACTGTGTCCAAAGATAATATACAATCATTAGCATAGATGCGATTAAGAATGGGGCTCTGGGCGACTTAGGCGATTTTGGGAGACTCTAGATTCTTCAATTCTTTCCTGTTCTGAATCGATTTTGATTAGCAACTAGGGTTGTTTCGGTTTCTTTATAGGTAAGGAATTTGATTGCTCCCTTGTTTCTAATTGATTGAACGTTCGGATTAGGGTTCTTATTCTTATTCTAGGGTTTCGAAGTTTTTGTCTGCATTGGTTCTGATCTGATTACATTGATTGCTAACCTGATTCGTTCAAGTTTAGGTTCAATAGCGAGTAGGGTATTGATCAGATCTGATTAGTTGCTCTCTAACCTGATTTTGAGATTAGGGTTTTGTTTTCAAGTGCCATTTCAGTCTAAGGTGTATGTTCGGCAATTTTTGGTTTCGGTTGTCTGCTGATTGATTTATTTCGCCATGGATGATAAGTGTGCGGATAACTCAAATCTGTTTGCTAAGAAGATTAAGAATATTGACGGGAAGCATTTTGAGCCAAGACAAGCTTTACGTATGGCGGCTAGGAGTTCTGCGTCTCCGAAGAAGGTAACATTTATGCTTCCGTTAAATGATGTTCTTCATGCTGGTCGTTCTGATTCTCCAATTCAGAATTACGCTAAGGTTTTAGATAAACGGAAGGTATCGTTTGTTCTTCCGCTAAATGATGTATGTCCTGATTCTCCAGTCCATGATGTTCGTCCGCAACATCAATCTTATGCAAGTGTGGTCTTAAATGATCAAGCTGAACAAGGTGATGGTAACATGGGACTCGGATCGAATCAAAACCAGAATGTTGATGGTATAGTTAGGAATGCCAATGAACCGGCTGATCAAGCTCCAAAAATCAACTTTCGATCCTTAAAATCAGATGTTTCATTGGATGGAGTGGATGTTGTGCTACCGATTGCATCTGTTCGTGAGGTTAACAACAGGTTAGCTAATACTCTTTATGGGTACTTCCTGGGGGATAGAATTGCATATCCGGTTGTTGAATATTTTGTGCGAACAAATTGGAAAAAACATGGTCTTCAGAAAACTATGATGAATTCAAATGGGTTTTTCTTCTTCAAGTTTGAAGACAGAAAGGGCATGACTGATGTGCTTGAAGGGGGACCTTGGCTGATTCGAAACAAACCGATTTTTCTCAACATTTGGTCTACTACAAACAATCTTAGAAAAGAAGATATAAACAAGGTCACGATCTGGGTTAAAATGCATGACGTTCCTCTAGTGGCGTATTCTGATGATGGGTTAAGCATGCTGGCGTCAAAAATTGGTACTCCTGTGAGGTTGGATACGTATACTGTTGCTATGTGTAAGGAGGCTTGGGGACGGAGTAGCTATGCTAGAGCTCTCATTGAAATCTCCGCTGATCATGATTTTAAAGAGGTTTTAACCATGGCTATTCCTGATTTGGATGGTGAGAATTATGTTACGGAAAAGGTTAAGGTGGAATATGAGTGGAAGCCTCCGAGATGTGCTCATTGTTCTGTCTTTGGTCATGACAGTGGTGATTGTCCTAAACAGGTTGTTCCTACTCCTAAACCCCATCCTAAAGCACCTATAGTAGATGGGGATGGTTACATTGAGGTTACGAATAGGAAAGCAGGTAGGAAAAGTGGGGTTCCGGTTAATACTCAAAAACCAAAATTTGAATATAAACCGTTGAATTACAGGAAAATGGTTGGGAATACATCTTCTTCTACTAATATGAAGGGAGGAAAAGGTTTAATTCAGACTCACAACCCTTTTAGTGCGCTTAACTCTGGAACAAACAGAACAATGGGGCAGCATAGTAGTGAAGATACGGATGATGATGAAGTTGAGGTAGTGTATGATGAAACTTTGGGCGTTCGAAAGCCGAAAAATCCAGGGGCAAGCACCTCTACTACACAGGTCTCCAATGGATAGACTCTTTTTGGTTCGTGTGAAGGGGCTGACAGTTTGTGGCAACTTTATCTTTGATGATGGCGGATGAGGGTTTATTTTGTTTTTGGTTTGTCGTGTCTACTTGATAGCTTTTCATGATGTAAAGTAGGCTAGGGTTGGGGTGTCATAGGTTGTTTGGTTTGTTTGGTTTACATATATGGGGCATGTCCTGTATATGAACTAGTGGGGAACACATTCTCACTACTTGTACTTAATTGTGGTTGTTTTAATAGAATCACCGGGGTAACCCTTTACCCAAAAAAAAAAAGATAATATACACCAAAATATATAAGTAACGGTATTGTTTTTGGATAATAAATTTCACGGTACTTTGTTAAGTTATATAATATAACCATTTCACCGAGTATGCAAACCCTCACACAAGTGTCTTAGTATGTATATATATTCTAAATATATATGTTTACCCATTTTTATGTGCAAAACGAACCTCCGATACTTTGTATTTTGTTAAAACAATTATGGCGAGGTTTAAATTTGAGAAGCAACACTTGTTAGAAAATATTTTCTAAGTGTTGGAATTTTTAGAAAATTTCGCCATAGTCTCCTTTGTAAATGGAGGTGCCGCATATCATTTTCTTTAACATATAACCCGTTAGATCGTTCTCAAATAACCAACCCGACATTTAGACATGCAAAATACTACTTATATCATTTCAGTTTTAATATACAAAACTGGGCTGTTTTCGGGCATTTTAATAAAATAGTTATCTTATTCCAAAAATTCCCAAATTTTTACAGAATGTCTTATACGATCCAGATATTATTATGTAAAAATATCGGGGTCCAGTTCATTACCAATATTTTATAAAGATTTATTTACCGGACTGCAATCAGATTTGTCACTTTCTGACTGCAGTCTACGAAATAATTCATCTAAAATTTATCGTTAGTCCGTTTGACGAAATTCCAGTGGGAGAATTACTACGACATCAGTGGTCATCTACAATACAATTTTTATGAGCTGATTCAACATATATTTCAAGTTATGACTAAAAACATATCACCCATTTACTGCAGTAAAAACTCAGCTTTAGCTGCTATTACAAAACGGGTCTTTAAAAATAGTAAACCACCTCGAAAAATTACGATTCCAGTGCCATTTGATCCGTTTTTCGAAAATACATAATCTAGGCTTCAGAAAATCAGTTTTTCGATTTATTATGATCTGTTTACAGCCAGTTGAAGTTGGCGGAAAATGTTATTCAGCATGCTGTTTCTAGCTTAAATATTACTAAAACGCACACATACGATTACCATTCATTCTAATAATGATTTATATCATAACGTAAGTCATTTACAGCAGATTATCGTTTATATAACTCAGATTTATCATGTATTACCATCTCTCATCTCAAGATTTTTATGCAAAGCTTTGTGTTCATGTTTTTGGTTCTTGTTCTTTAGTGTTCTTGTAATACTCATCATACTTCATCTTTTGACTACTCAAAATAGAAATACACAAAGGTTGAACAAGGACTTACAACTAGCTCAAAGGCTAGGGAAGAACTCAAGAGAAAAGATGATGAAATGGTGTGTAAAAGCAAGTGAAAGAGCTCCTTGATGATCTACAAGTTGCAAGCTTCCTTGAATCACCTTCTAGTCTTGTATGAAGCTCAGAAATGGATGAAGATGGTGTTGATATGATGGTGATGGTGGCGGTTATGTGTGGCCGAGAGGGAGAGAGAAGAGAGTGAAGGAGTGGGGTGAATCTATGGAATGATATGGAAGTGTTGTGAAGCCATACTTTTTTTTTTGGGTAAAGGGTTACCCCGGTGAAATTTTATATCAACCAAACAATCAAAACAGGGTGCATCGAGAAGCCGATACACACTACTAGACTTGGCATACCAAGACTAGGACCACAAAAGACAACAAACCCGACATGAGTCACAACCAAAAAACAAATAGAATACAAGACTAAACACAACCCCGAACACAGACTAGAATAAAAACAACAATAACCGCTCTAGCCGGGTTCAACCTCTATGTTATTCTTCGAGATCAGCCACCTGTCCAAAATCTTCTTTTGTTTCGGGTCTCTACGAAACCTGAAACCCATTATTCTGAGCCGCACCGTATCTATGATGACCTTAGCAAGCACACTAGCACTCCGCTGACTTTGAGAAAATAACCTGTTATTTCTTTCCTGCCAAACAAAGTATGTGGAAGCTGCCACCAGAATATTGCAAATAATATGATCCATAGATCTAGAATTAGCATTAAGCTCCACCCATTGCATGATTGAATCCCATGTATCCGTAACATTCTCCATGTCGACCATATTCCTGACCAATCTCCATACCTTTGAAGCGTAGGAACATTGAAAAAACAAGTGATCTCTAGAATCACGATCAAACTTGCATAAAGGGCAACACATAAGCCGCAAATTAGTAGCGCTACCCGCTTCCCAAACAGCCATCCTGTCTTGCGTTTTCAACTTGTTTTTGATAACCAACCACAAGTGAAAAGAATGTCGGGGAATACATTGGCTGTACCAAACCGAGTTGGTCCATAGGACCTTATTATGTCTATTCCGCAAACAATTCCAAACCTCCCAAGAATTAAATACTTGAAGATTCCCTTCCAAGTCTTTTCTAATATCTTGTTCATCATAGCAAGCAAACAATCCAAATAAAATATATGATAAATCTTTGAAGGCATGGTGGGGATTTTTGTGGGTCCACTTGGGACCGAAATCGGTTATGGGGAGGGGGGTTGGGTGTAACATTTTGATGTTAGATGGTAAACACTAGTTATCTTTCAAGTATAAACTTACATATGTTAGTTAGTTGATATTTAGGGGGGGGGAGGGTGTTATGGTGAACGGGGATCATGACTAGCCAAAAATAATAAAACAATGTATTTGACAAAAATTTAGTGTCCCAGGTAATGTCCGGTTATCCGGTTAGATACCGTTTCGTTAAAGTGTTTAATTAGTCCGTAAAGTGTCTTTTATATATATTTTTGTAACACTTTTAATTCCCGGCACTTAGGAAAGTATACAGGACCATTCTGCCATAATTTTGCACCTTACTAGCATGTTATAATGCTGAATTTTGTAAATAAATGCAGAATTCTGCACTTAAAGTGAGTTTTAGGCACTTTCCGGCACTTTAACTATCACCCAGTGACGCAGTTTTATGGTCCTCACTTCCCTACACTCCATACTAGTGTAGTATCCTGTCCCTGGCTCATACTGGCCTTAAAACATTGCCTGTCCTTGTGCTGGCATTGTCAGCATGTTTCTGCATTATCCGTTCAGTGTGCTAACTGTGCTTTGTGCATCAAGTATGTCACTAAAGTTCGTGTGTAATAATTGGAGTGACTGTATGAATTATGATGCATATGTATGTATGATACAAAAATCATAAAGCAGTTTAAGTTGTCAGTTGTAATCTAGCACAGTATTTAAGCACATAATTAAGATTAATTAATTGTACGGTACCGGTAATTGTGAGGGTTGTCACATTCTCCCCCCGTTAAGAAAATTTCGTCCTCGAAATTTGTACTACCAGATAGGGTTTCATTATGCGTGTATGTATATGAATAATACTGAGGTAGATAATCACCAAACCGAATCAAACCTTATTCACATTAGGTGAGTCCACGAATATATAACAACACGAATCCAATTGTTAAAAGGTATGTGTTTTTAACACTTAGTGTCGAAGGTACAGGACGTATTTGTCGTATAGTCTAGTGTAATCCAGCTAACAAGGTTCCACCAAAGTGGAGTTTTGACCAATAAGATTCTCAGACGATCGATTGCAATATGTAAACGAGTTTTCACAAACAATAGCATCCGCTATATAAATTCAATGTCAACAACTCAAATGTAATAGTAAAATGATCTGTCAATCTCCCGAATAAATGAATGGCAAGGTTTAGTGTGTTGACATTCTTAAGTTTCGAAAGTACACCGAATGGAATACAAGCGAATTTGGTGTATCACTGTCTTGGTTCCACCAAAGAGGAGTTTTGACCATTAAGATTCTCAGACGATCGATTGCAATATGTAAACGAGTTTTCACAAACCATAGCATCCGCTATATAAATTCAATGTCAACAACTCAATTGTATCCCTGGCTAGAGTTTAGTGTGTAGCCTTTTGTTTTGTCGCTCTGCTTTTGAGCTGGGTCGTTTTGTTTTGGTTGTTTTTAGTTTGGTTGTTTAGGTCAGTTGGCTTTTCTTGTTATAGTCTTGGTATGCCAAGGCTTTATGGTGTGCAACATTTCAGTAGCACAATTGTGCTTTTATTGGTTTTATAAAATTCACCGGGGTAACCCTTTACCCAAAAAAAAATGTTTAAATGACCAGCCAAACAAAAGCATGTGTAGTTTCGTGTGAGACGGTTGACCATGATCAGCACAAGCTGCAAGTTTGTAATGACACCACAAGGTGTCGTAATGACATAATTCAAATATGGGGGTGACTGAACAAGTTCACCGTGTTCGAAGTCAAATGAAGATGTACCGAAACAAGCCTGAAGTTTTGATTTACACAATGTTATTGAGTTTTCAATTGAATACGGAACATCAAGGTATTACTGTCTCTGTTTGAAAGTGGAAAACAATAAATACTACGAGGTATTTAATTTGTAACGAAAGAACTGTTAGGAGGTACACCGTGCTATGAAATGAATCTATGTACCATTGTCTTAACACACAACTTTGTAGAGACTGCTTTAATTGAAATAAACAAGACGGATTTAGAGCAAATTAGCAAATAATTTAAATCCGTGTATGAAGTGAGTAACCAAATTAGCGCAAACTCCAATTTCGTGAAAGTGTCACCGTAAGGTATCGAAATCAACAAATGATTTAGTGGGGTCGTAGACCAACCAAGCCCACTACGACTCGAAACAAAAGAACCTTTGCAAAATGTTTTAATATGATGCTCTCAACACATCATATGGCGTCTTAAATTGAATATGTGAAATGGATAAGTCCAAGCAATTGAACTTAGTTTCAGTGTAACCCGACAATAAACGTATGTATCAACAAAGGAAATCTCGGCATGGTAACAAAAGTAAACCATGAATGTAATTTGAAATAAAAGAAGTTTCAAGAGAGTGTGTTGACTTGATAGCAAAAGAGCCAACAATTACAATAATATAGGTCATTCGAATCACAAACCAGTAATTTAGATTTAGCAACATAATATTTGAACTTCAATGAAGCGTTTGAAATGAAACCGCATGCGTAGCAGATGGTGCATGCGTAACATGTGAGTTTTCAAGTAATGAAACAATGAGTGTTTGCTAAAATGGAGAAACGACCAAGTATTCGAAGCAAATGGGTGTTCGCTCTCAGCGAAGAAAATCAATGCGATGCAACTACCATTTACGGGGAGTAGAGATGCAAACATCTACTCGCTAGAAGCAAAAGTGAGGATTTCAACAAAAGAACTTGAAGTACTTTCTGTTTTGTTAATTGAAATGGCATGTATGTCAGGTTAATGGTGTTTGATTGAGTTGACAGATATGGTTCCTAAGTAACAACCTTTACGAGTTTGGACCTGGGTTCCCAAAGGTCCTAAGTATATATCTTCTCGATCCTTAAGGTTTCGTATTCTGTGTAGATCTGTTTTGTGCATTGTATAGGAAACACCATTTGTGTGTATTTTCAAACAAGTTATTGTCCCACAATTTCCACGGTACACTTTCTTCCTGAATTCTCAGCTAAAGTCACTCGATCATCGATCAGTCGTGAAGTAGTAGTTGGATCCTCACAGTAGTTACATAAGAAAGTCGTTAATCCTTAGCAAGAGTCACCGACTCTCGGGGGTTAGCTCGTTCGGCTCCTGGTAGTTGATGCTCATTTGAAAATCATCGTCCTTCTTCTTGACGAGCAGAATTGGGGTTACCCAAAAGGGAATTTTGGTCTGTTATCTTCCTTCTCTATCAACTTCTGAGGTTACTCTGACAATCCTTGCATCTCCAAGGATGTAAGTCGCTACGGTGCATCGACTACAGGTGTGGAGCCTGGAATTAAATCGATGCGAGATTCGACTAATCGTTGAGGAGATAATTCTGGTAAGTCTTCGAGGAAGACTTCAGGATATTTCCTTATCACAGGAATATCTTCGAGTTTTGGTTCTTCGGCTCCCTTGTCCCCGGCATGAGCTAAGAAAACAACACATCCTTTACGCAACAATTCCTGTGCCTTTAAGCAATTGGTAATTTGTAGAGGCGTATCCTGCTTCATTAGTCACGATCGTTCCCTCATTCGCCGTCGGGATTCGGATATCAATCTTCGCTCGATCGCTTGGCAACTAATCCATCCCAATTACCTCGTCAAAGCTTCCCAACTCAACTGGTAGTAGAGCAACCGTAAACTTACGCTCTCTGGGTTCTATCTTGCCGTTTTTAGTTACAGCGTTGGCTTCCACTAGCTTTACCTAGCTAGTCCCATCGAGTGCGAGTTATCTAACTTACTTGCTACTAACCCAAGTATACTCTCAAACTCTAAAGACGCGAAGCTTAGAATTTGCAACATTATCTGGCAATACAGATGCATAACGTTGAGTAATATGGAACGTACCGATATCCATGCTTGAATTCCTGGCGTGTCTCCCTAGCTCCGGTGTTGAGCTTTCATTCTTGTGCCTGATCGTTTTTAGGGCAATATTTCCTGAAATGCTTTTTGCTTCCACAGTTAAAAAAACCTTGAGCATGTTTTTGTCTGTCACTTGTCCTGCCTGGGTAATCGTCACTGTCGTTGTTTCCTCCGTGATTCTTGCTACCATCTTGGCCTCCATTTCTACTTTCAGTATCTTGCCTACAGGTTTCCTTAGGATGCCCTCTCTTGCCACAGTTATCACATTTTCCATATTTGCATCGCCCGACATGATAACGTAGACAATTGTCGCACTTAGGTAGGATACCCATGTAGTCTTTTCCCTTTTTGGCCTTCTTCTTGTTACTCGCCCGAGTAATCTTTTTGAAATTTGCAAGCTTTCTCTTTTTGGGTAAAGGGTTACCCCGGTGATTCTATATATTCACAACCAAAGAAAACAAGTAGTGTAGGGAGTCTACACTAGTTCAATCATGAGACATGCCCCATGAAAGTAAACCAGAAAAAACCAAACCGACACAAAAACAATCAAGAAATGAAAAAACACCTAGACAAGAATTCTAGACGGACCAATACCACATCTAAACATCCCCCGTCATCATCCTTTTCTTTCGTATGGATCTCCCATTCTTCAAGAAATTTGCGCACCCTAACAGTATCCTTCAGCTTTGCTCCCATCAACTTGTATCGCACTGTTTTCATGATTACTTCACTAACCGTCTCAGGAGGTCTTAACTGATTTTTAAATAACCTGGCATTCCTCTCTTGCCAAATACTGTACGCAGCAGCGGCTACAAGTAGTTTAGCAACATAAGAATCGACCCTCCTTTGATGAGCACGAGCACAAAGCCAGCTAACAATCTCCATCCATTTCGGCGAAACAGTATTCATCCCCACCCTATTTCTAACTGTAAGCCACACTTGAGATGAATATTTGCATTCAAAAAACAAGTGTTGGTGAGAATCAAAGTTCTCATAACACAATAAACAGCACATCATGTTCATGTTTTTTCTCCGAGAGAAATCCCATTTCAGAATTTTATCTTGCGTGAGGAGCTTACCTTTCATAATCAACCACATCATGAAAGCGTGTCTCGGAATACACTGGCCGAACCACACAACTTTACACCAACCGACTTCCGGCTCTCTATGCCGAAGTGAGTGCCATACCCCCGAAGACGAGAACTCATTAACATCACCACCATCTTTCCATAATAATCTGTCAACTTTTAAGGGATTCAATTGAACTTGATCAATCTGAATAAGAACAGGAAAGAGATCCCTCCAAGCC
The DNA here is from genome assembly GCA_030545235.1 of Helianthus tuberosus. Taxonomy (NCBI): domain Eukaryota; kingdom Viridiplantae; phylum Streptophyta; class Magnoliopsida; order Asterales; family Asteraceae; genus Helianthus; species Helianthus tuberosus. The sequence continues at coordinate 1,156,736 of JARYGA010027604.1, read as the reverse complement.
GTAGGCCACAACCAAGCACCATTAGAGTAAACATCGGCCACAGAGTCATCCAACTTAAAATCTGCATCCGTGATAGTTCTGGGCGACACAAAGTCGCCAAGAGGCCCCAAATCACTCCAATTATCGAACCAGGCTGAAGTATTAATACCATTCCCTAACTCCGACCAAATATGCTTCCTAATTAAAGGCCGCAATTGTGAGTTTTCGCCAAGACCAACAGCTATTCGAAGGCGTTTTACTGACCCAAAAGCTCTTATCTTGTTAGCTCCAGATGACTCTACAAGAGTCTCCTCTTTCTCTTCCATACTGGAAAACTTTCCTAGTCTAACCGCTTCTTTAGTGAGCGCCACGCTTGTATCGATGGCCTCGGTGATCGTTGAAGGTTTAGATGTTGTTACCAGGCTTAAAATCTGAGGTGCCAATCCCCCAATGAAACGTTCGACTCTCTTAAACTCTGGTCCCACCAGGAGCGCAGCAACTTGTGATAAATCGTTAAATCTCTGCACATACTCAGCTATCTTTGGTCCTTCCATTTTCAAGTTCCACAATTCAGTCTCCAATTTCTGGACTTCTGCCCTCTAGCAGTATCTCTTACGCATCAGTTCTTTCAGTTCGTCCCATGTCAATGCATACGCAGCGGTCTCGCCCATTGTCTGAACATGAAGGTTCCACCATGACAGAGCCCCATCTACGAATAGTCCAGCTACGTACGTGACCTGATGTTCTGGGGCACATTTGCTCAATCGTAAGACAGAATCCGTTTTCTCAACCCAGCGCACGAAGGCTAAGGCACCCCCTGTGCTGTCGAATTCTCGAGGTTTGTGGTCTAAGAACTGCATGTAGGTGCAGCCTTTGCTGTGTTCGGAGTGAAGCGCTTCGAGCTGTGCAATGGCTTGTGAGATGCGCTCTTGTAGTTCTGCCGCTGTTGTTGGCGGAGGGTTGTTGGTATCGACGTTCCCTTGTATCGACATATTCTAAGAAGAAGATTGGTTAGGCCAGGTCTTATTTGTTCAGGGAGTGCATTTAGTTGTTTAGTGGTCATACGTACATACACATAATAGGTCATTATACCAACCAATCAAGTAACAGCATAATCATAGCATAACCAAGTAATTTGGTATTTATGTTTAATGAGAGCATAGTAAGCAAGCACGTAGCGTTATAATTATAGCACACACATATAGATCAATAACGTGCTTAACGGAGACATAGCGACTGAGCTTTCATTGGTTATTGGCCACAAAGTATTGTCGCATGTTTTAAGATGGTTGGGCTCTCATTATTCTCCGACCACAATTGTATCGTCTTTCAAAATGTATCACATCAAGAGGGACACAGGGTCACCCTACCCTTGTCCATCAAGTATATCAGCGTCTCAAAATCACATAGTCTGAAGTGGTCTTAAAAAGTCTCCACAATCCTGGCTTATCGTTAGTGTCTTTACCCAAATGTAATGTAATGCAATCCGCAAAATCCAGAAACTACTATACCGATGTCTGAGGTGGAGGAGGAAAGAAAAGCAAACTGCTAACATGCGCGAGTTCCTCCCCGAGCTTGTATATACGTTAAAGTAAATAACTGATCTGTCGCTCGTCAGTAAAGAAATGAGCATCAGAATCCTGGGAAAGGTGTAATAGCAACGGTTAAGAGCGCAAAAGGAACCTTCATAAATGTGGAGGATCAAAGTATGCTGGCAATAGACAGGGTGGAGGACGTGGTGTCAGCTCAAGCTCCAACATTCTGCGACTCCTATTCTCAAACTGTAGCGGATGTTATAGGAGCAACTTATCCCGTGTGTAGCCTCCATAGTGTAAGGGTCTAATATCAGCATAGTGTATTGTAGGAACCCTCTAAACGGCTCGTCCAGCGATGTAGAGGTGAATGTAGCAAACGGTGCGGCCTGTGGGGTTGTAGAAAATGTTTTTTTTTTTTGTTGGGTAAAGGGTTACCCCGGCGATTCTATATATTCACACAAATAAAACAAGTAGCATGGAAAGCCCATACTAGTTCTTTCATGGGACAAACCCCCACAAAAGCAAGAACAACCGAAAAACGGTACACCAACAAAATGAAAGCCACTAGAGTAAAATCTAGGAAACAAAACAATTAAAAGCAAGTCAACCGCAATCAGCCTCCATCATTCTCTAAGAATCCAGCTTGAATATCCCATTCACGAAGAAGACGCCTCACATTCGCTGTGTTCTTTAACTTCACGTCCGTTAACTTGTATCGAACTGTTTGAAAAATTATAGCACAGATCGTATCCGGAGGTCTCATCTGGTTTTTAAATAATCTAGCATTCTGTTCCTGCCAAATTATATAAGCAGCAGCCGCAACTAGGATTCTTCCAATGAAGTTATAGGCAAACTTAGAGCGAGCTCGGACCTGAAGCCAATCAACAATGCTACTCCACTTTGGATCAACATTCGACATTCCCACCTTATCTCTAATTGTACACCAAACTTCAGCTGAAAAATTACATTCAAAAAAGAGATGCTCATGAGAATCAGTGTCCGCATAACAAAGGAGGCAGCACATCATGTTCATATTTTTCCTTCTCGAAATATCCCATTGTAAAATCTTATCCTGAGTCAATAGTTTTTTACGCATAATTAGCCACATATGAAACGTATGTCTTGGAATACATTGTGAGAACCATACAAAATCAACCCATTCAACCTCCTGAGCTCTAGGCCGAATAGTATCCCACACAGTCGAAGAAGTGTAATCATGATACTCATCTCCATCCTTCCAAACAAGCCGATCCATACGGTTAGGAACCAGATGGACTTGATCCAGTTGAACGAGAGCTGGAAATGAGTTTCTCCACGCCGAAGGCCAACCCCAAGAATTATCCAGCGAGATATCATAAACATATGCATCCAGAGAAAAACCTGCATTACTTATAACCCTTGGTGAGATAAAGTTAGCTAACGGCCCAATATTACACCACAAATCATACCACGCAGACGTGTTTTGACCGTTGCCAAGCATGGACCAAACATGATTTCTGATCAACGGCCGAAGTTGGAGAATATTCCTCCAGCTCCAGCATGAGTTCGAAACCACTTTGCAATCCAAAAGTTTGCCCTCCTTAACTTGTATGAGTAAATCCATTCAACCCAAAGCGAACTCCGTTTTGAAAGGATACTCCAAATGTGCGACACCATAAGAGCAACATTAACATCCCTAATACGTCTCAACCCGAGCCCTCCTTCATATTTCGGGACACAAACACACTTCCAAGAAACCTTTGCCTTCCCTTTTTGATATGAAACACCTTGAGCCCATAAGAAGTTTCGCATTCTAGCTTCCAAATCTTTAATAACCCGTGCCGGTAACATCAATACCGATGACCAAAAAATATGAAGAGAAGATAAAACAGATCCAACGAGTTGCAATCTACCTGCGAATGACAACAACCTGTTCTTCCAATTCAGGATACGTTGCTCCAATCTTTCTATAAGAATACTACAGTCTTTATACAGTAGTCTCGAAGAAATCAATGGAACTCCCAGATATCTAACAGGCAGCGATCCCTCCATAAACGGAATGATATTCAGAATAGCCATCCTAACATGATTCGAAACATTACAAAAATACGCTGTACTTTTTTGAACGCTAGGATTCAAGCCAGACATAGCCGAAAATTTAGTGATAGAAGCCATAATGAACTTAGCCGAATTCACGTCTCCTCTAGCAAATAAGAAAAGATCATCAGCAAAGCAAAGATTGATAATTCGCTGACGTTCACATCGATTATGAAACCTGAAAGACGAGTCAATCATAGATGCATGCTGTAAAATACACGTTAGAATTTCCATAACCAAGGTAAAAAGATAAGGAGATAGAGGATCTCCTTGTCTTAAACCCCGTTTACCCTTAAAGTAACCATGCACACTCCCATTAACACAAATCGAATAAGAGGTAGTTGAGACACATAGCATAATCCATTCGACCATCCTCTGATTGAATCCAAACCCCAGTAAAACCGCCTTGAGAAACTTCCAGTCGACCGTATCATAGGCTTTTTGAATATCTACTTTGAACGCGCATCTGGGAGGACCAAAATCTCTATGGTAATTGTGCATTAACTCTTGCGTCAAAAGAATATTATCTGAAATCATTCTGCCCGGAATAAAAGCCGATTGATTGATCGAAACAATATCATTAAGGGCCCCTTTAATATGATCAGCCACTATTTTACTTGTACACTTGTAAATAACGTTACAACAAGCAATAGGGAGAAAATCCGTTACACCCGAAGGAGTTGAAACCTTTGGAATAAGAACGATAAGCGTGTGGTTTAGCTCCTGAAGAAGTCTCCCAGCGTTAAAGAAATCTGTAATGGCCGCCGTGACATCATTCCCCACAATGGGCCATGCGTGTTTAAAAAACGCTGCCGAAAACCCAGCAGGGCCAGGAGCTTTATCATTTCCAATTGCAAACATAGCCATCCTAACCTCATCAGCCGTAACACTCCGAATCATATACTCGGCAACACCAGGATCAAGAACTTTAGCAAAAAGCTCAGGCGATGGGACTTGGGACGTAGCACCCTCACAACCTAAAAATTTTTCATAGAACTTGACAAAGGCATTATGCACATCCTTACCTTCACATAATTCACCATTAGAATCCTTCATCACATCAATTCGACTCATATGATTCCTGCTCTTTAACGAGTTATGAAAATATGCGGTGTTAGCATCCCCAGCTCGTAACCAATCAACCTTAGACTTCTGTTTTAAAAAACGTTCCTCATCTAGACTGGCTTCCTGAAAATCACGAGTTATACTAGCTTCCTGAATCCTCAACTCTTCATTGTACGGATCCTGATCAATATCCTGCTGAATAGAATCAAGTTTACCACGAAGCTCCTTAACTTTCTTATGAAGATTTCCCTGCCTATGTAATAAGGCCCTCAACGGAGTTTTCAGCAACCTCAACTTTTTTACTAATCTAAACTGATGAACCCCAGCAATAGTAGTGTCCCAGTTCTGAGTAACAATATCAATGAAACCCGGCTTATAAACCAAAAAATTTGCAAACTTGAACGATCTAGGCTTCTTTACTTCCTTCTTGGGGATCTTCAGAATACACGGGCAGTGATCAGAAACTCGATATGGCTTGAAAATAGCAACCGCATCTGGAAATTCACTCACAAACGAAATATTTCCCATAATTCTGTCAATTTTCTTTAGCAGACCAATTCCCTCCTTCGGTTTTTGATTCCAGGTAAACTGGAGCCCTGTCCGATTTATATCTACAACTTCAATATCCTTAACACACTGTTGAAAGTCTCTCATACTAGGAGAAATCGAAGACACACCCATAGAAAAATCTTCCAGATTAAGAGCCGAGTTGAAATCACCTAGAATCACCCACGGGTTATTATTGACAACTACTTTGTGCATCGACAAAAGGTGCCACAATTCCCTTCGAGTAGTATAAGAGTTCGCTGCGTATACAACTGAACAAAAGAGCACTTTTCTATCAGTTTTAAAAATAAGTTGAACATGAATGACTTGAGTGGATTGCGCAAGCACCATAAGATCAAAGACATCCGGGTTCCAACCTAAAATGATATGTGTCCCTTTATCACAAATACCTCCATTCGAAGTCCAATCCCAATTACGAAAAACCGACGGAAAAATTTTACCTAGTTTATTAACATCAACATGAGACTCAAGGACCGCACAAAGACTTAGATTATTATCCTTAACCACTTGACGAACCTCCGTTTGTTTCAGGGGACGGTTCAATCCCCTAATATTCCAGGCAGCTAGGCTAACCATTGGACACTACCGGAGAAGGAGTGCTTGCCCCTTTAACGTCACTAGACTTCCGAGTACCCTCCATCAGAAATTCATCAGTTTCATTTTAAACCTCCACAACTTCCTTATCATCCGACTCCTCCTGATTACCACCCGACCCCCTACTACTTTGGCCTCTCTCCCTTCCTTCCTCACGTAACACATCAAACGGGTTCTTAGACACGACATTATTTTGTTTAGGAATAGGCCCTCCTGTCGGCTTGGACTTCACAGGTCTATATTCAAATTTCTGTTTTGGCTTGTTTACCTGGAAACCATTTTTTCTCGCAGCTTTCCTCGGTTGAACACCCATATATCCATCCTCATCAACAACCGGCCCCTTATTCGTTCGACCTTGGTTTCCTTGCTTACGAATCGGTTGCTCCATAGGCGGTATAGCAGGCTTCTTTTTCTGTTTTGGACACACATCATCGGAGTAGCCAAAAACACGACAACAAGAACATCTGTGAGGGTACCATTCATATTCAACAAACATCTTTTCTTTACGGAAGCCATCTCATTCCAAGTCGGGAATTGCCATTGTTAACTCCTCCTTCAGATCCTTCTCCGCAGAGACTTCGATTAGAGCCCTTGCATAGCTACTACGCCCCCACGCATCCATACACATTGATGTTGTAAACGAATCCAGCATCTTAGGTTCCCCTATAGCCGTAGCAATGAGACTAGGGCCATCCTCCGTATAAGCTGCTATAGGCACATCATGTATTTTCACCCAAACTTGCACTTTATTAACCTCCTTCTTCTCCAATTTGGTGTTCGGAAACCATTCACTAAGAAAAATAGGTTGCAATCTAATTATCCAAGGACCTTCCTGTAGAACATTCAACATACCTTCACGAGTAGCAAACTTGAAGAAAAAGAATCCATGAGCATTCATCATTGTTTTTTGTATCCCGTGTTTTTTCCAGTTTTTTCTCACAAAATATTCCACTACCGGATAAGCAATACGGTCACCCAAGAAATACCCAAACAAAGTATTAGCCAGCTTTTCTTGAATCACCCTGACCGACTCCTTAGGCAACACTATATCACAATCCTGATGACTCTCAGTACTAGCTAGATTTCGAAAGTTTACCTTCCTCTCCTTCTGATTGACGACCGACTCAGCATACGACATCGGCTGCTTAACATTATCACCTGAAATTATATCTTGAACCGATTTCACACTTTGCTCAACCCCATCAATACCCCCATCAATACCCACATCAGCTCCTTGATTACTGTTACCCTCCCCATGCACATCAGACTCTTTAACATTATTATTAGAAGTCGGTTTACGGTAATCAGCAAAGGTTGGAAATTTCACCTGCTGCTCACCAACAGGTATAGAGATCTTAGACAAGCCATCCAGAATTGAGGACCCAGACGTCGAATATAACCCTCTCCTAGGCATCATAGGATTCCCATCTACACTCGTGATTCTCAAAGCAATTCCACGAGATCCTGTTGCTCCCCCATCAGATTTCAAAGGCTGTTGATTAAGATCAACCGGTACACCATCAGAACCACTCTCCATGCAAACGAAAACACAAGCTATCCGAAAGAACCAGAAAAACTACAAACACATGCAAACCCTAATCTAGCGCTATATCAAATCGGGATCCAGGTAAATCAAGGTAACTACAAACCAGTAGGACCAATAAACCCTAACCCTATATCAACAGGAACGAACCACAAGATGTAGGTAGACGACGAAAAGAAAAGAAAACAGAAACCGTAGATTCCACTCAATCACAATTGCTAACTAGTTCAAATTAAAGTATTGAAAATCAACACTCTAATAATCAGACTGTTATACAACGATCAAGAAGCAGAATCGAAGGCTACAGGATGCACAAGAGTTGCAGTAGCAAATGGGATCGTTACGCGGGTGCTGACCTGGAGTACCTTCCCGGGGTGCGGGTATGTCTTAAAAGCAAGCGATAGGCATGTTGGCGCAATGGACGTCGGTCTTCACAAGAGTTACATCAGCGGGTGAAGGTGCAGGAACAAACGTCTCAACTGATAGGAAGATCATTTGGGTGCAGGTACTGGGTCGGGTATAAGGGATGCAATGCCTGGTAAACCAAAAGAAACAGGGTCATGGTCGAGTAGAGGTGCAGGTTCAGCAGGTTCAGCAGGTGCAACATCAAGCTGACCCAAAAGGTGTAGAAGCTAGCTCAAGAGCAGGCTCTGGGCCGTATAACGGTGTGGTGCCTCGAGCAGGTGATAGTGCAGCAGTCACAATGGCGGCGGCGTCCGCTTCAGTAGTAGAAAGCTGTAATCTCGCTGTCCGTAGGACTGCAGATGTCACAGACTCAAAGGAGTCTGAAATCGAATGCATGCAAGAATCAGAGGATAGCTTGCTAACAGGGGTCTACAGAAGTGAAATTTGTAATAACGTTCTCGTCTAACTTTCCATCACCATGGATGTCGTCAGGAGGACCATCAATAGTCATGTCCACCTCATCGATTATTCGTCGAGTAGCCACCCTTTGGAAGGAAGGGTCCACATGAGGCGTATTGTCAAGGATCGGAGCCATGGTGTGTTCACTATCGGAATGACCAGTGATGAAGTGGTCATGGACCAGGACAGGAGTAACAGGAGGACTCTTGTCAAAGAAGCCTTCAGCAAGGATAAATCATCCCCAAAATCGGGTAGCGCTGACTGTTGTAAGTCGTCCTTGCCCTTGGTCAGCATATCAAGGTCACTCTCAGTGTCTGATGTAAATATCTTCGGCGCAAGTGCAGTCTCAATATTTGTGGCGGCGGCCATAGGGTCATCAATGTTTGACAACCCGCTTTTTGATCAAGGTGACATGTGCATCGGTACATGGTAGTTATAGTATGTATTTCCATAGTAATTACTATCAGTTAGCATATGCAAACAGTTTCCACGTATGCACGTTTATCAATAATCAGCAATTAAGCATGTATGTGATAACAATGTAAGCAAGTAATCTTCCTAGTCTTCCCCAGACTATCCCACCCAGTCTCTTAGACTGAACTCCCTAGTCTCTCAGACTAACTCCCTGGTCTCTAAGACCAACTCCCTGGTCTCTAAGACCAACTCCCTGGTCTCTAAGACCAACTTCCCCAGTCTCTAGGACTAAATCCCTGGTCTCTAAGACCAAACCTCCTAGTCTCTAAGACTAAATTTTCCCCAACCTCTAAGATTGGACCCCTCAGTCCATAAGACTAAACCTCCCCAGCCTCTAAAGCTAAACTCCCTCAGTCCATAAGACTGAACCTCCCCAGCTTCTAAGGCTGAACTCCCTCAGTCCATAAGACTGAACCTCCCCAGCCTCTAAGGCTGAATTATAACATGAATTTTGAAATGTGTATTTGTGCCTTTTGTTTGTAAAATGTTCGTGCCCCGGATCTGGACGTTTAGTGTATGCAATGTAAAAATGTTTAAAAATTGTTTTCGTGAGAGCCCTGATGATCATAGTCTAGACTCGAGAAGGAATCCTAGTTCGCTATGATCGAGGCTCTGATACCAAGCTGTCACACCCTGACTTTTGCGGAAGCGTGGTTATTTGGTGTGACTTCTTAATACCATAGCAATCAATCATAACAATGTTATATGATAAAACCAAAAGATTTTCATCCATAATAAAGTTTAGAAAATACCACAATACCATTGTCTTGAAAACATTGACGCCAATTAGTTACAAACCATAACATGTTCAAATGAGTTCCTATGGACTCAACAAAAGACTTTAAATAATCCTGAGTTTAGAAACATGTATCCCGTCCAGGAATAGGATACATCCTTTAAACTCTACGACCACGGATGACATCCTTTATTTAATACGCAACTTGTAGACACATGCATACACCAGCCAGATCCGTTTAGTTCCCTGAAATACATGTAGTTTGAAAAATCAACAAAAGTTGAGCGAGTTCATGTGTTCGTTTGTGTGTATGTATAAACCTTTGTAAACGTCATAAGTATGTATGTAAGTCCCTGGTATGTAGCATTAAGGAAAAAGAGATCACCAATGGTTTGCCTTGATATGTGTGAAGTGATGCAGGAAGACTCAAACCTAGCAGATTTTGTACCGGGCTTCCGGCTGTAAGACATAGTCACCACATGGTCCACTCAGCGGACTCAGGAGTGGGGCTCACTACAACCAAATAGATCTATCACTCATGTCCCTCGGTCCTACAACGAGGATTGATGGCCTTAAGTTTCCGCCTGCCCACTCACATGATCTAAGTAGTATGCCCTCCTTAAGCTAACCATACCATGTATAAAAGTGTCTGTATAATTGTAACATGTATTTCACCCCCGAAGTATAAAACTGAAAACAGTTAAGAGAAAAAAGGGGGACATGAACTCACTGTATCGCGTCTTCGGTACTTGTAACCCAAATCTCCTCAGCAAACACGACTACCTACAATGGTCTAACGTCTATTAGACGAACGGGTCGTGCCTTGTCTTAGTATTTACGTTTTTGAGTTACGTTTCTGATGTTATTCCAAGTTGTATAATTATTTGTCGAATTAATTAATATTTCAACTTAAATTGTATTTAGTTTTGGAATAGTTGTTTAATCCATATCTTTGGTATTAATGCTTCTCAAGTATTTTAGCTTCGTATTTCCTTCCCAAGGATGGGGTATCTTATACCTGTACTTGTATTATTCTATTTGTAATTTCCGAATCAATCTATTCCCAAGTCTCACTCTAGCAAATATATTTATAAACTCATTTTGTCCCACAATAACGTGTTGTCCCGAAAATATATATTTCTCCAAAATAATATATTTTCACAGTGTCCAAAGATAATATATACCAAAATATATAAGTAACGGTATTGTTTTTGGATAATAAATTTCACGGTACTTTGTTAAGTTATATAATATAACCATTTCACCGAGTATGCAAACCCTCACACAAGTGTCTTAGTATGTATATATATTCTAAATATATATGTTTACCCATTTTTATATGCAAAACTAACCTCCGATACTTTGTATTTTGTTACAACAATTATGGTGAGGTTTAAATTTGAGAAGCATAGTTCAAAACGTACTTGCAACACTTGTTAGAAAATATTTTCTAAGTGTTGGAATTTTTAGAAAATTTCGCCATAGTCTCCTTTGTAAATGGAGGTGCCCATGCTAAATAGCATATCATTTTCTTTAACATATAACCCGTTAGATCGTTCTCAAATAACAAACCCGACATTTAGACATGCAAAATACTACTTATATCATTTCAGTTTTAATATACAAAACTGGGCTGTTTTCGGGCATTTTAATAAAATAGTTATCTTATTCCAAAAATTCCCAAATTCTTACAGAATGTCTTATACGATCCAAATATTATAATGTAAAAATATCGGGGTCCAGTTCATTACCAATATTTTATAAAGATTTATTTACCGGACTACAATCAGATTTGTCACTTTCTGACTGCAGTCTACGAAATAATTCATCTAAAATTTATCGTAAGTCCGTTTGACGAAATTCCAGTGGGAGTATTACTATGACATCAGTGGTCATCTACAGTACAATTTTTATGAGCTGATTCAACATATATTTCAAGTTATGACTAAAAACATATCACCCATTTACTGCAGTAAAAACTCAGCTTTAGCTGCTGTTACAAAACGGGTCTTTAAAAATAGTAAACCACCTCAAAAAATTACGATTCCAGTGCCATTTGATCCGTTTTTCGAAAATACATAATTTAGGCTTCAGAAAATCAGTTTTTCGATTTATTATGATCTGTTTACAGCCAGTTGAAGTTGGCTAAAAATGTTATTCAGCATGCTGTTTCTAGCTTAAATACGCACACATACGATTACCATTCATTCTAATAACGATTTATATCATAACGTAAGTCATTTACAGCAGATTATCGTTTATATAACTCAGATTTATCATGTATTACCATCTCTCATCTCAAGATTTTTATGCAAAGCTTTGTGTTCATGTTTTTGGTTCTTGTTCTTTAGTGTTCTTGTAATACTCATCATACTTCATCTTTTGACTACTCAAAATAGAAATACACAAAGGTTGAACAAGGACTTACAACTAGCTCAAAGGCTAGGGAAGAACTCAAGAGAAAAGATGATGAAATGGTGTGTAAAAGCAAGTGAAAGAGCTCCTTGATGATCTACAAGTTGCAAGCTTCCTTGAATCACCTTCTAGTCTTGTATGAAGCTCAAAAATGGATGAAGATGGTGTTGATATGATGGTGATGGTGGCGGTTATGTGTGGCTTAGAGGGAGAGAGAAGAGAGTGAAGGAGTGGGGTGAATCTATGGAATGATATGGAAGTGTTGTGAAGCCATACTTATAATCTTTTTTTTTTGGGTAAAGGGTTACCCCGGTGATTCTATTATAGACAACCGCCAAATAAGAACAAGTAGTGAGGATGAGTTCCCCACTAGTTCATATACAGGACATGCCCCGTATATGTAAACAAAAAAAAAACAAAACAAAACAAGTTACCACCTCAACCTAGCCTACTACAATCATGATAATGACTAACTAGTAGACAAAACGAAAAAACAAACAAAGCGACGTCAACCACCATCATCAAAAATGAAATTGCTACCAACCGGCAACCCCTTTGCATGAAACAGAAGCCACCTATCCATTGGACACCTTTATGTGAGAGGTGCTTGCCCCTGTACTGGAAGACGTAGGATGTATACCCGATGTCATAAACTCCTTCGTTTCATCATATACATTCTCTACCTCATCATCGTCAGACTCCGCATTTAGCTCATGTCCCCCTTTAGATCTCCCTTGGAAGGAACCCCCGTCCCCCCCCCCCCAACAAACCCAAGAGCACTAAAAGAATTGTGTGTTTGAACCTTTGACGAGCTAGTCACTGCCTTTTTCTTCTTATCCACAGGTCTATATTCAAACTTGGGCTTTTGATTGTTAACTTGAATCCCGCTCTTCTTTACATTCTTCTTTGTCTTGACTTCCGTATAACCATCCTCATCTACTTTCTGTTTGTTTGTAGGAGGTTTCACTATCGATCGAATGCCTTTAGGACACTCCTCATAAACATGCCCAAAAACACAGCAATGGGCACATCTCGGAGGTTCCCATTCATACCCCACCCTAATAGTCTCAGTAACATATTTATTCCCATCCAAATCAGGAATAGCCATGGTAAGAGTCTCTTTCAAATCCTGATCAGCCGAAATTTCAATAAGAGCCCTAGCATAGCTGCTCCTTCCCCAAGCCTCATTACACATATCAATAGTATACGAATCCAGCCGCACAGGATTCCCAATTTTTGAAGCCAGCATGCTTAAACCATCATCAGAATATGCCACTAGAGGGACATCATGCAATTTAACCCAAACTGCAACCTTTTTAACTTCTTCTTTTTTAAGGGTGTTTGTAGGGGACCAAATGTTGAGAAACATAGGTTTGTTACGGATCATCCAGGGACCCCCTTCAAGAACAACATCCATACCCTTTCTGTCTTCAAACTTGAAGAAAAAGAAACCATTCGAATTCATCATAGTTTTCTGAAGACCATATTTCTTCCAATTTGTTCTCACAAAGTGTTCAACTACTGGATACGCAATTCTATCCCCCAGAAAATAACCATAAAGAGTGTTAGCTAACCTGTCGTTAACCTGGCGAACAGAATCAACCGGAAGCACTACATCCACTCCATCCATTGAGACGTCTGAGTTTAGCGAACGAAAGTTGACTTTAGGAACTTGTTCAGCCGCATCATTGGCCTTCCTAGCAAATTTATCATCATTCTGTTTCTGAAATAAACCACTACCACGCTTAATATCCCCCTGCTCGACCTGTTCATTTAGGACCACATCCGCATAAGATTGGACATGAGCATTATCATCTTGTATCTGATCTTGAACACGAGGAGGACTAACATCCTTCAACGGTAGCACAAATGCTACCTTTCGTTTGTCAAACACCTTTGCATAAATCTGATTAGGAGAATCAGAGCTGCCAATAACATGCTCAGAATCATTAAGCGGCATCATAAAACATACCTTCTTATTCGGCAATTCAGCAACCCTAGCCGGCATAAGTGAAATTTGTCTAGGCTTAAATGGTTTACCATCGATGTTCTTAATCTTTTTCACAAACACATTAGAATTTTCAGCATCTTGGCCATCCATTGTTGCTGGAACCCTAACGAGATGTTGCTGAATAATCAGCGAACATAAACAATCAGCGAACGAACTTAATCAGCCAACTAATCAGCGAACAAAAGCTTAATCAGCTGGGAACATAAACTTAATCAGCGAACGGATATTGCTGGAACAAACAACCACTCCGCAGAGCTGAAAAACCCTAGCAGCCGTCAAGAACAAATCGATCAAGAAAGGATGATTCAGATTACAAAAGCAGCAAAACAATCTCTCTTTGTATACCCAATCCAGATTAACAACGAAACCAAACAACCAGCGGCAGCCAAGTGTAGATAAAACCGAAAAACCAACCCTAATCTTGAACAAAAACGAATCAAAGACTGATTATATTGAATCGTAAGTGTAAATCAGAATTGATGAGACTCTAATCACACAAAACAATCCCTACAATCATCAAGAAAAACGAGTTTTAGGTCAAGGAATCAAGAGGGTCGATTTTCTCCATTAGAGAGAGAAAACTCCATACTTATAATCTTTTCTAATATCTTGTTCATCATAGCAAGCAAACAATCCAAATAAAATATATGATAAATCTTTGAAGGCATGGTGGGGATTTTTGTGGGTCCACTTGGGACAGAAATCGGTTATGGGGAGGAGGGTTGGGTGTAACATTTTGATGTTAGATGGTAAACACTAGTTATCTTTCAAGTATAAACTTACATATGTTAGTTAGTTGATATTTAGGGGGGGGGGTGTTATGGTGAACGGGGATCATGACTAGCCAAAAATAATAAAACAATGTATTTGACAAAAATTTAGTGTCCCGGGTAATGTACGGTTATCCGGTTAGATACCGTTTCGTTAAAGTGTTTAATTAGTCCGTAAAGTGTCTTTTATATATATTTTTGTAACGCATTTAATTCCCGGCACTTAGGAAAGTATACAGGACCATTCTGCCATATTTTTGCACCATACTAGCATGTTACAATGCTGAATTTTGTAAATAAATGCAGAATGCTGCACTTAAAGTGAGTTTTAGGCACTTCCCGGCACTTTAACTATCACCTAGTGACGCAGTTTTATGGTCCTCACTTCCCTACACTCCATACTAGTGTAGTATCCTGTCCCTGGCTCATACTGGCCTTAAAACATTGTCTGTCCTTGTGCTGGCATTGTCAGCATGTTTCTACATTATCCGTTCAGTGTGCTAACTGTGCTTTGTGCATCAAGTATGTCACTAAAGTTCGTATGTAATAATTGGAGTGACTGTATGAATTATGATGCATATGTATGTATGATACAAAAATCATAAAGCAGTTTAAGTTGTTAGTTGTAATCTAGCACAGTCTTTAAGCACATAATTAAGATTAATTAATTGTACGGTACCGGTAATTGTGAGGGTTGTCACATTCTCCCCCCGTTAAGAAATTTCATCCTCGAAATTTGTACTACCAGATAGGGTTTCATTATGCGTGTATGTATATGAATAATACTGAGGTAGATAATCACCAAACCGAATCAAACCTTTTTCACATTAGGTGAGTCCACGAATATATAACAACACGAATCCAATGGTTAAAAGGTATGTGCTTTTAACACTTGGTGTCGAAGGTACAGGACGTATTTGTCGTATAGTCTAGTGTAATCCAGCTAACAGGGTTCCACCAAAGAGGAGTTTTGACCAATAAGATTCTCAGACGATCGATTGCAATATGTAAATGAGTTTTCACAAACCATAGCATCCGCTATATAAATTCAAAGTCAACAACTCAAATGTAATAGTAAAATGATCTGTCAATCTCCCGAATAAATGAATGGCAAGGTTTAGTGTGTTGACATTCTTAAGTTTCGAAAGTACACCGAATGGAATACAAGTGAATTTGGTGTATCACTGTCTTGATTCGTAGTTGCATGAGAAATGTTTAAATGACCAGCCAAACAAAAGCATGTGTAGTTTCGTCTGAGACGGTTGACCATGATCAGCACAAGCTGCAAGTTTGTAATGACACCACAAGGTGTCGTACTGACATAATTCAAATATTGGGGTGACTGAACAAGTTCACCGTGTTCGAAGTCAAATGAAGATGTACCGAAACAAGCCTGAAGTTTTGATTTACACAATGTTATTGAGTTTTCAATTGAATACGGAACATCAAGGTATTACTGTCTCTGTTTGAAAGTGGAAAACAATAAATACTACAAGGTATTTAATTTGTAACGAAAGAACCGTTAGGAGGTACACCGTGCTATGAAATGAATCTATGTACCATTGTCTTAACACACAACTGTGTAGAGACTGCTTTAATTGAAATAAACAAGACGGATTTAGAGCAAATTAGCAAATAATTTAAATCCGCGTATGAAGTGAGTAACCAAATTAGCGCAAGCTCCAATTTCGTGAAAGTATCACCATAAGGTATCGAAATCAACAAATGATTTAGTGGGGTCGTAGACCAACCAAGCCCACTACGACTCGAAATAAAAGAACCTTTGCAAAATGTTTTAATATGATGCTCTCAACACATCATATGGCGTCTTAAATTGAATATGTGAAATGGATAAGTCCAAGCAATTGAACTTAGTTTCAGTGTAACCCGACAATAAACGTATGTATCAACAAAGGAAATCTCGGCATGGTAACAAAAATAAACCATGAATGTAATTTGAAATAAAAGAAGTTTCAAGAGAGTGTGTTGACTTGATAGCAAAAGAGCCAACAATTACAATAATATAGGTCATTCGAATCACAAACCAGTAATTTAGATTTAGCAACATAATATTTGAACTTCAATGAAGCGTTTGAAATGAAACCGCATGCGTAGCAGATGGTGCATGCGTAACATGTGAGTTTTCAAGTAATGAAACAATGAGTGTTTGCTAAAATGGAGAAACGACCAAGTATTCGAAGCAAATGGGTGTTCGCTCTCAGCGAAGAAAATCAATGCGATGCAACTACCATTTAAGGGGAGTAGAGATGCAAACATCTACTCGCTAGAAGCAAAAGTGAGGATTTCAACAAAAGTACTTGAAGTACTTTCTGTTTTGTTAATCAAAATGGCATGTATGTTTACAGAAAACATGGTAGCTTTCATTCTTGTGCCTGATCGTTTTTAGGGCAATATTTCCTAAAATGCTTTTTGCTTCCACAGTTAAAAAACCTTGAGCACGTTTTTGTCTGTCACTTGTCCTGCCTGGGTAATCGTCAGTGTCGTTGTTTCCTCCATGATTCTTGCTACCATCTTGGCCTCCATTTCTACTTTCAGTATCTTGCCTACAGTTTTCCTTAGGATGCCCTCTCTTGCCACAGTTATCACATTTTCCATATTTGCATCGCCCGACATGATAACGTAGACAAAGAAGATCTAGATGGCTCTGGGCGAAATTGGCGACCGTGTGAAACCCTAGTTTTCTTTTCGTTTGTTCATACTGATTTCTTCTTGATTGATCTGGGTTAGCAATTGTGGTGTTGTCGTTCCTTCTGAGTAAGGATACTAGACTTTACCTTGCTTACTAAGCTTTTGACGTCAGGATTAGGGTTAGTTCTTTGTTTTTTCCTGCTAGGGTTTTGTTGTCAATTCGCTTGGGTTTCTTTGTTATTCGTATTTTCTGTACGTTGCATGGTTCTAGAGTTATTGTGGTATGGATTATAGTCAATTCAAGCCGTCGGATATGGATGCAAGACATGTCAAGCCGCCGGATATTTTGACTTCCTCGTTAAACCCTAATAAGGGATTTGCTACTAGGTTACTGAATATTGACGGCAAAACATTATGTCCGCGTAGGGGTGTTTTGTCTGATCAACAACAGGGACCGAAGGTAATTAATGTCATTGATGAACTTACCAAGATCACAGTTCCAGTTGAGCTTAATGCCGATGGCCACGATGTGGCTAAGCCTAATGCTGTGCATGATGAGGTTTTCTGGGAAGCTAATAAGGGGGAGAAATCAGTCTCGTATGCTGATAAGGTGCAGTCTACTCGTAAGAAAAGGGAGGTAAATTTCAGACTCTTGGAACCTAAGGAAACTAGAGATGATGCTGATATTGTTATACCGAAAGAGGTTGTTCAGCAGGTTCAAGACAAATTCGATAATGTCCTCTATGGTTATTTTTTAGGGAATAGATTGCCGTTTCCTGTGGTTGAGTATTATGCGAAGAATGTCTGGGCAAAATTTGGGTTTTCAAAACTTATGATGAACACGTCAGGTTTCTTTTTCTTTAAGTTTGACTCGAAGGATGGATTGACTAAGGTGTTGGAAGGAGGACCATGGTTAATACGAAAAGTCCCGTTATTTCTGAACATATGGTCCCCGAAGGTTACCCTTAAGAAAGACAGTATCAAAACCGTTCCAATATGGGTTAAATTGCACAATGTGCCGATTTCAGTTTATACTGATGATGGTTTGAGCTTGTTGGCTTCGAAGCTAGGGGTTCCTAAAAGGTTAGATTCCTATACAGCTGATATGTGTGTTGAAAACTGGGGTAGGAGTAGTTATGCTCGTGCGATGATTGAGTTAAATGCTGACAACGAGCTAAAGGATCACATTACTGTAGCTATCCCTAAAATGGATGAGGATGGGTTTATTATGGAACGGGTTAAAGTTGAATATGAGTGGAGGCCGTTACGCTGTAGTGCATGCTGTTTATTTGGTCATGTTGATAATACGTGTAGCAAGAAACCTAATGGCAAGGATAAGATGGTTACTGTTGACGAGGAGGGTTTTGTTACTGATAAAAGGAAGATGGCGAGGTACTCGTTCCCTCAAAAAAAGCAGAAACCTAAGGTTGTGTATAAACCTAAGACTAATAAATATCATGCAAGTACATCTGGAACGAAGGGGGATAATTCGGCGGCTATGAATACTAATGTGCAAGTGTCAAACTCCTTTGCGGTGCTTGATAATGATAAGAATGATGACAATAGGGATCCGACTAGTGCCAAGTCGATGATTGATGAAAATCATGGTACCCGAATACAACAACCTGATGAAGTTAAAGAGTTGAATCCGACAGAGATGGCTGATTTTATGAGTGGTAACCTGAATAATCAAAATTCTGAGGGGGCAAGCACTCCCGGTGACAATGGTTTTAATGGGTAGCTTAGCTGCTTGGAACATAAGGGGTCTGAACCAACCCCTGAAACAAAGTGAGGTTCGCCATTTTATTGCGGAGAATCATTTAAGTGTTTGTGCCATTTTAGAGTCTCATGTGGATGTTAATAAGCTGAATAAGATATGCGAGAAGGTTTTTCGGAATTGGAAGTGGACATCGAATGGAGGTATGTGTCATAGAGGTACGAGGGTGATATTGGGATGGAATGCGGATGATATTGATCTTATGGTTATATCCCAATCAGACCAGGTTATTCATGCTCAGGTATTGTTAAAATCGGTCAAAAAGAAGATATTTTGTTCTTTTGTGTATGCGGAAAACAAATATCAGGATAGGAGAAGCTTGTGGGCTGATTTGTGTAACTTTAAAGGCCTCACTCATGATACCCCTTGGGTTGTAATGGGTGATTTCAATGCCGCTTTGAATATGGAGGATTTTACCATGGGGCCGTCTTCCCACACAATAGCTATGCGAGAATTCTATGAGTGTATTCAAGAGGCAGAATTGATTGATGTTAAGAGTCATGGGTTGCATTATACTTGGAATCAAAAACCAAAGGATGGGGTAGGAATGCTAAAGAAGATCGACCGTATTATGGGTAACATCAAACTCTTGGATGTTTTTTCGGACGCTTATGCTATGTTTCAGCCGTTTCGTGTTTCAGATCATGCTCCTGCTATTCTGAAATTATTTTCTATGTCTACGGACCGTCCTAAACCTTTTAAGTTCCCAAACTTTATTGTGACAAAGCCTGAGTTCAACCAAGTTGTTATGTCTGAATGGAATAAAACCGTGGAGGGTGCTACCATGTTTTCTGTGGTTAAGAAAATGAAGGGTCTGAAATCTCACTTTAGGAGGATATTGCGTAACCAAGGTAATCTCCATAAAAGAGTTACTGGCTTACGGAATGAGCTGGACCAGATTCAAAAACAGGTGGAAGCTCATCCTTTTGATGCTGCTATTCGGTCTTCTGAAGCTATCTGTTTGCGAGATTTCAAGTCAGCGGTTTATGATGAGGAGTGTTTCTTGAAACAAAAATCTAAAGTGCAATGGTTATGCGCGGGTGATTCAAATACATCCTACTTTCATAATTGTGTGAAAAATAGGAATGCTAGAAATAAAATCAGTTGCATTAAGGATACGAATGGGAACCAGTATGAGGGAGTTGATGTCGCGGCTGCTTTGCTAAATCATTATTCAGGTTTCATGGGCACCGAAGATCAAGTGACTAGGTTGGATGATGCAGATCTGTTTGTTAATGTTTTGCAGCAGAATGTGGCGGAGAATATGGTGAGACAGGTTACCGATGATGAAGTTAAACAGGCCATGTTCAGTATAGGTGAGAATAAGGCTCCAGGTCCGGATGGATACACTTCAGCGTTTTTTAAAAATGCATGGGATGTTGTGGGCGGTGAAGTTACAAAGGCGGTGTGTGATTTCTTTAATAACGGCCAAATTCTTAAGCAAATTAACCATACGATTTTAGCGTTGGTGCCAAAGATTGATACTCCCAATACAGTTCTTGACTACAGGCCAATATCATGCTGCAATGTGATATATAAGTGTATTAGTAAAATAATCACTGATCGTTTGAAGGGATGTTTGGGGACTCTAGTGAACATCAACCAGTCGGCGTTTGTCCCTGGTAGAAAGATATCTGATAATATTCTTATTACGCAGGAGCTTATGCATAATTATCATGTGGATCGTGGTCCTCCGAGGTGTGCATTGAAGATTGATATCCAGAAAGCTTATGATACTGTAAGCTGGTTGTTTTTAGAAGCTATTTTATACCGGTTCGGTTTTCACCGGAAAATGGTTTCTTGGATTATGGCGTGTGTCACAACGGTATCCTACTCGGTTAGCGTAAATGGCGAGTTGCATGGTTATTTTTCAGGGAAACGGGGTCTACGTCAAGGAGATCCAATGTCCCCGTACCTTTTCACGTTTATTATGGAGGTGCTATCTCTCATGTTTCAAAAGATGGCGTTAAACCCTGCTTTCAAGTTCCATAGTCACTGTTCTAAACAAAAGATTATCAACGTCTCATTTGCTGATGACTTATTTGTTTTTGTTAATGGGGATACTGGATCGGTTCAGCTTATTCGGAATGTATTGGAGAAATTCACTAGTGTTTCGGGCCTGGTTCCTAGCTTGCCTAAGAGTACGATCTTTTTCTGCAATGTTCCAAGTCATGTAAAAGCTGAGATTCTGAGCCTGTTGCCGTTTCGTGAGGGTGAACTCCCGGTTCGCTACCTCTGGGTTCCCTTAATCTCTACTAAGTTATCTTTTAGAGATTGTCGGGTTCTGGTGGAACGTATGGAGAGGAAGGTTGATAATTGGATGTCTAAATTGTTATCTTTTGCAGGTCGATTGCAGCTCCTCAACTCTGTTCTTGCAGCTATGTATACGTATTGGGCCTCGGTATTTATTTTGCCAATGCGTATAGTGAAGGATCTGGAAAAGAGAATGCGAAGGTTTCTATGGAACGGGGGGCTCCTGGGAGTATTCGGTCAAAAGTCGCGTGGAAGGACGTTTGTTTGCCTAAGGAGGAGGGTGGTCTTGGAATGCGAAATATCTCAGATGTGAACAAAGCACCTATGATGTCGCATATTTGGAGCATTATTAGTAACCGGGAATCCCTGTGGGTAAAATGGATCCATTCTTACAAGATAAAAGGTAGAAATTTTTGGGAGATTCAAAGCCGTGGTAATTTGAGTTGGAGTTGGCGAAAGATTTTATCTATTCGTCCGTTGGTCAGACCTTATGTTTGGAAGTTGATTGGGAGCGGTTCCCAGACAAATGCGTGGAGTGATAATTGGTGCTCGTGCAGTCCGATCCGAAACTTCATTACGCCAAGGAGAATTGCCCAAGCGGGTTTTAATTTGCAAACTACTGTTGCGGAACTTGTAGACGCTGATGGCAACTGGCGGTGGCCTCAGGCATGGTATGATTTATTTCCAGTACTCATAAATGTCATGGATCATCCTCTTGTTCCTGATTCGGTTGACAGACTGGGATGGAAATCTGTGGAAGGAAAAATTGTGCATTTTAGCTCTTGGGAAGCTTGGAATAATCTTCGGGTAAGGGATAACAAGGTGGCTTGGGTGAATATGGTGTGGTATGGCCAATGCATTCCAAGACATTCTTTTCATCTTTGGTTAGTTCTAAAGAATAAGCTGAAGATGCAAGATAGGTTGGCAGTTTGGGAAGCGGGGAGTGAAACAAATTTACGTCTTATGTGCTGTCCCCTTTGTAACTATGGACGAGACTCAAGAGATCATTTATTCTTTCAATGCTCCTTTGCGGCCAAGATTTGGAGCATTGTCAAGGAAAAAATTGATATGGTAAATGTTAACGACTCGTGGAGCTCAATCATGGCGTGGATAGAGCTGAATGCGAGTTCAAAGAAACTGGAACACATTGTCTGTAAGCTTGTGGTAGCTGCCTCTACATACTTTATATGGCAAGAACGGAATAACCGGCTGTTTTCCGACATACACAGGAAGGAAGAGACGGTGGCACAGCTTATCTTTTATATGGTGCGGCTTCGTATAATGGGTTTTAAGATCGGACGAGACGTGAATTATAGGAAGCTTTTGGAAACATGGGGAGTAAAAGAAGACGAACCGGGCTAATTGCGAGTCTAGCTTGCTAGTGTATTGTTGTTAGTTAGCTTTGTTATTCGGGTTGTTTAGTTTTGTTTTGGCCGTTTTGTGAGTTGTTTTGTTTTGTTTTGCCTAGGCTTGGCCTGTCAAGCCTAGTAGTGTGTGTCAAACTCTTGTCGCACCCTGTTCTTTGATTCTTTATAAAATTCACCGGGGTAACCTTTCCCCAAAAGACATGATAACGTAGACAATTGTCGCACTTAGGTAGGATACCCATGTAGTCTTTTCCCTTTTTGGCCTTCTTCTTGTTACTCACCCGAGTAATCTTTTTAAAATTTGCGAGCTTTCTCTTGTTAGCTCCAGATGACTCTACAAGAGTCTCCTTTTTCTCTTCCATACTAGAAAACTTTCCTAGTCTAACCGCTTCTTCAGTGAGGGCAGCAACTTGTGTCGATGGCCTCGGTGATCGTTGAAGGTTTAGATGTTGTTACCAGGCTTAAAATCTGAGGTGCCAATCCCCCTATGAAACGTTCGACTCTCTTAAACTCTGGTCCCACCAGGAGCGTAGCAACTTTTGATAAATCGTTAAATCTCTGCACATACTCAGCTATCTTTGGTCCTTCCATTTTCAAGTTCCACAATTCAGTCTCCAATTTCTGGACTTCTGCCCTCGAGCAGTATCTCTTACGCATCAGTTCTTTCAGTTCGTCCCATGTCAATGCATACGCAGCGGTCTCGCCCATTGTCTGAACATGAAGGTTCAATGCATACGGAGCGAAGCGCTTCGAGCTGTGCAATGGCTTGTGAGATGCGCTCTTGTAGTTCTGCCGCTGTTGTTGGCGGAGGGTTGTTGGTATCGACGTTCCCTTGTATCGACATATTTTAAGAAGAAGATTGGTTAGGCCAGGTCTTATTTGTTCAGGGAGTGCATATGTATGTATGATACAAAAATCTTAAAGCAGTTTAATTTGTCAGTTGTAATCTAGCACAGTCTTTAAGCACATAATTAAGATTAATTAATTGTACGGTACCGGTAATTGTGAGGGTTGTCACACCCCTATCACGCATCACTCCGTTCCACCACGTAAGAGCACGCTTATCGAACACACTTGATGCAAATTCAACCTTACGCTCATTCGGACATTGCACATGTCTGAATGTGCTCTCGATACTCTCGAACCATTGCAGGAGCGCAGTTGCTCCTTGAGACCCAGAAAACTTTAGCGGCTTAGCAGAATTGAAATTCTTGAAGTTACACGGAACATTATTGTTATTATTGTTGTTGTATAACTGATGGATCTCGGTTACTACGCCAGGAAGTACTGCAGCCATTTGCTGAGCGACAAGGGCTGCGACTTCTTCAGCAGTAAAAGGTTGAGCATCACATCGAGGAGGCATTGTCTAAAAGGAAATATGAGAAACGAGTGACTTCGACAATTAGGAAAAGCAAAAGAGGTATTGAAAACATCGAAAAAACACAAGGAAGGCGATCATTTGTTCGTTACCTCGAACAAACAAACGACACGCAGTGACTAATCAAAGTAAATGGGCCAAAATAATGTATCGCGAAGACATGCTCGCCTATAAGTGAACACTCACCCCAAGAGTTCCCAGGTAAGAGTGACTGGTCCGATTATGTGGATTTGTACGAACACTCTAGCCTTAGACAGAAAACTCAGGGTACAGGCATTCACTCTTCCAGTTTGCACGTGTTCACATTATTTAGACCCAAACATTGACAAGATTTTGAAAACTCAGAAGGCACTAAGCCAAATATGAGTCAAACTGGAAGGGTTCAAAACCTAGTAATCAATCATCCTAGAACGGATGATTAATTTTCGAAGCAGATTCGAAATTTGTGTTCTCGTTGTGGTTATCACCTAAGGATAGGTGACGGTTTTGTTTTAAAATCTAAACGCAAATTTCCTTGAGTTAGGGTCCTAAAAGTTATAGTCTAGGTCAAAGCATTACTAATAACCTAATTCCCTATAACTATTGGCTCTGATACCAACTCTTCTGTCACACCCCGACCACATAAAACAACAAATCGTGGCGGAAACATCGAGGAGTGTTGTAACAGAATTATTGTTTCACAACCATGGATACAAAAAGTTTCATTTTATTAGAATATTTACATTGTTTTAACACAAAACAAACGAGTTACATATCGACTATCACTGTTATTATGTCACTAAGGCCTCGTCCAAATCCTATGTGACACATGCATCCTAGCAATCAACATCAAGCAATAACACCTAAAACATATGTAAAAACAAAGTCAGCAAAGAAATGGTGGCGAGCACATAGGTTTTATGAGAGTATTGGATTCATGGCTCGTTTATATGTTGCAGTACTTTATTAGACTACAAGAGTCAAAAATACAAACCTCGTTTTGAAAAGTGTATTGCAACATAGTTAACCAACTCAAATCAAGTTGGTTATAGTTTATAAAATCTCGCAGCCATGATTCTTAACCCCAAAACATTGGTTTTAGTAAACCAGTTCGTAAAACATCTCGTAAAAACTCGTTAATAAAACTCGTATGGTTTATATCTTCTCGAAAACATCGTTATGTGACATCGTGATAACCTCGTTTACCCAAGTGAACTAATAACCCCACGGTATGAAGTATGAGGAAAACACTTATATATAAGAAGTACCAGCGGCGTATCTACCATGTTTTCATCACATTACACCCGTCCCGTTATCTAATCACTAACCAAAAACCAATCGTTTACCCAATTCGTTTAACTCGTTTAAGTCGTTTCGAAATCGTTTAACTCGTTGAAATCATCCTCGTTTTAATTATGAAAACTACTTTTGGTCATCTCGCTAATAACATTCAAACCTTCGTGACTCGACTATCTCGCTTCTCGCATTAACAAACCACCAAAGGGTAAGTTAACTATCACAGATTCAGTCGTTACCCACATAACCCCCACACATAACCATTGGTGTAGTCTGATAACGGGATTCGTCAGAACCTATGGTACCATAACCTAATACTGGTCGGCTTGATCAATGTTAATGAATGTCATTCGTTATGTAAATACGTCCAACAAGTTTGTTCACATTATCGAAATCATTATTAGTTTTATATAAACCATATCAATCGTTTTTAAAACCATCGTTAAAATCTCGAAAACATTTAGCACAAACGAATCACCCCAAAACAATTGAAAACATTAAAATAGGGGAACTATGTACTCACATGAAGTGCAAAGTATCCTCAATCTAAAGAACTTCAACAAACTCAAGCAAACCAGGGAAATTCAAATAGTACCTAATAATCGAATCACTAGTCAAATAATCGACACCTAAATCGGAAGATCGGATAGAATGAGGTCTTGTAAACCAAATGAGTGTTGGAACTCACGTGATATGGTTTAACAAAGCCTACATACTAAATCGGAACCTAACCTAAGTGCTTTCGACCCATTGCGACCCATTTTTTTTTGGGTAAAGGGTTACCCCGGTGATTCTATATATTCACAACCACATAAAACAAGTAGTGTAGAAAGCCTACACTAGTTCACTCATGAGACATGCCCCATGAATGTAAACAAAAAACAACCAATCATGCCAACGAAAGAGAAAAAACTACTAGACTCTAATCTAGAAAAACACAAAAACAATTAACGACTACTCAACCCCCTTCAATCTCATTAGATAGACTTTGAATCTCCCAATCATCCATAAGCTTCTGAACTCTAGTAGTATTCTTCAGCTTCACTCCCATCAGCTTATACCGAACCATTTGAACAATAGAAGCACTTAAAGTTTCTGGAGGTCTTAACTGGTTCTTAAACAACCTAGCATTCCGCTCCTGCCAAATCATGTAACACGAAGCCGCAACTAAAATTCTAGCCACCAGATTTGACGCAGACTTCGACCGGGCACGAACTAGAAGCCACTCCACATATCCCCCCAAATCGGCTGAACCAAATCCATACCAACCTTTTTTCTAACCATGTGCCAGACTTGAGACGAAAATTTGCACTCAAAAAATAAGTGATTATGTGAGTCAAAATTCTCATAACAAAGCAAGCAGCACATCATGTTCATATTTTTCCTTCGAGACAGATCCCATCCCAATATTTTATCCTGAGTAAGTAACTTACCCCTCATAATTAACCACATTAGGAAGGCATGCTTCGGAATACATTGGGAAAACCACACAATAGAACACCACAGAATTTCAGGTTCTGTATAACGAATCGAATTCCAAACACCTGAAGCCGAAAACTCGCTAATATGATTACCATCACGCCAAACCATCCTGTCTCTTTTATTCGGGTCAAAATTCACATTATCAAGCTGAATAAGAACCGGATACAGATCCCTCCAAGCTGTAGGCCACCTCCAAACTCCATTATTTCTAATATCAGCAACAGTATCCTCCAAAGTAAAACCCGCATTCGAGATCACTCTAGGTGACAGAACATCACCCAGCGGCCCTAAGGAGCACCATAAATCATACCATGCTGAAGTTGTGGTACCGTTACCAACCTCGGTCCAAACATGATTTCGCATTAACGGTCTCAGTTGTAATAATTTCCGCCAAGACCAGCAACAATTGCTAGGCACAGTGCATCTCCAGAAACTTTTACCTTTAATCCTGTACGAATGAACCCAATCTACCCACAAAGACTTGCGTTTAGTAATAATACTCCACATGTGAGAAGTCATAAGAGCTTTGTTAATATCACCAATACGTCTAATGCCTAACCCACCTTCATATTTCGGAATACAAATAGCCTTCCAAGAAACTTTCGCTTTCCCTTTATGAAAATTGCAATCTTGAGACCAAAGAAAATTTCGCATTCTCGCTTCTAAGTCATTAACCACTCGAGTCGGCAATATGAAAACAGAAGACCAATAAATATGCATAGAGGACAAAACTGATATTATAAGTTGTAACCTGCCAGCAAAAGAAAGCATCCTGTTCCTCCAATGCATAATACGCTTCTCAAGCTTTTCCACAAGAACATTACAATCTTTATACAAAAGCCTAGAAGAAATGAGAGGCACCCCCAAGTACCTGACTGGAAGCGTACCCTCCACAAAAGGCATAATTCTCAAAATAGCACTTTTAATGTAGCTAGGCACATTGCAAAAGAAAACCGTACTTTTTTGAACACTAGGAACCAACCCTGACATTTTGGTAAAAGAATCCAACGACCTCATAATAAACTTTGCCAAGGCAATCTCACCTCTAGCAAACAGAAACAAATCATCTGCAAAACATAGATTTATAATTTGCTGCCTTTCACACCGATTATGAAACTTAAACGAGGAATCAATTCTTATCGAGTGGTGCAGAATGGCTGTCAAAATTTCCATAACAAGAGTGAAAAGATATGGGGATAATGGATCCCCTTGCCTTAGCCCACGATTTCCCTTGAAATAACCATGAACATTACCATTAACACAAACAGAATATGAAGTAGTTGAAACACATACCATGATCCAATTCACCATCTTGATATTGAAACCAAACCCAATAAGAATACTCCTTAGAAAATTCCAGTCAACCGTATCATAGGCTTTTTGAATATCAACTTTAAAAGCGCACCGTGGCGGGCCAACATTCCTATGATAATTATGCATAAGCTCTTGAGTCAACAGAATATTATCCGAGATTTTCCTTCCTGGGACAAATGCATATTGGTTTATACTAACTATCTCGTTTAGAGCCCCCTTTACTCTATCCGCAATAATTTTGCTAATGCACTTATATAAGACATTGCAACAAGCAATAGGTCGATAATCAGTAATAACCGAAGGTGTAGGAACTTTCGGCACAAGCACAATAAGAGTATGGTTTAACTCGCGTAACAAATTCCCTGTATCAAAGAAATCAATAATAGCTTTAGAGACATCCACCCCAACAATATTCCATGCACTCTTGAAAAACGCAGCAGTGTAACCGTCCGGACCCGGGGCCTTATCAATACCAATAGAAAACATAGCCGCTTTCACTTCCTCCACAGAAACCTGACGAATCATATGGAGAGCCATAGCCGAATTCAAAGTATTAGAAAATAAATCTGGCGATGGAAGCATAGAAACGTCCCCTGTACACCCCAAGAAATTCTCATAATGACTAACAAAAGCATCATGAACCATATCACCTTCAAACACATTTCCACTCAAATCCCGAATAATATCAATCCTGCTACGATGATTCCTATTTTTCAGAGCAGAATGGAAAAATGCAGTGTTCATGTCTCCAGCACACAACCAATCTACTTTAGATTTCTGCTTCAGAAAGCGTTCCTCATCAAGTAACGCTTCTTGATAACAGTTTGTAACTGTAGATTCTTCAACTCTAAGGGCAGCATTCAAAGGATCCTTATCTATAGACTGCTGAATGCTCTCAAGCCTTGTACGAAGCTCATTGGTTTTATTGTGAAGGTTACCTTGTTTATGTTGGACTCTGTATGCCCAAGACACATATTAAATTGATGTGGCTAGTACGATATGATCCAAGTCGGGTCATACCCAATAACAAGCTAGACAAACACCTACAATATTTATTTATGATATGATCAAACAAATAAATATCAACACTTAGAATATTTGGAAATCGGTTTTCTAAATAATTGCACTTGATAAACTAATAAATTATATGGATAATTTATTTTGAGAGAGAATATTTTATTTTGTTATTTAATGGGTTAAATAACATAATAAAGTAGTATAAGGCTTATAACATGTGATCTTACAATTTTATAAAAGTTATAAAATTATATATATGTCTTAAATTGTTATTATAAGAAAATTATTGAATTTTTTTTTAAAATAAAAGCTAGGGCCGCCCCCCTCATGGGAATACACAAAAGATTTTTGGTCCAATCATAAAGCATGCATTTTTGCATGTCTAGGTGATGCTTGATTGGCCATTTTGTGTGGCAACTTCTCTCTCATCCTTTTAAGAAAAGGAGTTGCAAGACTTAGAAGAAATACACCATTTTCTTTCAAGTTTTTTCAAGTTGCAAGAACTCAAAAACTCTCTAAAATTTCGGCCAAGAGCTGATTATTAGAGGGATTTTTGTGAGCTTCAAGTGTAGAAATCCTAGCAATCTCAAGGTGTTTGTTGGAGCTTTCGGGTATACTAGCTTGAGGCTTTCTCGTTTGGAAGCTACCATTCAAGATTCATCATCATCTTCCATCTCCTTGCTCCAAAGAAAGGTTGAACTCTCAAACACCCTATGGTTGTATTTTGATAGCATGTATGTCATATATGGATCCGGTTTTGGGTTTTTGCATTTAAAAGAGTTTTAAATCTTGTAAAGTAACATGTTTTAAATCCTTATTCCGCTGCGTTTTAATTTTATTCGGATAAAATTAGCTTTGATAAACATGTACAAAACCCAACAATGGCATCTAGAGCCGCTTATATGAGTGCATGCTTCATTGGTTTTAAAATTTTCGGGTTTTGGGTTTGGTTAAACCCTATGGCCGAAAGTTTTGACCATGGTTCTCCTTTTATTTTTCAAGATTTATTTCTTACATGCATAAAGGAATCTTGAAAAAAATTATATCATATGGATGATTTGTTTTGTTTGGACAAAAACCCACATTTTTCGGTTTTTCATTCTTGGCCGAAAAATATAGGTTGTAAAAGGAAACCATTATTTTGCTCTTGAAATTTATATATATTTGGATATATATTTTGGTGTTCATAACCTAGCCATGACCTTGTGTGAATATGTTTGTGTTTGTGATTTTGTTAAATTATTCAATGGGTTGTAATAATTATTTTGTCTTCCATTTGTAAAAATATGTAATTTATTTATTTTCATTTGGTATGTAAGTAAATAGATTAGATGCATTTATTTTACTAGAAAAATGTATTAGGATACTTTTATGTAAAAGAAGATGCACACAAAAATGCGGTTTTGGTTTTGCCAATTTCGGGCAAAAAGGACTTCATAGTTCTTAACGGGATTTTAGCCCGATAACCAAAACACATTTTGAAGTCCAAAGGGGTTTGGAGCTGAATTTAAAAGACATTTGGAAGCTCAAAAGAAGTGAAGAAATCACAACACAAGATGAAGACTTGAAGCATTTGGATGCGGGATCAAGTGGGAGTTCACCGACACCTTTTGTGTCCATATTCACCCTTTAGGAAGGACCTTTTGACACACTTGTTTCGGCTAACAAGTGTGGTCAAAATAGTTGGCTATGGTTATGCACCTTTTATCATATGTGTTGTGCTTGTATGGTTATATTTTATTTATGGTTGTTTGGATGATATTTGGATAGGCATACTTAACAACTAATAACCCGTAACAAGCTTATAATTGGTTCTTACAAAATCATTAAAACGATTAATAAAAGGTTTATTAAAAATTAATGATTTTATAATAAAATGGGTTTTATTAAAAGAACCTTGAAAATTGGTTTTCACTAAAGTACCATTGATTTGAATGCATGCAAATATATGGTACATAAAATTTTTCTAAACTAGAATTTTGAAAAATAAAAATCCCTTTTATAAAACAAGTCAAACACCATCCTTTTATACAACACTCAAATTACTTGGGAACTCTTTGTGGGATAAAGGTCACCTAACCACATTTGAGGAAACTTGTATATTTGAGGTGGGTTTACCATGTTTGTGGGATAAAGGTCACCTAACCACTTATGTGTATAAACTCACACGTGTGTGTAAGTTGGACGACTTGATTTGGAAACCATGAACTTAGGGTCACCGAAGCATGACGAACAAATGGTGTTGATGGGATTAAACATGCCAACTAAACATAAAGATGTTTAACCGATCCCATATAGCTAGAAGTTGTAAAGGGTTGCAATCGTCAAACGTTGACTACCTTGTTAATTTAAATAATGGGATAAAGGTCACCTAACCAATATTTAAATGTAACGTTGGATTCTAGATTTTAATTATTAATTGTCTATGAGACGTTAAAAGGGTATTAATGATTAAAATTTTAATAATATCGAAAATACTAAAATTGAACTTTGTTAAATTTTGTAGATGGCCGCTAACAATGCAAACCCAATTAACCAAACCGTCCGTAACCTATCACTAAGAACCATCCTTGAAAAGGATCGTCTCAACCATAGCAACTTCATGGATTGGTTTCGAAACTTGAGAATTGTTCTCAAGCAAGAGAAGATATCCTATGTGTTGGACGATCCTATTCCCGATCAACCTGACGAGGAAGATGTAGAAGCCTACAATGATTGGGTTAAATATACCGAGGACTCCATGCAAGCCTCTTGCCTCATGTTGGGAACTATGATTCCCGAGATTCAAAAGGACTTTGAACATCATGGGGCATACGACATGATTACCCAATTGAAGGAAATGTTCCTACAACAAGCAAGGGTAGAACGCTTCGAAACGGTTCGAGCGCTTCATGCATGTCGAATGGAGGAAACCCAATCGGTCTCATCTTACGTCCTAAAAATGAAAAGCCACATTGATCGCCTCGAAAGGCTCAATTGTCCCGTCTCTAAAGAGTTGGCTACGGATTTGATCCTCAACTCTTTAACAAAGAAATTTGAGAGCTTTGTTATGAACTATAACATGAATGGATGGGACAAGAGCATTGGTGAGCTTCATGCAATGCTCAAAACGGCCGAAGCGGGAATGGGTAAAAAGGCTTTACCCGTTCTAACGATCAATGAGGGAGGCAAGAAGGGACATCACTCCGACTCCAAGGCAAATGTTGCCAAAGGGAAGGGGCACGTCAAAGGGAAGGGAAAAAGAAAGGCTAAAGCAGAACCACCAAAACCAAAAGAGAAGAAGGCAAAGGTTGCCACGAGCGATCCATGCTTTGAGTGTGGAGAGATAGGGCATTGGAAAAGGAATTGTCCAACCTATCTCAAAGAGTTGAAAAACAAGAGGGATGCAGGGCAAACCTCAGGTACAATCTTTATGATACATATTGATCTAAATGTTATTTCTTCTAACACATGGGTATTAGATACCGGATGTGGAACTCATATTTGCAATTCGTTGCAGGGGTTCAAAAGAAATAAGCATTACAAGAAGGGAGACACTAGTCTCTTCATGGGCAATGGAGCGAAGGTTCAAGTTGAAGCCCAAGGAGACTATGTTTTAAAACTTCCAAGTGGTTTGGAAATATGTTTGAAAAATGTTTTGTATGCTCCTAGTTTGACTAGGAACATTATTTCTGTTTCCCTTTTAAGACAATATGGATTTGATTTGAAGTTTGTGAACAATGAAATTTATGCTTTGATGAATGACATGTTCTACTTTAAAGCTACGCCTTCAAATGGTATTTATGAATTGGTTCATGATAATACATCATTTGATAATTCGATGTACCAAGCAAACACCAAGAAACTCAAAACGGATTTGAGTGAGACCTATCTTTGGCATTATCGTCTTGGTCATATAAACAGAAGTCGCATGCAAACACTTCAAAAGAATGGCCTTTTGGAAACAAATGAAATTGGTTCATTTGATACATGTGAATCTTGTTTACAAGGTAAAATGACCAAGAAACCCTTTAGTGGCACAAACCAAAGGGCAAAAGATTTATTAGGCATCATACATTCGGATGTATGTGGTCCTTTTAAGCCAATGACTAGGAATGGTGAAAGATACTTCGTAACTTTTACCGATGACTTCAGTCGTTATGGTTATGTGTACTTGCTAAGACACAAAGATGAAGTTTTTGAAACGTTCAAAATCTTCCAAAACGAAGTAGAGAATCAACTCACCAAGACAATCAAAGTTCTTCGTTCCGATAGAGGAGGTGAATACCTTAGTGATGCCTTTCAAGATCATCTTAGGAGTTGTGGGATCATCTCACAACTTACTCCACCTGGAACACCACAACATAATGGTGTGTCTGAGAGGAGGAATCGAACTCTATTGGATATGGTTCGATCGATGATGGCTAGAAGCACATTGCCTCTATCATTTTGGGGTTACGCTTTGCTCTCCGCGGCTCGTATATTAAATATGGCCCCAACCAAGAAAGTGGATAAGACACCTTTTGAAATATGGCATGGAACGGTTCCATCATTATCATATTTGAAGGTATGGGGTTGTGATGCTTATGTAAAGCAATACACCCCAAACAAGTTAGAAGTACGATCCAT
Organism: Helianthus tuberosus; assembly: GCA_030545235.1. Taxonomy (NCBI): domain Eukaryota; kingdom Viridiplantae; phylum Streptophyta; class Magnoliopsida; order Asterales; family Asteraceae; genus Helianthus; species Helianthus tuberosus. The sequence continues at coordinate 1,122,987 of JARYGA010027604.1, read as the reverse complement.
TAAGTGTATCTTCGTAGGATATCCTAAAGATGATATAGGATATTATTTCTACGATCCAGCAGAGCAAAAGGTATTTGTTGCTCGAAAGGGTAAGTTCTTGGAGGATAAGTTCCTCATGGAAGGAACTAGTAGAACAGTGGAACTTGATGAGGATCAAGAACCACAAGCCGATACACGTTTGGTTGATACTAGCACTCAACAAGAGGTTGTTGAAAATAATCAAATGGTTGATCAACATACACAAAACGTTCGCAAATCTGGTAGAATTAGTAATCCACCTGAAAGATATGGATTTTTCATGGATGGATGCTATGTGGTAGATTCAGATGAACCAACCACATACCATGATGCAATGTCAAAATCCGATTGCGACAAATGGCTTGAGGCTATGAACGTAGAGATGCAATCCATGTATGACAACCAAGTTTGGGAATTGGTTGTGCCACCTCTTAATTCCAAAGTAGTTGGAAGTAAGTGGGTTTTCAAGAAGAAAACAGATATGCATGGTAACTTGGATACTTATAAAGCGAGACTTGTAGCAAAAGGTTTCACTCAAACTCAAGGGGTTGATTATGATGAGACCTTCTCGCCAGTGGCAATGCTAAAGTCGATTAGGATATTATTTGCCATAGCTACATATTATGACTATGAGATTTGGCAAATGGATGTCAAAACGGCTTTCCTCAATGGATATCTTGATGAAGATGTCTATATGGTTCAGCCTGAAGGTTTTGTCGATCCAAAACATCCTAACAAAGTGTGCAAGTTAAAGAAATCAATCTATGGATTGAAACAAGCATCGAGAAGTTGGAATCACCGTTTTGATGAAGAAATTAGGAATTTTGGGTTCATCAAGAACGGGGATGAAGCTTGTGTGTATAAGAAAGCTAGTGGGAGCACCGTCACTTTCTTAGTATTGTATGTCGATGACATTCTACTATTTGGAAATGACATTCCAACCATGGAAGGTGTAAAAGCCTGGCTTGGAAGATGCTTTTCCATTAAAGATCTTGGAGAAGCTGCCTATATTTTGGGAATAAAGATCTATAGGGATAGATCAAGGCGCTTGATAGGTTTAAACCAAAGTGCATACATTGACAAGGTCTTGAAAAGGTTCAAGATGGAGAACTCTAAGAAAGGTTTGGTACCTATTCAAAAGGGGACAATATTGAATGTGACTCAATGTCCAAGCTCAAAGGATGAGCAAGAAAGAATGAAAGGAATCCCATATGCTTCTGCTATAGGATCCATAATGTATGCAATGATATGCACTAGACCGGACGTGTCATGCGCTTTAAGCATGACAAGTAGATACCAGCAAAATCCAGGTAACAGTCATTGGATGGCTGTTAAGAGCATATTGAAATACCTTAGGAGGACTAAGGATATGTTTCTAATATATGGATCTGGTGAAGAGGAACTCGTTGTAAAGGGTTACACGGATGCGAGTTTCCAAACTGATCGAGATGGTTCTCGATCACAATCTGGGTATGTCTTCATTTTGAATGGAGCTGCAGTCTCTTGGAAGAGCTCGAAGCAGGATGTTGTAGCATTGTCCACTACAGAATCAGAATACATCGCCGCCTCATTGGCAGCACAAGAAGCTGCGTGGTTAAAGAAGTTCATTGCCGACCTAGGGGTAGTCCCTACCATTCAAGACCCCCTAGAGATATTTTGTGATAACTAGGGTGCGATTGCTCAAATCAAGGAACCTCGTGCACATCAAAAGACTAGGCACATTGAGCGGAGATTCAACTACATAAGGGATGAAGTTGAAAAGGGAAAGATATGTATTCGCAAAGTTCACACCGATCAAAACATTGCGGATCCACTCACGAAGCTCCTTGAACGGCCAAAACATGAGGGTCATACTTGTGCCTTAGGACTTCGATATTCTAGTGATTGGATTTGATCTATTTTGTATTTGGATATTGGAACAATTGTTATTTTAACTCTTTTATGGTATTTTGAGTTATGTTCCATTTTAGCATGTTTAAATCCGTGAATAAATTAATTATTCTAAAAGTCCGTAGTCGATCATAATTGTGGGAACAAATATGAATGTAAGACTATTATGAACTTGGATTGGTGGATATTCATTAGGTATGAATATAGAGCAAAGTGTTGCTGCCAAAGTTCATAGATATTTGTGGGATACAAATATTGGACTGACCCGCTCTCAAATGTTACTGCATGGAATCATTTATGATTGATCATAAGTAAATTTGAGCAAAGGCGAATATCATAGTATCCTCTGACCTGAGATACATATTGGGTCTTGATATTCACCAAATATTATGCCTTGACTTAGTTCTTCGCTGTCTGTAATTAGATAGTACATAAGACTAAGCTCAGGTATGGTACGAGGTGATTGTGAGAGACGTATGTAGTCAAGAAGGGATTTGTTCCTCTTATTCGTTGAGAGTAAGATGTCTAAGGCCTGCTTAAGTTAAATCAACAGAGAATGATCACACTGTGTCTCTGGATTTGACATGACATCTGTAACGAAAGGATAAATGATAGATTCACCAAAATCATTTTCAAGTAAGGGACTTGAAGGGGATGATGTTATTGAATGGCACTTCGTCATACGTATTAGGGGTAGTAAACCGTTGTTAGGCGTCATTTACTGCTTGCATCAATCTTCTATGTATCTTGTGCAAGTGGGAGATTGTTGGACTCTGTATGCCCAAGACACATATTAAATTGATGTGGCTAGTACGATATGATCCAAGTCGGGTCATACCCAATAACAAGCTAGACAAACACCTACAATATTTATTTATGATATGATCAAACAAATAAATATCAACACTTAGAATATTTGGAAATCGGTTTTCTAAATAATTGCACTTGATAAACTAATAAATTATATGGATAATTTATTTTGAGAGAGAATATTTTATTTTGTTATTTAATGGGTTAAATAACATAATAAAGTAGTATAAGGCTTATAACATGTGATCTTACAATTTTATAAAAGTTATAAAATTATATATATGTCTTAAATTGTTATTATAAGAAAATTATTGAATTTTTTTTTAAAATAAAAGCTAGGGCCGCCCCCCTCATGGGAATACACAAAAGATTTTTGGTCCAATCATAAAGCATGCATTTTTGCATGTCTAGGTGATGCTTGATTGGCCATTTTGTGTGGCAACTTCTCTCTCATCCTTTTAAGAAAAGGAGTTGCAAGACTTAGAAGAAATACACCATTTTTCTTTCAAGTTTTTTCAAGTTGCAAGAACTCAAAAACTCTCTAAAATTTCGGCCAAGAGCTGATTATTAGAGGGATTTTTGTGAGCTTCAAGTGTAGAAATCCTAGCAATCTCAAGGTGTTTGTTGGAGCTTTCGGGTATACTAGCTTGAGGCTTTCTCGTTTGGAAGCTACCATTCAAGATTCATCATCATCTTCCATCTCCTTGCTCCAAAGAAAGGTTGAACTCTCAAACACCCTATGGTTGTATTTTGATAGCATGTATGTCATATATGGATCCGGTTTTGGGTTTTTGCATTTAAAAGAGGTTTAAATCTTGTAAAGTAACATGTTTTAAATCCTTATTCCGCTGCGTTTTAATTTTATTCGGATAAAATTAGCTTTGATAAACATGTACAAAACCCAACAGTTTAAACAGAAGAGCGCGAAGAGGCCGTTTAAGCAGCCGAAGCCTTTTAACAACCGAAAACTGATGCACACCATTAACTCTAGTATCCCAAGTTCTATTGACAATATCTAAAAATTCCGGTTTATGAACCAAAAAATTCGCAAATTTAAATGGTCTCGGTTTCAACTTGCCAGCTTCAGGAATTTTTAGGACACAAGGAGAGTGATCCGAAAGACGATATGGCTGAAAAACTGCTACCGCACGCGGAAAGTTAGAAACAAATTGAGTATTTCCCAAAACACGATCAATTTTCTTTAGTAATCCGACGCCCTTCTTTGGTTTTTGATTCCACGTAAAATGGATTCCCGAACTATTAATGTCAAACATCTCAATATCATCCACACACGACTGAAAATCCCTCATGCCAATAGAAAACGAAGACGTTCCCAAAGATTTATCTTCCAGATTTAGAGCCGAGTTAAAATCACCCATAACGAACCAAGGATTATCACCAACTAAAACTTTGTGCATTGAAAGACTTTGCCATAGATTTCTACGAGAGACATAATAGTTTGCGGCATACACAAAAGAACAAAAAACCCTCCGCTTATCCAATTTAAAAATAAGCTGTAAATGCATAACCTGATCAGATTGATCTAGCACCATGACATCAAATATAGCTGGATTCCATCCGATAATGATTCTAGTACCTTTAACACACTTTGCACCATTTGACGTCCACTCCCAAGACCGAAAAACAGAATTACAAACTTTATCAAGCTTACCAATATCAACATGCGATTCCAAAATAGCACACAAACTAAGATTATACTCCTTCACCACCTGCCGAACCTCTGATTGTTTAAGAGAGCGGTTCAACCCTCTAATATTCCACGATGCAATACTAACCATCTTTAACCGCTGTAGAAGGAGTGCTTGCCCCTTTAGAATCCTTCGGCTTGTGAGAACCTCCCACCATAAACTCATTTGTTTCGTTATAAACTTCCGTTACCTCCTCATCCTCGGAGTCTTCAAACCCATCCCCATTCGGGCCTTTACTACTCTGTCCACCTTCCATATCACCAGAACTTAAAACATTAAAAGGATTCGCTGACTGAAAGTTACCAGCCGATTTGATGTTTAAAACCTGTTTCTGTTTATTAGTAATCGGTCTATACTCAAACTTTTGTTTAGGTTTCGGAATTTGTATACCCGGTTTCCTAGCAACCTTCTTGCTTTGCACTTCCATATACCCGTCTTCATCAACTCTAGGAATCGTTTTCATTGGAGCTTTACCTTGATTACCTTGATATTTACCAGCTTTCTGAGGAGCATTTTTCCTTGGATTTTTAGGGCATGCATCATTAGAATGGCCAAAAACGCACCAAGTCGAGCACCTTAGAGGATCCCATTCATATTCAACATACATTGTTTCCTTGATAAAACCCTCACCATTCGGATTTGGGATAGCCATTGTGATCTTCTCTTTATGATCTTTATCCGCTGACACTTCAATAAGAGCACGGGCATAACTACTTCTACCCCAATTATCCACACACATATCCGTAGTGTATGAATCAAGCATTTTTGGATCACCGATGGCCGTCGCAATCATACTTAGACCGTCCTCCGTGTAAGCAACAATGGGTACTTCATGCACTTTTACCCAAAGTTGAACTTTATTAACCTCCTTCTTCTCTAGCTTGGTAGTAGGTGTCCATTCCTGAAGAAAGAATGGTTGTGAACGAATAATCCACGGACCAGCAGCTAGAACATCCAACATACCTTTATGATCTTCGAATTTAAAAAAGAAAAAGCCATTTGCATTCATCATCGACTTCTGTAACCCAAACTTTTTCCAGTTATTTTTCACAAAATAATCAACCACAGGATATGCAATACGATCTCCCAAAAAGTACCCATACAAAGTATTCGCTAACCTATCCTGAACTACCCGAACCGATTCAACCGGGAGCACAATATCACAATCTTCATGTTGCACTGAGCTTTCAAGGGACCTGAAGTTTACTTTCTTGACTTTCTGATTTTTCACCGAGTCCGCATAAGACATGGGTTTTATCACCTGTTCACCCCCATCAAGTACACTCGGTCCACCTTGATTCAGATCAGAATTCAGATTACCAGTTATAACCGGCTGATTACCAGTTATAACCGGCTCCGTTATTGTACTCTCCTGCATATTCCCACCATCATGTATAGTTTTATTCAGATTCTCCATGTCCGGTGAAGATTCCTTGGCAGCATCAGCCACAGGAACCGGAACGGAGACCTTTTCAAGTTCATCAATTACATTGATTGGTCTTGGTTCAGCATTCGACTTGAAGATTCCCCTACGCGCGGGTTTCAGATTGCCATCATTCAAACCATGACTACCGCTGCCCTTAGAGAACAATGGAGGCTTTCCACGATCATGTTGAAAGTCAGATTTTTTACGACCATCCATTCTGAATAAATCTCCTCTCTCAAAACTACGAAAAGCAGAAAACCATGCACCACAAGAAAACCAGAAAACCGAAAACACAAAAGTAAAACAGAAAAAAAACCCTAATCCATAGTTCTTACAAACTTGAATAGCGAAATTGGTAAATCTATATATCGACTAACCAGCAACTCTATGCAGAATGATCAGACATATGAACAGGGCGGCGACTAAGAATCAAAAGAAAACCCTACTTCCAAACGGACACAAATGCTAGTTCGTTACACAGATTTAGCAAGCCAAATCAATGATCACAGACTGTTATACATTTGATTACGAAAAGAAGGAAGGATCAACAAGAGGAAAAAATCGCCATGCTAGGAGAGAGAGCATTCCCCATTGCGACCCATTAAGGTAGCTTACGCCACTTTAACGCGTCGTTCGCGCAAATGCGCGTTCGAGACGTCTAACTAGTCCTATGACAAGTATTATATGCCTAAACATGTTGCATAATCAATTATGTGGCAAAAGTTTATGTTTTTTTTTTGGTAAAGGGTTACCCCGGTGATTCTATATATCAACAAACCAAAAAATACAAGTAGCGTGGAAAAACCCACACTAGTTCAAACATGGGACACCCCCCATGAAAGTAAGCCCGGAAAACAAAAACAAAAACAAAAACAAAAAGCCAAAAACATCAAACAAGACAACTAGACTATAATCTAGAAAAAACAAACAAACTTAATCAGCCTCCATCATCATCCAAATGGTTTGAATAAATCCCCCAAGATTCCAGCAATCATCGAACATTAGTGCTCTCCTTAAACTTAACCCCCATTAGCTTATATCGAACCGTCTGCAAGATTAAATAACTCAGAACGTCTGGAGGTCTCGTCTGGTTCTTGAAAATTCTGGAATTACGTTCTTGTCAAACAAAATAGATCGCAGCTGCTACTATAAGCCGACTAATGAAATTAATCGCTGATTTCGAATTGGCACGAGCCGCTAGCCAGTCTACAATATCTTCCCATTCTGAAGGAACAGTATTCATACCCCCTTACCACGAACCTTGATCCAAACTTGAGTCGAGTAGTTACAATCAAAAAACAGATCATTATGAGAGTCAGTATCCGCGTAGCACAGAAGACAGCACATCATATTCATATTTTTCCTTCTCGACAAATCCCACTGCAGAATTTTATCTTGAGTTAGGAGCTTACGACGTATCACCAACCACATGAAGAAAGCATGCTTCGGAATACATTATGAGAACCATACAAGTTTAACCCAATCAACCTCCTCGGCTCGATGTCTAATAGAGTGCCAAACCCGAGAAGATGAGTGTTCAGCTAGATCATTGCCATCCTTCCACAAGAGCTAATCAGAACGATTAGAATCCAGATGAACGTTATCAAGCTGGATTAAGACAGGAAAAATATCCCTCCATGCCACAGGCCACCTCCAAACCCCGTTATCATGAATCTCCTGAACTGTAGAGTTAAGAGAAAAACCTGCATTTGAGATGGTTCTGGGAGTCAAAATATTACCAAGTGGACCTAAATGACTCCACCAATCAAACCAAGCTGATGTGTTGCTTCCATCACCTAACTTAGACCAGATAAAATCTCTAATAAGAGGCCTAAGCTGTAATAACTTCCGCCAACTACAACAACTAGACGCCACTGCCTTGCAAATCCAGAAACTATTCCCTTTGAGCCTATACGAGTGAACCCAAGCCACCCACAGAGAGTCACGTCTAACCAGAATGCTCCAAATGTGAGAAATCATTAGCGCTTTATTTACATCCCCAATTCTGCGAATACCTAACCCACCCTCATATTTTGGAACACAGATTGATTTCCAAGAAGCTTTGGCCTTCCCCTTATGAAACAAACCATCCGATGACCACAAAAAGTTACGCAGTTTAGCTTCCAATTCAAGAATGATCCGATTCGGAAGGATAAAAACAGAGGACCAGAAGATATGCATTGACGAAAGAACCGAATTCACAAGCTGTAATCTACCTGCAAAGGAAAGAAGCTTATTCTTCCAGTTGGAAATCCGTTGATCCAATCTTTCAACAAGAATACTGCAATCTTTATACAGAAGACCAGAAGAAATAAGAGGAACTCCCAAGTATTTAACCGGCAAAGACCCTTCAACAAAAGGCATAATGCTCAAAATATGACTTTTAACATGAGAAGGCACATTACAGAAAAACCCCGTGCTCTTTGGAATGCTAGGAACTAACCCAGATATATTTGTAAAATTTGAAAGAGACGTCATAATACATTGAACCGAGCTAATATCTCCTCTAGCAAACAAGAATAAATCATCTGCAAAACATAGATTGATAATCCGCTGCTTCTCACATTTATTGTGAAATTTAAAAGACTTATCAATTCGAGCAGCTCGCTGAAGAATGCAAGTCAAAATTTCCATAACCAGCGTAAATAGATAAGGAGAAAGAGGATCACCCTGTCGAAGACCACGCTTGCCCTTGAAATAGCCATGCACATTACCATTAACACACAAAGAATACGATGTTGTTGTAACACACACCATAATCCAATAGACCATCTTAACATTGAATCCGAACCCAATCAAAACCTGTTTCAAGAAACACCAATCAACCGTATCATAGGCTTTCTGAATATCTACCTTAAAAGCACAACGAGGGGGGCCCGTATGTCTATGATAGTTGTGTAGTAACTCTTGGGTGAGAAGGATGTTGTCCGAGATTTTTCTGCCAGGAACAAAAGCTGATTGGTTTATACTAACCACTTGATTAAGAACATCCTTTATACGATCCACAATAATCTTACTCACACATTTGAAAAGGACGTTACAACTAGCTATTGGCCGATAATCAGTAACTAAAACCGGAGAGGAATTCTTCGGAATAAGAGCAAGAAGGGTATGATTAATCTGACCGAGCAATCTGCCTGAGTTGAAAAAATCAATAATAGCCAGAGAAACATCTCCTCCTACTATCGGCCAGGCAGCCTTAAAAAACTCAGCAGAGTAGCCATCCGGACCTGGGGCCTTGTCATTACCTATAGAAAACATGGCTTTCTTTACCTCCTCCACCGTGACCGGACGAATCATATGAGAAGCATCAGTCGGGTTCACATGCTTAGCAAAGAGATCAGGAGTAGGATACAAAGATAGATTATCTTGGCATCCCAAAAATATCTCATAGTGTTTAACAAATGCATCTTAAACCGCCTCTCCTTCATATTCCACCCCATTCATGTCCCGAACCACTTGAATTCTACATCTATGATTCCTGCTTTTAACAGTAGCATGGAAAAAAGCAGTGTTTGCGTCTCCAGCTCTTAGCCACTCCATCTTAGCTTTTTGCTTTAAAAATCTTTCTTCATCAAGAGAAGCAACTTGAAAATCAGAGTTTAATTTCGTTTCTAGAGCTCTAAGATCCGCATTCATAGGGTCTTGATCAATTTTAGATTGAATGTCATTTAAACTATCACGGATGTCAGCAACCTTCTTGTGGAGATTACCCTGCTTAAAAAGTAAGGCACGTAATGGGCTCTTTAATAGCCTAAGTTTTTTCACAACCCGAAATTGATGAACTCCACTAACGTTATCCTCCCAAGTATTCTTCACAATTTTAAGGAAATCTGGTTTATGAATCAAGAAATTTGCAAATTTAAAAGGCTTACGCTTGTTAGGATTAGCTCGATTCATAGTTAGGACACAAGGTGAGTGGTCCGACAACCCATAAGGGTGAAAAACAGCCACTGAGTTAGGAAATTCAGCTACAAATGAAGTATTGCCCATAATACGATCAATTTTCTTGAGTAAACCAACACCCTTTTTTGGCTTCTGTTTCCATGTAAAGTGAAGACCAGACTGATTAATATCCATCACCTCAATATTCGCCACACAAGCCTGAAAATCCCGCATACCCGTAGAGATGGATGACACCCCCATAGACTTATCCTCTAAATGTAAAGCAGAATTGAAATCGCCCATGACAAGCCACGGCACCAGCTGCTTATGATAAGAAAGATGAGACCAAAGTTCACGACGAGTAACATAGTAATTCGCCGCATACACCACTGAACAATAAAGCCACTTCTTATCCTCTTTAACAAACAATTGAATATGCATTACTTGCGCTGTTTGAGATAAAACCATCACATCAAAGATCTCCGGATCCCAACCTATAATTATACGGGTACCTCTATCACACATACCCCCATTCGAAGTCCAATCCCAGTGACGAAAAACCAACTTACACACCTTACTAAGATTATTAACTTCAACATGGGACTCAAGAATAGCACAAAAACTTAGTTTACTATCTTTAACTACAGAACGAACCTCTTTTTGTTTTAGAGGGCGGTTCAAACCCCTAATATTCCAGAAAGCAAGACTAACCATTGGTAACCCCCATACTAGGAGTGCTTGCCCCTTTATTTTCTTTAGGATTAAGAGTACGTTCCATCATAAACTCATTCGTTTCATTGTAAACCTCCATTACCTCTTCATCATCCAAAAATTGTTGATCACCTCCTCCATCTTTACTACTCTGTCCCGTCTCCACGTTATCAGCAAAGTTTAAAACATCAAAAGGATTCGAAGTTATAACCGAATGAAGCTGATCCGAGTTACTAACAGGCTCCTTCGGCTTAGGTCCAATGGGCCTATATTCAAATTTCGGCTTCTGCTTATTAACTGGGAAACCTACCTTCCGGGCAACTTTCTTGGCATGCACACCCATATACCCTTCATCATCGACAACCGGTTTCTTATCATGTCTTTGATTTTGCTCAAGGGGCTTATAAGACTTATCTCCATTGGATTGTTTAGCCATCTTCCTCGGTTGTTTAGGACAAATATCATCTGTGTGGCCAAACACACAACAATGGGAGCACCTATACGGGTTCCATTCATATTCAACATACATGGTTTCCTTAACATATCCGTCACCTTCCAGCTCCGGAACAGCCATGGTTTTTCTTTCTTGGTATGTGGTCTCCTACCATTTTTCTTTTTTTATAGCACTGTAGTTGCATAAGCAGTCAAGTTCAGGGAAGAGCCCCACGACAGGATACCCTAAACTCTCTCTCCTTTAGGCGATTTTCTGCTTCACCATGAATCCTTCGGTTTTTCTTCGTGATCTTATGCATAACAGTCTGTGATTAGAGTTTTGTTCTTTCAAAACCCTATAACGAACTTGTTAGCATTAGGGATCGATCCAAAACTAGGGTTTTTTCTTGTTTTTCAATCGCTGCCGTAGTAATCATTGTCGATACTCTCATTTATTAACCTGGTTGTTATTGATTGAGGTTAGCTGAGACTAATTTAGCTAGATTGATACTCTGGGTTAATCGATTAAGGGTTGAGATTTGATTCTAGGGTTTAAAGGATTTGGGTTTTTCGTCTTCTTTGCTTTTGTTCATCTGGTTCGAGAGTTTTCTTCTTGCATGGTTCGTTGCTGGTTTGTCGTTAGAGAGAGGTGTCACCTTTAGTATGGATGATCGTAAGAAATCGGAGGGGGATGTGCATGATGGTCGATTTAAACCGCCATTTACTTCCTCATTGCGCCAGGGTTTAGCTTCTAGAGTGGTAGACATTGAAGGTAAAACTTTAATGCCCCGTAGGGGAATTGTTTCTTCTGTTACACATGAGCCGGCTAAGTTTAATGTGATAGATGAGCTTACCAAGATTACTGTTCCTGTAACTGAGGATGATGTTCAACCGGATCGTAAGAGCGCTGATTCGTCAACCATGGCTGACTTGTTTCAGCATGGGGAGGATAAGGGAAACAAACCTATATCTTATGCTAAATCTGTGATGAATGCTTCAGGTAAAAAGCTTAACTTTAGGTCTCTTGCTACTTCGGATCGACGTGAAGATTGTGATGTGGTATTGCCGAAGGAGTCTATTCGAGTGGTAAAAGATAAGCTAGCAAACACGCTTTATGGATACTTTCTGGGAGATCGGATTGTGTACCCGGTGGTAGAATATTATGTAAAAAATAACTGGAAAAAGTTTGGGTTGCAAAAAACTAAGATGAACGCGAATGGATTCTTTTTCTTCAAGTTTGCTGATAAAACGGGTATGATGGCTGCTCTAAATGGAGGACCTTGGATAATCAGATCTCAACCCCTTTTTTTATGTGAGTGGAGTCCAAGCACTAAACTGGTTAAAAAGGAGGTGAAGAATATGCAGATTTGGGTGAAAATTCATGAGGTTCCTCTAGCGGCTTATACAGAGGATGGACTGAGTTTGATTGCTACAGCGATTGGTGAGCCAAAGCTTCTTGATTCTTATACCACATCGATGTGTCTGGATTCCTGGGGCCGAAGCAGTTATGCTAGGGCCTTGATTGAAGTGTCGGCTGAAAAGAAGCAAAAGTTTATGTTGCATATGCTTAGAATTCAATTATGCATGAAAAGGGCGTTTTGGTCATTTTCCTAAGGCATATAAACTACTTATCATACAACTACTTAAACTAAGTGGCCATAAGGTATAACCTCGGAAGATTATTCCGTATGCAACTATGGTCACTAAACATGCTTGGTCGGATCCTAATGATCGACCAAACGGGCCGAGTTCGAAAGTCTAAGCGGGTGTTTAGTCAGCTTGACTTACGACTCTACACAAGCACTAAACTAAAAGTGACGAGCTAAACATGTTAAAACAAGTTTAGTAAGGAGCCAGTGGAAACATGAGGAGGCTCTGGGTGATTTTGGCGAAATAGTGAAACCCTAGCCGTTTTCATCAATCCCTCGTCTCGATTGATCGTTCTAATCAGTTGAAGTCTGAGTGGGTTGCCGTATTCTAGGGTTCTGTTGTCTTCTTTGTTTTTCTGATAGTTTTCCGGGTAAGCGGCTGTCCGTTACTCATTCTTAGTAGGGTTACGGCAGTCCAGATCCGTTTGTTGCTGATTGATTGGTCTCCAAGTACCACTTTTCTTTGATTCAATCGTGGTTTGGGGTAATATTCAGTGTTAAGTCAGATTAGGGTTCTCACCTATCTGCGTATAGCTTTGCTGCGGCTGTTTGACGTTCAAACTCTGTTCAGATTAGGGTTTTCGACGAATGGATGTACGTAAAATTGATGGGGCCTCTACTCAAGATGATCGTGGAAAACCTACACTCTCTTTTGAGAGTTTAGCCAGCCGTGTGATTGATGTTGAGGGTAATACATGGCTGCCTCGTCGGGGAGTTGTTCAGACGGCTCATACTGAACCAAGGAAACTTAACATTGATGAATTATTGAAGTCTACTGTTCAAGTGCCCGTGGAGTCTGAGCGGCCAGATGATAAGGTTTCGGGAACATTGGATGATAGTGTAATTCAGGGTAATCGATGCGATGAAGGTATCACGTCAAAACCTTTGTCCTATGCTGATTCGGTTTTGGCAGCCAAGTCCGTCAAGGTAAATTTCAGAACTCTTGCAAGTACTGTTTCGTATGAGGGCTGTGATGTGGTACTTCCTCGTGATTCGGTTAGAGCGGTACAAGATAAGTTAGCGAACACTCTGTATGGTTACTTTTTAGGGGACAGAGTTGCATACCCAGTTGTGGATTATTTTGTGAGGACTCGTTGGAAGAGGTTTGGTCTACAAAAATCCATGATGAATGCTAATGGGTTCTTCTTTTTTAAATTTGCTGATGAAGTGGGAATGATAAATGTTCTTAAGGAAGGTCCTTGGATTATCCTATCTCAGCCTATGTTTTTGAATATCTGGACTCCTACTTCAAAGCTAGAAAAGAAGGAGGTTAAGAAGTTGCAAGTGTGGGTCAAAATCCATGATGTTCCGATTGCTGCATACACGGAGGATGGATTGAGTATAATTGCTACGGCTATTGGTGAGCCTAAGATGTTGGACTCGTACACCTCATCTATGTGCATGGATACTTGGGGAAGGAGTAGCTATGCGAGAGCATTAGTAGAAATTTCAGCTAAAAATGAATTTAAGGAGGAGATAGTTATAGCGGTTCCTTAGCTTGAGGGTGAAGGTTTCATTAAGGAGAAACTGTGGGTGGAATATGAATGGAGTCCTTTTAGGTGTGCTCATTGTAAAGTGTTTGGTCATTCAGATGATACATGCGCGAGACAAACTAGGAGGGCTCCTAAGGGGCCGGTCATCAACCAGAAACAACAGGATGGAAACAATACTCGGAAGCAAGTGAAACCGCCGGGTGTTGACAAAGATGGTTTTATGGATGTGGATCGCAAGAAAGTGGCTAGGAAAGCGGGTTTTCCTGTAAATAAACAGAAGCAGAAGTTTGAATATAGGCTGGGTGGACCTAAAACCTCAGGGGAGGACTAATACATCGGCTCCCTCAGCTAGTGTCATCTCCAAAAATGCATTCGACGTATTAAGGAATGAGGGACTGTTTTCAGGTCAAACTAGTGAGGGTCATAATGACCATCAGGACTCAGATGATGAGGAGGTTCTTGAAGTATATAATGAAACAAATGAATTTATGACTTCTTCGTCAGCAAGAGGAGGGGCAAGCACATCTTCTACTAAGTTCTCAAATGGATAGATTGTTTCTGACTCGTGTGAAGGGGCTTCCGGTAGATGGCAACTTCGTGTTTGACGATGGAGGATGATTTTTATTGGTTTTGGTTTGTTTTGTCTTGTCTACTAGATCGTGATGTATAGTAGGCTAGGTTAAGTGATGTTATAGGTTTTTTGTTTGTTTGGCTTACATATATGGGGCATGTCCTGTATATGAACTAGTGTGGAACTCATCCTTACTACTTGTACTTATTTGCGGGTTTTATAATAGAATCACCGGGGTAACCCTTTACCCAAAAAAAAAAACAAGTTTAGTTAAGTTAGAAAACCGTTTTTGATATCAAAACAAATTGTTTTGATACCTAAGAGTAGTTTGGTTACAAAATACGCATAAATACGCATTTTGGCCGAAACTACGACTTGTCACTACGCCTAGTCAACGTGGTAATCAGTAGGTATAGTCACACGGGACTATAACCATCGTGATTACGCTCACGTTGCAAAGTTCAAATGAACTTTGTGTTGACCATAAACTGGTCAATGCTGAAAGTCAAACTCTTGTTTGACTTTCGTGCTTAAAACACATAAAAGAACGAAAGAATGCTTACAAAGGGTCCAAGCTAGGAAGATCTTGATCCAAATCACTCAGGTATGAAGCAAAGGCTCCAACTTAGAGTGTAATTCAGATCAAGTGTGCAGAAACCAAATGAAGGGCATGGGTATTTATAGAATTCGGTAAACCGTTAGGATCGTTTCTCGAAGTTTGAGCTTTAATCTAGGCCTTACACTTGGGCACATAGTTTAGAATACCATGGGTACTCAAAAACCAGTCCATAGAATCATAAATCAGTGGTTAAAACCATTAGAGTAGGTGGTAAAGGCCAGATTCAATGTTACTGCAATTCTGATGTGCTGGAGACTGCTTACGGACCGTTAGCATATGTCCATACGGTCCGTAAGGACCTTGCAGGTCAGCAACTTTCAAAGTTTGGCAGTTTTAGTCCCTGAAGCCCCAAACTTGGTTTTCGATGCATTTTTGACACGTTTAAAGCTCTAAAATGAAGTTAAAGTATAGGGAAGTTAAAATGTGCTCAAAAATATCACGGATGTCAGCTTTTTTGGTTGTACGGTTGCGATGTTCGGTAAATTACGACGGAAGTCGTAACGAATGCAAAAACGATCCAAATTAAGCGATGAATGGAATTTTATCATGCCAATCACTAAAATAAAATATTTTAATGATTACATAAATTTTTATGTGTCCGGATACATTCAGAACATAAGATATGCGCGAAAATGCAAACTTATGCACTTTTTGACGCTTTTAGTCCCTATTGATCAAGAAAGTTTATTTTAGCATACCGAACCCCTCAAAGCCTATTTCTAAGCTATGTAAAGGATATTTAGGGTATGTTTAACTTATGATCAAGTTCCAGAATGTTCGTTTCTATACAAATCGGTATAGTTTCGTAGTTTGACACAAATAGTCCCTGCGATCGAACAAACTTGTTTTTGACACACCAAACCATCCAAAACTTATTTCTAAGTTATGTGGAGGTTATTTAAGGTATGTTAAGCCTATGTCACTATTCCGGAGTGTTTGTCGCGTTATACTGACTGTGTTTACGCACCAGTTTGCGTATAACCTTCTAGAAAGCGATTTTAAGCTTGAAATCGGAATCGAATCAAATCGTAAAATCATCAAACACATATACACACATAATAACACCAAAACACATATAATAACACCAAAGCACATTGTTTTATTGATAATTAACATTTTTTTACATTATACATCGATTACAGAACACAGTTGTCACAGTTTGGGTGGAAGGAATGACCGAATCCGAAAACATTTTTGGTAGACCTCTGGCTTGTTCTAGGGTTTATCCTACAGTCTCAAGGCTTGGATGTATGCGTTGAACATTACCGCGTAGATGTTTGTATCAGTAAAGCATGCATTTATTCTACAAAACATAACTTTTGATTATAATTTATCAAATACATTGTTTTGTACATTTCATTCATATAGGGTTGAGTAAATGCTTTTATTTAGTAAATGTTTTTATTCACTATACATTACATTTGGTTATACATGAACATTTTTACATTGGTGGTTTGTTTGAGTAAATGATTTAAATAACGAGGCGTGTGTAATATGATAAAAGCATGGTGGATACGCCGCTGGTACTTCCTATATATAAGTGCTTTTATGATATTACATATCGTAGCGTTATTTAAACAATTTCAAGTTAGACATATTACATTTTACACAAATATCATATCTTCATGAAACATTGTTTTACAAACAACATATTTTATACAAACTCATTTTCCTTGGTTGTTTATTTATCTATGCATCTTTCATTTATATCATCTGATTTCATATCACTTTTTGTATGATTTATAAAAGAAAACATTTTACAAGGTTCATGACTAACTTTTGTTAAAAAAAATTTCTTTAAACTTACAAGTCATGGATCCAATTTTAATAAAACCTATGTATCTCACAGGCATTTTTATGCTGACATACCTACTTTCACATGTGTTTTCAGGAGCTGTTGCATAGGATTGATCAAGATACACTTAGGCGGACTTGGACTTTAGTGACAATAAAATATGCAAGACTAGCTAATCACTTTTTTCTGTATTTTTGTTTTTAAGACATTGTAACCTCTTTTAATTCAATAAAACAAAACTTCAAATTTCCATGTGTTATGAAACAATGATTCTGTTACAACACTCCCCGACATTTCCGCCGCGATTTGTTGTTTTACGCGGTCGGGGTGTGACAGGGATAGCTTCACTTAGAGCAGATTTGAATGAATGAGCAAGGAACTTGGCAAAAACCCAAGCTATTAATAGATTTCTTGGATTAATTAGATCATTATAAGTGTTTTTGAAACTTAATCTTGGCCATACACTTGTGGCACATTGTTTAGAATACTAGGGGAGTCCAAATACTAGTCCATAGAGTGTTAAAACCATGTCTAAAACCCAAGGAACAGCTGTTGTTTGCTGAAAACAAGTTTCTGCACAGTGCACTCTCAGGCGACACGCGGAAGGTGACGGTGTTTCTGTCGCGACACTCTTGGCAGGTCAGGCTGAAAGTTTTTAGTTTTTTGGCAGTTTTGGTCCCTGCATGCTAAAAACTTGGTTTTTGACACGTTTAAGCCCCGTTAACCCCATTTCAAGGCTCTATAATGAAGTTAAAGTATAGGGAACTTAAAATGTGCGTGAAAACATCTCGTATGTCGGTTCGTTTGGTTGTACGGTTGCGTTATTCGGTTAATTACGACGAAAACTGAAACGGACGCGAAAACGATCCAAATTACATGACGAATGGTATTTTTGCATTTCAATCACTAAAATAAAATATTTTAATGATTACAAAAATTTTTGGATGTCCGGATATGTTCAAAACGTAAGATATGCGCGTAAATGCAAACTTATGCAATTTTTGACGCTTTTAGTCCCTATTGATCAAATAAGCGCATTTTCGCATACCGAACCTCTCAAAGCCTTTTTCTAAGCTATGTAAAGGATATTTAGGGTTTGTTTAGCTTATGATCATGTTCCAGAATATTTGTTGCTATACGAATCGGCAGACTTTCGCAGTTTGTCGGAAATAGTCCCTATGATCGAATAAACTTGTTTTTGACACATCAAACCCTTCAAAACTTATTTCTAAGTTATGTAAAGGTTATTTAAGTTATGTTAAGCTTATGTCACTGTTCCGGAGTGTTTGTGGCGTTAAACTGATTACGTTTACGTAACAGTTTGCATATAACTTTCAAGAAAGCGATTTAAAGCTAGAAATCGAATAAGAATTGACATGTGCAAATGTCTCATGTATTTATACAAATCCCAAGAATGAAACACAAGATTTCATTGGTTTTGTATTTGTATGATGGTCGTAGAGGCAAAGATGTTACATACACCATCTATGACCATACATTTTTTATGACTCTAATGGACCTTTGATCCACGAAATCCTACAAACTCTTTTGGAGATTTAATAGTTTCAAGAACATGTGCTATGTGTACAAGATGATTACTTTTCATATACTTACTTTTCATGCACTTTAAACTACATACCCTTAGACCGAATGTATCAATCTCTTAAAATCTCAAACCGAATTTACTCAACCTCCTAAACTCAACAACTTCGTCAAATTGGATAATCGAAAAGCATATGCAATTTTGTGAGTACACTTGACCCATTTTCCTTTTATTCACTTTGGGTGCAACATGTTTTACTTGTTAAACCGCACAATTCACAAACATGATTTTATTCATTCTATCCGTATACATGTTTTGTTATGCTTAGGTTCATGCTTGAATACATACTACTTGTTAACTCGGCTTAAACAATTATAGCGCTATAGGAGTAGCACACCACCCGACGGGGTTTTGTAAAGTCTTTATTCTATAACGGTCTCGTTGCTTTTGTGACGAGGGATGCTAAATATTAGTGGACACTAGAGTTGATATATTGTTATGCATGATAGTTTGACCTTGTATACCAAATGCTATGTTGGATTGAAAATACCTTTTTATACATATGCCACGAGTCTAAAACTAGTGTACTCGCCAATACCTTTGTATTGAACTATGCTTTTAAAACATGTTGCAGGTTTAGCGATGATGTTGGTGATGCATGGAATCTAGTAGGATGCTTAGATACACACTTTAAATTTTGTATTCTTATTGACTCTTTAGAAATGAAATGAAAATCTATTATTTAAATACTTGTCACGTATAGTGTTATGAAGTCCATGCACATCTATTGGTCATCTTTTGCGGGTAGGCTTCAGCTTATTATTTCGGTTCTCTCGTCCATGCACAACTATTGGTCATCTGTATTTGTGTTGCCGGTTCGGATCATTTATGAGCTTGAAGCTTGTATTCGTAATTTCTTATGGTCCCAAGATAGCTCGTTTTCTAAAGGCAAATCAAAAGTTTCTTGGAAGACCGTTTGTACTCCAAAGTATGAAGGAGGTTTGGGCATTAGACGAATCGGGGATATGAATAAGGCTCTTATGTCTCATCACGTTTGGAGCATTGTTTCGAAACGGGAGTCCTTATGGGTTGAGTGGGTGTATAGTTACCGTTTAAAAGGCAAGAGTTTCTGGGTGTGTAAAACCCCCTCTAATTGCTGTTGGTCTTGGAGAAAATTGATTCAATTGAGGCCGCTTATTAGGAATCATATATGGTTGGAGTTAGGTAATGGCGCTAACACTTCAGCGTGGTTCGACTACTGGTGTGATATAGGTCCGCTCGGTGATTTTATTTCGCCTAGAATCATCACCGATGCAGATTTTAAACTGGACGATACTGTGGCTAACATCTACTCCCATGATACTTGGTCTTGGCCTATGGCATGGAGAGATCTCTTCCCGGTTCTCATTCAACTTGACCAAGTGCATCTGAATCCGATAAAGCATGATAGAATTTTGTGGAGAGATGGTAGTGTTATAACCGAGTTCTCCTCTTCTGGTGTTTGGCATTCCATTCGGTACAAAGACCCGGAAGTGAATTGGTGCAATATTGTTTGGTTTTCGCAGTGCATCCCTAGGCATGCGTTTATGATGTGGTTGGTCATTAAAGGTAAACTTTTGACTCAAGACAAAATTTTAAATTGGGAGATGACGCGGAGAAAGAACATGAATATGATGTGTTGCCTATTATTTTATCAGAATTTTGACTCTCATTCGCATTTATTTTTTGAATGCGAATATTCTTCTCAAGTTTGGCAATTAGTTCGAAGCAAGGTGGGTATGGATGCGGTCAGGCCGATATGGACGGATATTGTTGATTGGTTGCTGGTTCGAGCTCGTTCTAAAGCGGCTAGGATTTATGTTGCTAAAATTCTTGTTGCGGCTGCTCTGTATTTTATTTGGCAAGAAAGAAATGCTAGATTATTCAAAAATCAGCTGAGGCCTCCGGAGAAACTAAGTGAAATTATTTTAGCCACGGTTAGATACAAGCTGATGGGAGCCAACCTAAAGAATAATGCAAGTGTGCGAAGACTTCTTGGAGAATGGGAGATTCACGGGGGACACGTTGATGACGATGGCGGCTGATTTACTTTGTTTCATGTCTCATTGCTCTAGATTTTAGTCTAGTTATTTTCTAGTTTTGTTGGTGATGTTTGGTTGTTTCTTTGTTCTACTTTCATGGGGCATGTCTCATGACTGAACTAGTGTAGACTCTCTACACTGCTTGTTTTTATTTTTTGTGAATATATAGAATCACCGGGGTAACCCTTTACCCAAAAAAAAAAGTCTCTTGCAATCTATTTCGTCTCACTCCGATGTTTCCACCATCGGTTGGGGTGTGACAGATTGGTATCAGAGCCATAACTATAGGGAATTAGGAAAAAAAAATTGCCATGCTTTTGACCTAGTCTGTAGTTAAGCACCAAATTCCACCATACTTGCTTCACATGCTATTTTTATGAAACATCTTTATGTGCTATTCTTGCAATGTCTTTTACGTGTTAATTTCTTGAAATGCTTTATGTGCCTATACTTGTTATTATTATACGTCTTTTTACTCGTTTATACTAAAAACAAAACCACTCGTAATACACAAACGAGACAACTTCACCAAAATAGGCATGAAACCCACAATTTGGTGAACAACTCTCAATTCATCTACTTTTCCTTTTTACATGAAATTCACCATCAAGTTAGGAGTGAAATCCTCACCTTGATGGAGAAATTCAAATTTCAAATTCTATTGGACCCTCGTCAAAGTGTTGAAATTAAATTTTGACCCGACGAGTACCAACCACATTTAGGATACGAAATCGTCAAGTTAGGGGTGAAACCCGCACCTTGCCGACTAGTTCCACCCCTTGATTTTTCATAAATCCCGCCAAGTCTCGAAATTTCGATTGATTTGGGACATGTAGTGACCGGAAGGGTAAATACCGTTAACCGACTTGTCGGCGAGAGTATTCCACCTCTTAGGCCAAAGCATGCTCCTCAAATTCGAAAGACTTTTCGACCACTTTGGTTAGTCAAAGTACCGTTTTGGAACCATCCAAATTTTAATCAAACATGTGTTTCTATTATTTATCATATACGATGCAATCTTTCAAATCCAAATTTACTTTCGCTATATTCTTCTCACACACACAACATATTAAACCTTTTTCATACATTTATACACATGCATGATTTTGAAAACGTCGCCATTTAGATTTACATTTCTTATAACCACAAAATGGAGACATATCATCAAGATAGGAGTGATTTCCTTACCTTGACGATTAACTCCACTCCTTTTTTTTAAACGACCTCACCAACGAGTTAGGGGTGATTCCCTTACCTAGGTGATCGTTACCAAAACTTTCCTTCGAAATACCTTATCATGCCAACACAATCATGTTTTATACTAAATCACCTATCATTTATCGAAATACCTACTTATATCAATTTCAAAATACATTGTGTTTATCAAATGTACTTCCTATCCTACAATCTATTTTCACCCAACTCATATACACGAGATTCTTAATCATGTCTTAAAACGTTTTATTACCCGAATTTCAAAATCTTACTAAATGCTACCTATCAATTTGATCGGTACAATGAATCTATTGCCCATGAACTTCATATTCGACTTAATCACTAAAACACACTCACGTTATATCACCATACTAAACTTTCCACATATACTTATAAGATCTTATAGATGTTATATGATCGTTTTACCAAAGACTCTTTTCAACATCAACAAATAAATTGTTAAAACTCTTTTCAATGATCACTAAGTCCATTTTGCTAAATTTCTTTTCTAAGAATCAACGTTTATACAAGAACCTCCACAATTCAAAAACTTCTTGTTTTGATACCAACGAAGCGAACCTATTATTTTCGAAAACCTTTTCCTACACCGCTCAATTCGTCATTCAAATCTCAAAACGCGTGGGCAAGAAGAATTCATGGGGACTGACAATCTTCAACTTAAGTAAATTATTAAAAAAAAGTAGCATTTCCATTCATTACAAAAGACGTTATGCATAACCATTGAGTAATTTATATCCTCTTACATTTACAAACTACATTCTATCTTCTAAACCAAACTCAATCTAATTTGATTCGATAAACTCGACGTTTTGCTTAAACCACTATACATGCATATCATCGTGCACATTTTAGTCGATATCTCGCGACAATTTCATTTATATCGTTCGTATTTACAAACTCAACCTTTTAAACACTTTTATACGCTTAAATCCACTGTGTTCCAACATATATTATATACGTAATCCTTATTATTTGTACCTACACTTATACTCATACTCATAACGATACATTTTATGATTCTACTTATACTCATACTACTATGTGTTTAGTGTTTATACTCAAACTTACGTTTATATGCATACTTAAACTTATACTTATGCTCATACTTTCATTCATACACATGATTCATACATTCGTACCCATACGTGAGCGTAATCCGAGGGATTAGCTTACGTGGGTCGCAAACATACTTAAGCATGGACTTTCTTATATACTATATACTTACACGTACACATTCTTATTTTTTTTAAATTACGTATACCCTGATTCTGTCACACCCCGACCCCGTAAAACAACTAAACCGCGGCGGAAACGTCGGGGAGTGTTGTAACAGAATTATTGTTTCACAAC
The DNA here is from genome assembly GCA_030545235.1 of Helianthus tuberosus. NCBI lineage: Eukaryota > Viridiplantae > Streptophyta > Magnoliopsida > Asterales > Asteraceae > Helianthus > Helianthus tuberosus. The sequence continues at coordinate 1,099,769 of JARYGA010027604.1, read as the reverse complement.
CATGGTAATTAAAGTTTTGTTTTATTTATAAACAAAGGTGGAATACATTGTCTTAAAACAAGAAACAAAGAGTACATAACATGATTAAACTAGTCTAGCTTCATTTTAAGTCACTAAGACACGGGTCCGCCTAAGTGTGTCTCGATCATCCTATGCAACAGCTCCTGAAAACACATGTGAAAATAGGTACGTCAGCATAAAAATGCCTGTGAGATACATAGGTTTTGTTAAAATAGGATTCATGACTTGAGTTTAAAGAAATGTTTAATAAAAATTAGTCATGAATCTTGTTAAGTGTTTTCTTTTATAAATCATACGAAAATGTGATAAGAAATCAGATTATATAAAAGAAAGGTGTATGGTTAATTAAATAACCAAGTAAAATGAGTTGTATAAAATAAACTGTTTGTGAAATAATGTTTTGTAAAAATATGTTATTTATGTATAATGTAATATGTCTAATTTGAAATAATTTAAATAACGCTACGATATGTAATATCATAAAAGCACTTATATATAGGAAGTACCAGCGGCGTATCCACCATGCCTTCATCATATTACACATGCCTCGTTACTTAAATCACTTACCCAAACAAACCACCAATGTAAATTATTCATGTTCAAACCAATTGTCAAATGTTTATGTGTAAATAATTGTCTATTATCAAATGTAAATCATGTAATGTGTAAACTAGTGTCAAGATTGCATGGTTCTCCAAAAACGAGACGAGAATCAAGCATCTCTGTCAGAAATAATGTTCAAAGGAACACCATGTCTAGATACAATTTCATCCACATAGATTTTAGCAAGCTTGTCAGCAGATAGATCCTCACGGATTGGCAAGAAATGTGCTGATTTTGTAAGACGATCAACAACTACCCAGATGGCATCATGACCTCTCTTAGTGCGTGGAAGTTTGGTAATAAGATCCATAGCAATGTTTTCCCATTTCCAAACAGGAATCTCGGGTTGCTCCAATAAACCAGAAGGATGTTGATGTTCCGCCTTAACCTTAAGACAAGTAAGGCATTTTGACACGTATAAGGCAATGTCTTTCTTCATACCAGGCCACCAATACTGAGTACGAAGATCCTTATACATTTTATCTGCACCAGGATGAATAGAATAACGAGACTTATGAGCTTCATCCATAAGCAAGGTGTGAAGATTGTCTTGACTTGGGACCCACAAATGGTCCATGAAATAATACAATCCATTATCCTTTAGTTCAAGACCAGGCTTAATGTGATAGGGTAATTCCTTACCCATCAAACCTTGTGAAACACAAGTATGTTGAGCATGAGAGATGCGGGATTGAATATCAGATCGAACTTTGACATAGTGAAGCTTGACACGTTCCTTACGACTCAATGCGTCAGCCACGACATTCGCCTTACCAGGATGGTAACGAATTTCGCAGTCATAGTCGTTTAGAAGTTCAACCCAACGTCGTTGCCTCATGTTGAGTTCTTTCTGATTGAAGATGTGCTGAAGACTCTTATGGTAAGTGAAAACCACACATTTTGTACCATACAAATAGTGTCTCCAGATCTTGAGGGCGAAAACAACTGTACCTAACTCAAGATCATGAGTGGTGTAGTTCTTCTCATGTACCTTTAATTGCCTCGATGCATATGCTATGACTTTGTTCCTTTGCATGAGAACACAGCCAAGACCCAAATTTGATGCATCACAATACACGACAAAATCATCATTGCCATCAGGCAAAGATAGGATAGGCGCATCACAAAGCTTCTGCTTCAAGGTCTGAAAAGCTTCCTCTTGTTTGGATCCCCATTTAAAGGGTTCGTTCTTCTGAGTTAGAGCAGTTAGAGGAACTGCAATCTTTGAGAAGTTCTCGATGAAGCGGCGGTAATAACCTCTTGTTTGCATCACAAACCATTGAGAAGTTCTCGATGAACTGCAATCCTTAATCGCACTGATCTTGGAGGGATCTACATGAATACCTTGTTCGTTGACAATATGTCCTAAAAATTAAACTTCTTTAAGCCAAAATTCACACTTGGAGAACTTGGCGAAAAGTTGTTCTTTCTTTAGGAGTTCCAAAGTAAGACGAAGATGTTGCTCGTGATCAGCTTGCGTCTTAGAATATATCAAGATGTCATCAATGAAAACGATGATGAATTTATTTAAATAAGGCTTACAAACCCTATTCATCAAGTCCATGAAAATAGCAGGAGCATTAGTCAAACCGAATGGCATAACTGTGAACTCATAGTGCCCATAACGAGTGCGGAAAGCTATTTTGGTAATATCTTCTTCATGCACACGAAGTTGATGATACCCAGAGCGAAGATCAATCTTCGAAAAACAAGTAGCACCCTGTAGTTGATCAAAGAGATCATCAATGCGAGGTAGGGGATATCGATTCTTAATGGTAAGCTTGTTAAGCTCATGATAATCGATACACATCCTGAAAGATCCATCCTTCTTCTTGACAAAAAAGAACGGGAGCACCCCAAGGTGAAAAGCTAGGACGAATAAAAACTTTGTCAGAAAGCTCCTGAAGCTGCTTAGACAACTCTTGCATTTCAGACGGTGCAAGACGATATGGAGATCTAGAAATAGGATTTGCACCAGGTACAAGATCAATACGAAACTCGACTTGGCGTGCTGGGGGTAAACCAGGTAATTCTTCAGGAAACAACTCAGGATAATCCCGAACAACAGGGATATCTTGAATAGACTTACCTTTGCCTTTATCTGCTATGACATGTGCCAAGAAGGCTACATAGTTCTTTCATAGATACTTCCGAGCCTGAGTACAAGACATGAGCTTGAGACCACTAGCTGGTTTCTCACCACGAACCTGTAGGATCTCACCTGTCGAGAGCGGAACACGAACAATCTTCTCGAAACAAACTACCTCTGCGTGATGCTTGGCTAACCAATCCATACCCACTATAACATCGAAACTTCCAAGTTGCATTGGTGTGAGGTCGATGGGAAAAAGATGGTTGTTATGGTTCAACTAGCAGTTAAGAAGTCAAGAACAAGGGGATCACCACTAGCAACTTCTACTGTCAAAGGCTTTCCTAGTTTCGTTCTAGACATGCAAAGCAATGGCTCAAAAGATAACGACACAAAACTCTTATCGGCACCTGAATCAAAAAGAACAGAAGCAGATTGATTGTTAACAAAGAACGTATCGTTCACCACCTCGTTGTCTGCTCGCGCCTCATTAGCATTCATGTTGAAAACTCGACCTCGAGCCTGAGCCTGATTCTGATTTACTTTGGCTAGCCTTGGACACTGGTTTCGATAATGAGTCAGGTCCCCACAATTGTAGCACGAACCAGGAGGAAAGTGAGGTCGTGCAGCTTGTGCTTGCTGTTGAGCAGGCGGTTGAGCAGCCTGCTGAGCTGGATTATGAGCTGCTTGATTGGGAGCAAAGCGACAAACATCAGAAATATGACCCGACTTCCCATAGTTGGTACAGAAACGACACGGAACTTGCGGTTGATGGTGACTATTGCATCTGTTGCACAACGGTGCATTCCCCGCAAACCGTTTCTTTGCTGGTGGCTGTGCGGGCTGATTGGGAGCTGCCTGATTCGGTTGGGCAGTGACAGGAAAATTTTGGGAAGCCTTACGCTTCCTAGACCCTTTCAAAGAACCAGAATCCTTGCCCTTCTTGTTCTTACCCTTCTTGCTTTCACCCTTATCAGACGACTGTTTCTTACCGTTGTCACCCTTCCTGTGTAGCTTCCCCTTTCGGACCTGCGACTCGGTCAATGTCGCAGCTAACTCGATTGCCTGACGAACAGTGGTAGGGTTACTACCAGTGACGATGTCTTGCACGGAGTCAGGTAAACCATCAATATACCTCTCGATAGCTTTCTCGAGTGGGGTAACCATGGTAGGGCATAGCAAACTCAACTCTTCATACCTATTAGTGTAAGCCTGATGCTCACCACTATCCTGCTTTAAATCATCAAACTCCCTTTATAAAGCTCTCAGTTCGTGACGAGGGCAGAATTCCCTCATCATAAGAGCCCTAAGCTCAGCCCCTCATAACTCCATTCCACCAAGTAAGAGCCCTCTTCTGAAATACACTGGAAGCAAATTCGACTTTGCGATTATCAGGACACTGAACATGACGAAACGCACTCTCAATGCTCTCGAACCACTGTAGGAGCCCAGTTGCTCCTTCAGAACCACTGAACTTGAGTGGTTTAGCCGAATTGAAACTCTTGAAGTTGCATGGAGCATTTTGGTTATTGTTGGCTTGGTTAACTTGAGCAATAATGTCTGGGAGTATAGCAGCCATATGCTGAGCCATGATAGCTGCCATTTCGGCATTAGGTAGCGGATTTTCGCGTCGAGAAGGCATTATAAAAGAGGAAACATGAGAGAAAACGAGTGAGATGATTAGATGAAAAGAATGAGATGATACAAAAATCGACAAAAGCAAAGATGGTGGTCATTCGTCCGTACCACAAAGCAAACAAACGACACACAGTGACTAACCAAAGTAAATGGGTCAAAAATAATGTATTGTGAAGACATGCTCGCCTATAAGTGAACACTCACCCCAAGAGTTCCCAGGTAAGAGTGAGTGGTCCGATTATGTGGATTTGTACGAAAACTCTAGCCTTAGACAGAAAACCCAGGGTACAGGCATTCACCCTTCCAGTTTGCACGTGTTCACACTATTTAGACCCAAAACTTTGACAAGATTTTGAAAACTTGGAAGGCACAAGGCCAAAAGAATCATTCAAAAACGGATGATTAAATTTTCAAAATCATTCTGAAAAATTGAAGGGTTCAAAACCTTATAACAAATTATTTAAAAACAGATGATTAATTTTCAAAAACCGTTTTGGAAAATTGTGTTCTTATTTTGGGTAATCACCTAAGGATAGATGAAATGCATGTTTTAAGATCTAAACACAAGATAACTTGTGTTGGGGTCCTAGAAAGGTTATAGTCTAGGTCAAAGCATTACTAATAACCTAATTCCCTATAACCATTGGCTCTGATACCAACTCTTCTGTCACACCCCGACCGCGTAAAACAACTAAACTGCGGCGGAAACGTCGGGGAGTGTTGTAACAGAATTATTGTTTCACAACCATGGTAATTAAAGTTTTGTTTTATTTATAAACAAAGGTGGAATACATTGTCTTAAAACAAGAAACAAAGAGTACATAACATGATTAAACTAGTCTAGCTTCATTTTAAGTCACTAAGGCACGGGTCCGCCTAAGTGTGTCTCGATCATCCTATGCAACAGCTCCTGAAAACACATGTGAAAATAGGTACGTGAGCATAAAAATGCCTGTGAGATACATAGGTTTTGTTAAAATAGGATTCATGACTTGAGTTTAAAGAAATGTTTAATAAAAATTAGTCATGAATCTTGTTAAGTGTTTTCTTTTATAAATCATACGAAAATGTGATAAGAAATCAGATTATATAAAATAAAGGTGTATGGTTAATTAAATAACCAAGTAAAATGAGTTGTATAAAATAAATTGTTTGTAAAACAATGTTTTGTAAAAATGTGTTATTTATGTATAATGTAATATGTCTAAATTGAAATAATTTAAATAACGCTACGATATGTAATATCATAAAAGCACTTATATATAGGAAGTACCAGCGGCGTATCCACCATGCCTTTATCATATTACACATGCCTCGTTAATTAAATCACTTACCCAAACAAACCACCAATGTAAATTGTTCATGTTCAAACCAATTGTCAAATGTTTATGTGTAAATAATTGTCTATTATCAAATGTAAATCATGTAATGTGTAAACTAATGTCAAGATGTTTATGTCAAATGTAAATCATGTAATGTGTAAACCAATATCATGTATGGCAAGTGAAATATATCAACTAACCATAGGTAAAATGCACCAAACAAGGTATTGAAGTAAAACACAATTTAAATCAAAGTTATGTTTTGTGAAATAAGTGCATGCTCTACTGATACAAACATCTATGCGGTATTGTAAAAAAGCATACATTCAAGCCTTGAGACTGTGGCGACTAACCCTTAAACAAATTAAAGGTTTATCTGAATTATGCGTATCGAATTCGGTCATTCCTTCCATCCAAACAAACCTAGGATTTCAGGAACGGGAGTTGTCAATTCCTATGGTACCACTACCTACTAACGAACGACATGGCCAATGTTAATGAACGTATTTTTGTCCCATTTAAACAAACCAAATGTCATACCAAAATGTAAGCATGTGATGTAATACAAATGTACTAAGTATGCAACAATTGGACATACATAGCATGTGATGTAAAACAAATGTACTAAGTATGCAACAAATGGACATACATAGCATGTGATGTAAAACAATGTACTAAGTATGCACTAAATGGACATACATAGCATAAAATGTAATGTAAAACGATGTACTAAGTATGCACTAAATGGACACACATAGCAAAAACATAATGAAATCATGTACTATATATGTACTAATGAACATAGCAAGCATATGATATAAAAACATGAAAAGCACGAAAGTAACAAGTAGGCACATGTGTTTCACCCCAAAACAGTTGAAAAACAGTAAAAGAGGGGACTATGTACTCACTTGAGATTGCTCAATAGTCTTTGGATAACCACCAAGCAATGCTAGAAAGATCACGGAATCAAACGGCACCTAATATAGGTAACTACGTTAATAAACGGACCTAAATCGGAGGATCGGATAAAATGTGGTTTCGTAAACCGAATGAGTATTAGAACTCATGTAATATGGTTTAACAAAACCTACATTCTAAAACGGAACCTATCCTAAGTGCTTACGACCCATTATGACTCGTCTAGGTAGCTTATGCTACTTTAACGTGTTGTTCGCGTAAAACGCGTTCGGACCACCTAACTAGTCCTATGACAAGTAAAATATGCCTTAACATGTCTAATAATGTTTCCTAATCAGTTTAGATGTCAAAAATTATGTTTTTTTGGGTAAAGGGTTACCCCGGTGATTCTATTATAAAACAATCGCAAATAAGTACAAGTAGTGAGGAAGTGTTCCACACTAGTTCATATATAGGACATGCCCCATATATGTAAAACCAACCAACAAAGAGCCTATTACATCACATAACCTAGCCTACTAAACATCAACGATGACTATCTAGTAGACGAATAAAATAAACAAAACCAAAAACATCATCCTCCATCATCAAAAATAAAATTGCCGTGAACCGGCAGCCCCTTCACCCTTCACACGACCCCGAGACAATCTATCCATTGAAAAACTTTGAGGAAGATGTGCTTGCACCTACTCTTGCAGACGATGAGGTCATAAATCCATTTGTTTCATTGTAGACTTCTGTGACCTCCTCATCATCCGAGTCTTGCTGATCATTATGAGCCTCACTACCAGTCTGACCCATATGAAGACCCTTATCCCGTAAAACACCGAAGGAGTTCTTAGATAAAATATTCGATTGCTGAGCCGATGAATTGGTCCCCCATGAGGTTTGGGTCCAATCGGCCTATACTCAAACTTTTGTTTTTGCTTATTTACCGGAAAACCTGCTTTCCTAGCCGCTTTCTTACGAACCACATCCATAAACCCATCCTTGTCTACTACCGGCTGATTCACTTGTTGCCTATTATTCCCATCATATTGTTTATGAGTGTTGACCGGCTCCTTAGGATCCCTCCTAGTCTGCCTCGGGCATGTAGCATCAGAATGCCCAAACACTTTACAATGAGAACACCTATAAGGACTCCATTCATACTCCACATACAGTTTCTGTTTGACGAAACCTTCACCTTCAAGATCAGGAACCGCTATAACTATCTCCTCCTTAAAATCATTATCGGCTGAGATTTCTAATAACGCTCTAGCATAACTACTCCTTCCCCAAGTATCCATACACATGGACGAGGTGTAAGAGTCCAACATCTTCGGATCACCAATAGCCGTAGCTATCATACTCAATCCATCCTCCGTATACGCAGCAATCGGAACATCATGGATTTTGACCCACAATTGCAATTTCTTAACCTCCTTCTTTTCTTTTTTGGGTAAAGGGTTACCCCGGAGTGGGTGACCAAATATTAAGAAATATAGGCTGACCTCGAATAATCCATGGTCCTTCTTTCAGCACATTCGTCATCCCGTCTTTATCAACAAACTTGAAAAAGAAGAATCCATTAGCATTCATCATGGATTTTTGCAATCCATACTTCTTCCAATTTGTCCGCACAAAAAAATCCACCACCGGGTACGCAACTCGGTCCCCTAGGAAGTAACCATAAAGAGTGTTTGCTAGCTTCTCTTGAACTACTCTAACAGAGTCTCGAGGCAACACCACATCACAACCCTCATGCGAATCAGAGCTTGCAAGAAACCTGAAGTTTACCTTAACAGACTTGGCAGCAACAATTGAATCTGCATAAGACATTCGCTTAGAATTATTATTTCCATCGCTTCGGTTCCCATGAGTCCCTGCACAACCTTCCAAAGTATCCGAAACCCTCAAATCAGTCGGCATATTCTCCACCGGAACTGGAACAGACACCTTCAAAAGTTCATTAATAATGTTCGTTTTTGTGTGATCAATCTGCGGCGTCTGGAGTGTTCCCCTACGAGGCAACCACGTGTTACCGTCCACATCAATTACACGGCTCGCTAAACCCTCAAAGGAGTAGAAGGGTTTGCCGCAATCCTCCTGATGAGCAGCCGCATCTCTTTTACAAACATCCATTCAGAACAATCAGCAACGTTAAACCCTAACTTGATTAGAGCCGATTCAGCAATGATTAGGGCAGATTAGACACCGATTAGATCAGATTCAGCAATGAAGAATAACAGCCGCATACAAACCCTAATCTACGAACGGAAAAAACAGAAACCCTAAACACAAAAAACCCTAATCTGATGTCAAATGATTAGAAACTAAGGAGCGAAAACTCCCAAGGTACTAAACAAGATCGATCAGGACCAGGATTGGATTGAACGATTGAAGGTTTCACAAGATCGGCCAATTCGCCCAGAGCTCTCCCATTTTTTCTCCCTTTGATGATGCGCAGTTCGTACTATCAAAAATTATGTTACATATGCTTAAAATGAATTTTGGCGCAAAAAGGGCATTTTGGTCATTTTTCCTAAGGCATATAATCACCTATCATACAACTAAGTAGACTAAGTGACCATAAAGTATAACCTCGGAAGGTTATTCCTTATGCAACTATGGTCACATAATGGGTTTGGTCGAATCCTAATGATTGACCAAACGGGTCGGGTTCGAAAGTCTAAGCGGTTGTTTAGACCGCTCAACTTATGACCCTATATAAGCACTAAACCTAAAGTGACGAGCTAAACATGTTAACGAAGTTTGAAAACAAGTTTGGTATCAAAACAAAGGGTCTTGATACCCAAGAGTAGTTTGGTTGTAAAATACGTAAGAATACGCATTTTGACCGAAACTACGACTCGTCACTACGCCTAAATAACGTGGTAATCGGTAGGTATAGTCACAAGAGACTAAAAACCATCATGATTACGCTCACGTTATGAAGTTTAAACGAACTTCGTGTTGACTATAAACTGGTCAAAGCTGAAAGTCAAATACCGTTTGACTTTTACGCTTAAAACGCGTAAAAGAACCTAAGAATACTTACAACGGCTCCAAAAAATGGAGGTTTGATCTAATTATTCTCAGGTATGAAGTGTATAACTTCAACTTAGAGAACAAAATCAGATCAAAGGTGAGTTGCAAGTGAAATGGGTGGCGGTATATATAGTTTTCGAAGAGCCGTTAAGATCGTTTATCGAAAACCGTGCTTCAATTTGGGTCGTACACATGCACCCATGGTTTTGTAATACCATGTGCACTCAAAACCAGCCCCTAGGAAGCTTGAAAACCATTTGCAAGTACTGGAAACAGCTTGAACAAGCTGTAAACAACAAACAGCAGATCTGGGCATTTTTACGTGGCCCGCGTAATAGCCAAGACGGGCTTACGTGGCCCGCCTAGACTATTATGGCAGAATTACATTTTAGGTCCCTGCACTGTAAAAACTTGATTTTTGACCCATTTAAGCCCCGTTAACCCTATTTCAAGGCTCGATAATGAATTTAAAGTGTAGGGAACTTAAAATACGCTCAAAAATATGTCAGATGTCGGTTCGTTTGGTCATACGGTTGCGTTATTCGGTTAATTACGACGAAACGCGAACGGACGCGAAAAACGATCCAAATTACACGACGAATGGAATTTTATCATGCCAATCACTAAAATAAAATATTTTAATGATTACATAAATTTTTGGATGTCCGGATGTATTCAGAACGTAAGATATGCGCGAAAATGCAAACTTATGCACTTTTTGACGCTTTTAGTCCTTGAATGAGCAAAAAGTTTATTTTAGCATACCGAACCCCTCAAAGCCTATTTCTAAGCTATGTAAAGGATATTTATGGTATGTTTAACTTATGATCATGTTCCGGAATGTCCGTTACAGTACAAATCGGCATACTTTCGCAGTTTGTCGAATTTAGTCCTTGTAAGCGAATAAACTTGATTTTGCTATACCAAAGCCTACAAAACTTATTTCTAAGTTATGTAAAGGTTATTTAAGGTATGTTAAGCATAAATTGATGTTCCGGAGTATTTTTCGCGTTAAACTGATTACGTTTATGCACCAGTTTGCGTGTAACTCTCTAGAAAGCGATACAAAGTTTGAAATTGAACAAAAATCAAAACATGAAAAATGTCAAACATAAACAAACAAACATTGGGATCAAATAACATTGTTTTATTGATAACTGAACTGTTTACAATGATTACAAACACAGGTGTCACAGATTCGTACACAACTAGTACAAGCTATGTTCCGGAATGTCCGTTACAGTACAAATCGGCATACTTTCGCAGTTTGTCGAATTTAGTCCTTGTAAGCGAATAAACTTGATTTTGCCATACCAAAGCCTACAAAACTTATTTCTAAGTTATGTAAAGGTTATTTAAGGTATGTTAAGCATAAATTGATGTTCTGGAGTATTTTTCGCGTTAAACTGATTACGTTTACGCACCAGTTTGCGTGTAACTCTCTAGAAAGCGATACAAAGTTTGAAATTGAACAAAAATCAAAACATGAAAAATGTCAAACATAAACAAACAAACATTGGGATCAAATAACATTGTTTTATTGATAACTGAACTGTTTACAATGATTACAAACACAGGTGTCACAAATTCGTACACAACTAGTACAAGCTATGCGTATCATGCGACGATCAAAATAATCGCGGGTGCACACGAGATTATAGTGATAGGCGTATGAAAACCGTAGAATGTAATACTGTGTATGGTAAGACACGGAACGTAACATGACACCGAATAACGAGACGGACGCAACATGGTCAAAACATGGTGGATACGCCGCTGATACTTCCTATATATAAGTGTTTTCATCATGTTACCAAACTTTCGTAAGACGTGCCATGAGAAATTAAGTGTTTTGCAGACCTTTTAGACCTAATTCAAATGTTAAACAACTCACAAACGCATTATATCCGATTATCCATGACGAGCCTTCATTGAGACTTCATTCTTAACACATCACCTTCGTGTATCCAATACTTATGCTGTTCTGATACCCGTATTTATGTTTTAGATCAATTGTCCACTTTCATATCTCCCATTATTCTGCATTATCCTCGTCCTTATTCGAACCCCGTTAACAATCTAGCCTGTTGAAACGTTCGAATCCTACCCTATCCCTTACTTTTAAAAACTACTTGGCTATTCTTAAACTCCCACGTGAACTACCACACTTTTCATCGAATACAAACCGGTTTATATACAAAATTTTCCTTCCTAATATGACACATTTTTAATACGTCTCCAATTTAGTATTAAAAACTTGCTTAAAATCGTTTTACCTAAACATGTTTCACTCATGCTTATGCCTCAAAACCATTTTAGCCAAACAAATTCTCTTACAAATCGATTTTGCCGTTCTTCAAAATTTCATACTTTTAACATTTCAAAAATTTCAAGTCTTAATTTTAAATAATCACCTTTTTATTAAAACTCTTTCAAGCCTTCCTCTTGAATAAATTTCGGGACGAAATTTCCTAAAGGAGGGGAGACTGTAACGCCCTGTTTCTTCGTACTTTCCGTAATTAGAAAGTCTCGTCTTGTATTTCTATTTTTGGAAATCTTGTATTCCTTGTAATCGTATTTCGTTGTATCGTTGTAAAATCCAAGACTTTGATCGTAATGAAACGAATCTTTTATACATTGATACGTGCACTCATTCGATACATGGTTCGTAATTCGCATAAACGTAAGTTTAATTCATAAACAATGATCGTGTATTCGCAATTCTTAAATCTTTCGTACGTTCAAACACTTGGTTATTCGATTATAAAATTAAGTTATATGCTTTTCGCTTGATTAATACCTAAATGTAAATCATACTTGTTTCATATGACACACTTAATATATCGCAAGTTGGTGTAATTAAAACATGTCGCTTAATCCTTTTAGACCATGATAACATGTTAAATGCACATTAGGCTTTATGTAGCATCTTAATTATATAAAATACCTCTTATTTATACATTTTACATCATTTAAACAACAAGAAAAAAATAATAAAAGCTGCCAAACAGCCCTTGCAATCAGCCAACTATGGCTGAATTATTTCTTTTTTTATTGCTTAAACTCTCAACTAATTGTATTAAGTGCTCACCCAACTTAACCCTAATCCTTCCCCCTATAAATACCACTTATTACCAGCCTCCCTACCACTTTTGCAACACTAAAACACTCTCAAAACATCCTCCAAATCGTAGCTGAAAGCAAGAGTCCAAGTAGAAATACCAACATTCACAAAAGTGAGCATAACTCACTCATTTCTTATCCGATTCACTCGATTCTTTTTCCTACTTCTTTGTTTTCCCTGGAAAACCAGGCCCTGGAATGTCGCCAAAAGGGCTCCAAAGTTGACTGATTTTTTCTGTTCTTGTTTCAAACATTGATAAACTTGAGGAAACTCATCTCAAACCTATGTCCTTATGCTTATAACCACTTCTATGGTTAGTTAGGCTTAAAAACAAGGTTGAGACATTCAAAATCAGAGGTATAAATCTCACAAACTTTTTGTTTTGTTCAAGGGCTTAACCCACAAGTGATGTTCAAGTTCAAGACTTGATGTAAGTGTGATTTATGATTAACTTGGGTTGTCCTACATAAAATCCACATATTGCTTGATGATTTCTTATAGATTAGTGTTTAGTATTCTTGTATTACTTGTAGTTCATGACCCTCCTTGTATGTTCTTACATCAAGTGTAGTGGTGAACACTTAGAGGTGCCTAAATGGAAGACATTTCTTCCTACCTCCTACATGATTTTTACGACACAAAGAGGTACCTAAATAGGGGATTCATCCTCCTACCTCATGCTTGAACTATTGGACTTATTGATATATTACATAATCTAAATAATATCTATATATACTATTCAACATTCGAACCTTTGAAGATGAACTTGTGTTCATTCGTCAAAGTACTAGACTTACACCATCTATGACCATATATTTGTTATGACTCTAATGGACCTTTGATCCATGAAATCCTACAAACTCTTTTGGAGTTTTAATAGTGTCAAGAACATGTCCTATGTGTACAAGATGATCACTTTTCATATACTTTTCATGCACTTTAAACTCCATACCCTTAGACCAAATGTATCTGTCTCTTAAATTCCCAAACTGAACTTACTCAACCTCCTAAACTCAATAACTTCGTCAAATTGGATAATCGAAAAGCATATGCAATTTTGTGAGTACACTTGACCCATTTTCCTTTTATTCACTTTGGGTGCAACATGTTTTACTTGTTAAACCGCACAATTCACAAACATGCTTTTATTCATTCGATCCGTATACATGTTTCGTTATGCTTAGGTTCATGCTAGAATACATACTACTTGTTAACTCGGCTTAAACAATTATAGCGCTATAGGAGTAGCACACCACCAGACGGGGTTTTGTTAAGTCTTTATTCTATAACGGTCTCGTTGCTTTTGTGACGAGGGATGCTAAATACTAGTGGACACTAGAGTTGACATATTGTTATGCATGATAGTTTGACCTTGTATACCAAATGCTATGTTGGATTGAAAATACCTTTTTATACATATGCCACGAGTCTAAAACTAGTGTACTCGCCAATACCTTTGTACTGAACTATGCTTTTAAAACATGTTGCAGGTTTAGTGATGATGTTGGTGATGCATGGAATCTAGTTGGATGCTTAGATACACACTTTAAATTTTGTATTCTTATTGTATTGTATTTCATTATTCATGTTGTATTTGTTTCAAATCCTTGTAATTGACTCTTTAGAAATGAAATGAAAATCTATTATTTAAATACTTGTCACGTATAGTGTTATGAAGTCTCTTGCAATCTATTTCGTCTCACTCCAATGTTTCCGCCATCGGTTGGGGTGTGTCACGCACCAACGTCCGTTGTTGTTTCACGCGAAAAGGCACAATGCTTAGACAGAATTGGAATAAGGAGGGTTTCAAGTAATAGAAGCTGGAGGGGCATCTTTCAAATGAGTACTTCATTCTCTTTGTATAGAATTGAGTGTCGTCATTCAGGTTTCGTAAATCCCTCAGGGACCTCGTCCCTTAATAAGGTTGCTATCCAAGGTTGCCTCCCCCGCGTCGCCGTCGCTACCGTAGTCAGGCACCTTTGCGTTCGAGAGGGAAGAACAGTCATCTTCTACGGAACCAAGCTCAGGGTCTTGTTTAGCAATTGCCTCAGTCATGAGCTCCGCATTAAACGCAAGGTCGTTAGTAGCATTGTGCGAGTCAAGAGCGGTAATAGAATCCGACGTCGAAGGTACCCCGTTCCCGTCAATAATAATCCCATACATATATATGCACATATATTATTAGATAATAATGTTACTTAGTATATACAAGCAAATAAATACAACATGCCACATATAACTCTCGTTTGTTCTTTCGGGGGGGGGGGTCATTTTGTCTTTGGCAAGTCTATCCCACATGGACTGACTATACCTCAATTGGCACATTAGTCAGGGTATTCCCTTCCCTACTAATGTCCTTACTTTGCCTTTGCTTTGTCTTTGCCTTGTCTTTCCTTTGCCTTTCCTTTGTCTTTCCTTTGAAAAATGTTCGACTCGTGGATCTTGGCGCTTTTTGTGAATGCAATGAAAAAACCTTTTTGTAAAAATGTTTTCGTGAGAGAATCCTAGTGATTGTAGTCTAGACTCGAGAAGGAATCCTAGTTCACTACAATCGAAGATCTGATACCAAACCGTCACACCCTGACTTTTGCGGAAGCATAATGATGTGTGATGTCACACCCCAAAAACATCGCAGCGGAATATTTAAACGTAGTGGAGACGGAAGTTGGTGCCCTATATATCTTGTCGAGCGATGCATTTTATTGTTGGACACATTGGTTTATTTTAAACATAAATTATTTAACATTACGTTTTAAGACACGACACAACTACATAGTTAAGATATCTTTGATCCTTATGGATCTTATTACAAAAGTCCCAGAAAATTTAAAAGTTGTCCAACATATTTAAACAAAGACAAAATTGCAGAAAACAACCTTTATGTATACCCCAAACTGCACTTTATACCTTTCACTATGAAATCCGCCAAAACCAACCTTTACGTTCATGTTTTGCTACAAGTTCAACCTTTACCACTAACACCGTTAGATTTCTTGGTTAAGTTACCTCACATGCTTTGCATGTGAGGGTATTAATGTCTTTTCACCCGTCTTTTTAATTAAAACCAGATTTCTTTTTAAATTAATAACCCACCATAAATAATGAAACCAGATTTTAAAAAACTAATATATATATATATATATATATATATATATATATATATATATATATATATATATCATTAATCAACAGATGCAAAAAGATCAATCATTCAAGAAACTTAAAACCCATTTCAGATTACCATATCCCCATCCATAAACATTCAAAATAACAAGTTAAAAACACCAGAAACTCATAATATTCTGTAAAGATTTGCTAATTTGACTTATGTAACTGGTCAAACATGTATTATCATAAGAAGATGATCATAATAACAAGATGATCATCAACAAAACAGCAACAAGATCACCATTGATGAAATCTTAATCAGGAACACAACATATATTATCATAAGAAAAGACATGCGAATCATCTTTACATTCTACCTTGTAAGCTTGCTGATTTTATATATTAATCTTACATCAGCAACCTTTAGTTCTGTACCTCTATTTCCCATGAATCATCACGCTTCAATATTAAAAATTGAATCTTTCATTCTTTAACCAAGGAACTTGATCAGCTTTGGGATTCCCTTGAGGGTTATGGTGGGGCTCTGAGATTGCAACAAGAAATCTTAAACAAACAACTACCACCGCCAAATTCACCCACCGTCACCACCAAATCCAGCCGTTACCACC
This sequence comes from Helianthus tuberosus, assembly GCA_030545235.1. Classification (NCBI taxonomy): domain Eukaryota; kingdom Viridiplantae; phylum Streptophyta; class Magnoliopsida; order Asterales; family Asteraceae; genus Helianthus; species Helianthus tuberosus. The sequence goes on along the minus strand of JARYGA010027604.1, from coordinate 1,083,284 downwards.
ACCAAATTCAGCCACCGTCACCACCAAATTCGATGTGCAAATGGTGATTTGATCGGTGAAACTGTGACACCTGGGTCACCGCGACCATCAAACAAATACCAAACCAATGAAATATTGTATTTCATACTTGGGACTTGTATAAATATGTGTATCATTTGCACATATCAAATTTTTGTTCAATTCCAAACTCTAAATCGCTTTCTGGAAGGTTATACGCGCACCGATGCGTAAATATAACCAGTTTAATGCAACAAACACTCCGGAATAGTGACATTGGCTTAACATACCTTAAATAACCTTTACATAACTTAGAAATAAGTTTTGAAGGCTTTGGTATGGCAAAATCGAGTTAAATCGCTTACAGGGACTAAATTTGACAAACTGCGAAAGTATGCCAATTTGAACTGTAACAGACATTCCGGAACATGACCATAAGTTAAACATACCATAAATATCCTTTACATAGCTTAGAAATAGGCTTTGAGGGGTTCGGTGTGCTAAAATAAACTTTTGGCTCATTCAGGGACTAAAAGTGTCAAAAAGTGAACAAGTTTGCACTTTCGCGCATAACTTAAGTTCTGAATACATCCGGACATCCAAAAATTTATGTAAGCACTAAAACATTTTATTTTAGTGTTTGGCATAAGAAAAATCCATTCGTCGCGCAATTTGGATCGTTTTTCGCGCTTATGCGCATTCCGTCGTAATTAACCGAACATCGCGATCGTACGACCAAACGAACCGACATCCGAGATATTTTTGAGCATGTTTTGAGTTCCCTATACTTTAACTTCATTTTAGAGCCTTGAAATGAGGTTAACAGGGTTCAAACGCATCGAAAATAGCTTAAACGGGCTGCAGGGACCATTTCTGCCATTTTTGAAACTTTGCTGAAACTGGTAGGCAGTGGCGTAGCGCGAGCACCTCATGCCTATGCAGTGGCGCTACGCGACTGCCTAGTCTGGACAGAAACTTTGCAGAAACATCGAATCGGGTCCGTTCCACTTTCGCACATGGTTTTGGGCAATACCATGGGCTCAAATGGTTTTCTAAAACCAGGGTTTTGAGGTGGAGGGTTGAGATTGAATCACGGTTAACGAGGAACGATCTTAACGGCTCTACGAATCCTATAAATACCCCCTCATGCCATTGCAAAACCCACAAGAATCTTGATTTAAGAAACTCTAAGTTGAAACCATTGTTTCATACCTGAGATTCTTGGATCGAGATTAGCATTCGGGGACCCTTCGTAAGTATTCTTTCGTTCTTTTCTTTCTTTTATTGCTTTTCGAGTCTGAAAGTCAAACTTTGTTTGACTTTCTGCGTTGACCAGTTTATGGTCAATGCGAAGTTCGTTTGAACTTCGCAACGTGATTGTAATCACGATGGTTATAGTCCCTTGGGACTATGCCTACTGATTACCACATTGTCTAGGGTCGTAGGGTAAGCGATCTAATAAATCGCTTATACCTTCGAACCCGACCCATTTGGTCGATCATTAGGATTCGACCAAATACATTAGGTGACCATAGTATATAGGGAATAACCTTCCGAGGTTATACCTTATGGTCGCTTCGTTAAGTAGTTGTATGATAGGTAGTTTATATGCCTTAGGTAAATTACCAGAATACCCTTTTCATGTATAATTGGTAATTAAGCATATGTAACCAAAACTTTTGTCACATAACTGATTATGTAACATGTTTAGGCATATAACACTTGTCATAGGACTAGTTAGACGTTCCGAACGCGTTTCACCCTAACGACGCGTTAAAGTAGCATAAGCTACCTAAACGGGTCGTAATGGGTCGTAAGCACTTATGTTAGGTTTCATTTAGTATGTAGGCTTTGTTAAACCATACTACATGAGTTCCCATACTCGTTTGGTTTACGAACCCTCATTCTATCTAAATCTTCCGATTTAGGTCCGGTTTATTAATCTAGTTACCTATATTAGGTGCCGTTTGATATCCGTGATCTCTAGCTTTGCTTGGTGGTTATTTTAGGGTTTCTGAGCAATCTCAAGTGAGTACATAGACCCCTCTTTTACTGTTTTTCCAAACTGTTTTGGGGTGAAACACATGTGCCTACTTGTTACTTTCATGCTTTCCTGTTTTCACATCATATACTTCCTATGTTCATTAGTACATTTATAGTACATGATTTCATTACATTTTATGCTATGTATGCCCATTGCGTGCGTACTTAGTACATTGTTTTACATTTACATTTTATGCTATGTATGTCCGTTGGTTACATACTTAGTACAGTGTTTTCATCACATGCTTACATTTTGTTATGACATTTAGGTTGTTTACAATGGAACAATACATTCATTAACATTAGCTACGCCGTTCGTTAGCAGGTAGTGGTACCATAGGAATTGACAACTCCCGTTCCTGAAATCCTGGGTTGGTGTGGATTGGAAGGAATGACCGAATTCGATATACATAAGTTAGATAAACCTTTAAATTGTTTAAGGGTTTATCGCCACAGTCTCAAGGCTTGGATGTATGCATTTTCACAACACCGCATAGATGTTCGTATCAGTATAGCATGCATTTCCACAAAACATAACTTTGATTTAAACCAAGTTTTACTTCAATACTTTGTTTTGTGCATTTTTCACCTATGGTTTAGTTGATGCATTTCACTCGCCATACATATCATTTTGGTTACACATTACATGATTTACATTTGACACATAAACATTTTCGACATTGGTTATACATTACATGGTTTACATTTGACACATAAACATTTTCGACATTGGTTATACATTACATGGTTTACATTTGACACATAAACATTTTCGACATTGGTTATACATTGCATGATTTACATCTTGACATAAACATTTTGACATATTATTCAATACATTTTGGCAATTGGTTTAAACATAGACATCTTACATTGGTGGTTTGTTTGGGTAAGTGATTTAAGTAACGAGGCGTGTGTAATATGATACAAGCATGGTGGATACGCCGCTGGTACTTCCTATATATAAGTGATTGTATGGTATTACATATTGTAGCGTTATTTGAATCATTTCAATTTGGACATATAACATTTTATACAAATAACATACTTTTTGTGACAACCCTCACCAAACCAGGTATCCGTACGACTTAATTAATGATTAATTACTGCTTAATTACTGTGCTTGTTTGAACTAGCTGATGAACTGCTACTTGATATCTGATACATGTACTTACTTGCATCATACTTTACTTATCGTCACTACATTATTTACATGTTGAACCCTAGTGACAACCATGATGCACAAAAAGCACAGTAGCACAATAACGGATAACCTATTGAACATGCTGATAAAGCCAGCATCAGGCATACACTGCCTCCAAGGCCTATAAGAGCCTGAGATATTTTGCTACACTAGTGGTGAGTGTAGGGATACAAGGGTTATGAAACTGCGTCTCTAGGAATAAGTTACCATGACTGGATGTGCCTAAAACGTACTCTAAGCACAAAACTCAGCACTTTACATAACAATCCGGCTTCTAGCTAACTAGTAAAGTGCCAAAACATGAGAAAAATATTACTAGACACTTTCCAAAGTGTCGGAAATAAGTTGTGTCACTAAAAGTAACAATAACGACACTTTAAAGCTTTATTAAGCGCTTTAACGGATTACTATCCAACCGAATAACCGGACTATACCCAGAACGTGAAAATATTGTTATTTTCACTATTTATCTTTTTCTGAGCCAGTTAGGGTCCCTGATTACCCTAACACCCTTTGTAACGCATGACACACCACTAACCAGGTTAAGTACCTAACTAACTAACTTAACCTAACTACTTACCCTAACTACTACTACTAGTTGGTTTCGAACCAAGGACCCCCCCCCCATTCCTAACCGTCCCCAACCATGGGGGACACACTTGTACTTGCAAGATTACCAAAATCTAGTTTGTCTAATATCTAATTAACACAATACCCTTTGGTTAATACACATTAGAATTGTCTATAAGATCAAAATTAAACACATGAGACCATTCACATTATCACAAACTCAACACACACTCTCCCTCTCCTCTCTAGAGCTCTCGGCCGAACACCCCCCTCCCCTTACATCCATTTTCGGCTTCCATCTTCACATCACAAGGTCATACAAGCATCAAGGGTCTCGTATTAGGAAGCTTGGAGCAAACGGAACGCGAAGGACCTCTTTATCTTGCTTTTATCCACCTCTTTTGCGCATAGATTCTTCCCTAGCCTCGAGCTAGAGGTATAATGCTTAAAACTCGTATTCAAACTAATCTAAAGTGGTTAAAAGGATTTTTATCGGTTAAAACTCGGAATCTTGCATTTTGAAGCTTTAAAGTTTACCAAAAACACTAAAAATGGTGGTTAATAGCACATAAGTTGTGTAAATGTTGTAGTAATTAAAAGTTGTGTTTATTTAGGCCCGATCTATGATGTGGTAGCTCGGATCATCATTTAACCCGGTTTGGTAAGATCATGGATCTTAACATAAGCTTGTTTTGAATAATACAAGGGTTAAAAGGTGAAACTCTACCACACGCGAATCATGAACTTGTGTAAAAGAGTTTTACTTGTTAAAGTTATGTTTAAAACTAGCAGATCTACGTATCTGCAAGTGGTATTTTCAAAGGACCAAGCGTCAAAGAAATCATGTTTTCTAAAAGACGGATCTTACACTAACAAGTATGATTTTTATAAACCACAAGTGTGTAAACACTTGTGAAATGAAAAGTTTCGTCAAAATAACAAACTTTGTAAAAGATGACGAGAAGTTGTAAAGACGGATTTCTCTAAAAACGAGGCTTTTTACAGAACTGGTTGGATTTATATAAAGATACACCAAAGATAAGGAGCTTTATCACATGTTTTTGGATAAACTACAAGTTCATGTGTTTTTGCGATTATAGCTATTTTAACTAGTTGAATATTGTTTATTGATGAACAAGAAAATTGTTGGTTTGAATTGTAAAAGAAAATGATACGCTTGAAAGCGTGGCCACCTCCAGTTACAGAGGAAACTCTGGCGAAATTTTTCTAAAAACCTAACACTTAGAACTATTTGCACTACAAGTGTTAGAATTATTTTTGACATGTTTTCGAAACATAAATTTCGCCATGACTTTATTTACTAAATATTCGGAGGTGGGATTTTCACAAAATTTAACGTGATAAATATATATATTTTTCACACACTGTTTATGATTATTTTGTGAAATACATAAATATTATTTTTAGAGTAAAAATAATATTTACGAACGTTAACGAATCCAAAATAATACGAACGCTTTCACCATAAATATATAAGTTACACCGGTAATTATATTACCACCCGATTGTTAAAACGTAACTTACGCACTTACGGAAATATTTATGAACGCGTATTTTAACAACGTATTATTGGAGAAAAATTATGTGAAATGAAAATATAATATTTTTGAGAAAAATACTTATATTTTGGAATTGGAAATATGTATATATTAAGTGAGACTTAATGATATCATTTGAACGCACATGTATTGAATCCCCCATCCTTGGGAAGGAGATTAACTACCAAGTATATACAGAATGTAAACACGAAATAGTTGCCTAACTATTTCCCAAAGACTTAAACTATAAAGCTAAGGCACGGCCGTCCGTCTAATAGAAATTAGCACCTGTAGGTCGTCGCACAGCTGCGTGAGCAGGAGATACTTGGTAGAGACGCTTCACTGTGAGTTCATGTCCCCCTTTTCTCTAACTGTTTTCAGTTTTCTTAACTGCGGGGGTGAAATACATGTTACTTTGATTACAAGTACTTTATACACGGTATGGTTAGCGTAAGGAGGTTTACTACTTAGATCATGTGAGTGGGTAGGCAGAAACACCGAGGGACGTAAGCGGTAGATCTATCTGGGTGTAGCGAGCCCAACTCTAGGCCCAACAGAACGGACCTCTAAGAGGCCCAACAGAACGGACCTTGAGTGACTTTGTACCCGACGCAAAAATCTGCTAGGTTGAGTCTTCCTACTTGCACTTCACACATACTAATGGCCTTGCAAACCATTGGTGATCTCTTTTCCTTACACTGCTACATACCAGGGAACTTTTATACTTACAAGTGTTTTACATACTCACTTACACATGAACTCGCTCAACATTATTGTTGATTTTTCAACTTACATGTATTTCAGGAAATTAGAGATCTGGCACGGTATGTTATGTTTTCCCGCTGCATAAGGGTTCCAAGGTCATCCCAGTTTAGGAAATGTGACTCTTTTCTGGACAAGTCACAACTCTTAAACTGCGCTTATTTCATGTTACTGTTTATGTTGTTCAAGACAATGTTTTACGTTATAATGTTGTAAGTCTCTAAGACAATGGTATGTTGCTCTGGTTTTAAAACTTAATCAAATGGATGATCTTGCATGATTTTATTTCATATAGCTTTGTTATGGTTAAGCTATGGTATTAAGAAGTCACACCAAAATTAACCACGCTTCCGCAAAGCCAGGGTGTGACAGCTTGGTATCAGAGCTCTGATCATAGCGAACTAGGATTCCTTCTCGAGTCTAGACTATGATCACTAGGGCTCTCACGAAAACATTTTCTGCATACCACTTAAGTCCAGATCCAAAACTTTTTACAAACAAATGTTGAGCACATTTTATTATTTATAGGCTCAGCCTAGAAAGGCTGAGGCTCGGTCTGAGAGGCCGAGGCTCGGTCTGAGAGATCGAGGTTAGTTGGCTAGTGGGACTAGGAGAATTGGCTAGTGGGACTAGGAGGATTGGCTAGTGGGACTAGGAAGAGTAGGCTCAGTTTGGAGGCTGAGGCTCGGTATTGGAGACCGAGGCTCGATCTGAGAGGTCGAGGTAGTTGATAGAGCAGTCTAGGAGACTGGGAGGCTAGTGGGACTAGGAGAATTATGTGATACTTTACTTGGTGACTTATGTGATTATCTGATTGTATGACTGATTATTTGAGCATAATTGTGTTTATGATACAGACTCATGGATTCAGCCGGTACTGGCGATTCGGACACAACTGGACCCATACCTATCGTATCTGATGACCTCACATCCTCCAAGCACGAGGTGTACACATCTGACTATACCAGTACTGATGAGGATGATTTCCAGCCCTTCGCACTACCCGATGGTGCTGATGAGCTTGCAGATGACCCTCCCGCTGAGTACCTACCCCTAGTAGAGATTCCGGCTCCTATACCCTTAGCCGTTTATCCGGCATATGATTTCCTTCTTGACGCCGAGGCTGACGGCGATGTTGACCTGTTTGAGGATGAGCCCTTTGAGGATGAGATCCAGGGCGTGGCCCTACTTCCTGCGGACGATCTTCTGTTGATCGCTGACGTTCCCGCTGAGGATTCGCCTGCACATTCTCCTGTCCCAGACTCCTTCGAGTCTGTGGCATCCGCACCTTCCCACACATTGAGCGCACAGCACTTGGCGCATGATTCTGATCCTGACCAGGCATCCTCTGTCGCACCTATTCCCAGCTTTGAGTTTGACCATGATGACATAGAGGATTCTGATCCTATCTTTCCCCCGGGATACGACCCGGATCATGATATCGAGTTTATACCTATGGATCAGCCCATGGAGGATCCAGCTGACCCAGTAGACCCTATCGATCCCGAGTTTGACTTCGAGATGGCTTTTGATGATCCCGAGCCTGTCGTCGCTCCTGAGCAGGCAGCCGCTCTAGACACCATACTCGAGCATGACCTCGTACATGCTGGCATCCCTATTGAGCCTGTTATAGCAGACCCGCCTGTTGATGATCTCCCCGTGGATGTTCCTTTGTTAGAGGGCGATCATGTCGTTGTTGATCCTGTCGTTCCTCTACCTGTTGTTGATATACCTGTTGACCATCCTGTTGAGCACATTGCACCTGTTCACCCTTTTGTTGCACCCGATCCCATTCCACTAGAGCCCGAGCATGCACTGTTCGCGGCACGCATGGATCCACCAAATGAGCATGCACAGCACGGTTGGATACCTGCTGATGAGGATGTTCCACCTTTTCCCCCTCAGATCCCTGATACACGACATGTTGATTCTTCTTTTCGGGTTCCACAGTTTGTACCTCCAGCGAGGACTGGAGAGGGTTCTTCAGCCCATCCCTTTGGGCATGTACCGATGCCTATCCCTTTCATGCCCCAGATGTCATCTGTTCCACCCTCTGTTGCTCCATTTCATGTGGCACCTTTTGACCCCACCAGTGAGCCGTTCCTTTGGGCACCGGACTCTGCTATGCCACCTACTGACCCCTACCATTCCTTCCACATGGGGTATACTATCGAGGACGTTTTGATGTCTTTTGTCGCCCAGCACGAGTCCCACACGCAGCGCATCCAGGAGCTTGAGAGAGCTCAGCTGCCGCCATGCCAGTGCCATGGTCAGACACACTCTCCTCTGCAGCCATTTCGACCCTTACCTCCAGATTATGCTGCTCGTCTCTTTACACTAGAGCAGCAGGTTGCTTCTATCATTCGTACTCAGCGAGCCCAGGAGGAGGACTGGCTCCAGTTACGTCGTTTACTTTACACCCACTTTCCCCCTCCTCCACCACCATCTGTATAGAGCTCATAAGTGCTGTTTGGGTAGACGAGGATGAGAAGACGGCGATTGTTGGACTGCACAGCAATTTTGGAGACTACATTTGATTCTGACTTTTGTTGACTTGTATTTGACGTATTTGACATTGACATGATGTAGCTTTTGGACAGGGGTGATGTAGCCCCTAGTTGATTGATGATTGTATGACACAGGGATGTACTGATACACTTACTATGTGGTCTCGATATATGGCAATCGCAGTATTCTCATCATATTTGATTCGCTTGATTGCTTACTTGTATTTTTATGGCATGGGATGTTGTGTGATTGGTATTTGTGATGTATTGATAACATGAGATGTTATGTGTTTTTACTATTATTATCATTATATACGTACGCTACATTATGACCTGACCTACGTATTATAACATGGGAGCTTTACTATGGCCTGACCAACTTAAACCATCTTTTAGAAGATGCCGCCAAGACGTGAGACACGCATGCCTACTAATGAGGCAGAACTACAACAAGTCATTGCTGCTGCCATAGCACAGTATGCAGCGTCTCAGCCAGGAACGAGCGGAAGTATTAACCAAGGCAATAACAATCCACCTCACGGTAATACTAAGTCGTTAAGACATACCGTGACCTAATTGGATATCTCTAGCAAGGATGCTAATGCCATTCATATGTTATAACGTATGTGTTGCGTGCACCTACAAGCAGTTTTTAGACTGCAAACCAGTCAACTTTGATGGCACTGGAGGTGCTGTCGCCTTTGTTCGTTGGGCTGAGAAAACCGAATCTGTTCTTCGCATGAGCAAGTGCGCACTGGATCAGCAAGTCACCTATATCTCAGGGCTATTCTTGGATGGAGCCCTCTCTTGGTGGAATCTGCAAGTACAGACACTAGGCGAAGCTGCTGCCTACGCGCTGACTTGGACCGAATTAAAAGAACTTATGCGCAAAAAGTACTGCTCTCGCGCAGAAATTCAAAAGTTGGAAACTGAATTTTGGCACTTAAAGATGGACGGTCCAAAGATCGCAGAATACGTTCAAAGGTTTCACGACTTATCTCAAGTGGTTCCTTACATGGTTACACCGGAATACAAGCGAATCGAGCGCTTCATTTGGGGTTTAGCTCCTCAAATCATAAGTATGGTGACCTCCTCCAAACCAGCAACTATCACTGAAGCCATCGATTTGAGCGTGGCTCTCACCGAGGAGGCAATTCGTTTGAACAAGTTTGATGAGATCAAGACGAAGAAGGCAGAGACTCACGTCGAGTCATCAGGAGGTAACAAACGGAAGTTCTCGAACTTCAAGCAGGGTACCAGTGTGGTGGTTAAGAAAGGAGGATCATACACGCCAACTCAGGTTACAACTGGTAGGGAGAAGAAAGGAAAAGGGTATATGGGCGCCCAGCCCAAATGCAACACCTGCCAGCGCCACCATTCTGGTCAGTGCGGGCTAAAAGTATGCGAAGCATGTGGGAAACGTGGCCACTCGAAGGACACTTGTTGGGCTAGTGCTGGCCGGGGAGGCCAGGGAGGATTTGAGAATAGGAATAATAATCGTGGTGGTAATCGCCCACAAGGAAACTATGGAGGTAACGAGAATCGGGGCAACAATGCTAACCAAGCGGGCGCCGTGAATCGTAATCAGAGGAATGATCAAGCCGGTGGAAACGGGCGAAGACTTGGATGCTTTAACTGCGGTGATATCGGGCATTTTAAGAAGAACTGCCCAGACTTAAACCAAGCCCGTGGAAGAGTGTTTCAAATCGGAGCAAGGGAAGCGCGCCAGGACCCCAATGTCGTTACTGGTACGTTCCCTGTGAACCAACGCTATGCATCCGTTTTATTTGATACTGGTGCCGACTATAGCTTCGTATCGTTAGAATTTAAGAATATGCTTGGTTTAGCCGCTATTAAGTTAGATGTTCCGTACTCGATCGAATTAGCTAATGGGAAGTTAGTAGAAGCCAATGAAGTTATCAGAGGCTGTGTGATTGAATTGGGAGAGCGTGAGTTCGCTCTAGATCTACTACCAGTCCAGTTGGGAAGCTTCGACGTGGTGGTAGGAATGGATTGGTTATCAGGCAACAAGGCTGAGATAGTTTGTCACGAAAAGGTTGTTCATATCCCAACCGATGATGGTGAGACCATTGTTGTTCATGGAGAGAAGCGTGAGACGCCGTTGAGAATTATCAGCTGCTTGAAAGCAAGGAAGTGTTTGCAGAAAGGATGTGTTGCCTTCCTGGCACACATTGTGGATAAGAAGGCTGCTGAGCCAAGAATCGAAGACATCCCTGTCGTGAGGGAGTATCCAGAAGTCTTCCCAGAAGACTTGCCGGGACTGCCACCTCAGAGGCAGGTAGAGTTTCACATTGACTTAGTTCCAGGCGCCGCGCCTGTGGCTAAGGCACCGTATAGACTTGCTCCGTCTGAGATGCAAGAACTGTCAACACAACTTCAAGAGTTGCTAGACAAGGGTTTTATCCGACCAAGCTTCTCACCTTGGGGAGCCCCGGTCCTGTTTGTCAAGAAGAAGGACGGTAGTTTTCGTATGTGCATCGACTACCGGGAGCTGAACAAGCTGACGATCAAGAATAGATATCCTCTGCCAAGAATCGATGATCTGTTCGACCAACTGCAAGGTTCAAGTTTTTATTCAAAGATCGATCTTTGATCTGGATACCATCAGTTAAGGATACAAGAGGAGAGTATCCCAAGGACAGCTTTCAGAACTCGTTATGGACACTACGAGTTCCTTGTTATGCCGTTTGGTTTGACAAATGCACCTGCAGTCTTTATGGATCTGATGAATAGAGTTTGCAAGCCGTACTTGGACAAGTTCGTGATCGTGTTTATCGACGACATCTTGATTTATTCAAAGACGAAGGCTGAACACGAGCAGCATCTTAGAGCCATTCTAGAGCTGCTGAAGAAGGAACAGCTGTATGCCAAATTCTCCAAGTGCGAATTTTGGCTACGCGAAGTCCAATTCCTTGGGCACGTGGTAAATGGAGATGGAATCCACGTGGATCCAACCAAGATCGAGGCGATCAAGGATTGGGAAACGCCAAAGACGCCAACCGAGATCCGGGAATTCTTGGGTTTGGCTGGCTATTATCGAAGATTCATTGAGAATTTTTCAAAGATCGCTCAACCATTGACGCTCCTCACGCAGAAGGATAAGAAGTTTGATTGGGGAATCAAACAGGATGAAGCGTTTCATATATTGAAGGATAAGCTTTGTAACGCGCCAATTTTAGCTCTACCAGAAGGTACTGATGATTTTGTGGTATACTGCGACGCATCGCGTCAAGGATTGGGTTGTGTGTTGATGCAACGCCAAAAGGTTATTGCTTACGCATCACGTCAATTGAAAGTGCATGAAAAGAACTATACCACACACGATCTGGAGCTCGGCGCAGTGGTTTTTGCTTTAAAGATCTGGAGACACTACCTTTATGGTACAAAGTGTACAATCTTTACAGATCACAAGAGCCTACAGCATATATTCAACCAGAAGGAGTTGAATATGAGGCAAAGACGATGGGTTGAGTTACTGAACGATTACGACTGCGAGATAAAGTATCATCCAGGGAAGGCGAATGTAGTCGCCGATGCCCTAAGTCGTAAAGAGAGGATCAAGCCCATAAGGGTTAGGGCTTTAGAAATGATTATACGAACCGATCTTTCCTTGCGCATTCGTGCCGCGCAGAAAGAAGCCCTCAAAGAAGGAAACCTTGGAGAAGAATATCTCCGTGGGATGGAGAAGCTTTTGGTACCAAACGAGGAAGGAACGTTATGTTTCGAGAAAAGGATTTGGGTTCCTCTGTTTGGTGGTTTAAGGAAGGTTATTTTTGATGAAGCTCACAAATCACGGTACTTTATCCATCCAGGAGCGGATAAGATGTACCAGGATCTCAAAGATTATTATTGGTGGCCTAGGATGAAAGGCGATGTTGCTGTTTACGTGAGCAAATGTTTAACATGCGCTAAGGTTAAAGCCGAATACCAGAAGCCTTCAGGACTTCTGCAACAACCTGAGATTCCCAAGTGGAAATGAGAACAAATCTCCATGGATTTTATTACAAAATTGCCAAGAACGCCAAGAGGCCATGACACTATCTGGGTGATAGTGGATCGATTAACGAAGTCAGCACACTTCTTACCTATCAGAGAGAAGGATAATACGAGCAAGTTGGCCGAAATTTACATGAGAGAGATCGTCGCACGCCATGGAGTACCCCTCTCAATCATCTCTGATAGAGACGGAAGGTTTGTGTCAAGGATATGGCAATCCTTCCAAGAAGCCTTTGGTTCACAATTGAATCTGAGCACTGCGTTTCATCCGCAAACTGACGGCCAGAGCGAGCGCACGATACAGACTTTGGAAGACATGCTGAGAGCGTGTGTTATGGATTTGGGCGGTAGCTGGGACAAGCATTTGCCTTTGGTCGAATTTTCATACAACAACAGCTACCACACCAGTATTGGTGTCGCCATTTGAAGCCCTTTACGGACGCAAGTGCCGATCACCACTATGTTGGGCTGACGCAGGTGATAGGCAACTTGCTGGTCCTGAAATCGTCCAAGAGACGACAGACAAGATCGCGCAGATTCTTAAACGCATCGAAGCAGCTCGCCACAGACAAAAGGCCTATGCGGATCCAAACCGGAAACATGTGGATTTCCAAGTTGGAGAAATGGTGTTATTGAAAGTATCACCCTGGAAGGGGGTGGCACGCTTTGGGAAGCGTGGGAAGTTAAATCCGCGCTACATTGGTCCTTTCAGAATTCTGGAAAGAATAGGACTGGTAGCATACAAGTTGGACCTACCTGCTGAACTGAATGGTGTTCACGATACATTTCACGTATCCAATCTAAAGAAAAGTCCAACTCAAGTCACCGTTGCCATTCCCACCGACGAGATTCATGTTGACGACACGCTCCACTTCGTTGAAGAACCGGTCGAGGTTACGGATTGGAAAGTTAACAAGACCCGCCGGAGCAGTGTCAAACTCGTCAAAGTTCGTTGGAATGCCAGACATGGTCCTGAGTTCACCTGGGAGCGTGAGGACCGGATGAAAGAGAAATACCCCCACCTTTTTCCCAAGAACCCTGCATCTAGTAGCAGAACTTAAATTTCGGGACGAAATTTATTTAACGGGGGGAGAATGTGACAACCCTCACCAAACCAGGTATCCGTACGACTTAATTAATGATTAATTACTGCTTAATTACTGTGCTTGTTTGAACTAGCTGATGAACTGCTACTTGATATCTGATACATGTACTTACTTGCATCATACTTTACTTATCGTCACTACATTATTTACATGTTGAACCCTAGTGACAACCATGATGCACAAAAAGCACAGTAGCACAATAACGGATAACCTATTGAACATGCTGATAAAGCCAGCATCAGGCATACACTGCCTCCAAGGCCTATAAGAGCCTGAGATATTTTGCTACACTAGTGGTGAGTGTAGGGATACAAGGGTTATGAAACTGCGTCTCTAGGAATAAGTTACCATGACTGGATGTGCCTAAAACGTACTCTAAGCACAAAACTCAGCACTTTACATAACAATCCGGCTTCTAGCTAACTAGTAAAGTGCCAAAACATGAGAAAAATATTACTAGACACTTTCCAAAGTGTCGGAAATAAGTTGTGTCACTAAAAGTAACAATAACGACACTTTAAAGCTTTATTAAGCGCTTTAACGGATTACTATCCAACCGAACAACCAGACTATACCCGGAACGTGAAAATATTGTTATTTTCACTATTTATCTTTTTCTGAGCCAGTTAGGGTCCCTGATTACCCTAACACCCTTTGTAACGCATGACACACCACTAACCAGGTTAAGTACCTAACTAACTAACTTAACCTAACAACTTACCCTAACTACTTACCCTAACTACTAGTTGGTTTCGAACCAAGGACCCCCCCCCATTCCTAACCGTCCCCAACCATGGGGGGGACACTTGTACTTGCAAGATTACCAAAATCTAGTTTGTCTAATATCTAATTAACACAATACCCTTTGGTTAATACACATTAGAATTGTCTATAAGATCAAAATTAAACACATGAGACCATTCACATTATCACAAACTCAACACACACTCTCCCTCTCCTCTCTAGAGCTCTCGGCCGAACACCCCCCTCCCCTTACATCCATTTTCGGCTTCCATCTTCACATCACAAGGTCATACAAGCATCAAGGGTCTCGTATTAGGAAGCTTGGAGCAAACGGAACGCGAAGGACCTCTTTATCTTGCTTTTATCCACCTCTTTTGCGCATAGATTCTTCCCTAGCCTCGAGCTAGAGGTATAATGCTTAAAACTCGTATTCGAACTAATCTAAAGTGGTTAAAAGGATTTTTATCGGTTAAAACTCGGAATCTTGCATTTTGAAGCTTTAAAGTTTACCAAAAACACTAAAAATGGTGGTTTTTTTTTTTTTTTTTTGGGTAAAGGGTTACCCCGGTGATTCTATTGAAACAAACCGCAAATAAGTACAAGTAGTGAGGATGAGTTCCACACTAGTTCATATACAGGACATGCCCCATATATGCAAACCAAATCAACAAAAGTATCAATGACACCACATAACCTAGCCTACTTTACATTATGAAAATAAAGCAGACATAACAAAAGACACCAAAACTAAAAACGTCAACCTCCATCATCAAATACGAAACAATCACACACCATCCGCCCCTTCACACGAAATAAGAAACGACTATCCATTGTAGAGCTTCTTGGAAGATGGGGTTGCCCCGGCTCTTGAAGATGAAGAACGTGTACCCGAAGTCATAAAATCATTAGTTTCATTATAGACTTCAACAACCTCCTCCTCATCCGAATACTGCTTGTCACTAGTCTGTGTAGCCTTCTTCTCCACTCGACCCACATTGATACCTCCCTGATCTCCATTATCGTCTTTAAGGACACCAAAAGGGTTAGACGTTGAAACCTGGTTCGAACTCCTCAAAGACTGTTTTGGTTTAGGATTACTAACTGGTCTATAAACTAACTTGGGTTTCTGATTTTTCATGTGAAGACCTTGGTTGTTAGCTTTCTTCTTTTTGGAACCCACAACCTGAAAATCATCACTCACCTTTCCAGATTCCCCATTCGAAACAACCTCCGGGTTCTTTGGGCACGAGCTATCATCATGACCAAAAACACAGCAAGAAGAACACCTTAAAGGCTCCCAATCATATTCAACTTTAACCTCCCCCTTTGAATAGCCAGTACCATCTAGCGATGGAATTGCAACAGTAACACTCCTTTTTAAATCAGCCCCGAACTTCAATAAGTGCCCTAGCATAACTGCTTCTACCCCAAGACTCAGCACACATAGTGGCAGTATACGAATCCAACATCTTGGGCACCCCTAACTTAGAGGCAACCAAGCTAATACCATCCTCAGTATAAGCCGCTAACGGCACATCCTGCATCTTTACCCATACTGGAATAGCTTTAATGTCCTCTTTCTCTAATTTGACAGAGGCCGACCACTCCTTCAAGATTATTGGAACATTTCTTATCAACCATGGCCCATCCTCTAACATTTTGTCCATCCCTTCCTTTGTTTTGAATTTAAAGAAAAAGAATCCGTTTGCGTTCATCATTAATCTCGATAGACCATACTTAACCCAGTTGGTCTTTGCAAAAAAATCCACAACAGGAAACGCTAAACGTTTACCCAAGAAATACCCATAGAGAGTGTTTGCATACCTGTCCGTGACTTGTTTAACCGAAGACAACGGAATGACAACATCAACTCCCTCAACAACCTCGGTAGACTTCATCTCCCTAAAATTCACCTTTACCTTCTCCTTAGTGTTGTTTACAACTTTAGCAAACGATAACGGTACCGTCGTCCCCGAAGATTTTATGTTCCCTTGACCAGCCGAAGAAGCAACATCAAAATCAGACAATGGCGCATATCTCATGCTAGGCTGATTAATCCCATCCCTATCAGAAAGCGTAGTAACTGGCCGTAGATTTTCAGCCATGGTTGGAACAGAAATCTTAGACAATTCATCGATTATATTAATCTTACGGGGTTCAGATGGAGACGTCTGAACTGTGCCCCGTCGAGGTAACCACGTATTACCATCTACATCAATAACTCGGCTGGCCAAACCCTCAAACGAGTATGAAGGTCTGCCGCTTTCATCAATGTTTGAGTTATGCTCATCCATTCAGAAAAAAACTCTCTTTAACCGTATGTAGAAACAACCTCGACAAACCAGAATACCAATCAAACCCGTCGAACCAGCAAACGAAGGACAAAACAGAAACCCTAAACTAGCAATAGGCCCTAACCCATGAAAACAGATAAATCAGATAGCTTACATGGAAATACAGCCGATAACCAATGAAGAAACTATTCGAACGAAGGACCTGGGCGGCGATTGAAAGAAAATAAAGAAAACCCTAGAAGAAAATCGAACAAATCTGCTAATAGATTTCGTTTAAGATGTTAAGAACTTCTAAAAACTAATCTGCATCAGAAGTGACGATGAAAAGCTAGGGTTTCGGTAGAAGGAGCAGAATCGCCATTAGCTAGAGAGAGAATTAGGGTGTGTAATAGCACATAAGTTGTGTAAATGTTGTAGTAATTGAAAGTTGTGTTTATTTAGGCCCGATCTATGATGTGGTAGCTCGGATCATCGGTTAACCCGGTTTGGTAAGATCATGGATCTTAACATAAGCTTGTTTTGAATAATACAAGGGTTAAAAGGTGAAACTCTACCACACGCGAATCATGAACTTGTGTAAAAGAGTTTTACTTGTTAAAGTTATGTTTAAAACTAGCAGATCTACGTATCTGCAAGTGGTATTTTCAAAGGACCAAGCGTCAAAGAAATCATGTTTTCTAAAAGACAGATCTTACACTAACAAGTATGATTTTTATAAACCACAAGTGTGTAAACACTTGTGAAATGAAAAGTTTCGTCAAAATAACAAACTTTGTAAAAGATGACGAGAAGTTGTAAAGACGGATTTCTCTAAAAACGAGGCTTTTTACAGAACTGGTTGGATTTATATAAAGATACACCAAAGATAAGGAGCTTTATCACATGTTTTTGGATAAACTACAAGTTCATGTGTTTTTGCGATTATAGCTATTTTAACTAGTTGAATATTGTTTATTGATGAACAAGAAAATTGTTGGTTTGAATTGTAAAAGAAAATGATACGCTTGAAAGCGTGGCCACCTCCAGTTACAGAGGAAACTCTGGCGAAATTTTTCTAAAAACCTAACACTTAGAACTATTTGCACTACAAGTGTTAGAATTATTTTTGACATGTTTTCGAAACATAAATTTCGCCATGACTTTATTTACTAAATATTCGGAGGTGGGATTTTCACAAAATTTAACGTGATAAATATATATATTTTTCACACACTGTTTATGATTATTTTGTGAAATACATAAATATTATTTTTAGAGTAAAAATAATATTTACGAACGTTAACGAATCCAAAATAATACGAACGCTTTCACCATAAATATATAAGTTACACCGGTAATTATATTACCACCCGATTGTTAAAACGTAACTTACGCACTTACGGAAATATTTATGAACGCGTATTTTAACAACGTATTATTGGAGAAAAATTATGTGAAATGAAAATATAATATTTTTGAGAAAAATACTTATATTTTGGAATTGGAAATATGTATATATTAAGTGAGACTTAATGATATCATTTGAACGCACATGTATTGAATCCCCCATCCTTGGGAAGGAGATTAACTACCAAGTATATACAGAATGTAAACACGAAATAGTTGCCTAACTATTTCCCAAAGACTTAAACTATAAAGCTAAGGCACGGCCGTCCGTCTAATAGAAATTAGCACCTGTAGGTCGTCGCACAGCTGCGTGAGCAGGAGATACTTGGTAGAGACGCTTCACTGTGAGTTCATGTCCCCCTTTTCTCTAACTGTTTTCAGTTTTCTTAACTGCGGGGGTGAAATACATGTTACTTTGATTACAAGTACTTTATACACGGTATGGTTAGCGTAAGGAGGTTTACTACTTAGATCATGTGAGTGGGTAGGCAGAAACACCGAGGGACGTAAGCGGTAGATCTCTCTGGGTGTAGCGAGCCCAACTCTAGGCCCAACAGAACGGACCTCTAAGAGGCCCAACAGAACGGACCTTGAGTGACTTTGTACCCGACGCAAAAATCTGCTAGGCACAAGTCTTCCTACTTGCACTTCACACATACTAATGGCCTTGCAAACCATTGGTGATCTCTTTTCCTTACACTGCTACATACCAGGGAACTTTTATACTTACAAGTGTTTTACATACTCACTTACACATGAACTCGCTCAACATTATTGTTGATTTTTCAACTTACATGTATTTCAGGAAATTAGAGATCTGGCACGGTATGTTATGTTTTCCCGCTGCATAAGGGTTCCAAGGTCATCCCAGTTTAGGAAATGTGACTCTTTCCTGGACAAGTCACAACTCTTAAACTGCGCTTATTTCATGTTACTGTTTATGTTGTTCAAGACAATGTTTTACGTTATAATGTTGTAAGTCTCTAAGACAATGGTATGTTGCTCTGGTTTTAAAACTTAATCAAATGGATGATCTTGCATGATTTTATTTCATATAGCTTTGTTATGGTTAAGCTATGGTATTAAGAAGTCACACCAAAATTAACCACGCTTCCGCAAAGCCAGGGTGTGAAACTTTTCACAATACATTGTTTTACAAACAACTTAATTGATACAAACTCAATTCACATGGTTATTCACTTAACCATATATTATTCTTTTATACATATATATCATTTGGTTTATTTATCACTTTTCAAATGATTTACAAGACAAAGCAAATTACAAGGTTCATGACTAAACATTTTCTTAAACATAAGTCATGAATCCTATTTTTCATAAACCTATGTATCTCACAGGCATTTTTATGCTGACGTACCTATTTTCACATGTGTTTTCAGGATATGATGCATAGGACTTATCAAGATACACATAGGCGGACTTGAGCCTTAGTGACAATAAAAGATGCAAGACTAGTTATTTATGTTATGTTTCTTTGATTGTCAAGACAATGTAACTCTTTTATTTAATAAAATAATATTTCATTTTCCATGTGTTATGAAACAATGATTCTGTTACAACACTCCCCGACGTTTCCGCCACGTTTTGTTGTTTTACGTGGTCGGGGTGTGACAGAAAAGTTGGTATCAGAGCTCATGGTTATAGGGAATTAGGTTATTAGTAATACTTTGACCTAGTCTATAACCTTTCTAGGACCCTAACGCAAGTTTACTTGTGTTTAGTTATAAAACAATACTGTCACCTATCCTTAGGCGACAACCAAAACAAGAACACAAATTTCAAAACCGCTTTGAAAACTAATCATCTGTTCTAGGATGATTGATTACTAGGTTTTGAACCCTTTATTGTAAGGTTTTGAACCCTCTGTTATATGGTTTTGAACCCCTTTGAATTTTCAAAATCTCGTCAAGGTTTTGGGTTTTAAATAATGTGAACACGTGCAAACTGGAAGGGTGAATGCCTGTATTCTGGGTTTTCTGTCTAGGCAAGCACTTCGTATACATCTCATCAGACGCGAGACCAGTTGTGCTTACCTGGGAATTCTTGGGATGAGTGTTCACTTATAGGCGAGCATGTCTTCGCGATACATTATTTTTGACCCATTTACTTTGATTTGTCACCGTCTCATTTGTTTGCCTTTGGTAACAAACAAATGATCGCAAATTCTTATGCATTGCCATTCTGTTTTATTTAGCCGATGACGTTTCACTTGTTTCTTCCTATGTCTTTCACTTTCTTCTAGAATGTCTATTCATCACGATGACGCCCAGATATCCAAGCAGACTGCCAAATTCGCTCAGCGAATAGGCGAAGTAGTCCTGAAGACTGTTGAATTAGCTACTGCCATGTATCGTCTCCAGGATGAAGCCACTCAAGAGTCACCAAGACAGGAAGGACCTAGTCAGGTGACAGCACCACCAGCCAAGAAACTAATCAAGGAATCAAAGACCATGGATGAACGATCGCCTAAGAAGTCAAAGAAGCGAAAGGCTTCTCAGAACTTCGCCATGGTCGCTCACAATGGTAAAGTCGTCCCCAACCAACCAGCTCACCCCCCTGCTAGGAAGCCATACAACGGAACTGCACCCTTGTGCAACCAATGTACCCTTCATCATCACCCTAGTGTGAAGTGCCGCAAATGCCAAATTTGTGGACTTAAAGGTCATACAGCAAAGGTTTGCATAACTGCGGCTGTACCAAATCAAGCAGGACCTAGCCAGGAGGCAACACCACCTGCTAAGAAGCAATACAAGGGAACAGCCCCAATATGCGACAAATGTAATGCACACCACTTAGCTCACCTACAGTGTCGTTTATGTGCATCATGTGGGCGACTCGGTCACCTAGCAAATGCTTGTCGATTTACCCCAAACCAAAGTGGTCCAAATCAACCCCAAGTCAACCCTACTAAAGCTCGTTTTCCACCTGGTACTTGCTACAACTGTGGCGAGACGAGCCATTTCAGGAACAACTGCCCGAAGATTTTCAGTGCAAATCCAACCCTTGGATGAGCATTTGGCCGAACAAAGGATGTTGCTGTCGTATTCCTTTGTTTCTTTTGTTTTCATGTATTGTGAAACAATATGTCTCGTTCATAAATAAAAGTTGTTGTTCGCAATTCTGATATACAAGTATATTTACATGTGTGAATGATTTTCCTATGATACCTTCATTAAGGAACTATGTTCCTTACAAACTACTATAATGATTCTCTCTTTCAAATGATCGCTCGTGATTCCCTCGAAAATTTTAAGTACTCGTTTCATTCTAAGATACGAAGTACAGAAAATAAAGTGACTTTATGAGTAATCATGCTTCTGCACATCTGTACCTTTGAATCCGTGGTTAGATAACTAAGGGTATTTTCAAATCTCATACCCATTACGTTTTGACCTTTCAACATACACAGTACAAGTATTTCAAAAACAATCTTCATGATCTTAAAACATTTCATATAGTTTGAAAACAATTCTTTTTCTAATGCATTGTCTATGTTATTTCAGAAACATTGGTTATGTTTTCAAAAACAACCTTCATGATCTCAAAATGTTTCATATAGTCTGAAAACAATATTAACACAGTACATTTTCTTATCAAGTGCATGATTTCGAAAAGCATCATTCATGTCTTTCAAAAACCTTGTACATAATTTCAAAATTTATCTCGCATGATTTTAAAACAAATTTTTAAAAATATATACCTACCTAATAAACCTACTTCATGATTTCGAAAGTATTATATATAAGGTTTCAAAAACGTTAAACACATTTTTCTTAAAAGAACCCCATGCATAGTTTTCAAAAATATTTTCTTCATACATTGACTTCACCTTCAAATTTCGCTTCATATGTCACCTTGGTGTATTTAGCATCTCAACTTCATAAGCATTTTACTTCATGTTTTGACCTAAGCACATCAAGTGCAAGGTTTCAAAACATCTTCAACTTCTAAGATCCATATGGGATCTTTTTATCTTCACAGTTAGACCCTTGTGGATGATTATCATTCAAATCAGAGTCCTTGATTGGATTCCTTATGTACCTGAATTCGAACATTTCGGTTCCTTATAATCGAAACCGAATTTCTCTTTTAAAAAAATCTTTCTATCTTTATAGATAGATTCTTGTAAATGTTTAAAGTGCCAAATGAAATCCACGAGATGGATTCCTATTGTACTTTAAATGCATGTGCTCTGTCAACAAAACAAATTAACAAATAAACAATCTTTGTGGTTATACGACTATGTGTTTATTCATCTTATATTTTCTTTTATGCATTTTGTGTTTTTATACTCTGGGTATTCGTTATCCAAATCCTCGTAGAATCTTTCATATCTTTATATGAGGGATTCGTAGTAGGATATTCAAAAAGGTACTACCTTAAATCCTGAATGGGCTTCTATGTAAGAGTTAAGACCCTTGGATTATATAGTACTACTCCATGATTCATAAGAGACCCTTTAGAGGTCTAGTCAAAAAGATTGATTCACAATTTGGTTAAAGGACGACATCTAGTGATGTAGCTGGACATACTCCTTGATAGTCTATTTAGATCATTTATTGATTTAGTTAAAAGGACTCTATGGCGATCTAGTCACACTCATCACAGGATTGTTCATTTGGTTTTACCCTACACATTATAAAATAGACTGTGTGAACTGTGCAAGGAATTGTCTAATTATGGACGCGTACATAATTATGAAATTTAGTGCACAGAAACCCAGTAAGAGTTATTATGTGTAAGAACCGATAGTGACAACAATAACAAAATGAGAACGATGTAATGGAGGTATGGTGGACGCACCAATGACGCTTCATATACTTGTATATAAGTATCCCTCTTACATTGCAATCATGATGTTATTAAAGGTTACTAGAAGTTCAGAACCCTAACCAATGTTGTTCGATCTTTTCAACTTCATGTTTCAAGCTCTCACAAGTTTCCTCTAAATAAATTTCGGGACGAAATTTCCTAAAGTAGGGGAGACTGTGACACCTGGGTCACTGCGACCATAAAACAAATACCAAACCAATGAAATATTGTATTTCATACTTGGGATTTGTATAAATATGTGTATCATTTGCACATATCAAATTTTTGTTCAATTCCAAACTCTAAATCGCTTTCTGGAAGGTTATACGCGCACCGATGCGTAAATATAACCAGTTTAATGCAACAAACACTCCGGAATAGTGACATTGGCTTAACATACCTTAAATAACCTTTACATAACTTAGAAATAAGTTTTGAAGGCTTTGGTATGGCAAAATCGAGTTAAATCGCTTACAGGGACTAAATTTGACAAACTGCGAAAGTATGCCAATTTGAACTGTAACAGACATTCCGGAACATGACCATAAGTTAAACATACCATAAATATCCTTTACATAGCTTAGAAATAGGCTTTGAGGGGTTCGGTGTGCTAAAATAAACTTTTGGCTCATTCAGGGACTAAAAGTGTCAAAAAGTGAACAAGTTTGCACTTTCGCGCATAACTTAAGTTCTGAATACATCCGGACATCCAAAAATTTATGTAAGCACTAAAACATTTTATTTTAGTGTTTGGCATAAGAAAAATCCATTCGTCGCGCAATTTGGATCGTTTTTCGCGCTTATGCGCATTCCGTCGTAATTAACCGAACATCGCGATCGTACGACCAAACGAACCGACATCCGAGATATTTTTGAGCATGTTTTGAGTTCCCTATACTTTAACTTCATTTTAGAGCCTTGAAATGAGGTTAACAGGGTTCAAACGCATCGAAAATAGCTTAAACGGGCTGCAGGGACCATTTCTGCCATTTTTGAAACTTTGCTGAAACTGGTAGGCAGTGGCGTAGCGCGAGCACCTCATGCCTATGCAGTGGCGCTACGCGACTGCCTAGTCTGGACAGAAACTTTGCAGAAACATCGAATCGGGTCCGTTCCACTTTCGCACATGGTTTTGGGCAATACCATGGGCTCAAATGGTTTTCTAAAACCAGGGTTTTGAGGTGGAGGGTTGAGATTGAATCACGGTTAACGAGGAACGATCTTAACGGCTCTACGAATCCTATAAATACCCCCCCATGCCATTGCAAAACCCACAAGAATCTTGATTTGAGAAACTCTAAGTTGAAACCATTGTTTCATACCTGAGATTCTTGGATCGAGATTAGCATTCGGGGACTCTTCGTAAGTATTCTTTCGTTCTTTTCTTTCTTTTATTGCTTTTCGAGTCTGAAAGTCAAACTTTGTTTGACTTTCTGCGTTGACCAGTTTATGGTCAATGCGAAGTTCGTTTGAACTTCGCAACGTGATTGTAATCACGATGGTTATAGTCCCTTGGGACTATGCCTACTGATTACCAAGTTGTCTAGGGTCGTAGGGTAAGCGATCTAATAAATCGCTTATACCTTCGAACCCGACCCATTTGGTCGATCATTAGGATCCGACCAAATACATTAGGTGACCATAGTATATAGGGAATAACCTTCCGAGGTTATACCTTATGGTCGCTTCGTTAAGTAGTTGTATGATAGGTAGTTTATATGCCTTAGGTAAATTACCAGAATACCCTTTTCATGTATAATTGGTAATTAAGCATATGTAACCAAAACTTTTGTCACATAACTGATTATGTAACATGTTTAGGCATATAACACTTGTCATAGGACTAGTTAGACGTTCCGAACGCGTTTCACGCGAACGACGCGTTAAAGTAGCATAAGCTACCTAAACGGGTCGTAATGGGTCGTAAGCACTTATGTTAGGTTTCATTTAGTATGTAGGCTTTGTTAAACCATACTACATGAGTTCCCATACTCGTTTGGTTTACGAACCCTCATTCTATCTAAATCTTCCGATTTAGGTCCGGTTTATTAATCTAGTTACCTATATTAGGTGCCGTTTGATATCCGTGATCTCTAGCTTTGCTTGGTGGTTATTTTAGGGTTTCTGAGCAATCTCAAGTGAGTACATAGACCCCTCTTTTACTGTTTTTCCAAACTGTTTTGGGGTGAAACACATGTGCCTACTTGTTACTTTCATGCTTTCCTGTTTTCACATCATATACTTCCTATGTTCATTAGTACATTTATAGTACATGATTTCATTACATTTTATGCTATGTATGCCCATTGCGTGCGTACTTAGTACATTGTTTTACATTTACATTTTATGCTATGTATGTCCGTTGGTTACATACTTAGTACAGTGTTTTCATCACATGCTTACATTTTGTTATGACATTTGGGTTGTTTACAATGGAACAATACATTCATTAACATTAGCTACGCCGTTCGTTAGTAGGTAGTGGTACCATAGGAATTGACAACTCCCGTTCCTGAAATCCTGGGTTGGTGTGGATTGGAAGGAATGACCGAATTCGATATACATAAGTTAGATAAACCTTTAAATTGTTTAAGGGTTTATCGCCACAGTCTCAAGGCTTGGATGTATGCATTTTCACAACACCGCATAGATGTTCGTATCAGTATAGCATGCATTTCCACAAAACATAACTTTGATTTAAACCAAGTTTTACTTCAATACTTTGTTTTGTGCATTTTTCACCTATGGTTTAGTTGATGCATTTCACTAGCCATACATATCATTTTGGTTACACATTACATGATTTACATTTGACACATAAACATTTTCGACATTGGTTATACATTACATGGTTTACATTTGACACATAAACATTTTCGACATTGGTTATACATTACATGGTTTTTTTTATATTTGACACATAAACATTTTCGACATTGGTTATACATTGCATGATTTACATCTTGACATAAACATTTTGACATATTATTCAATACATTTTGGCAATTGGTTTAAACATAGACATCTTACATTGGTGGTTTGTTTGGGTAAGTGATTTAAGTAACGAGGCGTGTGTAATATGATACAAGCATGGTGGATACGCCGCTGGTACTTCCTATATATAAGTGATTGTATGGTATTACATATTGTAGCGTTATTTGAATCATTTCAATTTGGACATATAACATTTTATACAAATAACATACTTTTCACAATACATTGTTTTACAAACAACTTAATTGATACAAACTCAATTCACATGGTTATTCACTTAACCATGTATTATTCTTTTATACATATATATCATTTGGTTTATTTATCACTTTTCAAATGATTTACAAGACAAAGCAAATTACAAGGTTCATGACTAAACATTTTCTTAAACATAAGTCATGAATCCTATTTTTCATAAACCTATGTATCTCACAGGCATTTTTATGCTGACGTACCTATTTTCACATGTGTTTTCAGGATATGATGCATAGGACTTATCAAGATACACATAGGCGGACTTGAGCCTTAGTGACAATAAAAGATGCAAGACTAGTTATTTATGTTATGTTTCTTTGATTGTCAAGACAATGTAACTCTTTTATTTAATAAAATAATATTTCATTTTCCATGTGTTATGAAACAATGATTCTGTTACAACACTCCCCGACGTTTCCGCCACGTTTTGTTGTTTTACGTGGTCGGGGTGTGACAGAAACCTAGGGTTAGGGTTACGAAACACACCAAATTCGATGTCCGATGACCCTCCGTTTTGTGCTCCACTTCTGCTTTGCAAACTACCAGAGGCGGCAGCGCACCGCCTTTCTCATCGATGTGTCATCAGCAGCAAAGGTTGCAGCTCCGGCAAGTTCGTTTTTCCAGGCTGATCCAGTAGGTTTTTTGGTGATGGGGTGCTGGTGATGGGTGGTGGGGGTTGTGGTTGTTATGAGTGGCGGTTTGTGGTGGATGTAGTTAACGGTGGTGTTGAGTTGTAGAGGGTGGACATTGCAGCGGTGGATGTTTCAGGTGAAAGGTGGTTTGAGTGAGTGAGAAAGAGAGAGAGGGAGAGGGGTTGAGGTAGGGTCCATATGTGATGGGTGGGTCCATATGTTTGATCTTTTTACCTTTTTTATTGTTTGATTTTTAACCATAAAAAAATTAAATGAAATGACATATATGCCCTCACATGCATCGCACATGGGGCAACTTAACTGACTTTTTTGACTAGGTTTGGTGTAAAGGTTGTGATGTGTAACAAAACATGAACGTAAAGGTTGGTTTTGGCGGATTTCATAGTGAAAGGTATAAAGTGCAGTTTGGGGTATACATAAAGGTTGTTTTCTGTAATTTTGTCTTAAACAAAACAACATGCATCATCAAACACAAGATACGCCAAGATTTCCCGAAGCCGAATTCAAGTACCTGTAGAACACGTTAAAAATCAAGTGTCAACGCAAAGGAAGGTGAGTTCACTTATTCGTTTACTAACAGGTTTTATTCCAAGGAAAACCTTCTGTTTGGGTGTTTATTAAAAACATTCATTTAATTTTTAGAAAGTCCATTTTACTTTCTTAATAAAATCCATGGGCCTTCCGTCGCAGCTTCTCGAACCCGACAATATTGTTACTGCCCAGGTTTTGTATATTAAATTATTGCATCAACTTTCAGACTCGTATGTTAGCTAGACGATACGAACTATATATTAACCATGCAGGGATAATCAAAGCTAGACAATAAACAGAATATTAATTCATCGTTTGACACTGACACGGGGCGACCGGTCACGACGGGGTTGTCAACCCGATAGATCTACCAACAATTCATCGCGTACAATACTTAACTGATTAAACGACATCATGGGCTCAGGGTTCTTTCTCGAAGAACAATATGATGTCTGCCTCACGTACAATATATATATCCTACTAATATGACAATTTAATACACGACGATTTACGAATTCCCCTGTCACTCAAATGTTGAGACCCAGTCCGGAATTCATCCCCAATCTGTACGGTCTCGTTTCACTTAAGAAATACCGCACATACAATATTCATTCATCAAAAACGTTTTACTTCGAAATGTATAACTTATCAAATTCATATATTTTCAGCGAAAATATATATTTTATATTAAAAGGTATGTTTTATTTCGAAAACATTATTAAACCCTTTTAACGACGTGTTCCACCCCCAAAATATATACAAAACAGTAAAAAGAGGGGTTTAGTGACACTCACCTTTGGGTGCGTATTTTAAATACCGCAATCTCAGAGATTGATTTTTATATACGTCCTTTTTTTTGGGTAAAGGGTTACCCCTGTTAAATTTCATTCAACACTAAATAAAACAAGTGAGGAATAAAGTACACCTCAGTTCTCTAGAATGACATGCCATTGCTAGAGTTCACACGCAAAACAACAAAGCAAAAAGCTCATATGCAAACAAAGCAAACAAGTCACAAACGACAGACAAGCACCAAAAACGGCTCCAACCAAACATGCTCATAAATCAGCCACATTCATCTTGGTCCATCAGCAATTCTCGAGGGAGACTCCAGTCGCTCAAAACTTGACTCACGTTACTCGTTCTTCGAAACTTCATAGTATGTAATTTCATTCTAACAGTCATAAGGGTCACCTCAATAAGTTGAGCCGCACTCCTTTTCTTTGAAGAGAACAATCTGTTATTCCGTTCTTGCCAAATAAAGTAAGCCGACGCCGCCACCACTAATTTGCCAATGATGTGAGAGGCTCGTCTGGACTCCGCATGTTGCAGTAAATAACTCATAATCCCGTCCCACTTCCTCTCTATTGTTAGCATACCCGCCTTCTCGCGAACCCCATACCAAACTTGAGATGCAAACTCGCACTCAAAAAAGAGGTGATCATGAGAGTCCGGTCCCGATGTACAAAAAGAACAACACAAAAGGTTGTAGTTAGCATTACCCGACGATCCCCATTTGCACATAATATCTTGAGTTTTTAGTTTCTTGCAAACTATAAGCCACATGAGAAAAGAATGCCGAGGGATAGCCTGAGGAAACCACACTATACGATCCCACTCAACCTTCTCTTGAACCTGACGAATATCGTTCCACACTCCATAAGTGCTATAATCCATATCTTTACCGTCTCTAGATCGCCAAATAGTCTTATCTTGCACCTGAGGGTCTAATATGACATTAGAAAAATCATGGAAACCCGGAAATCTAGTTACCCATGAGTTCGGCCATACCCACCTTCCGTTTTGGAACATATCCGCAACCGTGAACTTCATATCAAACCCCGCATTAGATATCATTCTCGGTGTAATAAAGAGATTCAACGGGCACAAATTATCCCATGTATCAAACCAGACTCGTGTGTTAGCTCCATTACCCAACTTAATCCAAATGTGTCGACGTATGAGCGTTCTGAGTTGAAGTATCTTCCGCCAACCCCACGTAATGTTATTCCGAGCAGGCACATCTCAAAAACTTCTATCCCGGATGCGATACGAGTGAACCCATTTAACCCATAATGATTCCCTATGAGTCAAGAGACTCCAGATGTGGGCAACCATAAGAGCATTATTCATGTCAGAAATTCTCCGGATACCCAACCCACCTTCTTCCTTAGGCAAACACACACGACTCCATTTTACTTTCGCCTTACCCTTTATATTATTCCCTTGAGCCCAAAGAAATCTTCGCATCCTATCTTCAAGATCATGGACAATTCTTTTTGGTAATATAAAAACGGAAGACCAATAAACATGCATAGACGCTAACACTGATCTAACAAGTTGAAGACGACCAGCAAACGACAAGCTTTTAGCTTTCCAATCAGTGATTCTTGATTCCAAGTTTTCAACAAGCTTTTTACAATCAGAATAATTCAATCTAGATGAGATAAGAGGAACACCAAGATACCTAACCGGAAGAACGCCTTCATCGAACTGCATAATACTACGGATCTGATCTTTCACATAATTCGGAACACCTCCAAAAAAAGCAGTGCTCTTCGTCATGCTAGGAACCAATCCCGACATATTCTTGAACAGATTCAACGACTCTAGAATAACAGCAGCTGAATTAGGATCACCACGAGCAAACAAGAATAAATCATCAGCAAAACATAAGTTAATAATTCTTTGCTCTTCACACTTATGATGAAATCTAAAATCAGCAGTAATCTCCACTTGCTTTTGAAGAATCAACGTAAGGACCTCCATTACCAACGTAAAAAGATAAGGAGACACAGGATCCCCCTGGCGTAAACCCCGCTTCCCTTTAAAATACCCATGAAGATTCCCATTTATAGCGAGAGAAAACGTAGTAGAAGTAACACACGCCATAACCCATTTAATCATCTTTTGGTGAAACCCAAAGCCGTGTAAAATATCATCCAAGAAACCCCAATCAAAAGTATCACAAGCCTTCTGAATATCGACTTTAAACGCACATCTCGGTGGACCATGATTATGATGATAGTTGTGCATTAACTCCTGGGTTAGGAGGATATTATCTGAGATCTTCGTACCCGGGATAAAAGCTGACTGATTAATATTAACAACATCTCCTAGGCCTTCTTTAATACCAGTAGTAATAATCTTACTTATACACTTATAAAGAGTATTACAGCAAGATATAGGCCTATAGTCCGTTACAGAATCGGGGGTCTTTACCTTCGGGATAAGAGAGAGATTACCGTGTGATTCAGTTGATTTAAAAGCTTTCCGTTCTCGAAAAAGTCTTTTATCGCTAAACAGACATCCTTTCCAACAACATCCCACGCCTTTTTAAAGAAAACAGAGGTATATCCATCCGGGTCTGGCGCCTTATTCCCAGCAATAGAAAACATAGCATCTTTAATTTCATCATCAGTCACTATTCGAACCATATTATTAGCTTTTGCCAACGATAACTTGTTTCGGAAGAGGTTCATATTCGGCCTAGAAGTAACCTGGCCGACACTCCCAAAAAAGTTAGAATAGTGATCGACCAAAGCTTTGGCCGTTGCCCCCCCTTCGTGTAAGATACCACCTGTATCCCGAATCGATAGAATCCGGCTTCTGTGGTTTTTAGCTTTCACCACGTTATGGAAGTATTTCGTGTTCGAGTCCCCAAGAGTTAGCCAATCGACTTTCGATTTTTGTTGTAAGAAAACGGCTTCATCATGGATTGCATCCTTATATTTTTGAAGAAGAATACTATGTTTCGCTAGCACATCCGCATTGGCCGGATTCTGGTCCATAACACCCTGTCAGTTATCTAATTCCTTTCTCGCCTTTTTTACATTTCATGCAGATTGCCTTGTTGAAAGAAAAGTTTTCGTAACGGGGTTTTAAGTAATTTAAGCTTCATAACTACTTGATACATACTAAACCCTGTAATCTCTTTACTCCAGATCTGAATGACTTCTTCCATAAACCCAAGCTTCTCAACTATTAAATTAACAAATTTAAACGGTCTCGGTTTATCTTTTGCAACACTCGACAGCTTCAATATGCATGGAGCACTAAGTACAGGAGGCGATTAAAGAGAAAAGAAAAACCCTAATCTAGCACTATACCGAATGCAACTACACTAATCAAAATAGGAATTCAGGTTAATCAATAAATCGATAACCCTAATCACTATTCCAATAATGTTGAAACACTAAGTACAGGAGGCGATTAAAGAGAAAAGAAAAACCCTAGATTAAAAACAATCACTATTGCTAACCAGTTCGAATCAGATGTGTTGATTGAAATCAACAATCCAATAAATCAGACTGTTATACAACGTTCATGAAGAAAATCGAGGGTTACAAGAGAAGACAAAAAATCACCCATGCTAGAGAGAGAATTTTTTATATACGTCCTAATATAGGAACAATTCTAAATCAATATATATTTAACACAAAAATCCTAAGTTTCTCTGCTTCTTAGAATTATCACATAACTTTGAGATTTTCTCGAAAAGTTGTCATTTTTGATTATGTTGGCACGTTAATATATATATATATATATACTTTTATAATTTTTGCGACTTGAACGATTTTATTGGTGACCATTATTGTGTGAATCCATTAACTATCCCGTTTATACGCAATATATCTACGATTCGCGCGTCGTAATGTATATACATAAACGTTCACAGAATTTAATACCGAACACGCAAAATACTACTAACTTATCGATTTTGTCATTTTTAAAGCAATTATACATAAAACATCTCATTTGTACCAAATTTCATGCTCGACAAACAAGTTACACTTTTAACGCAATTTTACCGTTTCTACCGCACAAAACGTACATGCATACATGCATAGTCTAAATTTCCCACTACCAAATTAACACTTAACATATTATCACATTTACATGTTTAAATCACCTAACACATTTTATCACATAAGTTTCACTCAAAATTCATCCATACTAGTGTTCATTGAAAAATGCGTATTTTAGCGATTCGGTAACGTTTTCGAGCGTCGGAAGTCACGTATGACCAACCAAACACCAAATAAACTTAAAATTAGTTAAAATACTTGTTTTTAAACTAAAAACATCAGATTTACTGATCTAAATCAGTTTTACAAAAATCACCCGAAAAGCCGATTTTTGACCGTTTTAACGCATAGTTTTTTTTTTTTTTTTTTTTTTTGGGTAAAGGGTTACCCCGGTGATTCTATTAAAACAAACCGCAAATAAGAACAAGTAGTGAGGATGAGTTCCACACTAGTTCATATACAGGACATGCCCCATATATGCAAACCAAAAAACAAATGTATAAAAGACACCACATAACCTAGCCTACTTTACATCACGAAAAATAAAGTAGACAAAACAATAGACACCAAAACAAAAACCCTCAACCTCCATCATCAAAGACGAAAAAGTCACACACCATCCGCCCCTTAACACGAAACAAAAACCGTCTATCCATTGTAGAACTTTGTGGAAGATGTGGTTGCCCCGGCTCTTGAAGATGAAGAACGTGTACCCGAAATCATAAAATCATTAGTTTCATTATAGACTTCAACAACCTCCTCTTCATCCGAATCCTGCTTGTCACTAGTCTGTGTAGCCTTCTTCTCCACTCGACCCACCGTGATACCTCCCTGATCTCCATTAACGCATAGTTTTGCGTTAAACGTTACTATAATCATTACAACTCGAAACGACTTGATATTTTAACACAATACATGTTATTTACTGAATAAAATAGTGGTTATAATCAGATTAGTGCAGTTTTTGTGTAAGTCACATAAATCATGCGATTTCACGTATTTTACAACTT
The DNA here is from genome assembly GCA_030545235.1 of Helianthus tuberosus. Taxonomy (NCBI): domain Eukaryota; kingdom Viridiplantae; phylum Streptophyta; class Magnoliopsida; order Asterales; family Asteraceae; genus Helianthus; species Helianthus tuberosus. The sequence continues at coordinate 1,050,011 of JARYGA010027604.1, read as the reverse complement.
TTAATGCACCAAGTACCACATGCAAAGCTAGCAAACATTATGACAAAGTTATATATCATTTAACACTTCAAAATAACTTTATTTTAAGGTTTATAATCTGATCAAAATTAATTTTTATCAAATCATGCTCAAATGATCATTTCATGCTTTCATATTAACATGCATGCCCACATATGTGCATCTAATGCACTCATACAACCTCATCAACATTATTTATGATCTAATCATACATCAAGAACACATTAATATCATGTTCTTAGAAAACACAACACACCTCATCATAATCATCCAATCATTCATACATAAATGCTAATATCCTTCATATTTAAGAACATAGAACAAACTTTTATATGCATGCATACATACATACATATATATATATATATATGAAATATATACACACACATATACCACCAAAATTTCACTTTTCATCATGTCACTTTTCAAATCTTAAATCATCTTTAGAACCTTCTTATGTGACACACTTAGATCTTACATGCATCCTACTTTTCAAGTAATCATGTAACTCAAGAATCTTTCAACAAAATAAAAAATACAAACACTCACATATACACACACACATGGCCGTACATACATATATATATATATACACGTTCATTTTATTTCATTCAAATAAAACCCATGTTTTATGTTATAAGTTTATGATTAAACTCAAGATCAAGAGAAACTTTCATTACTATCAAGAATCATCAAGAATCAAGACAAAGTTTTTAAAGTAAATTTATACCTTCAAGTTCTTAGATGGGTTTTTGAGAATGGATGAGAATATGAAGGTTGTTCTTGCTTGAAATCACTTCCAAACACCTTTTTTAGCTTGAAATCACCATGAAAGTGATATGAATCTTCAAGAAATGACTTGAAATTTTTGAATGTGTATGTGTGTGAGGGTGTTCGGCCGAGATGTACAAGAGAGAGAGTGAAAATGAAATGGTGAAGGGTTTCTTGGGTTTTTGAAAGATTATGGAAGCTTTTAGGGGATTAATCATCACCTTGAGCTTCCCCATGCCCACACATGTCTAGAGAGAGAAGGAGAACTTCTCCAACCAGCCGCCACCTCACAACTCTGACACATACACACGCTTATACATGCATATATGTATAGTTTAGGTTCCAAAACGGGTATTTTACTGGATACCGGGTATTTTATCTAGCGTTTTAAACCTGTTTTAGTGCGTTTTAAATTATTTTTAACCCTCTATAAAAATAAACCTGCAAAATATTACTGAACAATATTTTGTTTGCCTGGACTGGCGACGTTGTCAGTATTTGGCAGTATGCGCGCTGTGCTGCGCGGTGCGCGCTTAAAATCGCAAAAATAGGGATTTATGCGTTCTTATTTATTTTTAGAGTTAATTACATAGTTAGTCCCTGTGGTTTGCACAAAATAACAAACTTAGGTACTAATAGTTTCTGATAACATTCTAGGGTATTAACTTTTCATTTTGTAACGTTTGAGGGTATTAAGCTTATTTGTAGGCTTAAAATCACATTTTGTTAGTACCTAAGTATGTTATTTTGTGCAAACCACAGGGACTAACTATGTTATTACCTTAGAAGTTAATACCTCCAAACGTTACAAAATGAAAAGTTAATACCCTAGAAGGTGATTTTAAACTATTAGTACCTAAGTTTGTTATTTTGTGCAAACCACAGGGACTAACTATGTAATTAACTCTTTATTTTTATCATTCTAAAGTGATAAACTCATCAAATTATTACTAAAATGATTATCAGTTGCCTTGACAGGATGTGTTGACAGTATTTTGTCGGTACACGCGCTGCATCGCGCGTATGCGCTTAAACTCGAAAAATAGAGTTTCTTAGCATTTTAATTTATTTTTCCTTACGAATAGGATTAAAATAATTATTCTAATCATAACATACTATTTTTAGGATTTTAACACTGATCGGGTGGTCACCAACGTTCGTTTCGCATTTTAATCGTTACGCGATAGGCGTTTATCTTTCCGTTGCCAACATATTTTTTATCAAAGTTAAATTTTACCAACACATTAAGTTTCACGTATAAACACCATAACCAGTCAAATATAGCCCTGTTACCTATTCACAATGCGTATTACAATTGTACGGTACGGCCTGAAAACCCGGGTGTCACAGTCTCCCCCTGTTTAGGAAATTTCGTCCCCGAAATTTTTACTCTACAGGTTTTGTTTTCGCCCTAATAAGAATAAACAAAACAAATCTATTGAATATAGTCTCATAGTTTCTGCGAGAAACTTGGATTCTTCTGAAGAATCCTTGTAGATCTATATTACACACGTTCTCCATTCCTAAACTCTCATCTCAACACTCTCCACCCTTTCCAGGGTCCAACATTCGCAACTCTAAATTAAGAAGATTCAAGTCAAGGTTCCATCAACTCGGGTATCCTCCGATTACACGACCTATAAATCATAGATACCACTGGAATGTTGAAATCGCCCTTCCAGTTAGTAACATAACCTTCTAGCTATACGTACTGCTTCTTCGATGCTTCGATAAACCTCCGTTTATCTCCCAATTAATCTCTACAAAGAGCAAGATTAGTGTATCACCCATTATACATCTCTTCAAATGCATTCGAATAGTACATCACGTACACCACTCATTTCTGATGGTAACTTGAGCCCATATGCAACTGATCCGTCTCAAGATGGGCTCTCGAAAGGACCAAGTCAATGTGGCTCAGCTTTTCTCTCCTCTGCTAAACCCTATTGCATCTCTCTCAATATAACTCCTTTATCAGAACTAAAACTTCAATTGTCCATGTAATTCTTCTGTCGATCAATTGGCGACCTTTAACCTTCCCCCGATCTAGACAAATCCTGTCGCTGGTTTCCTAGATAAACTGAGCTCTGGTTAATTGTCCTTTGACACGTTTGCTCCATGTAGTGACGATCAACTCTTCATCCATGCAAGGCTTCAAACTGGACAACCTAGATGCTTAGCGTGTTAAGTTTTATTGTAAGATATCTCTGCCAAGGGCATGTGAGTATCTTAACTACCTTCTAAGTCCATGATACACGCTTCCCAATCTCAAACTGATCTATAAGCATACTTTCATCATCCTTTCCAATTCCATAGTTAACTTCAAACGTTACTTATAATTCTCTTTGGTTCGTGTATAGACAAACATGTCGCCGATGACTGTTATCACGAACTTTTCTGATTAGGGTTTCCATACCCTATTCATGAGATTTATGAATTTAAATGGCACATTAATTAAATCAAAGGGCATGACTAATATCTCGTAATGGCCATATCACGTTTGAAAAGCAGTCCTCGTAATTTCTTCGTAACAACCTTCAACTGATAATATCCTAATTGTAGATCGATTCCTCATATAGCGGCTGAGTCCTGGTAGCCTGATTGAACAAATTGTCAAATCCTCGGTAATAAGGTACCGATTCTTGATAGTCAACTTGTTCGGCTTTCTGAAGTCCTCACATATCCTGAAGAATCTGTTCTTCTTTATTCCATTAAGGCAGATGCGTCTTAAGGCGAAAAGCTCTATCGAATGAAATCCTTGTCCAAAAGCTCTTAAAACTATCTCGTCATTTCTATCATTCCGGGCGGTGCTTAATCTATAAAGAGATTGTGCAATTTGGGTGCAGCACCGGATGCCAGATCGATTCGGAATTCGATCTGTCTCGCAGGGAAGATCCAGGTAAGTCTTTTTAGGAAGACTTCCGGATAGTTGTGATTGATAGAAATCTCTCCGACGTTCCTACATTCGGTTTCCGCATCCATCACAACACTGACCACTCTCGACTATTAACACTCAACACTCGACTTAAACGATTCCCGCGAACAGCTTCCGCCTTTCTATTATCATCAGGACGAAATATTCCAACTAGCTTCTTTTTTTTTTTGGGTAAAGGGTTACCCCGGTAAAATTTTATACCAACCAACCAAATAAAACAAGTGAAAGCTATCCGCCTCCAGTTCTCATGTATGACATGCCATACAAGAGTAAACAAGCAACTAGAAATCAAAAACTAATCGCTAAACAAATACACCACTAACTCAAAAATACTCTCAACAAAACCAGAATGTCTTCTTAGCCGCAATCATCTTCCGCTACCAAGAGCCCTCTCGGGAGACTCCAATCCTGTAACACTCGCATCGTGTTAACCGTATCCCTGAACCTCATTATGTGCAGCTTCATTCGAACCGTGGATAACACAATCTCTACAAGCTGATTGTTATTCCTCCTCTTGTCAGTAAATAGCCTTCTGTTTCGCTCCTCCCAAACAAAATAAGCTGTTGCACCAACTACAAGTTTTGCAATAATATGTTCGGCCATGTTCGACTTAGCGACATTAACCAAATACTCAAAAATATCGGTCCATGTACTCTGAATCAAATCCATACCCGCTTTACCTCGAACCCCATACCAAACTTGTTTGGCAACGTCACACTCAAAAAAGAGATGCTCGTGCGAATCCGGACCTCTCGTACATAAAGAGCAACATAACAAGTTCAAGTTTGTATTACCCGAATTCCAACGGCTCATCACATCTTGAGTTTTCAACTTTTTAAGCACAATAAGCCACATTAGAAAAGAGTGTCGAGGGATTGCCTGCGGAAACCAAACCAAACTCGACCACTCCACCCCCTGTTGAGAACAACGCAAGTCCACCCAAACCGAGGAAGTACTAAAATCCAAATCTCTACCACTTGAAGACCGCCATACCAGCTTATCCTGATTAGACGGTAATAGTTCCGGAATTTGTAAATTAAGCAGAGTCTGGTAACGATGTATCCACTCCACTGGCCAACTCCATTCTCCATTTATGAAAAAATCAGCAACCCGAGTATTCATACTAAAACCAGCATTCGCTATTCTTCTGGGAGTAATAAAACTACAAATCGGTCCCATCATATCCCATTTATCATACCAAGCACTAGTGTTCATACCATTCCCCAACTTAACCCAAATATGATCGCGGATTCTCGGCCTAATACTTAACATCTTACGCCAACTCCAAGTTACATTATTTTTAATCGGCACATCCCAAAAATTTCTACCTCGAAGACGATAAGAATGAATCCACTTCACCCATAGAGATTCTCGATTAGATAGCAAGCTCCATATGTGCGTGACCATGAGGGCATTATTCATATCTCCAACCCTACGGATACCCAACCCACCTTCACATCTCGGAAGACAGACAATTTTCCAACTAACCTTTGCTTTGCCTCTAATTCTATTCCCTTGAGACCATAAAAATATCCGCATTCGTTCCTCCAACTCGTGAATAATACGTTTCGGAAGAATAAAAACCGAAGCCCAATAGACATGTAAAGAAGCCAAAACCGACCTGATCAACTGCAACCTGCCAACAAAGGATAAACACTTCGTTTTCCAGTCATTAATTCTAGCATCCATCTTCTCCACCAGACTTTTACAATCTTTGTAAGTAAGCCGAGTAGATATTAACGGAACTCCAAGATACTTAACAGGCAACATCCCTTCCTCAAATGGCAGAATTTGTAAAATACGAGCTTTAACTGAATTCACCACATTGCCAAAGAAAACTGTACTCTTCATCATACTAGGCACAAGCCCTGACATGTTTTTGAAACTATTAAGGGACTCCATGATAACCTTGGCTGATTTCGGGTCCCCCCTAGCAAAAAGAAACAAATCGTCTGCAAAGCATAAATTAATAATTCTTTGGTTATCACACTTATTATGGAATCTGAACTCCGATGAGACCGACACCTGCTTTTGTAGAATCAAAGTCAAAACCTCCATAACCAAGGTAAAGAGATATGGGGACATTGGATCACCCTGACGCAAACCTCGCTTACCTTTGAAAAACCCATGAAGGCTCCCATTCATCGCTATAGAAAACGTTGTAGAAGTGACACAAGCCATGATCCACATAACCATTTTCGGGTGGAAACCAAAACCCAGTAACACGGTCTCTAGGAATTTCCATTCAACTGTATCATAAGCTTTCTGAATATCCACCTTAAACGCGCATCTCGGCGGCCCAATTTTCCGATGATAGTTATGCATAAGTTCCCGAGTTAAAAGGATATTATCTGATATTCTTCTGCCCGGAACAAAAGCCGACTGATTAATGCTAACAATATCTCCTAACCCTTCTTTAATACGGTTAGAAATGATCTTACTTATGCATTTATACATCGTGTTGCAACACGAGATTGGTCTATAATCTGTTATTGAAACAGGCGTAGATACCTTAGGGATTAAAGAAATAACCGTATGGTTCAATTGCTGAAGCAACTTCCCATTAAGAAAGAAATCCCGAATCGCTTTGCACACCTCTATTCCCACGATATCCCAAGATCTTTTAAAGAAGATAGAAGTATACCCATCAGGACCTGGAGCTTTATTCCCTGAAATAGAGAACATAGCCGATTTGATCTCCTCATCCGAAACATCACGAATCATATGAAGGGCCTTATCAGCCGCTAACTTCTGAGAAAATAAGTCAGGAGTCGGTTGCATCAGATTCTCCATTTCACAGCCGAAGAACTTCGAGTAGTGATCCACCAAACTCTGCGGAACTTCACTACCTTCCACCATCCGACCGGTTGAATCCCGAATAGCAAATATACGACTACGATGATTCTTTGCTTTCAGTACATTATGGAAGAATTTGGTATTTGAATCGCCCAATGACAACCAATCCACCTTCGATTTCTGTTGTAGAAACAACGATTCATCCCGGACTGCCTCTTTATACATTCGAAGCACACTATCGAGTTTAATCATTAAATCATTATCCCCCGGACTCCTATCCAACTCGAGCTGGCACTCCTCCATAAGCTTCCTCGAATTTTTAACTTTTTCGTGCAAGTTCCCTAGATCAAACAAAAGTTTACGAAGCGGACCCTTCAAGAGCCTTAGTTTCTTGACGACTTTAAACATAGCATATCCCGCAAAATCCATTTCCCAAACACGCTTAACCTCCTCAAGGAACCCCTACTTTTCCGCAATTAAATTGACAAACTTAAACGGTTTCGGTTTGTTTCGTTCCACATTAGGAAGGACAAGAATACAAGGCGTATGATCTGAAACCCGATAGGGCAAAAAACGAGCCGCCGCACCAGGAAACGAATCAATAAAACACACATTCCCAAGGACTCTGTCAATCTTTTTACATATAGCATTCCCACTCTTTTGTTTGTTCATCCAGGTGTAATGAAAACCCGAGCTGTTGACATCAAACACATCAATAGCATTCACACACTCCTTAAATTCCCTTGTGCTAATACTTAATGAAGAAGTTCCCGTTAGCGTATCATCCATCTCCAACGTAGCATTAAAGTCCCCTATAATGGTCCACGGCTTATTCTGCATAAACACATGGTGCTTACATAAATCATCCCATAATTCCCTTCTATCCTTGTAATGGTTTTCCGCATACACGAACGAGCAAAACAACGACTTCTTGTCAAGTTTATACACGATCTGCGTATGAACTACCTGATTAGTTTGGCCAAGAATCATCACATCCACTATATTCTCATCCCATCCCACAATTATCCGAGTGCCTCTAGGACAGAGAGAAGCATTGGAGGCCCATTTCCAGCTACTACACACTTTATTACAGACATCCAACACATTCGACACATCCACATGAGTTTCCATAATGGCACAAACTTGCAAATGATTATCAGAAATTACCTGACGAACCTCCTTTTGCTTAAGGGAGCGGTTCAACCCCCTAACATTCCATGCACCGATACTACCCATTAGAAACCCCGTGACCGGGTGTGCTTGCACCCTCAGTTTTGTTACCATCAATCTTTCTGTCCATGAACTTAGGAATCTAACAGTTCATCCACTCCTGTATCGTCGATAATAATCTGGCTCTTAGAATTCTTACTTACATTATTTGTAACCTTCATTTGTTGCACTGGTCGGGCAATGTTAGCAGCTACCTCCTCATTTTGCAGCGCATCAAAAGAATTAGACACTTTAATCTGAACATTGGACGACGAAGCTTTATCCGCTTGATTATTATTTTTAGAGATCGGCCTATAAACCATCTTCGGCTTCTTATTATTTACCTGAAAACCTTGCTGGCCAACTTTTTTATTTTTGCCTTTAAACTCCTTAAACCCGTCAGCATCAGTCTTGGACTCCTCCATAACTGTCTTCGGATTCTTCGGACATGAGTTACCCTCGTGACCAAATACACAACACGTAGCACACCTTAATGGCTCCCAGTCGTATTCTACTTTTACCTCAGCCATCGAAAACCCATTGCCAGCCAAACCTGGAACCGCCACCTTCACCACTCTTTTTAATTCGCATCCAGCATGCACCTCAATCAATGCTCTAGCAAAACTACTTCTACCCCATGATTCAGCACACATCGATGCCGTATATGAATCAAGCATTCTCGGATCACCTATTTTAGAAGCCAATAGACTCAAACCATCCTCAATAAAGGCCGCCAATGGCACATCATGCAACTTTACCCACACAGGAATAGCCGTTATATCTTCTTTAACTAGATTAACTGATAGAGACCACTCATTCAATATTATAGGTACATTCCTAATCATCCACGGACCATCCTCCATCAATTTCTCCATCCCCGCCTGAGAACTAAACTTAAAAAAGAAGAAACCCTTCGTATTCATCATTAATCTAGATAATCCATATTTTGCCCATTGATTTTTAGCGAAGTATTCAACAACTGGAAACGCCAGTCGTTTACCCAAAAAATACCCATACAACGTGTTTGCAAAACGATCATTTACCTGTTTAACCGATTCAACCGGAATCACAACATCCACCCCATCCATCTTCTCTACCGTTTCCATCTTCCTAAAATTCACTTTAACAGGTTCCTTCTTGGTTTGAACAGCCTTCGCATACGAGATTGGCTTGTTTATGGCACTTTCCGAATTATCCATACAACTCTTGTTACTCTCCAAGTTGCCATCTGCCGAACCACTAGGGTTTGAATGGGAATCCTTCATCGTTGCCATGTATTCCCCTCCATATGCCAAATCAGCATTCAACTCCACAGGTTTAGAAATTTCGAACAACCCATCAATGACCGAACTATTATTGGTTGAGTATATACCCCGCCTCGCTTTCAGATTGTTGCCCTCAATATTTGTCACCCGCAACCCAATACCACGAACCGGTGGTGTTTTATCATCAGTCCCCGGAGTAACACCCTCCTCCAACGGATGAACACCATCACTTCTTCCCTCCATGCACTCAAAACACCAAGCAAACAAGAAAATCCAGCCGACCAAGAAACAAAAACCCTTCCAACTAGCTTCTTCGAGCGATAGTCCCCACTTCTTCCTCAGAAAGTGAATTCATTCTTGCATCTTTGTCAAAGCTTCTCAATTCCACTGATAATAAACCAATTTCTAGAACTACAATCGCCTAACTAAATACTATAACTACGAACGACCTCGCTAGTTTCTATCAATTTACCAATAATTAGTTCTATCAGGCACTTTATACTAGCTTACTTGTAGGTGAACACAGCAATGGATCATAGTTCCTCAAACGAAACTCAAGTCAGCTTTAGTATTATAAGTATGAACATAGATTGGCTTTTGATTTGAAACATACCGGTAACAGTAGCAGGACTCTCACTTGCCTTCCTGACACTTGCCCAAACGGAATTCCTCTTAACGTCCTGTCCTTTCGATTTCGGGCATTCCCTTTTGTAGTGTCCTTGTCCACCGCATGTAAAGCATCCTTCAAGCGCAGCTCCATCCAATGTACTCTTAGCGTAACACTAGGAAGTCACATGTCCGGTTTGGCTACATCTGGCGCATTTCTCTTGTCCATCGCCGTCCTTACCCTTTCCTGACTCTTTAGGGTTAGCTGCACTTGCTTTCTCCAAGTTGCGTTTCTTCCTACTTCCAACTTCGGGAGTCTTCTTGGAGCTCTCGGGTTTGCGCTTCTTTGAATTTCCAATTCCAGGTTCGGATCGCTGAAACACTCGGATAACTGACTCATTTTGACAGTCTGATATCACGCATATCGAGGTCACATCATTGCATAGGACACCAGTAAATGACCTTGGGCTACAACCCTGGATTGTTTTGTGTACGCTCCGGTGCATTGTTCATATGGTTAATAGAAATCAGGAATACGTTCCAATGAGATCATAACAAATGAACAACCAAAACTTTCCGATCATTATTTTACCTGAAGGGTTTCCAATCTGTGTCCCACCAAGATCCTGTCCAGGAGTACCACATTCACGTTTCTGGCCATCATTTTGGTTAGCATCGCGCTGTTCCAAGGCAGTATTAACGTGTTGGGTTATGAGTCATGCCAACTCCTCTGGGGTGGCAGGTAGTCCAGTATCATATCTTGCTTTTGGCGGCATTTTCGTCGTTTCTATTATTTACAACAATAATAATCACATGAGACGATAACCAAAATAAAAATAATTCAATCATTAAATATTAGTGAACCAAACATTGCGCATGTATAATATCCATATATTAATGAGAACAATTTTTTTTAAACCAAAAGTTAATCATCTTGTCACACCCCGACCACGTAAAACAACAAACCATGGCGGAAACGTCGGGGAGTGTTGTAACAGAATTATTGTTTCAAACCATGGATATAAAAGAGTCTCATTTTATTAAATATTAAACATTGTCTTAAAGTTAAACAAGCAAGTCAAACATAGTCTATCTTTATTATTAAATCACTAAGGCCTCGTCCAGTCCTAAGTGAGCATGCATCCTATTCGCAATCAACATTAAGCAACATCACCTGAAACATATGTAAAAACAAAGTCAGCAAAGAAATGCTGGCGAGCACATAGTTTTTGTGTGAGTGTCAGATTCATGGCTCGTTGAAATATATCGTACAACTTCGTTAATCAATATTTGAAACCTTGTTTTGTAAAATGTTTGTATTGTAAAATGAATAACCAAGTCAAAACAGATTGGTTATAGTTTATGAAACCTCGATGCCATGAATCTTGACCCAAAACATTTGTTTATGTAAACCAAATCGTAAATCGTTCTCGTAATAAAACTCGTATGGTTTATATAGTTTCGTAAACATCGTTGTGTGACATCGTTAGCTCGTTCTCGTTATAGATCATCGTTCATTTGTTTAAATCGTTCATAATCATTCAATCGATCAAAATCGTACAATCATTTAATATCGTTCTCGTTCCAATCGTTCTCGTTTTAATTGTGAAAAACTACTTTTTTGTCGTCTCGCTAATAACATTCAAATCTTTGTGACTCGTTCATCGTTCAATTCGTTCAACTCGTATTAACAAACCACCAAAGGGTAAGTTAACAATCATCAGATTCAGTCGTTACCCACCTAACCCACACATAAGCATGGGTGCAGTCTGATAACGGGATTTGTCAGATCCTATGGTACCATAACCTAATACTGGTTGGCTTGATCAATGCTAATGAATGTCATTCGTTATGTAACTACCACCAGCAAGTTCGTTCACATTATCGAAATCATTATTAGTTTTGTATAAACCATCTCAATCGTTTTGAAACCATCGTTAGAATATCGAAATCGTTTTGATACATATGAATCACCCCAAAACAATCGAAAACAGTAAAAGAGGGGATCTATGTACTCACCTTTGGGTGCGTTTTTTATACGTTAACACAATCCCTCAAATTGTTTATTCGTCCTAAATTAAATAAGGATGATTTAATAATCAAAAACTCACAAAATACATAGGTTTCTCCGATACTTAGAATTTTCACATAACTTTGAGGTTTTTCTCAAAACGTTATTATTTTTTATTATATTAGTGTATTTATATATATGGGTTAGCGTAGTACACATAATCTTGTCAACACTAACACATCATCATACACATATTGTAAAACACATAGCACATTGTGACACATAAAATTTACTCATGATCAACCCATTCTAGTGTATGCCGAAAAACACTTATTTTAGCGATTTGGTGACATTTTGGGCGTCGGAAGTCACGTATGACTAACCAAACACCAAGTAAACTTAATATAAGTTAAAATACTTGTTTTTATATCAAAAATATCAGTTTTTTTTGGGTAAAGGGTTACCCCGGTGAATTTTATATATCAACAATAAAAAACAGGGTGTGACAAGAAACTGACACACACTACTAGACTTGGCATACCAAGCCTAGGCAATCCAACACAAAAAAAAAACAACCAAAGGCAAACAGCCCAGACTACAACTGACACAGAAAAAAAAAAAAAAAAAAAAAAAACACAGCCACAACTAAACTAGACACCCAAAACCAGATTAACAACTATTAGCCTGGGTCATTAACTTGATTCTCTGTAGAGATCTTCCATTTTTCTAGTAATCTTCTGTTCACCAGATTGTTATCATCTTTAAACCCCATTAATTTTAGCCGAACCGTATGAATAATCACTTGAGCCACCTGTTCTGGAGTTCGGTAATTTTGGGAAAATAAACGATTGTTTCTCTCTTGCCAAACAAAGTACGAAGACGCCGCAATAAGAAGCTTGCAAATAACATGAACCAGCTTCTTTGAATTAGAGTATTGCTCCATCCATATCAGAATCGAACTCCAGGCATCATTAACACTATCCAGATCCGCCATTATCTTCACAGTGTTCCAAATTTTAGACGCAAACGAACATTGAAAGAAAAGGTGATCGCGCGAGTCCCGATTGTACCTACAAAGAGGATAACACATTAACCTTAAATTAGTTTCGCTTCCTGCTTCCCAAACCGCCAATCTATCTTGAGTCTTTAGCTTATTTTTGAACACAAGCCACATGTGAAACGAATGCCACGGAATACATTGAGCAAACCACACCATGTTCGCCCACAAAACCATACTATCCCGGTTTCGTATAGTATCCCACACTACTCCGGATCCGAAACTACATGTGTTACCTTCCAGGTCTTTCCAAATCAGCCTATCCTCCAAATTATGATCTAGAATCGGCACAGATAGGTTAATTAAAACCGGATATAAGTCATTCCATGCTTGAGGCCATTTCCATTGAGAATGTTCATCAATCAGATCCGAAACACAAGAATTGAGATTAAAACCCGCATTGGCAATATGTCTCGGAGTAATAAAAGATCTGAGCGGGCTCACGTCACACCATTTATCACTCCACACGTTTGTTTGAGACCCACTCCGAATAGAAAACCAAATATGAGGACGCACCAGATCACGAATAGAGAGAATTTTCCTCCATCCCTAGCTCATGCTGCCACGACTAGGGATATCCCAAAAAGACTTTCCTTTCAGCTTATATGAGTGAATCCAATCGACCCATAACGATTTCCGTTTGGTAATAATACTCCATATATGGTTGGTGATCAGAGCTTTGTTAACATCAGCAATACTCCGAATGCCTAACCCACCTTCATTTTTTGGTAAACAAACGTCTTTCCAAGCCACTTTCGCTCGCACTCTACCTTCAGTTCCCGCATTCCACAGGAATCTGCGGATTCTTTTCTCTAGATCATTAATAATACGCGCTGGAATTATAAAGACAGACGCCCAGTATACGTGCATAGAGGAAAGAACCGAATTTATAAGTTGAAGCCGACCCGCAAGAGACAGAGATTTATTCATCCAGCTTGCTATTTTATGCTCCATACGGTCAACAAGGATCTTGCAATCCTTAAAATTCAGCTTTGTGGAAATAAGAGGAACCCCAAGATACCGAACGGGGAGAGCACCTTGTTGGAAAGGCATCACACTAAGAATCTCTTGACGAACCGATTGAGAGATGTTACAAAAGAAAACCGTGCTTTTCGAAGGGCTCGGAACCAAACCAGATATACGAGTGAACACTTCAAGGGCATCCTTAACCTTCTTAACCGACCTGATGTCACCATTAACAAAAATAAATAAATCATCAGTGAAAGAAACGTTAATGATTTTCTGCTTAGCACAATGTGCATGATATTTAAAAGACGTGATGGCCTCCCGTTGAAGCAGTAAAGAGAGGACCTCCATGATTAGCGTGAACAAGTAAGGCGACATAGGATCCCCTTGACGCAGGCCATGTTTTCCTCGAAAATAGCCATGGATATCACCATTAATACTAACCGAATAAGAAGCAGTGGTTACACATGTCATGATCCACCTAACCATCTTACGATGAAAACCAAAACGATGAAGAACATCCTCCAAAAAGCCCCAATTTACCGTATCATAGGCTTTCTGGATATCAATCTTAAATGCACATCTCGGGGGACCTCTATTGAGATGATAGTTGTGCATGAGCTCTTGAGTGAGAAGAATATTATCAGATATTTTCCTACCCGGCACAAAAGCAGACTGATTAATACCCACAAGCGTACCCAGGCTACCCTTTATTCTATCCGTGATAATCTTACTTATGCACTTGTACAAAACATTGCAACAGGAAATAGGACGATAGTCCAATACTGAGTCCGCAGTTTCTTTCTTTGGAATCAAAGCCAGAATCGTGTGGTTTATTTGTTTCAAGATTTGACCGTTATCAAAGAAATCCAACAGCGCATTAGTAACCTCCTCTCCCACTATATCCCAAGCATGTTTAAAGAAAGCTGACGTGTAACCATCTGGGCCCGGGGCTTTATTCTCACTGATACTAAACATGGCCTGCTTAATCTCCTCACGAGTAACCTGACGAACCATGAAAACCGCAGCATTAGAAGTAAGAGCATTGACAAAGACATCCTCCAAGTTAACCGTATCTACCGGATATTCTACCCCCAAGAAATTTGTGTAATGAGACACTAAAGCATCCACCACACCATCTCCTTCATGACGGTTACCCGAAGCATCCAAAATACTATGAATTTTGCACCTCGCATTCCTACTTTTGACCGTGTTATGAAAGAAGCTGGTATTCGAAAAGGCAATTTTTAAAACAGTTTAATATAAATCCTCCGAAAAGGCGATTTTTAACCGTTTTACCGCATAGTTTTGCATCAAACGTTACCCGAACCATCCCAAATCGAAACGATTTGAAATTTTAACATAACCCATGTTATTTACTGAATAAAATAATGGTTATACTCATGATAGTGCAGGTCTTAAATAAAGCACATAAATCATGCAAATTTCACATAATTTACCACTTTTTAAGCTATATGTACAACATGCAAAGCTATCAAACCTATGTCAAAGTTTCATGCCATTATAATATACCAAATAATGTTATTTTTAGTGTTTATAACCTGATCTAAATCATTTTTGTCATATAACCATTTTTTTATCACTTCTTGAGCTTTAAATCAACATGTATATTCATGTACAAGTGCCTAAAGCACATTATCATTTCATCAACATTTTACATGAACTAAATGCATCCAAAATGCAACTTATTTATGTTTATTTGCTGATGTAATTTACATTTAACATATCATGCATAGATCCTTAAACACTTGCATTTTAACTATCATTCAAGAACAAGCAACAATATAAACAAGTACTTATCAAGAAATCAAACTTCAAAATCTCATACACACATACATATGTACGGTTATATATACACCC
Organism: Helianthus tuberosus; assembly: GCA_030545235.1. NCBI lineage: Eukaryota > Viridiplantae > Streptophyta > Magnoliopsida > Asterales > Asteraceae > Helianthus > Helianthus tuberosus. Next base: position 1,034,496 of record JARYGA010027604.1, on the reverse strand, counting down.
ACATAAACATCCCCATTTTTAAGGGTTTGGACTTTTATCGATATGAACATTTATATGGTTTGATAAGCCATATGGCGATTTTGGTTCCTTCTTGAAACCCTAGTTTTTTCTTGTGATCATTTGTATAACAGTCTGTGATTAGAGATTTGATCTCTTGAATCTCTATAACGAACTTGTTAGCAGGTGTGACCGGTTTGAACTTAGGGTTTTTGTTCTTGGATTTCTTTTTTTTTTTCTTTAATCGCCGCCTTAGACATTAATTCGAAACCCTGATTGATTAACTTGGTTGTTATTGATTGCGGTTAACTGAGTTTAATTTAGCTAGATCGATACACTGTTTTAATTGATTAAGGGTTAAGGATTGATACTAGGGTTTAAGGACTAGGGTGTTTTCACGTGGCTGCATGTTCTTGTCTTCTGGTTGAGTTGAGTTTTTCGTTGTTTTGATGCATGGAGAGGAATAGGGATGGGGGTTTGGAGGATCTAGGGTTTCAGTCTTTTTCCGAAAAGATGCATGGTGATGTTTTTCTGAGGCCGAGCAATGCTAAACCGACGAGTTCGCAGGAAGCGTTAGAGAAAACATTGATGTTTGGCAAGGGGTATGATGCTAAGTCAATTAATATTGATGGTAATACGAGGTTACCCAGACGTGGTGTCACGCTTAATGAACCCAGGATGATTAATATTATAGATGAGCTGGAAAAGGTGAGTGTGCCGGTTACCTTGGATAATAGGGATCGTAATGTAGGAGAAGATGCTGATCAGAGCACATCAGTGCCTGTTAATCTGGAAATGAAAGATCCTAGTAATTCGAACTTGGATAGAGGAAACACCGTAATAGGGCAGTCTTATGCTGAGAAATTATCAAAAGTTACTCCGACTCAGAAGGTTAACTTCAGGTTTATGGAAAATACAAAAGCTGCCGAGGATGTTGATGCTGATGTGACTATTCCGATTGCTTCGGTTAAGCAGGTACAAGACAGATTTAAGAATGTTTTATTTGGTTATTTTCTGGGGAAACGGCTGGCGTTTCCGGTGGTTGATTACTTTGTTAGTCATAGATGGGAGAAGTATGGGTTGCAGAAATGTATGATGAATGGTAAGGGTTTCTTCTTCTTCAAGTTTAACTCAAAAGATGGTATGGATAAGGTGTTGCAAGATGGTCCGTGGCTTATAAGGAACATACCTCTTTTCCTTAAACAATGGACGCCGAATACGGAACTAAAGAAGGAAGAACTGAAAAAGATTCCTGTTTGGGTAAAAATGCATGATGTTCCGTTAGCTGCTTATACGGAGGATGGGCTCAGTTTGATTGCTTCGAAGATAGGAACCCCTAAGGTTCTCGATAATGAGTCTACAAAGATGTGCATGGATTCATGGGGAAGGAGCGGGTATGCTAGAGCTATAATAGAAATTGATGCGGAGAAGGAAATCAAAGAGAATGTGATTGTGGCTATTCCGAATGTTGAAGATGGTGGGTATCTAAAGAGCAATATAAAAATGGAATATGAATGGAAACCTCCTCGATGCAACAAGTGTAATGTTTTTGGCCACGGTAATGATGAGTGTCCAGCGATTGTTCATGTGAAATCTGATCAGAAGGGTAACGATAAAGTGAATGTTGATGAACAAGGGTTTAAGAGTGGCAATAACCGGAAAAGGAATTCAAGAAATCAGTTTAATATTAGAGATAAACAGAGACTTATCTACAAGCCAAAGAAACAAACTGAAAAGGTGGACAAACAACCTGATAAGGTGGATTCGTCAAAACCGAATCCTTCTAAAGAACCAGGTATTCGTACGAGCAATGCTTTTGAGGCTCTTAATAATATGGGTGATGATGGGGGATTGGATGATGATGAAGTAAGGCTTAATGATGAAATAGGTGGATATGATTTTATGGAGGGATCCAACTCTGGTACGTCTAATAATACAGGTGCAAGCACACCTGCTCAGGAGGTTTTTAATGGATAGTATTGCAGCTTGGAATATCAGGGGTTTGAACCATCCCCTCAAACAAAAGGAGGTTCGGAAGTTTGTTAAAGATAATGGGCTGCAGGTTTTGGCAATTCTTGAGTCTCATGTTAAGTTGGCAAATCTTGATAATGTTTGCAAGAGTGTGTTTAGAAGCTGGGATTGGACGTCTAATGGGAATTTATGCCAGAAAGGCACTAGAATCATTCTAGGTTGGAACAAGGCAGATGTTGACGTAATGATGGTGCATGCTACTGATCAAGTTATGCACATCCAAGTCCTGTTTAAAAAAGATAATACTATGACTAATGTATCGATGGTGTATGCGAGTAATAGTGATCAAGAAAGGAAGAAGCTTTGGCATTCTTTAACAATGCATAAAGGAGTGGTGCAATCGAGGTCGTGGATAATTATGGGTGATTTTAATGTCGCATTGAACTTAGATGACAAATGTTTTGGATCTTCTACTCACACGGCTGCTATGAGGGATTTTAATGATTGTGTGAATGTGATCGAGGTTTTTGATGTTAGAGCTCATGGGATGCATTTTACGTGGAATCAACGTCCGAAGAACGGCATTGGGATTCGAAAGAAGTTGGACAGAATTATGGCAAATGTTAGTTTCGTGGATACCTTTATAGATGCTTACGCGGTATTTCTTCCGAATGGTGTCTCTGATCACTGCCCAGGTCTGTTGAAAATGCAAAAGGCTGCTCGGGTGAGACCAAAACCGTTTAAGTTTGCAAATTTCTTGACACATAAAAATGAATTTATGGATGTTGTTAGAAATGGCTGGAATTTACAAGTGTTGGGAGTGCCGATGTTTCGTCTTGTAAAGAAACTTAAGGGGTTAAAGCATCCATTAAGAGTGCTTTTGCGTAAACAAGGAAACATTCATAAGAAGGTGCTTGAACTTAAAGATGAGCTGGATAATTTGCAGAAAGCCTTGGATTCTGATCCTTTTGATTCGGTTCTTAAGGAAGCTGAAAGTGTGAGCATTAAGAAGTATACGGAAGCTTCGTTGGATGAGGAAAGATTTTTGAAACAAAAGGCTAAACAAAAATGGTTAGAAGCTGGAGATTCGAACTCAGCTTTCTTTCATAATGTCTTGAAGTGCCGAAACCATGTAAATAAAATTAATGTTATCAAAGACACGGAAGGGGTGTTGTATGAAGGTGATCAGGTTTCATCAGCTCTGGTTAATTACTTTCAAGGTTTTCTTGGTAAAAATAGGACTATGGCTGGTAAAGTGAACCGAGAAGTTTTTGTGAACTCTCTAAACCCTCTAGTGGCAAACAATATGTGTCGGCCAGTGACACAAGAGGAGGTAAAATCTGCTATTTTTTCAGTTAGTGAGAATAAGGCGCCGGGACCGGATGGATTTACGTCCGGGTTCTTTAAAAAGGCGTGGCCTATTGTTGGTAGTGAGGTTACTGATGCTGTGATTGATTTTTTTGAGTCGGGTAGAATGCTTCAAGAGATAAACCATACCTTTTTGGCTCTCATTCCTAAGGTGAATACTCCCGAAGTTGTTACATATTACAGACCTATCTCATGTTGCAATGTTGTTTATAAGGCGATAAGTAAGATTCTAACGACTCGGATTCTTGAAGGGTTGAAAGATTTGATTAGCAACAACCAATCGGCGTTTGTTCCTGGGAGAAGGATCTCTGATAATATAATGCTAACGCAGGAGCTCATGCATAATTATCATCGTTCAAATGGTCCTCCTCGATGTGCTATGAAAGTAGATATCCAAAAAGCGTATGATACGGTGGATTGGGGATTTCTTAGGGATGTTCTCCATGGTTTTGGATTTCGGCCTATTTTTATTTCTTGGGTTATGGAATGTGTCACCACTACTTCCTTTTCTTTAAGTATAAATGGGAATGTCCATGGATACTTTAAAGGAAAGCGGGGATTACGTCAGGGCGATCCAATGTCTCCGTACTTATTTACTATGGTGATGGAAGTGCTAACGTTGATGCTTGCAAAAGCAGCTGATTTGGATTCCTCGTTTAGATTTCATAACAAGTGTGAAAAACAAATGATAATAAACTTATGCTTTGCGAATGACCTATTATTATTTGCTAGGGGAGATGTAGGCTCAGTAAAGATGATCATGCAGTCCTTAAAGAATTTTGAGGAGGTTTCCGGTCTCGTCCCCAGCAGTTCCAAAAGCTCTATTTTCTTTTGTAATGTTTCTAGCTCCGTCAAGTCCAGGATTGCTGATTTGGTTCCGTTTGAAGAAGGAAAGTTACCCATGAGATACTTGGGGGTTCCTTTGCTGGCTTCGAGACTGTTGATCAAAGATTGCAGGGTGTTAGTGGAACGTATGAACAAACGAATTGCAGATTGGAAGAACAGGTTTCTATCGTTTGCTGGTAGGCTTCAATTAGTCCTTTCGGTGCTCTCCTCTATCCATGTGTATTGGGCTTCGGTTTTTATTTTACCAGCTAGTATTATAAAGGATATGGAGAGCAAAATGAAATGGTTTCTATGGGGGTATGGCACAATCTCTAAGGGGAGAGCTAAAGTGGCTTGGAAGGAGGTATGCCTTCCAAAAGTGGAGGGGGGTTTGGGAATCAGACGTATTGCGGAGGTAAACAAATCCCTTATGGCCTATCATATTCACAGTATCTTATCGGGTAGGAATTCTTTATGGACGACCTGGGTTGGGATTTATAGACTTCGGGGTCGTAGTGTTTGGGATATTCCGGTGCAAGTAAACTCCCCGTGGGGTTGGAAGAAATTATTGAGATGTCGACATATATTTCATGATTTCTTTTGGTCAAAAATCGGTAATGGTCAGTCTACTTTTCTATGGTTTGATAAATGGAGTGCGGAGTGTCCTCTTGCTAATGTAGTTACCCCTAGACAAATGGCTAGATATGGACTATCCATCAAGTCAAAAGTTGCGGATGTTGTTCAAAATGGTATTTGGATGTGGCCGGATGATTGGAGAAGGGTTCACCCGAATCTGTTTCAGCTTCATCCGCTGAATTTGACAAGTGCAACGGATAGAGTTTTGTGGCGGAATTCAGATGGTAACTTAGTCCCCTTCTCGTCCAAAGAAGTGTGGCATTCTATTCATATCCGAAAGGATCCTGCTGATTGGTCGAATGTTGTGTGGTCGTCTTTTAACATTCCTAAACATGCTTTCATATGTTGGCTTATTTTTAAGAGGAAGCTGTGGACTCAAGATCGCATTCTGAAATGGAACCAGAGGGTTACGGGTTCAATGAACTAGATGTGTTGCTTGCTATGCTTTGCGGATCAAGAGACTCATGAGCATTTATTTTTTCAGTGTGCTTATTCGAAATTTATTTGGCTTAGTGTTTGGAACAAAGTGGGAATGCAATCGGTCCGAGAGACGTGGGAAGATATATCCAATTGGCTGATTCCGAGAGCGAAATCCAAAGCGGCTCTTGTGATTGCTAGTAAACTTCTTGTGGCGGCTATGGCGTATGCTATTTGGAGTGAAAGAAACACAAGATTCTTTAGTAACAGGTTGCGACCTCCTGAGCAGATTGTTGATATTGTGATAAACAATGTGAGAACAAAGTTAATATCCTTCAAGTATAAGAGAAAAGCAAATGTCAAACGATTTCTGGAGGAGTGGAAGCTTACTAATGAAGATCTTTTGGATGAAGACTGAAGATTTATGTTATTAGTATTGTAATGTCTAGAGTGACTGGTTTTTTTTGGCTGTTTTCTTGTTTTGCTCTTTTGCGGTATGTCGCGAAGAGAACTAGGGGGTAACTCTGCCTTCCTGCTTGTTTGATTTTGGTTATATTATAAAATCACCGGGGTAACCCTTTACCCCAAAAAAAAAACATCCCCATTTTTTTTTGTATCAAGACCCATTTCATTTTAGATTTCAAGTTTGTGAAAATTCCAATATTCAAGAGAAACTTTTTTTTTTGGGTAAAGGGTTACCCCGGTGATTCTATTATAGACAACCGCCAAATAAGTACAAGTAGTGAGGATGAGTTCCCCACTAGTTCATATACAGGACATGCCCCATATATGTAAACCAAAAAACAAAACAAACCAAGTTACCACCTCAATCTAGCCTACTACAATCATGATAATGACTAACTAGTAGACAAACGAAAAAAACCAACAAACGACGTCAACCACCATCATCAAAAATGAAATTGCTACCAACCGGCAGCCCCTTAGCATGGAACAAAAGCCACCTATCCATTGGAGTTTATGTGAGAGGTGCTTGCCCCTGTACTGGAAGACGTAGGATGTGTACCCGATGTCATAACCTCATTCGTTTCATCATAAACAACCTCTACCTCATCATCATCAGACTCCTCATTTGGCTCACGACCCCCTTTATATCTCCCCTGGGAGGAACCCTCGTTCCCCCCAACAAACCCAAGAGCACTAAAAGAATTATGAGTTTGAACCTTGGACGAGCTAGTGCCCCGCGCACTCATGTAGGAAGAACTCACTGCCTTTTTCTTTTTATCCACAGGTCTATATTCAACCTTGGGCTTTTGATTGTTAACTTGAAAACCGCTCTTCTTTACATTCTTCTTTGTCCTGACTTCCGTATAACCATCCTCATCTACTTTCGGAATGTTATTAGGAGGTTTCACTGTCGATCGAATGCATTTTGGACACTCCTCAGAACCATGCCCAAATACACAGCAGTGTGCACATCTTGGAGGTTCCCATTCATACTCCACCCGAATAGTCTCATTAACATATTTGTTCCCATCCAATTCAGGAATAGCCATGGTTAGAGCCTCTTTCAACTCATGATCAACTGATATTTCAATGAGAGCCCTAGCATAACTGCTCCTTCCCCAAGCCTCATTACACATATCACTAGTATACGAATCCAGGCGCACATGGGATCCAATTTTTGATGCCAACATGCTTAAACCATCATCAGAATATGCCACTAGAGGAACATCATGTAATTTAACCCAAACTGCAACCTTTTTAAACTCTTCTTTTTTAAGGGTATTTGTAGGAGACCAAATGTTGAGAAACATAGGTTTGTTACGGATCATCCAAGGTCCCCCTTCAAGAACAGCATCCATACCCTTTCTGTCTTCAAACTTGAAGAAAAAGAAACCATTTGAATTCATCATAGTTTTCTGAAGACCATGTTTCTTCCAATTTGTTCTGACAAAATATTCAACTACCGGATATGCAATCCTATCCCCCAGGAAATAACCATAAAGAGTATTAGCTAACCTGTTGTTGACTTGAATCATAGAGGCGATTGGTAAGACAACATCCACTCCCTCCAAAGAGACTTCAGACTTAAGAGTCCGAAAATTAATCTTGGGAGTTTGATCAGCCGATTCAGTAGCATTCATAGCCGAATTATCAACTTTTGAAGCACCAAAATCCATTCTAGCACCACCCTGTTCAGCTTGTTCATTTGAAACCGCATTAGCATACGATTGGTGTTGAGTATGAACAAGGGGAATAGGGCTAACTTCATTAACCGGTAGAACAAAACCAACTTTTCGTTTGTCAACAATCTTAGCCAACTGCTGGTTAGGAGAATCAGACCGACCAGATTCGTGTTCTACATCATTCAACGGTAGCATAAAGGTTACCTTCTTGTGCACTCCCCTAGCCGCCATATGTAACGATTGCCTTGGCACAAACGGTTTACCATCAATACTCTTGATCTTCCTTTCAAAAACGCCTGCCTTGTCTGGACCATCAGCGAAATGTTCATCCATTACCAGCCAAACGGTCAGAATAACCTGGTTGCTTTCTGATAAACAAGACGGGAAACAAACAGCAAATCAGACAAAAGATTCAGCCGTTGAAACCCGTAATCTGATAACAGACGATCAGAAGACAACTAAAACCGAAACCCTAGACAAACGATAGCCCTAATCTGAAAATACAAGAACAGGACTACCAATCAGTCGACACGCAGCACGTATTAACCCCAAATCTGAATACAACTTAATCGGCGACAATGGATACGGTCTGCTGAAACCCTAAATACAGAAATAACCGAGCAGCCGAATACCCCGTCGTCAATCAGAAATCAAAATAAACGGAACCCTAATGATGGAAAACCTAATCTGAATCAACTGTTTAGCGTCTAAAGGATGAATGGAAACACTTAGATGCTAGCCAAGATCGATCAAGATCAGGAAGATGATTAATCTTCTAGGGTTTCACGAAGTCTCCAAAATCGCCCAGAGCCCCATTTTTTTTATTCAAGAGAAACTTCAAGTCATCAAGAACAACTAAGAATCAAAAGTATGATTTAAAGATAAATGTTATACCTTCAAGATTCAAGTAAGTTGTTGGATGAGGTTTTGATGATAGGAAGCTTGAATGCACCTTGGAAACACCTTTGCATCTTCACCCTAACTTGAATTTGGCTTGAAATAGGACTTGATCTTCAAGAACAAGGTTGAATGTATGAATATGGTGAGAGAGAGAGAGATGTGGATGGTTTGGGAGGAGAGAGAGTGAGGGATTTGTGATCTTCGGTAGATTTGTTATGATCTTGTAAAGATATATAGGAGATATGGAGGGATTTGCAAGATTTAAGAAGTAGGCATGCACTAACACTTGGCAAAAGAAAATCAAGTAGAATATTGCAAGATCTTGGAAAAATTTTTGGTGGGGGCCACACATGTTGTAACCGTGAATATGGGTGGGAGAGGGGGTCCATGTGTAATTTTGATGGTAAATTAGATAAAAACAGGTGTTTAACTGGGTACCGGGTATTTTATCTAGCGTTTAAAACCCGGTTTATGGCGTTCTAAATTATTTTTATTTTTCTATAAAAACAAACTCGCCAAAATATTACTGAAACAAATTTCAGTTGCCAAGACTGGCTGCGTTGTCTGCGTTTTGCAGAAGAAGCACTGTGTCGCGCAGAAACACGCGGTACGCGCTTAAACTTGAAAACTAACGTTCTTAGGCGTTTTAATTTATTTTTCAACACGAACCTGATTAAAAATAAAATTTTAATCATAACAGAATATTTTTAAGATTTAAATATTATCCGGGCGGTCACCAACGTTCGTTTCGCAGTTTTGTCGTAAATAGTTCTTTAGTTCAAATAAATATGTTTTTGCCATACCGAGTCCTTCAAAACTTATTTCTAAGTCATGTAAAGGATATTTAAGGTATGTTTAGCTTACGTCACAGTTCCGGAGTGTACGTCGCGTTAAACTGATTGCGTTTATGCACCAGTTTGCGTATAACCTTCCAGAAAGTGATGTAAAGCTCGAAATCAGAATCGAATCAAATTGTAAAATCATTAAACCCAATAACACATATAATAACACCAAAGCACATTGTTTTATTGATAACCAACATTGTTTTACATTATACGGTGATTACAGAACACAGTTGTCACAGTCTCCCCTACTTTAGGAAATTTCGTCCCGAAATTTTAACTAGAGAAAACTTGTGAAAACAATTGCGGATATTTCGTCTTCATCTGGTCCTCACATTCCCAAGTAAACTCGGGGCCACGTTTGGATTCCCAGCGAACTTTGACCAATCGAATCCGTTTGTTCTTCAACTGTTTGTATGTACGGTCCACTATTTCCACAGGTTTCTCGATAAAGTGCATCGTTTCATCAATTTGAATCTCGTCGAGAGGAATGTGAAGATCAGCATCAGCTAAACACTTTCGCTAATTGGACACGTGAAAAGTCGGATGAATATTTCCAAGCTCTGGAGATAGTTCTAGTCGATAGGCAACCTTTCCAATTCTTTCAACAATCTTAAATGGTACAACATATCGTGGTGCAAGTTTTCCGTTCTTTCCAAATCTCACCACTCCCTTCCAAGGTGACACCTTGAGTAGGACACGGTCTCCGATTTAAAATTCTAAGGGCTTGCATCGCAAATCCGCATAACTCTTTTGACGGCTTCTAGCTGTCACAAGATTATCGTGAATTTTCTTGATTTTGTCTGTTGTTTCCAAAATGAGCTCAGGTCCAGTAAGCTGAGCTTCACCGATCTCATTCCAACATATAGGTGAACGACATTTTCGACCGTAGAGAGCTTCGAATGGTGCCATATTAATACTAGCATGATAACTGTTGTTGTAAGAGAACTCGATCAGTGGAAGATGAGAATCCCAATTACCACCAAAGTCTATCACGCATGCCCTAAGCATATCCTCCAAAGTTTGAATCGTTCTCTCAGATTGTCCATCTGTTTGGGGATGATAAGCAGTGCTTAGATTCAATTGGGTTCCCAAAGCAGATTGCATGGTCTTCCAAAAATGAGATGAAAACCGAGCATCACGATCGGAAATGATATCCAAAGGAACACCATGTCGTGATACAATCTCATCAACATAAATCTTTGCAAGTTTATCAGCAGATAGATCCTCGCGAATCGGAATAAAATGAGCTGACTTCGTTAATCGATCGATAACAACCCAAATAGCATCATGACCTTTAGATGTACGCGGTAATTTAGTGATGAGATCCATTGCAATGTTCTCCCACTTCCAAACCGGTATCTCTGGTTGTACAAGTAAACCATATGGTCGTTGATGTTCAGCCTTGACTTTGAGACAAGTTAGGCATTTCGATACATACAAGGCAACATCCTTCTTCATACCAGGCCACCAGAACTGAGTACGAAGATCCTTGTACATTTTATCAGCACCATGATGGATAGAATATCGAGACTTGTGAGATTCGTCCATTACCAAGGTGCGAAGATCGTCTTGTTTCGGAATCCACAAACGATCCTTGAAATATAGCAATCCATCGTCCTTCGTTTCGAGTTTAAGTTCGAGTTGAAGCGATAGCTCATATTTCAATAAGTCTTTGATCACACAAGTTCGTTGCGCTTGAAGGACACGAGATTGAATATCAGATAGAGTTCGAATAGAATGAAGCTTGACTCGTTCCTTTCGACTAAGCGCATCAGCTACGACATTCACCTTACCTGGATGGTAGCGGATCTCGCAATCATAATCGTTTAAGAGTTTAACCCAACGTCGTTGCCTCATGTTCAGCTCCTTCTGATTGAGAATATGCTGGAGACTTTTGTGGTCTGTGAAAACCACACATTTCGTTCCATAGAGGTAGTGTCTCCAGATTTTAAGTGCGAAAACCACAGCTCCTAATTCAAGATCATGAGTCGTATAGTTCTTCTAGTGAATTTTTAGCTGTCTAGACGCATAAGCTATGACTTTACCTCGTTGCATAAGAACGCAACCAAGTCCTAGATTCGACGCGTCACAATAGACAACAAAATCATCGTTTCCCTCAGGTAGAGATAAAACAGGAGCATCACAGAGCTTCCGTTTCAGCGTTTGGAACGCTTCTTCTTGCTTAGGTCCCCACTCAAAAGGCTTATTTTTCTGAGTCAAAGCAGTGAGTGGAACCGCGATCTCTGTAGGTGTCATCGGTGTATTCCAATCCTTAATAGCTGCTATTTGGCAAGGATCCACATGAATACCCTGCTCGTTGACTATATGACCCAAAAACTGAACTTCTCTAAGCCAAAATTCGCACTTGGAGAATTTAGCAAAAAGTTGTTCCTTCTTTAGGAGTTCCAATGTCAAACGAAGATGTTGCTCGTGGTCGGCTTGAGACTTCGAATAAATGATAATATCGTCGATGAACACAATGATGAACTTATCTAAATAAGGTTTACAAACCCTATTCATTAAGTCCATGAAGATAGCTGGGGCATTCGTCAAACCAAAAGGCATGACAGTGAACTCGTAGTGCCCATATCTCGTACGAAAAGCAGTTTTGGGAATATCTTCTTCGAGAACACGAAGTTGATGATACCCATATCGCAGATCGATCTTCGAAAAGCATGAAGCACCTTGCAGCTGGTCGAAGAGATCATCAATTCTAGGTAGGGGATATCGATTCTTGATGGTAAGCTTATTAAGCTCATGATAATCGATACACATTCGAAAAGATCCATCTTTCTTTTTCACAAAGAGGACAGGAGCTCCCCAAGGCGAAAAGCTCGGACGGATGAATCCTTTATCAGACAATTCTTGAAGCTGTTTCGATAACTCTTGCATCTCCGACGGTGCAAGACGATAAGATGCTTTCGCAATCGGGTTGGCATTGGGTACAAGGTCAATATGAAACTCGACTTGACGAACTGGAGGCAAGCCAGGCAGTTCATCGGGAAACACCTCTGGATAATCCCGAACAATCGGAATATCCTGAATACTCTTGCTCTTGCCTTTCTCCTCGGTGACATGTGCCAGGAAAGCAACATATCCTTTTCGCAAATAACTTTGGGCCTTTGTACACGACATAAGCTTCAAACCTCCAGATGGCTTCTCGCCACAAACTTCCAGAACATCTCCAGACGGAAGAGGAATGCGAACAATCTTATCGAAACAAACCACCTCAGCATGATGTTTGGTTAACCAATCCATTCCCACGATAATATCGAAACTCCCAAGTTGCATCGGCGTGAGGTCAATAGGAAAAAGATGGTTATCAAGGTTTAACTGACAATCACGAATAACAGAATCGAGAACAAGAGGTTTACCAGTAGCAACTTCGACAGATAAGGGTTTCCTCAGTTTAGTTCTAGGTATCGCAAGCAAAGGTTCAAAAGATAATGAAACAAAACTTCTATCGGCACCAGAATAAAAAAGAATAGAACCAGGTCGATTGTTAACAAGAAACGTACCATTAACCACCTCGTTGTCAGCCCTCGCTTCGTTAGCATTCAGATTGTACTCTCGCCCACGAGCGGGATTCACATTTGCGTTGACATTCGCATTCGGGTTCGCATTAGCATTCGCGTTTGCATTCACCAGCCTCGGACAGTTGTTGCGGAAATGACCAAACTCTCCACAATTGAAACATGAACCTGGTGGGAATCTAGCAGCATTCCCCTGAACTGGAGCTTGATTCTGAACAATCTGATTCTGACCCAAACGACAGTTGTTGGCCAGATGCCCAAACTTACCACACGTTGTGCATTGCCTACAAGCTTGTTGTGCAACATGATGACCGTTGCAGCGAGCACAATGAGGTGCGGTACCAGCATACGCTTTCTTCACAGGCGGTTGAGCTGGTGGGTTCTGAGGGTTCTGAGCAGTAACTGCAAAGTTCTGAGCACACTTTCGCTTTCTCGACTTCTTCGACGACTCACCTTTCTTACCCTTACCCTTTTCCTTGACAGATTCGGTCGACTTCTTCTTATCACCCTTGCAGGGAAGTTTACCCTTCCTGACTTGCGACTCAGTCAGGGTAGCAGATAACTCGATCGCTTGACGAACAGTAGTAGGATTAACGCCAGTCACAATATCCTGTATGGAATCAGGTAAACCATCGATGTACCTCTCTATCGCTTTCTCCAATGGGGTAACCATAGTAGGACACAAAAGATTGAGTTCCTCAAATCGATCCGTATACGCACGGTGTTCTCCCCCCATCTTGTTTTAGATCGTCAAACAATCGTTCCAAAGCTCGAATTTCGTGACGGGGACAAAACTCTCTCATCATGAGAGCTCGAAGCTCTTCCCATGTTTGTGCCAATGCCACTTCGGCACCCCTATCGCGCATCACTCCGTTCCACCAAGTAAGAGCACGCTTCTCAAACACACTTGATGCAAATTCAACCTTACGCCCATTCGAACATTGCACATGTCTGAATGTGTTCTCGATACTTTCGAACCATTGAAGGAGCGCAGTTGCTCCTTGCGACCCAGAAAACTTTAGCGGCTTAGCAGAATTGAAATTCTTGAAATTACATTGTGCATTGTTATTATTGTTGTTGTTGTACAGCTCGTGGATTTGGGTCACAACGCCTGGAAGCACAGCAGCCATTTGCTGAGAGACAAGGGCTGCGACTTCTTCAGCAGTAAAAGTTTGTGCATCACGTCGAGGAGGCATTGTCTAACAAGGAAATATGAGAAATGAGTGAGGTCGACAATTAGGTAATACAAAAGAGGTATTGAAAATATCGACGAAACATAAGGAAGGGGATCATTTGTTCGTTACCTCGAACAAACAAACGACACGCATTGACTAATCAAAGTAATGAATCAAAATAATGTATCGCGAAGACATGCTCGCCTATAAGTGAACACTCACCCCAAGAGTTCCCAGGTAAGAGTGACTGGTCCGATTATGTGGATTTGTACGAACACTCTAGCCTTGGACAGAAAACTCAGGGTACAGAACCGAAGAGATGGATATAAACCCTAAGTTCTCTCTCTAGCAGGCGACTTTCTACCCCTTTGAATCCTTGATTTTTTTCGTGATTTAGATGTATAACAGTCTGTGATCAGTGCTTGATTCATCAAACAACTGTAACGAACTCGTTAGCATCTTCTGATCGGTTTGATCCTGGATTCGTTCTCTTTTTCTGTGATCGCCGGCTTTAATCTTTTGAATCCGATCAGATTGAATAGCGTATTGGGTCTTTCGGTCATACTGGTGAGGCAGTAACCTTGATTGATCGGGTGCTCTATTTGATTTTTATGAGGGTTTTTTGGATTAGGGTTTTGCTAGATTAGGGTTTTGCTTTTACTTTTCTGATCTTGGTATCCTAGTTCGATATTGTGTTTGCATGGTGGCTAGTAGTACGTGACAATGGAGAGAGGGGAACAATATGATGGGGATGGGTATCCTATAACGAGTAATTCGACTGGAGTCAACAACAATTCTAATGTGTTTGGGGAAACGGAATCAACTCCTGGTACCGCTCCTGTTCGCGGCATTGGATTACGAGTGACAAACATTGAAGGGAATCCACTAATGCCAAGACGAGGTATATATTCCACGAATAATCCATCAGTTCTTGATGGATTAGCGGCTATTTCAACCCCTGTAACTTTGGATAGTATGAGTGGAAATTCTGGATTATTTCAGGCAAACTCTAGTACTGGAAACGTGTCTAAACTCAATGCTGTTCTGAATTTGGATGGAGGAAAGTTGTTCTCGGCAGGTTCAGATCCGAGTTACCCTACTGATGTGGGAAATAATACGAAGCAGCCGATGACCTTTGCTAAGGTTGTTCAGTCTCAGAAGGAGGAGGTAAAGATCAACTTTAGACGTATGGAATCAATGGAGACTTTTGAGGGTGCGGATGTTGTGATTCCAGTTTCGTTCGTGAAACAAGTGCATGATAGATTTGAGAATACGCTTTATGGTTATTTCTTGGGGAAGCGGCTAGCTTATCCGGTGGTAGACTATTTTGTTAAGAATAACTGGGCAAAATATGGTCTAGCAAGGATGATGATGAATGCCAAGGGTTTTTTCTTCTTTAAGTTCAAATCGAAGAGGGGAATGGAACAATTAATGGAGGATGGTCCATGGACGATTCGGAATGTTCCTATTATTTTAAAAGTATGGTCTCCGTCAGCCATGTTAACGAAAGAGGAAGTCACGGTGGTTCCAGTTTGGGTTAAAATGCATGATGTGCTTATTCCGGCGTTTACAGAGGATGGGTTAAGTTTATTAGCATCAAAGATAGGAGTGCCAAAAATGGTTGATTCGTTTACGGCTTCGATGTGTTCAGAATCTTGGGGTAGGAATAGTTTTGCTAGAGCGCTTATCGAAGTTCATGCCGGAATGGAGTTAAAGCGCACTGTGATGGTTGCTGTGCCATCTATGGAAGGTAATGGTTATACTAAAGCTGAGGTTAAAATTGAATATGATTGGGAACCTTTAAGATGTCCAACGTGTTGTGTATTTGGCCATGATAATTCTTCTTGTCCAAAGAAAAAACTTGCTGATACGGATAATGCTAAAAGAAGGAATGATGACTTTCAAGATATTCATGGTAAATATAAGAAGGGGAGTCAATCGGGCTTTCCGGTCCAAAAACTGAAGCAAAAAATGATTTATAGGCCTGTTGTCAAGAACAAGCCTGAAGGTGTGGGAGCGTCCTCGTCTCGGGTTGGGGTTTCGAATTCTTTTGATGTGCTTCGTGAGATGGATGCTTCGAATCAAGAGGAGGAAAGGATGAAAGATAGTATCGTTAACCGTGGAGGAGATACGGGTCAGGCTACTCGGAAAGGGGATCCTGTCATAAAACCTATCAATCCTATTCAGTCTTCGGACAAGTCTATGAATAGTTCACGGAATCGCACAGAAGAAGTTATAGTTGATAATGTTGCTGTGGATGATTTATTAGCTGATATTCCAAAGTTCATGGATGGGAAATTGGAGGGAAATAATGCTGAAGGTGCAAGCACACCTGATATGGAGGTTATTAATGGGTAGTTTTCTTACTTGGAATGTTAGGGGATTGAACCGATCCCTAAAACAAAAGGAGGTTCGACAGGTAATTATTGATAACAAGGTTCAAGTTTGCGCGATTCTGGAAACTCATGTGGATGCGTCTATTGTTGCTGATGTTGTAAAAATGTTTGTAACAATTGGAGTTGGGTTACGAATGCGGGTAGCTGTGCTAGAGGGACCCGTATTATGGTGGGATGGGACGCTAATGTGGTTGATGTCATGGTTCTTTATCAGTCCGATCAGGTTATCCATACTCAAATCACTTTTAAAATTGACAGGAAATCTCTTTTTTGCTCTTTTGTGTATGCTGAAAATCATTATAAAACCCGAAGGGAGCTATGGGATGATCTTTGCAAACATCACTCTTTTGTTAGTGATAAACCATGGGCTATATTGGGCGATTTCAATTCGGTTTTGTTTCTGGAGGACTCTTTGTCGGGAACTTCAACGAGTAGTATTGGTACACGGGAGTTTAAGGAGTGTGTTAACACTATTGAGGTGTTTGATGTTAATAGTTCTGGCCTTCATTACACTTGGACAAACAAACAGAAAAAAGGTAATGCGGTGTTTAGGAAAATTGATAGGGTTATGGGGAACACGAAATTTATTGATGAGTTTCCAATCGTTCTTGTTTTAATTGTGAAAAACTACTTTTTGGTCATCTCGCTAATAACATTCAAACCTTTGTGACTCGTTCATCGTTCAATTCGTTCAACTCGTATTAACAAACCACCAAAGGGTAAGTTAACAATCATCAGATTCAGTCGTTACCCACCTAACCCACACATAACCATTGGTGCAGTCTGATAACGGGATTTGTCAGATCCTATGGTACCATAACCTAATACTGGTCGGCTTGATAAATGCTAATGAATGTCATTCGTTATGTAACTACCACCAACAAGTTCGTTCACATTATCGAAATCATTATTAGTTTTGTATAAACCATCTCAATCGTTTTGAAACCATCGTTAGAATATCGAAATCGTTTTGATACATATGAATCACCCCAAAACAATCGAAAACAGTAAAAGAGGGGATCTATGTACTCACCTTTGGGTGCGTTTTTTATACGTTAACACAATCCCTCAAATTGTTTATTCGTCCTAAATTAAATAAGGATGATTTAATAATCAAAAACCCACAAAATACATAGGTTTCTCCGATACTTAGAATTTTCACATAACTTTGAGGTTTTTCTCAAAACGTTATTATTTTTTATTATATTAGTGTATTTATATGTATGGGTTAGCGTAGTACACATAATCTTGTCAACACTAACACATCATCATACACATATTGTAAAACACAGAGCACATTGTGACACATAAAATTTACTCATGATCAACCCATTCTAGTGTATGCCGAAAAACACTTATTTTTGCGATTCGGTGACATTTTTGGGCGTCGGAAGTCACGTATGACTAACCAAACACCAAGTAAACTTAATATAAGTTAAAATACTTGTTTTGAAAAAAATACTTGGTTACTGATCTAAAACAGTTTGAAAAAAATCCTCCGAAAAGGCGATTTTTAACCGTTTTACCGCATAGTTTTGCATCAAACGTTACCCGAACCATCCCAAATCGAAACGACTTGAAATTTTAACATAACCCATGTAATTTACTGAATAAAATAATGGTTATACTCATGATAGTGCAGGTCTTAAATAAAGCACATAAATCATGCAAATTTCACATAATTTACCACTTTTTAAGCTATATGTACAACATGCAAAGCTATCAAACCTATGTCAAAGTTTCATGCCATTATAATATACCAAATAATGTTATTTTTAGTGTTTATAACCTGATCTGAATCATTTTTGTCATATAACCATTTTTTTATCACTTCTTGAGCTTTAAATCAACATGTATCTTCATGTACAAGTGCCTAAAGCACACTATCATTTCATCAACATTTTACATGAACTAAATGCATCCAAAATGCAACTTATTTATGTTTATTTGCTGATGTAATTTACATTTAACATATCATGCATAGATCCTTAAACACTTGCATTTTAACTATCATTCAAGAACAAGCAACAATATAAACAAGTACTTATCAAGAAATCAAACTTCAAAATCTCATACACACATACATATGTACGGTTATATATACACCCACATAAACATCCCCATTTTTATTTGTATCAAGACCCATTTCATTTTAGATTTCAAGTTTGTGAAAATTCCAAAATTCAAGAGAAACTTCAAGTCATCAAGAACAACTAAGAATCAAAAGTATGATTTAAAGATAAATGTTATACCTTCAAGATTCAAGTAAGTTGTTGGATGAGGTTTTGATGATAGGAAGCTTGAAATCACTTGAATGCACCTTGGAAACACCTTTGCATCTTCACCCTAACTTGAATTTGGCTTGAAATAGGACTTGATCTTCAAGAACAAGGTTGAAGGTTGAATATGGTGAGAGAGAGAGATGTGGACGGTTTGGGAGGAGAGAGAGTGAGGGATTTGTGATCTTTGGTAGATTTGTTATGAACTTGTAAAGATATATAGGAGATATGGAGGGATTTGCAAGATTTAAGAAGTAGGCATGCACTAACACTTGGCAAAAGAAAGTCAAGTAGAATATTGCAAGATCTTGGCAAAATTTTTGGTGGGGGCCACACATGTTGTAACCGTGAATATGGGTGGGGGAGGGGGTCCATGTGTAATTTTGATGGTAAATTAGATAAAAACAGGTGTTTAACTGGGTACCGGGTATTTTATCTAGCGTTTAAATCCCGGTTTATGGCGTTCTAAATTATTTTTATTTTTCTATAAAAATAAACTCGCCAAAATATTACTGAAACAAATTTCAGTTGCTAAGACTGGCTGCGTTGTCTGCGTTTTGCAGTAGAAGCACTGTGTCGCGCAGAAACACGCGGTACGCGCTTAAACTTGAAAACTGTTCTTAGGCGTTTTAATTTATTTTTCAACACGAACCTGATTAAAAATAAAATTTTAATCATAGCAGAATATTTTTAGGATTTAAATATTATCCGGGCGGTCACCAACGTTCGTTTCGCAGTTTTGTCGTAAATAGTTCTTTAGTTCAAATAAATATGTTTTTGCCATACCGAATCCTTCGAAACTTATTTCTAAGTCATGTAAAGGATATTTAAGGTATGTTTAGCTTGCGTCACAGTTCCGGAGTGTACGTCGCATTAAACTGATTGCGTTTATGCACCAGTTTGCGTATAACCTTCCAGAAAGTGATTTAAAGCTCGAAATCGGAATCGAATCAAATTGTAAAATCATTAAACACAATAACACATATAATAACACCAAAGCACATTGTTTTATTGATAACCAACATTGTTTTACATTATACGATGATTACAGAACACAGTTGTCACACATCTGATATTATCATAGAAATTATCAACTTGTTTTTCAGTACATGATATCTATCATCGGTATGTCTACATCGACACCCATAACAAGTTTCCACAGAATTTCTACCTAATATCACAAAATATAATCGGTACGCAGGCCCCCAAAAGAAAAGCATCAAAAAGAGTATCCAGACACAACAACCAAAAAAAACAGCCACAAACAAACATAAACAACATCTAACGCTTCATCCCTATGAAATCTAGCATCTTCCTAACCAACTCCTCCACATCCACTATCCTCCAATGCATCTGATCCATCGCGCTGTCATCTAATTCCTTCAACTCATTGTACCAATCCATCTGCCCCTCGAGGTCCTTCAGTTTGCCCTTAGTCGTTTCCAGTTCTTCACGCATGGCAGCGAACTGTCGGTCACAATGGCAACATCGATCCACCCAAACTCCTTTCTGCTTCTTAGAAGCAGATGCAGTCTCAACTTGTGACATAGAAGCAACCTCTCCAGCAAGCCTAACTCTCTTCCTGCGGTGATAATACACTAATAGAGGCGTAGTAGATGCGCGTGACTCAATGACAGGTAAAGGTGACTTTGATAAAACAAGTGGAGGGACCTCAGCAACAGGCTCGATCACAGTAGCAGGTGAGCAACAGGCGGCTCTAATGGTCGAGCTGTAATAATAGTGGCATCCACTGCTGGTGCAATACTAAAAGGTCCTCCAAATACAGGGACATCTCTGATCACGTCATCGATAACCGGTACTGTGCCAGATGATTGTCCTGTCTCATGAATCGAGAGAGGAGCGTCATCGTTGTCATCAATCCACCCGTTGCTCGTGAAAGCATATCGGGGGTCTACCTGGCTAGCGAAAGCAGGGTCGACACAGAATGATGAAGCAAACTCAGCCATACCAACCATATGTGGGGTCGTGATAGGTGTCTCTGGTAAAATGGATCTAGGTGAAGTCTCGAAATCTGGATCGCTACTTGAGTCGTTGATCTCGATGACCTCGTGCTCGTGCGACATCTGTGACACATATGTAACCGTACAAGTAAGTGTGTGATCAACATGAATAGTAACACACATAAGGCTCAAAATAAACAGAAAATCATGTATGCACATAAACACATAAGGGTTTTCATACATGATACAATTTTTCTTTGTTTATCTAAAATTCTTGGCTTCGTTGGACTTATATTTCAAAATTCTCCGGTTGAAGTCTAGTGTTTTCTTCCGAAAACATCTAGTTCGCTAACAACCAATGGCTCTGATAACAACTTCTATCACACCCCAAAACATCGCAGCGGAATATTTAAACGTAGTGGACACGGAAGTTGGTGCCCATTTATATCTTGTCGAGCGATGCATTTTATTGTTGGACACATTGGTTTATTTTAAACATAAGTTATTAAACATTACGTTTTAAGACACGACACAACTACATAGTTAAGATGTCTTTGATCCTTGCGGATCTTATTACAAAAGTCCCAAAAAATTTAAAAGTTGTCCAACATATTTAAACAAAACAACATGCATCATCAAACACAAGATACGCCATGATTTCCCGAAACCGAATTCAAATACCTATAGAACACGTTAAAAATCAAGTGTCAACGCAAAGGAAGGTGAGTTCACTTATTCGTTTATTAATAGATTTTATTCCAAGGAAAGCCTTCTGTTTGGGTGTTTATTAAAAACATCCATTTAATTTTTAGAAAGTCCATTTTACTTTCTTAATAAAATCCATGGGCCTTCCGTCGCAGTTTCTCGAACCCGACAATATTGTTACTGCCCAAGTTTTGTATATTAACCATGGAGGTAAAATCAAAGCTAGATAATAAACAGAATATTAATTCGTCGTTTGACATTGACACGGGGCGACCGGTCACGACGGGGTTGTCAACCCGATAGATCTACTAACAATTCATCGCGTACAATACTTAACTGATTAAACGACATCATGGGCGCAGTGTTCTTTCTCGAAGAACAATATGATGTCTGCCTCACGTACAATATATATATCCTACTAATATGACAATTTAATACACGACGATTTAGGAATTCCCCTGTCACTCAAATGTTGAGACCCAGTCCGGAATTCATCCCCAATCCGTACGGTCTCGTTTCACTTAAGAAATACCGCACATACAATATTCATTCATCAAAAACGTTTTACTTCGAAACGTATAACTTATCAAATTCATATATTTTCAGCGAAAATATATATTTTATATTAAAAGGTATGTTTTATTTCGAAAACATTATTAAACCCTTTTAACGATGTGTTCCACCCCCAAAATATATACAAAACAGTAAAAAGAGGGGTTTAGTGACACTCACCTTTGGGTGCGTATTTTAAATACCGCAATCCCAGAGATTGATTTTTATATATGTCCTAATATAGGAACAATTCTAAATCAATATATATTTAACACAAAAATCCTAAGTTTCTCTGTTTCTTAGAATTATCACATAACTTTGAGATTTTCTCGAAAAGTTGTCATTTTTTATTATGTTTTTTTTTTTCTGTAAAGGGTTACCCCGGTGATTCTATATATTCACAAAACAATAAAACAAGTAGTATGGATCACCCATACTAGTTCTAACATGGGACATACCCCCATGATAGTAAGCAAGCCGAAAAACAACAAACAAAATAAAAAACAATTCAAAAAACCACTAGACTATGATCTAGAGCACAAACTTTTAAACAAAAAACAATAATATTAGCCTCCATCGTCCTACATTGAATCTCCATGAATATCCCACACTTCTAGAAAGCGTCTTACTCTATCTGTGTTCTTGTATTTAACTCCCATAAGTTTGTACCGAACCGTCTGAAGAATCGTAGTGATAATTGCATCTGGTGGTCTCGTTTGATTTTTAAACAATCTAGCATTATGCTCCTGCCAAATGAAGTAAGCTGTCGCCGCAACTAAAAGCCGACTGGAGTAATTAGAAGCTGATTTGGACGAACTCCTCACTTGAAGCCAAGTCATGACATCGTTCCATTTAGGATCAACCCTCTCCATATTCACCTTATCCCTAACCGCACACCATATTTGAGAAGAGAACTTACATTCAAAGAACAGGTGATCATGAGAGTCATTATTCGCATAGCAAAGTAAACAGCACATCATATTCA
Organism: Helianthus tuberosus; assembly: GCA_030545235.1. Classification (NCBI taxonomy): domain Eukaryota; kingdom Viridiplantae; phylum Streptophyta; class Magnoliopsida; order Asterales; family Asteraceae; genus Helianthus; species Helianthus tuberosus. The sequence goes on along the minus strand of JARYGA010027604.1, from coordinate 1,011,804 downwards.
TGTTCTTCCTTCTAGATATATCCCACTGTAAGATTTTATCCTGAGTCAAAAGTTTCCGACGCATGATAAGCCACATAAGGAACGCATGCCGAGGGATACATTGAGAGAACTAAACCACATTCACCCACTCCACTTCCGTCTCCCTAGACCTGATCGATTGCCACACACACGAAGACGAATGCTCATTTAACTTGTTACCATCTTTCCATAGCAATCTATCACTTCTATTCGGAATTAATTGCAAGTGATCAAGCTGAATCAGGACCGGAAAAAGATCTCGCCAAGCCGTAGGCCAAAGCCAATTCCCATTCAATGAAATATCACTGACCGAAGCATGAAGAGAGAACCCAGCCGAAGAAATAACCCTTGGAGTTATAAAACTCGCCAGCGGACCACACTCACACCAACGATCATACCATGCTGAAGTCATCTTACCATCGCCTAGTTTGGACCAAACATGATGTCTGATTAACGGACGTAACTGAAAGATTTTCCTCCAGCTCCAGCAACAGGACGAAGGAACTCTACACTCCCAAAAATTAGAACTCCTCAACCTGTTAGAATATATCCATTGAACCCAAAGAGAGTCTCGCCTGGTAATGATGCTCCAGATGTGAGACACCATAAGAGCTCTATTAACATCCTGAATCCTTCGCACGCCAAGACCTCCTTCATATTTCGGCTGACATATAGTTTTCCACGAGACCTTTGTCTTACCTTTTTGAAAGGAGCCATCTTGAGACCACAAAAAATTCCTCATTCTGTTCTCTAGCTCCTTGATAACCCGGGCAGGAAGAATTAACACTGAAGCCCAAAAGATGTGCATAGAGGACAAAACCGATAAGATTAGCTGTAATCTACCCGCAAAAGATAGAAGTCTATTCTTCCAATTCATAATGCGCTTCTCCAACCTTTCTACAAGAATACTACAATCTTTGTAAAGCAGCCTGGACGATATCAAGGGGACTCCCAGATAGCGGACCGTAAATCACCTTCAACAAAAGGAATAATTCCAAGGATAGCCAAGTTGACTTGCTGAGGAACATTACAAAAGAAGCCGGTACTTTTTTGAACACTTGGAATCAACCCAGACATACGAGTAAACTGAGAAAGAGCATTCATAATACATTTAGCCGAACTCACATCTCCTCTAGCAAAAAGGAATAGATCATCCGCGAAGCAGAGATTTATAATACGTTGGCGCTCACACTTGTTATGGAATCTGAAAGACGAGTCAATAGAAGAAGCCTGTTGCAAAGTACACGTCAAAACTTCCATAACCAAAGTAAATAAGTAAGGAGAGATTGGATCTCCTTGACGTAAACCACGTTTGCCTTTGAAATATCCATGAACACTACCATTCACGCAAATAGAGTATGACGGAGTAGAAACACAAAGCATAATCCACTCTTTTTTTGGGTAAAGGGTTACCCCGGTGATTCTATTATAGACAACCGCCAAATAAGTACAAGTAGTGAGGATGAATTCCCCACTAGTTCATATACAGGACATGCCCCATATATGTAAACAAAAACCAAACAAAACCAAGTTACCACCTTAATCTAGCCTACTACAATCATGATAATGACTAACTAGTAGACAAACGAAAAAACAAACAAAAGACATCAACCGCCATCATCAAAAATGAAATTGCTACCAACTGGCAGCCCCTTAGCATGGAATAGAAGCCACCTATCCATTAGACAACTTTATGTGAGAGGTGCTTGCCCCTGTACTGGAAGACGTAGGATGTGTACCCGATGTCATAAACTCATTCGTTTCATCATATACAACCTCTACCTCGTCATCATCAGACTCCTCATTTGGCTCACGTCTCCCTTTATCCCCGTTCCCTCCAACAAACCCAAGGGCGCTAAAAGAATTATGTGTTTGAACCTTAGATGAACTAGTGCTCCGCGCACTCATGTATGCAGAACTCACTGCCTTTTTCTTTTTATCCACAGGTCTATATTCAAACTTGGGCTTTTGATTGTTAACTTGAAAACCGCTCTTCTTTACATTCATCTTTGTCTTGACTTCCGTATAACCATCCTCATCTACTTTCGGACTATATGTAGGAGGTTTCACTGTCTGTCGAATGCATTTTGGACACTCCTCAGAATCATGCCCAAAAACACAACAGTGGGCACATCTAGGAGGTTTCCATTCATACTCCACCCGAATAGTCTCATTAACATAATTGTTCCCATCCAATTCAGGAATAGCCATGGTTAGAACCTCTTTCAACTCATGATCAGCTGATATTTCAATGAGAGCCCTAGCATAGCTGCTCCTTCCCCAAGCCTCATTACACATATCACTAGTATACGAATCCAGGCGCACAGGGGACCCAATTTTTTAAGCCAACATGCTTAAACCATCATCAGAATATACCACTAGCGGAACATCATGCAATTTAACCCAAACTGCAACCTTTTTAACCTCATCTTTTTTAAGGGTGTTTGTAGGAGACCAAATGTTGAGAAACATGGGTTTGTTACGGATCATCCAAGGTCCCCCTTCAAGAACAGCATCCATACCCTTTCTGTCTTCAAACTTGAAGAAAAAGAAACCATTTGAATTCATCATAGTTTTCTGAAGACCATATTTTTTCCAATTTGTTCTGACAAAATATTCAACTACCGGATATGCAATCCTATCCCCCAGGAAATAACCATAAAGAGTGTTTGCTAACCTGTTATTAACCTGGCGTACCGAAGCAATCGGGAGCACTACATCCACTCCATCCAATGATACATCTGAGTTAAGATGTCGAAAATGGACTTTAGGAACTTGATCAGCCACAACATTGGCCTTTCTAGTGTTTTCATCTATATTCTGATTCTGAATTGAATCCCCACCCCGCTTAATATCACCCTGCTCAATTCGTTCATGTAGGACCACATCCGCATAAGATTGGACATGAGCATTATCATCTTGATTCAGATTTTGAACTCGAGTAGGACTAATATCATTCACCGGTAACACAAATGCTACCTTTCTCTTATCAAAGACTTTCGCATAATTCTGATTGGGTGAATCAGAACAGCCAATAACATGTTCAGTATCATTAAGCGGCATCATAAAACATACCTTCTTACTCGGCATTTCAGAAACCCTAGTCGCCAAAAATGATGTTTGTCTTGGCTCAAATGTTTTACCGTCAATGTTCTTTATTTTATTCGCAAACACATTTGAGTTTTCAGCATTTTGGCCATCCATACGGACAAATTCTGATCAGCAAAAACAGTCAATACAAAGAAAAGCGATGATAAAGAACCTGCTGAAACCCTAAAACAATAAGGAACCAGCCGCACCCCTTCGCTAATCAGAAAAACAACGATTTCAAAACCCAAATCTCGAAGTCTGGAATCACCTTATTAGCGCCGAAAACAGATCAACGAAATCAGTGTTAAGCCGAAATCAGAAGTAACGCCGAAATCAGAACAACGAAATCGAAAACAGAACAACGAAATCGAAATCAGAACAACAAAATCGAAATCAGATCCGTTCCACTCTATCATCTTCTTCTGGTTGAACCCGAAACCCAATAAAACATTTCCAAGAAATTTCCAATCAACAGTATCATAGGCTTTCTGGATATCTACTTTAAACGCACATCTCGGAGGACCATAGTCCCTGTGATAATTATGCATTAATTCCTGCGTAAGAAGAATATTATCCGAAATTTTCCTGCCCGGGACAAAAGCTGACTGATTAATGCTGACAATTTCATTTAGGGCCACTTTCATACGATCAGACACAATTTTACTAATACACTTGTAAATAACATTGCAACAAGCAATAGGACGAAAATCCTTTACCGAAGCAGGAGTAGTCATCTTAGGCACAAGAACAATAAGTGTATGATTGAGCTCCTGGAGTAACCGGCCTGAATTAAAGAAATCCATAATAGCGTTTGAGACATCAGTACCCACAATCGCCCAAGCACTTTTGAAAAAAGCCGCTGTGTACCCATCAGGACCTGGGGCTTTATCATTACCAATGGCATACATCGCATTTTTTATCTCCTCCACTGTGATAGGCCGAACCATGTTGTCAGCAACATTTTGATGAAGCCGCTTCGTAAATATCTCCGGCAACAGGGTGACCGAAACGTCCCCCTCACAGCCTAAAAAAGTCTCATAATAATTCACAAACGCATTCGGCACGCACTCACCTTGACAAAAAATCCCATTATTATCTGTAATACCATCAATACGACTTCTATGGTTTCGAGCTTTAAGCGACATATGAAAAAATTTCGAATTAGTATCACCCGCTCTCAACCAGGCCACTTTCGATTTCTGCTTTAAAAAACGTTCCTCATCTAGGCTCGCTTCTTGAAATTCACGAGTAGCATTAGCTTCCTCAATTCTAATAATCTCATTGAACGGGTCTTTCTCTACCTCCCGTTGGATCGCATCTAGCTTCCCACGTAAATCATCTACTTTTTTATGCAGATTACCCTGTTTGAATAAGAGAGATCTAAGAGGAGACTTTAATGCATGCAACTTTTTGACCAAACGAAACTGATGAACCCCCAAGACGTTAAGATCCCAATTACTCTTCACAATATCCATAAATCCCGGCTTATGCTCCAAGAAATTAGCAAATTTAAACGAGTTGGGCTTTTTCTTCTCCATCTTATTAATTTTAAGAATGCAAGGGCAATGGTCGGAAACTCTATACGGTTGAAACAACGCAACCGCTTCAGGAAATTCACTAACAAACGGAATATTACTCATGGCCCTATCGATTTTCTTCAACAATCCAACACTGTTTCTTCGGCTTTTGGTTCCATGTGAAATGGAAACCTATGATTTTAATATCCGCCACTTCAATCTCATTCACACACTCTTGAAAATCTCGCATACTAGTGGAAATACCTGAAGCTCCCATAGATTTATCTTCCAAATTCAGAGCAGAGTTGAAATCCCCCATAATCACCCACGGATTATTTGCCACCAGAATCTTGTGCCTAGCCAAATGACTCCATAACTCTCTTCTCGTAATGTAAAAGTTAGAAGCATAAACTATCGAGCAAAATAAAACCTTTTTATCACTCTTAAAAATCATTTGAACATGTATAACCTGTGAGGTTTGAGCTAAAACCATAATATCAAACACATCCGGGTTCCATCCAATAATAATACGAGTACCTTTATCACATTGGCCACCATTAGACGTCCACTCCAAATTACGAAAAACTGATCGGCAGACTTTATCCAGTTTACTAACTTCAACATGAGACTCAAGCACCGCACAAAAACTAACACCATTCTCCTTAACCACCTGACGAACCTCCGTTTGTTTCAAAGGGTGGTTCAACCCCCTAATGTTCCAAGTGGAGAAGGAGTGCTTGCCCCTTTTGTGTCATTCGGCTTCTTAGAATCACCCACCATAAAATCATAAGTCTCGTTATAAACTTCCATCACCTCCTCATCATCAGAGTCATCAAAGTTTCCACTCGGCCCTTTACTACTTTGTCCTTCATCCACATCAACCGTATTTAAAACATTAAAAGGATTCACTGACTGAAAATTCAGACTAGCCGACTTAATATTTAAATCAGCTTTATGCTTATTTAGAATCGGCCTATACTCGAATTTAGGTATAGGTTTAGTAAGCTGTATACCCGATTTTCTAGCCACCTTTCTGCCTTGAACTTCCATATAGCCATCATCATCTACTCTAGGAGCCGACTTAGGTTATGATTTACCTTGATTGCCAGGTTGTCTAATACTTTTCTGATTAGCCGAAGTAGCAACTTTCCTTGGATTCTTTGGGCACGAGTCATAAGAATGACCGAAAACACAACATGTCGAGCACCTAAGAGGATTCCATTCGTATTCTACATACATTGTTTCTTTAATAAACCCATCACCATTCGGATTAGGGATTGCCATAGTAAGTTTCTCTTTTAGCTCCTTATCCGCTGACACTTCAATAAGAGCACGAGCAAAGCTACTTCTACCCCAGTTGCCCACACACATCGATGTTGTGTAAGAGTCCAGGAGTTTTGGTTCACCAATGGCAGTAGCGATCATACTAAGGCCATCTTCCGTATAAGCAGCAATCGGAACTTCATGAACTTTTACCCACACCTGAATTTTGTTAACCTCCTTCTTCTCCAGTTTGGTAGTTGGCGTCCATTCCTGAAGGAAAAAAGGTTGTGACCGAATAATCCACGGACCAGAAGCAAGAACTTCCAACATACCCTTTTGGTCTGCAAACTTAAAAAAGAAGAAGCCATTTGCATTCATCATTGATTTCTGTAATCCAAACTTTTTCCAGTTGTTTTTAACAAAAAAATCAACCACAGGATACGCAATGCGATCACCCAAGAAGTACCCATACAAAGTATTTGCTAACTTATCCTGAACTACCCGAACCGATTCCACCAGGAGAACAATATCACAGTCTTCAAGCTGCAAAGAACTAGCAAGAGACCTGAAATTAACCTTCTTAGTCTTCTGACTTTTGACCGAGTCCGCATATGACAAAGGTCTGATCAAGTTATCATCACCATGCACGCTGACGTCAGCCCTATTCGCCTCTTCCTGAATCTGATCAGATTTTAAATTATCTACCATCACCGGCTCCGTGATCTTAAGTAATTCATTAATGACATTGATTTTCTTTGGTTCAGATTGAGTAACCTGAACAGTACCCCTACGAGGGAGACGAGAATTACCATCAATATTCAGCACTCTATCCGCAATACCCTTGCTCAGGTTGGGAGGTTTCCCTCGATCATGCAGCACTCAACCATCAGGTTTGGGACGATCAGACACTTCAGAATCAACACCTCTCTCCATTAAACAAAGTAACTACCAACCATGCACAAGAAAACACTAAATCACCATGAACCAACGAACAAGAAAACTTAAAACCCTAATCCTTTAAACCCTAGTATCAATCTTCAACCCTTAATCGATTAAACCAGCGTATCAATCTAGCTAAATTAATCTCAGTTAACCGCAATCAATAACAGCCAGTTTAATAAATCAGGGTTTCGAATTGAAGACCTAAGGCAGCGATTTGAAAGAAAAGAACAAACCCTAGTTTTGGATCGATCCCTAATGCTAACAAGTTCGTTATAGAATTTTGAAGAATCAAGACTCTAATCACAGACTGTTATGCATAAGATCACTGTCACACCCCGACCACGTAAAACAACAAATCGTGGCGGAAACGTCGGGGAGTGTTGTAACAGAATTATTGTTTCAAACCATGGATACAAAGAGTTTCGTTTTATTGAATATTAAACATTGTCTTAAAGTTAAACAAGCAAGTCAAACATAGTCTATCATCGTTATTAAATCACTAAGGCCTCGTCCGGTCCTAAGTGAACATGCATCCTAGCAATCACATCAAGCAACTTCACCTGAAACATATGTAAAAACAAAGTCTGCAAAGAAATGCTGGCGAGCACATAGTTTTTGTGTGAGTGTCAGATTCATGGCTCGTGGAAATATTTTGTATAACCTTGTTAATTGATATATGAAAACCTTGTTTTGTAAACCATTTGTATTGTAAAATGAATAACCAAGTCAAAACAGATTGGTTATAATTTATAAACCATGATGCCATGAATCTTAACCCAAAACATTTGTTTATGTAAACCAAATCATAAATCGTTCTCGAAATAAAACTCGTATGGTTTATAAAACTCGAAACATTTGTTCAGTCGTTACCCACCTAACCCACACATAACCATGGGTCTGGTCTGATAACGGGATTTGTCGGATCCTATGGTACCATAACCTAATACTGGTCGGCTTGATCAATGCTAATGAATGTCATTTGTTTTGTAACTACCACCAACAAATTCGTTCACATTATCGAAATCGTTATTAGTTTTGTATAAACCATCTCAATCGTTTTGAAACCATCGTTAAAATATTGAAATCGTTTTGATACATATGAATCACCCCAAAACAATTGAAAACAGTAAAAAGAGGGGATCTATGTACTCACCTTTGGGTGCGTTTTTATATGTTAACACGATCCCTCAATTTATTCGTCCTAAATTAAATAAGAATGACTTAATAAACAAAATTCACAAAAATACCGAAGTTTCTCCGATACTTAGAATTTTCACATAACTTTGAGTTTTCTCGAAAAGTTATTATTTTTGATTATTTTGGTGTATATGTATATATATACTCAAGCGTAATACACATAATCTCGTCAACACTAGCACATCATCATACACATATTGTAAAACACATAGCACATTGTAACACATAAAATTTACTTATGAACAACCCATTCTAGTTATGTCGAAAAGCATTTATTTTAGCGTTTCGGTAACATTTTTGGGCGTCGGAAGTCACGTATGACCAACCAAACACCAAGTAACTTTAATATAAGTTAAAATACTTGTTTTTATATCAAAAATATCAGTTTGGTTACTGATCTAAAAACAGTTTTGTAAAAGTCCTCCGAAAAGGCGATTTTTGACCGTTTTACCGCATAGTTTTGCATCAAACGTTACCCGAACCATCCCAAATAGAAATGACTTGAAATTTTAACACAACCCATGTTATTTACTGAATAAAATAATGGTTATACTCATGATAGTGCAGGTCTTAAACAAAGCACATAAATCATGCAAATTTCACATAATTTACTACTTTTTAAGCTATATGTACAACATGCAAAGCTATCAAACCTATGTCAAAGTTTCATGCCACTATAATACATCAAATAATAATATTTTTAGTGTTTATATCCAGATCTAAAACAGTTTTTGTCATTTAACCATTTTTCATCACTTCTTGAGCTTTAAACCAACATATTTTCACATGTACAAGTGCCTAAAGCATACCATCATAGCAACATCATTTTTTGTGAGTTTAAAAACATCAAATATGAGATTTATTCAGATTTATTTGCTGAAGTAATTTACATTTAACATATCACACATAAATCACCAAATACTTGCATTTTTACCATCCTTCAAGAACATGTAACAACATAAACAAGTACTTAACAAGATAACAAACTTCAAGACTCATATATACACATACATATGTACGGTTATACATACATATACGTACAACACCATTTTTATTTGTAACAAGACCCATTTCATTTAGATTTCAAGTTTAGTGAAAATCCCAAGATTCAAGAGAAACTTCAAATCATCAAGAACAACCAAGAATCTAAAGTATGATTTAAACATAAGTGTTATACCTTCAAGATTCAAGTGGGTTGTAGGATGAGATTTTGATGATAGGAAGCTTGCAATCACTTGACAACACCTTGGGAACACCTTTAATTCTTCACACTAACTTGAATTTGGCTTGAAATAGGACATGATTATGAAGAACAAGATTGAAGAAATGAAAATGGTGAGAGAGAGAGGGGGTTACGGTTGGGAGGAGAGAGGAGAGAAGGATTTGTTTTGATTTGTTTGTGATCTTGGATTGTGAAGATGCAATATATGGTGGATTTTGGAAGATATGGAAGGATTACAAGAGTCTTCATGCATCAACAAGTGGCATGGACTAGAGAGAAGTGGCACACTCCATTATGTGCATATGACAACACATTTATACAAGATTTAATATGTGTAGGTTAAAAAAAACGGGTATTAAACTGGATACCGGGTATTTTATCTAGCGTTTAAATCCCGGTTTATGGCGTTCTAAATTAGTTTTATTATTCTATAAAAATAAACTGCCAAAATATTACTGAAATAAATTTCAGTTGCCAAGACTGGCTGCGTTGTCTGCGTTTTGTAGTAGAAGCACTGTGTCACGCAGTAACACGCGGTACGCGCCTAAACTTGAAAAATAACGTTTTTAGGCGTTTTAATTTATTTTTCAACACGAACCTGATTAAAAATAAAATTTTAATCATAACAGAATATTTTTGGGATTTAGATATTATCCGGGCGGTCACCAACGTTCGTTTCGCAGTGTTGTCGTAATTAGTTCTTTTAGTTCAACTAAACGTGTTTTTGCCATACCGAATCCTTCGAAACTTATTTCTAAGTTATGTAAAGGACATTTAAGGTATGTTTGGCTTACGTCACTGTTCCGGAGTGTACGTCGCGTTAAACTGGCTGCGTTTATGCACCAGTTTGCGTATAACCTTCCAGAAAGTGATTTAAAGCTTGAAATCGTAATCGAATCAAATTGTAAAATCATCAACACAATTGCACATATATAACACCAAAACACATATAATAACACCAAAGCACATTGTTTTATTGATAACTGACATTGTTTTACATTATGCGATGATTACAGAACACAGTTGTCACAGTCTCCCCTACTTTAGGAAATTTCGTCCCGAAATTTTTATTTAGAGGAAACTTGTGAAAACAAATTCGGATATTTCATCTTCATCTGGTCCTTACATTCCCAAGTAAACTCGGGGCCACGTTTGGATTCCCAGCGAACTTTGACCAAATGAATCCGTTTGTTCTTCAATTGTTTGTATGTACGGTCCACTATCTCCACAGGTTTCTCGACAAAGTGCATCGTTTCATCAATTTGAATCTCGTCGAGAGGAATATGAAGATCAGCATCAGCTAAACACGTGAAAAGTCGGATGGATATTTCCAAGCTCTGGAGGTAGCTCTAGTCGATAGGCAACCTTTCCAATTCTTTCAACAATCTTAAATGGTCCAACATATCGTGGTGCAAGTTTTCCTTTCTTTCCAAATCTCACCACTCCCTTCCAAGGTGACACCTTGAGTAGGACACGGTCTCCGATTTGAAATTCTAAAGGCTTGTGTCGCAAATCCGCATAATTCTTTTGACGGTTACGAGCTGTCACAAGATTATCGCAGATTTTCTTGACTTTGTCTGTTGTTTCCAGAATGAGCTCAGGTCCAGTAAGCTGAGCTTCACCGGTCTCATTCCAACATACAGGTGAACGACATTTTCGACCGTAGAGAGCTTCGAATGGTGCCATATTAATACTAGCATGATAACTGTTGTTGTAAGAGAACTCGATCAGTGGAAGATGAGAATCCCAATTACCACCAAAGTCTATCACGCATGCTCTAAGCATATCCTCCAAAGTTTGAATTGTCCTCTCAGATTGACCATCTGTTTGGGGATGATAAGCAGTGCTTAAATTTAGTTGGGTTCCCAAAGCAGATTGCATGGTCTTCCAAAAATGCGATGAAAATCGAGCATCACGATCAGAAATGATATCTAAAGGAACACCATGTCGGAATACAATCTCGTCTACATAGATCTTGGCAAGCTTTTCAGCAGAGAAATCCTCACGGATTGGTAAGAAGTGAGCAGATTTTGTCAAACGATCAACTACAACCCAAATAGCATCGTGACCTTTAGACGTACGCGGTAACTTAGTAATGAGATCCATGGCAATGTTATCCCACTTCCAAACCGGTATCTCTGGTTGTACAAGCAAACCAGAAGGTCGTTGATGTTCGGCCTTGACTTTGAGACAGGTTAGGCATTTTGATACATACAAGGCAACATCCTTCTTCATACCAGGCCACCAATACTGATTACGAAGATCCTTGTACATTTTATCAGCACCAGGATGGATAGAATATTGACAAACGCTCCTTGAAATAAAGCAAACCATCGTCTTTCCTTTCGAGTTTAAGCTCAAGTTGAAGCGGCAGCTCATATTTCAATAAGCCTTTTATCACACAGATCGTTGAGCTTGAAGAATACAAGATTAAATATCAGATAGAGTTTGAACAGAATGAAGCTTGACTCGTTCCTTTCGACTAAGCGCATCGGCTACGACATTCGCCTTACCAGGATGGTAGCGGATCTCGCAATCATAATCGTTTAAGAGTTCAACCCAACGTCGTTGCCTCATGTTTAGCTCCTTCTGATTGAGAATATGCTGGAGACTTTTGTGGTCTGTGAAAACCACACACTTCGTTCCATAAAGGTAGTGTCTCCAGATTTTAAGCGCAAAAACCACAGCTCCTAACTCAAGATCGTGAGTCGTATAGTTCTTCTTGTGAATTTTCAGCTGTCTAGACGCATAAGCTATGACTTTACCTCGTTGCATAAGAACGCAACCAAGTCCTAGATTCGACGCGTCACAATAGACAACAAAATCATTGTTTCCCTCAGGTAGAGTTAAAACAGGAGCATCACAGAGCTTTCGTTTCAGCGTTTGGAACGCTTCTTCTTGCTTAGGTCCCCACTCAAAAGGCTTATTTTTCTGAGTCAAAGCAGTGAGTGGAACCGCGATCTTTGAGAAATTAGAAATGAATCGACGATAATAACCAGCAAGACCAAGAAATGATCGAATCTCTGTAGGTGTCGTCGGTGTATTCCAATCCTTAATAGCAGCTATTTTGCAAGGATCCACATGGACACCCTACTCATTGACAATATGACCCAAGAACTGAACTTCTTTAAGCCAGAATTCACACTTGGAGAATTTAGCAAAAAGTAGTTCCTTCTTCAGAAGTTCCAAAGTCAAATGAAGGTGTTGTTCGTGATCGGCTCGAGACTTTGAATAAATGAGAATATCGTCGATAAACACAATGATGAACTTATCTAAATAAGGTTTAAAGACCCTATTCATTAAGTCCATGAAGATAGCTGGGACATTCGTCAAACCAAAAGGCATGACAGTGAACTCGTAGAGCCCATATCTTGTACGGAAAGCAGTTTTGGGGATATCTTCTTCGAACACGCGAAGTTGATGATACCCAGAACGCAGATCGATCTTGGAAAAGCATGAAGCACCTTGCAGCTGGTCGAAGAGATCATCAATTCAAGGTAGGGGATATTGATTCTTGATGGTAAGCTTATTAAGCTCACGATAATCGATACACATTCGAAAAGATCCATCTTTCTTTTTCACAAAGAGGACAGGAGCTCCCCAAGGCGAAAAGCTCGGATGGATGAATCCTTTATCAGACAACTCTTGAAGCTGTTTCGATAACTCTTGCATCTCCGATGGTGCAAGACGATAAGGCGCTTTCGCAATCGGGTTGGCATTGGGTACAAGGTCAATATGAAATTTGACTTGACGAACTGGAGGCAAACCAGGCAGTTCATCGGGAAACACCTCTGGATAATCCCGAACAATCGGAATATCCTGAATACTCTTGCTCTTGCCTTTCTCCTCGGTGACATGTGCCAGGAAAGCGACATATCCTTTTTGCAAATAACTTTGGGCCTTTGTACACGACATAAGCTTCAAATCACCAGATGGCTTCTCGCCACGAACTTCCAGAACATCACCAGACGGAAGAGGAATACGAACAATCTTATCGAAACAAACCACCTCAGCATGATGTTTGGTTAACCAATCCATCCCCACGATAATATCGAAACTCCCAAGTTGCATCGGCGTGAGGTCAATAGGAAAAAGATGGTTATCAAGGTTTAACTGACAATCACGAATAACAGAATCGAGAACAAGAGGTTTACCAGTAGCAACTTCGACAGATAAGGGTTTCCTCAGTTTAGTTCTAGGCATCGCAAGCAAAGGTTCGAAAGATAATGAAACAAAACTTCTATCGGCACCAGAATCAAAAAGAATAGATGCAGGTCGATTGTTAACAAGAAACGTACCATTAACCACCTCGTTGTCAGCCCTCGCTTCGTTAGCATTCAGATTGTACGCTCGCCCACGAGCGGGATTCACATTTTCATTGACATTTGCGTTCGCATTCGGATTCGCATTAGCATTTGCCAACCTCGGACAGTTGTTGCGGAAGTGAGCAAACTCTCCACAATTGAAACATGAACCCGGTGGGAATCTAGCAGCATTCCCCTGAACTGGAGCTTGATTCTGAACAATCTGATTCTGACCCGAACGACAGACGTTGGCCAGATGCCCAAACCAACCACACGTTGTGCATTGCCTACAAGCTAGTTGCGCAACATGATGACCGTTGCAGCGAGCACAATGAGGTGCGGTACCAGCATATGCTTTCTTCACAGGTGGTTGAGCTGGTGGGTCCTGAGAGTTCTGAGCATTTTGTGCAGTTACTGCAAAATTTTGGGAACCCTTTCGCTTTCTCGACTTCTTCGAAGACTCACCTTTCTTACCCTTACCCTTTTTCCTTGTCTTTAACAGAATCGGTTGACTTCTTCTTGTCACCCTTGCAGGTAAGTTTACCCTTCCTGACTTGCGACTCAGTCAGGGTAGCAGACAACTCGATTGCTTAACGAAGGGTGGTAGGGTTGACACCGGTCACTATATCCAGAATAGAATCGGGTAGACCATCGATATACCTCTCTATCGCTTTCTCCAACGGGGTAACCATAGTAGGACACAAAAGGCTGAGTTCCTCAAATCGATCCGTATACGCACGGTGTTCTCCCCCGACTTGTTTCAGATCGTTAAACTCTCGTTCCAAAGCTCAAATTTCGTGACGGGGACAGAACTCTCTCATCATGAGAGCTCGAAGCTCTTCCCATGTTTGTGCCAACGCCACTTCGGCACCCCTATCGCACATCACTCCGTTCCACCACGTAAGAGCACGCTTCTCAAACACACTAGATGCAAATTCAACCTTACGCCCATTCGGACATTGCACATGTCTGAATGTGTTCTCGATACTCTCGAACCATTGAAGGAGTGCAGTTGCTCCTTGTGACCCAGAAAACTTTAGCGGCTTAGCAGAATTGAAATTCTTGAAATTACATTGTGCGTTGTTATTGTTGTTGTATAGCTCGTGGATCTGGGTCACAACGCCTGGAAGCACAGCAGCCGTCTGTTGATAGACAAGGGCTACGACTTCTTCAGCAGTGAAAGTTTGTGCATCACGTCGAGGAGGCATTGTCTAACAAGGAAATATAAGAAACGAGTGAGGTCGATAGTTAGGAAAAGCAAAAGAGGTATTGAAAATATCGACGATACATAAGGAAGGCGATCATTTGTTCGTTACCTCGAACAAACAAACGACACGCAGTGACTAATCAAAGTAATGAATCAAAATAATGTATCACGAAGACATGCACGCCTATAAGTGAACACTCACCCCAAGAGTTCCCAGGTAAGAGTGACTGGTCCGATTATGTGGATTTGTACGAACACTCTAGCCTTAGACAGAAAACTCAGGGTACAGGCATTCACTCTTCCTGTTTGCACGTGTTCACATTATTTAAACCCAAACTTTGACGAGATTTTGAAAACTCAGAAGGCACTAAGCCAAAAAATGAGTCAAACTGGAAGGGTTCAAAACCTTACAACAGAGGGTTCAAAACCTAGTAATCAATCATCCTAGAACGGATGATTAATTTTTGAAGCAGATTCGGATTTTGCTTTTAAAATTCTAAACGCAAATCAACTTGCGTTGGGGTCCTAGAAAGTTATAGTCTAGGTCAAAATTTTACTAATAACCTAATTCCCTATAACCATTGGCTCTGATACCAACTCTTCTGTCACACCCCGACCACGTAAAACTACAAATCATGGCGGAAACGTCGGGGAGTGTTGTAACAGAATTATTGTTTCAAACCATGGATACAAAGAGTTTCGTTTTATTGAATATTAGACATTGTCTTAAAGTTAAACAAGCAAGTCAAACACAGTCTATCATCGTTATTAAATCACTAAGGCCTCGTCCGGTCCTAAGTGAACATGCATCCTAGCAATCACATCAAGCAACTTCACCTGAAACATATGTAAAAACAAAGTCAGCAAAGAAATGCTGGCGAGCACATAGTTTTTGTGTGAGTGTCAGATTCATGGCTCGTGGAAATATTTCGTATAACCTTGTTAATTGATATTTGAAAACCTTGTTTTGTAAACCATTTGTATTGTAAAATGAGTAACCAAGTCAAAACAGATTGGTTATAATTTATAAACCTTGATGCCATGAATCTTAACCCAAAACATTTGTTTATGTAAACCAAATCATAAATCGTTCTCGAAATAAAACTCGTATGGTTTATATAGTTTCGTAAACATCGTTGTGTGACATCGTTCATTTGTTTAAATCGTTCAATCGTTCTCGTTCAAATCGTTCTCGTTTTAATTGTGAAAACTACTTTTGGTCGTCTCGCTAATAACATTCAAACCTTTGTGACTCGTCCAACGTTCAACTCGTTCTTGCATTAACAAACCTCCAAAGGGTAAGTTAACAATCATCAGATTCAGTCGTTACCCACCTAACCCACACATAACCATGGGTCTGGTCTGATAACGGGATTTGTCGGATCCTATGGTACCATAGCCTAATACTGGTCGGCTTGATCAATGCTAATGAATGTCATTTGTTATGTAACTACCACCAACAAGTTCGTTCACATTATCGAAATCGTTATTAGTTTTGTATAAACCATCTCAATCGTTTTGAAACCATCGTTAAAATATTGAAATCGTTTTGATACATATGAATCACCCCAAAACAATTGAAAACAGTAAAAAGAGGGGATCTATGTACTCGCCTTTGGGTGCGTTTTTATATGTTAACACGATCCCTCAATTTATTCGTCCTAAATTAAATAAGAATGACTTAATAAACAAAATTCACAAAAATACCGAAGTTTCTCCGATACTTAGAATTTTCACATAACTTTGAGTTTTCTCGAAAAGTTATTATTTTTTATTATTTTGGTGTATATGTATATATATACTCAAGCGTAATACACATAATCTCGTCAACACTAGCACATCATCACACACATATTGTAAAACACATAGCACATTGTAACACATAAAATTTACTTATGAACAACCCATTCTAGTTATGTCGAAAAGCACTTATTTTAGCGTTTCGGTAACATTTTTGGGCGTCGGAAGTCACATATGACCAACCAAACACCAAGTAACCTTAATATAAGTTAAAATACTTGTTTTTATATCAAAAATATCAGTTTGGTTACTGATCTAAAAACAGTTTTGTAAAAGTCCTCCGAAAAGGCGATTTTTACCGCATAGTTTTGCATCAAACGTTACCCGAACCATCCCAAATCGAAATGAATTTAAATTTTAACACAACCCATGTTATTTACTGAATAAAATAATGGTTATACTCATGATAGTGCAGCTCTTAAACAAAGCACATAAATCATGCAAATTTCACATAATTTACTACTTTTTAAGCTATATGTACAACATGCAAAGCTATCAAACCTATGTCAAAGTTTCATGCCACTATAATACATCAAATAATATTATTTTTAGTGTTTATAACCAGATCTAAAACAGTTTTTGTCATTTAACCATTTTTCATTACTTCTTGAGCTTTAAACCAACATATTTTCACATGTACAAGTGCCTAAAGCATACCATCATAGCAACATCATTTTTTTATGAGTTTAAAAACATCAAATATGAGATTTATTCAGATTTATTTGCTGAAGTAATTTACATTTAACATATCACACATAAATCACCAAATACTTGCATTTTTACCATCCTTCAAGAACATGTAACAACATAAACAAGTACTTAACAAGATAACAAACTTCAAGACTCATATATACACATACATATGTACGGTTATACATACATACATATATGTACAACACCATTTTTATTTGTAACAAGACCCATTTCATTTAGATTTCAAGTTTAGTGAAAATCCCAAGATTCAAGAGAAACTTCAAATCATCAAGAACAACCAAGAATCTAAAGTATGATTTAAACATAAGTGTTATACCTTCAAGATTCAAGTGGGTTGTAGGATGAGATTTTGATGATAGGAAGCTTGCAATCACTTGACAGCACCTTGGGAACACCTTTAATTCTTCACACTAACTTGAATTTGGCTTGAAATAGGACATGATTATGAAGAACAAGATTGAAGAAATGAAAATGGTGAGAGAGAGAGGGGGTTACGGTTGGGAGGAGAGAAGGATTTGTTTTGATTTGTTTGTGATCTTGGATTGTGAAGATGCAATATATGGTGGATTTTGGAAGATATGGAAGGATTACAAGAGTCTTCATGCATCAACAAGTGGCATGGACTAGAGAGAAGTGGCACACTCCATTATGTGCATATGACAACACATTTATACAAGATTTAATATGTGTAGGTTAAAAAAATGGGTATTAAACTGGATACCGGGTATTTTATCTAGCGTTTAAATCCCGGTTTATGGCGTTCTAAATTATTTTTATTATTCTATAAAAATAAACTCTTCAAAATATTACTGAAATAAATTTCAGTTGCCAAGACTGGCTGCGTTGTCTGCGTTTTGTAGTAGAAGCATTGTGTCACGCAGTAACACGCGGTACGCGCCTAAACTTGAAAAATAACGTTTTTAGGCGTTTTAATTTATTTTTCAAAATGAACCTGATTAAAAATAAAATTTTAATCATAACATAATATTTTTGGGATTTAGATATTATCCGGGCGGTCACCAACGTTCGTTTCGCAGTGTTGTCGTAATTAGTTCTTTTAGTTCAACTAAACGTGTTTTTGCCATACCAATGGTAACCTATCAAAAGGAAATGGATTATAGCTATGGCTCTGGGCGAAATTGGCGATTCTGAGAAACCCTAGCTTCTTTCTTTCTTGTTCGATCTGATCTTGGTCTTGATTGATTTGGGTTAGCAATTGTGGTGTTGTCGTTCCTTCTGAGTAAGGATTCTTGACTTTACCGTGGTTTCTAATCTTCTGAAGTCAGGATTAGGGTTAGTTTTTCGTTTTCTTTCTTGCTAGGGTTTGCCGTCAATTCGCTTTGGATTTCCTGTTTTTGTTTTTCTGTTACGTTGCATGGTTCTTTTTTTGTGGTGTTATGGATTATAGACATCTTACGCCGTCTGATATGGATTCAAAACAGTCCAAGCCGCCGGATATAGTTAATACTTCTATAAACCCTAATAATAAGGGTTTTGATGTGGTGAATGAAAACGCTGATTCAACTCCAGGTACTGCTCCGATCCGTGGTATTGGGTTACGGGTAACAAACATTGAAGGCAATACAATGATGCCAAGGGGGGGGCTGTATTCCACGAATAATTCTTCGATTCTTGATGGGTTGGAGGCCATATCTATACCTGTGGATAACTTGTTCGCTGCTGGAGATTCGTATTCGATGGCTAATAAGGGTAATATGGCTGGTAAGGGGTAGAATCTATGCAGGGTTCGGGTTCTACTCAAAATGGTGGGGAAAACAAAGGTCAGACGTATGCTGAAAAATTATCAACCGTTAAACCTTCGCTGAAGGTTAACTTTCGATTCATGGAAAATACCAAAGCGGTTGATCAAGAGGATGTTGATGTTACTATTCCGATTGCCTCGGTTAAACAGGTACAGGATCGATTCAATAATGTCTTATTTGGATATTTCCTGGGAAAAAGGTTGGCATTCCCGGTTGTTGAGTACTTTGTGAGCCATAGATGGGAAAAGTATGGATTGGATAAGTGTATGATGAATGGGAAAGGGTTCTTTTTCTTTAAATTCAAATCAAAGGAGGGAATGGAGCAGGTTATGCAAGATGGTCCATGGCTCATTAGAAATATTCCACTCTTCTTAAAACAATGGTCTCCGAACACTGAATTGAAGAAGGAAGAATTGAAAAAAATACCCGTTTGGGTTAAGATGCATGACGTTCCATTGGCAGCCTACACGGAGGATGGCCTTAGTTTGATAGCTTCCAAGGTGGGAAATCCAAAGATGCTTGATAATGAGACGACTAGAATGTGCGTAGATTCGTGGGGTCGAAGTGGATATGCAAGAGCGATAATAGAACTTGATGCGGATAAAGAAATAAAGGAGAATGTCACCGTGGCGATTCCAAATGTGGAAGAAGGGGGGTACCTTAAGAGCAGCATTAGGGTGGAGTATGAATGGAAACCACCACATTGCAAAGCTTGCAATGTCTTCGGACATGGAACGGACGAATGCCCAACTGTAGCAAAGGATACAACTGAGAAGGAGATTCATAACAAAGATACTACTGATGAGCAGGGATTTAAGAGTGGTAATAACCGGAAGAAGGGAGCAAAGCAACAGTTTAATCTGAAAGAAAAGCAAAAATTTATTTATAGGCCAAAGAAAACAAATGAAAAAACCGAGTCCTCAAAACCGAGTTCATCTAAGGGGCCGAGTGCAGCTAAGGGATCGGGTTTTCAAACAAAAAATTCATTTGAAGCTTTAATAGATGTGGAGGATGAATGGGGAAGGGAGACGGAGGAAGTTAGATTAGATCCTCAAGTGGGAGGTTATGATTTTATGGATGATACACAGCCGAGTAATTCGAAGAATACAGGTGCAAGCACACCTGCTCAGGAGGTTATTAATGGATAGCATCGCAGCTTGGAATGTCAGGGGTTTGAACCATCCCCTCAAACAAATGGAGGTTCAAAATTTTGTCAGGGATAATGGCTTGCAAGTTGTAGCTATTCTGGAATCACATGTTCAGATTGCAAATTTGGATAGAGTTTGTAAAAAGGTTTTTCGAAATTGGGAGTGGACGTCAAATGGTAGTTTGTGTGATAAAGGTACGAGAATCATTGTTGGCTGGAATGTGGATAATGTTGATGTTGTAGTGCTGCATGCTACAAATCAAGTCATACATGTACAAGTTCGACTGAAGAAAGATAATGCTATGATAAATGTATCCTTCGTTTATGCTAGTAACAATGATCAAGAAAGGAAACAGCTTTGGGATTCGCTGAAAAAGCACAAGGGGGTGGTTAAATCGACTCCGTGGATCATCATGGGTGATTTTAACGTGGCTTTGAATCTAGAAGATAAGTGCTTTGGGTCTTCAAACGTGAATGCTGCCATGACGGATTTCAAGGATTGTGTTCAACATATTGAAGTTTTTGATGTCAGAGCCCATGGAATACACTTTACTTGGAGTCAAAGGCCGAAGGATGGGGTTGGTCTTCGTAAGAAATTGGATAGGATTATGGCAAATGTCAGCTTTGTGGATAAATTTGTGGATGCCTATGCGGTGTTTCTGCCAAATGGTATTTCCGACCACTCTCCGGGTTTACTGAAAATCCTTATGGCCAATAAAGGTAAACCTAAACCGTTTAAATTTACAAATCTATTGACGCATAAAAAGGAGTTCTTGGATCTGGTTGCGAATGGTTGGGCTGTTGAGGTTAGGGGAGTTCCGATGTTTCGGGTTGTTAAGAAATTACGAGGTCTTAAACATTCGCTGAGAGGCTTGCTTAGAAAACAAGGGAATCTTCATACAAAAGTGATCGAATTGAAAGCTGAGCTAGAGTCCTTGCAGAGTAAATTGGATGCGGACCCGTTCAATTTGGTAATTAAAGAAGATGAATCAGTTTGTGTCAAGAGGTACTTGGAGGCCACTATCGATGAGGAAAGATTTTTAAAACAAAAGGCTAAACAGAAATGGCTTGAGGTTGGTGATTCAAATACAGCGTACTTCCATAACGTGGTCAAATGTCGGAATCATGTTAGTAAAATAAATGTCATAAAAGACATTACCGGGAATGTTTATGAAGGGAATGAGGTTTCCACGGCATTAGTGAACCATTTTCGGGAGTTTTTGGGTTCTGATGGGGGATCGGTTATGAGAGTCAATCAAGATATTTTCTCGACTACTCTAAATCCCCTAGTGGCGGACTCTATGTGTAGGCAAGTGACACCGGAAGAAGTAAAAGATACTATTTTTTCGATCAATGAAAATAAGGCTCCGGGTCCGGATGGTTATACTTCGGAATTCTTCAAAAAAGCTTGGTCGATTGTGGGTAACGATGTAACGGCTGCAATTGTTGATTTTTTTGAGTCGGGTAGATTACTTCAGGAGATCAATCATACATTTTTAGCTCTTATTCCTAAGGTTGCTACTCCGGGAGTAGTTACGGATTATAGACCAATATCGTGCTGTAATGTGATATATAAAGGCATTAGTAAGATCCTTTCCAATAGGATTCTTGAAGGCTTAAAGAGTATCATAAGTGAAAACCAATCGGCGTTTGGTAGAAGGATTTCGGATAATATAATGCTAACGCAAGAGCTCATGCACAATTATCACCGTCAAGTCGGCCCTCCCAGGTGTGCTATGAAAGTGGACATCCAAAAAGCTTATGATACAGTTGACTGGAGGTTCTTACGTGATGTTTTACATGGGTTTGGATTTCGGCAACGGTTTATTTTGTGGATTATGGAGTGTATCACTTCTACTTCGTTTTCGTTAAGTGTCAATGGTAATATTCACGGATATTTTAAAGGGAAACGAGGGTTACGTCAAGGGGACCCATTGTCTCCGTATCTGTTTACTATGGTCATGGAAGTTCTTACGCTGATTCTTAACAAAGCTGCTGGTATTGACTCCTCGTTTAGGTTTCATAATAAATGTGAGAAGCAAATGATAATCAACGTATGTTTTGCGGATGATCTCTTCTTATTTGCTAGAGGAGACCTTGGCTCGGTAAAGGTTATTATGAGCTCTTTGAAACAGTTTAAGGAGGTGTCTGGTTTAGTTCCTAGTAATGCAAAAAGTTCCATATTTTTTTGCAATGTTCCTGTATCTACAAGGAATAAGATTGCTGAAGTGGTGCCATTCGAAGAGGGGAAATTGCCTATTAGATATTTGGGGGTCCCGTTGCTTGCTTCGCGTTTGTTAAACAAAGACTGTAAGGTCTTGGTAGAACGTATGTCTAAACGGATTAATGATTGGAAAAACCGATTTCTTTCTTTTGCGGGTAGACTTCAGCTGGTTCTCTCTGTCCTCTCATCTATTCATGTGTATTGGGCGTCGGTTTTTATCCTGCCGGTCAGTATTATAAAAGAGTTGGAAAGCAAAATGAAAGGTTTTCTTTGGGGTCAGAATATGGGTTCAAAAGGTAGAGCTAAAGTGGCTTGGAAGGAGGTTTGTCTGCCAAAGTCGGAAGGTGGATTGGGCATACGAAGGATTGCGGATGTAAACAAGTCGTTGATGGCGTATCACATTTATAGTATTGTTTCTGGTAGAACTTCTCTATGGACGACTTGGGTTTCTTTATATAGACTTCGTGGCCGCAGTTTGTGGGACATCCCGGTCCAAACAACCTCGACATGGGGATGGAAAAAATTAATGAAATGCAGGTATAGCTTTCGTGATCACATATGGGTAAAGATAGGTAATGGTCAAAACTCGTTTTTGTGGTTTGATAAATGGTCGGCTGAATGCCCTCTTCAGCACATAGTTACTCCGCGTCAAATGGCTAGATATGGTTTTACTATCAAGTCTAAAGTGACAGAGGCGTTTATAGATGGCCGATGGGAATGGCCGGATGATTGGAGAAGTAGATACCCCTATTTATTTCAGCTGCGGCCCCTTTCGATATCTGATATGCAGGATAGATTTTTATGGAGGAATACAGATGGAAAGTTGGTGCCGTTTACGTCTAAAGATGTCTGGAATGTGATCCGGACGCGTGATCAGCCGAAAATATGGTCTAAAGTGGTGTGGTCATCTTTTAATATTCCGAAACATGCGTTCATGTGTTGGCTTATTTTCAAGAAGAAACTCTGGACGCAAGACCGGATTTTGAGATGGAATCATTTGGTTACGGGATCTATGAATTTGATGTGTTGCTTACTATGCCAATCAGGATTAGAGACACATGATCATTTGTTCTTCGAATGTGCATATTCGAGATCAGTTTGGCATAAGGTCAGGAATAAAGTTGATATGAATTCGGTTCAAGATTCATGGGATGATATCTCAGCTTGGTTGATTGCTAGAGCCAAGTCGAAGTCGGTATACTCGGTTGCAAGTAGATTGGTGGTGTCAGCTGCTGCGTATGTCATTTGGAATGAACGTAATGCTAGATTTTTCAGTAATCGTCTGAGACCGCCAGAACAGCTAGCCGATTCAATCATTAGCACGGTTAGAACAAAATTAACCTCTTTCAGGTACAAGCAAACGTCTAATGTTGACAGATTTTTGGAAGAGTGGAAGAAGGATAAACAAGATTTCTTGGATGAAGACTGAAGACCAATATTTTGTTTTGTTTTGATGTATTGGGTCATGTTTTTGAGTTATCTCTTGTTACACTCTTTAGTGGTATGTCACTAAGAGAACTAGTAAGCGCCGTCAGCTTGCTACTTGTTTGATTTTTGATATGTTATAAAATCACCGGTGTAACCCTTTACCCAAAAAACGTGTTTTTGCCATACCGAATCCTTCGAAACTTATTTCTAAGTTATGTAAAGGACATTTAAGGTATGTTTGGCTTACGTAACAGTTCCGGAGTGTACGTCACGTTAAACTGACTGCGTTTATGCACCAGTTTGCGTATAACCTTCCAGAAAGTGATTTAAAGCTTGAAATCGTAATCGAATCAAATTGTAAAATCATCAACACAATTGCACATATATAACACCAAAACACATATATAATAACACCAAAGCACATTGTTTTATTGATAACTGACATTGTTTTACATTATGCGATGATTACAGAACACAGTTGTCACAATCACAAAGAAAAACAAGGGTTTCATGAGGAAGCAAAAAATCGCCAAAAGGAGAGAGAGCTAGGGTTTCATGTTATCGTTATGTGTTGTCTTTTTTGATTATGTTGGCACGTTAATATATATATATGAGTCCATATACATATATATATATATATATATATATATATATTTATAATTTTTGCGACTTGAACGATTTTATTGGTGACCATCATTGTGTGAATCCATTAACTCTCCCGTTTATACGCAATATATCTACGATTCGCGCGTCGTAATGTATATACATAAACGTTCACAGAATTTAATACCGAACACGCAAAATATTACTAACTTATAAATTTTGTCATTTTTAAAGCAATTATACATAAAACATCTCATTTGTACCAAATTTCATGCTCGAAAAACAAGTTACACTTTTAACGCAATTTTACCGTTTCTACCGCACAAAACGTACGTGCATACGTGCATACATGCATAATCTAAATTTCCCACTACCAAATTAACACTTAACATATTATCACATTTACATGTTTAAATCACCTAACACATTTTATCACATAAGTTTCACTCAAAATTCATCCATACTAGTGTTCATTGAAAAATGCGTATTTTAGCGATTCGGTAACGTTTTCGGGCGTCGGAAGTCACGTATGACCAACCAAACACCAAGTAAACTTAAAATTAGTTAAAATACTTGTTTTTAAACTAAAAATATCAGATTTACTGATCTAAATCAGTTTTACAAAAATCACCCGAAAAGCCGATTTTTGACCGTTTTAACGCATAGTTTTGCGTTAAACGTTACTATAATCATCCCAACTCGAAACGACTTGATATTTTAACACAATACATGTTATTTACTTATTAAAATAGTGGTTATAATCAGATTAGTGCAGTTTTTGTGTAAGTCACATAAATCATGCGATTTCACGTATTTTACAACTTTTAATGCACCAAGTACCACATGCAAAGCTAGCAAACATTATGACAAAGTTATATATCATTAAACACTTCAAAATAACTTTATTTTAAGGTTTATAATCTGATCAAAATTAATTTTTATCAAATCATGCTCAAATGATCATTTCATGCTTTCATATTAACATGCATGCCCACATATGTGCATCTAATGCACTCATACAACCTCATCAACATTATTTATGATCTAATCATACATCAAGAACACATTAATATCATGTTCTTACAAAACACAACACACCTCATCATAATCATTCATACATAAATGCTAATATCCTTCATATTTAAGAACATAGAACAAACTTTTATATGCATGCATACATACATACATATACATATATATACGAAATATATACACACACATATACCACCAAAATTTCACTTTTCATCATGTCACTTTTCAAATCTTAAATCATCTTTAGAACCTTCTTATGTGACACACTTAGATCTTACATGCATCCTACTTTTCAAGTAATCATGTAACTCAAGAATCTTTCAACAAAATCAAAAATACAAACACTCACATATACACACACACGGCCGTACATACATATATATATATATATATATATACACATTCATTTTATTTCATTCTAATAAAACCCATTTGTTTTATGTTTTAAGTTTATGATTAAACTCAAGATCAAGAGAAACTTTCATTACTATCAAGAATCATCAAGAATCAAGACAAAGTTTTTAAAGTAAATTTATACCTTCAAGTTCTTAGATGGGTTTTTGAGAATGGATGAGAATATGAAGGTTGTTCTTACTTGAAATCAGTTCCAAACACCCTTTTTAGCTTTAAATCACCATGAAAGTGATGTGAATCTTCAAGAAATGACTTGAAATTTTTTAATGTGACATGTGTGAGGGTGTTCGACCGAGATGTACAAGAGAGAGAGTGAAAATGAAATGGTGAAGGGTTTCTTGGGTTTTTGAAAGATTATGGAAGCTTTTAGGGGATTAATCATCACCTTGAGCTTCCCCATGACCACACATGTCTAGAGAGAGAAGGAGAACTTCTCCAACCAGCCGCCACCTCACAACTCTGACACATACACACGCTTATACATGCATATATGTATAGTTTAGGTGCCAAAACGGGTATTTTACTGGATACCGGGTATTTTATCTAGCGTTTTAAACCCGTTTTAGTGCGTTTTAAATTATTTTTAACGCTCTATAAAAATAAACCTGCCAAAGTATTACTGAACAATATTTTGTTTGCTTGGACTGGCTACGTTGTCGGTATTTGGCAGTATGTGCGCTGTGCTGCGCGGTGCGCGATTAAAATCGCAAAAATAGAGATTTATGCGTTCTTATTTATTTTTATGCTAAAGTGATAAACTCATCAAATTATTACTAAAATGATTATCAATTGCCTTGACAGGCTGTGTTGACAGTATTTTGTCGGTACACGTGCTGCATCGCGCAGTGCGCGATTAAACTCGAAAAATAGAGTTTCTTAGCGTTTTAATTTATTTTTCCTTACGAATAGGATTAAAATAATTATTCTAATCATAACAGACTATTTTTAGGATTTTAACACTGATCGGGTGGTCACCGACGTTCGTTTCGCATTTTAATCGTTACGCGATAGGCGTTTATATTTCCGTTGCCAACATAATTTTTATCAAAGTTAAATTTTACCAACACATTAAATTTCATGTATAAACACCATAACCAGTCAAATATAGCCCTGTTACCTATTCACAATGCGTATTACAATTGTACGGTACGGCCTGAAAAGCCGGGTGTCACATGTGACTTGTTCAATGCCATTGCATTCAATTATCATAAACAACTATATGATTAAAACTTGATGTTCATCCATTCATAAGTTCAAAATGCTACAAACACGTGTCATTAAGTTTCAACCAAAATTCTCAAGTTACATTATAATACAAAAGTGGATGACATCTAGACTTGGATTTTACGTCTTTAAAACAACACCTGCGCCCAAGATCCATCTTGTTTCCTGAAATACATGTAATTTTGAAAACATCAACAAAAGTTGAGCGAGTTCATGTGTTTCTGTATGAGTTTGAATAATCTTGTAAACATTTGTATATATGCCTTTGTAATTCGGTATGAAAGCGTCTATGAACAGATCAATTAATGTGTAGCTAATACATTAACATGTGTGAAACGGTGTAGGAAGGCTCAATCCTTTGCGTATTTCATACCGGGCCACCCGGCTGGAACGACATAGTCACCACATGCAGCCAACTCGCGGACCCATGGGTGGGGCTCGCAACACCCAAATAGATCTATCACTCATGCCCCTCGGTCCTTATAAAAGGATTAATGGTCTCATGTTAACGCCTACCCATTCACATGATCTAACAGTTCATTCCTTAGCTAACCATACCATTTGTAATCATCGTAACATTTGTAACATGTATTTCACCCCCGAAGTTATAAAACTGAAAACAATTAAAAGAAAAGGGGGACATGAACTCACAGATTTGCGTCCTGTCTCCTGTATACCCAAAGTATGTATCCTTACGCCGTACTACAACCTACACACGTGTTATGGTTTATTAGACGGCTGGATCGAGTAACGACTCTTAGTCTTAGTTGTTTTGTTAAGACTTAGTATCCTTGTGTTGCATCTTTGATGTACTTGTATTATTCCAAAGTATATAATTATTCGTTAAAATAATAATATTTTAACTTAAATTATATTTATTATTTATTGGAATATTTGTCAAAATAATATTTTTTTTAACTTATTTATTTTGTAAACCTTCCATGAATATTTTCCCAAAGGATGGGTATACTTATACTTGTATTCTTAGACTTGTGTATTTTGCCAAGTTTTGGTGGTGTATTCCGGTGTGTAATTATACGTACAAGAATACGTATTTTACTGTATTTATTAAGTATTCTCATACTTAATTTTTGTATTTTAAATTTCTGGAATATTATTTCTACCAATAAAAATAACCAATTCATATTCTTAAAGTATATATTTTAAGAAATCTTTTATAGAAAGTTATCTATAATCTTTCCTTGGCAAAACTAATTATATTCTCATATAAACCCCAAAAATTATATATTTTCAAGATTAACTTAGAAAATATTTATAAATCCATTTTTCATCCAAAAATAGTATATTCAAAAATTGCTTAAGAAAATATATATTTTCTCCAAAAATATTATATTTTCTAATTCATCAAGAAAACATATATATTTTCTTTACTAAAAAATAATAATATATTTTCTTCTTGACAAAAATATGATATATTTTTGTAACACCTGTAAAAATCATAATTTCCGTTTCTTTGGTTTCCAACATACCGTTTAATTTATATGTCAATATATATATATATATATATATATATATATATGAACTTAATCCCGGAATATATATATGTGATCCATGTTCCTTTGTTCGGTTTGTCCAATTTTGGGTATAAATTATATATTTATTTTCTTGGAATTTTGGTGATATTTTGTATTACAATTCTTGGTATTTTGGTAAGTTATATTATTTCAAGTACTAAAATAATATAACTAATACACATAATATACAAGTAATCACACAAATTGTGACATCTAAATATATATTTCCTAAATACATATTTAGTCACTTTTATTTATCAAAAGCAACCTCCAACATTTGTAATTTTTGTAACAAAAATTATGGCAAATCTTATATGAAAAACCATGGTTAAAATTTACTTATAAACACTTGTTTAAAAATATTTTTCTAAGTGTTTAAATTCTAGAAAATTTTTGCCATAGTTTCCCCTTAAAAACGGAGGTTTCCATGCTTTCAAAGCATATCATTTTCTTTTAAAACAATCACAATTCAATCAACAAATCAAACAATACTTACCATAAGCCAAAATCATGCCATTTACACTACTTCATGAACTTTAATTTTTGTAAAAATTTGTAGTAACTTAGTATGTTGTTAAGTAAGCTTAGTTACCCTTAAAAGTGTGGTTATTTGGTTATAAATATCATTCTTGAAAATTTTAGACTTTCACAACTTGTAAAATGATTTTTCTAAAAATCATTCTTTTGAATTTTTCATTTTTTTTCTTGTTAACAACATATTTCTACACTTGATTTAACACCAAAGCATGGTTAGTTTCTTTGAAAATCATAACTATGTAAATCTTATATATAAACTTGGTTTCTTGAGAAAACTCTCTTTGAAATCATGCATGTATAAGACTAATATCATGTACTCATCATCATCTTACACAAAATCATCTTTGTTTTCAAGCTCATGATGAACATAAAGGATGATCATCTTGGTTTTTCACAAGATCATCCTCTCACTTGCTAGATCATGTATTTAATCACAATCTAGCAAGTTTCATATGATGTTTAACATCATAAACACAAGTAATCAACATTCAAGAAGCACACATACACTAAAAGAACAATGATTTTTATGATTTAGAGCTTTATGTTAAGAGTTATGTTCTTATTCTTTCATGATCTTTATGATTGACCATTAACATATCCTTTTAACCAACATTATAAGAAGTAAAATGGAGTTTCAAGAGTCTTACTACTAGCACAAGGCTAGGGAAGGGATCAAAGATGAAGATGATGATAAACTTGGTGGTTAAAAGCCCTTGAGAGAGGTCCTTCAACTTCCAATGGCACCAAGCTCCTTAGTTAGGCTCCTAGCATCTTTGTAACACCTTAGATTGGATGAGATGGAAGTGAAAATGGGTGGTGTAGTGGTGGTGCATGGTGGCTGTAAGCAAGGGGAGAGGAGAGGAGAGTGATGAAGTTGATTAGTGTTGTGAAATGAGAGTGGTGTGATCTTATGGTCCATTTAAACAAGCTTCCAACATGTCATTAACTAATGGATCTTGTGTTTCTAAAAGTTTAAGCAAATCATATAAACAAATGAATAAAAATCATGGTGTGGGTCCACCATGTTGGGCCGTGAATGGGGGGAATGTTAGTTAGGCAAATCTAGTTAGTTTCCAAGTGTGAAGTTAGAGTTCTATGTGTTATGATGATTTAGAGTGTATTATGATGTTCGGTGACCATAACTAGCTCGGGAATGTTAAAACAATGCTTCTAGTGAAAATTTGGTGTTTCGGGTAGTGTCCGGTTGTTCAGTTGGTTACCGATTCGTTAAGGTGCTAAATTACGCAGTTTAGTGTGCTTTTTTTTTGGGGTAAAGGGTTAACCCGGTGAATTTTATATCAATCAAAAAACCCAAGTGAGAAGCAAACCACACTCCTCAGTTCTCCTGAATGACATGCCATACAGGAGTTAACACTAAAATGAAACAAAAAGACAACCAATACACCAATCAAACTAAACGAAACAAGGCGCAGACAAACTAAAAAACTAGACAATCATCAGCCACAATCGTCATCTGCCACAATCAATCCACGAGGGAGCATCCATTGCTGTAACACTTGCGCCGTACGAAAAGACATCTTGAACCGCATCGTATGGAGCTTCATTCGGACCGTGCCAAGAATCACCTCCACCAACTGATCTTTATTCCTTTTCTGGTTTGAAAAGAGTCGTCTATTTCTTTCATTCCACACAAAATATGTTGAAGCACTCACCACCAACTTAGCAATAGTGTGGCTAACTGATGTTGAGTTCGCGATCCCCATTAAGAATTCCATGATATCGTTCCAAGTGTTCTGAATCGACACCATACCAGCTAATTCTTTAACGCCATTCCACACCTGAGCCGCATAATCACATTCAAAGAACAAATGATCGTGGGAATCCGGGCCAGAAGTACACAACGAGGAACACATCAGATTGTAATTTGCATTACCCGAAGCGTGCCAGCTACTCATGATATCTGTCACACCCCAACCGATGGCGGAAACATCGGGGCGTGGCACTGAGCGAAACAGATTTTCCAGAAGTTTCCATAACAACTATAATTACCAATTATTTAAAACATCATGTCCCATACCATGACATAAAAGATAACATAATTATTACAGACAAGATCTAGTTAAATTGTTATGTTCCGACAACTCAGATTTCAAATACAGACAATCCATTTATTTGTTTCTAGACCTTTCCTAGCCTCGATTTCACAGCAAGCCAAGCATATAAACATCCTAAGCACCTGCCACATACGTTAGAGTAAAGGTCAATACACATAGTGTAAAGGTGAGCATACAAGTTTAATAGATATAATAGGGTTCGAAATCGTTACGCATAACCAGCACGTACACAGTGTAAAATGAGGCATGTTAGTTATCGACATGAACCTATCGATACCAATGACTGCGGGTCGACTGCCCAAGGCAGTTCGTAATACACACCCACCACTGTGAGCCATGTAACAAATTGTCCTTAACAACCCCTGAGTGAACAGGTGCTGAGTCCAAACTATAGTACTATCGTTGCTAAGGCAGGTAGACAGCATTCCATGTGTAAACATAACAAACAAGCATTCATTAAGTCACGTATAACATGCGGTAACGGTTAGCGTTTAAAGTATTGCGTAGTGTGTTCGATGTGATTTAGAATAAGTAACGTATGTAACACCCAAAAGTGCGTAAATAAAAAAGGGATCGAGTATACTCACAGCGATTGATGGATTGAAGGGAGCGCTAGAGAGTAAGGTTAGCCTGATCAGAACGATAGCATAAATGATAAGCGGCGCGTAAAACGAAGCAAAGTGTCAGTGGGTCGAACAGCAATCCGATCGGGTGGCAATCCGATCGGGTGGCCAGTCGATCGGATGACAATCCGTTCGGGTGGTCGCCCGATCAGGTGGCCACTCGATTGGATGGTCATCTCGTTTGGGATGGATGTGTTTGTGTATGATGGCTTGTCTTTTGAAGTTTTTGTTGTAGCATTTTAAGAATAGAGAAGTATCTCTACCTTTCAGGTCGGTCGATCGAACGACTGTTCGATCGGACAGCAATCCGATTGGCGAGGCTTCTCAGGTTGAGAAAAAGTTCACCGCAGGACGGTCACTCGATCAGATGGCAATCCGATCGGGTGGCAATCCGTATGCATTGAACATGTTGAAAATTGTTTAAGTGTTGAAGTCGGAGCATCACATGGTCGGGTGGTAATCCGATCGGGTGGCAACTCGATCGGACGGCAATCCGTTCAATGTTCAAACTTCAGATGTGAAAATAAAAGTTAAGTGTGGGACCCAAGGTGTAATCCGATCGGGTGGCAGTCCGGTTGGGTGGCAATCCGATCGGACAGCAATCCGTCCCAGATGACCCGGTCGTCTTCTTCCTTGGTCGTTTTGATAGTTTGTCATTTTATCGAGACGATTTGATAACGTGCTGAACAACAGAAACCTCGTCAAGACTTAGTGACCTGATCGGACAGGAACCACCCTAGTCCGACCAGTTAACTGTCCGAGACGGTGTTTCATGTTTAACCCGAAATCGGTATTCTCGTGGATAGAATCCAGATCTTGAACCAACACATCAACAAGAAGGAGTAGAAGGTTAGAACAAGCTCCGATTCTATCGGTTTTGAGTGCATTGAGTGTAAAAGAGTTGAAAGATAGTTGGAAAACCTTCTTTCAATCCTTTTCACCATGAATATGTTCAGATCTATGAAAGATCTTTGTTTATTCATGTGGAAATCGTTCAGATCTAAGTTGTTCTTGGTGGATTGAAGCCAAAACATGAAGTTCATAAGAACACCATGATGACATCATCCTAGAACACCTCAAATCTAGTGATTTCACGGTTAAAAGTTAAGATTCAAAAGATAGAAAGGTGTAGGAGTGCGTGAAGATCAAGAAAGTACAAGATTTAGGTGGAAAACTTACAAGAATCGCGAGAAATCTGAAGAAATAGCGGCTGGAACGAGTGAGCAGAGAGAGAGAGAGCTGTCAACATCAAATGATGTTGACATATGGGGTATTTATAAGGTTTCCATAAAAGGAAAGGGGGAATAAGTGGCTGGTCGATCGGGTGGCAACCCGATCGGGTGGCAGCATGATCGAGTGGCACCTCAATCGAGTGGCAACTCGATCGGGTGGCAACTCGATCGGCTGGTCACTCGATTGGAGTGGTTCACGCGACGAGTTTTGCGATTTCGATTCGCGTGTTGGGCGTTGCGATGCGATGGAGTTTCCTATTCAAATTACTTTTAATCCCAACTACTATATCAACATACAATCATCATAGTTTAACTTGCGTTTGTTTGCGATTCGATTGCGATTTAGTTTCGATTGCGTTTCGATTAGTCACCACAACATAAACATAAATAAACATGCACAAATAACACATAAAAGGCACACACACATAAAACAATATCCAGAACGCGTAATTCGAGTTGCGAGTGCGATTGTGATAAGCGATAAAACGTGCGATAATTATCGAATAAACCTCGATTAGTAATAAATACCACATAATACAACTAACGTAAAGCATAAAAAGACTATCTACAAGTCAAAGAAGTCAAAACAGGAATTGAGCAAGGAGCTACAGATCGCAATTAGCAATCTCGTCTCCCTTTGACTTCAATCTTGACTCTGACTTTGACTTTCGAAACACGGAGTGTTACAGCCTCCCCTAGTTGAGGGAATTTCGTCCGGAAATTAGGCCGAAGCCGTAACAAACAACTGCGGGTACTTGGTGCCTTCATTGTCCGCTCAGCCGTTATGTTTCTCCTAGAAATATGTCTCAACATGGGTTTTCGATCTACTCTAAAGTAGCTGAGGTTGTTCACAATGGCATTTGGATTTGGCCAGATGCTTGGCGGGATCTCTTTCCGGTTCTATTCCAATTGAATTATATTAATCTCGTTCCAAATAAGTAAGACGTTACGCTATGGTGAACCGATGGTGGTAAACTGTTGTCGTTCTCTTCAAAGCTGGTATGGGAGTCTACTCGTTCTCGTGGTCACGAAGTTGAATGGTCAAAGATTGTTTGGTCGGGTTGTAATATTCCTAGACATTCTTTTCATTGCTGGTTGATCTTTAGAAGGAAATTATGGACGCAAGACAGAATTCGAAAATGGAATTGCATCACTAGTGGCTCTATGAACATGATGTGTTGTTTATTGTGTCAGCGAGAGCTGGAGTCTGACGAGCATTTATTTTTTCAATGCTCGTATACTTCTACGGTTCTGGACGCTATCAAGGAGAAGTCTAGTATGAAGACGGTGCCTAACAAGTGGGACGACATCATGAGATGGTTGCTGCCGAAAGCGAGTTCCAGGTCTTTAAACTCGGTTATTGCTAAACTTACCATCAAGGCGACTGCATACTTTGTATGGCAAGAAAGGAACTCCAGATTCTTCAACAATTAACTTAGACCGCCTGAAGTGTTAACGAGCATCATTATCGACACATTGAAGCTGAAGTTATTGTCATTCAAGTATAAAGATAAGCCGCATGTGAGAAGGATCTTGGATGATTGGAAGCTAAGCTCAGTGAATACTTTCAAAGAGACCTGATTTATTTCATTATTAGTGTCTACGTGGTTTTGCTATGTTTTGGCTTGTATGTTTGGTGTTTACTCTTATATGGCATGTCATGTAAGAGAACTGGTGTAGGCTTTTCTACTCCACTTGTGCGTATTTGTTTTGTTTGAAATGAAATCACCGGGGTAAAACCCTTTACCCAAAAAAAAACAACTGCGGGTACTTTGCCTTCATGTCGCTTTCGAGCTACCAAGTGAACTCTGCGCCTCGTTTGCCTTCCCATCGGACTTTCACAATAGGAATGCGCGAGCGTCTGAGCTGCTTGGTTTGGCGATCCATGATTTCGATAGGCTTCTCCACGAAGTGTAGTGTTTCGTTTACTTGGAGATCTTCTACAGGTACAATTAAATCATGCTCAGCCAGGCACTTTCGGAGGTTCGAAACATGGAAAGTCGGGTGGACGTTGCTAAGTTCCTTCGGTAGTTCGAGTCTGTAGGCGACTTTTCCGATCCTTTCCAGAATCTTAAAAGGTCCAACATATCGAGGCGCTAGTTTCCCTTTCTTGCCGAATCTGACCACACCCTTCCAAGGTGATACCTTTAGGAGTACGTAGTCGCCAACGTCAAATTCAAGGGGCTTGCGTATTCTATCGGCGTAACTTTTCTGACGACTCTGAGCTTTCAGCAGATTGTCTCGAATTTGGAGGACTTTGTCAGTCGTTTCTTGCAATAGCTCAGGACCGGTTAATTGCGAGTGCCCGATCTTGTGCCATACAATAGGCGATCGACATTTTCTTCCGTATAAAGCCTCAAATGGTGCCATTTGAATGCTGGAATGATAACTATTATTATACGAGAATTCGACTAACGGCAGGTAAGCGTCCCAATTACCACCGAAATCTATGACACACGAACGGAGCATGTCTTCAAGGGTACGAATCGTTCTTTCAGTCTGACCGTCGGTTTGAGGGTGGAATGCGGTACTTAGATTAAGCGTAGTACCGAGAGCCGTTTGAAACGTTTCCCAGAGACGCGAGGTAAACCGAGCATCACGGTCAGAGACAATGTCGCGAGGCGTCCCATGACGACAAATGATCTCATCGGTGTAGATTCGGGCTAATCGTTCCACCTTGTAGTCTTCTCGTATTGGCAGAAAATGTGCGGATTTGGTCAAACGGTCAACGACAACCCAGATGTTGTCGTGACTTGATGGCGTACGCGGAAGTTTCGTTATGAAGTCCATAGCTATACTCTCCCACTTTCACATAGGGATTGGGGGTTGTTCGAGTAAGCCAGAGGGTCTTTGGTGTTCAACCTTGACCTTGGAGCAAGTCAGGCACTTTCCGACGTAGAGAGTGATATCCCTTTTCATGCCCGACCACCAGTACTTGTAGCGAAGGTCCTGGTACATTTTATCGGCACCGGGATGAATAGAATACCGAGATTTGTGGGCCTTGTCCATCAAAATCTGTCGTAAATCGGTCCGCTTAGAGATCCAAATTTGGTCCAAATAGTGGAATATCCCATTCGACTTATTCACCAGATGGGCTCCATCGTGGTAGATCCTATCCTTCTTCAAAGTTCGTTCGGTAAAACACGCATGCTGGGCTTCGCGGATGAGGGTTTCGAGATGATGCTGGGCTGGAACATTACGAGCGCTATGCAAATAGCTTCGTCGGCTTAGAGCATTGGCAACGACATTTGCTTTGCCTGGGTGATAACGGATCTCACAGTCGTAATCGTTGAGAAGTTCTACCCATCGGCGTTGACGCATATTAAGTTCCTTCTGGTCAAAGATATGTTGTAGGCTCCTATGATCGGTGAAGATCGTACACTTGATACCATACAGGTAGTGTCGCCAAATATTTAACGCAAAAACAACTGCGCCTAGCTCGAGGTCGTGGGTTGTATAGTTATTCTCGTGGATCTTGAGCTGACGAGATGCGTAAGCGATAACCTTGTCTCGTTGCATGAGAACACAACAAAGACCAAGGTTTGAGGCATCGCAATAGACAATAAAGTCATCGTTTCTGTCGGGTAAAGTGAGGATAGGAGCATTGCAAAGCATATGCTTGAGGGTTTGGAAAGCAGACTCTTGTTCAGTTCCCCAAACAAAAGGCTTGTCTTTATGCGTGAGAGCGGTAAGCGGCACGGCGATTTTAGAGAACCCTTCGATAAATCGACGATAATAGCCTGCTAGTCCGAGAAAAGAACGGACTTCAGACGGGTTCTTCGGCATAACCCAACTCTTAACTGCTTCAATCTTCGCGGGATCGACATGAATACCTTGACTATTGACAATGTGACCGAGGAATTGAACCTCCTCCAGCCAAAATTCGCACTTGGAGAACTTGGTATAGAGTCGATTCCCCTGGAGTAGCTCGAGAAACAAACGTAGATGTTGCGCGTGTTCGGCTTCCGACTTGGAATAGATCAGGATACCATCGATGAACACGATGACGAAACGGTCAAGAAATGGGTTACACACCCGATTCATCAGATCCATGAAAACCGCGGGTGTGTTGGTTAAACCAAAAGGCATAACAACGAACTCATAGTGGCCGTATCGAGTGCGGAAAGCAGTTTTGGGTATATCCTCCTCTTGGATGCGTAATTGGTGATAGCCTGAGCGTAGATCGATCTTCGAGAAACACGTAGCACCTTGTAGCTGATCAAACAAATCATCAATTCGAGGCAGGGGATAGCGATTCTTGATGGTCAACTTATTCAATTCCCGATAGTCGATGCACATTCGAAACATCCCATCCTTCTTTATGACGAAAAGGACTGGTGCGCCCCATGGAGAGGTGCTCGGGTGAATGAAGCCTTTATCAAGCAATTCCTGGAGTTGACTCGAGAGTTCACGCATTTCGAACGGAGCGAGTCGATAAGGAGCTCTAGCAATAGGGTTTGCTCCAGGAATGAGGTCGATACGAAAGTCGATATCACGACTTGGCGGTAGTCCGGGAAGATCCTCAGGAAAAACGTTAGGAAATTCTCGAACCACTAGAACATCGTTTACACCAGGTCTTCCTTTCTTTTCCTTCTCCGCTACTACAATGTTAGCCAGTCAGGTATTTGGGAGTCCCTTTGATTTCGTCTAGGCTCTTATACAAAGATTGTAGTATTTTAATTGAAAGATTGGAGAATCGTATTTCAAATTGGAAGAATCGGCTCTTGTCTTTTGCGAGTAGAGTTCAGCTTATATTATCTGTCTTATCCTCTATGCATATTTTTTGGGCTTCTGTGTTAATTCTGCCGGCTAGGGTTATCAAGGAGTTAGAAAACAAAATGAGGAATTTTTTGTGGTCGCAAGATGGTTCCTTTCAAAGAGGGAAAACTAAGGTTTCGTGGAATTCTATATGTAAGCCGAAATATGAAGGAGGCCTTGGGTTACGAAGAATTCAAGATGTTAATAAAGCTCTTATGGCTTCGCATGTATGGAGCATTATTACCAGGCGGGATTCTCTATGGGTTCAATGGATATATTCCAACAGGTTAAGGAATACTAATTTTTGGGAGTGTAGAATTCCTTCGGTGTGTTGATGGAGTTGGAGAAAAATTCTCCAGTTACGTCCAGTAATCAGATATCATGTTTGGTCAAAACTAGGAGATGGTGGGATGACATCCGCGTGGTATGATCGTTGATGTGAGTGTGGGCCTTTGGCTAGTTTCATATCTCCTCGGATTATATATGCAGCTGGGTTCTCTCTTCATGATTCGGTCAAAGATGTTTGGGCGAATGGTTCTTGGAAGTGGCCTACGGCTTGGCGAGACTTGTTTCCGGTTGTGTGGTGAACTTGGTAATGTGTAAATGTGAATATGTGAAACCCTAGCTGATTCTTTTGATTCTTCGTCTGGATTGATCTTGGTTTGCATCTAAGGATTCATTATCTGTTTCTTTAGGTTCTAATCAATTGAAATCAGATTAAATTCGTGGCCTAGGGTTTTGTTTTCTTGATTTTGATTTTCTAAATCGTTTTTTTCTGTTTGTTATTGGAGCGACGGCATCATCCCAAAGATTTGTTCCAATTGCTTACTGAATTAGGGTTTCGGCAGAATCATTATTAGGGTTTGGCGGAATCTAGTCTTCATCTTTGTCTTCCGATTAGGGTTTGCGGCGGCTCTTTCTTTCTTTCTGAATTTCGGCAAGGCTATTCCGATTAGGGTTTTTTGCGGCTGGTTATGTTATTGGTGATTGACGGCTACTAGGGTTTATTCAGGCAACTTGTTTCTTGATTCAATTCTGGCTGCTAGGGATAAGTTTTAATGGATGATCGCATGAAACCGGGTGGAAGGCCACCATTGTCGTTTAAGGAAATAGCGGATCGTATTCTTGATGTTGATGGGAACAATATTTAGCCAAGGCGTGGTATCAACATCATCGATGAACTTACTAGGGTCACGACTCCGGTTCAGGTGGATAAACTATTCTCGCCAACAACAGGTGTTCATGGAGTGAATTTGTCAACTCCAATGGCTGGTAAATCGGATTCAAAAGTATCTGGGGCTGCAGAACCTTTATCGTTTGCTAGTGTAGTAAATAATGCAAAGGAGAATGTAAAGGTTAATTTTCGGATGATGGAATCGAGTGAGTCGGTTGATGGTGCTGATGTCGTCATTCCATTGTCTTCGGTTAAACAAGTCTCTGACAGGTATGCTAACACGTTGTATGGATATTTCTTGGGTAAACGGCTGGCTTTTCCTGTAGTGGATTATTTTACAAAGAACAACTGGGTTAAATATGGTCTATCTAGACTAATGATGAATGCGAACGGGCTCTTTTTCTTTAAGTTCAAAACAAAGGAAGGGATGGATAAATTGGTGGAGGATGGACCTTGGATGATTAGAAATGTCCCGATAATCTTGAAGGAGTGGTCGGCCTCTGTCAAGTTGGAAAAAGAAGATATAAAGGCTATCCCAGTTTGGGTTAAGATGCATGAAGTGCCGTTAGCAGCATATACTGAGGATGGTCTTAGCTTGCTCGCTTCTAAGATAGGGGTGCCTAAGATGCTAGATACGTACACTGCTACAATGTGTGCTGAGTCATGGGGTAGAAGCAGTTATGCTAGAGCTCTCATTGAAGTTCAAGCCGGGGCTGAGTTAAAGAGGAGTGTTACAGTTGCAATCCCATCTTTAGAGGGTAATAGTCACGCAATGGTGGAGGTTAAAATCGAATATGATTGGGAGCCTGTAAGGTGCTCTTCTTGTTGCGTGTTTGGTCATGAGGATCACTCGTGTCCAAAGAGGCCTCAGGTCGTTTCGAGTGGGGAGTCTGGGAAAAAGATTGATGATTTTCAGGTTGTGGGTGCTAAGAAGAAGAAATCTACTAACCAAGGTCTTCACATGAAAAATCAGAAGCCTAAAGTAGTGTACAGACCAGTTGTAAACCCTAAATCAACCTCGTCCTTAAACAAGCCGATGAACAATCAGGTATCAACGTCTAACCCCTTTGATGCCCTTAAGGAAGATGATGGTGGTCAGGGTGGTAGTACAGTGGGTCGTATAGAGAAGAAGGAGAAACAGTCAAGTGACAGGCACGAGTCGGATGAAGAGGAGGTCGTTGAAGTCTACAATGAAACCAGTGAATTTATGACATCGGGTATTCATCCTTTTTCTTCGAAAGCAGGGGCAAGCACCTCTTCCACAAAATTCTCGAATGGATAGGTGTCTTTTGGTTCGTTTGAAGGGGTTGCCGGTTTGTGGCAGCTTTATATTTGATGATGGCGGTTGAGGATTTTGTTTTGTTTTGCATTGTTTGTCTACTAGATCTCTTTCATGATGTATAGTAGACTAGGTTATGGGGTGTCATAGTTACTTTGTTTTTGCTTTGTCATACATATATGGAGCATGTCCTATATATGAACTAGTGTGGAACACATCCTCACTACTTGTTCTTATTTGCGGTTGAATTTTAATAGATAGATTTCTTTGGAAAGATGGTGATAAATTGTATAACCATTCGTCTTCGTCTGTGTGGCAATCTATCAGATCTAGGGAGACGGAAGTAGATTGGGTGAATGTGGTATGGTTTTCTCAATGTATTCCTCGGCACGCTTTCCTTATGTGGCTCATCATGCGTAGGAAGCTTTTAACTCAGGATAAGATTCTACAGTGGGATTTGTCTAGAAGAAAGAACATGAATATGATGTGCTGCTTACTGTGCTTCGAGAATAATGACTCTCATGATCATCTATTTTTCGAATGTAAGTTCTCTGCTCAGATTTGGTGTTCGGTTAGGGATAAGGTGAATATGGGTACGGTTGATCCTAAGTGGATAGATGTTACGAATTGGCTTTTAGCTAGAGGTGCGTCTAAATCAGCTTTCAACTATTCAAGTCGACTTATAGTGGCAGCTACAGCGTATTTCATTTGGCAGGAGCGAAATGCTAGACTGTTTAAAAATCAGACGAGACCTCCAGATTTGATTATCTCTTTGATTATTCAGACAGTTCGGTATAAACTTATGGGAGCTAAAAACAAGAAAACGGATAAAGTGAGACGCTTTCTAGAGTTGTGGGATATTCATGAAGACTCGATGCTTGACGATGGTGGCTAGTGTTTTCTGATTAGTGTTTAAGTTGTTTTATCTAGATTATTGTCTAGTGGGTATTGTTTCGTGAGTTAGTGTTTCGTTTTTTCCTTGTGTTACTTTCATGGGGGGATGTCCCATGTTAGAACTAGTATGGGTTGTCCATACTACTTGTGTTTATGTTTTGTGAATATATAGAATCACCGGGGTAACCCTTTACCCAAAAAAAGAAAAAAAAAATACTACAATGTTAGCCAAGAAAGCTCTGTATTCCTTGCAGAGATACTTGCTAGCTTGGACACATGACATGAGTTTAAGACCTTTCGAGGGAGTTTCACCATAAACACATAATGCATTACCATTTGCGAGCGAGAATCGAATCATCTTATCAAAGCACACAACTTCAGCATGGTTTTCACGAAGAAAGTCCATGCTTACTATGATGTCAAAACTTACGAGTTGCATCAGAATAAGATCAATCGGAAAGATGTGATTGTTGAGCTCAAGAGTACAATCATGAAGAACAGAATTAATGGCGATGGTTTTTCCGGTGGTGACTTCGACATCGAACGTCGAGGGGAGATGGGAGCGCTTACGATTAAGGAGCTTCTCGAATTCAAACGACACAAAACAGTTATCAGCTCCAGTATCAAACAAACACGAAGCATAAATACCATTCACGAGAAGCGTACCATTAACCACATTGTTGTCGGTCTGGGCTTGGCGCGCAATAATGTTGAAAGTTCTGCCGCGGGCGGCTTGTTGCTGTTGCTGTTGAGGCTGTTGCTGAGGCTGCTGCTGCTGGGGCTCTTGTTTCACAACCCTGTTTGGGCACATGTTCGCGAAGTGGTTGGGATCACCACACACGAAGCAAACTCTGGCGTTGATCGCGGGTGCCTGAGCCGCTTGTTGGCCTTGTGGAGCTGGAAGTAGAGCTTGATGCGCAGTAGCTTGAGCTGGTGCTTGTCGAGGGCCAGTACGGCAATTAGCGGTGAAGTGCACGCAAAATCTGCAGGCAATACCCACCGGGTGATGATAAGTACAGGTCAGGCAAGCAGGATGAGGGCCAGTGTATGCACGCTTTGCAGGCAATGCATAGGTGACTGGTGCTGGAGTTGATCGGTGCTGAGATTGCTGCTGGGCCGGTACGGCTTGAAGCGGGGCAGCAGTGGTAGTGACAGCACAGTTCTTGTTGCTGGAGCTGCTGTTGTTGTTCTTCCTCTTGCGATGAGAGGACTTTGATGATTGAGAAGCGGCGGCGGTGTCAGCATTTGGTGCGGCGGTAGCTTGGTGCAGGTTCTTGGTGGCTTTATCCCAGTAGCCAGCTTTGACTCGCTTGTCGTTGATCTCAGCGGCAAGCAGGTAGGTTTCCTCGATTGTTGCTGGCTTTGAGGCATGCACAAAATCTGCAACATAATCCGGCAGAGCGCGAATGTACTTCTTGATTGTCATGTCAACGGTCTTCACTTGGTCAGGACAAATAATACTGAGCTGCTTGAAACGAGCAGTCAAAGCAGCGTTGTCGCCATCTTTCTGCTTGATGTGCCAGAATTCATCCTCCAGCTTTTGGCGCTCATGGGGAGGGCAGAACTCTTCGAGCATAACGTTCTTCAACTCATCCCATGACAGGACATAGGCTGCATCGTTTCCGCGTTTGTTCCTCTCGGCCGTCCACCAGTCTAAAGCGCGGGACTGGAAGACGCTGGTAGCATTCAGAGTGCGGAGATTGTCAGGACATCCACTCTGACGCAGGGTGACCTCGATTGAGTCGAACCATTGAAATAAGGCCGTAGGGCCATCTTCGCCAATGAACTCTTTCGGTCCGCAAGCTTTGAATTGCTTGAAGCTGAAAGCAGCTTTAGGGGTTTCCGTCCTGGATTCTTCGGACGATTTGCTCATGTTCTCGTATAGTTCACTCACAATCTGAGGAACAGCCTTTGCCATT
The DNA here is from genome assembly GCA_030545235.1 of Helianthus tuberosus. NCBI lineage: Eukaryota > Viridiplantae > Streptophyta > Magnoliopsida > Asterales > Asteraceae > Helianthus > Helianthus tuberosus. The sequence goes on along the minus strand of JARYGA010027604.1, from coordinate 968,669 downwards.
TGCTTGGCGCGCGAGTGACGGGATCCAGATGACGACATTGTCTGCAACAGACATCATCATAGGACTCAGACACAACATAGTCGAATCTCACCTCACACGTCTAATACTACTAAAGCTTAGGAACACGTATAATCACGTAAACACATAGGCACATAATTACAGATTCACATAAGCATAGAAGCACGTAAGCACGTAAGGCACGGAAACACAGAAGCACATAAGCATGTAATCACAAGAGGCAGTCAGAATACAGAAACCTATCATTCAAAGTCCGCGAGCATTCGAGAATAGCGATCACGAATAATATAGCAAACAACATGGCGTATAGTCGTTCCACAAATAGTAGCGATTTGTTAGCGGTTTGAGGTAGAAGTGCAGTGCGAGTCGTGTGTGTTGATCAAAGCGAAAGCGAAAAGCGAATAAATCACCAAAAAACCATAACACATAAACAGGTAAATCACATAAAACACATAAAATCCATATAAAAGCGTCAAATATCAGAGTCGGCAGTAGCGATCTCAGAATCGAAACACATAAAAATCGAGAAATAGATTGTCTCAGGCTCAATAGACATTGACTACCCAAAGTGGTTCGACTATTCACAAGTACTTTTTGTACACACCTTGACCTTCGGGACTGTGCTCTCGCCTCGAATTTGGGCGGTCGGCACTCATCCTTCCAGTCACAGCGTGACTTCAAGTCGTTGGAGTCCGTCGAGACTTTGGTGAGAGTTTTGTAAAATCAAAATGAGATCGGAACAAGTCGTCAAGGTTCGGGTTTCACCTTATATGGTTATTTTCTGGGGAAAAGACTTGCGTTTCCAGTTGTTGAGTATTTTGCTAGAAAAAATTGGGTGAAGTTTGGCCTTCAAAAATCAATGATGAATTCGAACGGTTTCTTCTTTTTCAAATTTTCGGATGAAAAGGGAATGAAGGAGGTTTTGGAAGGTGGGCCATGGTTAATTAAAAATACCCCGTTCTTGTTAAATGCTTGGACTCCAACTACGATTCTGAAGAAAGATGATATCAAGAAAGTGGCAGTTTGGATTAAAATTCATAATGTTCCATTAGCAGCCTATTCGGATGATGGTTTGAGTATGTTAGCAACTAAATTGGGTAATCCGAAGATGCTTGATTCTTATACGGCTCAAATGTGTTCTGATGCATGGGGTAGGAGCAGTTTTGCTCGAGCTTTAATTGAATTATCGGCTGAAGAGGAACTAAAGGAGGAACTGAAAATTGCTATTCCCATGGTAGATGGAGAAGGATATGTGAAAGAAACTATGAAGGTGGAATATGAATGGCGTCCTCCGAGGTGTGAAACATGCAAAGTATTTGGTCATCAGGATTCGAATTGCCCTAAGAGTGTTACCATTGTGCAAAATAATGTGGTAGAAAAGGATGTTGATGGTTTTATCTTGAATAAGGGTAAGTCTAATAAAAAGAAGGGGATCATGGTTAATAAAGCGAAACAGAACTTTGTTTATCGACCAGTTGAGAAGAAATCGGTTAATATTGGTGGAGGAGCGTCTACTAGTAATTCGGTTCCTATCTCTAATCCGTTTTCTATATTGGAGAAGGAAGGTGAGGGATCTGGTAAATCAGTGAATGTTCAAAACAATTTATATACGACTCGTAGTGAAGTAAATGTCGACGATGATGAGAATGTTGAAACGGTGTATGATGAAACTGCACAATTTATGGAAGCAGGTACTCAGCCAAATTCTGAGGGGGCAAGCACTCCCGGTTTTGTTAGTCTTAATGGGTAGTATAGCAGCGTGGAATATTAGGGGATTGAACCTATCCCTTAAACAGAAGGAGGTTCAAGAAGTTGTCAATGAAAATCATCTTAACGTTTGTGCTATATTGGAATCTCATATGGATGTTTCTAAAGTATATGATGTTTGTCGGTCTATTTGTAGAAGGTGGAGCTGGACATCTAATGGGGCGATTTGTGATAAGGGTACTAGGATAATTGTGGGTTGGAATGCGGATGTTGCTGATTTAATGGTCATCTCTCAAACAAATCAGGTGGTGCACACTCAAGTGATTAATAAAGCTGATAATAAAGCGTATTTTTGCTCCTTTATCTATGCGGATAATAATTATGTTAAAAGAAAGGAATTGTGGCAGAATTTAACGGTTCATAGTTGTTTTGTTAATAATAAACCATGGGTCTTGTTGGGTGACTTTAACTCTTCGTTGAACTTGGAGGATCATTTGTATGGGTCTTCAAGTATTACTACGGCTATGCGGGATTTTAAGGAGTGTGTGGAACAGATTGAAGTGCTAGATATAAACAAGTTCGGGTTACACTATACTTGGAATCAAAAGCCGAAGAAGGGGATAGGTATTATGAAAAAAATTGATAGAGTTATGGGAAATGCGCAATTTCTGGTGGAGTTTCCGTCGGCTTATGCTGTTTTTCAAACATATCGTGTTTCGGATCATAGTCCTTGTGTTCTAAAACTTCCTAGTCTTTCAAAAGTGGGCCCGAAATCTTTCAAATTTGCTAACTTTTTAGTTCACAAGCCTGAATTCAGAGAGGAGGTTTCAAAAGTTTGGAGTTCAACATGCAATGGTAATCGTATGTATAGCGTTGTTAAACGTTTGAAGAAGCTTAAATCCCCTATGCGGAAACTCTTGTATAAGCAAGGAAATCTACATGAGAAGGTTGTTAAATTAAGGGCGGAGCTGGATGATGTCCAAAAGGCGATTAATGGGGATCCGTTTAATGTCAATTTACGTGGGAAAGAAGCGGAGTTAGTCAGTGTTTTTAATGAAGCTAAGTTGGATGAGGAACGATTCTTGAAACAAAAATCTAAGGTGGAATGGCTACAAGTAGGTGACTCAAATTCAGCGTATTTTCATAATGCGCTCAAGTGTAGAAATCATGTTACCCGTATTGATTGCATTAAAGATCGAAATGGTATTGTTTTTGAAGGGGTGGATGTTCCCACGGCTTTGGTCGACCATTTTACTCAGTTTTTAGGTGGGGAGGGTAATATTACGGAGGTCATGAATTCGGAGTTATTTCATAGGAGGTTGTGTCCGTTGAAGGCTCAGAATATGGTTCGGAATGTTTCTATAGAGGAATAAAAGAAGCTATGTTCTCTATTGGTAATGATAAGGCGCCAGGTCCAGATGGGTTTTCGGCTGCTTTCTTTAAACATTCTTGGGATGTGGTGGGTAATGATATTTCTTGTGCTATTCAAGAATTTTTTTGTAAATGGGCAGCTGCTAAAGGAGATAAACCATACGATATTGGCTTTAATTCCTAAAGTGCATACTCCTAATTCGGTTCTGGATTACCGTCCCATTTCTTGCTGTAATGTTCTTTACAAGTGCATAAGCAAGATTATCACAAATAGAATTAAAATTGGCCTTGATGATGTGGTAGATATTAACCAGTCAGCGTTTGTCCCCGGAAGACGTATTTCTGATAATATTTTGCTGACACAAGAGCTGATGCACAATTATCACCGTAATTTTGGTCCCCCTAAATGTGCTTTCAAAGTGGATATTCAAAAGGCTTATGATACGGTTGATTGGTCGTTTTTAAAGTCTCTGCTTGTGGGTTTTGGTTTTCATCCCAAAATGGTGCATTGGATAATGGTTTGTGTTACTACTGTCTCCTTCTCTGTTGGAGTAAATGGTAATATTCATGGTTTTTTCCAAGGAAAAAGGGGGTTGCGACAAGGTGATCCAGTGTCACCTTATTTGTTCACGATGGTTATGGAAGCTTTGACTCTTATTCTAAAAGACTTGGTGAATAATTCTCCTAACTTCAAGTTTCATAATCTTTGTAAAAAACAAAGAATTGTGAATATTTGTTTTGCGGATGACTTGTTTATGTTTTCTAGAGGCGATGTTTCTTCGGCGAAGAGTATTATGGATGGTTTGGAGAGGTTTAAGAATGTGTCGGGGCTAGTTCCTAGTATGGCGAAAAGTACTGTTTTCTTTGGCAATGTTGCTAGGGAAGTTAAGCAAAGCATTTTACAGTTGATGCCGTTTGAAGAAGGTTCTTTACCGGTTCGGTACTTGGGTGTGCCACTCATCTCATCAAGGTTAGTGTATAAAGATTGCAAGATTCTGGTAGAAAAGATGGAAGCTAGAATTGATAGCTGGAAGAATAAAACTTTATCTTTTGCTGGTCGCCTTCAATTAATAAAATCAGTCTTATCTGCTATGCATATCTATTGGGCATCGGTGTTTATTCTTCCGGCTAGAATTATTGCTGATTTAGAGAAAAAGATGAGGGCTTTTCTTTGGTGTCAAGGTCCTATGAAGAAAGGTCGTGCGAAAGTGAAATGGTCGGACGTTTGTCTTCCCAAATATGAAGGTGGTTTGGGTATTAGGAGAATTCGTGACATGAATATGGCGCTAATGACTACACATATTTGGAGTCTCCTAAATAGAAGGCATTCTATATGGGTTACTTGGATCCATGAGAACAAACTAAAAGGTCAGTCTTTTTGGTATGTTCGGTCTAGGGGTAATTGTGCTACGGGTTGGCGAAATATTTTGAATATTCGGGATCGAGTTCGACCGTTTATTTTTTCAAAGATTGGAAATGGTCTTAATACGTCAGCTTGGTTCGATCGATGGACTCACATTGGGTCGTTATGTGAGTTTGTTTCACCTCGTCGGCTTCATGATGCGGGATTTACTCTAACTTCCAAGGTAAATGATCTTCTTAATAATGGTGATTGGGGGTGGCCGAGAGCTTGGTTGGATTTATATCCGGTTTTATTAAATATCCAACCGCCTATAATTGTTCCTCATAAATCAGATGTTTTAGTTTGGCGTGATGATAGGGGTTCTGAGCATGATTATTCAGCGTCAGTTGTGTGGGAGACGATCAGAATTCACGGCGAAAGAGTTCCTTGGATCGAGATTGTATGGTTCGCGAATTGTATTCCTAGACATGCTTTTCTTGCATGGCTGATTTGCAAGAAGAAACTCAAAACACAAGATAAATTAAGGCAATGGGATGTTGGTGATATCACCAACTTTAACCTGCTTTCGTGTCCTCTGTGTGGCGCAGAACCGGACTCGCATGAGCATTTGTTTTTTCAATGTCCATTTTCAATGCAGGTTTGGTCTTCTATTAAATCTCTTGCTGGTATTCAATCAACATCTAGTAAGTGGGAGGAGATTGTTCAATGGTTGATTGCTGTTCCTTCGAAGAAGTCGATGCGAAGTGTGATTGGCAGATTACTCCTAGCGGCAACTGCATACTTCGTGTGGCAAGAGCGTAATCAGAGGCTTTTCAAATCAAAGAAACGATCGGTGCACGTGATTGCTGAAGCTATTGTGTCTACGGTTAGATTGAAGCTAGCCTCGGTTAAGGTCAAGAGCTCTACGACTGGATTGAGCTTATTAGAAAAATGGAATGTACCGAGCATGTAGTTTCATTGGGTGTCTCTAGTTAGTGTCTAGAGTTTGTGGTATCCTTGTTTTTGTTTTGCTTGTTTCTAGCTTGCTTTACACTACCTGGCATGTCAGGATAGTGAACTAGTAAGGAATCACCTTACTACTTGTTTGTAATTGGTTTGTGATATATAAAAGTGAACCGGGGTAACCCTTTACCCAAAAAAAAAAACTTCTTTCATGTTTTAATAAAAATGAGGAGGAATTATGCGTCAAAGTATGGATTTCACTCCTGATTCGATGTAAATTCTCCTGTTTATAGATAAAAATGCGAGTCGAACAAGCAATCTAGTCGAGAGTTTGCGGTTTTCTCACCTAATCTTGACCTAATCGCTCGTTCATTTTTGAAAATTTTGAGTGCAGTGATAGTGGAGTGCGCGCGAGAACAGCGAGAAATAGCAAGTAAGCTCATACATAACCCTTACAGGGTATGCACAAGTTGGTCTGTTGGTACCTAACTATAGACTAGGTCGTTTCTAAGACATCGGCCCGGACTAGGTCGAGTCTTGCCTAATTCCCTATAGTTATGGCTTTGATACCAATCTGTCACACCCCAACCGATGGCGGAAACATCGGGGTGTGGCACTGAGCCAAACAGATTGTCCAGAAGTTTCCATAACAACTATAATTACCAATTATTTAAAACATCATGTCCCATACCATGACATAAAAGATAACATAATTATTACAGACAAGATCTAGTCAAATTGTTCTGTTCCGACAACTCAGATTTCAATTACAGACAATCCATTTATTTGTTTCTAGACCTTTCCTAGCCTCGATTTCACAGCAAGCCAAGCATATAAACATCCTAAGAACCTGCCACATACGTTAGAGTAAAGGTCAATACACATAGTGTAAAGGTGAGCATACAAGTTTAATAGATATAATAGGGTTCGAAATCGTTACGCATAACCAGCACGTACACAATGTAAAATGAGGCATGTTAGTTATCGACATGAACCTATCGATACCAATGACTGCGGGTCGACTGCCCAAGGCAACTCGTAATACACACTCACCACTGTGAGCCATGTAACAAATTGTCCTTAACAACCCCTGAGTGAACACCTGCTGAGTCCAAACTATAGTAATATCATTGCTAAGGCAGGTAGACAGCATTCCATGTGTAAACATAACAAACAAGCATTCATTAAGTCACGTATAACATGCGGTAACGGTTAGCGTTTAAAGTATTGCGTAGTGTGTTCGATGTGATTTAGAATAAGTAACGTATGTAACACCCAAAAGTGCGTAAAGCAAAAAGGGATCGAGTATACTCACAGCGATTGATGGATTGAAGGGAGCGCTAGAGAGTAAGGTTAGCCTGATCAGAACGATAGCATAAACGATAAGCGGCGCGTAAAACGAAGCAAAGTGTCAGTGGGTCGAACAGCAATCCGATCGGGTGGCAATCCGATCGGGTGGCCGGTCGATCGGATGACAATCCGTTCGGGTGGTCGCCCGATCGGGTGGCCACTCGATTGGATGGTCATCTCGTTTGGGATGGATGTGTTTGTGTATGATGGCTTGTCTTTTGAAGTTTTTGTTGTAGCATTTTAAGAATAGAGAAGTATCTCTACCTTTCAGGTCGGTCGATCGAACGGCTGTTCGATCGGACAGCAATCCGATTGGCGAGGCTTCTCAGGTTGAGAACAAGTTCACCGCAGGACGGTCACTCGATCAGATGGCAATCCGATCGGGTGGCAATCCGTATGCATTGAACATGTTGAAAATTGTTTAAGTGTTGAAGTCGGAGCATCACATGGTCGGGTGGTAATCCGATCGGGTGGCAACTCGATCGGACGGCAATCCGTTCAATTTTCAAACTTCAGATGTGAAAATAAAAGTTAAGTGTGGGCCCCAAGGTGCAATCCGATCGGACGACAATCCGTCCCAGATGACCTGGTCGTCTTCTTCCTTGGTCGTTTTGATAGTTTGTCGTTTTATCGAGACGATTTGATAACGTGCTGAACAACAGAAACCTCGTCAAGACTTAGTGACCTGATCGGACAGGAACCACCCTAGTCCGACCAGTTAATTGTCCGAGACGGTATTTCATGTTTAACCCGAAATCGGTATTCTCGTGGATAGAATCCAGATCTTGAACCAACACGTCAACAAGAAGGAGTAGAAGGTTAGAACAAGCTCCGATTCTATCGGTTTTGAGTGCATTGAGTGTAAAAGAGTTGAAAGATAGTTGGAAAACCATCTTTCAATCATTTTCACCATGAATATGTTCAGATCTATGAAAGATCTTTGTTTATTCATGTGGAAATCGTTCAGATCTAAGTTGTTCTTGGTGGATTGAAGCCAAAACATGAAGTTCATAAGAACACCATGATGACATCATCCTAGAACACCTCAATTCTAGTGATTTCATGGTTAAAATTTAAGATTCAAAAGATAGAAAGGTGTAAGAATGCGTGTAGATCAAGAAAGTACAAGATTTAGGTGGAAAACTTACAAGAATCGCGAGAAATCTGAAGAAATAGCGGCTGGAACGAGTGAGCAGAGAGAGAGAGAGCTGTCAACATCAAATGATGTTGACATATGGGGTATTTATAGGGTTTCCATATAAGGAAAGGGGGAATAAGTGGCTGGTCGATCGGGTGGCAACCCGATCGGGTGGCAGCTCGATTGAGTGGCACCTCAATCGAGTGACAACTCGATCGGGTGGCAGCTCGATCGGCTGGTCACTCGATTGGAGTGGTTCGCGCGACGAGTTTTGCGATTTCGATTCGCGTGTTGGGCGTTGCAATGCGATGGAGTTTCCTATTCAAATTACTTTTAATCCCAACTACTATATCAACATACAATCATCCTAGTTTAACTTGCGTTTAGCGTTTGCGATTCGATTGCGATTGAGTTTCGATTGCGTTTCGATTAGTCACCACAACATAGACATAAATAAACATGCACAAATAACACATAAAAGGCACACACACATAAAACAATATCCAGAACGCGTAATTCGAGTTGTGAGTGCGATTGCGATAAGCGATAAAACGTGCGATAATTATCGAATAAACCTCGATTAGTAATAAATACTCCACATAATACAACTAATGTAAAGCATAAAAAGACTATCTACAAGTCAAAGAAGTCAAAACAGGAATTGAGCAATTAGCGACAGGTCGCAATTAGCAATCTTGTCTCCCTTTGACTTCAATCTTGACTCTGACTTTGACTTTCAAAACACAGGGTGTTACAATATCCTATGTCTTCAATTTCCTATTGACAATCAACCACATAATAAACGAGTGTTTTGGTATAGCTTGCGGAAACCACACCACACTCCTCCATTGAACTTCAGTATCGTGTAGCCGAATGTCATCCCAAACCGTGGATGTATTGAAATCCAACTGAATTCCTTGCCTTGATCTCCACACTATCATATCTTTACGCGTTGGATCAAGATTAAAGTCATGAACATCTTGAAGCACAGGGAACCGATTGGTCTAATCAACTGGCCATCGCCACTCCCCATTCACAAAAATATCCGCTAACTTAGAGTTTAGATTGAAACCCGCATTAGCTATCAAACGAGGGGTAACAATAGAGATAATCAGACAAACCTCATGCCATTTATCATACCACACCTTCGTATCCGTTCCATCTCCAACCTTGGTCCATATATACTCGCGAACATTCGATCTTAGTTGATGAATTTTCCTCCAACTCCAAGTAATGTTATTCTTTATCGGTAATTCCCAAAAACTTTTATCGCAAATACGATATGAGTGAATCCACTTCACCCATAAGGACTCTCGATGGGTTAGCAAGCTCCAAATATGCGATACCATTAGGGCATTATTCATGTCCTCTACCCGTCGAATACCCAGCCCCCCTTCACCTCTAGGAAGACAAACCCTCTTCCATCGAACCTTCGCTTTCCCTTTAATCTTGTTCCCTTGAGACCACAAGAAACACCGCATCCCATCTTCAAGTTCACATATAATACCTATCATACAAACTATTCCATCTTCAAGTTTAGTGTGCTTTGGGTTCCCTTTTATGACAGTTTTGATTCCCGACACTTAGGAAGGTATTCCGGGCCTTTAAACCATAATTCTGCATTATATGTTGTTGTTAAAAAGCTGAAAATTGCTGAATTTTATTGTTTTCTGCAGAATTCTGTAGTTTTAGTGTGTTTCGGGCACTTTCCGGCACTTAAATCATCACTAGGAAGGCATTTTTGTAATCCCTACTTTCCTACACATTATTCTAGTGTAACTCTTGGTTTCGGGGCTCATTTTGTGTCTTGACATCACTTCTGCCTGAGTACTGAACTCCCGTCAGTACTTTTAGTTGTCTGGTAACTGTGCTAACTTTGTTTCGTCCACTAATTGAACTATATAGTGTTGCATGCAATAATGGTAAATAATCTTGCAACATGTAATGCACTTGTATGTATATGATAGCATTCAGAAAATTATTCATGTCATTAACTAAATCAGGCACAGTCATTAATGCACAAATTACTGTTTAACATTGTACGGAATATGTGGAAAATTGCCAGTTGTCACAAATGCAAAGACCTACATACACATTTGTGCATCAGTTTGCATAAGCAGAAAGCTTTTTGGTTTACTGTTTGAATTTAGGAACTATTTGTGTTAAAAGTAGTGGGTGACTTTCAACTCATCTTACTCGATCCATTCTGGGAACTCTTCTTGAGCTTATTAGTTATTTGTCTGCTTTGTTTGATTTTTGTTGGAGTCAAACGTGAAGGCAGAGTTTGTACATTCTAATCCAGAAAAGTAAGGGTAAAGAAGGGTTTTTAACCTTTTGGAAATAGGTTTACATGGGAGTTTGTTTTGTTCTTTATTTATTGGAAGATTGAAAATGGGTTAATTATTGGTAGGTATAATGTGGAAAAGGTGGAGAAAAGTAAGACGTGTTGCAGAAAGGCTTCTTAAAACCATTGGGTATTTTGGTCGGATCAGTGACTTTGAGCAGCTTGATATGCAACCTCAACTTATTTATTACTCAGATCAATGACCAAGTAAGACTATAGTATATATTATTTTGAATTATGTTGTTTAATTAATTATTTCTTGCATAATTATCAGTTATAAATGAGTTTTATTAGGATTTTTAGGAGAGACCTGCACATAAAGTTTTCAGAGTACCCTGCTTTCAAGCACTCGGGCATGTATTATCGTATCTTTTTAATAGAGCTTAGACATAATTTGTTGGTTGTAAATTTACTAAAGTTGGAAATGTTGACCGTTAAGAATTGGTCAATTCTGGTTGTCTTTTATCTTAAGAATCGTCAAATAATTTCTTTTCATGTAAATGGGTCATATTAGGTTTTACATAAATCTCTAAATTATATCAGTTGCATAAGCCACATTAATTATTTTTCCATTACAAGTCGTTAAAGAGCCTCTTCTATCTCCAATCTATGATTGGTTGCATCAAGCAGCTATCGTTTTTTCGCCAAGAACACTAGATGTTTGCAATGTCGTACAGACCCGACAAATGGGTCAACCCAACCTTGCCTGAACCTTTTCGACATGTTATTCAACACACCCATAGTTGAGGATGTTTGCTGATTCTCTCGACAGTTTCCACATAAATGCAAGTATAACCACTGAATGCCTTTGAGATCCTCAATGAGAGAGGTAACTAATACGGGTTAGAACTGAATTAACTACATTGTTCAATATCCCTACGCTGCATGTGATCGAGGGTATATGAAATTACTCACCTGAAACATTTTGGTTGCATAATGGATCTGTTGTTAATATATATATATATATGTGGATATTATTTTTATTTGTGAAACCGCGTGTTTACGCGGGTATTAACCTAGTAACGTGATAAAGGTATTCATAATCACCATCTCACATAGTGATAGTAAAGGAGTAAAGGCATTCATTATCAATATCCCACCGTAACGTGTGGGTTGGTATTAACTCGGACGTGCCGTTTCATTTTGCTCCTAAACCTATTCGTTTTAAGAAACACACCGTATGGTGGGGATTTGCAATTGACGAAATTGACGGTTCAATAGAAATTAAAGAAAGAAGAAGTGGCGTTTCAAAAGCCACACCGATACATAGTTAAAATATGTGACGATTTGTGTACTTATTACTTATATGTACTATTGTTTGGGTAATAAAATTTCCACTAACAAAAAGCAGTCCATTCCGTTTATATTATGTTTTTCATTCGTTTACCATTTTATTTACTATGAGTTTTAATAGTTAAGTTATAAGAGTTTTAAGTAAGATATATTACTTACATGTCATACAAAACCAAACTAAATCAGATTACTAAAATCTAATTGGACTATATACAATGTAGTAGCCATCTTTTACCTAAGAATTTTTCTATATAGTCCATTAATCTTTCATTTATTCTTGCCTTTTATTTTCTTTCACCTTGATTTTTTCATAATCAAGTTATTCATAATTAACACCCACCGCAACGCACGGGTTAGTGTCAACTCGTTCCTTTACAATTAGATCCGGACAAGAGCAAACCCAGATCTATGTGTGTGCTCTTTCTTTTATATGTGTATATATATATGTATTTGTAAATGCTAGAACACGTTAATTGAAAGTGTGTGTGTTATAGCAGCATTAACTATACTATAAATATCCTCTCCCTAGCCCAGTTGGTCCCATGTGGTTGGGCTTGTGTCTTCCTTTGGGAGGTCACAGGTTCGAAACCCGGCTGCGGCATTTCGGGGGGAGGACGTCCCAATGATAGATCGTTCCTACTGAGGCATGGTGCGGTCTTGAGGGCAACCCGGTTTTACCCAGCTGTTACCCCAGCGAGTCTCTCGTGTGGGGGCAGTATGGTTTCCGGGCGAAGGTCAGCTTGCGCAACGGCTGGGGCCCGATCAAACATCGTGTCCGGAAGAGCGGGGCTGACGGGGGATTGTCTTCGACATGAACCCGGCAGGGCCGGCTCAACCATTTTGGTGGCCTAAGGCGAATTAAAATCTTGTGGCCTTTTTCCCAAAAAAATGTATGTAATTGAAAGTTAAACTTGAAGGGTCCAAGTGTAATTATTTAAAAGATTGTGTTAAAATTTAAAAACAAGAAAAAAAAATGCTGAGCCAAGGATTCGAACCGGGGTCTCACCAACATCCATACATACATAAAACCAGTACACTACCAACCATCAATATGTTGATAACACACACCCTAAATCTTTTATAAATGGACTGTGGTTTCATCAAATTGTGGAGGCCCTATAGTTTTGGTGGCCCAAGGCCCAAGCCTCATTTGGCTTACCCTTGGGCCGGCCCTGGAACCCGGTGACCAATAGGTCCTGTACATAAAAAGTCACCGTTCAAAAAAAAAAAAAAAAACTATACTATAAATGTCTTTTCAAAAAAAAAAAAAAAAAACTATACTATACTATAAATGCTAGAACACGTTAATTGAAAGTATGTGTGTTGTAGCAGCATTAACTACACCAGTATTTATATAAGTTAGGAAGATCCATGTGTCGTGGTCAACAAATACAGCCTATAACCTATGTGGGTAAGTAAACTAATTAAGAGGCCAGGCCAGGCCAGGCCAGGCCAGGCTATCTATTTGTCTTTATATTTATACCAATACTTGTAGGAACGCTAAATTGAAAAACAAAGAGCATGAAAGAGACACACGATGAAACGAGCTCCGCCCCAAGAGCAGCATCACCTGCTCCACCCCACTCAGCATCATTATCATTTAGTCAGACACCAAGACACCCACATGCCACAACTTTATCAAACACGCCGCCAGTGGTTTCTGCGCCAGTTTCGCAGTTTCTGGGGACACCGGACCGCCCTGTCACAGTGCCGGCTAGCGGTGCCCGAACGCCTATTAGGTCTAGAAATTTAACTCCCAAATTCTTAACACCTTTAGCAAGCCCCCTTAGAAAGGCACTACACCTCACCAAGCTAGACCCACATGATGCCTGGCTGCCCATCACACAATCAAGAAATGGAAACGCTTACTATGCTGCCTTCCATACACTTTGTTCTGGAATTGGCATTCAAGCACTTATTCTTCCTTTCGCCTTCACTTTTCTTGGCTGGTAACTAGTCTTTTTCTTTTCTTTCTACTTTTATATTAAAATCTTTTATTAACTATAAAAACCCTGTTTATATAAATATTTTTATGTCAACACATTAATTAAAAAGAAATAAAACCACAAAGTATTTTCAAAAGACTACCCACGTATTGTAAATATAATAGAATTTGGTTAAAAATAATAAGTTAATCAACACGGTGGAATGCTATTAATACTCTTTCAAGAGACACGGTGTGGTCGTAAGGTGGATCATCTTTGTCCAAGAGATGGAAGGTTTATCCAGAGGCGTCTTTAAAAATTCACGTACCATGTTCGAGCTCGAAAAACTGTGTCCTTCCGTAATGTTTTATTATTATTTTAAAAAAATCAAATTAGTATTTGGCTCAGTTAACCTAATGCCAAGTGGGGTAAATTCTAAACCACAAAATGATTTGTAAATGGGCCTATATTGGAATTGGTATGTGTTTACTATTTAAAAAATAACATATATATATATATATATATATATATAGGGTGGGGTTCGGGTACAAAGTCTATTTTTCCTACAAAGCGTACAAAGTCATAAAACACCACAATTTCAGCCATAAAACACAATCAAAACCCGCAAATAACAAAGTGAAGATCACTAAAACACAATATCAAAACCCTACCAGTCCATAAAAACTTCAAACACACCATCGTAGAACTATGAATATAAAACACAACATGATAATCAATATAAAACACACTAATGTTAGTCATTCCATAATCAACGTCTTATCATCCAAAACACAACATAAAACTCACAAATATGGCGTTTTAGTAATCCCCACTTTGTTATTTGTGGGGTTTTGAGTGTGTTTTATAGCTGAAATTGTGGTGTTTTATGACTTTGTACACTTTGTGGGAAAAATAGACTTTGTAACCAACTCCCACCCTATATATATATATCGATTTTTTTAAAATCGTGTGCCCCTCGAAATCTCGGGCCTTGTGCGGAGGTCCTCGGGCACACCATTATAGCCGCCTATGGGTTCACCTACAAGGTACAATGTTGTAAAACAAGATTTAGGAGATCGAATAATGGATACAAGGTAGGTTGTGGATGCGATTTTCTTCAATTCCGCCTACTTATTAGGAATCGATCAAACTCGGTGACCCTCGGCTAGAATGGTGAGGTATAGTTTTTTTTTTTTTTTTTTTTTTTTTTTTTGCGGGGTGGGTGGGGGGTTTAGGTTTTTGGGTGGTGGTGGGGTGGGGGTGGGTGTTTAGGTTTTTGGTGGTGATGTAGTGTGTTTAGTTTTAGGTTATTGGACACTTGTCACTCTATAAATCCTTCTTACAACTTCTTACAATTAGAAGCCTTTGTAGAATAACTTGACCCTACTTACTGATATTCATGTATTTTCTTATAAATATTAGTAAACTTATGATATTTAACATATATAATTACGGAACTAGTTTCTTTATAACTTACCATGTCCGAGTACTTCCTGGATACTCTCCGCCTATACTGAGTACTCGCAATTCTCTAGCAGAACGCCCTGAAAACACCTAGCAACTTCCGCAACCATGACAAGGTGCATATGAGTTTTTAGAAGTTGGTTAGTTGCCATTAAACACACTACTAATAACTTATTTTGACTCAAAGCAGGATGATGTTAGGTGTAATAATCGATACAGTTATTTACTTATTTAAAACATATATACATTAATAAAAAATTAATAACAATTAAATTACACGTGAAATTGTGTTAACCTTTTCTTTTAGAACGACAAACTCACACACTCATTATTCATAATCTTAAAGCTACACATATTTATTCAAGTAGTAAAACTCCCACCAAATAGAAAGAAACACCACGATCTACTCTTTTAACACAAGTGGATGTGTGTTTTCAACTTTTCTATTTTTTAAATCACAAAATAAGCGTAATCTAGTTTATTATTTACAATAATAATTGAATACATTAAGAATAATAATTGAATACATAAGAAAAGTATAGATTTTCGTATTCCAAGTTCACCTTTTAAATAGAAGTTGATCAACGAGACGTCAGACTCACCTCGAGATTTTTGTATTCCCGACCTGTAGAGCTCCACTTCGAGATTTTTCTACTTTTAGGTAGTTTAAGAAAATAATAAGGGGCTGTTTGGTAGCCTCTGAATGGTCATTAAGAGGTTACCTCTTAATGGAACCATTAAGAATTTTATCAATGAGAAGGTAGAAGAATGTGACATGTGATGATTTACTATTCAGAGGTTACCTCTTAACCATTCAGATTTGAGGTTACCTCTTATTCATTCAGAGGTTTTAAACCATTAAGAGGTAACATCTGAATGGTCATTAAGAGGCTACCAAACAGCCCCTAAGTGTTTTATATGCACTTTTTTGGTTTCTAGGCAACCCGTTATGAGGAAGGGGATTCAAAATCCACTTCTTGAGCGAACAAACTAAACAATACTGATCTTCTTTCTATTTCTTTGGTAATTTATTTAAAATATAATTAGTGGCGGAGCTTGAACGAAATCTCAGTGAGGCCGGACTCTCAAACCTTACATCGGTGAGGGCCGGACTCTTAAAAATATCCAATATTTTACACTAACAAAGCAAATTTTCGGTAAAATTAACACTACGAGTAAAAAATCGGTGAGAGCCAGGTAAAAGCTTCGCCCATGCGTATAATTTTTTTTTTTGTAGTATTTAACAGTTAAAAAACAAATAAGTACACAATTTTTTTTTTGTTTTTTTTTAATATAATTTTTTTTAAAAACTAAGTTTTTTTTTTTAAATAATGTATTGATTATATTCACAAGACATACTTAGAACTCGGCTTATAACGAAGTTTAAATGGTAGTGTTGTAGAGAATGAAATTCAAAAAAATTGTGCATTTTGAATCCTCTTTTTTTTCTTAAGTTAAAAGTTGTAGGTTGTTAGGCTAACCGGTATGGTTGTCCACAAAAGCCTCCTTTACAACCCTCGTCACTACACTCAACAGAGCCCTTAAGTGTTATTAGAAAATAAAAGTAAGATAAAATCAATGGTTGCCACTACAAGAGGTAGGCTTTGAGTCCTGCTTCCTCAACACGTGATAAAAAGGGATTGTCTAGAAAACTTAACACTTTTAAAACATTCTATAAATAAACTTTTTTAAAGCTCCAACAAATAAAAAAAAGGGAAATTGGTCTGTAATAATCTCAGCTAGACCTTATTGGCCACTAATAATCCCACCTCAGAATATTCCCCCCCCACTAGTCCCACCTTTCACCTATTTTTCTTACAATGGCCCCCCCGTTAAAAAAACTTAATGGAGTTAAGCTTTTTTCCAAATTACAAACAAATTTTTTAGGGCTTTTGATTAGAACGACGATACGAGTCCATTGATGTAAAACTTGCCTCGAAATGCTGCTCCAAACGATGAAAACGGCGCTTCAATTCGGGTGTTTAAATTTCCAATTAACCAAAATCAAGTCACTTGGAGCACCATTTCGAAGTAAGTTTTACATCAATGTACTCGTATCATCGTTCTGATCAAAAGGCCTAAAAATCTGTTTGTAATTTGGAAAAAAGCTTAACTGCGTTAAGTTTTTTTTAACGGGGGACCATTGTAGGAAAAATAGGTGAAATGTGGGACTGGTGGGGGGAACATTCTGAGGTGGGATTATTAATGGCTAATAAAGTCTAGGTGTGATTATTACAGGCCAGTTCCCCTAAAAAAATTAGGTCCATCTCTATATGTACAAGTTATTTATGAATTAAAACCTATGAACGGTAATTAGGTTTGGATGTATTGTTGTAAAAAAACAAATATAAATTTTTCAATGTTACAGGATATGGGGTATAATATCGTTAATTTTAGCGTTCATATGGCAACTCTACACTCTATACTTGTTAGTGAACCTCCACGAATCAATAGAAACTGGTGTCCGATACAGCAGATACATGCAATTGGCAAATGCAGCCTTTGGTAAGCAATTCAAGTCTTTTGGACCAGTAAAGTTCTGGATTATAACCTTGTATTTCAGGTGAAAGATTAGGCAACACCCTAGCCAAAGTACAAATTATGTATCTCTCCCAAGGAACTTGCATAGCACTAATCATCATTGGTGGATCTACCTCAAAATTGTTCATGCAAATCGTGTGTCGTGATTCATCATGCGAAGCGGAGACGTTGACGACAACAGAATGGTACTTGGTGTTCACATGTGGAGCAATTCTCCTTTCTCAGTTGCCAAACTTGAACTCAATTGCTGGGGTTTCAATGGTTGGCGCATTCACTGCTGTCGGGTATTGTACACTTATATGGGCGGTATCAATGGCTAAAGGTAAAGTATCGAACGTGTCTTATGACACGATTAAGGCTACATCGGAAATTTCTAGTGTTTTCAACATTTTCAACGCCCTTGGTATCGTTGGTTTCGCATTTAGAGGACACAATCTTATACTTGAAATACAGGTAATTATTTTTTTAACTAATGCTATTTGGACACTCGTGATAAATAAGATGTATATAAATTAGTTATTGAAAACTCCTACTTTCTTAGATTGTTTTGTATTTGATCTTTCTCATATATGTATATGTATATGTATATGTATATATATATATATATATATATAAAGTGTGGGGTTCTATAGTGAACACTACTGTATTTACGAACTGAGTGAACAAATCCTGACCATTGATTTACACACGTGTATGGCTAGGATTTGATCATCAAATCGTAAAATACCGTATATTTCATCATCAAATCTTGACCATTGATTTACACACATGTATGGCCAGGATTAGTTCGCTCAGTTCGCAAATACACTAGTGTTCACTCTTGAACCTAATCCTATATATATATATATATGGGGTGAGGTTCTAGAGTGAACATTAGTGTATTTGTGAACTGAGTGAACAAATCATGGCCATTGATTTACATCATCAAATCGTAAAATACACTAGTGTATTTTCATCGTCAAATCCTGATCAAATATTAACCATTGATTTACAATTGTGTATTAATAATCAAGGGCTAGGATAAGTTCACACAGTTCACTATCAGGTGAGTTGTTCACAAATGAACCTAAACACACACACACACACACATATATATATATATATAGGACAAATATCCGTTAGGAACCACCCTTTATTGCGAGAACCAATGTGAACACAACCAAAAATGCCTAAAAATAGCTAAAAAACACAAAAAAAAATTTAATATTTTTTTATAAAAAAATCGCTACTTTTAGTAGCAAAAAAAAAAAAAATTTTTTTGCTACTAAAAGTAGCGATTTTAACATAAAAAAATATTAAAAAAAATATAGATTTTTTTTATTTTTTTAGATTTTTTTAAAGATTTTTTTTAGGTTTTTTGGGGGTTTAGTTTTTTAGCATTTTAGCTGGGGGGGGGGGGGGGGGTTAGGTTTTTTTTAGGTTTTTTTTGGGTTTTAGTTTTTAGCATTTAACTTGGGGGGGGGGGGGGTTAGGTTTTTTTAGGTTTTTTTTTTTTAGCTATTTTAGGTTGTGTTCACATTGGTTCTCGCGGTTCTCGCATGAACCTTACGCTATATATATAGGGTGAAGATCATTTATGAACCACAATTTATAGCGAGAACCAGTGTGAAGACAACCAAAACAATTTAAAAAAACTTAAAAACACACAATTTTTTTGTTAAAAATATTCCATTAAAATTGCAACTTGTTATTAATATTTTTTTTTATACAATGTCACGATTTAACTGTAAAAATAAAAAATAAAAATAAAAACATTTTTAGCATTTAGTTTTTGGGTTTAGCTTTAGGGTTTAGTTTTTCGCATTTAGATTGGATGGGGGTGGGGTGGGAGTTTAAGCTTGGGGGGGGGGGGGGGGGGGTGAGGGTGGGGGATTCGTTTTTTTTAGGTTTTTAGGGGTAGGGTGTTAGGTTTTTAGGGGGGTTTTTGGTGGGGTATAGTTTATTTTGTTTGTGTTCACATTGGTTCTCATGATATATATATATAATATATATATATATATATATATATATATATATATATATATACACACACACACACACACGTTTATATTATCAATCTTTTAAGAATTAATTACTGTTTTCGTCCCTGTGGTTTGTCAAAAATCACTATTTCAGTCCATTAGTTTAAAAATTGCGATTTCAGTCCCTGTAGTTTTCACTTTCGTAACCATTTCAGTTCAGTCTCCTAACACTGTCTATTTTACCGTTAAGTTTTTAATGAAATACCTAAATTACTTAATTAAATATGGACTTATATGATTTTTATTATTGGATTTATATGATTTTATTGTTGTATGACATATGGACTTAAATTGGATTGTAGGGTTCGACCCACCATGACTTCAGTAGAAGTAGAAGTCTGACACTAATTTTTACATATATGGTTCCAAAATTTTAATTTTGGATTTAGAATGAGAAAATGTCCAGGTAAGTATTATTTTTCAAAGTTATTATGTTAATTGATGTTGCTAGGAAACTTTTGCCGGAAATGAGAGCAGAGATGGACTGGGGTGGGGTAGCGTAGCGTGTGGTTGTGTTTTAACAATTGGGTCCTAAGAATACAATCTTTTAAATTTACGTGGTTTTTTTTATTTAATTAACACAAGGGTAATTTAGGTATTTCATTAAAAACTTAACGGTAAAATAGACGGTGTTAGGAGACTGGACTAAAATGGTTACGAAAGTGAAAGCATAGGGACTGAAATAGTGATTTTTTGACAAACCACAGGGACGAAAACAGTAATTAACTCATTTAGATATCTTTCTGTTTTTTATTAATAAGGGCATTATGGTTAATTCACCTATACTTAACAGAATAAATAGATGGGGTTAACGGAGGTGGACTGAAATGGTTACGAAAGTGAAAACCACAGGGACTGAAATCGCAATTTTTAAACTAATTGACTGAAATAGTGATTTTTGACAAACCACAGGGACGAAAATAGTAATTAACTCATCTTTTAACTATACATATATGTACATCTATGTTTGAGGGGAAGAATTTAGGGTTTAGCATTAGTATATATGAACCTTTCAATATATATATAGGGAGGAGATCATGCGAGAACCACCCTTATTGCGAGAACCGCGAGAACCAATGTGAACACAACCTAAAATAGCTAAAAAAACCTAACCCCCCCAAGCTAAATGCTAAAAACTAAAACCCCCAAAAAACCCTAAAAAAAAACCTAACCCCCCCCCCCCAAAAAAAAAAAACCTAAACCCCCCTCCCCCACCACCCAAAAACCTAACCCCCCCCCCCCCCCAAGCTAAAATGTTAAAAACTAAACCCCCAAAAAACCTAAAAAAATTTAAAAAAATCTAAATTTTTTTTATTTTTTTATTTTTTTATGCTCAAATCGCTACTTTTAGTGGCCAAAAAAAAAATTTTTAAAATTTTTTTTTTTTCCTTCGAAAAGTAGCGATTTTTATATAAAAAATATTAAAAAAAAAATTTGTGTGATTTTTAGCTATTTTTAGGCATTTTTGGTTGTGTTCACATTGGTTCTCGCGGTTCTCGCAATATGAGGTGGTTCTCGCATATATGTGTGTGTGTGTGTGTGAGTTCATTGGGGAACACTAAAAAAAATGGGGAACAGTGGGGAACCGACTCAAACGAACTCCGATTGGACTCATTCCAGCGGCGTTGGAAGCGGCTCGTCAAACCCTAACTAGGATCTTCTAACCCTAAATCCTAAATCATAACCCCTAAACCCTAAATATATTAAGGTTTGGCTTTTAGGGTTTAGTTTTAGGGTTTAGGGTTTTAGGGTTTAGCTTTAGGGTTTAGGGTTCATCTTTAGGGTTTAGCTTAAGGTTTTAGCTTTAGCGTTTAGCTTTAGGTTTAGCCTTTAGGGTATAGCTTTTAGGATTTATAGTTTAGATTTTACGGTTTAGCTTAGCTTTTAGCCTTATTTTTAGCTTTAGGGTTTAGAGTTTTGGAGTTAGGATTTAGGGTTTAGAGATCCTAGTTAGGGTTCGACGAGTCGGTTCCAATGCCGCTGGAATGAGTACAATCGGAGTTCGTTTGTGTCGGTTCCTCGCTTTTTTAGTGTTCACCAATGAACATTCCCCTATGGGATGTATCATGAGAAAACAACTCATCTTGATGAGAAAACTAAAAAACTACATCAAAACCTCTAAAAAGTTAGGGAAGGAGGCTTTAATAAAAGAGGGGTAAAATTGGGAAAAAAAAAAATTTTAAACATTTCTAATTTCTCCATAGGTTATCATTTTTTAAAAGTGGCACCATAAGATCATACTTTTTTATCTTTCATTCGAGTATATCTTTTATGACGTAAAACAAAAAGATTTAAAGTGTCCTATTTTTTTCAATACTACTATTTATTTCTACACATGTGCAACATTACGAAAAATCTAAACCCCCCAACCCCCCCCCCCCAAATACCTAAACCCCCAAACCTCACCCCCTCACTTAAAAAAAAAAAAAAAAAAAAAAAAAAAAAAAAAAAAAAAAAAAAAAAAACCCTAACCCCCCAACCCCCTTAAAACCTAAACCCCCACCCCATCCCTAAAAAAACTAAAACTAAACTTAAACCCCACGAAAACCTATCCCCCCCCCCCCCTCAAAAAAAAAATTAAACCCCCCACCCCACTTAAAAACTAAACCCGAATCCTAAACCCCCCAAATACCTAAACTTGAAAGCTAAACTAAATCCAGAACCTAAACCTTAACGCTAAATTACATGTTATGTTGCACATGTGCACTACTATAATAATGGTATTGAAAAAAAGATGACACGTTAAATCTTTTGTTTGTGTCGAAAAATATGCTCGAATATACTCAAATGAAAGATAAGAAAATTTATGAACTTATGGTGCAATTTTTTAAAAAAAATAATACCACATGAAGAAGATAGAAATGTTTGAAAAGTTGCATATTTTTTCCCAATTTTGTCACTCCTTCATTAAAAGTCTCACCCCCTCCTTTTAGTGGTTTTGAGTGAGTTTTTTTTTGTTTTCTCACATCTAAGTAGCTTTCTCGTTATCGTCTACCTAAATATATATATATATGGGTTAGTTAACGTGGGGGAGGTTCATTTGAGAAGAAAATTAAATTGAGAAGAAAAAGAACAAAGGGTATAATTGTAAAAAAAACTAAATAGTTTTTCTCTTATCTCATTTATTATCATCTTTGACTAATTAATTAGTCATAAAGACTACCATCATGTACACTAAAATTTTTGTCTACACATATTAAAATTTATCCTACACGTTTTGAAATTTATCCTACACATATTGAAATTTATCCTACACAGCTCGTAATTCATCCTACGCACCTTGTAATTTATCTTACACTTTAAATTATTATTTTTTCTTCTTTGAAAAAATATATTTTTTTGAAAAATAAGTTACAAATTTAATGTAGTTTGCTATTAAAAAGGAAGACTACCAATTAATATTCTATCTAAGTTTACCAATATACCCTTACACTAATATTAAATACAAAAATTAAATGAAGTATATGAAGCATTCTTATTGGTTGAAATTTCTTCTTTTTTATTCTTACAAAAATTTTCTTCTCATTTGAACTCTCCACTAGTTAACGTACAATTGTCCTTAACGGACGATGCGTACGGGATGAAAATATAACATGCAGATTTTAGGTTATAACATGCGGATTTTATGACTAACACCTGATGTTTTATAAAATGCGGATTTTAAGCTATAACATGCGGATTTTATGACTTACACGTGATGCTTTATAACATGCGGATTTATGGTTTTCCACATGCGGATTTATAGTTTTTGAGGTTTATAACGTGCGGAATTCTCATCGTTATTATGGTTAATAATAATATTATAATAAAAATATTTATTGATACTATTACTATTGTTATTATTATTATTATTATTGTTAATATAAGAGAAAAATGTCTGAATAGTCCTTGTCGTTTGGTGAAATTTCACCTTTAGTCCATACTTTTTTAAAATTACATCTATAGTCCCTAATGTTTGTACACTCGTTTCTCGGATAGTCTCAAACGTAGATGTAATTTAATTTTTAGTTTTAAGTGGATGTAAATTGACTAAAATACCCTTTATATTAAGAAACTAATAAATCAAACATTAAAAGGAAATTACTAATAGGTCATAGGTTCGATCCTCACAAAGGAGGTTTTCCCATATTTATTGGGTTTCCTTCTGAATTGGTGTATAGACATTATGCCTAGTGGAGATGAGTATGATTGGGTGGTTTCGCTGGTAGCACGATAATACTTAAGTGGTTTGTCAATGATCCAAATTTAATGTTTAAAAAGGAAATTACAAATATGAGGGACCCACCTCTACCACCCTACCCCACCCTTTTTCTCTCTTTCCTCTTTCTCTGTCGCACCTCTCATCTTCTTTCTTGTTTTTTCTCTTTCTCAGCCATACAACTCTTGAAAACAAAACTTCTTCTACTCGACTTTTGTTAAACCATAACTAAAGGTGGAGGAAGGGGTTTTGTTATTTCGACGAAGTGGTTTTGCGGGTGGATAATGGTGAAGAAGGTGGTGGTTCCAGTTAGAGATGCGACGGAAGGTAGAAGGTTATAGGTCCGTGTAGAACGTCGGATATGATGGTCGTTTGAGTTGGTGTTTGGTCTAGAGGTGTCAGTTGGGTGAGAAGTAGGTGGTTCAGTCATGTGGCGACAGGTTGAACCGGTGTTCGTGGTTGGAGGTGGTCAGGTGGGTGATGATGGGGAGGATGCAGAGGTTTACGGATGTTGAACGTCGGCAGACGGCATATGCAGATCCGGCCAGTCATCTGAATATCAAAATCCTGTCAAATCGACTCGCTATTGTCGTCATCTGAACATTTGCAATGGTTTAAATATTATAATTATAACTTGTAACAAAAATTTATCTCATCCTCCGATCGATTAAACTTGCACAATATTGACAAAATCACATTAACATTGCTTAAATTGTTGTTCAATCGTTTTCATTTTAAAACATTTTTGTGGGTTAGGGACTATCCGAGAAACGAGCATACAAACGTTAGGGACTATAGGTAGGGCTGTAAACGAACCTAATGCTCAGCGAACAGTTTGTGAATCGTTCAGCGGGAAGTTCGTTTATGTCTATTGAATTAGCTAACGAACGAACATGAACAAAAAAATTCGTTCGGTTAGCTTAGCGAGCAAACATGAACAAATGTATCGTTCGTTCGACTGCGTTTGTGAACGTTCAGTTACGTTCGTTTGATTATACTAAAGGAATAATAAACCTTTTATCTAAACTTATTAAAAACTTGAAACATTGTTTATTTCTAAGTTAGCAAAAATTTGGATATTCAAGACATATTTTGGGATAATTATGTCTAAGTTAGTTAAACTTTGAATAGTGATGTCTAAGTTAGTTAAACTTAATTCATTGTTCGGTGGTTGTAGTAGACTTCTTGTGTTTTGATTTATCATTTGATGGTTGTACTTAACTACTTATGTCCAATGTTTAAGGTTAACATTGTTTTTATTTGTTTTTTTCAAGTTAAATGTTCCTTTACGTTCGTTTTTATTCGTTTGTGTTCGAGATCGATGCTCACGAACTGTTCTGAACAACTAAATTTCCTTAACGAACGAGCACGAACATGAACTTATGTTCTCGGTATGCGTTCGCGAACATGTTAATTTCCTTAACGAATGAACATGAACATGGCCTTGTTCGTGTTCGTTCGGTTCAATTAGAGCCCTAACTATAGGTGTAATTTTAGAAAGGTGAAGACTAAAGACGAAATTTCACCAAACCACAGGGACTATTAGTTTGCTTAATATAACAATGATGATAATATAATCATTGTTATAAACACGGGGTAAATAGGCATTTTCAACTATTTAACATATATATACGTATGCATTAGAATTCAAACCCCTATGTGTATTGCTATAACTTTGATGTAAAGACTAGGTTACAAATGATCCTGTCAAGACACGGTTTCAATCAAAGTCGCCAAGCCTAGATTGATGTTAATTAGGTCTTTTAAAACATATTTTTTATGATTCGAAGTAATCTTATAATTTCAATGTAGGCTACAATGCCGTCGAGTGAGAAACATCCATCTCGAATTCCAATGTGGAAGGGTGTTAAAGCTTCGTATATTGTTATAGCTATGTGCTTGTTCCCCCTTGCAATTGGTGGCTTTTGGGCTTATGGCAATCTAGTAAGTTTTGGTAGTGGTATATACTATTTTTCAGGTAATATAACAAATTTTAACGATGTAAATAACTATTTTTTTGTCTTTGTTTTTGTAATTATAAGATTCCTTCAAATGGAATGTTGGTGGCATTGCTAATGTTCCATGCTACGGATCTAGCCAAGTCTATGCAAGGGCTAGTAAGCTTACTGGTTATCATCAATAGCCTTACTTCATTCCAAATATATGGGATGCCAATATTTGATGAGATGGAGTCAATGTTTGTGATAAGGTTCAAGAAGCCATGCCCATGGTGGCTCAGGGTGATCATGCGAGCTTTATTTGGGTTCATATCATTCTTTTTTGCAGTCGCATTTCCTTTCATGGGAGCTGTGGCTGGTTTGGTTGGAGGGATTGCTTTGCCTGTCACACTAGTATACCCATGCTTCATGTGGCTAAGGGTTAAAAAACCAAAACCTTATAGTCTCTCCTGGTGCTTAAATTGGGGACTAGGTGTTTTGGGAATGGTACTAAGTCTTATGGTGGTCATCGGAGGGCTTTATACAGTTTTTAGCACCGGTATAAAAGTTCAGTTTTTTAAACCGCAGTTAATGTAATGGATTTATCATTCGAATTTATTTTTATGTTCATTACGTTAAATTATCCATGAATGACACCAACAGTTAGTTATATAATTGGTTGTTATTTGGTTATAGGTAATTAACCTACGCCATACGCACACTTTCATGTTATTTAATAATGTTTATTTGATGGATTATTACATTTAGGACAGTGGCATTGGGTTTAAGATTTAGGGCATTCAACACCAAGCATATACCGATTGTTAGGGATGGAGGTTTTCTATGATTCGCTGGTGATGGTTGTCACAACTCCTGACCCCTCTCTGGGTGGGAGTCGTTGTGACAACCCTCAAATTTACATGTAACCGTACAATCTATTAATGTTAATTAAAGTACTTGATGACTGTGCTGAATCATTTAACTGCTCTCTGATTACTGTGTTATGCTTACATGAATTTGTTAACATACTAAAAGTATACAGAAAAGATTACTAAATAGTCCGGTATGCCTTTCTGAGTGTTGAAAATTAAAAACGTTACAAAAATATATATGTAGGATGCTTTACGGATTAATTAAGCAGTTTAACGGAACAATATCGAACCGAACAACCGGACACTACCCGAAACATAAAAATATTGTCAAACACATTATTTTTATTTTTCTGAGCTAGTAAGGGTCCCCGAACACCCTAACACACCTTATATTATATAACACACCTTCATGCACTAACTTAACAATTTAATCCTAACTAGTTCCCTAACCATTTAGTTGAAACCCAACCATACCCCCCCCCCCTCAAAATGAGGGTCACCCAAAGGGGTGACCCACTTCCTTTCTTTGATTATTTTATTCATGTATGTTGGATATCTTGAAAGCACATTACATGTTGGATCAAGAGGAAACATGGTCTATAAGTTTACTTGTAGGTTATGCATTTTATTTCATCAAACACACTCAACAAGCAAAACTCTCTCCTCCCTTCCACACCCCTCACGGCAGCCACCATCACCATACCACCACCACCACCACCACCACCATCCACTTCCATTCTAGCTATTTTACATACATACAAAGGTGTAGGGAGTCATACAAACAAGCTCGGTGCTTTCGGAAGTGCAAGAACCGCTCTAGATTTCTTTTATCCACCACTTTTACGCCTTGTTTCTCCCCTAGCCTTGTGCTAGTAGTAAGTGCTTCTAATCATCATCTTGTTCTTGTATTTGGTGGTTAATAGATGATTTAATGGTGAAAAATTGAGAAACACTAATGAACTTACATTAACCTTAAACATAAAGTGATAAAGGGTGGATAAAGAGAAGTTATGTGTGTAAATCATGTAGATCTTGTGTTGTTATGATTCTTGGTTGATTATCTGATGTTTTGCTGGATAATATTGATGTTTGATGTTGTTGTGATCACTAAACATGTTAACGGAATCAATCGAACACAATTTAGAAGGTTAAAAGCTGAAACAGTAGGCTGTTTGGTAATTACAGCCAACTTCTGTTGGCTGTAACAGAACCGTAACTTAATGAAAAATGTATTTTCTGAAGTCTAGGGTTATGTATTATGAAATACGGTTCTAATGGCACTGGAATCATAATTTTTGGACTTCGTTTACTATTTTTAAAGCGTCTTTTTGTAACAGCAGCTAGAGCTGCATTTTTCTGCTGAAAATATGCGTTTTGTTTTCTGTCATAACTTGAGTTCTGTGTAGAGTTAGATCATGAAACTTGTACTGTAGATGACAACTGATGTATTTGTAATTACCTCACTAGAATTTCGTAAATCGGACTTACGATGAATTTTTAATAAATTGTTCCGTGGACTGTGGTCAGAAAAGGATAAATCTGAGTTCAGTCCGGAAAATGAATTTTTATAAATTATTAGTAAGAGTTAATTACATAGTTAGTCCCTGTGGTTTGCACAAAATAACAAGTTTAGGTACTAATAGTTTCTGATAACATTCTAGGGTATTAACTTTTCATTTTGTAACGTTTGAGGGTATTAAGCTTATTTTTAGGCTTAAAATCACATTTTGTTAGTACCTAAGTATGTTATTTTGTGCAAACCACAGGGACTACCTATGTTATTACCTTAGAAGTTAATACCTCCAAACGTTACAAAATGAAAAGTTAATACCCTAGAAGGTGATTTTAAACTATTAGTACCTAAGTTTGTTATTTTGTGCAAACCACAGGGACTAACTATGTAATTAACTCTATTAGTAATGAACTGGACCCCGATATTTTTACACAATAAAATTTGGAATGCTTAAAACATTCTGTAAAAATTTGGGAATTTTTGGAATAAGTTAACTATTTTATTAGAATGTCCGAAAACAGCCCGGTTTTGAATATTTAAGCTGAAACGACAAAAGTTGTAATTTGCGTGTCTAGATGTCGAGTATGCTATCGGTGAATGATCTAACATCTTATATGTGTTATGTGTGTTATCGTATGTTTATTTATGAACGGGAATGGATGGGAAGTTTATATGGGCATAAACCGCCAAAGTAATGAATGTTATGTGATAGATACGTGTAGGAACTTTGTGCTCTAATTGAAAATCACTAAATGACTAATTGGTAATCATATTAGGACGTGATTGACCGACCTTGACTGTTAGCTATATTTGCGAGTCTAACCGAGCAAACCGAGGTGAGTTCACACCCTTACTAAGGCATGGGATTCCCGGTGGTTGGGAATGGGATTGAATAACTATTTATATTATCAACACTACTAGACTACCTACTACTATCCTCGGATTGAGAAGGGCACGTACGTAAAACCTACGTACATTCATACTTACTACTGTCCTTGGATTGAGAAGGGCACGTACGTAAAACCTACGTACACTCATACTTACTAATGTCCTCGGATTGAGAAGGGCACGTACGTAAAACCTACGTACACTCATACACATTCATACTTACTAATGTCCTCGGATTGAGAAGGGCACGTACGTAAAACCTACGTACACTCATACTTACTACTGTCCTCGGATTAAGAAGGGCACGTACGTAAAACCTACGTACACTCATACTTAACACCGTCCTCGGATTGGGAAGGACACTTATGGATACGCCTAGTCTAGTAACATACATAATGGGAAGCCCCCACTAAATATCGTAAAGGTTTGGGAATCAAGGATAATGGGTAATACATGGTTATGAAACGAACTTACGATTTCTGATACGAACTCATTAACTGAACAACCAACTGTAAACTCGCTCAACTTTGTTGTTGATTTGTTGTTACATGCCTTGCAGGTCGTTAGGTACTTATGGAGCTTGCGCGAGGAGGAGGTCGTTGTGGAATAGGGACTGTTATGTCCCGTGCCTAATAAATAAACTTTATGAACTTATGAACTTATGATTTGGATTTATGTTTTATGCTTCCGCTGTTAACCTAAAGTCGGTTACTTATCTTTTGGTCACCAATTGTATTGCGATTGGCTTTATTAACTTAAATTGCGTTGTTCAATATGATTGGTGGCTCGATCCTGGTCACGTCACGCCTCCAAGCGGTGACGCTACGCATGGTGGGTTTTGGGGGTGTGACAGATTGGTATCAGAGCCATTGGTTATAGCGAACTTGGTTTTAAAAAGGGGAAAGCTTTTTGATAAAACCAGACTATAACCTGGTACAGTGCTCAACGATCCACAACGACGCTTCGCTCCACGCGCAAGGCTCAACACTATAGGTGATATGTTTTATGTTTATATTATTACCTACTTGCTAGTTACATAGAACTTTGCTTATGGTATGCTTAGATGAACGTAGCAACTATTGATTGAAAACACATGTGTGCTTACTCTCTTCTGTCATCGCACTTTCGCGAACCTCTCTCACTCATGTTTTCCTCTGACATGAAGATCATGAGTGGACGCGTTAACCTAACTCAAGCCCAGTTGGCGGCTTTGATCACGGAACAAGTTACTGCAGCGTTCGCAGCTACCCTGGCAGGAGGTCAGAACGCTCAGCCACCAGTATGCACGTTCAAGACTTTTATGGACTGTCGTCCTAGTACTTTCAGTGGCACTGAAGGGGCCGTTGGACTCCTCCACTGGTTCGAGAAGCTCGAGTCGGCTTCGAAATGTGTGAATACCCTGAGGATCGTAGGGTAAAGTATGCTACTGGTACTCTTGAAGGGGTAGCGCTCACGTGGTGGAACGCTCAGGTTCAGCTGCTGGGGTTGGTTGCTGCTAATGCCACCCCATGGAATGACTTCAATGAACTGATCAAGGAAGAGTACTGCAGTCGTGATGACATCCACAAACTAGAGGTGGAATTTTTCAATCTGAAGATGACGGGGTCTGAGATTGAGGCGTATACTAAGAGGTTGAATGAACTGGCCATCCTGTGCCCTACTATGGTGGACCCTCCCATCAAACGTATTGAGCTTTACCTCAAGGGCCTTGTACCCGAGATTCAGAGTCACGTGACTTCGGCTAACCTGGGTACCATTCAACAAATCATCAAGTTGTCTCACCGTCTCACCGACCAGGCAGTGGAACAAAACAGATTACCCAAGCGTATTGGTACTGCTACTACTGATACCCCCAATGATCACAAGCGAAAATGGGATGGAAATTCGGGCAAAGGCTCTACCTCTGTTCAGTCTCAGTCTCAGCAACGAAGGACTGAGGACCATAGGAGCCCTGGTCAGCACTCTTCTGGTAGTCAAGAGCAGGGTGGATTTCGAGGAAACCACCCAAAGTGCAACAAATGCAACAGACACCACAGTGGTCTGTGCAACAAGGGACGCTGTCAGAGGTGTCTCAAGATGGGTCATGAAGCCAAGGATTGCAGGAGCCCACGACCTACGAATCAGAATCGTCAGCAGCAACAGCAAGCACCGCAGAATCAGCAACAGCAACAGGGCAACAAGGGATGCTTTCAGTGTGGTGCTGAAGATCACTTCAAGAGACACTGCCCGCAGTTAAATCAGAATCAGAATCATAACCAAGGAAATGGGAACAATAATGGGGGCAACAATGGAGGAAACAATGATGGCAACGGTGCCAGGGGTCGAGTGTTCCTGATTGGTCAGGGTGACGCAAGGAATGATCCTAACGTAGTGATGGGTAAGTTCCTTCTCGACGACTTTTATGTTACTGTTTTATTTGATTCGGGTGCCGATACCTATTATGTGTCTCTAAAAGTTAGTCAAATGCTTAAGCGCACTCCAACATTTCTGATCCCCAAACACACAGTAGAGCTAGCAAACGGTAAAAGTCTCGAGGCCACGCACGTAATCAAAGGTTGTAACCTCGTCTTAGCTGGTCAGACCTTCTCTATCGATCTTATTCCTATCCCACTGGGTAGTTTCGACGTCGTTATTGGGATGGATTGGCTATCTCATCATCAAGCGGAGATTGTTTGCAAGGAGAAGATCGTCCGCATTCCTCGTTCTGGTGAAGAACCTCTCATGATTCATGGCGACAAGAGTGGTGCTGTCGTAGGCATTATCTCTTTCCTTAAGGCCCAGAAGTGTTTGCGAAAGGGCCACACTGCCATTCTAGCACTCGTTACTGACACATCAACGGAAGAGAAGAGAATTGAAGACATACCTATTGTACGTGATTTTCCTGAGGTATTTCCTGAGGAATTACCTGGTCTTCCGCCTCATCGCCAAGTTGAGTTTCAAATCGAGCTAGCTCCTGGAGCAGCACCAGTAGCTCGAGCACCTTATCGTCTAGCTCCGTCAGAACTTGAAGAACTGTCCACGCAATTACAAGAACTCTTGGAAAAGGGTTTCATACGTCCTAGCTCTTCGCCATGGGGAGCTCCAGTGTTATTCGTAAAGAAGAAAGACGGTACCTTCAGAATGTGTATTGACTATCGCGAACTTAACAAGGTGACCGTGAAGAATCGTTATCCTCTTCCACGTATTGACGACTTGTTCGACCAGTTGCAAGGGTCGAGCTATTACTCCAAGATTGATTTGAGATCGGGATACCATCAGCTGAGAGTCCGAGATGAGGACGTCTCCAAAACAGCATTCAGAACTCGTTACGGCCATTACGAGTTTCTGGTTATGCCATTCGGGCTGACGAATGCACCAGCGGTCTTCATGGATCTCATGAACCGAGTATGCAAACCTTACCTGGATAAGTTCGTTATTGTGTTCATCGACGATATCCTGATCTATTCTAAGAGTCAGGAGGAACACGAGCAGCATCTACGACTTATGCTGGAACTTCTTCGAAAAGAGCAGTTGTATGCCAAATTTTTGAAATGTGACATCTGGCTTCACGAAGTCCACTTTCTAGGCCATGTGGTAAACAAGGATGGAATTCATGTGGATCCATCTAAGGTTGAATCGATCAAGAACTGGCCTGCACCCCGCACACCAACATAAATCCGCCAATTCTTGGGTTTGGCAGGATATTACAGAAGGTTTATAAAGGATTTCTCCAAGATTGCGCAACCTCTCACTTCACTGACTCAGAAGGGTGTCACCTATCGTTGGGGTGATGCACAGGAGTCCCATTTCAACACTTGAAGGATAGACTTTGTAGCGCGCCTATCCTTTCATTGCCTGAAGGCACAGAAGATTTTGTGGTTTATTGCGACGCTTCCATCCAAGGACTTGGTTGCGTATTGATGCAACGTGACAAGGTCATTGCCTACGCATCGCGCCAACTTAAGGTTCACGAAAGGAACTACACTACGCACGACTTGGAATTGGGAGCAGTTGTTTTCGCACTTAAGATATGGAGACATTACCTGTATGGTACCAAGTACACCATTTACACCGATCACAGGAGTCTCGAGCATATCTTCAAGCAAAAGGAGTTAAACATGCGTCAACGCCGATGGGTTAAGCTCTTGAACGATTATGAATGCGCTATCAAATATCATCCGGGCAAGGCATTGTTGTGGCCGACGCCCTCAGTCGAAAGGATACTATACCAAAGCGTGTACGTGCTTTACAGCTTACCATCCAATCCAACCTCCCCTCTCAGATTCGCGATGCTCAGGTCGAAGCATTGAAAGCAGAGAACATCAGGGCTGAATCCCTATGAGGATCGAGGCAACGGCTAGAACAAAAAGAAGATAGTGCCTACTATGTTAACGGACGCATCTGGGTTCCACTTTATGGAAACTTACGCGAACTTGTGATGGATGAAGCACACAAGTCTCGTTATTCGGTACATCCTGGTTCGGATAAAATGTACCACGACCTCAAGACCACGTATTGGTGGCCTGGCATGAAAGCCTACATAGCAACCTACGTTAGTAAGTGCTTGACTTGTGAGAGAGTCAAGACTGAATATCAGAAACCATCAGGCCTACTTCAACAACCGGAGATCCCGAAATGGAAATGGGAGCAAATTTCCATGGATTTCGTTACTGGTCTACCTAGATCTCAACGCGGAAACGATACCATTTGGGTGATCGTGGATCGACTGACCAAGTCTGCACATTTTCTGGCAATCAAGGAAACGGATAAGTTTTCTACTTTAGCAGACATCTACCTAAAAGAAGTGATATCAAGGCACGGAGTGCCAACCTCCATCATTTCTGATCGTGACGCGCGTTTTACTTCTGAACTGTGGCAAGCAATGCACAAGTCTTTTGGCTCACGTTTAGATATGAGCACCGCTTATCACCCACAGACGGATGGGCAATCTGAACGCACCATCCAAACCCTTGAAGACATGCTTAGGGCATGTGTAATCGATTTTGGTAATGGCTGGGAAAAGCACCTCCCGCTAGTGGAGTTTTCGTATAACAACAGCTACCACACCAGCATCTAAGCCGCTCCATTCGAGGCATTGTACGGACGCAAATGCCGATCACCTCTCTGTTGGGAAGAAGTTGGTGACAGCCAAATCACTGGCCCAGAACTTGTGGTAGATACCACCGAGAGAATTGCTCAGATACGACAGCGAATGGCGGCAGCTCGTGACCGTCTGAAAAGCTATGCTGATAAGGGAAGAAAACCACTCGAGTTCCAGGTTACTCAAAGTCTCACCTTGGAAAGGTGTGGTCCGTTTTGGCAAACGAGGCAAGCTCAATCCGCGTTATGTCGGACCGTTCGAAATCATCGAGAAAATTGGCAAAGTCGCCTACAGGTTGAACCTACCCGAAAAACTCAGCGGAGTTCACAACGTATTCCACGTGTCAAATCTGAAGAAGTGTCTGTCAGATGAGACCCTCATAGTTCCTCTCAAGGAACTCACTATCGATGACCAGCTGCGATTCGTCGAGGAACCTGTAGAGATTACTGATCGAGATGTTAAGATTCTCAAGCGCACAAGAATACCTCTCGTTCGAGTTCGTTGGGATTCCCGTCGTGGCCCAGAGTATACCTGGGAACGAGAAGACCAAATAAAACTCAAGTACCCCCAGCTGTTTAAGAAAAACGCAACCACTACTGAGGCTTAAGCTACTGCAGAATTTCGTGACGAAATTCCAAATCAACGGGGGGATGATGTGACACCCCAGGAAAATCAGGAAAACAACGCAACTTAACTAGCTTCCTCAGTAACCACGCGCTAAATTTCGGGACGAAATTCTCTTAACAGGGGGAGAATGTGACAACCCTCAAATTTACATGTAACCGTACAATCTATTAATGTTAATTAAAGTACTTGATGACTGTGCTGAATCATTTAACTGCTCTCTGATTACTGTGTTATGCTTACATGTATTTGTTAACATACTAATAGTATACAGAAAAGATTACTAAATAGTCCGGTATGCCTTTCTGAGTGTTGAAAATTAAAAACGTTACAAAAATATATATGTAGGACGCTTTACGGATTAATTAAGCAGTTTAACGGAACAGTATCGAACCGAACAACCGGACTGTGATAACTCGAGTTTCCAAGATTTCCATCTTCGCATTAATTGCACATTAATTCTTTATGTTGTTTGTTACTCGACTTGTTTGTTTCACAACGCTTACATTTGTAAAACGTTAAATCGTATTGCGATTGATAGTTTATAATTGGGGTGCATATTATATTTGAGTATATGATAATAGTGTAAATTGTGTTAATTGGGATTGTATAGTTTATTATGGATCTTTGGCCTAACACCCCTGCTAATATGAAAACACCACATCCCTTGTGAAATCACCTACTCATGAAAACATCTTGTGTGTTTTCGTCCACTAGTGGACCAACGAAAACAGAGATGGGCCTTGGCCCAGTATTGAGATATTATATGTTTTGATTTTTGAGAGTAAAAGGTTATTCAGAAAACCCTAAGCACCTCTCAACTTCTCTCTCGCTCTTCTTGAAACCGAACAGCAGCCCCAAGCCACTCGAGCCTCATTCATCGATCGATTCATTGTATCTTCGGCTTGGGTTAGTGATTTACATGTTTAATTTCTTGATTTCAATGTGCTTGAGTAACTGAATATGTAACTGTATGCGAAACATATTATCGGGATTGTTAGGATCGAATGCATAGTATTGGAATGGTTGTAAATTGTGAAAAACCCTAGACATAATGATTGTGGATAATTACTTTCTCTGAAAATGCACATGAGTTCACTGATGATATAGATGGTTTGCATATGACACATGATTTCAACCTAACATTTAGTCAAACCCACCCAAGATCTAACCAATAATCTCTTGTGGTGGTTTGCAGTTGTCGGCCTTTATAAAAGAACAATATATATATTATCGACACACTGCCATGATTGATAATGATTTGGGGATTTCTGTGTTTAGATATCTGGTAGTGCTGCTGATGATGGGGTCTCAGGCGAAAACACCCCCAACCCAACGAAAACCCCCATCAACGAAATCACCCTAGGTGATTTCGGCCCAGGTGATTCCGGCCCAAAAAGGGGATTTCGGCCCAATGAGGGTTTTCGCCACTTTAGGATTTCGGCCCAGGGGGGGATTTCGAATATATAGTGTTTTCGGCTCCTGTGTTGTTTTTAATTCAGTTAGTTGTCAACTCTGTTAAGTTAGTAAGTTGTTGACTTTTATTGTTTGTTAACCTTATTAGTTTACTCTCATTATTAGTTTAGCATCTCTGTTATAAATATCAAACCATGTTAAATATGTTAACTCTGTTAGTTCTGATCCAACCATGTTATGGCTCATTATCTATGCTAAAACAGTAACTGTATTAAGTATGTTATTGGATAATATGCTATAATAAACTGTGAAAGACTGTTATGTGAAACAAGAATTGTGCACATGTGATTAACTGTTAGGTGATGTATGATTAACTGCCAAACACACTTTGTGATATTACTGTGATGATAGTTACATGTGAAATATTACGAACATGAGCTGATTTAGTACACGTGCACTATAGGTCGTGATTGATTAATTGTGAGCGTGTATTCCTTTAGCATACCGAGCAAAACAAGGTGAGTTCACACTCTTACCAAGGCATGGGATTCCCGGGGTTGGGAATGGGTTGATTGATTAATTACGCTTAAGAATTATCGGAATTACATACCATAGGCCTCGGGAGAGGAAGGTTAATGGTAGATACTGCTAGACTAGTGATACATATACTCCTCTTCGCACACACGCCGGGATTGGCCGCGATACTAGAACAATCTTAGCAAACATGCCTGGAATGGCCGCGAACTATACTTTAATCTTCGCAAACATGCCTGGAGGGCCGCGATACAAATATACCTAGTCTAGAGAACATATGGGAAACCCCCACTAAACTTCGCAAACATGCCTAGAGGGCCGCGATACCATTACATACGATACATGATTACTAAACGAACTTACAATTTACGATACGAACACTATAACTGAATAACCAACTGTGAACTCGCTCAACTAGTTGTTGACTCTCTGTTACATGCCTTGCAGGACCATAGGTACTCTTGGAGCTTGCACGGGTGTGACAACTCGAATTTTCGACATTCTTTATTCGCATTTATTGCACGTTGACCTTGACTGTTTGGATGTTTGTTATTTACCTGGTAATTGTGCACGCTAAATTATAAGTTGAGATGATTACTTGACTGCATGAATACTTGTAAACTGTTTACGATTTGAGCTACTCGACGAAACACAGAATGTGTTTCGTCATAACCAATTCCGACGAAACTGAATCTGTTTCGCCAACAACCTTCTCGACGAAACAGGCTGTTTCGCCGAGCCCAGATCCGCCGAAGCCCAGTTCGGGCCCAACATGTTATTTCGAGTTTTAATACGTAAAACATCAGTTTCACACTTTTATCATAACAACCGAAACCCTAGAGTCTCTCCTTCTCTGTTGACGGCAATCTAGCGTTCCCTAGCTCTCGAATCCTTGTTTGTTCATCTCGAATCGGTTAGTGTATGTTTGTTAATCGGTTTCATGTTTCTGTGGTGTCTCGATTCATGCTTGTGTATATGATTGATGTGTATTACTGCTGTGATTATAAGAGTATGATGATGATATAGGTTTTGATATGCATGATGTAGTCGGATATAATAGTGCTATGCGAAGATTAATACGATCAAATACTCGGTTCTGAATGTTGTTATTATGATCTGGTACTGAATACACATTAACATCTTGATAGGGATCGGTGATACGATGTTGTATGTTAATCGATATGTTGTATACGTAAACTAGGGTTCATGCTAGACGATGATTCTTTAAGGATTATGTTGTGTGATTCCGTGAACAAATGATTACTGCATGATTGTTAAAATTGATGTCGGCTGTTAGTGATGATTAGGGTTTTCATACGTAACTGATTATGCGACGTAACTGATGAATCAACGAAACAGGCCTTTTGGCGAAACATAATGTGTTTCGCCAAGGACTGTCGACGAAATAGAGTTTTGTTTCGCCAACTATTGTGTTTCGCCAAAGTATGTGTTTCGCCGAATGTATGTTTCGCCAAAGGTGTAATCAGCACAGTAACTTGGGTTAATTCTGTTAAGTGATAACTGGAATATCTAACTGCTGTTAAATGTCAAGCATGACTAGTATGATTATGATTACGTGTTACCTGCTTATACGTGAACAACTTGAACACAAACTGATTTTATATACGTGCATACTCTAGGACGTGATTGACTTATTTGCGAGCACATAACCTAGCATACCGAGCAAACCAAGGTGAGTTCATACAGCCAAGGCATGGGGTTCCCGGGTGGGAATGGGATTTGATGAATTATTGTGTATACTCAGACGGTAGAACCTAACGATAAGATACGACTAGACTAGTAACACTTATTGAACTGATCTTCGCACACCTGCCAAGGGTTGGCCGCGATATTATGACTGACTTCGCACACCTGCCATAGGAAGGCCGCGAACTAAATTTACAAATCTTCGCACACCTGCCTGGGAGGCCGTGATACAAATAAACCTAGTCTAGAATACTTGGGAAAAACATCCCCTAATATCTTCGCATACCTGCCCGGGGAGGCCGCGATGGAAACTAATAGAATACATGACGTAACGAACGAACATACTACTACTTACGCTATACTATTACTGAACTGTTATCTGTGAACTCGCTCAACTAGTTGTTGACTCTCTGCTGCATGCCTTGCAGGACCTTAGGTACATATGGAGCTTGCACGGGAGATGCGGTCGTTGTGGGCACGGATTGTGGATCTGATATTGAAACATTAAACATTGAACTTATTACTTATGTTGGGTTTACATTTTATGCTTCCGCTATACACTTAACATGTTTGTTGGAACACCTTTCATATCGTTTGGTTTAAATTACATTTAATACATATTACGTTTGATATGATTGGTGGCTTGATCCTGGTCAGTCACGCCTCCAAGCGGTGATACTCCGCGTGTGGATTTTG
Source organism: Helianthus tuberosus (assembly GCA_030545235.1). Lineage (NCBI taxonomy): Eukaryota > Viridiplantae > Streptophyta > Magnoliopsida > Asterales > Asteraceae > Helianthus > Helianthus tuberosus. Next base: position 929,727 of record JARYGA010027604.1, on the reverse strand, counting down.
GGGGTGTGACAGATTGGTATCAGAGCCATTGGTTATAGAGAACTAGGTTTTAATATGGGGAAAACGTTTTTATTAAAACCAGACTATAACCAGTACAGTGCTCAACGATCCACAACGACGCTTCGCTCCACGTGCAAGACTCAACATCCTAGGTAATAAGGTTTATGTTTATTGCCTGCATGCTAGAATTACATAGACTTTGCTCGTGGTATGCTTAGATTACATTGCTCACTATTTGTCATTGCATGAGAACACTTGTGTGCTTACACTCTTCTGTCATCGCACTATTCGCGAACCTCTCTCACTTACGTTATCTTTACTATGAAGATCATGTCTGGACGTATCAACATGACTCAGGACCAGTTGACGGCCCTCATTAACGAACGAGTTACTGCGGCAGTTGCAGCCGCACAAGCAGGAGGTATACCCTGCAGTTATAACTCACACTAGGATCCTTAGATCCTACGTTCCTAAACCAACTCCCGTGTTTTATCTTATCCTAACTCTTATACACAACAGGTCAACCACCTGTTTGCACTTTCAAGACATTCATGGACTGTCGTCCAACTACTTTCAGCGGCACTGAAGGAGCCGTAGGCCTTCTCCACTGGTTCGAGAAGCTAGAGTCTGTATTCGAAATGTGTGAATGCCCTGAGGCACGCAGGGTGAAATATGCTACTGGCACTCTCGAGGGTTTAGCCCTCACATGGTGGAAAGCTCAAGTACAGATACTAGGGTTGGTAGCAGCTAACGCCACCCCATGGAACAATTTCAAAGAGATGATCAAAGAGGAATACTGCAGTCGTGACGACATTCATAAGCTGGAGGTCGAGTTCTTTAACCTCAAGATGACGGGGTCAGAGATTGAGGCGTTTACAAAGAGATCAAATGAGCTAGCATTACTGTGTCCTACTATGGTGGACCCTCCAGCTAAGCGTATCGAACTTTATCTCGGTGGTCTAGTGCCAGAGATCGAAAGTCACGTGACTTCAGCAAACCTTGCCACCTACCAGCAGGTTGTCCAGTTGGCTCACCGTCTCACGGATCAGGCGGTGGAACAGAACAAGCTGCCAAAACGCATCAGTGCTACCACTACTGCTGTCACTACTTCTGCTACTCCCAGTGACAACAAGAGAAAATGGGAGGGGGATTCCAGCAAGGGATCAGTTTCTGTTCAGTCTCAAGCACAGCATCGCAAGACAAATGACTACCAGAGTCCGAATCAGCAATCATCAGGTAGTCAAGGGCAGAGTGGATATCGGGGAATTCACCCATGGTGTAGTAGGTGCAACAAACACCACAGCGGAAGATGTCGCAGGGAATGTTGTCAAAGATGCCTCAAGATGGGTCATGAGGCTAAGGATTGTAGAAGCTCACGGCCAGTAAATCAGAACCAGCAACTCCCACCGCCAGCTCCACAGAACCAGCAGCAGCAGCCACAGCGTGGAAACCGGGGATGTTTCCAGTGTGGGGCTGAAGGCCACTTCAAACGTGATTGCCCTCAGTTGAACCAGAACCAGAATCACAACAACAACCACAATAACCAGGGCAACGGAAACAACAACGGTGGGAACAACAACAACAATATCGCTAGAGGTCGTGCATTTGTGATCGGGCAGGGTGATGCAAGGAATAATCCCAACGTAGTTATGGGTAAGTTTCTTCTCGACGATTTTTATGTTACTGTATTGTTTGATTCGGGTGCGGATACAAGTTATATGTCTCTAAAAGTTAGTGAAATGCTTAAACGCGCACCAACGCTTTTGAACACCAAACATGTTGTAGAGTTAGCTAACGGTAAAAGTTTAGAGGCCACACACATAGTTCAAGGTTGTAATCTTATCCTCGCTGGTCAGACTTTCTCCATCGATCTCATTCCTATAACTCTGAGTAGTTTCGACATCGTCATCGGTATGGATTGGTTATCCCAACAACAAGCAGAGATCCTATGCAAGGAGAAGATCATTCGTATTCCCCGTTCTGGTAAAGAACCTCTCGAAGTTCAAGGCGACAAGAGTGGTGTCGTGAGTGGCATCATTTCTTTCTTGAAGGCTCAGAAGTGTTTACGAAAGGGCCACACAGCTGTTTTAGCTCTCGTTACGGATACATCGAAGAAAGAGAAAAAGATTGAGGATATTCCTGTAGTACGCGACTTTCCTCAAGTGTTTCCAGAAGAGTTACCTGGGTTACCGCCTCATCGCCAGGTCGAATTTCAGATCGAGCTCGCTCCAGGAGCAGCACCCATAGCTCGAGCACCTTATCGCTTAGCTCCAACGGAACTGGAAGAACTGTCTAAGCAACTGCAAGAACTCTTGGAAAAGGGTTTCATACGTCCAAGCTCTTCGCCCTGGGGAGCTCCAGTACTATTTGTAAAGAAGAAGGACGGTACCTTCCGCATGTGTATAGACTACCGCGAATTGAACAAGGTGACTGTGAAGAATCGCTATCCTCTTCCACGCATCGACGATTTATTCGACCAGTTGCAAGGGTCGAGCTATTACTCGAAGATTGATCTAAGGTCAGGGTATCATCAACTGAGAGTCCGGGATGAGGACGTCTCCAAAACAGCGTTCAGAACACGCTACGGCCACTACGAGTTTTTGGTCATGCCTTTCGGGTTGACGAATGCGCCTGCGGTTTTCATGGATCTTATGAACAGGGTGTGCAAACCTTATCTTGACAAGTTCGTCATTGTTTTCATCGACGACATCCTGATCTACTCGAAGAGTCGGGAGGAACATGAGCAGCACTTACGACTTATTTTGGAACTTCTTCGAACGGAACAGCTATACGCTAAGTTTTCAAAATGCGACTTCTGGCTTCGTGAAGTCCACTTCTTAGGCCACGTGGTAAACAAGGATGGGATTCATGTCGATCCATCCAAGGTGGATTCGATCAAGAACTGGCCTGCACCTCGCACACCAACAGAAATACGCCAATTCTTGGGTTTGGCGGGTTATTACAGACGGTTCATCAAAGACTTCTCAAAGATTGCTCAGCCGCTTACACTACTGACGCAGAAGGGCGTAGTTTATCGTTGGGGTAATGCACAGGAAACAGCGTTCCAGCACTTAAAGGATAGACTCTGTAGCGCACCTATCCTCTCTTTGCCTGAAGGCACGGACGATTTTGTAGTCTATTGCGATGCATCTATCCAGGGTCTTGGATGTGTATTGATGCAAAGGGATAAAGTCATTGCTTATGCTTCGCGCCAACTTAAGATTCACGAACGGAATTACACTACACACGACCTAGAGCTGGGAGCGGTCGTCTTTGCACTTAAGATATGGCGACACTACTTGTACGGTACCAAATGTGCTATCTACACTGACCACAGAAGCCTCGAACATATATTCAAACAGAAGGAACTGAATATGCGACAACGACGATGGGTCGAACTGCTAAACGACTACGAATGCTCAATCAGGTACCACCCAGGCAAAGCCAATGTTGTGGCTGACGCCCTCAGTCGAAAGGACACCGCGCCTAAGCGCGTGCGAGCTTTACAACTCACTATACAGTCTAGTCTTCCTTCTCAGATACGAGATGCTCAGGTAGAAGCATTGAAACCAGAAAATGTCAGGGCTGAAGCCCTACGTGGCTCAAGACAACGTTTAGAACAAAAGGAAGATGGTGCTTACTACGTCACAGGACGCATTTGGGTTCCACTTTATGGCAACTTACGTGAGCTGGTAATGGATGAAGCTCATAAGTCTCGCTACTCGGTACATCCAGGTTCGGATAAAATGTACCACGATATCAAAACTACATACTGGTGGCCTAGCATGAAGGCCCACATAGCCACATATGTTAGCAAATGCTTGACTTGTGCGAGAGTCAAGGCAGAATATCAGAAACCGTCAGGTCCACTTCAACAACCTGAGATACCGCAATGGAAATGGGAACAAATTTCCATGGACTTTGTTACTGGCTTACCTAGATCTCAGCGCGGAAATGATACTATTTGGGTGATCGTGGATCGACTCACAAAGTCTGCTCACTTCTTGGCTATCAAAGAAACAGACAAGTTCTCTACCTTAGCAGACGTTTACTTAAAAGAAGTGGTCTCGAGGCACGGGGTGCCCACCTCTATTATCTCTGATCGTGACGCACGTTTTACTTCAGAACTGTGGCAAGCAATGCACAAATCTTTTGGCTCTCGTTTAGACATGAGCACAGCTTATCATCCTCAGACAGATGGGCAGTCTGAGCGCACCATTCAAACTCTAGAAGACATGCTTCGGGCGTGCGTAATTGACTTTGGCAATGGTTGGGAGAAACATCTGCCACTTGTGGAATTTTCATACAATAACAGCTACCACACCAGCATTAAAGCTGCTCCATTCGAGGCATTGTACGGGCGTAAATGCCGGTCACCTCTCTGTTGGGCAGAGGTGGGAGATAGTCAAATCACAGGTCCAGAAATGGTAGTTGATACTACTGAAAAGATTGCTCAAATACGACAATGCATGGTGGCAGCTCGTGACCGTCAGAAAGCATACGCCGATAAAGATAGAAAACTACTCGAATTCCAGGTTGGGGATCGAGCGCTACTCAAAGTTTCACCCTGGAAGGGTGTGGTTCGTTTTGGCAAACGCGGCAAACTTAATCCACGATACGTCGGACCTTTCGAAGTTATTGAGAAGATAGGCAAGTTAGCCTACAGATTGAACTTACCAGCTGAACTCAGTGCAGTTCATAACGTCTTTCACGTGTCAAATCTGAAGAAGTGTACGTCAGATGAGACCCACATAGTTCCCTTGAAGGAACTCACTATCGACGAGCGGTTGCACTTCGTCGAGGAACCTGTTGAAATCACGGACCGGGATGTTAAGGTCCTCAAGAACACGAGAATCCCTCTTGTACGAGTTCGTTGGAACTCCCGCCGCGGCCCAGAGTTCACCTGGGAGCGTGAAGATCAAATGGAACTCAAATATCCCCAGTTATTCGGAACCAATGCAACTACTACTGAGGCTGAAGCTACCACTACAGAATTTCGGGACGAAATTCCAAATCAACGGGGGGATGATGTGACACCCCAGGAAAACCAGTAATCTTCGCAAACCTGCTCGGGGAGCCGCGATACGATACAGGTAAACAACGTCACACCACTAGCTTCCTCAGTAACTGCATGCTAAATTTCGGGACGAAATTTCTTTCAAGTTGGGGATAATGTGACAACTCGAATTTCCGACATTCTTTATTCGCATTTATTGCACGTTGACCTTGACTGTTTGGATGTTTGTTATTTACCTGGTAATTGTGCACGCTAAATTATAAGTTGAGATGATTACTTGACTGCATGAATACTTGTAAACTGTTTACGATTTGAGCTACTCGACGAAACACAGAATGTGTTTCGTCATAACCAATTCCGACGAAACTGAATCTGTTTCGCCAACAACCTTCTCGACGAAACAGGCTGTTTCGCCGAGCCCAGATCCGCCGAAGCCCAGTTCGGGCCCAACATGTTATTTCGAGTTTTAATACGTAAAACAACATCAGTTTCACACTTTTTTCATAACAACCGAAACCCTAGAGTCTCTCCTTCTCTGTTGACGGCAATCTAGCGTTCCCTAGCTCTCGAATCCTTGTTTGTTCATCTCGAATCGGTTAGTGTATGTTTGTTAATCGGTTTCATGTTTCTGTGGTGTCTCGATTCATGCTTGTGTATATGATTGATGTGTATTACTGCTGTGATTATAAGAGTATGATGATGATATAGGTTTTGATATGCATGATGTAGTCGGATATAATAGTGCTATGCGAAGATTAATACGATCAAATACTCGGTTCTGAATGTTGTTATTATGATCTGGTACTGAATACACATTAACATCTTGATAGGGATCGGTGATGCGATGTTGTATGTTAATCGATATGTTGTATACGTAAACTAGGGTTCATGCTAGACGATGATTCTTTAAGGATTGTGTTGTGTGATTCTGTGAACAAATGATTACTGCATGATTGTTAAAATTGATGTCGGCTGTTAGTGATGATTAGGGTTTTCATACGTAACTGATTATGCGACGTAACTGATGAATCAACGAAACAGGCCTTTTGGCGAAACAGAATGTGTTTCGCCAAGGACTGTCGACGAAATAGAGTTTTGTTTCGCCAACTATTGTGTTTCGCCAAAGTATGTGTTTCGCCGAATGTATGTTTCGCCAAAGGTGTAATCAGCACAGTAACTTGGGTTAATTCTGTTAAGTGATAACTGGAATATCTAACTGCTGTTAAATGTCAAGCATGACTAGTATGATTATGATTACGTGTTACCTGCTTATACGTGAACAACTTGAACACAAACTGATTTTATATACGTGCATACTCTAGGACGTGATTGACTTATTTGCGAGCACATAACCTAGCATACCGAGCAAACCAAGGTGAGTTCATACAGCCAAGGCATGGGGTTCCCGGGTGGGAATGGGATTTGATGAATTATTGTGTATACTCAGACGGTAGAACCTAACGATAAGATACGACTAGACTAGTAACACTTATTGAACTGATCTTCGCACACCTGCCAAGGGTTGGCCGCGATATTATGACTGACTTCGCACACCTGCCATAGGAAGGCCGCGAACTAAATTTACAAATCTTCGCACACCTGCCTGGGAGGCCGCGATACAAATAAACCTAGTCTAGAATACTTGGGAAAAACATCCCCTAATATCTTCGCATACCTGCCCGGGGAGGCCGCGATGGAAACTAATAGAATACATGACGTAACGAACGAACATACTACTACTTACGCTATACTATTACTGAACTGTTATCTGTGAACTCGCTCAACTAGTTGTTGACTCTCTGCTGCATGCCTTGCAGGACCTTAGGTACATATGGAGCTTGCACGGGAGATGCGGTCGTTGTGGGCACGGATTGTGGATCTGATATTGAAACATTAAACATTGAACTTATTACTTATGTTGGGTTTACATTTTATGCTTCCGCTATACACTTAACATGTTTGTTGGAACACCTTTCATATCGTTTGGTTTAAATTACATTTAATACATATTACGTTTGATATGATTGGTGGCTTGATCCTGGTCAGTCACGCCTCCAAGCGGTGATACTCCGCGTGTGGATTTTGGGGGTGTGACAACGGGAGGCGCGGTCGTTGTGGGCACGGATTTTTGGATGTTATGATACACTTTTTGTGACACTTCAACTAAATACTTATGTTGGGTTTTTACATTATTGCTTCCGCTACACACTTGTTTATGTTTGGTTTTGAAAACACCTATCGTATTGATGAATGACTTTTACTATTTACTTATATGTTCAATATGATTGGTGGCTTGATCCTGGTCAGTCACGCCTCCAAGCGGTGGAACTCCGCGTGTGGATTTTGGGGGTGTGACACGGACACTACCCGAAACATAAAAATATTGTCAAACACATTATTTTTATTTTTCTGAGCTAGTAAGGGTCCCCGAACACCCTAACACACCTTATATTATATAACACACCTTCATGCACTAACTTAACAATTTAATCCTAACTAGTTCCCTAACCATTTAGTTGAAACCCAACCATACCCCCCCCCCCTCAAAATGACGGTCACCCAAAGGGGTGACCCACTTCCTTTCTTTGATTATTTTATTCATGTATGTTGGATATCTTGAAAGCACATTACATGGTGGATCAAGAGGAAACATGGTCTATAAGTTTACTTGTAGGTTATGAATTTCATTTCATCAAACACACTCAACAAACAAAACTCTCTCCTCCCTTCCACACCCCTCACGGCAGCCACCATCACCATACCACCACCACCATCCACTTCCATTCTAGCTATTTTACATACATACAAAGGTGTAGGGAGTGATACAAACAAGCTCGGTGCTTTCGGAAGTGCAAGAACCGCTCTAGATTTCTTTCATCCACCACTTTTACGCCTTGTTTCTCCCCTAGCCTTGTGCTAGTAGTAAGTGCTTCTAATCATCATCTTGTTCTTGTATTTGGTGGTTAATAGATGATTTAATGGTGAAAAATTGAGAAACACTAATGAACTTACATTAACCTTAAACATAAAGTGATAAAGGGTGGATAAAGAGAAGTTATGTGTGTAAATCATGTAGATCTTGTGTTGTTATGATTCTTGTTTGATTATCTGATGTTTTGCTGGATAATATTGATGTTTGATGTTGTTGTGATCACTAAACATGTTAACGGAATCAATCGAACATAATTTAGAAGGTTAAAAGCTGAAACAGTAGGCTGTTTGGTAATTACAGCCAATTTCAGTTGGCTGTAACAGAACCGTAACTTAATGAAAAATGTATTTTCTGAAGTCTAGGGTTATGTATTATGAAATACGGTTCTAATGGCACCGGAATCATAATTTTTGGACTTCGTTTACTATTTTTAAAGCGTCTTTTTGTAACAGCAGCTAGAGCTGCATTTTTCTGCTGAAAATATGCGTTTTGTTTTCTGTCATAACTTGAGTTCTGTGTAGAGTTAGATCATTAAACTTGTACTATAGATGACAACTGATGTATTTGTAATTACCCCACTGGAATTTCGTAAATCGGACTTACGATGAATTTTTAATAAATTGTTCCGTGGACTGTGGTCAGAAAAGGATAAATCTGAGTTCATTCCGGAAAATGAATTTTTATAAATTATTAGTAATGAACTGGACCCCGATATTTTTACACAATAAAATTTGGTACGTTTAAGACATTCTGTAAAAATTTGGGAATTTTTGGAATAAGTTAACTATTTTATTAGAATGTCCGAAAACAGCCCGGTTTTGAATATTTAAGCTGAAACGACAAAAGTTGTAATTTGCGTGTCTAGATGTCGAGTATGCTATCGGTGAATGATCTAACATGTCGAGTATACACCGATCACAGGAGTCTCGAGCATATTTTCAAGCAGAAAGAATTGAACATGCGACAACGTAGATGGGTCGAGCTACTGAACGATTACGAATGTGCTATAAAGTACCATCCGGGCAAAGCCAATGTGGTGGCTGACGCCCTCAGTCGAAAGGATACTACACCTAGGCGTGTACGAGCGTTGCAACTCACTATTCAGTCTAGTCTTCCTTCACAGATACGAGATGCTCAGGTAGAAGCATTGAAACCAGAAAACGTCAGGGCTGAAGCCCTACGCGGTTCAAGGCAACGGTTAGAACAAAAGGCAGACGGAGCCTACTATGTAACAGGACGCATCTGGGTCCCACTCTATGGTAACTTACGCGAGCTTGTAATGGATGAAGCTCATAAATCTCGCTACTCAGTACATCCTGGTTCGGATAAGATGTACCACGACCTCAGAACTACATACTGGTGGCCTAGCATGAAGGCTCACATAGCCACTTACGTTAGCAAGTGCTTGACTTGTGCGAGAGTTAAAGCGGAATATCAGAAACCTTCAGGCCCACTCCAACAACCTGAGATACCACAATGGAAATGGGAACAAATTTCCATGGATTTTGTTACTGGCCTACCTAGATCTCAACGTGGGAATGATACTATTTGGGTGATCGTGGATCGACTCACAAAGTCTGCTCACTTCTTGGTTATCAAGGAAACGGATAAGTTCTCCACTCTAGCAGACGTATACCTTAAGGAAGTTGTCTCAAGGCACGGGGTGCCCACCTCTATTATCTCTGATCGTGATGCACGTTTTACTTCAGAACTGTGGCAAGCAATGCACAAATCTTTTGGCTCTCGTTTAGACATGAGCACAGCTTATCATCCTCAGACAGATGGGCAGTCTGAGCGCACTATTCAAACTCTAGAAGACATGCTTCGGGCGTGCGTAATTGACTTTGGCAATGGCTGGGAAAAACATCTGCCACTTGTGGAATTTTCGTACAATAACAGCTACCACACTAGCATTAAAGCTGCTCCATTTGAGGCATTGTACGGGCGTAAATGCCGATCACCTCTTTGTTGGGCAGAGGTGGGTGACAGTCAGATCACAGGTCCGGAAATGGTAGTTGATACTACTGAAAAGATTGCCCAAATACGACAACGCATGGCGGCAGCTCGTGACCGTCAGAAAGCATACGCAGATAGAGACAGGAAACTACTCGAGTTCCAGGTTGGGGATCGAGTGCTACTCAAAGTTTCACCCTGGAAGGGTGTTGTTCGTTTTGGCAAACGAGGCAAGCTCAATCCACGATACGTCGGACCTTTCGAAGTCATAGAGAAAATAGGCAAAGTGGCCTACAGACTGAACTTACCAGCTGAACTCAGTGCAGTTCACAACGTCTTTCACGTGTCGAATCTGAAGAAGTGTCTGTCAGATGAGACCCTCATAGTTCCTTTGAAGGAACTCACTATCGACGAACAGTTACACTTCGTCGAGGAACCTGTTGAAATCACGGACCGGGATGTTAAGGTCCTCAAGAACACGAGAATCCCTCTTGTACGAGTTCGTTGGAACTCCCGTCGCGGCCCAGAGTTCACCTGGGAGCGTGAAGATCAAATGAAACTCAAGTATCCCCAGTTATTCGGAACCAATGCAACTACTACTGAGGCTGAAGCTACTACTGCAGAATTTCGGGACGAAATTCCAAATCAACGGGGGGATGATGTGACACCCCAGGAAAACCAGTGAACGATACAACTTACCTAGCTTCCTCAGTAACCGCATGCTAAATTTCGGGACGAAATTTCTTTCAAGTTGGGGATAATGTGACAACTCGAGTTTCCGACTTTCACTTTTGCATTGAATGCACGTTGACTTTGACTGTGTAGTTGTTTGACTTGTAATGTACACATTGTGTTACGATGAAACAAATTGTGTTTGCTTGATTTTGTGTTTGGTTGTATATGTATAACATGTGACTTATCAGAAAACTTAAACTTAAACGGTTAGAACCCATTAAGGACTCGACGAAACAAGAGTGTGTTTCGCCATTAACCATCCGACGAAACAAGATGTGTTCCGTCACCTGCCTCTCGACGAAACAGGCTGTTTCGCCGGCCCGTCAGTTTCGCCAAGCCCAGTAAGGGCCCAAAACACTTAGACGCGTATAAGTTATGCGGAACCGCTCAATTCGTCACACTTTAGCAAAACAGAAAAACCCTAGAACTCCCTTGTGTGTGTGACGGCAACTCTGTGTTCTCCCAAGCCCTCTCTAGCGATCAAACTATCATCCCGGATATCTCGGTTAGTGCGTGCTCGTCTAATCGGTTTCTTTGTCCTTTGATTTCTTTATACATGTTGTGTATATGCTTGATTGCTGGATCAAATATGAGTATATGCGTAAGATGATTTTGGATTCGTAATGTATGGTTTAATCGGTTACAAGTTCTATGTATTGTAATGTGGATGATATTGAATGATGAACTAGATTGTATGATGTCCGAGAACGGCCGTGTTTAAATGGTACTAATGTAATCTGAATGCACGTTAGCATGTTAATAAAACTCGTTGATGTGATGTGGTATGGTAATTGTGGTACTCATAAACTAGGGATCATGATAGACGTTAGTATGATTATGATTGCATGATGACTAGATGATGATTTCGATGCTAATGATTTCTGTATGATTACTGTTTGATGTTGAGGCAATTAGGGTTTCCTGTGATATTTTTGTAACTGATTAATCGACGTAACTGATTTGGGTCACGAAATGGAATGTGCGGCGAAACAGAATTTGTGTTTCGCCAAGGGTAATTGACGAAACAGCAGTGTGTTTCGCCAAGAATGTGATCGACGAAAGGGAAGTGTTTCGTCAAAGGGTTTCACGGCGAAACAGGGGTGTTTCGCCGACTGGGTAAACTGTTTGGTAATTTTGATTCTGTTAAGACTTAACTGAGTTAACTAACTGCTGTTAGATGCTACGCTTGATCATGAATACGTGCAATGTGCTACTTGGTGACTTTTGATGCGTTGTCCATTATGATTATACTTGCGAACCAACTTCGTAAATACAAACTGATTGTGTATACGTGCACACTTTAGGACGTGATTGATTTACTTTGAGCACTTACTTAGCATACGGAGCAAACCAAGGTGAGTTCACACAGCCAAGGCATGGGGTTCCCAGGGTGGGAATGGGTTTGGATTATTTACTTGTACTTACCTAGCTTATGGAACTTAGTTATATGGTCCTCGGGTGAGGAAGGATTATTGATAAGATACGACTAGACTAGTGATACTAATAGAACTGATATTCGCACACACGCCGGGGTTGGCTGAGATAATATGACTGATCTTCGCACACACGCCGGGGTTGGCTGCGATAATATGACTAATCTTCGCACACATGCCTAGGAAGGCTGCGAACTATACACTAAACTTCGCACACATGCCGGGTGGCTGCGATACAAATATACCTAGTCTAGAATACTCGGGAAACTTTCCCTAATCTTCGCATACATGCCTAGAGGGCCGCGATACGAACTAATACGATACATGACTTAATGAACGAACACAAGGCTTACTATACTATTACAAATACTGAACTACTAACTATGAACTCGCTCAACTAGTTGTTGACTCTCTGCTGCATGCCTTGCAGGACCTTAGGTACTTATGGAGCTTGCACAGGGAGGAGCAGGTCGTTGTGGGACATGGATCGAGGATGCCATGTTAAATATTTGAACATTTTAACTTATGATTTACATTGGGTTTACATACTTATGCTTCCGCTAAATATTGATACTATACTTTGGTTTTTGGAACACCTTTCATATTGTTTGGTTGAATTACACTTACTATTTACGTTGTTCAATATGATTGGTGGCTTGATCCTGGTCAGTCACGCCTCCAAGCGGTGATACTCCGCGTGTGGATTTTGGGGGTGTGACAAATATGATTGGTGGCTCAATCCTGGTTACGTCACGCCTCCAAGCGGTGACGCTACGCATGGTGGGTTTTGGGGGTGTGACAGCCGTGACAGATACGAGTGGTACCGGTGTTTATTAAAATTATCACAGCGGAAATATTTATTAGGACCGGGTGTCAGGAAAAATATCAGAGTTTTCAAAACACCGAAATTTTCATTTCATAAGTTGTGGGATAAAACCCGTATTTCCATAAAGGATTTTCCATGGGATAAACCCTTGATTACAAAACATGTTTTATTCAGCTTTACATAGCCACTTATTTAAGCTCGAGTGCTTCATAGCACTTTTTCTTCTCTTCACAGTAAATCATCTGAAATGCGTTTTAAAACATTTGATCAGTGGAAATACTGGTGATGTGACATCTGTGCCTCCACGACCATCATACAAGTACGAATCCAATGAGATCTTGTGTTTCAATCTTGGAATTTGTACAAATACTTGTGACCTTTGCACATATCAATTCTCGTTCGATTTCGAGCTCTAAATCGATTTCTGGAAAGTTTTTTTTTTGGGTAAAGGGTAAACGTAATCAGTTTAACACGACAAACACTCAAAAATAGTGACATAGGCTTAACATACCTTAAATAACCTTTACATAACTTAGAAATAAGTTTTGGAGGGTTTGGTGTGTCGAAATCAAGTTTATTCGATCGCAGGGACTATTTGCATCAAACTGCAAAAGTATACCGAATCGAATAGTAACGTGCCTTCCGACACTTGATCATAAGTTAAACATACCTTAAATATCCTTTACATAGCTTGGAAATAGGCTTTGAGGGGTTCGGTATGCGAAAATAAACTTATTGATCAATCAGGGACTAAAAGCGTCAAAAAGTGCATAAGTTTGCATTTACCCGCATATCTTAGGTTCTGAACATATCCGGACATCCAAAAAAAATTTTAATCATTAAAATATTTTATTTTAGTGATTGGAATGCTAAAACTTCATTCGTTTCGCAATTTGGATCGTTTTCGCGTCCGTTACGATTTTCGTCGTAATTAACCGAACAACGTAACCGTACATCCAAACGAACCAACATCCGTGACATTTCTGAGTATATTTCAAGTTCCCTATATTTTAACATCCTTATGGAGCTTAAAAATGGGCTTGACGGGTGTTAGAAGTGCCAAAACGCATCAAAAATCAAGTTCGGAGTCACAGGGGCCTGTTCTGCCAGTTTCTAAAAGTTTCTGCTAGCAAGCCAGGTCCTTACGGACTGTATGGAGGTGCTTACGGTCCGTAAGCTACTCCCAGACCAGCAGAAACCATTTTTACAAACAACAGCTAAATTATGGGTTTTGTACATGGTTTCCTTCAAACCATGAACTTGTTTTGGGCACCCATATATTCCCCCCCCCCCCCCCTCAAAAAAAAAAAAATTAAACCCCCCCACCCCACTTAAAAATTAAACACGGACCCGTTAGCATCACGGATTGAAAAAATTCTGCTCCGGTGATTTTTCGCCTTCACTACATTATGAAAATACTTTGTGTTCTCCCAGAGCTAACCAATCGACCTTAGACTTTTGTTGCAGGAACATGGCTTCATCTCGAACTGCCGATTTATACGATTGAATTAGACTATCTTTCTCAGCTAATTCAGAATTCATCGGATCATCATCAATCGCACTCTGGCATTCATCCACCTCCTTTCTCGCACGAGTAACATTCTCATGTAAATTACCCTGTTGTTGCGGTTCGTTTGGTCGTACGGTGTGACAACCGGTGATTTACGGCTCTTAATTAAGTGATTAACAGGCGATTAACACGATAATAAATAGTGTTTACAGCACAAATTAACTTAATTAGGCCTTTGGAGTGCCTAGGAACGTTTATCCGACTTTACAGTACGCGTATGAAGATTCGCGTGGAATCTGCGGAACATCAAACGACAAAGAACTGACACCGTACAAAATACTAACAACGCCGACAAACTTGAATTTTATACGAGCATTTTATACTTATGAAATTAATTTTGTGAATTTATTGAGCTTCCGTGCGACACAAATGCAAACGTGAACTGAAAACGCAACGGTAGGAAACGCATCGGCAACAAAACGGAAGCGACGGAGATGCCTGTCACCTTCAGAACTTACATTTTACGATATATTTAGCTCCGTAATAAAATTTTAGCAATCGTAGTTGAAACCGGCTCGAAAAACGGATTAAAGACGACAACGATGAAATTTTTCGCGATTATTACCGTTATCGACGCACGAACGCGACTACGACGGATACTGACATTATTTTTACACGTTTTTAACTCTGAAATATTATTTTACTAGGCTACGGTGATTTTGGTTTTAAAAACGTATCTCGTAGGAAATATGGGCCATTTACACATGAGATGGGCTTGTGGGCCCTGGGCCCAAGCCCAAAACCCACAAGCCTAAACTTACACATAGAGATTTTTGACTATCAAGATCTTATAAAATCCTATAAAATCTCAATAAAATCTCTATAAAATCTCTATAAAATCCTGGCAAGATCTCACAAGATCTCTTGAGAGATCTCAATATTCTCTATAAAAACCCTCCCTTATCCTTCAATGTGCAGACAACAACACACACATAAAATCATATACCCTCTCATCTTTTACCCTCTCTCTCTATCACGTATACAAATACAGAGAAGTCAAGCTCCTCACATAAATCCACTGCCAAACACTCCCCTACCTCTTGGTCTCCTCTCCCTCTCCGACTGACCCCGATGACCGGAGTTTAAGCTGACCGGCGACTGCACTTCGATAGCGGCGGTGGTGAAATTGACGGCGACACCCCCCTCCGATTTCCGATTTACGGCTGCCACCACCAGATGGTGGTGGCGTACGGCGGCGGCCACGAAACAGAGAGAGAGAGAGAGACCGATAAGAGAGGGAGAAACGGCGCGGAGCCGCGGCGGCTGTGGTGGTGCTGTTGTTCCGACAAGCGGCTCAGTTCAGCAGAAGTGATCTCCGGTTCAGATTCGGTGCAACAGGTTCGAGTTAAGGTTTGTTTCGGGTCTCGGCTCAGGAAGCCGGTTCGGTTCGGGTCTTGGGATTTGGCTCAGTTGACAGATCGGTTCGATCAACTCGGGTCACACCCGGTTAATTCAGTTAACTCCGTTAACTTGGTTGACTCGGTCAGCTCACTGAGTCAACTCAGTCAATGGTTCGGGTCAGACTTTGGAGCTTCGGGTTTTCGGTCAACAGAAGTCAAAGGCGGTCAACGATAAAACCGCGCGGTTCAGATTTCGGGTTGACTCGGTCAAACCGAGTCAACTCAGTCAAACCTGGTCAATTCGGTGAGTCGACTCGGTCAACCTAGTTGACTCGGTTAACTTAGCCAACTTTTCGGCGTTCGACACGAAGAATGGTAACGACAAATTAATTTGAAATTATAGTTTTATTATTTCGTGACAACGAGCTCGAAACGATCCAAAAATTAGTTCATAACTTGAAATGTTTGACAGGGCAAAGTAGTAAGGATGCTGGTGGTGGTCAGGAGGATTCGGATGACGGTGAGTTTCTTGACGGTTATAATGAAACTGATGAATTTATTATGGGTGGTACCATTAACACGAATAAAAAAGGGGCAAGCACTCCTCCACCGATAGTTTCTGATGGTTAGTCTAGCAACGTGGAATATAAGAGGATTGAACCGTCCTCTTAAACAGAAAGAGGTTCGTCAAGTTCTAAAAGATAGTAAACTTAGTTTGTGTGCTATTTTGGAGTCTCATGTGGATGTGGCGAATTTAAGTAAGGTTTGTTCGTCAGTTTTTCGTCATTGGGATTGAACATCTAATGGAGGTTGTTGTGATAAAGGTACTCGTATTATCATCGGTTGGAACCCGGAGGTGTTTGACGTTATGGTTTTATTTCAATCGGACCAGCTCATGCATATTCAACTTGTGTTTAAAGAAGACAGCAGAATTTTATTTTGTACTTTTGTTTATGCGGCTAACTACTATATTACTAGACGTGCATTATGGACCCAATTATCTTTGCATAAGCATGTGGTAGACAACAAGCCTTGGATAATTATGGGTGATTTCAACACGGCTTTACACCTGGAGGATAAGTCTGTAGGAGCGTCCTCTTTCTCTCCAGGTATGCGTGATTTTCAGAATTGTGTGTTAGATATTGAAGTGATGGATATAAATAGATCGGGTCTCCATTACACATGGAATCAAAAGCCGAAGAAGGGTGTTGGTTTGTTAAAGAAGATTGATCGGGTGATGGGTAATTCTCAATTTATTGCTGATTATCCGAATTCGGTTGCTATTTTTCATCCTTATCGGTTGTCTGATCATGCTCCTTGTATTCTTAAAGTCCAAAATCAGCTGAAAAGGAAACATAAACCATTTAAGTTTGCTAACTTTTTGGTTCATAAAAGGGACTTTATGAATATTGTAAAGAAGTCTTGGGAGGTGAATATTAATGGTGTGATTCAGTTTCAGGTTGTAAAGAAGCTTCGTCAGTTAAAGTCTCCGATGCGAGCTTTATTATTTAGCCAGGGTAATCTTCACAAAAAAGTAATAGATCTTCGTGGTAAATTGGATGACATTCAGCATGAGATTGATAATGACCCTTCAAATGTGGTGTTAAGAACTCGAGAAACTGATCTAACTTCTGCTTATCAGGAGGCTTGCTTAGATGAGGAAAGGTTTCTAAAACAAAAGTCGAAAATGGAGTGGCTTAGGGCAGGTGACTCGAACACTGGTTTTTTCCATGCAGCTGTAAAAAGTAGGAATCATTGGAACCGGATTCAGGTTATTACGGATGCTAGCGGGGCCATGCATGAAGGGGAGGATGTTAACTCTATTTTTGTGCAACATTATGAGAAGTTCTTGGGTAGTAGTGATGATCTTTCTTTGTAACCTTCTCCTGATTTATTTACTAAACATGTGAGTCCGATGGATGCTTCTAATATGGTTCGGCCAGTCACGGTAGATGAGGTGAAGAAAGCTATGTTTGCGATAGGTAATGACAAGGCCCCAGGTCCGGATGGGTACACGGCTGCTTTCTTTAAAGCAGCTTGGCCGATTATTGGGGATGATGTTTCCAAGGCGGTTATGGATTTTTTCGTTACAGGTAAATTACTTCAGGAATTAAATCATACTCTTATTGCTCTTGTGCCAAAGAAATCCACTCCGATGATGGTCACGGATTACCGCCCTATTGCTTGTTGTAACGTCTTGTTTAAGTGCATTACTAAGATCATTGCTGAGCGTTTAAAAGGTGTTTTACATCAAGTTGTTAGCATAAACCAATCTGCGTTTGTCCCTGGGAGGAAGATATCGGATAATATTTTGTTGACTCAGGAGCTTTTACATAATTATCATAGAAGTGCAGGTCCGCCTAGATGTGCTTTTAAGGTGGACATTCAGAAAGCTTACGACACGGTTGATTGGAAATTCTTAAGGAATGTGTTGCTTGGTTTCGGCTTTGATTCTAAAATGGTGGAATGGATTATGATATGCGTATCAACGGTTTCTTATTCTATATGTGTCAATGGTAACATTTACGGGTATTTCAAGGGGAAACGGGGTCTTCGACAAGGAGACCCTTTATCCCCTTATTTATTCACTCTTGTTATGGAGATGTTGACGTGTATCCTTCAGCATACTACGCGGATTGATGCTTCTTTCAGGTTCCACAATAAATGTGAAAGACAACGAATTATTAACCTTTGTTTTGCAGATGATTTATTCTTGTTTGCGAGAGGAGATATTAATTCAGTCAAATGCATTATGTCTTCCCTTGCAAACTTCACAAATATGTCTGGGTTGGTGCCTAGTATTCAGAAAAGTACGGGCTTCTTCTGTAATGTGCCTACTAATGTTAAATCCCAGATTCTGGATTTTATGCCTTTTGAGGAGGGATCGTTGCCAGTTCGATATCTAGGAGTTCCGCTTATTTCTTCTAGACTTTTATACAAAGATTGTAGCATCTTAGTTGAACGAATGGATCAACGTATTATGAGCTGGAGAAATAAATTCCTTTCATTTGCTGGCAGATTGCAACTGATTAATTCGGTTCTATCC
This sequence comes from Helianthus tuberosus, assembly GCA_030545235.1. Taxonomy (NCBI): domain Eukaryota; kingdom Viridiplantae; phylum Streptophyta; class Magnoliopsida; order Asterales; family Asteraceae; genus Helianthus; species Helianthus tuberosus. The sequence continues at coordinate 910,875 of JARYGA010027604.1, read as the reverse complement.
GCTATGCATGTGTATTGGTCTTCTGCGTTTATTCTTCCTACTCGGGTTATTTTAGACCTTGAAGCGAAAATGAGGAATTTTTTATGGTCTTCAGCTGGTTCGTTTCAAAAGGGGAAGGCAAAAGTATCTTGGAAATCGGTGTGTGTTCCTAAGTTTGAAGGAGGTTTGGGGGTTCGTCGTATTGGTGAAGTAAATAAAGCTCTTATGACCTCTCATATCTGGAGTATTTTGGTTAAACGTCAGTCCTTATGGGTGTATTGGATTCATTCGTATAGATTAAGAGGTAAGAGTTTTTGGGTTTGCAAGTCTGTGTCTAATTGTTGCTGGAGTTGGCGCAAAATCCTTCAGCTTAGGCCTTTCGTCAGAGATTTTGTTTGGTCCAAGTTAGGGGATGGTAGCAGTACTTCGGCTTGGTATGACTCTTGGTGTCAATTGGGGCCATTAGGTGATTTTCTTTCGCCGAGAGTTATAACTTCAGCAGGGTTTAGGCTAAGTGCTACGGTTCAAGATGTTCAGCTTAATGGTGTTTGGAAATGGCCGATTGCGTGGAGAGATCTTTTCCCAGTTCTTAATCAGATTGATCACATTCATTTGGTTCTTAATCAACGAGATAAGCTTATGTGGAAGGATGGTGATGATTTGTTTGAGTACTCGACTTCTCAGGTTTGGCATTCAGTTCGGCAACGAGACCAAGAGGTGAATTGGATGAATTTTATATGGTTTCCCCAGTGTATCCCGAAGCATGCGTTTTTTTATGTGGTTAGTTATTCGTCGGAAACTCTTGACACAAGACAAAATCCTTCAATGGGATATCTCAAGAAGGAAAAATATGAACATGATGTGTTGTCTCTTGTGTTATGCTAATATGGACTCTCATGCTCATCTTTTCTTTGATTGTAATTACTCGAAGCAAGTTTGGCAGTTGGTTCGTAGCAAAGGTGGTATGGCTGATGTTGGTTCTGATTGGAGTTCGGTTGTGGACTGGATGCTGGCTAGGTCTCGGTCTAAGTCGGTTTCCAACTATGTTAGTAGGTTGGTTCTTGCAGCTACTACTTATTTTATCTGGCAAGAGAGAAATGCTCGTCTTTTCAAGAATCAGATAAGACCTCCGGATGTGTTATGTGATACAATTCTTCATACGGTTCGTTATAAACTCATGGGAGTGAAGTTTAAAGACACTATAAAGGTGAGGGAGCTGCTTCGTGCATGGGAGATCTGTGATACTCGATTATTAGATGGTGGCTGATTTCTATAGTGTTTTGTTGATCCTTGTCTAGATTAGTAGTCTAGTTGTTTTTATTGGTTGTCGTGTGGTTTGTTGGTTTACTTTCATGGGGTATGCCCCATGTTTGAACTAGTATGGTCTCTCCATACTACTTGTTTTGTATTGGTTTTGTTGATATATAGAATCACCGGGGTAACCCTTTACCCAAAAAAAATATTGATTGAGTTTTGAAAAATAACGACAACTGGTGTTGTCGGGGCCGTCCAAAAACAGAGGAAGCTCTGCCCGTTTTTCGATAAAATTCGTAAAATAAAGTGTGACACCTGTGTCACTGAGACCATCAAACAAATGCCCAACCAATTAAATATTGTATTTCATACTTGGGATTTGTAAAAATATGTGTATCGTTTACACATATCAATTCTTGTTCGATTTCAAACTCTATATCGTTTTCTGGAAGGTTATACGCGCACTGATGCGTAAATATAACCAGTTTAATGCAACAAACACTCCGGAATAGTGACATATACTTAACATACCTTAAATAACCTTTAAATAACTTAGAAATAAGTTTTGAAGGTTTTGGTATTGCAAAAACAAGTTAAATCGCTTACAGGGACTAAAGTTGACAAACTGCGAAAGTATGCCAATTTGAACTGTAACAGACATTCCGGAACATGACCATAAGTTAAACACACCATAAATATCCTTTACATAGCTTAGAAATAGGCTTTGAGGGGTTCGGTGTGCTAAAATAAACTTTTGGGTCATTCAGGGACTAAAAGCGTCAAAAAGTGCACAAGTTTGCATTTTCGCGCATAACTTACGTTCTGAATACATCCGGACATCCAAAAATTTATGTAAGCACTAAAATATTTTATTTTAGTGTTTGGCATAAGAAAAATCCCTTCGTTTCGTCATTCGGATCGTTTTACGCGCTTGTGCGCATTTAGTCGTAATTAAGCGAACATCGCGTTCGTACGGCCAAACGAACCAACATCCGACATATTTTTGAGCATGTTTCATGTCCACAATGTTTAGGCAACATTTTAGGGCCTTAAAGTTGGCTTTACGGGCCTTAGAAGTGTCGAAAATGGCTTAAACACGTGCAGGGACTGAAACCGCCATTTTGTAAACTTGTTTCTGATCTGTGCAGGCCAGGCGGCCCGCGTCCGACTCTCTGATCAGATTAGATCGAACAGTCAGCATGTTCCAGCTGTTTTAACCACAACCACACACTCACCACTTGCCTAATCAGCTGATAAGGATGGTTTTTAGGCACCATAACTTTCCGACACTTGTACGGATACGATTAAGGCACGATATTCGACAAACGATCTTAACGGTTCGGGTATTCCTATAAATACCCCACCCCCCATTGCTTAAAAATCACTAGAATCTGATCTAAGTGACTCTAAGTTGGAACCATTGTTTCATACCTGAGTTATTGTGATCTAGATTAGCATTCGGGGACCCTTCGTAAGTATTCTTTCGTTCTTTTCCTTATTTTATTGCTTTTCGAGTCAGAAAGTCAAACTTTGTTTGACTTTCAGCGTTGACCAGCTTATGGTCAATGCGAAGTTCGTTTGAACTTCGCAACGTGATTGTAATCACGATGGTTATAGTCCCTTGGGACTATGCCTACTGATTACCACGTTGTCTAGGGTCGTAAGGGTAAGCGATCTGATAAATCGCTTATACCTTCGAACCCGACCCAGTTTGGTCGATCATTAGGATCCGACCAAATACATTAGGTGACCATAGTGTATAGGGAATAACCTTCCGAGGTTATACCTTATGGTCACATCGTTTAAGTAGTTGTATGATAGGTAGTTTATATGCCTTAGGTAAATTACCAGAATACCCTTTTCATGTATAATTGGTAATTAAACATATGTAACCTAAACTTTTGTCACATAACTGATTATGTAACATGTTTAGCATAAGCTACCTAAATGAGTCGTAATGGGTCGTAAGCACTTAGGTTAGGTTTCATTTAGCATGAAGGCTTTGTTAAACCATATGACACGAGTCTCTATACTCGTTTGGTTTACGAACCCTCATTCTATCCAATCATCCGATTTAGGTCCGGTTATTAACATAGTTACCTATATTAGGTGCCGTTTGATATCCGCGATCTCTAGCATTGTTGGTTGTTAATCAAGGACTTCTGAGCAATCTCAAGTGAGTACATAGACCCTTCTTTTACTGTTTTCCAAACGTTTTGGGGTGGAACACATGTGCCTACTTGTTACTTTCATGCTTTCCTGTTTTCACATCATATACCTGCTATATTCGTTAGTACATTATAGTACATGATTTTATTACATCTTATGCTAGGTGTGCCCATTGTGTGCATTACTTAGTACATCGTTTTACATTACATTTCATGCTAGGTGTGCCCATTGTGTGCATTACTTAGTACATTGTTTTACATTACATACTATGTATGCCCATTGTGTGTGCATACTTAGTACATCGTTCTACATTACATTTCATACTATGTATGTCCATTGTGTGTGCATACTTAGTACATTGTTTTACATTGCCTTTCTGTTGCATATGCTCATCCAGCATATGAACACATTATACTACATTTTGAACCGTTGTAATCATTTGACTATGTGAACCGTTGTAATCATTTGACTATGTGATCCGTTGATATCTGTGAACCGTTTGTATCCGTGAACCGTTTGTATCTGTGAACCGTTTGTATCTGTGAACCGTTTGTATCTGTGAACCGTGTGAACCGTATTTGACTATACATGAACATTTCTACACTTGTTAAACATTTCATCTTGATAGTTTGGTTTGAGTAAGTGATTAAGTAACGAGGCGTGTGTAATATGATACAAGCATGGTGGATACGCCGCTGGTACTTCCTATATATAAGTGTTTGTATGGTATTACATATCGTAGCGTTATTTGAATCATTTCAGTTTATGACATATGACATTTTATACAAATAACATACTTTTCACAAAACATTGATTTACAAACAACTTATCTTATACAAACACATTTTTACATGGTTATTCATTTAACCTGACATTTATTTATACATATCATCTGATCTTATCGTTTTTCAAATGATTTACAAGACAAAGCAAATTACAAGGTTCATGACTAAACATTTTCTCAAACATAAGTCATGAATCCTATTTTCACAAAACCTATGTATCTCACAGGCATTTTTATGCTGACGTACCTATTTTCACATGTGTTTTCAGGTGATGATGTATAGGACTTATCAAGACATACTTAGGCGGACCTGTGCCTTAGTGACTTAAAACGAGACAAGAACTAGCTACTTTATGTTATGTACTCTTTGGTTATTGTTTAAAACAATGTAAACTTTCATGTTTGATTAATAAAACGAAACTTCAATTTCCATGGTTGTGAAACATTAATTCTGTTACAACACTCCCCGATGTTTCCGCCACGTTTTGTATGTTCTACGTGGTCGGGGTGTGACAGAAAAGATGGTATCAGAGCTAATGGTTATAGGGAATTAGGTTATTAGTAATGCTTTGACCTAGTCTATAACCTTCTTAGGACCCTAACGCGAGTTTACTTGCGTTTAGTCATAAAACAATACCGTCACCTATCCTTAGGCGACGACCACAACAAGAACATAAATTTCAAAACCGCTTTGAAAACTAATCATCTGTTCTAGGATGATTGATTACTAGGTTTTGAACCCTCTATTGTAAGGTTTTGAACCCTCTGTTATATGGTTTTGAACCCTTTTGAATTTTCAAAACTTTCGTCAAGGTTTTGGGTTTTTAATAATGTGAACACGTGCAAACTGGAAGGGTGAATGCCTGTACTCTGGGTTTTCTGTCTAGGCAAGCACTTCGTATATATCTCATCAGACACGAGACCAGTTGTGCTTACCTGGGAATTCTTGGGATGAGTGTTCACTTATAGGCGAGCATGTCTTCGCGATACATTATTTTTGACCTATTTACTTTGATTAATCACCAAGGACGTTTGTTGCTTTGTAGTAACAAACAAATGACCACTATCCTTGCTTTCATCAGATTTGGTTCATCTCATTCTTTTCGTCTAAACCTCTCACTCGTTTCCTTTCATGTTTCCTCTTTTAGAATGCCTCCTCGACGCGAAAGCCAGATAGCGACCGCCGAACTGGCAGAAATCATTGCGCAGCAAATGGCTGCTCAATTCCCAAACCTCTTTGCTCTATGGAATCAAGCCAACAACAACAACAATGGTCCATGCAATTTCAAGAGTTTTAACTCGGCAAAACCACTCAAGTTTAGTGGTTCTGAGGGAGCGACTGGGCTTCTTCAATGGTTCGAGAGCATTGAGAATACTTTCCGCCATGTGCAGTGTCCTGACAATCGCAAGGTCGAGTTTGCTTCGAGTGTGTTCCAGAAGAGAGCCCTTACGTGGTGGAACGGGGTTATGAGAGATCGTGGTGCAGAAGTTGCTCTAGCACAGACATGGGCTGAACTTAGAGCCCTTATGATGAAGGAATTATGTCCTCGACACGAGATCAGGGCTTTGGAAAGGGAATTCGACAATCTTGAGCAAGACAGCGGTGAGCATCGAGCCTACACGGACCGTTATGAGGAGTTAAGTCTGTTATGCCCAAACATGGTCACGCCTTTGGATAAGGCAATCGAAAAGTACATTGATGGCCTCCCTGATTCAATACAAGACATTTTGACTGGCAGCAACCCTACTACAGTTAGACAGGCCATTGAGCTATCTGCAACCTTGACGGAATCAAAGATCAGGAAAGGTAAACTTTTCCGAAAAGGCGACAAGAAACCGGTAGAAGAATCGAACCCAATCGAGGAATCAAAGACCATGGATGAACAGACTGGATCCCCTAAGAGGTCAAAGAAGCGAAAGGCTTCTCAGCACTTCGCCATGGTAACTCACGATGATCAAGTCGTCCCCAAACCAACCAGCTCAACCCCCTGCCAGGAAACCCTACAACGGAACTGCACCCTTGTGCAACCAATGTGGCCTACATCATCATGCTGGGGTGAAGTGCCGCACATGCCAAGTTTGCGGACTTATAGGTCATACAGCTAGGGTTTGCCCAACCGCAGCTGCACCAAATCAAGCTGGCAACAATCCTGCTCAAGCTCGTTTTCCACCGGGATCTTGCTACAACTGTGGCGAGATGGGCCATTTTCGTAGGAATTGCCCAAGGCTTGCTAATGCAAATCCAGCTCAGGGATGAGCATATGACCAACCAGAAGACAACATCGTTTAGAAATAATCACGTCTTATGTATTATTTCCTTTTGTTGTCACAATCCATGAAACAGTTGTTGTAATCATTGTTTATAAATAAATCTTTTATTTACATTGCAATGTATTTATGTGATTGTATGTATAAACAACATATCCCCTACAATACCGACAATCAAGGAACCGCATTCCTTGAAGAACAGACTACCCCCAAATTTCTTCCATTGTATGATCTCTTGCGTTTTCCACGAAAATCCTAAGTACCCGTTTCTTCCAAGAGAAACGAAGTACGAGGTGCCAAGTTAATAGCAATCAATAACAAGATAATAACAATTAAACAACTATGTGATTATGTGCTTATGAACATTACAAGACAAACTGTGCGGACTGTGCAAGGAATTACGTAATTATGGATGCATACATAATTATGGAATTTAGTGCACAGAAACCACAGTGAGCTTTGTCATGTACCTAGAAGTTAAACCTATTCATTTCCAATTCTGATGAAGTATCCGTTGAGGAGAAATGAACTAGCTATTCATTTTTCACTTCTGAAGAATATCCGTTGAGGAAATGAATATCCGTTTATCCTTTATTTCCAATTCTGAAGAATACCCGTTGAGGAAAATGACTCCGTTTGTTCATTTTTTTGTTCTGAAGAGTATCCGTCAAGGGAAATGAATATCCGTTTATTTAATCCTTCATTTCCGAACCTGAGGAAAAAACCGTTGAAAATGACTCCGTTAGTTCATTTTCGTTTCTGAAGATTATCCGTTGAGGAAATGAATATCCGTTGCTTAATCTTTCATTTCCGAACCTGAGGAAACAACCGTTGAAAATGACTCCGTTTGATCATTTTCGTTTCTAAAGATTTGTCCGTTGAGGAAATGAATATCCGTTTGTCTATCATTTTCATTTCCGTTTCTGAGGAAGCAACCGTTGAAAATGACTCCGTTTGTTCATTTTCGTTTCTGAAGATTTGTCCGTTGAGGAAATGAATATCCGTTTGTCTATCATTTTCATTTCCGTATCTGAGGAAGCAACCGTTGAAAATGACTCCGTTTGTTCATTTTCGTTTCTGAAGATTTTTCCGTTGAGGAAATGAATATCCGTTTGTCTATCATTTTCATTTCCGTTTCTGAGGAAGCAACCGTTGAAAATGACTCCGTTTGTTCATTTTCGTTTCTGAAGATTTGTCCGTTGAGGAAATGAATATCCGTTTGTCTATCATTTTCATTTCCGTTTCTGAGGAAGCATCCGTTGAAAATGACTCCGTTTGTTCATTTTCGTTTCTGAAGATTGTCCGTTAAAGAAATGAATCCCCGTTTGTTTATTCCTTCATTTCCGCTTCTGAAGAATACTCGTTGAGGAAAATGACTCCGTCTGTTCATTTTCGTTCTGAAGAATGTCCGTTAAGGAAATGACAGGATTATGCTTTACATATCTCTGGTGGTTATCTGACACAAAGTCACAAATAGACTCCTACGAATTAATTTCGGGACGAAATTTCCTAAAGTAGGGGAGACTGTGACACCTGTGTCACTGAGACCATCAAACAAATGCCCAACCAATTAAATATTGTATTTCATACTTGGGATTTGTAAAAATATGTGTATCGTTTACACATATCAATTCTTGTTCGATTTCAAACTCTATATCGTTTTCTGGAAGGTTATACGCGCACTGATGCGTAAATATAACCAGTTTAATGCAACAAACACTCCGGAATAGTGACATATACTTAACATACCTTAAATAACCTTTAAATAACTTAGAAATAAGTTTTGAAGGTTTTGGTATTGCAAAAACAAGTTAAATCGCTTACAGGGACTAAAGTTGACAAACTGCGAAAGTATGCCAATTTGAACTGTAACAGACATTCCGGAACATGACCATAAGTTAAACACACCATAAATATCCTTTACATAGCTTAGAAATAGGCTTTGAGGGGTTCGGTGTGCTAAAATAAACTTTTGGGTCATTCAGGGACTAAAAGCGTCAAAAAGTGCACAAGTTTGCATTTTCGCGCATAACTTACGTTCTGAATACATCCGGACATCCAAAAATTTATGTAAGCACTAAAATATTTTATTTTAGTGTTTGGCATAAGAAAAATCCCTTCGTTTCGTCATTTGGATCGTTTTACGCGCTTGTGCGCATTTAGTCGTAATTAAGCGAACATCGCGTTCGTACGGCCAAACGAACCAACATCCGACATATTTTTGAGCATGTTTCATGTCCACAATGTTTAGGCAACATTTTAGGGCCTTAAAGTTGGCTTTACGGGCCTTAGAAGTGTCGAAAATGGCTTAAACACGTGCATGGACTGAAACCGCCATTTTGTAAACTTGTTTCTGATCTGTGCAGGCCAGGCGGCCCGCGTGAGATCCTTGTGTCCTTTACGTGGCCCGCGTCCGACTCTCTGATCAGATTAGATCGAACAGTCAGCATGTTCCAGCTGTTTTAACCACAACCACACACTCACCACTTGCCTAATCACCTGATAAGGATGGTTTTTAGGCACCATAACTTTCCGACACTTGTACGGATACGATTAAGGCACGATATTCGACAAACGATCTTAACGGTTCGGGTATTCCTATAAATACCCCACCCCCCATTGCTTAAAAATCACTAGAATCACATTGTCAACACGAAAAATGGCTCTGGGCGAAATTTGGCAATCCTGAAAACCCTAGTTTCTTGTTCTTTCTGATCTTAATCTTGATCGATCTGGGTTAGCAATTGTGGTGTTGTCGATCCTTCTGAGTAAGGTTTCTAGACTTTACCTTGGTTTCTAATCTTTTGAAGTCAGGATTAGGGTTTGTTCTTTTCGTTTTTCTTGCTAGGGTTTGCCGCCAATACGCTTTGGTTTTTCTTTTTTCGTTTTGCTTTTACGTTGCATGGTTCCTCTTTTCTTGTGTGATGGATTCAAAACAATTCAAGCCTCCTGATGTCAGTAGTAGGGATCGGGGTTTGGAGGATTTAGGGTTCCAATCGTTTTCTGAAAAAATGCATGGGGATGTCTTCATAAGTTCGAAGGGTTATACACCGTTGAATATTCAGGAAATAAGGGATAGGTCGTCATTATTTGCCAAACCCCTGAATATTGATGGTAATCCGGCAATTCCTCGTCGTGGAGTAGAACATAAAGAGCAGAAGATTATAAATGTTATTGATGAGTTGGAGAAAGTCACTGTGCCGGTGCAGATGGATAGCTCACACGCTGTTTGCAAGGAAGATCTGAATCAGCCGAAATCTATGTTGTCTTCTTATGCTGAAAAACTTCTATCCGAAAGTCAGGCTTCTCGTAATAAAAGGGAGGTTAACTTCAGACTTTTGAAACCTGCGGAGACTAGAGAAGACGCTGATATTGTTATTCCGAAAGAGGTTGTTCAGCAGGTACAAGATAAGTTTGATAATGTACTTTATGGATATTTCTTAGGAAATAGATTACCTTTTCCCGTGGTAGAATACTATGCGAAGAATGTTTGGGCAAAGTTTGGTTTTTCAAAGCTTATGATGAACACGTCAGGATTCTTTTTCTTCAAGTTTGACTCGAAGGAGGGATTGATGAAGGTTCTGGAAGGAGGACCTTGGTTAATAAGAAAAGTTCCGTTATTTTTGAACATTTGGTCGCCAAAGGTTATCCTTAAGAAAGATAGTATTAAAACGGTTCCAATATGGGTCAAATTGCATAATGTTCCGATTTCAGTTTACACTGGTGATGGTTTGAGCCTGTTGGCTTCTAAACTAGGGGTTCCTAAAAGGCTAGACTCCTATACTGCTGATATGTGTGTGGAAAACTGGGGAAGGAGTAGTTATGCCCGTGCAATGATTGAACTTAATGCTGATAATGAACTTAAGGACCATATTATAGTAGCTATTCCTAAGATGGATGAGGAGGGTTACATTATGGAACGGGTTGAGGTTGAATATGAATGGAAGCCGTTACGATGTCCGACATGTTGTCTTTTTGGTCATGACCATAATACGTGTAGTAAAGTGGTTAAGGATAAAGCAAAGCAGGTTGTTGTCGATGGGGATGGATTTATTACAGACAAGAGACGAGTGGCAAAGCAAATGTATCCTTATAAGAAGCAAAAGGCCAAGTTTATGTATAAACCAAAGACGAGTAAAACAGGAGCTAGTACATCCGGAACCAAAACAGATGATCACACTAATGGGCCGAAAACAGTAAAAGTGGCTAATTCTTTCCAAGCTCTATCGACGGATGATGTGGATGATAATGATGAGAATACAAATGCTGGTAATGATACGGGTCAAGTGGAGAAAAACATTCCGAAGGGCAACAGGCCGAATGATGAGGTTCTTGAGACTAATCCTACTGAAATGTCGAAATTTATGAGTGGAGGCGTGAATGTTAGTCAATCTGAGGGGGCAAGCACTCCCGGTGCTATGGGTTTCAATGGGTAGTTTGGCCGCTTGGAATATAAGGGGTTTGAATCGTCCCCTGAAACAAAATGAGGTCCGGGTGCTTATAAATGAAAATCATTTGAGTATTTGTGCTATTTTAGAGACACATGTTCAGGTTAATAATCTTAGCAAAGTCTGTAAGAGTGTTTTTCGTAAATGGAATTGGACGTCCAATGGGGATTTATGTCAACGAGGTACTAGGATTATTCTCGGATGGAGTTCGGATGATGTGGATCTTATGGTTCTCTCGCAGTCTGATCAGGTAATTCACACGCAAATTCGCCTCAAATCGGATTCTAAAGTTTTTTTCTGTTCTTTTGTGTATGCCGAGAATAAGTATCAAGATCGCCGTCTACTTTGGGAAGATCTTTGCAAATTTAACAGTTTAGCTCTTGGCCATCCTTGGGTGGTTCTTGGGGATTTTAACACGGCTCTGAATATGGAAGATTGCTTATATGGTCCGTCTACTCACACAATTGGAATGAGAGAATTCTTTGATTGTATTCAAACTGTGGAGCTTATGGATGTTAAATGTCATGGTTTTCATTTTACTTGGAACCAGAAACCTAAGGAGGGTATTGGGGTTTTTAAGAAGATAGATCGCATTATGGGAAATACTAAGCTTTTGGACTTGTTTCCAGACGTGTATGCTCTGTTCCAGCCTGCCCGAGTTTCTGATCATACTCCCTGTGTTTTAAAATTGCCTTCTATTAAACGTAATAAGCCGAAGCCTTTTAAATTTGCAAATTTTTTGACGTCTAAACCGGAGTTTAGGCAGCATGTTACGTCCGAATGGGCTAAATCGGTGCAAGGTTATGCTATGTTTTCGGTAGTTAAGAAATTACGAAATCTGAAACCGCTCCTTCGTAAACTTTTACAACAACAAGGAAATCTTCATGATAAAGTGACTCGATTGCGTAGTGAGCTGGATGTGATTCAGCAGGTTGTTGATGCTAACCCGCTAGACAATGCAGCTCGAGAAGTAGCTGCCAAGTGTCTTCATGAGTTTCAAAAAGCAGCTTATGACGAGGAGTGTTTTCTCAAGCAGAAATCAAAAGTTGAATGGCTTTGTGCTGGGGATTCGAACACAGCATATTTTCATAACTCTGTGAAAAGCAGGAATGCTAGGAATAAGATCCATTGCATTCATGATGTGCATGGTAATCGGTTTGAAGGTGATGATGTTCCAGCTGCTCTTTTGAATCATTATGAGACATTTCTGGGAACGGATCAACTTGTCCAGAATGTTATTGATGAAGACCTGTTTGTTAATACGCTTGACCAAGAAACAGCGAACCGAATGACAACACAAGTAACTCGAGAGGAGGTTAAAAAGGCCATGTTTAGTATTGGTGAAAATAAAGCGCCTGGGCCAGATGGTTTCACTTCTTCTTTCTTTAAGCACGCGTGGGATATTGTTGGTGATGAGGTGACAAATGCTGTTATTGATTTTTTTGATAATGGTAAACTTCTTAAACAGGTCAACCATACTATTCTTGCTCTGATTCCTAAGAAGGAGACGCCCAATTCAGTTTTAGACTATCGTCCTATTTCTTGCTGCAATGTGCTTTTTAAGTGTATTAGCAAGATTATAACGGATAGGATAAAAGGAAGCTTGAATAAACTGGTCAGCATAAATCAGTCGGCTTTTATTCCGGGTAGGAAAATTTCAGATAATATTCTCTTGACCCAGGAATTGATGCTCAATTATCATCTTAATAGAGGGCCTCCTAGATGTGCGTTCAAGATTGACATTCAAAAGGCGTATGATACAGTTAACTGGCAATTTCTTGAGTTAATCCTGATCCGATTTGGTTTTCATCATAAAATGGTAAGTTGGATCATGACATGTGTCACATCGGTCACTTATTCTCTAAGCATAAATGGGGAGCTGCATGGGTATTTTGCGGGAAAGCGTGGTCTTAGACAAGGGGATCCACTGTCTCCTTACTTGTTTACGCTGGTTATGGAAGTGCTGACTCTTTTATTACAACAAGTTTCATTGCACATGTCTTTTAAGTTTCATGCTCGTTGTCCTAAACAGAAGATAATTAGTGTTTCTTTTGCTGATGATTTGTTTTTATTCTCTCATGGTGATACTACTTCGGTTAAGCATCTAAGAGAGGCCCTAGAGAAGTTTACTCTAGCTTCGGGTCTGGTTCCGAGCATGGCTAAGAGTACCGTTTTCTTCAGCAATGTTCCTCAAGCGATTAAAAATCAGATTAAGAACATTATGCCCTTCCAAGAGGGATCTTTTCCGGTTCGTTATCTTGGGGTTCCGTTGATATCTACCAGATTGGCTGCCAAAGACTGCAAAATTCTTTTGGAGCGTATGGAGAGACGAATAGATAGTTGGATGTCAAAAACGCTGTCGTTTGCAGGTCGGCTTCAGCTTATAAACTCTGTTCTTTCGGCTTTATACTCTTACTGGGCTTCGGTTATGATGCTCCCAGCTAGTGTTATAAAGGATTTGGAGAAAAGGCTTCGAAGGTTCTTGTGGAATGGTGGTAATCAAGGTCTGGTTCGTGCTAAAGTAGCTTGGAAGGATGTTTCTTTGCCTAAAGAGGAGGGTGGTTTAGGTATCCGTAGTATAAAGGATGTGAACAAGACTCTTTTAACTTCCCATATCTGGAGCTTAATTACTAATCGGCAGTCCCTTTGGGTACAATGGATCCACTCATACAAGTTGAAAGGTACAAGTTTCTGGGAAGTGCAATGTAGAGGTAGTGTTAGTTGGGGATGGAGAAAGCTTTTATCCATCCGTTCTAGTGTTCGATCGTTCATATGGAGTTCTATTCGATGTGGCCGACAAACTAATGTTTGGAGTGACAATTGGTGTGCATGCAGCCCTCTTCGCTCGTTTATCTCCCCTAGAGCCATTGCAAACGCTGGTTTTGCTTTAAATAATTCTGTGGCGGATGTTGTTGCCGAAGATGGTCAATGGTTATGGCCTCAGGCGTGGTACAATTTATATCCGGTTCTCATAAATATCGTTCCTCCCCAGATTATTTCTGATGTCAATGATCGTTTTTCGTGGAAGGATGTGGAAGGTAATCTTAATGTATTTGGATCATGGGAGGTTTGGAACAGCTTGCGGCAGAGACATGATAAGGTGCAATGGAGTAATTCGGTTTGGTTCAGTCAGTGTATCCCTCGTCATTCTTTCCATTTGTGGTTGGTTATCAAGAATAAGTTAAAAACACAAGATAGGATGGCCATTTGGGAAGCAGGTAGTGCTACTAATCTTCGGCTCATGTGTTGTCCTTTATGCCGGTTTGATCGGGATTCTAGGGATCATCTTTTTTTCCAATGCTCATATGCTTCAGAGGTTTGGAAATTGGTTAGGAGAATGGTAGACATGGGGAGTGTTACGGATACATGGGCCTCCATTTTGCAGTGGATGGAGCTAAATGAAAACTCTAAAACGATGGATCATATTATTTGCAACATCTTGGTGGCGGCTTCAACTTATTTTGTTTGGCAAGAAAGGAACTCGCGTTTATTCTCTCAAGAGCAGCGGAGTGCTAGTGTGCTTGCAAAGGTTATCATTGATACGGTGAGGCTCAGAATTATGGGGTTCAGATTCAGTAAAGAACCGAAGCAAAAGAAGATTTTGGATCGGTGGTCGATTACGGAAGGCAGCATGAATTTTGAACCTGGCTAAAGCGGTTTAACTTTGTTTGTAGCTCTATTTTTTGTTTGGGCCGTGTTCGTTCTTGTAGTCTGTTTGTTTCTGGCTTTGTTTTGTCGGGTTGTTTTTCTTTTGTTATCCTAGTCTTGGTATGCCAAGTCTAGTAGTGTGTATTGATGTCTCGATACACCCTGTTTTTTATTGGTTGATTGATATAAAATTTCACCGGGGTAACCCTTTACCCAAAAAAAAAAAAAAAATCACTAGAATCTGATCTAAGTGACTCTAAGTTGGAACCATTGTTTCATACCTGAGTTATTGTGATCTAGATTAGCATTCGGGGACCCTTCGTAAGTATTCTTTCGTTCTTTTCCTTATTTTATTGCTTTTCGAGTCAGAAAGTCAAACTTTGTTTGACTTTCAGCGTTGACCAGCTTATGGTCAATGCGAAGTTCGTTTGAACTTCGCAACGTGATTGTAATCACGATGGTTATAGTCCCTTGGGACTATGCCTACTGATTACCACGTTGTCTAGGGTCGTAAGGGTAAGCGATCTGATAAATCGCTTATACCTTCGAACCCGACCCAGTTTGGTCGATCATTAGGATCCGACCAAATACATTAGGTGACCATAGTGTATAGGGAATAACCTTCCGAGGTTATACCTTATGGTCACATCGTTTAAGTAGTTGTATGATAGGTAGTTTATATGCCTTAGGTAAATTACCAGAATACCCTTTTCATGTATAATTGGTAATTAAACATATGTAACCTAAACTTTTGTCACATAACTGATTATGTAACATGTTTAGCATAAGCTACCTAAATGAGTCGTAATGGGTCGTAAGCACTTAGGTTAGGTTTCATTTAGCATGAAGGCTTTGTTAAACCATATGACACGAGTCTCTATACTCGTTTGGTTTACGAACCCTCATTCTATCCAATCATCCGATTTAGGTCCGGTTATTAACATAGTTACCTATATTAGGTGCCGTTTGATATCCGCGATCTCTAGCATTGTTGGTTGTTAATCAAGGACTTCTGAGCAATCTCAAGTGAGTACATAGACCCTTCTTTTACTGTTTTCCAAACGTTTTGGGGTGGAACACATGTGCCTACTTGTTACTTTCATGCTTTCCTGTTTTCACATCATATACCTGCTATATTCGTTAGTACATTATAGTACATGATTTTATTACATCTTATGCTAGGTGTGCCCATTGTGTGCATTACTTAGTACATCGTTTTACATTACATTTCATGCTAGGTGTGCCCATTGTGTGCATTACTTAGTACATTGTTTTACATTACATACTATGTATGCCCATTGTGTGTGCATACTTAGTACATCGTTCTACATTACATTTCATACTATGTATGTCCATTGTGTGTGCATACTTAGTACATTGTTTTACATTGCCTTTCTGTTGCATATGCTCATCCAGCATATGAACACATTATACTACATTTTGAACCGTTGTAATCATTTGACTATGTGAACCGTTGTAATCATTTGACTATGTGATCCGTTGATATCTGTGAACCGTTTGTATCCGTGAACCGTTTGTATCTGTGAACCGTTTGTATCTGTGAACCGTTTGTATCTGTGAACCGTGTGAACCGTATTTGACTATACATGAACATTTCTACACTTGTTAAACATTTCATCTTGATAGTTTGGTTTGAGTAAGTGATTAAGTAACGAGGCGTGTGTAATATGATACAAGCATGGTGGATACGCCGCTGGTACTTCCTATATATAAGTGTTTGTATGGTATTACATATCGTAGCGTTATTTGAATCATTTCAGTTTATGACATATGACATTTTATACAAATAACATACTTTTCACAAAACATTGATTTACAAACAACTTATCTTATACAAACACATTTTTACATGGTTATTCATTTAACCTGACATTTATTTATACATATCATCTGATCTTATCGTTTTTCAAATGATTTACAAGACAAAGCAAATTACAAGGTTCATGACTAAACATTTTCTCAAACATAAGTCATGAATCCTATTTTCACAAAACCTATGTATCTCACAGGCATTTTTATGCTGACGTACCTATTTTCACATGTGTTTTCAGGTGATGATGTATAGGACTTATCAAGACATACTTAGGCGGACCTGTGCCTTAGTGACTTAAAACGAGACAAGAACTAGCTACTTTATGTTATGTACTCTTTGGTTATTGTTTAAAACAATGTAAACTTTCATGTTTGATTAATAAAACGAAACTTCAATTTCCATGGTTGTGAAACATTAATTCTGTTACAACACTCCCCGATGTTTCCGCCACGTTTTGTATGTTCTACGTGGTCGGGGTGTGACAGAAAAGATGGTATCAGAGCTAATGGTTATAGGGAATTAGGTTATTAGTAATGCTTTGACCTAGTCTATAACCTTCTTAGGACCCTAACGCGAGTTTACTTGCGTTTAGTCATAAAACAATACCGTCACCTATCCTTAGGCGACGACCACAACAAGAACATAAATTTCAAAACCGCTTTGAAAACTAATCATCTGTTCTAGGATGATTGATTACTAGGTTTTGAACCCTCTATTGTAAGGTTTTGAACCCTCTGTTATATGGTTTTGAACCCTTTTGAATTTTCAAAACTTTCGTCAAGGTTTTGGGTTTTTAATAATGTGAACACGTGCAAACTGGAAGGGTGAATGCCTGTACTCTGGGTTTTCTGTCTAGGCAAGCACTTCGTATATATCTCATCAGACACGAGACCAGTTGTGCTTACCTGGGAATTCTTGGGATGAGTGTTCACTTATAGGCGAGCATGTCTTCGCGATACATTATTTTTGACCTATTTACTTTGATTAATCACCAAGGACGTTTGTTGCTTTGTAGTAACAAACAAATGACCACTATCCTTGCTTTCATCAGATTTGGTTCATCTCATTCTTTTCGTCTAAACCTCTCACTCGTTTCCTTTCATGTTTCCTCTTTTAGAATGCCTCCTCGACGCGAAAGCCAGATAGCGACCGCCGAACTGGCAGAAATCATTGCGCAGCAAATGGCTGCTCAATTCCCAAACCTCTTTGCTCTATGGAATCAAGCCAACAACAACAACAATGGTCCATGCAATTTCAAGAGTTTTAACTCGGCAAAACCACTCAAGTTTAGTGGTTCTGAGGGAGCGACTGGGCTTCTTCAATGGTTCGAGAGCATTGAGAATACTTTCCGCCATGTGCAGTGTCCTGACAATCGCAAGGTCGAGTTTGCTTCGAGTGTGTTCCAGAAGAGAGCCCTTACGTGGTGGAACGGGGTTATGAGAGATCGTGGTGCAGAAGTTGCTCTAGCACAGACATGGGCTGAACTTAGAGCCCTTATGATGAAGGAATTATGTCCTCGACACGAGATCAGGGCTTTGGAAAGGGAATTCGACAATCTTGAGCAAGACAGCGGTGAGCATCGAGCCTACACGGACCGTTATGAGGAGTTAAGTCTGTTATGCCCAAACATGGTCACGCCTTTGGATAAGGCAATCGAAAAGTACATTGATGGCCTCCCTGATTCAATACAAGACATTTTGACTGGCAGCAACCCTACTACAGTTAGACAGGCCATTGAGCTATCTGCAACCTTGACGGAATCAAAGATCAGGAAAGGTAAACTTTTCCGAAAAGGCGACAAGAAACCGGTAGAAGAATCGAACCCAATCGAGGAATCAAAGACCATGGATGAACAGACTGGATCCCCTAAGAGGTCAAAGAAGCGAAAGGCTTCTCAGCACTTCGCCATGGTAACTCA
This sequence comes from Helianthus tuberosus, assembly GCA_030545235.1. NCBI lineage: Eukaryota > Viridiplantae > Streptophyta > Magnoliopsida > Asterales > Asteraceae > Helianthus > Helianthus tuberosus. The sequence continues at coordinate 892,573 of JARYGA010027604.1, read as the reverse complement.
CGATGATCAAGTCGTCCCCAAACCAACCAGCTCAACCCCCTGCCAGGAAACCCTACAACGGAACTGCACCCTTGTGCAACCAATGTGGCCTACATCATCATGCTGGGGTGAAGTGCCGCACATGCCAAGTTTGCGGACTTATAGGTCATACAGCTAGGGTTTGCCCAACCGCAGCTGCACCAAATCAAGCTGGCAACAATCCTGCTCAAGCTCGTTTTCCACCGGGATCTTGCTACAACTGTGGCGAGATGGGCCATTTTCGTAGGAATTGCCCAAGGCTTGCTAATGCAAATCCAGCTCAGGGATGAGCATATGACCAACCAGAAGACAACATCGTTTAGAAATAATCACGTCTTATGTATTATTTCCTTTTGTTGTCACAATCCATGAAACAGTTGTTGTAATCATTGTTTATAAATAAATCTTTTATTTACATTGCAATGTATTTATGTGATTGTATGTATAAACAACATATCCCCTACAATACCGACAATCAAGGAACCGCATTCCTTGAAGAACAGACTACCCCCAAATTTCTTCCATTGTATGATCTCTTGCGTTTTCCACGAAAATCCTAAGTACCCGTTTCTTCCAAGAGAAACGAAGTACGAGGTGCCAAGTTAATAGCAATCAATAACAAGATAATAACAATTAAACAACTATGTGATTATGTGCTTATGAACATAACAAGACAAACTGTGCGGACTGTGCAAGGAATTACGTAATTATGGATGCATACATAATTATGGAATTTAGTGCACAGAAACCACAGTGAGCTTTGTCATGTACCTAGAAGTTAAACCTATTCATTTCCAATTCTGATGAAGTATCCGTTGAGGAGAAATGAACTAGCTATTCATTTTTCACTTCTGAAGAATATCCGTTGAGGAAATGAATATCCGTTTATCCTTTATTTCCAATTCTGAAGAATACCCGTTGAGGAAAATGACTCCGTTTGTTCATTTTTTTGTTCTGAAGAGTATCCGTCAAGGGAAATGAATATCCGTTTATTTAATCCTTCATTTCCGAACCTGAGGAAAAAACCGTTGAAAATGACTCCGTTAGTTCATTTTCGTTTCTGAAGATTATCCGTTGAGGAAATGAATATCCGTTGCTTAATCTTTCATTTCCGAACCTGAGGAAACAACCGTTGAAAATGACTCCGTTTGATCATTTTCGTTTCTAAAGATTTGTCCGTTGAGGAAATGAATATCCGTTTGTCTATCATTTTCATTTCCGTTTCTGAGGAAGCAACCGTTGAAAATGACTCCGTTTGTTCATTTTCGTTTCTGAAGATTTGTCCGTTGAGGAAATGAATATCCGTTTGTCTATCATTTTCATTTCCGTATCTGAGGAAGCAACCGTTGAAAATGACTCCGTTTGTTCATTTTCGTTTCTGAAGATTTTTCCGTTGAGGAAATGAATATCCGTTTGTCTATCATTTTCATTTCCGTTTCTGAGGAAGCAACCGTTGAAAATGACTCCGTTTGTTCATTTTCGTTTCTGAAGATTTGTCCGTTGAGGAAATGAATATCCGTTTGTCTATCATTTTCATTTCCGTTTCTGAGGAAGCATCCGTTGAAAATGACTCCGTTTGTTCATTTTCGTTTCTGAAGATTGTCCGTTAAAGAAATGAATCCCCGTTTTTTTATTCCTTCATTTCCGCTTCTGAAGAATACTCGTTGAGGAAAATGACTCCGTCTGTTCATTTTCGTTCTGAAGAATGTCCGTTAAGGAAATGACAGGATTATGCTTTACATATCTCTGGTGGTTATCTGACACAAAGTCACAAATAGACTCCTACGAATTAATTTCGGGACGAAATTTCCTAAAGTAGGGGAGACTGTGACACCTGTGTCACTGAGACCATCAAACAAATGCCCAACCAATTAAATATTGTATTTCATACTTGGGATTTGTAAAAATATGTGTATCGTTTACACATATCAATTCTTGTTCGATTTCAAACTCTATATCGTTTTCTGGAAGGTTATACGCGCACTGATGCGTAAATATAACCAGTTTAATGCAACAAACACTCCGGAATAGTGACATATACTTAACATACCTTAAATAACCTTTAAATAACTTAGAAATAAGTTTTGAAGGTTTTGGTATTGCAAAAACAAGTTAAATCGCTTACAGGGACTAAAGTTGACAAACTGCGAAAGTATGCCAATTTGAACTGTAACAGACATTCCGGAACATGACCATAAGTTAAACACACCATAAATATCCTTTACATAGCTTAGAAATAGGCTTTGAGGGGTTCGGTGTGCTAAAATAAACTTTTGGGTCATTCAGGGATTAAAAGCGTCAAAAAGTGCACAAGTTTGCATTTTCGCGCATAACTTACGTTCTGAATACATCCGGACATCCAAAAATTTATGTAAGCACTAAAATATTTTATTTTAGTGTTTGGCATAAGAAAAATCCCTTCGTTTCGTCATTTGGATCGTTTTACGCGCTTGTGCGCATTTAGTCGTAATTAAGCGAACATCGCGTTCGTACGGCCAAACGAACCAACATCCGACATATTTTTGAGCATGTTTCATGTCCACAATGTTTAGGCAACATTTTAGGGCCTTAAAGTTGGCTTTACGGGCCTTAGAAGTGTCGAAAATGGCTTAAACACGTGCATGGACTGAAACCGCCATTTTGTAAACTTGTTTCTGATCTGTGCAGGCCAGGCGGCCCGCGTGAGATCCTTGTGTCCTTTACGTGGCCCGCGTCCGACTCTCTGATCAGATTAGATCGAACAGTCAGCATGTTCCAGCTGTTTTAACCACAACCACACACTCACCACTTGCCTAATCACCTGATAAGGATGGTTTTTAGGCACCATAACTTTCCGACACTTGTACGGATACGATTAAGGCACGATATTCGACAAACGATCTTAACGGTTCGGGTATTCCTATAAATACCCCACCCCCCATTGCTTAAAAATCACTAGAATCACATTGTCAACACGAAAAATGGCTCTGGGCGAAATTTGGCAATCCTGAAAACCCTAGTTTCTTGTTCTTTCTGATCTTAATCTTGATCGATCTGGGTTAGCAATTGTGGTGTTGTCGATCCTTCTGAGTAAGGTTTCTAGACTTTACCTTGGTTTCTAATCTTTTGAAGTCAGGATTAGGGTTTGTTCTTTTCGTTTTTCTTGCTAGGGTTTGCCGCCAATACGCTTTGGTTTTTCTTTTTTCGTTTTGCTTTTACGTTGCATGGTTCCTCTTTTCTTGTGTGATGGATTCAAAACAATTCAAGCCTCCTGATGTCAGTAGTAGGGATCGGGGTTTGGAGGATTTAGGGTTCCAATCGTTTTCTGAAAAAATGCATGGGGATGTCTTCATAAGTTCGAAGGGTTATACACCGTTGAATATTCAGGAAATAAGGGATAGGTCGTCATTATTTGCCAAACCCCTGAATATTGATGGTAATCCGGCAATTCCTCGTCGTGGAGTAGAACATAAAGAGCAGAAGATTATAAATGTTATTGATGAGTTGGAGAAAGTCACTGTGCCGGTGCAGATGGATAGCTCACACGCTGTTTGCAAGGAAGATCTGAATCAGCCGAAATCTATGTTGTCTTCTTATGCTGAAAAACTTCTATCCGAAAGTCAGGCTTCTCGTAATAAAAGGGAGGTTAACTTCAGACTTTTGAAACCTGCGGAGACTAGAGAAGACGCTGATATTGTTATTCCGAAAGAGGTTGTTCAGCAGGTACAAGATAAGTTTGATAATGTACTTTATGGATATTTCTTAGGAAATAGATTACCTTTTCCCGTGGTAGAATACTATGCGAAGAATGTTTGGGCAAAGTTTGGTTTTTCAAAGCTTATGATGAACACGTCAGGATTCTTTTTCTTCAAGTTTGACTCGAAGGAGGGATTGATGAAGGTTCTGGAAGGAGGACCTTGGTTAATAAGAAAAGTTCCGTTATTTTTGAACATTTGGTCGCCAAAGGTTATCCTTAAGAAAGATAGTATTAAAACGGTTCCAATATGGGTCAAATTGCATAATGTTCCGATTTCAGTTTACACTGGTGATGGTTTGAGCCTGTTGGCTTCTAAACTAGGGGTTCCTAAAAGGCTAGACTCCTATACTGCTGATATGTGTGTGGAAAACTGGGGAAGGAGTAGTTATGCCCGTGCAATGATTGAACTTAATGCTGATAATGAACTTAAGGACCATATTATAGTAGCTATTCCTAAGATGGATGAGGAGGGTTACATTATGGAACGGGTTGAGGTTGAATATGAATGGAAGCCGTTACGATGTCCGACATGTTGTCTTTTTGGTCATGACCATAATACGTGTAGTAAAGTGGTTAAGGATAAAGCAAAGCAGGTTGTTGTCGATGGGGATGGATTTATTACAGACAAGAGACGAGTGGCAAAGCAAATGTATCCTTATAAGAAGCAAAAGGCCAAGTTTATGTATAAACCAAAGACGAGTAAAACAGGAGCTAGTACATCCGGAACCAAAACAGATGATCACACTAATGGGCCGAAAACAGTAAAAGTGGCTAATTCTTTCCAAGCTCTATCGACGGATGATGTGGATGATAATGATGAGAATACAAATGCTGGTAATGATACGGGTCAAGTGGAGAAAAACATTCCGAAGGGCAACAGGCCGAATGATGAGGTTCTTGAGACTAATCCTACTGAAATGTCGAAATTTATGAGTGGAGGCGTGAATGTTAGTCAATCTGAGGGGGCAAGCACTCCCGGTGCTATGGGTTTCAATGGGTAGTTTGGCCGCTTGGAATATAAGGGGTTTGAATCGTCCCCTGAAACAAAATGAGGTCCGGGTGCTTATAAATGAAAATCATTTGAGTATTTGTGCTATTTTAGAGACACATGTTCAGGTTAATAATCTTAGCAAAGTCTGTAAGAGTGTTTTTCGTAAATGGAATTGGACGTCCAATGGGGATTTATGTCAACGAGGTACTAGGATTATTCTCGGATGGAGTTCGGATGATGTGGATCTTATGGTTCTCTCGCAGTCTGATCAGGTAATTCACACGCAAATTCGCCTCAAATCGGATTCTAAAGTTTTTTTCTGTTCTTTTGTGTATGCCGAGAATAAGTATCAAGATCGCCGTCTACTTTGGGAAGATCTTTGCAAATTTAACAGTTTAGCTCTTGGCCATCCTTGGGTGGTTCTTGGGGATTTTAACACGGCTCTGAATATGGAAGATTGCTTATATGGTCCGTCTACTCACACAATTGGAATGAGAGAATTCTTTGATTGTATTCAAACTGTGGAGCTTATGGATGTTAAATGTCATGGTTTTCATTTTACTTGGAACCAGAAACCTAAGGAGGGTATTGGGGTTTTTAAGAAGATAGATCGCATTATGGGAAATACTAAGCTTTTGGACTTGTTTCCAGACGTGTATGCTCTGTTCCAGCCTGCCCGAGTTTCTGATCATACTCCCTGTGTTTTAAAATTGCCTTCTATTAAACGTAATAAGCCGAAGCCTTTTAAATTTGCAAATTTTTTGACGTCTAAACCGGAGTTTAGGCAGCATGTTACGTCCGAATGGGCTAAATCGGTGCAAGGTTATGCTATGTTTTCGGTAGTTAAGAAATTACGAAATCTGAAACCGCTCCTTCGTAAACTTTTACAACAACAAGGAAATCTTCATGATAAAGTGACTCGATTGCGTAGTGAGCTGGATGTGATTCAGCAGGTTGTTGATGCTAACCCGCTAGACAATGCAGCTCGAGAAGTAGCTGCCAAGTGTCTTCATGAGTTTCAAAAAGCAGCTTATGACGAGGAGTGTTTTCTCAAGCAGAAATCAAAAGTTGAATGGCTTTGTGCTGGGGATTCGAACACAGCATATTTTCATAACTCTGTGAAAAGCAGGAATGCTAGGAATAAGATCCATTGCATTCATGATGTGCATGGTAATCGGTTTGAAGGTGATGATGTTCCAGCTGCTCTTTTGAATCATTATGAGACATTTCTGGGAACGGATCAACTTGTCCAGAATGTTATTGATGAAGACCTGTTTGTTAATACGCTTGACCAAGAAACAGCGAACCGAATGACAACACAAGTAACTCGAGAGGAGGTTAAAAAGGCCATGTTTAGTATTGGTGAAAATAAAGCGCCTGGGCCAGATGGTTTCACTTCTTCTTTCTTTAAGCACGCGTGGGATATTGTTGGTGATGAGGTGACAAATGCTGTTATTGATTTTTTTGATAATGGTAAACTTCTTAAACAGGTCAACCATACTATTCTTGCTCTGATTCCTAAGAAGGAGACGCCCAATTCAGTTTTAGACTATCGTCCTATTTCTTGCTGCAATGTGCTTTTTAAGTGTATTAGCAAGATTATAACGGATAGGATAAAAGGAAGCTTGAATAAACTGGTCAGCATAAATCAGTCGGCTTTTATTCCGGGTAGGAAAATTTCAGATAATATTCTCTTGACCCAGGAATTGATGCTCAATTATCATCTTAATAGAGGGCCTCCTAGATGTGCGTTCAAGATTGACATTCAAAAGGCGTATGATACAGTTAACTGGCAATTTCTTGAGTTAATCCTGATCCGATTTGGTTTTCATCATAAAATGGTAAGTTGGATCATGACATGTGTCACATCGGTCACTTATTCTCTAAGCATAAATGGGGAGCTGCATGGGTATTTTGCGGGAAAGCGTGGTCTTAGACAAGGGGATCCACTGTCTCCTTACTTGTTTACGCTGGTTATGGAAGTGCTGACTCTTTTATTACAACAAGTTTCATTGCACATGTCTTTTAAGTTTCATGCTCGTTGTCCTAAACAGAAGATAATTAGTGTTTCTTTTGCTGATGATTTGTTTTTATTCTCTCATGGTGATACTACTTCGGTTAAGCATCTAAGAGAGGCCCTAGAGAAGTTTACTCTAGCTTCGGGTCTGGTTCCGAGCATGGCTAAGAGTACCGTTTTCTTCAGCAATGTTCCTCAAGCGATTAAAAATCAGATTAAGAACATTATGCCCTTCCAAGAGGGATCTTTTCCGGTTCGTTATCTTGGGGTTCCGTTGATATCTACCAGATTGGCTGCCAAAGACTGCAAAATTCTTTTGGAGCGTATGGAGAGACGAATAGATAGTTGGATGTCAAAAACGCTGTCGTTTGCAGGTCGGCTTCAGCTTATAAACTCTGTTCTTTCGGCTTTATACTCTTACTGGGCTTCGGTTATGATGCTCCCAGCTAGTGTTATAAAGGATTTGGAGAAAAGGCTTCGAAGGTTCTTGTGGAATGGTGGTAATCAAGGTCTGGTTCGTGCTAAAGTAGCTTGGAAGGATGTTTCTTTGCCTAAAGAGGAGGGTGGTTTAGGTATCCGTAGTATAAAGGATGTGAACAAGACTCTTTTAACTTCCCATATCTGGAGCTTAATTACTAATCGGCAGTCCCTTTGGGTACAATGGATCCACTCATACAAGTTGAAAGGTACAAGTTTCTGGGAAGTGCAATGTAGAGGTAGTGTTAGTTGGGGATGGAGAAAGCTTTTATCCATCCGTTCTAGTGTTCGATCGTTCATATGGAGTTCTATTCGATGTGGCCGACAAACTAATGTTTGGAGTGACAATTGGTGTGCATGCAGCCCTCTTCGCTCGTTTATCTCCCCTAGAGCCATTGCAAACGCTGGTTTTGCTTTAAATAATTCTGTGGCGGATGTTGTTGCCGAAGATGGTCAATGGTTATGGCCTCAGGCGTGGTACAATTTATATCCGGTTCTCATAAATATCGTTCCTCCCCAGATTATTTCTGATGTCAATGATCGTTTTTCGTGGAAGGATGTGGAAGGTAATCTTAATGTATTTGGATCATGGGAGGTTTGGAACAGCTTGCGGCAGAGACATGATAAGGTGCAATGGAGTAATTCGGTTTGGTTCAGTCAGTGTATCCCTCGTCATTCTTTCCATTTGTGGTTGGTTATCAAGAATAAGTTAAAAACACAAGATAGGATGGCCATTTGGGAAGCAGGTAGTGCTACTAATCTTCGGCTCATGTGTTGTCCTTTATGCCGGTTTGATCGGGATTCTAGGGATCATCTTTTTTTCCAATGCTCATATGCTTCAGAGGTTTGGAAATTGGTTAGGAGAATGGTAGACATGGGGAGTGTTACGGATACATGGGCCTCCATTTTGCAGTGGATGGAGCTAAATGAAAACTCTAAAACGATGGATCATATTATTTGCAACATCTTGGTGGCGGCTTCAACTTATTTTGTTTGGCAAGAAAGGAACTCGCGTTTATTCTCTCAAGAGCAGCGGAGTGCTAGTGTGCTTGCAAAGGTTATCATTGATACGGTGAGGCTCAGAATTATGGGGTTCAGATTCAGTAAAGAACCGAAGCAAAAGAAGATTTTGGATCGGTGGTCGATTACGGAAGGCAGCATGAATTTTGAACCTGGCTAAAGCGGTTTAACTTTGTTTGTAGCTCTATTTTTTGTTTGGGCCGTGTTCGTTCTTGTAGTCTGTTTGTTTCTGGCTTTGTTTTGTCGGGTTGTTTTTCTTTTGTTATCCTAGTCTTGGTATGCCAAGTCTAGTAGTGTGTATTGATGTCTCGATACACCCTGTTTTTTATTGGTTGATTGATATAAAATTTCACCGGGGTAACCCTTTACCCAAAAAAAAAAAAAAAATCACTAGAATCTGATCTAAGTGACTCTAAGTTGGAACCATTGTTTCATACCTGAGTTATTGTGATCTAGATTAGCATTCGGGGACCCTTCGTAAGTATTCTTTCGTTCTTTTCCTTATTTTATTGCTTTTCGAGTCAGAAAGTCAAACTTTGTTTGACTTTCAGCGTTGACCAGCTTATGGTCAATGCGAAGTTCGTTTGAACTTCGCAACGTGATTGTAATCACGATGGTTATAGTCCCTTGGGACTATGCCTACTGATTACCACGTTGTCTAGGGTCGTAAGGGTAAGCGATCTGATAAATCGCTTATACCTTCGAACCCGACCCAGTTTGGTCGATCATTAGGATCCGACCAAATACATTAGGTGACCATAGTGTATAGGGAATAACCTTCCGAGGTTATACCTTATGGTCACATCGTTTAAGTAGTTGTATGATAGGTAGTTTATATGCCTTAGGTAAATTACCAGAATACCCTTTTCATGTATAATTGGTAATTAAACATATGTAACATGTTTAGGCATATAACACTTGTCATAGGACTAGTTAGGCGATCCGAACGCGTTTCACGCGAACGACGCGTTAAAGTAGCATAAGCTACCTAAACGAGTCGTAATGGGTCGTAAGCACTTAGGTTAGGTTTCATTTAGCATGAAGGCTTTGTTAAACCATATGACACGAGTCTCTATACTCGTTTGGTTTACGAACCCTCATTCTATCCAACCATCCGATTTAGGTCCGGTTATTAACATAGTTACCTATATTAGGTGCCGTTTGATATCCGCGATCTCTAGCATTGTTTGGTTGTTAATCAAGGACTTCTGAGCAATCTCAAGTGAGTACATAGACCCCTCTTTTACTGTTTTCCAAACGTTTTGGGGTGGAACACATGTGCCTACTTGTTACTTTCATGCTTTCCTGTTTTCACATCATATACCTGCTATATTCGTTAGTACATTATAGTACATGATTTTATTACATCTTATGCTAGGTGTGCCCATTGTGTGCATTACTTAGTACATCGTTTTACATTACATTTCATGCTAGGTGTGCCCATTGTGTGCATTACTTAGTACATTGTTTTACATTACATACTATGTATGCCCATTGTGTGTGCATACTTAGTACATCGTTCTACATTACATTTCATACTATGTATGTCCATTGTGTGTGCATACTTAGTACATTGTTTTACATTGCCTTTCTGTTGCATATGCTCATCCAGCATATGAACACATTATACTACATTTTGAACCGTTGTAATCATTTGACTATGTGAACCGTTGTAATCATTTGACTATGTGATCCGTTGATATCTGTGAACCGTTTGTATCCGTGAACCGTTTGTATCTGTGAACCGTTTGTATCTGTGAACCGTGTGAACCGTATTTGACTATACATGAACATTTCTACACTTGTTAAACATTTCATCTTGATAGTTTGGTTTGAGTAAGTGATTAAGTAACGAGGCGTGTGTAATATGATACAAGCATGGTGGATACGCCGCTGGTACTTCCTATATATAAGTGTTTGTATGGTATTACATATCGTAGCGTTATTTGAATCATTTCAGTTTATGACATATGACATTTTATACAAATAACATACTTTTCACAAAACATTGATTTACAAACAACTTATCTTATACAAACACATTTTTACATGGTTATTCATTTAACCTGACATTTATTTATACATATCATCTGATCTTATCGTTTTTCAAATGATTTACAAGACAAAGCAAATTACAAGGTTCATGACTAAACATTTTCTCAAACATAAGTCATGAATCCTATTTTCACAAAACCTATGTATCTCACAGGCATTTTTATGCTGACGTACCTATTTTCACATGTGTTTTCAGGTGATGATGTATAGGACTTATCAAGACATACTTAGGCGGACCTGTGCCTTAGTGACTTAAAACGAGACAAGAACTAGCTACTTTATGTTATGTACTCTTTGGTTATTGTTTAAAACAATGTAAACTTTCATGTTTGATTAATAAAACGAAACTTCAATTTCCATGGTTGTGAAACATTAATTCTGTTACAACACTCCCCGATGTTTCCGCCACGTTTTGTATGTTCTACGTGGTCGGGGTGTGACATAAAGCGTTTTTATTATGAAACATAACATCGGATTCAAAATAGTCTTTTAGAAAAAACAAATAAAAATATACGATTACTTTCGACGGCGCTATACAACTCACGAAGATGACGATTCGAAATTTATTTACAACTAATAAATATAGTTATTATATTTATTTTAAACTTTGAAAATTCAGCAAAACTTTTGTAAAATCAACGTAATGACTTATAATGTTACAAATGTCGAATGATAGTACGACTTCTTTTTGTAAAAATAAATATAGTGTATATTTATTTTAACAATCAGACAACACGACGATCCTTTTACTAAAATAAATATAGTTATATATTTATTTCGAATACCCAACGACACGACAATTGTTTTACTAAAATAAATATAAAACGAATCCTCTTATAAATAAATATAGCTATATATTTGTTTCCGACACAAACAAGTCGAATTCTTTTGTAAAATAAATATAGTCGTATTTATTTTCAAACACGACAACTCGACGATTCTTTTATAAAATAAATATAACTTTTATATTTATTTCATACGCCTAAACGGCGTACACATATATTTTGACAAATATCATACGAGACGCGATACATAAGACGAGTCTGTTATATGTAATTTTCATATAAATAATCTTTTTAAACACGTACGACTTCGCGAGACGTCTAACGCGACGATAACGATATATTTATATGTTTTTATATAAATATTTATTAAATATTTATATACTATAAATCTCACGAGAACTAAGTACATTCTAGACTTTGTAAACTATTAACGACATTAAGCGAAACTAAACGAGTATAACTTAATCATTTTCGTTAAGTTAACATTTTACCGTTGAATCGTTCGGTTAACGATTCGGTAGAGCTCGGTGACACGTAGTTAGTTACCGCTTTTATTTAGAAACTTATAAGATATTCCGGGTTAGGAATATTGTAGAATGCACGCTAGCGAGTCTCGTCCTGGAAACGACATCACGAAGTCGTAATTAGCTAGCTTTGCACAAGGCAATTCAGGTGAGTTCATAACCCCACATTTTTACGGTTTTACATTTTTACAAATGTTTTCGGGGTGGAAAGACATGCACGTTTTGCAGAAAACACACAAAGTTCTCGATGAACAAAGACTGCATATTAAAGACAAAGCACGTTTTGCAAGAACATACAAAGCTTTTGAACGAACGAAAACTCATATTTCTAAATCATATTACGAATGGATTTCGAGGAACTCAAATGGTTTATGAATGGATTATACTAAATATACTAGTTTTTACAAAACAAATGCGTATTATCGAAATGTGAATGATTTTCATGACAAGGGATGGATTGTCTGGTGATAATATAGAGAGACTGGGGAGTTAGCCTTAGAGGCTGGGGAGGTTCAGCCTTAGAAGCTGGGGAGGTTCAACCTTAGAGGCTGGGGAGGTTCAGTCTTAGAGGCTAGGGTAAAATACATGTTACAATTATGCAGACATTTTTATACATGGTATGGTTAGCCTAAGGAGGGTTTACTACTAGATCATGTGAGGGGTAGGGATGAGCATATGCCACCGAATACCAATCCCATACCGATCCCGTACCGATCCCGATCCCGATCGGTATCCCGATCGGTATCCACTTTTTGGCGTTTTCGGTATCGGTACGGTACGGTATCGGTATTATACCGATACCGACCCTCAAAATACGGTATAATACCGATACCGTACCATACCGATACCTAACCGACATGTTTCGGTATCGGTATCGGTACCTAGTTTGGGTGAAATTCGGGATCGGTATTAGGCGGTATCGGTATCGGTTCGGTATCGGATACCGATATGCTCATCCCTAGTGAGGGGTGGGTACAACACTTAAGGCCATTAATCCCCGTCGTAGGACCGAGGGACATGAGTGATTGATCTAATTATGTGTAGCGAGCCCACACCCATGAGGCCGGGGCGGCCCATAGAGGTGACTATGTCTTCCAGCCGGAAGCCCGGTACAAATTTACTAGGTTTGAGTTCTTCCTGCACCTTTTCACACATACCATTGGCTTTGCAACCCATTGGTGATCTCTTTTTCCTTATTGCTACATACCAGGGACAAACATATTTACAGAAATACTTGATTTATACAAATTAAATACCATGTTTTTATACAAATTCAAAGCATAGGATTATGCGGGCATGGAGTCAAAATCAGGGTGGGCATTGACGGTTATACGAACATTACAAATACGAGAGTTTACAAATACATGGTTTTACGAACATAATGCATTGCAAATACAAAGTTTCTATATAACTTGGCAAGAAAATGATTTCTAAATTCGTTTTCTCAATGTTATTTCACAAACCGGTTATTCAAAAGATTTATTTCAAATCTTTTACAAACAAACTATGAACTCGCTCAACTTTATGTTGACTTTTTCGCATGTTTCTTTCTCAGGTTACTTTTCAGAAACTATGGCACGGTTGGAATAGGAGAACCATGAAGAGTCGAGTACTTAGTGGGCGTTCAATTTTTTTTTTTGGGTAAAGGGTTACCCCGGTGATTCTATTAAAATTCAACCGCAAATAAGAACAAGTAGTGAGGATGTGTTCCACACTAGTTCATATATAGGACATGCCCCATATATGTATGACAAAGCAAAAACAAAGTAACTATGACACCCCATAACCTAGTCTACTATACATCATGAAAGAGATCTAGTAGACAAACAATGCAAAACAAAACAAAATCCTCAACCGCGATCATCAAATATAAAGCTGCCACAAACCGGCAACCCCTTCAAACGAACCAAAAGACACCTATCCATTCGAGAATTTTGTGGAAGAGGTGCTTGCCCCTGCTTTCGAAGAAAAAGGATGAATACCCGATGTCATAAATTCACTGGTTTCATTGTAGACTTCAACGACCTCCTCTTCATCCGACTCGTGCCTGTCACTTGACTGTTTCTCCTTCTTCTCTATACGACCCACTGTACTACCACCCTGACCACCATCATCTTCCTTAAGGGCATCAAAGGGGTTAGACGTTGATACCTGATTGTTCATCGGCTTGTTTAAGGACGAAGTTGATTTAGGGTTTACAACTGGTCTGTACACTACTTTAGGCTTCTGATTTTTCATGTGAAGACCTTGGTTAGTAGATTTCTTCTTCTTAGCACCCACAACCTGAAAATCATCAATCTTTTTCCCAGACTCCCCACTCGAAACGACCTGAGGCCTCTTTGGACACGAGTGATCCTCATGACCAAACACGCAACAAGAAGAGCACCTTACAGGCTCCCAATCATATTCGATTTTAACCTCCACCATTGCGTGACTATTACCCTCTAAAGATGGGATTGCAACTGTAACACTCCTCTTTAACTCAGCCCCGGCTTGAACTTCAATGAGAGCTCTAGCATAACTGCTTCTACCCCATGACTCAGCACACATTGTAGCAGTGTACGTATCTAGCATCTTAGGCACCCCTATCTTAGAAGCGAGCAAGCTAAGACCATCCTCAGTATATGCTGCTAACGGCACTTCATGCATCTTAACCCAAACTGGGATAGCCTTTATATCTTCTTTTTCCAACTTGACAGAGGCCGACCACTCCTTCAAGATTATCGGGACATTTCTAATCATCCAAGGTCCATCCTCCACCAATTTATCCATCCCTTCCTTTGTTTTGAACTTAAAGAAAAAGAACCCGTTCGCATTCATCATTAGTCTAGATAGACTATATTTAACCCAGTTGTTCTTTGCAAAATAATCCACTACAGGAAAAGCCAGCCGTTTACCCAAGAAATATCCATACAACGTGTTAGCATACCTGTCAGAGACTTGTTTAACCGAAGACAATGGAATGACGACATCAGCACCATCAACCGACTCACTCGATTCCATCATCCGAAAATTAACCTTTACATTCTCCTTTGCATTGTTTACTACACTAGCAAACGATAAAGGTTCTGCAGCCCTAGATACTTTTGCTTCCGCTTCTAAAAGACTTAGATTATTTGCTTCCGCTGTGCAATGAAGATACCAGTCCAGTCACGCCAGCTCTGATAATTTCGGGGTGTGACAAATTGGTATCAGAGCTATAGGTTACAGCGAATTAGGTTTCTGTTGTGATACCTAGGCTCTAACCTAACTTTTCTCTGGGACTTAGACAATTAAGACCTTGAATACATACAGAATTCCTAGTACTAGAATATGGTCTCCAACCGTTGCCGAAAAACAAAAAAAATTTGTTTTCAAACATACGCTATTGAATCCAGTACATGGAGTTGCTTGATGTTAAAGGTCATGGCCTCCACTATACATGGAACCAAAAACCAAAAGACGGAGTTGGGCTCCTTAAGATGATAGACCGTGTAATGGGTAACATTAAGTTTTTAGATATGGTCCCGGATGCTTTTGCTATGTATCATCCTTTTCGTGTGTCTGATCATACGCCTTGCATCCTGAAAATGATTACTATGCATGACAATAAGCCAAGGCCGTTCAAGTTTCCAAATTTTATAACCACGAAGCCGGAGTTCAGGAAGTGTGTGGAGCTAGAATGGTCGAAATCTGTCCAAGGTATTTCTATGTTTTCGGTTACCAAGAAACTTAGTAATCTCAAACCTCATCTAAGGAAGATTTTTTACAAGCAAGGCAACCTTCATACCAAGGTTACCGATCTTCGGAAAAAACTTGATGATATTCAGATTAGGCTTGATGAAAACCCGCTGCATGCTAGCATTCGTCAATTAGAAGCGTTGTGCCTTCAAGATTTTCATATTACGGCGTATGATGAGGAGTGTTTTCTCAAACAAAAGTCGAAAGTTGAATGGTTATGTGCTGGAGACTCGAATACTAGTTTCTTTCATAATGCTATTAAAGGTAGAAATGCTAGGAGTAAAATCCTTAGTGTTAAAGATTGTGCTGGAAACCGATATGAAGGAAATGGGGTTGCGGATGCTCTAGTCGCTCATTACTCGAAATTTTTAGGTGTTGATGATCAGGTTGAAAGCATGAACCTTGATGATCTCTTTGTCAATGTTCTTAGTCCATTCGATGCAGATAATATGGTCCGCCAGGTCTCTCGTGAGGATATTAAAACGGCAATGTTCAAAATAAGGCCCCGGGTCCAGATGGCTATACTTCAGCGTTTTTCAAGCAGACTTGGGATATTGTTGGGAATGAAGTTACGGATGCGGTGTTAGCTTTTTTTGAGAATGGTAAAATTCTTAGACAAATAAATCACACAATTTTGGCTTTGATTCCTAAAAAAGAAACGCCTGAATCTGTTTTGGATTATCGTCCTATTTCTTGTTGTAATGTATTATACAAATGCATAAGCAAGATTATTACGGACATAATTAAGGGAAGCTTGGATGCTCTTGTTAGTATCAACCAGTCCGCGTTCGTGCCTGGTAGAAATATCCAGTGCTCCCAAGGAGGGGTACGGTGCAGAATTTGCAGTCTGATCCGAAATTGTTTAATGTCATTGATGAGTTATCAAAGATTACCATTCCTGTTCAATTGCCGGAATATCCAGAATCGGAAAATAATGTCCCTGCTCATGGTTTTCAAGAATCACAATCGGTTCAAGGTACCAGCTCAAACCCTAAGGGTCTGTTTGGTATGACGTAATGGAATGGACGAAGGAATGGAATGGATGAGGTAATGGAATGGAAGAGGGAATGCAATAGATCATTACCATTCCATGTCTTGTTTGGTTACCATGTGTGAATGGAATGAATTATTATTGTGTATTGTTCGGTAGGCAAGAAAAACGGAGTAATAAAATCAGCGGTGAGTGGTGGTGGTGGTCTGTGGTAGTGATTGTGGGTGGTTTAGGTGGCGGTGGTGGTGGTGGGTGTCGGTGGCGGCGATGGGTGGTGGCGGCGAGTGGCGGTGCGGCGGTAACGACGAGTGGTGGTGCTGGCAATGTGGACGTTGGTGGTGGGTGGCAGCAGAGGTGGTGGTGGGTGGCGGCGGCGGTTGGTGGTGGTGGTAGCGTCAACGATGGTTGTGGGCGGCGGCGGCGAGTGGTGTTGGTGGTTGGTCGCAGCTGTGGGTGATAACGGTGGCGAGTGGGTGGCGGCAGCGGCGATGGCTGTCGGGTGAGGTGGTGGCGGGTGGCGGCGATGGCGTCGGTGGTGGGTGGTGGTGGTGGTGGGTTGTGGCGAAGGGGGTGTGTTGTGGTATTGTTGATGAATGGTGCAAGAGGGGATGGAATGGAAAAAAAACATGGGGGTGGAAGGAATGATTTTGAGGGAATGGAATGACTTTTGGAATGGGTGATTCCATTCCATTGACCAACCAAACACGCTTTTATTCATTCCCTCGTAATCATCCATTCCATTCCACCTCTCATTCATGCATACCAAACACTACCTAAGTCTTATGTGGATTCTGTTGTGGGTAGTAGTGTTCCGAAAGTTAACTTTCGATCTTTGTCGAGTTCGGTTGTGCATGAAGGCTGTGATGTCGTTCTTCCTAAGGAATCTGTTAGAATAGTGCAGCAAAAATTGTCTAATACCATTTATGGGTATTTTTTGGGAGACCGTCTTGCTTTTCCGGTTGTTGACTATTACGTTAAAGTTAATTGGAAAAAATATGGTTTGCAAAAGACGATGATGAACGCAAACGGATTTTTCTTTTTTAAGTTTAATGATGAAGGTGGAATGTTGAATGTGATTAAAGATGGTCCGTGGATTATCAGGTCTCAACCTATTTTCTTGAATATATGGACTCCTACTACTAAGTTGGAGAAGAAAGAAGTAAAGCAAGTGCAAGTCTGGGTAAAAATTCATGATGTTCCTATTGCGGCTTATACGGAGGATGGCCTTAGTCTTATAGCTACAACAATTGGAGAGCCAAAGATGCTGGATTCGTTTACTACGTCTATGTGTACGGAATCATGGGGCCGTAGTAGCTATGCTAGAGCTTTGGTGGAGATTTCGGCTGATAAGGAATTCCGTGAGGAAGTCACGATGGCTATACCTGAACCAGACGGGGAGGGTTTTATCAAAGAAACTATGTATGTGGAGTATGAATGGAGTCCACATCGTTGCGCGACATGTTGTGTTTTTGGGCACTCTAATGACATGTGTCCAAGAAAGCCAATCAAACATGCTAGATATGAGGATCAAAGTCGCAATATTCAAAGAAACAAACAAGTGAAAAAAACACCCTATGTGGATCACGAGGGGTATACGGAAGTTCATGGTAAGAAAGTGGCTAGGAAGGTGGGTATTCCGGTGAACAAAAATAAAAGTAAATTTGAATATCGTCCGGTGGGATCAAAGACTCAACCGAATGTTTCTAATGGTTCAACGTCTATGCCGGTTAAAGTGAACAATTCTTTTGACGTGTTGAACCAAGTTGATTCGGAGGAAGGTACAAGTAACAAAGGGCCGCATAGGAATCAAGAGGAGACGGATGATGAAGTTGAGGAGGTATATAATGAAACGGATGTTTTTATGCAGCAAGGGTCGTTAAATATTAGAAGTAAACAAGGGGCAGACACTCCTTCTCAGGTAGTTACTGATGGTTAGTCTTGCAGTATGGAATATAAGGGGGTTGAACCGCCCGCTTAAACAAATGGAGGTTCGACAAGCAGTGAAGGATTATAACTTGAGTTTGTGTGCTATTTTGGAGTCGCATGTGAATGTGAAGAATCTGGGTAAAGTGTGTAAATCGGTTTTTCGCTCGTGGGATTGGACTTCGAATGGTGGATGTTGTGATAAAGGCACAAGAATTATTATTGGGTGGAATCCTGTTATCTTTGATGTCATGATTTTAGCTCAATCTTCTCAGGTGATGCACTTACAACTTGTGTTTAAATTGGATAAAAGAATGGTTTTTTGTTCTATTGTTTATGCTGCCAATTATTATGCGACTAGAAGGGATTTGTGGCATCAACTTTCTATGCATAAAAACCTTGTTGCTAATAAACCTTGGGTTATTATGGGTGACTTTAATTCAGCTCTAAACATAGAGGATAAATCTATGGGAACGTCTTCTAGCTCTATAGGCATGAGGGAGTTCCAAGCTTGTGTGGATGACATTGAAGTGGTTGACATAAACCGAACGGGTATCCATTTTACATGGAGCCAAAAACCGAAACAGGGGGTAGGGTTATTAAAGAAGATTGATCGTGTTATGGGAAATACTCCTTTTGTGGCTGATTACCCGAATTCTGTTGCGATATTCAAGCCATATCGACTTTCGGATCATTGTCCATGTATTTTATCTATTCCGGAAGCGTTGAAAATGAAGCCGAGGTCTTTTAAATTCGCTAATTTTTTGGTTTTTAAACCAGAATTTTTAGAGATTGTCAAAAAGTATTGGGATTCCAATGTGGATGGGGTGCATCAGTTTAGAGTTGTCAAAAAACTTCGGTTGCTGAAAAACCCGCTTAGATCTTTGTTATTTAAGCAAGGTAATCTCCACAAGAAAGTTGAAAGCCTTAGATCGAAACTGGATGTGATCCAACAAAACATTGATCAGGACCCGTTAAACGTCGATATCCGGGCTGAAGAGGCTGCTATTAGTCGTGATTTACAGGAGGCATTGTTGGATGAGGAGCGTTTCTTGAAACAAAAGTCAAAGGTAGATTGGTTAGCGGCAGGTGATATGAACACTGCATTTTTTCACTCTTCTTTGAAAGCGAGAAATCATTTTACCAGGATTGAGGTTATTAAAGATGTAGGTGGGACCAGTTATGAAGGTGATATGGTGTATAAAGCATTTGTTCAGCATTATGAGAAATTTTTTGGTTCTCAAGGTGATATTTCGTTGGAGCCGGCTCCAGATTTATTTCCGCACAGATTATCTCATAATGTTGCTACTAATATGGTTAGACAGGTAACGATGGAGGAGGTCAGAAAAGCTATGTTTTCTATTGGTAATGACAAAGCTCCTGGGCCGGATGGTTATACAGCGGCTTTTTTCAAAAGTGCGTGGTCTCTGGTTGGCACGGATGTATCTAAAGCCATTATAGATTTTTTCGAGACTGGTAATATGCTTCGGGAAATGAACTATACTCTTATTGTCCTTATTCCTAAGGTTTCGACTCCTACAAGTGTTACTGATTTCCGTCCGATTGCTTGTTGTAATGTCTTCTATAAATGCATCAGTAAAATTATTTCAGAAAGAATTAAAGGGGCTCTAAAAGACATTGTTAGCATCAACCAATCTGCGTTTGTTCCTGGTCGGAAAATTTCGGATAACATTCTTTTAACCCAAGAGTTAATGCATAATTATCACAGAGACGTGGGTCCTCCTAGATGTGCGTTTAAAGTAGATATTCAGAAAGCGTATGATACGGTCGATTGGAGGTTTCTTAAAAGTGTTCTAAATGGGTTTGGTTTTCATAGCAACATGGTTGGGTGGATTATGACGTGTGTTTCAACGACCTCATTTTCAGTCTGTGTTAATGGCACGGCGCATGGTTTTTTCAAAGGTAAGCGTGGGTTGAGGCAAGGAGATCCAGTGTCCCCTTATTTATTTACTCTCGTTATGGAGGTCTTAACTAGTATTCTTCATCATTCGATCAGAATTGATTCTTCGTTTAAGTTCCATAACAGATGTGAAAGGCAGCAGATTATAAATCTTTGTTTTGCGGATGACTTATTTCTCTTTGCAAAAGGGGAAGTGAATTCAGCTAATTGTATTATGTCTTCTCTTGCGAAATTCACCAAGATGTCCGGATTGGTTCCTAGTAACCAGAAAAGCACGATTTTCTTTTGTAATGTTAAAGATCATGTTAAACAAGCTATTCTGGATATTATGCCTTTTACGGAAGGAAAATTACCCGTGAAGTACTTGGGGGTTCCTCTCATTTCGGCTAGGCTTGGTTACAATGATTGTCGGGTGCTTGTGGAGAGATTGGAAAAACGCATTATGCATTGGAGGAACAAACTTTTATCATTTGCAGGAAGGCTTCAACTTATTATTTCAGTTCTTTCCTCTATGCATATTTACTGGTCATCGGTTTTCATCTTACCAGCTCGGATTATTCAGGAGTTAGAAGCTAAAATGAGAAATTTCCTATGGTCTCAGGATTCTTCGTTCAGCAAAGGTAAATCTAAAGTGTCTTGGAAGTTGGTTTGTACGCCTAAATACGAAGGGGGATTGGGTATTCGACGAATTGGAGATATGAACAAAGCTTTAATGTCTTCTCATATTTGGAGTATTGTTTCGAAGCGTGACTCTTTATGGGTTGATTGGATATATTCGTACCGGTTAAAAGATAAGAGTTTTTGGGTTAGCAAAACCCCTTCGAATAGTTGTTGGTCTTGGCGGAAAATCACTCAATTACGGCCATTGGTTAGGAAGCATATTTGGTCGGAGTTGGGTAATGGTATTAATACTTCAGCATGGTTCGATAATTGGAGTGTTTTGGGGCCCCTTGCTGATTTTGTGTCGGCCAGAAATATTGCGGATGCAGATTTTAGGTTGGATAACTCCGTGGCTGATGTGTATTCTAATGGTGCTTGGTTGTGGCCTACGGCTTGGAGGGATATATTTCCGGCTCTTAATCAGATTGATCAAGTTCATTTGGAGGCTGCAAAAGTCGATAGATTATTATGGAAAGATGGTGATGATGTTAATGAGTTCTCGTCTTCGGGGGTATGGCATTCTCTTCGGCATAGAGAACCGGAAGTCGATTGGAGTAAAATTGTGTGGTTCGGCCAGTGTATTCCGAGACATGCTTTCATGATGTGGTTGATTATGAAAGGTAAGCTTCTCACACAAGATAAAATTCTAAAATGGGATTTCGCTCGGAGAAAAAACATGAACATGATGTGCTGTTTATTATGTTATGAGAATTTTGATTCTCACAAGCACTTGTTTTTCGAATGTAAATATGCTTCTCAAGTGTGGAGTACAGTGAGAAATAGGGTGGGGATGGATACGGTTTCGGCAAAATGGAGTGAGATTGTTAGCTGGCTTTGTTCTCGTGCGCAACAAAAGCAGGTCGATACTTATGTTGCTAAATTACTTGTAGCTGCTGCTGCGTATAGTATTTGGCAAGAGAGGAATGCCAGATTGTTCAAAAACCAATTAAGACCTCCTGAGAAGGTTAGTGAAGTAATTGTGAAGACAGTTCGGTACAAGTTAATGGGAGCAAAACTGAAGAATACCGTTAGGGTGCGTAGAGTTCTTGAAGAATGGGAGATCCATACGAAAGAAAAGGACGATGATGGGGGATGAGTAGCTGTGTGTTTGGACAGTCTAGAAGTCTTGACTAGGTGTTTTCCTTTTGGTTGTTTTTTGTGTCGGTTTGGTTTGTTTTGGTTTACTTTCACGGGGAATGCCCCATGATTGAACTAGTGTAGATTCTCTACACTACTTGTTTTATTTGGTTGTGAATATATAGAATCACCGGGGTAACCCTTTACCCAAAAAAAAAAGAGTTGATGCACAACTATCGTCTTAATTGTGGCCCAGCTAGATGTGCTTTTAAAATAGATATTCAGAAGGCCTATGACACGGTGAATTGGGCTTTCCTGAGATCCATTCTTGTTCGGTTTGGTTTCCATCAGAAAATGGTCGACTGGATTATGACTTGCGTTTCAACGGCTTCTTACTCTCTTTCTGTTAATGGTCACCTTCATGGTTATTTTCCTGGTAAGAGGGGGTTGCGTCAGGGCGACCCGATGTCGCCTTATCTTTTCACGCTTATTATGGAGGTACTCTCCTTATTGCTTCAACAGGTGGCGGCCCCTAACTCGTCTTTTAAATTTCATCATCAATGTGCCAAGCAGAGAATTATTAATGTGTCTTTTGCGGATGATCTATTCATTTTCGTGCATGCTGACACGGGTTCGGTTAAAAAGGTTAAAGAGGTGTTGGAAACCTTCACTAGTATATCTGGTCTAGTTCCAAGTCCTTCTAAGAGCACGGGGTATTTTTCGAATGTCCACAATTCGGTGAAGCAGGAAATTCTATCTTTAATGCCGTTTCAAGAGGGTAGTATTCCTGTTCGGTATCTTGGAGTTCCTCTTATCTCCACTAGGCTCATTTTTAAAGATTGCAAAGTTCTGATTGATCGAATGGAGAGCAAAATAAATAACTGGATGACTAAATCATTATCGTTTGCGGATCATCTTCAGCTTATTAATTCGGTTCTGTCTTCTATGCATATTTATTGGGCTTTTGTTTTCATCCTTCCTGCTAGGGTAACAGCTGAGCTGGAGAAAAGGATGCGGCGGTTCCTTTGGGGTACTGGATTACAAGGCAGGGTTCGTGCTAAAGTAGCGTGGACCGATGTATGCTTGCCTAAATCTGAAGGGGGGTTGGGTATTCGGAGTGTGATGGAAATGAATAAAGCTCTCATGACGAATCATATCTGGAGTATTATTTCTAAAAGAAACTCTTTATGGATTCAATGGATTCACTCATACAAGCTAAAATGTCGGTGTTTTTGGGATGTCCCGTCGCGAGGTAGCATGAGCTGGGGTTGGAGGAAGATTTTGTCCATCCGTAACTTGGTTCGGCCTTACATTGGGTTTTCTATTCGAAGTGGTTATCAAGCTAATGCCTGGAGTGATAATTGGTGTCCTTTGAGTCCGATCAGTTCTTTTATTTCTCCAAGAGTGATTGCTAATGCAGGGTTTAATATGCAGTCTACTGTGGCAGATCTTTTGGATGATTTGGGTAACTGGAAATGGCCCCAAGCGTGGTATGACTTATTTCCGGTTCTAATCAATCTTCCTCCTCCAAATCTAGTGCAAAATGTGAACGATAAACTCACCTGGAAGGATTTGCAAGGTAAAGATTCTTTTTTCAGTTCAGCTCAAGTGTGGAATAACATTAGGCCGCGGGTTGATGTAGTTCCTTGGTCCAACATGGTGTGGTTCTCGCAATGTATTCCTCGACATTCGTTTCATATGTGGTTAGTGATCAGAAACAAACTCAAGACTCAGGATCGCCTAACCGCGTGGGAAGCTGGTAGCGATACGAATTTGAGGCTCATGTGTTGTCCTCTATGCAGATATGACCGAGATTCTCGTGACCACTTGTTCTTCCAATGTGCTTTTGCGTCACAAGTGTGGAATAACGTTAAAAAGATGGTGAATTTGGATAGTGTAGATGACTCTTGGCAAGCCATTGTTGCATGGATGGAGCATAATGATGGCTCTAAGAAGAGTGATGTTATTATTTGTAAGCTCGTGATTGCGGCATCTTCATACTTTATATGGAAAGAAAGAAATAATAGGTTGTTGACAAACGAAAAGTTGCTTTTGTTCTTCCGTTTAATGACGTTAGCCCTCTTCCCCGTGTTCATTCTCAACACCAATCGTACGCTAATGCGGTTTCAAATGAACAAGCTGAACAGGGTGGTGCTAAAATGGATTTCAGTGCGACAAAAGTTGATAATTCAGCTATGAACGATACTGAATCGGCTGATCAAACTCCCAAGATTAATTTTCGGGTACTAAAGTCTGACGTCTCATTGGAGGGAGTGGATGTTGTCTTACCAATCGCCTCTGTGCATCAGGTCAACAACAGGTTAGCTAACACTCTCTATGGGTATTTCCTGGGGGATAGAATTGCATATCCGGTTGTTGAATACTTTGTGAGAACAAATTGGAAGAAATATGGTCTGCAGAAGACTATGATGAATTTGAATGGGTTTTTCTTCTTCAAGTTTGAAGATAGGAAGGGTATGAATAATGTTCTTGAAGGGGGGCCATGGCTGATTCGTAATAAACCATTGTTTCTCAACACTTGGTCCCCTACAAACACCCTTAAAAAAGAAGATATTAAAAAGGTTGCGGTTTGGGTTAAATTGCATGAGGTTCCGTTAGTGGCGTATACAGATGATGGGTTAAGCATGCTGGCTTCTAAAATTGGTTCTCCTATGCGGTTGGATTCGTATACAAGTGATATGTGTAATGAGGCTTGGGGAAGGAGCAGCTATGCTAGGGCCCTCATTGAAATATCGGCCGAACATGACTTTAAAGAGGTTCTAACCATGGCTATTCCCGAGTTGGATGAAGGCAAGTATGTTACTGAGACTATTAGAGTGGAATATGAATGGATACCCCCAAGATGTGCCCACTGTCATGTGTTTGGACATGACTCTGAGGGATGTCCTAAATGCATTGGTTCAACGTCGAAACCTCCTACAATCAAGCCGAAAGTAGACGAGGATGGTTACACTGAAGTTAGGTCGAAAAAGAGTGCAAAGAAGAGTGGTTTTCAAGTTAATAACCTGAAACCCAAGTTCGAATATCGACCTGTGGATAGAAAGAAAAAGACAGGGAGTTCTCCCTATGTAAATGAGCAGGGTACTAATTCGTCTAAGGTTCAAACTCATAACCCGTTTAGTGCTCTTGAAGTTGGTGGGGGGGGGGGGGAATGGGGATTCCATACAGGGAAACAGAAAAGGGGGACGTGTTCCAAATGAGGAGTCTGATGAGGATGAGGTAGAAATGGTTTATGATGAAAGCAATGAGTTTATGACATCGGGCACGCATCCCACGTCTGCTAGGGTAGGGGCAAGCACCTCTCATACAAGGTTCTCCAATGGATAGAGCTTTTTTGGATCGGGCTAGGGGGTTGCTTCTTAGGGGCAACTTCATTTTTGATGATGGCGGATGAAGATTTTGTTTGTTAGTTTTGTCTTTTTTTTGGGTAAAGGGATAGTTTTGTCTTATCTACTAGTTAGTCATTTTCATGATTGTAGTAGGCTAGGTTGATGTGGTATATTGGTTGTTTGACATTTTTGCTTACATATATGGGGCATGTCCTGTATATGAACTAGTGGGGAACTCATCCTCACTACTTGTACTTATTTGGCGGTTGTCTATAATAGAATCACCTGGGTAACCCTTTACCCAAAAAAAGAAATAATAGGCTGTTTTCTAACAACCACAACACGGCTGCTACGGTTACGGAATGGATTAAGAGCACGGTTCGGTTGAAGCTCATGGGGTTCAAGTTTCGTGATGACATTTACCGTCAAAGGACCTTCAAGGCCTGGAAGATCTATACGAGCGAGGAGGAGGAAGACCCAGGCTAGATGTGATTCAAGTTTTTGGGTTTTTGTTGCTTTATGCTTGGTTGTTTTGTTTATGTGGGTTTTGGTGTCGTGTTTGTTTGTTGCAAACTGGTTGTGTGTTTTTGTTTTTCTCCTAGACTTGGGATGTCAAGTCTAGTTGGTGTGTCACTTTAGGCACTCCCTTGTACTGATTTGTTGATTTATAAAATTCACCGGGGTAACCCTTTACCCAAAAAAAAAAATACGCTATTGTGGTGTTTCATACACAGTACATAACACAATTACATACAATACATAAAGCTTTGAGAGTTTAGGAAACATGCATTTAAGACCTTCGGAAACTTATGTTGAAGTTCATTAAAGGTCATCATGTAGGAACCGCGATTATTAACTCGGGCACACACTATTATCCATATTGTCTATGATATTTTAACTTCCCGAGCAGGCAACCTATGCATAACGAAACACTAGTGCACGAGAATACATGGAACTCAAATTTTACGTCAACGGATGTCGGGGTACATCACATCCTACGCGGAACAAAACTCTAGTGCGCAGGTAAACGTGAAACTTAAGCTATACATCAACGGAGGTTGAAGTACGTCAATTACGAATTTCGAGGTGAGGTCATCGAGAAGACACTATGGAGCATTTCAACGATGATGCTAATCCTGTCAGCACGAAAACTATCGATCAGGAAGAGGCGGTTTGGCATGCGGTCCTGCAACGACACGAGTCACGCTAAGGAGAAGACACAGGTCTTCGTATTCCCCCCTTTCTCATTAACGACAAATACGCTATGTTCGACATTCCATGGTAATGTCACCTAACAACCGGACATCACATGCAACCCCAGGTAAAGTCCTCAAATTTCTTTTATTGAAATTTCGACTTTCACATTTACTGAATAGATTTTCGTATCTCTACTCCTCTTAATGGTCATTGTGTCACGATCATTTCTTTCAGTATAGCGAATATTCATTTGCTTCATTTCTTGAGAGTTTATAGGTTACGCATGCATCATTTGTTACGCATGTGGTTTCGCTTCGAATAAAGTGTTTCATTAAAGTTCAAATATTATTTCGCTAAATCTAATTATTGATTTGTGATTCGAATGACCTACATTATTGTAATTGTTGACTCCTTTGTTATCAAGTCAACACATTTTCTTGAAAGTTCTTTTCTTTTCAAGTTACATACATGGTTTTTCGTCGTAACCATGTCGAAATTTCCTTTTTTTGAAACATATATATTTATTGTCGGATTGCGCTAAAACCAAGTTCAATTGTTTGAACTTGTCCATTACACATATTCACTTCAGAGCATCATATGATGTATTGGGAGCATCATATTCAAAATTCGTTTTAACAAGTGTTTCATTTGTTCCGAGTCGAAGTAAACTTGTTTGGCATTCGACTCCATTAAATTGTTTGTTGATTTCGACACCATGTGGTGGTGTTTTCACTTATTTGAAGCTTGCGCTAAACTCGTTTACATATCTTATGCACGGATTTAATTATTTATTTATTGATTTAAATTAAATCCGCTTTGATTTATCAAATTACAACAGTCTTAACACAATCGTGTGATAAGACAAGGGTACACAAAATTCATCTCATATTCCGGTGTACCTCCTAACAGTCCTTCCAACATCGATCGAATGTTTTGCGATATTCATTGCTTCTTCGTTTTCGATCGAAAACACTATTTCTTTGATGTTCAAATTTCAATTGAAAATCCTATGATGTTGTTAGAAACAAATTTTCATATTTACTTCATTGCGCTTTCAATTGACTTCAAACACGGTGAATTTGTTTGATCACCGCTATTATTGAATTGTTTAAATCACTACGACACCTTGTGGTGTCAGTACAAACTTGTAGCTTGAGCTAATCATGATCGAGCGTTTCATGCAAACTAGTACATTTGAGATTGTTGATTCTAAGTTCATCCAGTGGATGTTATTGCTTCTAGAACTCATTTACATGTTATAAACATTCATATGGAATTCGATTGGTCGAAGTTCCTGTTCATTGTTGGATCCTTGTTAACTTTAGTCGCACTGGTGACTGTATCATTACGTCTCATTTCCTTTGACATCAATTACTGAGACACATTTCTTTTAAACCGTTGGGATTCCTATTGTGAAGGAATGCCCTTGAATTCACATGATTTGGATAAGTCTTGATCCGATTTTATGGTCATACACTTTGATACTATTCGTAATTACCTACACATAACGTAACTCTAAGGAGTTAACGTAGTCTAAATTTCTAGGACGAAATTTCTGTAACAGGGGGAGAATGTGACAACCGGTGATTTACGGCTCTTAATTAAGTGATTAACAGGCGATTAACACGATAATAAATAGTGTTTACAGCACAAATAACTTAATTAGGCCTTTGGAGTGCCTAGGAACGTTTATCCGACTTTACAGTACGCGTATGAAGATTCGCGTGGAATCTGCGGAACATCAAACGACAAAGAACTAACACCGTACAAAATACTGACAACGCCGACAATCACGAATTTTATACGAGTATTTTATACTTATGAAATTAGTTTTGTGAATTTATTGAGCTTCCGTGCGACACAAATGCAAACGTGAACTGAAAATGCAACGGTAGGAAACGCATCGGCAACAAAACGGAAGCGACGGAGATGCCTGTCACCTTCAGAACTTACATTTTATGATATATTTAGCTCCGTAATAAAATTTTAGCAATCGTAGTTGAAACCGGCTCGAAAAACGGATTAAAGACGGCAACGATAAAATTTTTCGCGATTATTACCGTTATCGACGCACGAACGCGACTACGACGGATACCGACATTATTTTTACATGTTTTTAACTCTGAAATATTATTTTACTAGGCTACGGTGATTTCGGTTTTAAAAACGTATCTCGTAGGAAATACGGGCCATTTACACATGTTTGCGGGTGTGCGTGTTTTTTCTTTGCGTTTGTTGTTTTACTCTAGTAATGGCATGTCATTCTAGAGAATTGAGGTGTGCTATATTCCTCACTTGTATTTTTTGGTTATGAATGAAATTTAACCGGGGTAACCCTTTACCCAAAAAAAAAGATGGGCTTGTGGGCCCTGGGCCCAAGCCCAAAACCCACAAGCCTAAACTTACACATAGAGATTTTTGACTATCAAGATCTTATAAAATCCTATAAAATCTCTATAAAATCCTGGCAAGATCTCACAAGATCTCTTGAGAGATCTCAATATTCTCTATAAAAACCCTCCCTTATCCTTCAATGTGCAGACAACAACACACACATAAAATCATATACCCTCTCATCTTTTACCCTCTCTCTCTATCACGTATACAAATACAGAGAAGTCAAGCTCCTCACATAAATCCACTGCCAAACACTCCCCTACCTCTTGGTCTCCTCTCCCTCTCTGACTGACCCCGGTGACCGGAGTTTAAGCTGACCGGCGACTGCACTTCGATAGCGGCGGTGGTGAAATTGACGGCGACACCCCCCTCCGATTTCCGATTTACGGCTGCCACCACCAGATGGTGGTGGCGTACGGCGGCGGCCACGAAACAGAGAGAGAGAGAGATCGGGACGAGAGAGAGAGAGAGAGAGAGAGAGAGAGAGGGAGGGAGAGACCGATAAGAGAGGGAGAAACGACGCGGTGCCGTTTTCCGGCGACGATCCGCCGTCAGCGGCGGAGCCGCGGTGGCTGTGGTGGTGCTGTTGTTCCGACAAGCGGCTCAGTTCAGCAGAAGTGATCTCCGGTTCAGATTCGGTGCAACGGGTTCGAGTTAAGGTTTGTTTCGGGTCTCGGCTCAGGAAGCCGGTTCGGTTCGGGTCTCGGGATTTGGCTCAGTCGACAGATCGGTTCGATCAACTCGGGTCACACCCGGTTAACTCAGTTAACTCCGTTAACCTGGTTGACTCGGTCAACTCAGTCAATGGTTCGGGTCAGACTTTGGAGCTTCGGGTTTTCGGTCAACAGAAGTCAAAGGCGGTCAACGATAAAACCGCGCGGTTCAGATTTCGGGTTGACTCGGTCAAACCGAGTCAACTCAGTCAAACCTGGTCAACTCGGTGAGCGACTCGGTGAACCTAGTTGACTCGGTTAACTTAGCCAACTTTTCGGCGTTCGACACGAAGAATGGTAACGACAAATTAATTTGAAATTATAGTTTTATTATTTCGTGACAACGAGCTCGAAACGATCCAAAAAATAGTTCATAACTTGAAATGTTTGACAGGAATTATATAAGTAGTGATTACATTGTTTGAATATTGATTGAGTTTTGAAAAATAACGACAACCGGTGTTGTCGGGGCCGTCCAAAAACAGAGGAAACTCTGCCCGTTTTTCGATAAAATCCGTAAAATAAAGCGTTTTTATTATGAAACATAACATCGGATTCAAAATAGTCTTTTAGAAAAACAAATAAAAATATACGATTACTTTCGACGGCGCTATACAACTCACGAAGATGACGATTCGAAATTTATTTACAACTAATAAATATAGTTGTTATATTTATTTTAAACTTTGAAAATTCGGCAAAACTTTTGTAAAATCAACGTAATGACTTATAATGTTACAAATGTCGAATGATAGTACGACTTCTTTTAGTAAAAATAAATATAGTGTATATTTATTTTAACAATCAGACAACACGACGATCCTTTTACTAAAATAAATATAGTTATATATTTATTTCGAATACCCAACGACACGACAATTGTTTTACTAAAACAAATATAAAACGAATCCTCTTATAAATAAATATAGCTATATATTTGTTTCCGACATAAACAAGTCGAATTCTTTTGTAAAATAAATATAGTCGTATTTATTTTCAAACACGACAACTCGACGATTCTTTTATAAAATAAATATAACTTTTATATTTATTTCATACGCTTAAACGGCGTACTCATATATTTCAACAAATATCATACGAGAAGCGATACATAATACGAGTCTGTTATGTCACACCCCTTTCTACGGCGGAAGCACGAGGTGTGATCATGAAAGGTTCTCATTGCATACGAAGAGTAAACATGCTACATGCTCGTAAAATAACATCAAATACCAAAATTTGAAAACATAAGTTTAGCGTTTATATCGCTAGACAGCATAAAACATTGTCTTAAAAGTTTACAACTTTATTTAAAGTTAAACACAAGCGACATCCACGAGCATAAGCAAGACCACGCGCACATCCATCCTAGTTACCTGAAATACATGTGAGTTTTTGGAAAAACGTCAACATAAAGTTGGTGTGAATTCATGCAGTTTTGTATTTCATGTTTGTATACTTGGTATGAAAACATAGTTTGTGAGTAAATCGAGTTTTCATATATAAATCCAGTTTCATGTGTACACCACGTACACATGTATAATTCAATTTCTTCTTGAGTACCCCACGTACTCAAGTATAATTCTCATTTTCTTGAGTACCCCACGTACTTCAAGTATAATTCAATCTTTTCTTGAGTACCCCACGTATTCAAGTATTCATCAATTTTTAGTATGGTATGAATTTCATGTAATTAAAATATTCCTGTAAATATCAGGATTGTTAATGGGTTGCAAAGCCATTAACATGTGACACGACATAGGAAGTCACCAAACCTAAGGCATTTAATTGGTGTATTCTGAGACACAAAAGCACTACTCGATTCTCGCCCTCACCGAGAGTGTGGCTGCCAGGCACCCGTTAGATCTAACCTTTTGTTCTGCGGTCTAAGTATGTACACGATTAATGGTGCTTCTGTACCCTATTCGTGACACTATTTCTCATAACGCATCCTACTTGGTTCTCGTTCTCACCAAGCGCGTTTCTTGTTATCATTTCTCATAGCGCCTCATACTTGGTTCTCGTTCTCACCAAGTGCGCTTCTCATATTCTTATATTTCGTCACACTTGGTTCTCGTTCTCACCAAGTGTACTTCTTGTATTTATATCATACCAATTATAAAGTTTGTACATTTGTACATGTATTTCACCCCCGTAGTTATAAAAACTGAAAACAGTTAAAGAGAAAAGGGGGAGCATGAACTCACAACTTTGCGTTCCTTGCGTCGTAAACTTCACCGGATTTGCTTAATTAACGTCGTAACCTATACGCGTTTTCTTAACGTTAGCCACTAGACTTGCGTCGCACAAGTACAGTCACTCTCTTTTGTATATATTCATGTGTTAAAAATATTCTATATTTTTAACTACGTATCTTACTTATATTATTTTCTCTAAAATAAATATAAGTCTTTTGTGTTTTGCACTTTGCACCCGAATTATGTATCTTGTATGTTGTATGTGTATTTTTATGTTTATACTTCTCATGAGTATTTAGTGTATTTTTAAGTCTTAATACACTAGCACGTATAACACATACTATATACACTTAGCACAAAAGTTGGTGATCAAATAATATATATTTTTCTCTCAAAATATATATACTTAATATCCATTTTTATTTTTGAAGGAATCCTTATTTCTTATCACCAAAAATTAGGGAAACCTTGGTAATGTTCTTAGGTATATTTTTAGGGGATAAGTTTCTCAAAAACTTATATTTTTTTTTAAGTGTCAAAATTTATAAAAATTTTGGCAGAGTTTCCCCTAAAAATGGAGGTTTCCCATGTTTTCAAAACATGTGTTTATTTTCTTTTAAATCGTCAACAACCATCAACAACAATTATCAACAATATTCATCAACAATAATCACTAATTTCTCCATTTCATGAACTTGAATATTTACAAAAATGTGTAGTAACTTACTAGCACATTTAGTAAGTCTTGTTATCCTTAAAAATAAGTTTAGTTTCTTAAAAACTTTATTTTTAAAGAATATGAAGTTTCTCAACTTCTAGTCAGGATTCGCAAAAATATTTCTTTGTTAAATTTTTCTTGTGACACAAGTGTCTACACACTTGTTTATTTACTAAAAATGCTTTTAGTTCGGATAAGATCCGGGTTTTAAACAAGACTAATATTTTTGCTTGGTTCTTCCGAAAAACCACTTGTAGATCTTTAGATCTACTAGTTTAGAACTTCATTTCATAAGAAAAATTGTTTTTACACAAGTTCATGTTTAGTGTGTAGTAGTGTTTCATCATTTAACCCCTTTTCATACTTTAACAAACTCTATGCCATGATTCTTGAACATGACAAATCCGGGTTAGATGATGATCCGAGCTACCACAACATAGATCGGCACTAAATAATCACCACAAAACAAGTCTTACAAGTTTTACACAACATTATAGTTTTTATCCAACTTATTTCTCATTCTTGTAAACTTTTAGTATGTGATTTAGTATGTTCATGATTTTCACCCGACAAAGTTCATATTAACCACTCTAGACAAGATCAAGAAGGTGTTTTAGAGCACTTACTACTAGCACAAGGCTAGGGAAGTTCAAGAGTGCAAATGAGGTGGATAAAAGCAAATGGTGAAGGTCCTTCAAGTTCCGTGAGCACCGAGCCTCGTTAGCGACCTTCTTACATCTCCTAGTGGACTTGGAATGGATGAGCTTGGATCGAAGGTGGTGGTGGTGCCTTGGTGGTTCTCGGCCAAGGGTGTTAGAGGGAGGAAGAGAGAAGGTGAAAGTGTGGTGTGTTGTAAAATGGGAGTTAAGGTATTAGTGGACTAATTTATAATCCATGTTTTGCCATTAACCAACATATATTGTGTCCACTAGATATCAAGCATGAGGATTAAAATAATCAAAGAAATCAAGGAGTGGGATTTATGTCCCCTAACCGGCCACCAATGGGGGGGGGGGGGTAAAGTGTAACTTGTAATGGTTAGTTACTTGGTTTAGTTAGGACTCAAAGGTGTTAGTTAGGATACTAGTGTGTGTTATTTAATGTATAGTGTGTTAGGGTGTTCGGGGGCCCTAACTAGCTTAGAAAAATAAAAACAATGCTTCTAGCATTATTTTGGTGTTCCGGGTATTGTCCGGTTGTTCGGTTAGATACCGATTCGTTAAGGTGCTAAATCACACTTTTTAGTGTCTTTTAAGTACCTTTCTTGTACTCTTCCAATTCCCAACACTTAGGGAAATATTCTGGATAATAAAACGACATTTCTGCAAAATATTCATATGTTTAAATGCTGATTTATTGCTGAATTATATAAATTCTGCACTTAAAGTGCGTTCCGGGTGCTTTTTAGTGCTTATTTTTGCTTTCGTAATGCATATATATTAAACCCTTGTATGTACTCTTGGGTTTTAATGCATTCTTGTTGTCGAACCTACACCTAGGCTCCAATTTTATTGTCTGACTGCTTTCTGCAGTTCTGTTGACACAGTGTGTCTTACCGGTGAGTTTACTATTATTTTTTATTGCTGACAATTAAGCACATAATTGCAGTCATTAAGCAATAATTAATGTGTACGGAAATTACCGGTTTGGGCCAGTTGTCACAGTCTCCCCCCGTTAAAAGAATTTCGTCCCGAAATTCAGGCTGAACTCACTCTCGCAGGAGTCTTCTTGAATAGGTGGGGATACCTTTCTTTGAACTAGTCTTCACGTTCCCATGTATACTCGGGTCCGTGCTTAGAGCTCCAACGTACTTTGACAAGTTTTACACTGCTCCTCCTGGTCTTGTTGACTTTCCAGTCGGTAACCTCAACGGGTTGTTCTGTAAATCGGAGGGCTTCATCAATATGCACTTCATCCATCGGGATGATCACGCTTTCTTGTGTTGGACTCTTCTTCAGGTTGGATACATGAAACGTATCATGTACTCCATTAAGCTCTTCCGGTAACTCCAACTTGTATGCCACGGTACCAATTCTTTTTAATATTCTGAATGGTCCGATGTATCGTGGATTCAGCTTTCCACGCTTTCCAAATCTGACTACGCCCTTCCATGGTGAGACTTTTAACAACACTTTGTCTCCTACCTTGAATTCTACTGATTTCCTTTTCGGATCGGCGTAGATCTTTTGTCGTTCTCGAGCCGCCTTAATGCGCTCTCGGATCTGCGCAATCTTGTCGGTTGTCTCTTGTAAAAGTTCAGGACCAACCATTCGCTTATCTCCGGCATCTGCCCAACATAAGGGCGATCGGCATTTGCGGCCATACAGAGCTTCGAACGGCGCGGCTTTTATGCTCGTATGATAACTGTTATTGTAGGAAAACTCAACTAAAGGTAGATGAGTATCCCAGCTGCCGCCTAGATCCATGACACATGTGCGAAGCATATCTTCTAACGATTGTATAGTCCGTTCACTCTGGCCGTCTGTTTGCGGATGGAATGCCGTGCTTAGATCTAACTGAGACCCAAAGGCTTCCTGAAATGATTGCCAGATTCTTGAGACAAAGCGTCCATCTCTGTCTGAAATGATTGAGATTGGTACTCCATGACGTGCCACAATTTCTCTTAAGTATATCTCTGCAAGCTTTCCAGTGCTATCCTTTTCTCGGATTGGTAGGAAATGCGCAGACTTCGTCAATCGATCAACTATTACCCATATCATATCGTGCCCGCTCGGGGTCCTGGGTAATTTCGTTATGAAGTCCATCGAGATTTGTTCCCACTTCCACACGGGAATTTCTGGTTGTTGTAGGAGGCCGGACGGTTTCTGATATTCTGCCTTAACCTTGGCACAGGTTAGGCATTTTCCAACACAAACAGCAACGTCGCTTTTGAGTCTCGGCCACCAATAGTACTCTTTCAAGTCTTGATACATCTTGTCCGATCCTGGATGGATCGAATATCTCGATTTGTGGGCTTCATTAAGGATGACCTCACGTATGCCACCACAGAGTGGAACCTAGATACGCTTCCTGAAGTATAAGGCTCCCTCTTCATTTGGCACCATGTATTTCAGCATACCCCGTAGGTATTCAGCTTTACGGTTCTCTTCTTTAAGAGCTTCTTGTTGTGCATCCCGAATGCGTGCAGTGAGGTTCGTTCGAATCGTCATTTCCAATGCTCGAACCCTTAGGGTCTTAACCCTTTCTTTTCGGCTCAACGCGTCCGCTACAACGTTTGCCTTTCCAGGATGGTACTTGATCTCACAGTCATAATCGTTCAGCAGCTCGACCCAACGTCGCTGGCGCATATTCAATTCCTTCTGATCAAATATGTGTTGCAAGCTTTTGTGATCTGTGAAGATTGTACATCGAGTACCATATAAATAATGTCGCCAAATCTTCAAGGCGAATACCACTGCACCCAGCTCCAGGTCGTGAGTGGTATAATTTCTTTCGTGAACCTTCAGTTGTCTTGAAGCGTAAGCGATGACTTTTTGGCGTTGCATGAGCACGCAACCCAAGCCTTGTCATGAGGCGTCGCAGTATACCACGAAGTCTTCAGTGCCTTCGGGTAATGATAGTATTGGTGCATCGCAGAGCTTGTTTTTAAGTAACTGGAAGGCTTCTTCTTGTTTGTGACCCCAGTCGTACTTCTTGTCTTTCTGAGTAAGGGTCGTTAGCGGTTGAGCTATTTTTGAGAAATTCTCGATGAATCGCCGATAATAGCCCGCTAAGCCCAAAAATTGACGAACTTCGGTTGGGGTCTTGGGAGCTTCCCAGTTCTTTATCGCTTCAATCTTGGATGGGTCTACATGAATGCCCTTCTCATTCACAACGTGACCAAGAAATTGTACTTCGCGAATCCAGAATTCACATTTGGAGAGCTTTGCATAAAGCTTCTCTTTCTTCAGTAGTTCCAAGATGGTTCTGAGATGTTGCTCGTGTTCTTCTTTCGTTCGCGAATAAATCAGGATATCATCGATAAATACAATCACGAATTTATCGAGATATGGTTTGCATACGCGGTTCATCAGATCCATAAAGACCGCTGGTGCATTCGTCAGCCCAAACGGCATCACAAGAAACTCGTAGTGCCCATATCACGTTCTGAATGCAGTCTTTGGTACGCTTTCCTCTTGGATTCTCAGTTGATGTATCCAGATCGAAGGTCGATCTTGGAATAGTAGCTTGATCCTTGCAATTGATCAAATAAGTCATCAATCCTTGGTAGCGGATACCGATTCTTGATCGTGAGTTTGTTCAGTTCCCTGTAATCGATACACATCCGCAGTGTTCCATCCTTCTTCTTCACGAATAATACCGGAGCTCCCCAGAGTGAGAAGCTTGGCCTTATAAATCCCTTATCCAACAACTCCTGGAGTTGTGTAGATAATTCTTGCATCTCGGATGGCGCAAGTCGATAGGGTGCCTTGGCTACAGGAGTAGCTTCTGGAACCAAGTCTATACGGAATTTGACTTGTCGTTGCGGAGGTAGTCCTGGCAGATCCTCAGGAAACACATCAGGAAATTCCTTCTCCACAGGAATGTCTTCGAGTTTTGGCTCCACAGCCTTCTTGTCTATAACGTGTGCTAGGAAGGCGACACATCCTTTCCTCAAGCAC
The DNA here is from genome assembly GCA_030545235.1 of Helianthus tuberosus. Classification (NCBI taxonomy): domain Eukaryota; kingdom Viridiplantae; phylum Streptophyta; class Magnoliopsida; order Asterales; family Asteraceae; genus Helianthus; species Helianthus tuberosus. Next base: position 855,463 of record JARYGA010027604.1, on the reverse strand, counting down.
TTATGTGCCTTCATACAGCTGATGATTCGGAGAGGCGCGTCTCGTTTTTCTCCATGCACGATGAGAGTTTCATCATTCGCCAAAGGGATGCGAATGATTTTCTCATGACAAATAACTTCAGCTTTGTTCTTGGACAACCAGTCCATCCCGACTACTACATCGAAGCTACCCAATTGAATAGGTAGGAGGTCGATGCTAAATCTTCGTTCACCAAGTTCTAGTCTGCAGCCTCTCACAACTTCGCCCGATTCAACAAGTTTACCATTGGCTAGTTCTATGGAGTAAGGAATTTCTAATCTACTAGATTCTATTCCAAGTATGCGTTTAAATTCCACAGACATGAAGCTATAATCGGCGCCAGTGTCAAGCAGTATGGATGCAAAGTGATTGTTAATGAGAAACGTACCGGTGACCACGTTAGGGTCCTCGCGTGCGTCTCTTGCTCCAATCACAAATGCTCGAGCCGGAGCATTGTTTCTCTCTGGGCAGTTCTTTATGAAATGATCATTGCTTCCACACTTGAAGCATCCTTGGTTCTGCCCTTTCCCGTTACCATTCTTGTTACCAGCACCGTTTCCATTTCGGTTCTTTCCTTTTCCCCAACAGTCTTCTGTTTGATGACCCAATTTACCACATTTGTCGCACCTTGGAATGCGACAAGCTCCATCATGATGATACTTACATTTTTGGCATCTAGGTATGGAGCCTTGGTATGCTTTGGTTGCAAGGGTCTTCGCCTCCTGAGACGGGTTAGCGTCACGCTTCTTGCTGAAGCCTTTGTTGTTACGAGTTGCTTGGTTCAAACTTGTATGCTTTCTTTTCTTGTCGCCGGACGACCCAGCATGCGTCTCGGTCTTCTCTGTTGGGTTCAATGATAACTTCTTCATACGAACACAATCTTCAGTCAGGCTGACAGCCAGAGTTACAGCCTCAGTGATTGTTTGTGGTTTGGCCGACGTCACCATGCCACGAAACTCTGGGGCCAGTCCCCAAATGTAGCGTTCAACGCGCTTGAATTCGGGAGTCACCATGTAGGGAAGCACTCTTGACAGATCGTGGAACCTTCGAGTGTAACCATTGATGTCAGCACCTTCCATAGTCAAGTGCCAGAACTCCGTTTCCAGCCTTTGGAGTTCGGCACGAGAGCAGTACTTCTCTCTCATTCTTTCCTTTAGCTCGTCCCAAGTTAGGCCATAAGCGGCATCATCGCCCAAGGTTTGGACTTGCAGGTTCCACCAAGTCAGAGCTTCATCGACAAACAACCCAGTAGCAAGGGTGACTTGTTGACCCGTGGTACACTTGCTCATGCGGAAAGTAGCTTCAGTCTTCTCCGTCCAGCGCACAAATGCTACTGCACCTCCTGTGCCGTCATAGTTCATCGGCTTGCAGTCGAGGAACTGCTTGAAAGTGCAGCTTGGAATTAACCCAACCAATTCACTTATGAGCAATCGAAGAAATAATGAAACAAGGACCGTTCATAAATTCCTTCATGCTTAGTAAATTGTTCTAAGGTTACCTTGAGCTGCGTTGCCTCCAGACGAATCTCCATTCCCATTACGCCTAGCGTTGCTTGGTCCTCCACTGTCTTGGGTTTGGTTCGCCTCGTACTGGGCGATAGCAGCGGAGATCCTTTCCTCTAGCAGAGCGTTCAGCTCTTCAGCAGTTCTTGGCAGTGGGGGAGGTGGAGGTTGATCATCATTGCGAGCATTCACAGCTTTCCTGGGTGCCATGTTCTGACAGAACATAACACAACAGGGTTAGACATTTGTTTGATATCGTCACCCTAGACAGTAGTATCATATATATTCACAGGTATATATACCACATAAGTGACATCAAACCATTATTACTCTAGCAGAGTACTTAGTAGGCTTGCACTGAGGGAATCTATACGTGACAAGACTTGCTGTGATTTTTGTGCACTGAATTCCATAATTATGTATGCATCCATAATTACGTAACTCCTTGCACAGTCCGCACAGTTCGTTTCATCCTCGTATTTCTTCCTTCAGATGGGCCATCGCTTTCAGATAAAGTCACATATACTTGTGACATTCTACTAGTACATGCTAATTATCACACATAATTGCAAGTAATTTCTAGTCAACGACAAGTGCTACTCAAGTGCACTCTAAGTCTCGCAGTGTCTTTTCTAGACTCATGTTGACAGTTTCAGGCAGTGGATGTCGCGGGACGTTTTATGCAATGAAAACTCTTTGAAAATTGTTTTCGTGAATGGATCCTAGAGATTGTAGACTAGACTCGAGAAGGAATCCTGGTTCACTACAATCGCAGCTCTGATACCAATCTGTCACACCCCTTTCTACGGCGGAAGCACGAGGTGTGATCATGAAAGGTTCTCATTGCATACGAAGAGTAAACATGCTACATAGGATATAAAATGTGAATAAGGCTTCAATTGATTAACGAGTAAGAAACTGGATACCCTAATGGGTTCTCTGGGCGATTTTGGCGAATTGGTAAAACCCTAATTTTCTCTTGCTAATCCTCGTATCGATTGTTCTTGTTTATCAGCTTAGGATTATGATCGATCCTTAGGTGATATTCAATTGTTCTCGGATTAGGGTTTGTAGTTAGGGTTTTGTTTTCGGCTTTAATTTCTGTTTGCAAACGGGGGTGTAGCTGGTTGTTCTGATTTGCGCTTCTGATTTCGTATCTGATTTCGTTAGTCTGTTTTCGGATTTACATCTGATTTCGGCTTACATCTGATTTCGACTTACATCTGGTTTAGTTGTTCTGATTTCGGCGCTATTGAGGTGAGTCCAGATTTCGAGATTAGGGTTTGTAGTCGTGGTTTTCTGTTTGCGAAGGTGGTGCGGCTGGTTCCTTTTGCTTTAGGGTTTCAGCAGGTTTTCTTTATCTTCGACTTTCTTTGTTTTGGCTGGTTTGTTGATCACAATCTGTCCGAATGGAGAGCCAAACTGCAGAAAACTCAAATGTGTTTGCCAACAAAATTAAGAACATTGACGGTAAAACATTTGAGCCAAGACAAACATCATTTTTGGCGACTAGGGTTTCTGAAATGCCGAGTAAGAAGGTATGTTTTATGATGCCGCTTAATGATACTGAACATGTTATTGGTTGTTCTGATTCTCCTAATCAGAATTATGCGAAAGTCTTTGACAAGAGAAAGGTAGCATTTGTGTTACCGGTGAATGATATTAGTCCTACTCGAGTTCAAAATCTGAATCAAGATGATAATGCTCATGTCCAATCTTATGCGGATGTGGTCCTACATGAACGAATTGAGCAGGGTGATACTAAGAGGGGTGGGGATTCAATTCAGAATCAGAATGAAGATGAAAACACTAGGAAGGCCAATGATGCGGTTGTTCAAGTTCCTAAAGTCAATTTTCGACAACTAAAATCAGATGTATCATTGGATGGAGTGGATGTAGTGCTTCCGATTGATTCGGTTCGCCAGGTTAATAACAGGTTAGCAAACACTCTTTATGGTTATTTCCTGGGGGATAGGATTGCATATCCAGTAGTTGAATATTTTGTCAGAACAAATTGGAAAAAACATGGTCTTCAGAAAACTATGATGAATTCAAATGGTTTCTTTTTCTTCAAGTTTGAAGACAGAAAGGGTATGGATACTGTTCTTGAAGGGGGACCTTGGCTGATCCGTAACAAACCTATGTTTCTCAACATTTGGTCTCCTACAAACACCCTTAAAAAAGAAGAGGTTAAAAAGGTTGCAGTTTGGGTTAAATTGCATGATGTTCCGCTAGTGGCATATTCTGATGATGGTTTAAGCATGTTGGCTTCAAAAATTGGGTCCCCTGTGCGCCTGGATTCGTATACTAGTGATATGTGTAATGAGGCTTGGGGAAGGAGTAGCTATGCTAGGGCTCTCATTGAATTATCAGCTGATCATGAGTTGAAAGAGGCTCTAACCATGGCTATTCCTGAATTGGATGGGAACAAATATGTTAATGAGACTATTCGAGTGGAGTATGAATGGGAGCCTCCGAGATGTGTCCACTGCTGTGTATTTGGGCATGATTCTGAGGAGTGTCCAAAACGCATTCGACCGACAGTGAAACCGCCTACATATAGACCGAAAGTAGATGAGGATGGTTATACGGAAGTCAAGACAAAGAAGAATGTAAAGAAAAGCGGTTTTCAAGTTAACAATCAAAAGCCCAAGTTTGAATATAGACCTGTGGATAAAAAGAAAAAGGCAGTGAGTTCGGCTTACATGAGTGCGAGGAGCACTAGTTCTTCTAAGGTTCAAACACATAATTCGTTTAGCGCACTTGGGTTTGTTGGAGGGAACGGCGATAAAGTCAGACGTGAGCCAAATGAGGAGTCTGATGATGACGAGGTAGAGGTTGTATATGATGAAACGAATGAGTTTATGACATCGGGTACTCATCCTACGTCTTCCAGTACAGGGGCAAGCACCTCTCACATAAACTTGTCTATTGGATAGGTGGCGTCTATTTCATGCTAAAGGGCTGCCAGTTGGTAGCAATTTCATTTTTGACGATGGCGGTTGACGTCTTTTGTTTGTTTTTTCGTTTGTCTACTAGTTAGTCATTATCATGATTGTAGTAGGCTAGAATAATGTGGTAACTTGGTTTGTTTGGTTTTTTGTTTACATATATGGGGCATGTCCTGTATATGAACTAGTGGGGAATTCATCCTCACTACTTGTACTTATTTGGCGGTTGTCTATAATAGAATCACCGGGGTAACCCTTTACCCAAAAAAAAAAAAAAAAGAGTAAACATGCTACATGCTCGTAAAATAACATCAAATACCAAAATTTGAAAACATAAGTTTAGCGTTTATATCGCTAGACAGCATAAAACATTGTCTTAAAAGTTTACAACTTTATTTAAAGTTAAACACAAGCGACATCCACGAGCATAAGCAAGACCACGCGCACATCCATCCTAGTTACCTGAAATACATGTGAGTTTTTGGAAAAACGTCAACATAAAGTTGGTGTGAATTCATGCAGTTTTGTATTTCATGTTTGTATACTTGGTATGAAAACATAGTTTGTGAGTAAATCGAGTTTTCATATATAAATCCAGTTTCATGTGTACACCACGTACACATGTATAATTCAATTTCTTCTTGAGTACCCCACGTACTCAAGTATAATTCTCATTTTCTTGAGTACCCCACGTACTTCAAGTATAATTCAATCTTTTCTTGAGTACCCCACGTATTCAAGTATTCATCAATTTTTAGTATGGTATGAATTTCATGTAATTAAAATATTCCTGTAAATATCAGGATTGTTAATGGGTTGCAAAGCCATTAACATGTGACACGACATAGGAAGTCACCAAACCAAAGGCATTTAATTGGTATATTCTGAGACACAAAAGCACTACTCGATTCTCGCCCTCACCGAGAGTGTGGCTGCCAGGCACCCGTTAGATCTAACCTTTTGTTCTGCGGTCTAAGTATGTACACAATTAATGGTGCTTCTGTACCCTATTCGTGACACTATTTCTCATAACGCATCCTACTTGGTTCTCGTTCTCACCAAGCGCGTTTCTTGTTATCATTTCTCATAGCGCCTCATACTTGGTTCTCGTTCTCACCAAGTGCGCTTCTCATATTCTTATATTTCGTCACACTTGGTTCTCGTTCTCACCAAGTGTACTTCTTGTATTTATATCATACCAATTATAAATTTTGTACATTTGTACATGTATTTCACCCCCGTAGTTATAAAAACTGAAAACAGTTAAAGAGAAAAGGGGGAGCATGAACTCACAACTTTGCGTTCCTTGCGTCGTAAACTTCACCGGATTTGCTTAATTAACGTCGTAACCTATACGCGTTTTCTTAACGTTAGCCACTAGACTTGCGTCGCACAAGTACAGTCACTCTCTTTTGTATATATTCATGTGTTAAAAATATTCTATATTTTTAACTACGTATCTTACTTATATTATTTTCTCTAAAATAAATATAAGTCTTTTGTGTTTTGCACTTTGCACCCGAATTATGTATCTTGTATGTTGTATGTGTATTTTTATGTTTATACTCCTCATGAGTATTTAGTGTATTTTTAAGTCTTAATACACTAGCACGTATAACACATACTATATACACTTAGCACAAAAGTTGGTGATCAAATAATATATATTTTTCTCTCAAAATATATATACTTAATATCCATTTTTATTTTTGAAGGAATCCTTATTTCTTATCACCAAAAATTAGGGAAACCTTGGTAATGTTCTTAGGTATATTTTTAGGGGATAAGTTTCTCAAAAACTTATATTTTTTTTTTAAGTGTCAAAATTTATAAAAATTTTGGCAGAGTTTCCCCTAAAAATGGAGGTTTCCCATGTTTTCAAAACATGTGTTTATTTTCTTTTAAATCGTCAACAACCATCAACAACAATTATCAACAATATTCATCAACAATAATCACTAATTTCTCCATTTCATGAACTTGAATATTTACAAAAATGTGTAGTAACTTACTAGCACATTTAGTAAGTCTTGTTATCCTTAAAAATAAGTTTAGTTTCTTAAAAACTTTATTTTTAAAGAATATGAAGTTTCTCAACTTCTAGTCAGGATTCGCAAAAATATTTCTTTGTTAAATTTTTCTTGTGACACAAGTGTCTACACACTTGTTTATTTACTAAAAATGCTTTTAGTTCGGATAAGATCCGGGTTTTAAACAAGACTAATATTTTTGCTTGGTTCTTCCGAAAAACCACTTGTAGATCTTTAGATCTACTAGTTTAGAACTTCATTTCATAAGAAAAATTGTTTTTACACAAGTTCATGTTTAGTGTGTAGTAGTGTTTCATCATTTAACCCCTTTTCATACTTTAACAAACTCTATGCCATGATTCTTGAACATGACAAATCCGGGTTAGATGATGATCCGAGCTACCACAACATAGATCGGCACTAAATAATCACCACAAAACAAGTCTTACAAGTTTTACACAACATTATAGTTTTTATCCAACTTATTTCTCATTCTTGTAAACTTTTAGTATGTGATTTAGTATGTTCATGATTTTCACCCGACAAAGTTCATATTAACCACTCTAGACAAGATCAAGAAGGTGTTTTAGAGCACTTACTACTAGCACAAGGCTAGGGAAGTTCAAGAGTGCAAATGAGGTGGATAAAAGCAAATGGTGAAGGTCCTTCAAGTTCCGTGAGCACCGAGCCTCGTTAGCGACCTTCTTACATCTCCTAGTGGACTTGGAATGGATGAGCTTGGATCGAAGGTGGTGGTGGTGCCTTGGTGGTTCTCGGCCAAGGGTGTTAGAGGGAGGAAGAGAGAAGGTGAAAGTGTGGTGTGTTGTAAAATGGGAGTTAAGGTATTAGTGGACTAATTTATAATCCATGTTTTGCCATTAACCAACATATATTGTGTCCACTAGATATCAAGCATGAGGATTAAAATAATCAAAGAAATCAAGGAGTGGGATTTATGTCCCCTAACCGGCCACCAATGGGGGGGGGGGTAAAGTGTAACTTGTAATGGTTAGTTACTTGGTTTAGTTAGGACTCAAAGGTGTTAGTTAGGATACTAGTGTGTGTTATTTAATGTATAGTGTGTTAGGGTGTTCGGGGGCCCTAACTAGCTTAGAAAAATAAAAACAATGCTTCTAGCATTATTTTGGTGTTCCGGGTATTGTCCGGTTGTTCGGTTAGATACCGATTCGTTAAGGTGCTAAATCACACTTTTTAGTGTCTTTTAAGTACCTTTCTTGTACTCTTCCAATTCCCAACACTTAGGGAAATATTCTGGATAATAAAACGACATTTCTGCAAAATATTCATATGTTTAAATGCTGATTTATTGCTGAATTATATAAATTCTGCACTTAAAGTGCCTTCCGGGTGCTTTTTAGTGCTTATTTTTGCTTTCGTAATGCATATATATTAAACCCTTGTATGTACTCTTGGGTTTTAATGCATTCTTGTTGTCGAACCTACACCTAGGCTCCAATTTTATTGTCTGACTGCTTTCTGCAGTTCTGTTGACATAGTGTGTCTTACCGGTGAGTTTACTATTATTTTTGACGCAACGCTCTTATTTATGCATAAAGCAATATTTTGTAGTATACAACATGCATGAATTCACTTGTTTAGTATGTAATCGGATATTGCTGACAATTAAGCACATAATTGCAGTCATTAAGCAATAATTAATGTGTACGGAAATTACCGGTTTGGGCCAGTTGTCACATGTTATATGTAATTTTCATATAAATATTCTTTTTAAACACGTACGACTTCTCGAGACGTCTAACGCGATGATAACGATATATTTATATGTTTTTATATAAATATTTATATACTATAAATCTCACGAGAACTAAGTACATTCTAGACTTAGTAAACTATTAACGACATTAAGCGAAACTAAACGAGTATAACTTAATCATTTTCGTTAAGTTAACAATTTATCGTTGAATCGTTCGGTTAACGATTCGGTAGAGCTCGGTGACACGTAGTTAGTTACCGCTTTTATTTAGAAACTTATAAGATATTCTGTGTTTGGAATATTGTAGAATGCACGCTACCGAGTCTCGTCCTGGAAACGACATCACGAAGTCGTAATTAGCTAGCTTTACACAAGGCAATTCAGGTGAGTTTATAACCCCACATTTTTACGGTTTTACATTTTTATAAATGTTTTCGGGGTGGAAAGACATGCACGTTTTGCAGAAAACACACAAAGTTCTCGATGAACAAAGACTGCATATTTTAGACAAAGCACGTTTTGCAAGAACATACAAAGCTTTTGAACGAACGAAAACTCATATTTCTAAATCATATTACGAATGGATTTCGAGGAACTCAAATGGTTTACGAATGGATTATACTAAATATACCGGTTTTTACAAAACAAATGCGTATTATCGAAATGTGAATGATTTTCATGACTAGGGATGGATCGTCTGGTGATAATATAGAGAGACTGGGGAGTTAGCCTTAGAGGCTGGGGAGGTTCAGCCTTAGAGGCTGGGGAGGTTCTACCTTAGAGGCTGGGGAGGTTCAGTCTTAGAGGCTGGGGTATAATACATGTTACAATTATACAGACATTTTTATACATGGTATGGTTAGCCTAAGGAGGGTTTACTACTAGATCATGTGAGGGGTTGGTACAACACTTAAGGCCATTAATCCTCGTCGTAGGACCGAGGGACATGAGTGATAGATCTATTTGGGTGTAGCGAGCCCACACCCATGAGGCCGGGGCGGCCCATAGAGGTGACTATGTCTTCCAGCCGGAAGCCCGGTACAAATTTGCTAGGTTTGAGTTCTTCCTGCACCTTTTCACATATACCATTGGCTTTGCAACCCATTGGTGATCTCTTTTTCCTTATTGCTACATACCATGGACATACATATTTACAGAAATACTTGATTTATACAAATTAAATACCATGTTTTTATACAAATTCAAAGCATAGGATTATGCAGGCATGGAGTCAAAGTCAGCGTGGGCATTGACGGTTATACGAACATTACAAATACGAGAGTTTACAAATACATGGTTTTACGAACATAATGCATTGCAAATACAAAGTTTCTATATAACTTGGCAAGAAAATGATTTCTAAATTTGTTTTCTCAATGTTATTTCACAAACCGGTTATTCAAAAGATTTATTTCAAATCTTTTACAAACAAACTATGAACTCGCTCAACTTTATGTTGACTTTTTCGCATGTTTCTTTCTCAGGTTACTTTTCAGAAACTATGGCACGGTTGGAATAGGAGAACCATGAAGAGTCGAGTACTTAGTGGGCGTTCAATTTCTAAAAGACTTAGATTATTTGCTTCCCCTGTGCAATGAAGATACCAGTCCAGTCACGCCAGCTCTGATAATTTCGGGGTGTGACATACGGTTGCGTTGTTCGGTTAATTACGACGAAACACGAACGAATGCGAAAAACGATCCAAATTACGCGACGAATGGAATTTATCATGCCAATCACTAAAATAAAATATTTTAATAATTACATAAATTTTTGGATGTCCGGATGTATTCAGAACGTAAGTTATGCGCGGAAATGCAAACTTATGTACTTTTTGACGCTTTTAGTCCCTGAATGACCAAAAAGTTTATTTTAGCACACCGAACCCCTCAAAGCCTATTTCTAAGCTATGTAAAGGATATTTAAGGTATGTTTAACTTATGGTCATGTTCCGGAATGTTCGTTACAGTACGAATCGGCATACTTTCGTAGTTTGTCGAATTTAGTCCCTGTAAGCGAATAAACTTGATTTCGGCACACCAAACCTTCCAAAACTTATTTCTAAGTTATGTAAGGGTTATTTAGGGTATGTTAAGCCCATGTCACTGTTCCGGAGTGTTTGTCGCGTTAAACTGATTACGTTTACGCATCAGTGCACGTATAACTTTTCCAGAAAGTGATTTAGAGCTCAAAATCGAATAGGAATTGATATGTGTAAATGATACACATATATATACAAATCCCAAGTATGAAATACAATATTTCATTGATTTGGTACTTGTTTGATGGCCGTGGAGGCACAGGTGTCACAGTCTCCCCTACTTCAGGAAATTTCGTCACGAAATTTATTTAGATGAAACTTGTGAGATCTTGAAACATGGAGTTGAAAAGATAAAACAACACTGGTTAAGGTTCTGAACTTCTAGTAACTTTAATAACATCATGCTTGCAATGTAAGAGGGACACTTATATACAAGTATATAAAGCGTTATTGGTGCGTCCATCGTACCTCAATTACATTGTTCACGTTTCGTTATTGTTGCCACTATAGGTAAGAACACATGATAAGTCTTACTGTGGCTTCCGTGCAATAAATTTCATAATTATGTACGCGTCCATAATTACGTAATTCCTTGCATAGTCCGCACAGTGCATTTTATAATGTGTAGAGGAAAAACCAAATGAACAAACCTGCGATGAGCGTGACTAGACAACCATAGGGTCCTTTTAATTAAATCAATAAATGATTTAAATAGACTACCAAGGAGTCTGTTCAGCTATATCACCACATGTCATTCTTAACCAGATTCTGAATCAATCTTTTGACTTAGACCACTCAAAGGGGTCCCTTTGAATTATGGAATGGCACTATATAATCCAAGGGTCTTAACGATTACGTAGAAGCTCATTAAGGATTTAGGGTAGTACCTTTGGATATCCTACTATGAATCCCTCATATGAAGGTATGGAAAATTCTACGAGGAATTGGATAATGAAAACAAAAACACAAAAGAAAACACATAACACATAATCACATAACCACAAAATTGTTTATCTTGATCTTTAATTTGTTATCATTTTGTTAATTTGTTTGTTAATTGTGCACATGTATTCAAAGCACACCAAGAATCCAATCCGTGGATTTCATTTGGCACTTTAAACATTTCCAAGAATCTAACTATAAAGATAGGAAGATCTTAAAAAGAAAATTCGATTTCGATTATAAAGAATCGAAATGTTCGAATTAAGGCATACAAGGAATCCAATGAAGGACTCTGATTTTGAACGATAATCATCTACAAGGATCTAATTGTGAAGGTAAGAAGATCCCATATGGATTTTGGGATTTAAAAGGCGGGAGGCGTTTCAAATCCTTGCACTAGACGTGCTTAAGTTAAAACATGAGTTAAAATGCTTATGAAGTTGAGGTGCTAGATATGCCAAGGCGACATACGAAGCAGAATTTGAAGGTTAAGTCAATGCATGAGAAAATGTTTTTGAAAACTATGCATGGGGTTCTTTTAGAAATGTGTTTAATGTTTTTAAAACCTTACATAATACTTTTGAAATCATAAAGTAGGTGTATTAGATAAGAATATTTACGAAATGTTTTAAAATCATGCGAGATGAATTTTGAAATTATGTATAAGGTTTTTGAAAACATGAATGATGCCTTTGAAATCATACTTGATATATTAAGTAAATATACTATGTTAAAAATGTTTTCTAACTATATGGGGTATTTTGAAATCAGGAAGGTTGTTTAGAAAATTTATACTATGTCTGTTGCTATGAAAACCAGAATGCAATGGGCATGAGATCGAAAAATTACCCTTAGTTATCTAACCAAGGATTTAAAGGCACAGATGTGCAAAATGCACGGTTACTCATAATGTCACTTTATTTCCTGTACTTTGTTTCTTAGAATGAAACGAGTACTTTAAAATTTCCGAGGAAATTATGAGCGATCACTTGAATGGGAGAACCACAAGAATAGTTTGTAAGAACACAGTTCCTTGTTGTAGGTATCATAGGGGAATGCCATACACACATGTAACTACACTTGTACATCAGAATTGTGAACAACAATTTATTTATAAGCAAAACAGATTGTTTCAGGGTTCAACAAAAGATACAAAAGCATAAGTTTCAAATTATTCAAAGTAGCAGCATCTTGTAATCAGCCAAATGCTTATCCGTGGGTCAGATTTGCATTAGCAAGCTTTGGGCATTTATTCACGAAATGACCCATCTTACCACAGTTGTAGCACGATCCAGGTGGAAAGCGAGCTTGAGCAGGGTTGGCTCGGAGTTGAGTAGCAGTAAGATTTGCAACAACTTTGTTTTGGATAGCAAAGCGGCATATGTCAACCAAATGTCCCCATCGTCCACAATGGGTACATTTAAAACATGGTGTTTGATCTGGATGATGACAGTTGCAGTGATTGCATAAGGGAGCAGTTCCCTTGTACCGCTTCTTGGCCGGTGGTGCTGCCACCTGGCTAGGTCCCGCTTGATTTGGTGCAACTGCTATAGGTTTCTTTGAAGCTTTACGCTTCCTTGACCTTTTCGAAGGCTTGACTTCTGCTTCTTTCGATGCTTCTTGGGTGGCTTCATTATTGAGACGAGACATGGCGACACCTAAATCCACAGACTTTAGGATTACTTCGCCTATTCGCTGGGCAAATTTGGCAGTTTGCTCAGACATTTGAGTGTTGCTGAGATGAAGAGACATTCTAGAAGAAATGAAAGGCATAGGAAGAAAAAAGTGAAATGTTATTGGATAATCAAAACAGAATGGCAACGCACAAAAAATTGCGATCATTTGTTTGTTACCAAAGGCAAACAAATGAGATGGTGACTAATCAAAGTAATCGGGTCATATTAATGTATCGCGAAGACATGCTTTAGCCTATAAGTGGACACTCACCCCAAGAGTTCCCAGGTAAGAGTGACCGGTCCGATTATGTGGATTTGTACGAACACTCTAGCCTTAGACAGAAAACTCAGAGTACAGGCATCCACTCTTCCAAATTGCACGTGTTCACACTATAAGACCCAAACTTTGACGAGATTTTGAAAATTCGGAAGGCACTAAGGCTTACAAATCATCCGAAAGGGTGGGTGATTATTTTCAAAATCGTTTTGAAAACTTAGAGGGTTCAAAACCTAGTAATCAATCATCCTAGAACAGATGATTGGTTTTCAAAGCGGATTCGAAATTTGTGTTCTTGTTGTGGTTGTCGCCTAAGGATAGGTGACGGTATTGTTTTATGACTAAACGCAAGTAAACTCACGTTGGGGTCCTAGGAAGGTTATAGACTAGGTCAAAGCATTACTAATAACCTAATTCCCTATAACCATGAGCTCTGATACCAACTCTTCTGTCACACCCCGACCACGTAAAACAACAAATCGTGGCGGAAACATCGGGGAGTGTTGTAACAGAATCATTGTTTCATAACACATGGAAATTGAAATTTTGTTTTATTGATTAACAGAAGTTACAATGTCTTAACAACAAAGAAGTATAACATAATTAACTAGTCTTGCATCTTTTAATGTCACTAAGGCCCGAGTCTGCCTATGTGTATGTTGATCAATCCTATGCATCATTTCCTGAAACACATGTGAAAATAGGTACGTCAGCATAAAAATACATGTGAGATACATAGGTTTTATTGATTTAGGATTCATGACTTATAAGTTTAAAAATAATGTTTTAACAAAAGTAGTCATGAACCTTGTAAAATGTTTTTGTTTTATAAATCATATAAAAATCGATAAGGAAACAGATGATATAAAAGAAATATGTATGGTTAAATAAATAACCAAGTAAAATGAATTTGTATAAAATGTGTTGTTTGTAAAACAATGTTTTGTAAAGATATGTTAGTATATTTCCAGTGGAGCTGGGAAACTTTGACGTAGATGCGAGGATGGATTGATTATCCAAGAACGAAGCAGGGATTATCGCTTGAAGAAGTTAGCTAAGATATCTCGTCTTGATGACGGTAGGAAGGTGGTAGTTGTTCACGGAGATCGACCGAGTTGAGTGTCGAGTGTTGATGGTTGAGAGTCGTCAGTGTTTTGAGGATGCTCAAGTTGTTGCAAAAAGGTTATCCTGCGTTCTTTGTTGACGTGGTGGATACGAAAGTCGAATGTAGGAATACCAGGGAGATTCTTATTGTTCGCAATTATCCAGAAGTTTTCCTAAAAAGACTTACCTGGATTGCCCCCTGCGAGACAGATCGAAATTCGAATTGATCTAGCACCCGTTTACAAAATCTCCTTATAGATTAAGCACCGTTTGAGAATGATAGAAACGTCGAGTCAGTTTCAAGAGCTACTGGACAAGGGTTTCATTCGATCAAACTTTTCATTTGAGGTGCATCTGTTTTGTTGAAGAGGAAGAAGGATGGATCCTTCAGGATGTGAGAGGATTTCAGAGAACTGAACAAGTTGACTATCAAGAATCGGTGCCCTTTACCGAGGATTAACAAGTTGTTCAATCAAACTACAAGGATCCAGCTGCTTCACGAAGATCGATCTACGATCAGGATATTATCAGTTGAAGGTTGCTGACGAAGATATGCTGAGGACTGCTTTTTGAATACAATATGGCCATTACGAGTTATTAGTCATGCCTTTTGACTAAATTAATGCGCCATTTATATTCATGGATCTCATGAACAGGGGATGGAAACCCTAATCGGATGAATTCGTGATAATATTCGTCGACAACATACTTGCCTATGTGTGAACCAAGGAGACTCATGAGAAACATTGAAGTTAACTATGGAGTTGGTGAATGATGAGGAGCGCCAAAGACCCCGTCGGGAGTATGATGATCCATATGACTAGCTAGGTGCTACCGGAGATTTATTTAGAATTTCCCTAAATTAGTGCAGCCTTCGACACTAATAACCCTAAAAGGAAAAGTGAAATTGATTGGACAGCAAGATAGTAGGAAGCTTTTGGGACCCTTGAAAGAAAAGTTGGGAGCGTGTATGATGGACTCCGAAGGAAGTTAAGATATTCATATGCCCTTGGCAGAGTTATCTTACAATAATAGTTAACACGCTAGTATTCAGGTTGCTCTGTTTGAAGCCTTGCATGGATGGAAGTGTTGATCGTCACTTCGTTGAGCTAACGTGACAAAGGACAATTAACCAGACCTTAGCTTATCTAGGAAACCACCGACAGGATTTGCCTGGATCGAGGGAGGTTAAAAGTCGCCAATTGATCAACAGAAGGACTACATGGACGATTGAAGGAAACTATTGCGATTCCAGATTGAAGATTTGGTTCTGATAAAGGAGTTATCTTGCAGAGGTGCTATTAGGTTTAGCAGAGAGAAGAAAAGCTGAGCCACATTGACTTGGTCCTTTCAAGAGCCCATCTTGAGTTGGATCAGTCGCTTATAGGCTCAAGCTACCATAAGGATGGAGTAGTGTACATGATGTATTGTTTGGGTTCAGTTGAGAAAGTGTATAATGGATAATACACTGATTTTGTTCTTTATAAAGATTTGTTTGGAAGATAAATGGAAGTTTATCGAAGCACCGTAGAAGCAGTACGTATAGCTAGAAGAGTTATGCTAATAACCGGACAGGCGATTCCAGCATTCTAGACGTGTATGCGATTTATTGATTTGGCGATTTGTGGATATCTGAATATGAATGCAAGAAGGAAGGAAGACGAGTTTATGAGATTTGATTCTTTCGGGAGCCCATCTCGAGTTGGATCAATCGGGTGTAAACTCAGACTATCTTAGATACGGGGTAATGTATATGTAAATATACGTATGTAGAACCCGAATTGGTGGAATCTTGACTTAATCTTTGTTTGACCCAGTATGGCCTAAACAACTTCTTTTCACGTAATATGGCAAGTGATTTCAGTAGATGTGAAAAAGATGTGCGGAAATGGAAATCAGACTTTCAGAAACAAGACCTACAGAATTATCAAGTTTATATCACTTTGAAACAAAATAGTTTACAAGGTGATTGTAAGATTATTATCTAATACAAATGAAACTTGAATTCTGTGGGTGAGAGGGCAATGGAGTTTGTGTCGTATATATGAATGCTAAGCTTCAAAACTCAATTGCCTTCTGCTGGTTGAGCCTTCTATTTATAGAAGGCGGGGTACATGAATAAACAATAGTTTATTCATGCAATAAGTCCTGCAAAAAGTAGCAATTTGACATATTCATTGAATCCAACATTCAAGTTGCCTTTGTAATCATGATATCCAATAATGTCAAGTTGCTTCGGTCATTGTGGCAGGATAGAGCTGAGTTTTAGACAAGTGGGGTATTCATCAGAATTTCTGATAAACCACTTCATCAGAAATCTGGTGAACAAATCATCAGAAAATCTGATGATCAGAATCGTCAGAAACTGATGATATTTCATCAGAAATATCATCAGATCCATCAGAAATGACCTTCTCTGATAATCCAAATCAGCTCTCGATCAACTTGTGATTCTTTGAAGTAGATGCTGTGCATTTCAGTTGTCCTATCTGATCTTCTTCTTCTTGCTGTGATCTTCAGGACTGTTATCTTCTTCATAGATCCAGTGGATTATGATTTTCTTCAATACTTACAAATAAAGTTTCCTAACAATCTTCTTGATTAAAGTACTTGTAAATGTTGAACCTTTGAAAGGGTGGAGAGCGTTGAGATGAGATTAGGAATTGAGAGTGTATGTAATTCGTGCTTAGATCCTGCGACTGTAACATACCCAGTTTCTCGCAGAAACTATAAGACTATATTCATTAGATTTGTTTTTGTTATTTTTATTTAGTGCGAAAACAAAACCTGTAGAGTAAAAATTTTGGGGACGAAATTTCCTAAACAGAGGGAGACTGTGACACCCGGCTTTTCAGGCCGTACCGTACAATTGTAACACGTGTTGTGAATAGGTAACAGGGCTGTATTTGACTGGTTATGATGTTTATATGTGAAATTTAATGAGTTGGTAAAATTAAACTTTGATAAAAATTATGTTGGCAACGGTAAAATAAACGCTTATCGTGAAACGAACGTCGGTGACCACCCGATCAGTGTTAAAATCCTAAAAAAAATAGTCTGCTATGATTATAATAATAATTTTAATCATATTCGTGAGGAAAAATAAATTAAAACGCTAAGAAACTCTATTTTTCGAGTTTAAGTGCGTACCGCGCGATGCAGCGCGTGTACCGCCAAAATACTGTCAACACTGCCTGTCAAGGCAACTGATAATCATTTAAGTAATAATTTGATGAGTTTATTACTTTAGAATGATAAAAATAAATAAAAATGCATAAATCCCGATTTTTGCGATTTTAAGCGCGTACCGCGCAGCACAGCGCGCATACTGCCAAATACCGGCAACGTAGCCAGTCAAGGCAATTAGTAATTATTTCAGTAATAATTTTGAGTGATTATTTTTATAGAATGATAAAAATAATTTAAAACGCACTAAAACGGGATTAAAACGCAAGATAAAATACCCGGTAACCAGTAATATACCAGTTTTAATCTATATATATGTATATATGTGTGTGTAGGCGTGTATATATGCATGGGTGGACAAGAGTTGGCACACATGCATCACACACTCTCTCTCTCTTCTCTCTTCTACCTATTGGAGGGAAAATAGGTGCACAACTTACCAAACTTCTATACTCTTCTCAACTTGTTAAAACCAAGAAACTTATCACAAACACATGCATCTCTCTCTCTCTACATTTCAGCCGAAAACACCTTCCCATATCACATTCATTCGAAATTTAAACATTGTTCTTGAATGTTCATACTCATTTCAAAGTGTTTTCAAGTCCATATGGTGATCTAGAAGTGATTTCAAGGTGTTTCAAGCCACAATCAAGTCCAATATCACCAAATTTTACTAAAAATCATTCAAGAACTTGAAGGTATAAAATTTATCTTAGAAACCTTGTTTTTGATGTTCTTGATGATAATGGAAGTTTCTCTTGTTCTTGAGTTTAATCACAAACTTGAAACATAAAACAAATGGGTTTTTGAATAAAATAAAAATGGAGATGTATGTGTGTGTGCATATGGCCGTGTATGTATGTATACATACACATGCATGAGAAATTTGATGGTTAAAAGTTTTAGATATAAAAGAATGAGAATGTCTTGTATTCATGATAATCATATGAAGGTTGAAATGTTTGGGTTAATAAAACATGAGTTAAAAGAATATGTAAATGCATTTAGTTCATGAAAAATGATTTTTGATATTATATGGGTGCATTAGAGGCATTTACTTGAACATGCATGATGATTTGTGGCCATAAGATGATGATTTAAACATAATTTGATAAAAATGATTTTGATCAGATTACAAACACTAAAATATGATTTTTTGAAGTGTTTAAATGATATATAAACTTGTGATAATGTCTACTTGCTTTGCATGTTGTTCTTTTTTTTTGGGTAAAGGGTTACCCCGGTAAATTTTATAAATAACCAATAAGAACAAAGCATGTGCCTGACATAGCACACGCAACTAGACTTGGCATACCAAGACTAGGACAACAAGAAAACAAGACCAGAATCAAACGTTCAAACATCAAAACACAAAGCCCAAACACTACCAAAGCAAATAATTGCTACAAAAACTAAATCATCTTCCTTAGCCTGGGTCTTCGTCCGATGCCCTACATAGAATCTGCCACTTTGAAAGAGTCCTCCGATAATCAACATGACCCCTATAGTCAAAACCCATAAGACGAAGTCGGACCATACTTTTGATTCTTTCGGTCACCTGTTTAGCCGTAGACTCCTTAGACGTGAATAACCGATTATTCCGCTCTTGCCATATGTAGTAAGATGACGCAGCTATGACTAGTTTACACATGATGTGTTTCAGACTCGTGGATTCCGAATTGCCTTCCATCCAATCTGAAATAGAGTTCCAGGAGTCGTTAACGTTGTCCAATTCTACCAGCATCTTTATGTTTGACCAGACCTGAGAAGCAAAACTACATACGAAAAATAAGTGGTCTCTAGAATCCGTGCCATGCTTACAAAGGGGGCAACACATAAGTCTTCGGTTAGTTTCACTGCCCGCTTCCCAAACAGCCAACCGATCTTGTGTCTTAAGCCTGTTTTTTTATCACCAACCATAAATGAAAGGAGTGTCTCGGGATACATTGACTAAACCAAATCATGCTAGCCCACTTAACTGGAGTGTCACGCGTCCGTAATGTTTGCCACACTTCCAAGGAGCTAAAATGCTGATCATGACCCTCCAAATCCTTCCAAACCAACCGATCCGCTAACTGGGAGTTCTGTTGGTTAACAGTTAACCCAATCAGGACCGGATAAATATCGTACCATGCTTGGGGCCATTTCCATTGCCCATTCTCATTAAGTAAATCTGCCACCGTAGATTGAAGATTAAAACCCACGTTCGCAATATGCCTTGGCGTTATAAAAGACCTTAGAGGACTCAAATGACACCAATTATCACTCCACGCGTTCGTTTGCATACCACTCCGAATAATGCTCCAAAAAAACGGCCGAACAACATTCCGAATAGATAAAATCTTCCTCCAACCCCACGTCATACTACCTTTACACTGGACTTCCCAAAGAGAGTTTCGTTTCGAGAGAATACTCCAAATATGCTTAGCGATTAGGGCCCTATTGACATCCGCAATTCGCCTAATACCCAATCCACCCTCCGCTTTTGGCAGGCATATATCGTTCCACGCCACCTTCGCTTTAACTCTCCCATTATTACCCGCATTCCAAAGATAACGCCGCATACGCTTTTCTAACTCATTGATCACACGGGCCGGAATAATGAACACCGAAGCCCAATAGATATGCATGGCTGAAAGAACAGAATTTATGAGCTGCAACCTACCTGCAAAAGATAGTGTCTTTGATATCCAGTTATCGATTTTCTTCTCCATTCTATCCACCAACAATTTACAATCTTTTGCTGCTAACTTCGTAGTAATCAGCGGCACACCCAGATACCGAACAGGCAAGATGCCTTCCTGAAACGGCATAATGTTGAGAATATGCTGCCTCACCTGCTGACTAACATTACAGAAAAAGACCGTACTCTTTGCAGGGCTCGGAACCAGTCCTGAAACATTAGTGAACACTTCTAACGCATCCTTTATCTTGTTTACTGAAGAAACACTCCCATGAACAAATATGAATAAGTCATCAGCGAACGAGACATTAATTATTTTCTCCTTCACACAATGTGCATGATACTTAAAAGACGTGCTAGATCGAGCATTATGTTGTAGAAGTAAGGTGAGAACCTCCATAACAAGAGTGAACAAATAAGGAGACGTCGGATCTCCTTGACGAAGCCCCCTTCTCCCCTTAAAAAAACCATGAAGATTACCGTTGATACTCAAAGAATAGGTAGCCGTGGTAACACACGCCATAATCCACTTCACCATCTTTCTATGCAATCCAAATTGATAAAGAATGTTTTCCAAAAACGACCAATTAACAGTGTCATACGCCTTTTGAATGTCAATTTTGAAAGTACATCTTGGAGGGCCTTTATTCAAATGATAATTATGCATCAGTTCTTGCGTTAAGAGGATATTATCGGAAATCCTCCTACCAGGCACAAACGCAGACTGATTAATGCTTACCAGGATCTCCAAACACCCCTTTAATCTCTCCGTTATAATTTTACTGATACACTTGTAGAGAACATTGCAACAAGAGATTGGACGGTAATCCAGGACCGAATCCGGGGTCTCAACTTTGGGAATCAGAGCCAAAATTGTGTGATTTAATTGTTTCAGAATTTTGCCATTATCAAAAAAATCCAGAATCGCTTTTGTAACCTCGGTCCCCACAATATCCCATGCATGCTTGAAAAATGCAGACGTGTAGCCATCCGGACCAGGAGCTTTGTTCTCACCAATGCTGAACATAGCATTTTTAATTTCTTCAGGAGTAACTTGTCTGACCATATTACTTGCCACTTCCGGACTAAGAGTATTAAGACATATGTCCGTCAAGTCCAAAGTAGACACTTGATCCTCTGTGCCTAAAAAGCCAGCGTAATGTTTAACTAACGCGTCCGTAACTTCATCTCCTTCATATCGGGTTCCAGCCAAATCACGAATGCTATGAATTTTGTTCCTAGCGTTTTTGCATTTCAGGCTATTATGAAAAAATGCCGTATTCGAATCCCCAGCACAAAGCCACTCAACCTTAGACTTTTGTTTCAAAAAACACTCCTCATCATACGCCGCAATTTGGAACTCCTTTAGGCATTCAGACTCGTTATTACGAAGCACCACATCAAGAGGGCTCTTGTCTAGCATTCTTTGAATCTCATCAAGCTTTTTTCGCAGATCACTCACCTTTAAATGCAAATTCCCTTGCTGATTCAGAATTTTCCTAAGACCTGGCTTTAAGTTCTTCAGCTTAGTGATAACCGAAAACATAGATATCCCATCAACCGTCTTCACCCACTCACGCTCTACACAAATTCTGAAATCAGGTTTTGAAGTAAGGAAGTTCGCGAATTTGAAAGGCTTCGGCTTAGACACTTTCGTCTCCTTGGTCAGCTTTAGAATACAAGGGGTGTGATCAGAGACACGATACGGATGATACATAACATAAGCTTCTGGAAACATATCAATACCCTTAACGTTACACATAACCCTATCAATCTTACGAAGTAAGCCAATCCCCTCCTTCGGCTTCTGGTTCCAAGTATATTGCATACCATGCCCCTTAACATCAAGCAGTTCTGAGTTTTTGACACAATCATAAAACTCTCGCATACCTATAGTTTGAGTTGACGTACCAAAAAGCGAATCATCCATATAAAGAGCCGAATTGAAATCACCCATGACAAACCAAGGCTTATCCCTACACCATATCGCATGCGCACATAAGTTTTCCCAAAGAACCCTTCGGTCTTGATATTTATTCTTTGCATAAACAAAAGAGCCGAAAACACTAGTATTATCCGCTTTTGACCACAATTGAGCATGAATGACTTGATCTGACTGTGACAAAATCATGACATCCACAATATCACTATTCCACCCAAGGATAACTCTAGTGCCCCGATCACAAAGGCCCCCATTAGATGTCCAACTCCAATTTCTAAACACCTTTTTACAAACTCTATCTAGATTAGCAACATCTACATGCGATTCTAAGATAGCACAAACAGACACTTTGTTTTCCGAAAGCATAAGACGAACCTCATTTTGTTTCAGGGGTTGGTTCAAACCCCTTATGTTCCATGTGAGAAAGCTATCCATCAAAACCACTCTGACCGGGAGTGCTTGCCCCCTCAGCAACCGCTTCATGGTTATCATTCCGCATAAATCTGGTTGTTTCAGTTGGTATAGAATCGACCACCTCC
This sequence comes from Helianthus tuberosus, assembly GCA_030545235.1. Classification (NCBI taxonomy): domain Eukaryota; kingdom Viridiplantae; phylum Streptophyta; class Magnoliopsida; order Asterales; family Asteraceae; genus Helianthus; species Helianthus tuberosus. The sequence goes on along the minus strand of JARYGA010027604.1, from coordinate 832,834 downwards.
TCAGGTTGAACATGCTTTCTACCTGTTATGTTGACATCCGGTTGGCCCTTTTTTCCAGCAGTTTTGTTTGCATACTTCGGCTGTTGCTGGGCATTCTCCATTTCATTACCCTCATTTGAATCCAAAGCTTCAAAAGAATTCCGAATAATGACCCCCCCACCCGGTTTTTGATTCGAACTCTCCCCCATGTTTCTTTGATCATCCTTCTTCGTACCAGAGGTGCTCGGACCAGTTTTAGAAAGCTTCGGCTTATAGACAAACTTAGTCTTCTGCTTCTTATAAACTGCACCCTGCCTTGCCATCTTCCTTTTATCCATAACGAATCCATCATCATCAACCACCACTTGTTTTGCTTTGTTATTGACGTTCTTCACACATGATTGATCCGTATGGCCAAAAACACAACAAATAGAACATTGTTGAGGCCTCCACTCATATTTCACAGCCACTTTCTCAGTAATGTAGCCTTCTTCGTCTAGTTTTGGAATAGCCACTACAATATGATCTTTCAAAACATTATCAGCATTGACTTCAACTAAGACACGAGCAAAACTACTCCTACCCCAACTATCCAAACACATATCTGCAGTATAACTATCCAATCTCTTCGGCTTACCAATCTTTGAAGCTAACAAACTTAAACCCTCATCCGTGTATACCGCAATGGGAACATTGTGTAACTTAACCCATACCGGAACTGATTTGATCCCCTCCTTTTTAAGACAGACAGAAGGAGACCAACTATTCAAGAATAACGGCATTTTCCGAATTAACCAAGGCCCCCCTTCAAGCACTTTAGCCATTCCCTCTTTGGAATCAAATTTAAAGAAAAAGAATCCGTTAGAGTTCATCATCATTTTCTCGAAACCAAACTTAGCCCATACATTCTTTGCATAATACTCTTCCACAGGAAACGGAAGCCGATTACCTAGAAAATAACCATATAGGACATTGTCAAATCTTTCTTGAACTTTTTTAACAACTTCCCTAGGTATCACGACATCAGCATCTTCAAGGGTCTCCATTGACTCCATGAGTCTAAAGTTAACCTCTCGTTTATTACGCACATTAGACTGAAGTTTTTCAGCATAAGAAATCGGAGAAGATGATGAATGAATCTGATCATCCGTAACATCAGCATTAGCGGACTCCAGAGGAACCGGAACAGTAACTTTTTCCAATTCATCTATAACATTAATAACTCCACGCCGAGGTACCATAGTTTTACCATCAATGTTTATCGGCTTGCTAAACAATGAAGGCTTATCAGCAAAAGATTGAAACCCTAAATTCTCCAAGCCCCTACCATCACGAGACTCCTGAACATGCATCGGCATTGCACCCTTCGACTTAATAAAGATATCCCCATGCAGTTTTTCGGTAAAGGAATGGAACCCTAAATCCTCCAAACTTTGATCCCTATTTCCCTCCATGCATACAGAACAACGATCAAATCATATAAAAACCCCAACAACATGCAGCTACCAAGAACCCTAACCCTTTAAAACCCTAGTGATAATCGTCAACCCTTAATCGATTAGTCTAGAGTTTTCGATCTAGCTAAATTAATCTCAGTTAACCGCAATCAAAAACTACAAGATTAATAAATCAGAGAATCAAATTAAACACTAAGGAGGCGATAAGAAAAAAACGAAAAGAAATAAATAAAACCCTAATTCGAAATTGGTCACAGTTGCTAACAAGTTCGTTATAGAGCTTTGAAGGAATCAAATCTCCAATCACAGACTGTTATGCAATAGATCACAACGAAGAATCAAGGTTGAATCAAGGTTTACGAAAATCTTCAGGATCGCCAAGGTTTAGAGAGAAAAACAGGCATTAGTAGACTGTTATGCATGTTGTTCTTGGTGCATTAAAAGTTGTAAAATACGTGAAATCGCATGGTTTATGTGACTTACACAAAAACTGCACTAATCTGATTATAACCACTATTTTAATCAGTAAATAACATGTATTATGATAAAATATCAAATCGTTTCGAGTTGGGATGATTATAGTAACGTTTAACGCAAAACTATGCGTTAAAAGGGTCAAAAATCGGCTTTTCGAGTGATTTTTATAAAACTGATTTAGATCAGTAAATAAACTGATATTTTTTGTTTAAAAATATGTATTTTAATTAATTATTAAGTTTACTTGGTGTTTGGTTGGTCATACGTGACTTCCGACGCCCGAAACCGTTATCGAATCGCTAAAATACGCATTTTTCGATGAAAACTAGTATGGGTAAATTTTGAGTGAACCTTATGTGATAAAATGTGTTAAGTGATTTAAACATGTAAATGTGATAATATGTTAAGTGTTAACTTGATAGTGGGAAATTTAGACTATGTATGTATACTTGTGCGTTTTGTGCGGTAGAAACGGTAAAAAATTGCGTTAAATGTGTAACTTGTTTGTCGAGCATGAAATTTGATACATATGAGGAATTTTATGTATATTTGCTTTAAAAATGACAAAATAGATAAGTTAACAAAATTTCGTGTGTTTCGGTGTTAAATTATGTGAACGTTTATGTATATATATTATGACGCGCAAATCGTAGATATTTTGCGTATAAACGGGAGAGTTAACGGATTTACACAATATTGGTCACCAATAATATCGTTCAAGTCGCAAAATCATAAAAATATATATATAAGGGTAAAATAAAAAAATATATATATATATGGACTCATATATATATTAACGTGCCAACATAATCAAAAACTATAACTTTTTGAGAAAATCTCAAAGTTATGTGATAATTCTAAGAAACGGAGAAACTTAGGATTTTTGTGTTATGTGTACTGATTTAAAATCATTCATATATATATAAAATAGGAGGTGTAGAAATCAATCTCTGGGATTGCGCTATTTAAAATACGCACCCAAAGGTGAGTGTCACTAAACCCCTCTTTTTACTGCTTTGTATATATTTTGGGGGTAGAACACGTCGTTAAAAGGGTTTAATAATGTTTTCGAAATAAAACATACCTTTTAATATAAAATATATATTTTTGCTGAAAATATATGAAATTTGATAAGTTATACATTTCGAAGTAAAACGTTTTTGATGAATGAATATTGTATGTATGGTATTTCTTAAGTGAAACAAGACCGTACTGTTGGGGACGAATTCTTGACTGGGTCTCATATGATGGAGAATAAGGGGAATTCGTACAACGTCGTGTATTAAATTGTCATATTAGTAGGATATATATATTGTACGTGAGGCAGACATCATATTGTTCTCAAAGAGAGAACCCTGCGCCCATGATGTCGTTTAATCAGTTAAGTATTGCACGCGATGAATTGTTGGTAGATCTATCGGGTTGACAACCCCGTCGTGACCGGTCGCCCCGTGTCAAGTCAAACGACGAATTAATATTCTGTTATTGTCTAGCTTTGATTATCCCTGAATGGTTAATATATAGTTCGTATCGTCTAGCTAACATACGAGTCTGAAAGTTGACGCAATAATTTAATATACAAAACCTGGGCAGCATATATATTACAGTTGCCGGATCAATGAACCGACGGATGGCCCATGGATGTAAGGAAGTAAAATGGACTTTATAAAATTTATATGGATGTTTTCAAATAAACACCTAATCAGAAAGTTTTCCTTGGAATAAAATTGGTTGTAAGTGAATATGTGAACTCACCTTCCTTTGTGTTGACACTTGATTTTTAACGTGTTCTACAGGTACTTGAGTTCGGATTCGGGAAATTATGGCGTATCTTTTTTTTTGGGTAAAGGGTTACCCCGGTGATTCTATATATTCACAACCAAATAAAACAAGTAGCGTAGAGAGTCTACACTAGTTCAATCATGAGACATGCCCCATGACTGTACACCAAGAAAAACCAGAAAAAAACACCAATCCAACTAACACGACCACTAGACTACAATCTAGCAACAAACAAAGAAAAAATAAAAACTAATCAACCGCCATCACCATCATTTTCAGCATCAGCAATCTCCCATTCACCTAAAAGCTTTCGAACTCTATCCGTCCGCTTCATCTTGACTCCCATAAGCTTATATCGTACGGACTTGATGATAAGTTGGTAAACTTGCTCAGGAGGTCTCAGCTGATTTTTAAACAGTCTAGAATTACGCTCCTGCCATATAAAATAAGCACTTGCCGCCACCAAGAGTCTGCTAACATAATCAGCTGCTAACTTAGAAGAAGACCTGGACATTAAGCATGTAATAATATCCTCCCACTTCGGATTAACACTAACCATACTCGCTCGAACTCGGACCAACGCCCAAACCTCCGATGAGAATTTACATTCGAAAAACAAATGATTATGAGAATCATGGTTCTCATAACAAAGCAAGCAGCACATCATATTCATGTTTTTTCTCCTCGTAATATCCCAGCCGAGAATAACATCTTGAGTTAGTAACTTCTTCCTCATAATCAGCCATAGTAAGAAAGAATGCCTCGGTATACAATGAGCGAACCACACAACTTTAGACCAGTCGATCTCCTGATCCCTATACCGAATAGAATCCCATATTTGTGCAGCCGAAACCTCAAAAATATTATCATCTACTCGCCATTGAACCATATCTCGCTTGTCTGCCTCCAAGTGAACATGATCTAGCTGAATAAGAACAGGAAATAAATCCCTCCAAGCCAAGGGCCATTGCCAACCGCCTCCTGAATAAATATCTGCCACAGAGTTATCCAATCTGAATCCTGCTCTCGTAATGGTTCTGGGGGTCAAAAAATTACCAAGAGGCCCTAACACACACCAGTTGTCGTACCAAGCCGATGTCGACACCCCATCCCCAAGCTTCGTCCACAAATGATCTCTAATAATTGGCCGAAGCTGAAGAAGTTTTCTCCAGCTCCAAGAACAATTAGTAGGAACCTTTACCACCCAAAAACTCTTCCCTTTTAGCTTATAATCATGCACCCATTCAACCCAAAGCGACTTCCGTTTTGTGATAATACTCCATACATGATTAGTCATGAGGGCTTTATTAACATCACCAATCCGACGAATCCCCAATCCTCCTTCATACTTTGGAACGCAGACAGACTTCCATGAAACTTTGGCCCTCCCTTTTTGATATGAGCTATCTTGATTCCATAAAAAATTCCTCATTCTAGCTTCGATATCATGCATGACCCGAGATGGTAAAATAAATACCGATGACCAGAAGATGTGCATTGAAGAGAGAACAGCCAAGATAAGTTGTAACCGACCCGCAAACGAGAGCATCTTATTTTTCCAGTTCGAAATACGCTTCTCTAAGCCTTCAACGAGAACACTACAATCCTTATATAGAAGCCTTGTGGAAATAAGTGGAACTCCCAAATATCTAACCGGGAGGGAGCCTTCCACAAACGGCATAACATTAAGAATAGCATTCTTCACCTGTTGGGGAACATTACAAAAGAAAATGGTACTCTTTTGGACACTGGGGACCAAACCTGACATATTAGCGAAATTAGTAAGGGCCACCATAATACACTTCGCCGAGCCAATATCTCCTCTAGCAAACAAAAAGAGATCATCTGCAAAGCAAAGGTTTATAATCTGCTGCTTCTCACACCTGTTATGAAACCTGAACGAAGAATCCAATTTTGTTTCATGTTGGAGAATACCAGTTAAAATCTCCATAACTAGAGTAAACAGATACGGAGATATTGGATCCCCTTGCCGTAACCCTCGTCTACCTTTGAAATATCCATGGACATTACCATTAACACAAACAGAGTAAGATGGGGTAGACACACAGATCATAATCCAATCCACCATCTTGATATTGAACCCAAAACCCAGCAACACATTCCTTAAGAATCTCCAATCAACGGTATCGTAGGCTTTCTGAATATCTACTTTAAAAGCACACCTGGGCGGTCCCACATTTCTATGATAGTTGTGCATGAGCTCCTGAGTAAGTAATATATTATCCGAAATTTTCCGACCCGGGACAAAAGCCGACTGATTAACATTGACAATCAAATTCAATGCGACTTTAAGACGATCCGCCAGAATTTTACTAATGCACTTATACAAAACATTGCAACACGCTATAGGCCGGTAATCTGTAACACTAGAAGGAGTAGCAACTTTCGGCACAAGGACAATTAAAGTATGGTTTAATTCTCGCAAAAGCTTACCCGTTGCAAAGAAGTCAATAATAGCGTTAGACACATCTTCCCCGATAATAGACCAAGCACCCTTGAAGAACGCTGAAGAGAAGCCATCTGGCCCGGGGGCCTTATCCGAACCTATCGAAAACATAGCCTTTCTAACCTCATCAGCCGTAACCTGACGAACCATAGTGGTAGCAATATCCGGATCCAACTGATTGCCAAATAACTCAGCCGAAGGACTAATAGAAACATCACCCTGACAACCCAAAAAAATTTCATAGTGTTGCACTAGCGCCAGTTGAACATTCTCTCCTTCATACATAACGCCATTCGAATCCTTAATGACATCAATCCTCTTACGATGATTCCTAGTTTTTAGCGAGGAGTGAAAAAAAGCCGTGTTCATATCTCCAGCTTGTAACCAATCTACCTTAGATTTTTGCTTAAGAAATCGTTCCTCATCCAAAGAGGCTTCCAGAAAGTCACTCGTAAGAGTGGCCTCCTCAGCCCGTAAGTCAACATTGGACGGGTCTGCATCAATACAACTTTGAACATCATCCAATTTAGCTCGAAGCTCAACAACCTTCCGGTGCAAATTACCCTGTTTAAATAAAAGAGCTCTAAGCGGACCTTTAAGCGACCTGAGCTTCTTTACAACTCGGAACTGGTGCACACCTTCAACACTTAAAATCCAAGATCTCTTGACAATATCTAAAAATTCAGGCTTATGAATCAGAAAATTAGCGAACTTAAAAGCTTTATGTTTACCGACCTCCGCTTTAGGAATTTTGAGAATGCAAGGGCAGTGATCCGACAGCCTATACGGATGAAAATAAGCAACCGAGTTAGGATACTCAACCACAAACTGTGTATTCCCCAACACTCTATCGATTTTCTTTAGCAACCCAGCCCCCTCCTTTGGTTTTTGACTCCATGTGAAATGAAGACCCGATCGATTGATATCAAAAACCTCTATGTCATCAAGACAATTTTGAAACTCCCTCATACCAGCCGATATAGAAGAAGCTCCCAAAGACTTATCTTCAATATTAAGAGCTGAATTAAAGTCCCCCATGATCGCCCACGGTTGATTACCAACAAGCACCTTATGCATCGACAGTTGTTGCCATAACTCTCGCCTAGAAACATAATAGTTAGCCGCGTAAACTATCGAACAAAACATCATCTTCTTGTCACTTTTAAACCTGATCTGAACATGAATGACTTGAGAAGATTGGTTCAGAACCATCACATCAAAGACATCCGGATTCCAACCGATAATTATCCTAGTACCCTTATCACAAAGGCCTCCATTCGATGTCCAATCCCAATTACGGAAAACAGATTTACAAACTTTATTCAGATTACCCACATCAACATGAGACTCTAAGATAGCACAGAAGCTCAAATTACTCTCTTTAACAATGCTCCGAACCTCCTTTTGTTTCAGAGGGCGGTTCAACCCCCTTATATTCCATGCAGCAAGACTAATCATGAGTAACTACTTGGTTAGGAGTGCTTGCCCCTATATTTGTGACCGGCTTCTGAGAACCTTTAAGCATAAAATCATTCGTTTCATTATAGACCTCAGTAACTTCATCATCATCTGAATCATAATACCCACCCTCAGCTCCTACTTTTTTACTCCCATCCTTAGCTTCCGTATTCACCTCATTCAGCACATCAAATGGGTTAGTAGATTCGAATCCACTCACAGATTTTCCTGAACTAGTATCCCCTTTCGGCTTAGTCCCATCCGGCTTAGCCACAACCGGCTTAGACACATCCGGCTTATTCACAACCGGCCTATACTCAAACTTCGACTTCTGTTTATTAACTTGAATACCAGTCTTCTTAGCAGCCTTTTTACCATAAACCCCAATATATCCATCCTCATCAATAACTGGTGCCTTCTTACCCGTACGCCCTTGGTTCCCTATGTGCCGATTTGGATTTTCATTCATAGCCCTTCCTATTTTCTTAGGTTGGTTCGGACAAGAGTCATTCGAGTGACCAAAGACACAACAAGAAGGACATCGAAGGGGACTCCATTCATACTCAACATACATGGTCTAACTTTTAAAACTTCTGGGACGAATGTAATAAGATCCATGAGGATCATAAACAACTTAACTATGTCATGGTTGTGTCGTGTCTTAAAATGTAATGTTTAAATAACTTACATTTAAAACATACTAAAATGTACAACAATTAAATGCATCGATCGACAAGGTATAAATGGGCACCAACTTCCGTCTCCACTACGTTATATATTCCGCTGCGACGTTTTTGGGGTGTGACACAAATCCTCGTAGAATCTTCTTTTTTTTGGGTAAAGGGTTACCCCGGTGAATATTATAAATAACCAAATAAGAACAAAGGTATGCTAGAACGGACATACCTACTAGACTTGACAAACTGGGCGATTTTGGCGAACTGGTAAAACCCTAACTTTCTCTTGCTAATCCTCGTCTCGATTGCTCTTGTTTATCAGCTTAGGATTTATGATCGATCCTTAGGTGATATTCAATTGTTCTCGGATTAGGGTTTTGTAGTTAGGGTTTTGTTTTCGGCTTTACTTTCTGTTTGCAAACGGGGGGTGTAGCTGGTTTATTCGCATTTGCGCTTCTGATTTCGGCTCTGATTTCGTTGGTCTGATTTCGGCTCTACATCTGATTTCGGCTTACATCTGATTTCGTTGTTCTGTTTTCGGCGCTATTAAGGCGATTACAGATTTCGAGATTAGGGTTTTGTAGTCGTTGTTTTCTGATTGCGAAGGTGGTGCGGCTGGTTCCTTTTTGTTTTAGGATTTCAGCAGGTTTCTTTATCTTCGATTTTCTTTGTTTTGGCTGGTTTGTTGATCACAATCTGTCCGTATGGAGGGCCAAACTGTAGAAAACTCAAATGTGTTTGCCAAAAAAATTAAGAACATTGACGATAAAACATTTGAGCCAAGACAAACATCATTTTTGGCGACTAGGGTTTCTGAAATGCCGAGTAAGAAGGTATGTTTTATGCTGCCGCTTAATGATACTGAACATGTTAGTGGTTGTTCTGATTCTCCTAATCAGAATTATGCGAAAGTCTTTGACAAGAGAAAGGTAGCATTTGTGTTACCGGTGAATGATATTAGTCCTACTCGAGTTCAAAATCTGAATCAAGATGATAATGCTCATGTCCAATCTTATGCGTATGTGGTCCTACATGAACGAATTGAGCAGGGTGATATTAAGAGGGGTGGGGATTCAATTCAGAATCAGAATGAAGATGAAAACACTAGGAAGGCCAATGATGCGGTTGTTCAAGTTCCTAAAGTCAATTTTCGACAACTAAACTCAGATGTATCATTGGATGGAGTGGATGTAGTGCTTCCGATTGATTCGGTTCACCAGGTTAATAACAGGTTAGCAAACACTCTTTATGGTTATTTCCTGGGGGATAGGATTGCATATCCAGTAGTTGAATATTTTGTCAGAACAAATTGGAAAAAACATGGTCTTCAGAAAACTATGATGAATTCAAATGGTTTCTTTTTCTTCAAGTTTGAAGACAGAAAGGGTATGGATACTGTTCTTGAAGGGGGACCTTGGATGATCCGTAACAAACCTATGTTTCTCAACATTTGGTCTCCTACAAACACCCTTAAAAAAGAAGAGGTTAAAAAGGTTGCAGTTTGGGTTAAATTGCATGATGTTCCGCTAGTGGCATATTCTGATGATGGTTTAAGCATGTTGGCTTCAAAAATTGGGTCCCCTGTGCGCCTGGATTCGTATACTAGTGATATGTGTAATGAGGCTTGGGGAAGGAGCAGCTATGCTAGGGCTCTCATTGAAATATCAGCTGATCATGAGTTGAAAGAGGCTCTAACCATGGCTATTCCTGAATTGGATGGGAACAAATATGTTAATGAGACTATTCGGGTGGAGTATGAATGAGAACCTCCGAGATGTGTCCACTGCTGTGTATTTGGGCATGATTCTGAGGAGTGTCCAAAACGCATTCGACCGACAGTGAAACCTCCTACATATAGTCCGAAAGTAGATGAGGATGGTTATACGGAAGTCAAGACAAAGAAGAATTTAAAGAAAAGCGGTTTTCAAGTTAACAATCAAAAGCCCAAGTTTGAATATAGACCTGTGGATAAAAAGAAAAAGGCAGTGAGTTCTGCCTACATGAGTGCGCGGAGCACTAGTTCATCTAAGGTTCAAACACATAATTCGTTTAGCGCCCTTGGGTTTGTTGGAGGGAACGGGGATAAAGGGAGACGTGAGCCAAATGAGGAGTCTGATGATGACGAGGTAGAGGTTGTATATGATGAAACGAATGAGTTTATGACATCGGGTACACATCCTACGTCTTCCAGTACAGGGGCAAGCACCTCTCACATAAAGTTGTCTAATGGATAGGTGGCGTCTATTTCATGCTAAGGGGCTGCCAGTTGGTAGCAATTTCATTTTTGACGATGGCGGTTGACGTCTTTTGTTTGTTTTTTTTCGTTTGTCTACTAGTTAGTCATTATCATGATTGTAGTAGGCTAGATTAAAGTGGTAACTTGGTTTGTTTGGTTTTTGTTTACATATATGGGGCATGTCCTGTATATGAACTAGTGGGGAATTCATCCTCACTACTTGTACTTATTTGGCGGTTGTCTATAATAGAATCACCGGGGTAACCCTTTACCCAAAAAAAAAAAAAAACCAAGCCTAGGAAATCCACAAAAACAACCAGACTCACTACCAAGAAATAAAAGCCACACAAAACGGCCCAACACACAACCCTACCACAAAACAAGTAAACTAACAAAAACCCTATCTCTAGCCCGGGTCAATGTCTTCATTACTAGGAAGGATCTTCCACGTCTTAAGAAGCTTCTCGTTACTGTCGTTATCTCTGAACTTGAAGCCCAACAACCGCAATCTGACTGTATTTGTTATCCTCTCACTGACCGACTCCACATTCGGCTTTGTATTGGAAAATAGACAATTGTTCCGTTCTTGCCATAAGTAATAAGTAGACGCCGCAATGAACAACTTGCAAACAATATCCTCCGTCTTTTTTGAGCTAGCATTATGCTCCAACCAACCCATAATAGAGTGCCATGATTCGTCAACACTACCCATGTTCACCATAGTCTTTACATTATGCCAAACTTGAGATGCAAACGAACACTGGAAAAACAAATGGTCTCTAGAATCACGATCATACCTACATAAAGGACAACACATAAGCCTTAGGTTAGTTTCACTCCCCGCCTCCCAAATGGCTAACCGGTCTTGCGTCTTGAGCTTGTTCTTGATTACCAACCATAGATGAAATGAATGTCTTGGAATACATTGACTAAACCAAACCCCATTCACCCAATTAACCGGATGTTGACGATTTCGGGTATTATGCCAAACTTCCATTGATCCGAACGGACGAGCATTGCCATCCAAATCTTTCCAAATTGTCCTGTCCTCTATATTCTGTATGAACTGAGGGACAGTTAACCCAATTAAAACCGGATAAATATCATACCATGCCCGAGGCCACTTCCACTGACCATTATCATCAACGAGATCCGCAATCGAAGAATTAATATTAAATCCCGCATTAGCTATTCTCCTTGGGGTAATAAACGAGCTAAGCGGACTAAGGTGGCACCAATTATCGCTCCAAGCATTAGTCTGAGAACCACTCCGAACCAATTTCCATATAAAAGGCCGAACTGCACTTCTAATAGCCAAAATCTTTCTCCAACCCCAACTGATACTACCTCGAGGTTGGATATCCCAGAAGCTCCGCCCGTTTAATTTGTGCGAGTAGATCCATTGAACCCAAAGAGATTTCCGTTTAGTGAGGATACTCCAAATATGGTTCGTCATGAGGGCCTTATTCACATCCGATATGCTCCTAATGCCCAATCCTCCTTCGTCTTTAGGCAAACAAACGTCAACCCAAGCCACTTTCGCTTTAACCCTTCCCTGACTATTTGCATTCCACAAGAACCGGCGCATAAGCTTCTCCAATTCATTCGTGACACGAATAGGAATAATAAAGACAGATGCCCAGTAAATATGCATAGATGACAACACCGCATTGATAAGTAGCAACCTACCAGCAAACGACAACGACTTATTCAACCAACTGTCAATCTTCTTTTCCATCCGGTCAACAAGAGGTTTACAATCCTTGAACATAAGCTTAGTAGAAATTAGCGGCACTCCCAAGTAACAGACAGGCAGCGTTCCTTCATTGAATGGCATAAGTTGAAGAATTTGATGCTTAATAATGTTCGGCACATTACAAAAATACGCTGTACTCTTAGCTGGGCTCGGCTTCAGACCCAAAGCGTTTGTGAACTTCTCAAGAGCATCTCTAACTTTCTTGACTGAAGTGATATCCCCGTGCACAAAAATGAACAAATCATCCGCAAATGACACATTGATGATTTTCTGTTTCACACAATGAGCGTGAAATTTAAAACCTGTAGCCGAAGCGGCACCATGCTGAAGAAGCAAAGAAAGAATCTCCATAACCAATGTGAAAAGATATGGTGACATAGGGTCTCCCTGTCTTAAACCCCTCCTTCCTTTAAAGTAGCCATGTATGTTGCCATTAATACTTATAGAATAGGATATCGAAGTAACACAAGCCATAATCCAGTCAACCATCTTCCTATGAAACCCGAATGCATTAAGAACACTTTCCAAAAACGACCAGCTGACCGTTTCATAGGCTTTTTGAATATCTATCTTGAAAGCACATCTCGGCGGACCCCGATTCAAGTGATAGTTATGCATTAATTCCTGAGTCAGAAGTATGTTATCCGAGATTTTTCTTCCCGGAACAAAAGCCGATTGATTTATGCTAACCAGATCACCCAAACTGCCCTTAAGTCTATCCGTAATGATCTTGCTAATACATTTATACAAGACATTACAGCACGAGATAGGCCGATAATCAAGAACCGAATCAGGAGTATCCACCTTGGGAATCAGAACCAGAATCGTATGGTTCAGTTGCTTCAGAAGTTTACCATTGTTAAAAAAATCTAGAACTGCATTAGAAACCTCATTACCCACAATGTCCCATGCATTCTTGAAAAAAGCCGACGTATAACCATCAGGTCCAGGGGCTTTATTCTCACCAATACCAAACATAGCATTTTTCACTTCTTCCCGAGTAACCTGGCGGACCATATTATTCGCAGCATCGGAAGTCAAAACATTGACACACAGATTTGCCAAATTAATATTAGAAACTTGATCCTCATGGAATCTTCCATATCTTCATATGAGGGATTCCCCTACACATTATAAAATGCACTGTGTGGACTGTGCAAGGTATTACGTAATTATGGATGCATACATAATTATGGAATTCAGTGCACAGAAACCACAGTAAGATTTGTCATGTGTAAGAACTTATAGTGGCAAAAATAACAAAACGTGAACAATGTAATGGAGGTACGGTGGACGCACCAATGGCGCTTCATATATTTATATAAGTGTCCCTCTTACATTGCAAGCATGACGTTATTTAAGTTACTAGAAGTTCGGAACCCTAACCAATGTTGTTTTATCTTTTCGATTTCAAGTTTCGAGCTCACACAAAGTTTCCTATGATAACCTTCACGAGAAACATTCTCTCTATCCATTGTTCGAAACTCCAACTTCTCGTCGAATTCACACGCTCTCTACATCTCACTACAACAAGGACGTCATTTCGACAATTCCATGGCACTCTTGAGGTTTGGTACAGCTATACCTAAACTCATTAGAATGGAGCTTAGATCTTCGTATCTAAACCTTTCCTTATAATCAGTAGACTGATTCAAATAACAAAAGCTTGCTGGAAATTCAAATGTGACCCAGAGGTTCTACTTAGGGAACGGAGGATTTATTTGAAAGCAAAGCATCCACATCTACTCTCACAAGTTTCCTCTAAATAAATTTCGGGACAAAATTTCCTAAAGTAGGGGAGACTGTGACATCTGTGCCTCAACGACCATCATACAAGTATGAATCCAATAAGATCTTGTGTTTCAATCTTGTAATTTGTACAAATACTTGTGACCTTTGCACATATCAATTCTCGTTCGATTTCGAGCTCTAAATCGCTTTCTGGAAAGTTATACGCGAACTGATGCATAAACGTAATCAGTTTAACACGAAAAACACTCCAAAACAGTGACATAGGTTTGACATACCTTAAATAACCTTTACATAACTTAGAAATAAGTTTTGGAGGGTTTGGTGTGTCGAAATCAAGTTTATTCGATCGCAGGGACTATTTGCGTCAAACTGCAAAAGTATACCGAATCGAATAGTAACGTACCTTTCGAAACTTGATCATAAGTTAAACATACCTTAAATATCCTTTACATAGCTTAGAAATAAGCTTTGAGGGGTTCGGTATGCGAAAATAAACTTATTGATCAATCAGGGACTAAAAGCGTCAAAAAGTGCATAAGTTTGCATTTACGTGCATATCTTACGTTCTGAAAATATCCGGACATCAAAAAAAAATTTTAATCATTAAAATATTTTATTTTAGTGATTGGAATGCTAAAACTTCATTCGTTTCGCAATTTGGATCGTTTTCGCGTCCGTTACGATTTTCGCCGTAATTAACCGAACAACGTAACCGTACAGCCAAACGAACCGACATCTGTGACATTTCTGAGCATATTTCAAGTTCCCTATGTTTTAACAACCTTATGGAGCTTAAAAATGGGCTTGACGGGTGTTAGAAGTGCCAAAACGCATCAAAAATCAAGTTTGGAGTCACAGGGTCTGTTCTGCCAATTTCTAAAAGTTTATGCCAGCAAGCCAGGTCCTTACGGACCGTATGGAGGTGCTTACGGTCCATAAGCTACTCCCAGACCAGCAGAAACCATTTTTACAAACAGCAGCTAAATTCTGGGTTTTGTACATGGTTTCCTTCAAACCATGAACTGGTTTTGGGCACCCATAGCATTGTAATTAAGTGGGTAACACTTGGATGGTTCAGATTGAAGCTCAAATTTCAAGAAACGATCCTAACGGTTGTCGAAAATCTATAAATACCCACTTGATTCACTTGCATTCTTCACACATTTGTTCTCATCTCTGCTCTAAGTTGAAGCTCTCCTTTGTGAGGCTTCATACCTGAGTGATTTGAGTTCAAATATTCAAGCTTGGACCCTTTGTAAGTTTCTTTCATACTTTTTATGCATTTCAAGCATGAAAGTCAAACAGTGTTTGACTTTCTGCTTTGACCAGTCTTTGGTCAACACAAAGTTCATTTGAACTTTGCAACGTGGGCGTAATCACGATGGTTATAGTCCCTTGTGACTATACCAACTGATTACCACGTTGATTAGGCGTAGTGACGAGACATAGTTTTGGTCAAAATACGTGTTTGTGCGTATTTTGCCTCAAAGCTATCTTTAGATATCAAAACACTTTGTTTTGATATCAAACTTGTTTTCTAACTGAGTTAAACATGTTTACATGTTTAACTCGTCACTTTTAGTTTAGTGCTTATATAGGGTCGTAAGATAAGCGATCTAAGCAACCGCTTAGACTTTCGAACCCGACCCGTTTGGTCGATCATTAGGATCCGACCAAACATATTTTGTGACCATAGTCACTTCGTTTAGTTAGTTGTACGATAGGTAGTTTATATGCATTAGGATCCGACCAAACATATTTTGTGTCTGTGATTGGGTCATGCATACGTTTGGGCCGTACTCTTACTAGTTATAACTTTCCTTGGCCCACGCTTACTGGTTATCTTAGGCCCAAAGTCATACAAGTCCAATCGAGTCATAGTGGGCCGATTAGTTGCATTTTATACATCCACGCACACACCGAAATCATGTTGGGCGGGGCGAAGCCCAAGTGAATTAATTATTTTGTTTGGGGCCGGTTATTGGAGGATACATACACACACAAGAATTACGCAATTTATTAACAACACACATTCAAACCCTAGAGTTCATACGGCAGTAGACCCCCCTGTTGTCGAAGTCCTTTCTTATTGGAGATCACCCTTTTCTCTTGGTTAGTCAATCATGCTTATTAAACTCTTGCTTTATCATGTTAAATTATGTGCAATCTGATTATGAATCATGAATTGTTTTATGAGTAGTAAGATGACATAATATTATAATGCAAATTGAAGTGTTCACTAAATTCACAAAATCCATGTAACCGATTATGACATATCAGTAGCTTTTTAGGGGTCAAATACATTTGTTGGAAAGTGGTTTGACATAGTTGATAACTTTGAAATAGGAAATTGGCGGCCGATGTGTTTGTTGGTAGTCTTGATCTAATCAACCATGTGCACATTCTAAAAGTGTTGTCAGGGATATTAATGTTATGCGAATTAATCAATAGTGATGTTGTTAATATGTGACCGATCTGCATGAAATAGATATGATGGTTATGATTTATTAATTATGATTATTAAATAATGGGTTGCCAAATTGTGTTATTAATAGATGAATTACAATCATATGAAACTAGGCCAAATTAGTAAATGGGGAATGGAAATACAAACTAAGTTATATGATAAAAGGGGTTAGGAATAAGGCTTGAACCGAGGGATGGGTAACTGGAATGAAGTTTGGGCTTGGTTGGGTTGATCTCGACTACTGGGCTGCATGAGGAATAAAAAGGTCCACGAGTAATATGATTTTGGTTTGGGGTTAATGAATATGCTGTGGAGAAATAAACTCAATTGGGTGTAATGGGTCACACACACTAAATTAAGTACATTGGGCCAGTGTAGGTGGACCATGAGCGGAAACAGGAACCGCATAAGGGGTTGCGGGCCGGGACAGATTTGGGCCTGGGTTTCGTATGTCGGGTTTAAGGGCCTCGTATGGTACATGAAGTTACCCGTTAATTGTATGTTTGACATGAGAAAGAGTTGATGCACAACTATCATAGAAGTTGTGGCCCTCCGCGATGTGCTTTCAAGGTGGATATTCAAAAGGCCTATGATACTGTTGACTGGAATTTCCTGAGGAATGTTCTGCTAGGTTTTGGGTTTCATCAACGGATGGTGGCGTGGATTATGACTTGTGTGTCTACCACCTCTGTCTTAACGACAGGGGGATCCGCTATCCCCGTACTTATTTACTTTGGTTATGGAGGTTCTCACATGAGCATGCTACTAGGATTGATACATCTTTCAGATTCCATAATAAGTGTGAAAAACAGAAGATTATAAATCTTTGTTTTGCCGATGATTTGTTTCTTTTTGCTCGAGGGGATCTTGGATCGGCTAGGTGTATTATAAATTCTCTCTCTAAGTTCACTAAAATGTCAGGTTTGGTTCCAAGTGCCCACAAAAGTACTGGTTATTTTTGCAATGTGCCTAATCATGTTAAAAGATCCATTCTTCGTATTATGCCGTTTATCAAGGGCTAGTTGCTAGTGAGGTATTTGGGGGTTCCCCTAATATCGACTAGACTTCTATACAAAGACTGTTCGATTCTTTTAGAAAAATTGGAGAATCGTATATCAAATTGGGGAAATAAGCTTTTGTCGTTTGCTGGGAGATTGCAACTGATTATGTCGGTTCTTTCTTCTATGCATATTTACTGGTCCTCGGTTTTTATTCTTCCGGCTCGGGTTATGTCGGATCTGGAGGCGAAGATGAGGAATTTCTTGTGGTCTCAAGGGGTGTTTCAAAAAGGGAAAGCTAAAGCTTCTTGGAAAAGTGTTTGCATCCCTAAAGAGGAGGGAGGTTTGGGTATTAAAAGGATTGGTGATATGAATAAATCTCTTATGGTTTCCCATATTTGGAGTATCTTAACGAAACGTGAGTCTCTTTGGGTTTCTTGGGTACACTCGTATAGGCTAAAAAATCGTTATTTTTGGGAATGCAAGAATCTTTCCAGTTGTTGTTGGAGCTGGCGAAAGATGTTACAATTACGGCCGATTATAAGAATGTATATATGGTCGAAAATTGGAGATGGTAGCAATGTGTCGGCTTGGTTTGAATATTGGTGCGAGGGGGGTCCGTTAGCCTCTTTCTTGATGCCAAGAATGATAACCAATGCGGGTTTCTCCTTGGGGGCTATGGTTAAGGATGTAACGGAGAATGGTAGCTGGGTTTGGCCGGGGTCGTGGAGGGATTCATACCCGGTTTTGCATCAAGCTAACATGCCGTCTATTGATCCTCTTAAGTCCGATTCTCTTTCATGGAAGTTAGATAATGAATTGCATGAGTACTCTTCTAGCACCGTTTGGCACACTATTCGTTACAGGGAGCCGAGTGTAAATTGGGCAAAGATAGTGTGGTTTTCTCAATGTATTCCGAGACACGCGTTTCTTATGTGGCTGATTATGCGTCGGAAGCTTTTGACTCAGGATAAAATCTTGCAGTGGGATTTTTCTAGAAGGAAAAACATGAACATGATGTGCTGTCTGTTGTGTTATGAAAATATTGATTCTCACAGCCATCTCTTCTTCGAATGTAAGCTGTCGTCTCAAGTTTGGAGCATCGTTCGTGATAAAGCTGGCATGAGTAATGTTAAGGATCAATGGTAGGATATTGTTGCTCGACTTTGTGAGCTATCTAATTCCAAATTAGCCGAGGATTAGGTGAGTAGGCTGATTGTCGCTGCATCGACTTATGTTATTTGGCAGGAAAGAAACATGAGGCTTTTCAAGAACCAAACGAGGCCCCCAGATATTATTGCTTCATTAATTCTGAATATGGTTCGATACAAGTTGTTGGGAGTGAAGTTCAAGAACACGGTTAGAGTGAAGAGACTTCTTGACGATTGGGGAATTCATCAAGGTGCGGATGCGGATGGAATTGGCTGAGTCTTTTCGTGTTTTTTGAGTTTTGTTCTAGATGGTAGTCTAGTCGCATGGTTTGTTTGGTCTTTTTGTGGTTTGTTTGGTTTACTTCCATGAGGCATGTCTCATGTTTGAACTAGTGAGGATTCACCTCACTACTTGTTTTCTTTGGATGTGAATATATAAATCACCGGGTAACCCTTTACCCAAAAAAAATAATATAACGAGCTGTCAAGTGTTATTAGTCGGTTATGGCTGCGATACGTGATTACTTATGATGTGAGTATTTGTTATGCATTATGTGAACTATATGTGATATGAATTTACGTGAACGGTTACGCCATACATGCCACGGGGTGATCAATCTATGTTTACAACTTGTTTTAATAAGTGGGTGTTGGTGCATGAGTCTAATTGATATCGGTAACTATGTTAGGATTGTTTTGAGCAACTGAACACATAACTAGTCTTACCAAGCAAACCAAAGGTGAGTTCATCTCTCTTGAGCATGCGTCCCGGTGGTTGGGACAGTCAGTGGGTATCACGGGGAGGGATAAGTCTTTTGGGTAAAAACGGGAATGTTGGATAATATACTCATCCTATCACCATTAAAGTCCCTCCGTGTTGTTTGGTTGCCGGGGAGGTAACATGGTATTAGTTAGTAGTGCTACTTAGGTTTGGCAACCTCACCCCGTACCTGGGAGGACGGGTGTTGAACTAATGACCTAGTCATGACCAATGCTTTGATAGGAGCATTGGAGAAAGGGCAAAATAATCAGAAGCCGTCTTGTATTTGGGGTATTATCAACATTACTTTCAGAATTAAATTCAATGGATTAACTAAACACTTGGTAACCAACGTTTTCGTAAAACTATGAACTCACCAGCATTGTCTGATACACTTGTTGCATGCTCGCAGGTCGTTATGTATCTTGGATTTGTGAACTTGCTGTCTGGAGTAGCTGGAGTGGTCATGGGTCGACTGGAAGGATTCATGTGTTTGAATTATTAATACTATTCATTGGTTTCGAAACGGTTTAACTTTGGTTTATTAATTGCTTCCGCTGAACATATTGGTTTTCGTTTAAACTTGCTGATGGTATTTTTCATCAATAATTGAGGGTTTGATTTATAAACTTGTATGGGTTCAATGTAATTAGTGGCTCGTTGTTGGAACGTCACACGCCTAACAGGGACTTTCCCTAGGTGGTATTTTGGGGGTGTGACAGTTTGGTATCAGAGCCACTGGTTATAGTGAACTTGGTTTTAAAACGTTTTTATAAAAACGTTTTTATGAAGCCGAGACCATTTAAATTTGCAAATTTTTTGGTTCATAAGCCAAAGTTCTTGGAAATAGTTAAAGCTGAATGGGAAACTTCTATCAATGGTGTATATCAGTTCCAAGTTATGAAGAAGTTGCGTATGTTGAAATCTCCTCTAAGGGCCTTTTTGTTTGCTCAAGGTAACTTGCATAAAAAAGTGGTGGATCTTCGTGAAAAGCTTGGGAGTCTTCAAAAGGTTATTGATCAGGATCCGACAAATGAGGCGCTAAGGATTGAAGAAACAAAAGTCTTGAGTGAGTTCCAGGAAGCTTGTCTTGATGAAGAGAGATTCTTGAAGCAAAAATCCAAAGTGGAGTGGTTGCGAGCGGGTGATTCGAATTCAGCTTTTTTCCACATGTCGCTGAAGAGTAGGAATCATCGAACCCGTTTAGATGTTATTACTGATGCAAATGGCACTTCTTATGAGGGGGATAAAGTCCCTGATGTCTTAGTCAACTATTATGAGAACTTTTTGGGTTGTCATGGTCAGGTATCTCTAGATCCTCCTCCTGAATTGTTTACGAAAAAGTTAGATGCGGATATGGCTAGTCATATGGTTCGGCCTATTACTCTTGAGGAAATAAAGTCGGCTATGTTTGCTATTGGAAATGATAAAGCGCCAGGGCCTGATGGGTTTACAACTGCTTTTTTTAAGAATGCGTGGGATATTGTGGGTAGTGATATATCGAATGCGGTCCTGGATTTTTTCAACACAGGGAAGCTCCTAAAACAGTTAAATCATATGCTTCTAGCTCTGGTTCCGAAGATCACCACTCTTGCGATAGTTACTGATTATCGTCCGATCTCTTGCTGTAATGTCGTTTACAAGTGTATTAGTAAGGTTTTGGTGGAGCGGATAAAGGATACGCTATGTGGGATTGTTAGTATAAATCAATCTGCTTTTGTTCCGGGCCGGAAGATATCGGATAATATTCTTCTTACTCAGGAATTGATGCATAACTATCATAGGAGTTCTGGCCCGCCTAGATGTGCTTTCAAGGTTGACATTCAGAAAGCATACGATACAGTTGATTGGGGGTTTCTCAAACAGGTTCTGGTGGGTTTTGGTTTTCATCGAGTTATGGTGGACTGGATCATGGTTTGTGTGTCTACTACTTCATACTCGATATGCATCAATGGTAACGTTTATGGTTTTTTCAATGGTAAGAGGGGACTAAGACAGGGCGACCCTCTGTCTCCGTATCTTTTCACTCTTGTTATGGAGGTGATAACCTGCATTCTACAGCATATGCTTAGGATTGATTCTTCATTCAGGTTCCATAATAAGTGTGAAAAGCAACAGATTGTTAACTTATGTTTTGTGGATGATCTATTCCTCTTTGCAAGAGGAGATGTTGATTCGGCAAGGTGTATTATGAATTCTCTTAACGATTTCTCTAAAATGTCGGGCTTGCTTCCTAGTTCTTAGAAAAGCACGGGTTTCTTTTGTAATGTTCCTGATCACGTTAAAACGGCTATTCTGAGTGATGTTCCATTTGTAGAAGAGAAGCTTCCTGTGCGTTACTTGGGTGTCCCTCTTATCTCTACACGCCTCCTTTATAAGGATTGCAGTATTCTGGTGGAGCGGTTGGATCAGCGTATTCACAGCTGGAAGAACAAGCTGCTATCTTTTGCAGGTAGATTACAGCTCATTATTTCGGTGTTGTCAGCTATGCAGATCTATTGGTCTTCGGTTTTCATTTTACCGGCGCGAATTATTCATGACCTAGAAGCAAAAATGCGAAATTTTCTATGGTCTCAGGGTACGTTTCAACGTGGGAAGGCAAAGGTTTATTGGAAATCCGTTTGTCTTCCTAAACTTGAAGGAGGGTTGGGTATTAGACGGATTGGTATTGTCAATAAGGCCTTAATGGTTTCGCATGTTTGGAGAATTCTAACAACCCGTGAGTCGCTTTGGGTTGCTTGGATTCACTCGTACAGGTTAAAGGGGCGTAGTTTCTGGGAGTGCAAGTCGGTTCAGAATTGCTGTTGGAGCTGGAGGAAACTTTTACAGCTTCGGCCGCTGATTTGAGGCTATGTTTGGTCCAAAATTGGCAATGGTAGATGCACCTCAGCATGGCATGATAACTGGAGTGATATTGGTCCTTTGAGTTCTTTTCTCTCGGCTAGAACTATCACTCGAGAGGGGTTTTCTTTGCAAGCAACTGTTGAGGATATGTCTTCTAATGGTTCATGGTTATGGCCTGATGCTTGGAGAGACACTTATCCAGTTCTATTACAACTTGATCAGATTCAGCGGGATGATAATATGCAAGATCGTTTGCTTTGGAAAGATGGGGATGAATTCAGTGATACACTTGTTGCATGCTCGCAGGTCGTTAGGTATCTTGGTTTTGTGAACTTGCTGTCTGGAGTAGCTGGAGTGGTCATGGGTCGACTGGAAGGATTCATGTGTTTGAATTATTAATACTATTCATTGGTTTCGAAACGGTTTAACTTTGGTTTATTAATTGCTTCCGCTGAACATATTGGTTTTCGTTTAAACTTGCTGATGGTATTTTTCATCAATAATTGAGGGTTTGATTTATAAACTTGTATGGGTTCAATGTAATTAGTGGCTCGTTGTTGGAACGTCACACGCCTAACAGGGACTTTCCCTAGGTGGTATTTTGGGGGTGTGACAGATTGGTATCAGAGCCACTGGTTATAGTGAACTTGGTTTTAAAACGTTTTTATAAAACCAGACTATAACCGAACAGTACCGAAATCGACCATGACACTCAGCTCTAGACTGCAAGGTTCGTTTCTCATTTACTATTGCATAGTATATCTAGTGTACACTTATGTATAACATTACACGTGAATGCACACTTGGCACAACAGTATGAGCCCTTATGTTACCAACCCCTGTTATGTGAACTGTTAGTGTGACACTACCCTTCGACTATTGTGATTCTTGATCCTGTAAAACCTTTCGTTTGCTATTTGAATGTGGGGAACCTTTTAGCGCAAATTAAGACGCACTGAGATAAGCATGCAAATCACCTTATTATTATGGGTGCACACATAATAATAACGTGAGGTGCATGTGAGTCCCAGTGAGGCTTAACGAGTGTGAAAAGGGTTCCGCTCGGTTAATTGGTGTTATGTTAGAACTCAGTAGTCTATAGAGGTCATAGTAATACTTGACTCCTACTTGAACTTGCATTTTAAATCCTTCCTCTTCTTGTATAGAAACATGAGCGGACGAGGCTATGGACGTGGCCACATTGCTATGACGCAGGCCGAATTAACCAACTTGATCAACACTCGTGTAGCTGAAGCCCTAGCGGCTTACCAGGCTGGTACGATATGTGCCAATTACTTTCTATCCTTGTGTCGTATACTCGAATCTTACCTGTGCATTGTACGTTCTTACGTTTTAGGTCAACCTGCGAATCAAAACAATCCACCTGCTCCACCTGCTTGTACGTACAAGATGTTCATGAATTGTAAGCCGCAGACCTTCAGTGGGACTGAAGGGGCTGTAGGACTCCTGCGATGGTTTGAGAAGGCAGAATCGGTATTTGCAATGTGTAACTGTCCTGCTGGGGACAGAGTGAAGTATGCTACGGGCACACTCGAGGATGGTGCCCTGACATGGTGGAATGCCCAGGTTCAGATATTGGGTATTGAGATGGCGAATGCCACTATTTGGGATGATTTCAAGGAGTTGATGCGAGAGGAGTATTGTCCTCATGATGAGGTTCAGAAACTGGAGAACGAGTACTACAATCTGAAAATGGAGGGATCTGAGATTGAAGCATTCACTAGGAGGTCTAATGATTTAGCAACATTGTGCCCTAACATGTCTCGACCCCCACATCGGCGAATTGAGTTGTATCTCAAGGGCTTAGCACCAGCTGTTAAGGGGTACGTTACTGCTGCAAACCTAGACAATTGCCCCGTATCGTCCGATTGGCACATAAGATTACTGACCAAGAGGTCGAACGTGGCAACTTGCCGCCACGTGTTTCTGCTACTACCTCGACTGCTACAGCTAGCACACCTGCTAGTGATCACAAGCAAAAATGGAACGATACTGACAAAGTAACCAGTGCCAGCCAATCTCAGAAAAGGGCAGACAACAACATCCACCGTAGTTTCAGCCAGTCGTCTTCTGTGAACCAGAATCAGAGCAACAATTCAAATCAGGGTTCTTACGAGGGAAAGCTACCAAAGTGTAATAAGTGTATGTTCCACCATCGCGGACCGTGCACCCGGGTATGTCATAGGTGCAACAAGGTGGGTCATATGGCTAAAGATTGTAGGGTCTGGCTACCTAAGCAGCTGCAGCAGCAGCAGCCACAACAACAGGAGAGACAGCAGCCTCAACAGAATCGGGGAAATCAAAAGGGGTGCTTTTAGTGTGGTGAAGAGGGTCATTTTAAGCGGGATTGCCCTCAGCTTAACCAGAATGCTGGCAACAACAACAACGCAGGGAATAACAACAATGGGAACCATGGTGGGAACGGGGCAAGTGGAAGAGTATTTACTATTGGCGCTGGGGAAGCTCGCAATGATGGCAATGCCGAGACCGGTACGTCTTCTTTGAATGATCTTTTTGCTTCTGTTTTATTCGACTTTGGTGCCGATTTGAGTTATGTGTCTCTGGGGTTCAGTCGCCAGTTAGGACTGACTCCCACCCCTCTTGTATTATAAGCATGTAGTAGAATTAGCTTATAGTACACCGATAGAAGCTTCTTATGTTCTTTTTGGTTGTAAACTTGATCTCATGGGTCAAGTGTTCGACATTGACCTACTTCTCGATACCCTTGTAAGTTTTGACGTGGTCGTTGACATGGATTTGGTTATCTATGCATCAAGCAGAAATCCTCTGTAAAGAGAAAATCGTGCGTATCCCTCTCCCTAGTGGGGAATCCTTATCAGTTCAAGATCATCGTAGTGGTGCCATTGTTAGCATCGTCTTAGTCATGAAAGCCCAGAAGTGTCTACGGAAGGGCTACCATGCTATACTAGCTCTCGTCACCGATTAACAACCTGAAGAAAGGAAGATCGAGTATCATCCAGCAGTTCGTGAATTTTCTGACATGTTTTCTGAAGAGTTACCTGGTTTACGTCCACCTCGTCAGGTGGAATTTTAGATTGATCTTATGCAATTTCAGATTCCTTCTGGGATACAGCAATCCCTTGGGTTCACTGGATACTATCGCAGATTCATCATGGGATTTTCGAAGAGTGCAACTTCAACCTCCTTAGCAAAGCGGGGAGCTGTGAATTCATGGGAAATAAAACAGGGGAACGTCTGTTCAGCTTTTGAAACCCAACCCTGCAACGCACTGAGCATCACTTCTATCCGAGGGTACTGATGATCTGGCGGTATACCATGATGGTTCGAATCAGAGTCCCAGTTACACGCCGATGCAACATGAGAAGATGATGGCTTATGTGGTGGACTTACAGGAAGAACTGCATGAGTCACGACCTGCGGTGGAAGCCGTAGTCTTTGGATTTAAAATTGGAGGCATTACTTGGACGGTACCGAATGCATCACTTAGACCGATCACAAGGGCCTCCCGTGTACCCTGGTTACAAGAGAGTTAAATCAGTTAATGGCATCATTGGATGGAACTTTTGAATGAATACGACCGTGAAACCTGGACGTGCACGAGCTTTGCAGCTCGCTATCCACTCTAACATACCTGATCAGACTCGCCTTGCTCAAACTGAGGAACTGAAGGAAGAGAGTTCTCAAGATTAACCCATGCGGGGCATGGGGAAGCAACCTTTGGCAGGTCGGATGATATACGCTACCTCATGGAACGAATGTGGATCTCATTATACGGCAACAGTAGGGAACTCGGGTTGAGCAAGCACAACAGCCTCGATAATCTAGTCGTCTAGGTTTTGATAAGAGATATTAGGATCTATAAATCTTGCACCGGTGATCGGGCATGAAGGCCCGCCTAGCTATGTATGTGAATGATGCTTGACTTGTGGGAAAGTCAAGGTGAAGCATCAGCAACCAGAAACATCCATATGGAAATGAGAATAGACTGCCATGGATTCTGTCTACTCACAGCTCGAAACGGAAACAATACCACCAGGGTGATTGTTGATTGTCTCACGTTACTAGCACACTTTCTTGCAATCAAAGAAACTGACAAGTCTTCACAGCTTGTGGATACTCCTCTGAGAGAGACGGCTTTTAGGCACGAGGTGCCAACTCCTGTTAAATCTGAATTTGATCTATGCATAATCTATGACAGATAATACACAACACCCTTAGCTCATGTCAGGACCAGAGCATTGCTTACCGCCGTTGGACAAACGGTCAGAGTAAACGAACTCTCCTGTCACTCGAAGGCATGCTGCGAGCATGTGTGTAACTGGCTTTGGTGCAAATTTGAAGGACTCTTACCTATGGTTGAGTACTACTGCGGCAGTTATCATCTTGGTAACCAGACAGCTCTGTTGAGGCATTGCGTAGACAATAATGCCAACCTTCTTGTTAGACTGAGATGGTTGACAACTTAATTACTGGTCCAGGACTGGTACTCTAAACTCTTGGGAAGGTTGTTTGGAGCGGGAGTCGATTGGCGGCAACGCGTGACCGTCAGGAAAGCTGATAAACTGCGGAAACGCTGGAAGATCGCTGTAGGCGATCATATCATGTTGAAAGTCTCACCCTGGGAGGGTGTGGAATGCTTGGGAAGCATGGTGAGCCTAACTGACGGCACGATGGACCATTCAACGGTCTGGGAAGAATCGATAGTGTAACCTACAAACACGAGTTACCCGACGAATTGGGTAACGTTCACGATGTCATTTATGTCGCGAGTCTAAAGCAGTGTTTGTTCGACGAAACGCTTGTGATACTTCTTAGGGTCTGGGTCTAACGTCAAGTTGCAGTTGTCAAGGTGCCTATTGAAATCATGCCCCATGAGGTTAAGGTTTGCGCGCACTGTCAAATTCCAATTATGAGAGTTCGTTTGTTTTTTAGACTGAGTATCCGCAATCGTACGAATCTGCTGAATCAATTTCCAATGCAACTGGTGAATTTCGGGGACGAAATTCCATTTCAAGTTGGGGATGATGTGGTACCTGAGCAAAATTCGCAACAATCTTGATTTCTCACATCACTCTTCTGTGATTACTTGTCAAATTCCGGGACGAAATTTCTTTCAAGTTGGGGATGATGTGACAACCCGAACTTTCAGGGTCAGTATCTTTTCGTCACGTGGTTCTGTTTCTTGTTATATTTTTCTCTCTCTTTCATATTCCGTATGACGATAAGAATCAGTGAACACTTGTAACGGTAATGTAATGACTACATGTATAATATGTTCGAGTAATATATATATGGGTGTGTGTATTGGGCCGAACCTAGTGTTGTGTCTGTGATTGGGTCATGCATACGTTTGGGCCGCACTCTTACTAGTTATAACTTTCCTTGGCCCACGCTTACTGGTTATCTTAGGCCCAAAGTCATACAAGTCCAATCGAGTCATAGTGGGCCGATTAGTTGCATTTTATACATCCACGCACACACCGAAATCATGTTGGGCGGGGCAAAGCCCAAGTGAATTAATTATTTTGTTTGGGGCCGGTTATTGGAGGATACATACACACACAAGAATTACGCAATTTATTAACAACACACATTCAAACCCTAGAGTTCATACGGCAGTAGACCCCCCTGTTGTCGAAGTCCTTTCTTATTGGAGATCACCCTTTTCTCTTGGTTAGTCAATCATGCTTATTAAACTCTTGCTTTATCATGTTAAATTATGTGCAATCTGATTATGAATCATGAATTGTTTTATGAGTAGTAAGATGACATAATATTATAATGCAAATTGAAGTGTTCACTAAATTCACAAAATCCATGTAACCGATTATGACATATCAGTAGCTTTTTAGGGGTCAAATACATTTGTTGGAAAGTGGTTTGACATAGTTGATAACTTTGAAATAGGAAATTGGTGGCCCATGTGTTTGTTGGTAGTCTTGATCTAATCAACCATGTGCACATTCTAAAAGTGTTGTCAGGGATATTAATGTTATGTGAATTAATCGATAGTGATGTTGTTAATATGTGACCGATCTGCATGAAATAGATATGATGGTTATGATTTATTAATTATGATTATTAAATAATGGGTTGTCAAATTGTGTTATTAATAGATGAATTACAATCATATGAAACTGGGCCAAATTAGTAAATGGGGAATGGAAATACAAACTGAGTTATATGATAAAAGGGGTTAGGAATAAGGCTTGAACCGAGGGATGGGTAACTGGAATGAAGTTTGGGCTTGGTTGGGTTGATCTCGACTACTGGGCCGCATGAGGAATAAAAAGGTCCACGAGTAATATGATTTTGGTTTGGGGTTAATGAATATGCTGTGGAGAAATAAACTCAATTGGGTGTAATGGGTCACACACACTAAATGAAGTACATTGGGCCAGTGTAGGTGGACCATGAGTTGAAACAGGAACCGCATAAGGGGTTGCGGGCCGGGACAGATTTGGTCGAGTGGAATCAGGTAAGTCTCCGTTATCGTATGCTGAGTCCGTGGGGGTTTCTAACACTAAGAAGGTCAATTTTCGAACTCTTGTAAGTCCAGCAGGCCATGAAGGTTGTGATGTGGTTTTGCTGTTAAAGATAAACTTGCCAATACGTTATATGGATACTTTCTAGGTGATCGTGTTGCTTACCCGGTAGTAGAATACTTTGTGAGGAATAATTGGAAGAATTTTGGCCTTCAAAAATCGATGATGAACGCGAATGGTTTTTTCTTTTTTAAGTTTGCTGATGAATCTGGTATGATGAATGTTATGAAGGAGGGTCCTTGGATCATTCGCTTGCAACCGTTGTTTCTTAATGTATGGTCCCCATCTACGAAATTGGAAAAAAAGGAAGTTAAAAATGTACAACTTTGGGTCAAAATACATGAAGTTCCAATTGCAGCTTATACGGAGGATGGTTTAAGCATGATTGCTACGGCTATTGGAACTCCTTTGGTTTTGGACACGTACACTACCTCAATGTGCTTGGATTCTTGGGGAAGGAGTAGCTTTTTTTTTTGGGTAAAAGGGTATACCCCGGTGATTGTATTACTATCCAAAAACCAAAACAAAACAAGTAGACTGGCAGAATACCAATCTAGTTCAATAGTGTGACATGCCACACTAAAGTCAACAAGCAAAAACAGCTAACCAACAAACCAACCAAAAACCTAACAACTATACATCACAGAAAATAGCTATCAGGTTTGGGTGTTATCAATGTCATCCGAGGATGATATCTTCCATATCTTCAAAAGATTTGTAACCCGTTGATTCATCTTGAACTTGAAAAAGTGTAATTTTAACCGAATTGTCTCCACTATCTGCTCTTCAAGCTTCTCCGGAGGTCGTAACTGATTGTTGAAAAATCTCGCATTTCTTTCCTGCCATACAAAATAAGCCATCGCCACAAGCACAAGTTTACGAATAACCCAAATGAGTCGTTTAGAATTAGCATGGGGGAGCACCCACGCCACGACATCTTCCCACTTACCATCAATTAGATTCATATCCATCTTCATACGGATTGAAACCCAAATCTGATTCGAGTATGGACACTCGAAAAATAAGTGTTCATGAGTTTCCAAACCTCGATTACACAGAAGACAACACATCATATTTGCATTACCCTTTACATGATACCATTGCTGGATTCTGTCTTGAGTAGCCAACTTCCTTCTGCAAATCAGCCAAGCTAGAAACGAATGTCTTGGAATATTAAACGAGGACCACACCATGTTATACCTATCTACCTGTTGACCTGTTCTTCGAAGGGAATCCCAAGCCAACTTTGTAGAAAACGTATCCATAGAATTATCCTGTTTCTTCCATGAAATGGTATCAACTTTATGAGGGACTATTGTAATCGGATTGAGCTGAAAAAGAATTGGAAACATATCCCGCCAAGCATCCGGCCATATCCATCTATTATCATTTACTACATCCGCCACTTTAGAGTGAATAGATAACCCCTCGCGGTTCATCTGTCTAGGGGTAATATAATTACTTAAAGGGCATTGATCACTCCAATTATCGAACCATAAAAAGGTGTGCTCACCATTGCCTATCTTCGATACAAAAAAATTTCTGACTATCGGACGCATTTGAAGCAGCTTCCTCCAGCTCTAACATGTGTTATTTCGAATCGGGATATCCCATAAGCTCCTTTCACGTAAATGATACGAGTACACCCAATCGACCCATAACGATTTTCTATGGGAGATGATGCTATAAATATGAGATGCCATTAAAGCTTTATTAACATCAACAATCCGTCGAATTCCCAACCCACCTTCTTCTTTTGGTAAGCAAACAGTATTCCAAGACACTTTAGCTTTCCCTTTAACAAAATTGCCTTGACACCATAAGAAACTCCTTCATTTTTGTTCAAGTTGTTTGACAATACTAACCGGCAAAATGAAAACCGAAGCCCAATAGACATAAAATGCTGATAACACTGATATAATCAGTTGAAGTCTACCCGCGAAAGATAATGTTTTCGTTTTCCAATCCGTAATTCTGTTTTCCATTTTCTCCACCAACACGCCAAAAACCAAAACAGGGAGTAGGATTGCTGAAAAAGATTGATAGAGTTTTGGGTAATCTTCCATTTGTCAGTGCTTTTCCTGATTCGATTGCTCACTTTAGGCCCTATGGCGTCTCGGATCATTGTCCGTGTGTTCTGAAGCTGCTTTCGGCTGGTAAAACTAAACCGAGACCTTTCAAATTTGCTAATTTCTTGGTTCATAAGCCGGGCTTTATGGATATAGTTAACTCTAAGTGGGGTGTTCATATTAATGGAGTTCATCAGTTTCGTCTCATTAAGAAACTAACTCTAATGAAGTCTTCTCTTCGAGCGTTACTTTTCAAACAAGGAAATCTCCATGAAAAGGTTGTGAACTTGCGTGGGGAGCTTGAGTCTATTCAGCGAGATATTGATAGGGATCCAATGAACGAGTCTTTACGTTGTAAGGAGGCATCTGTGCTACGTGATTTTCAGGAAGCTTCGCTTGATGAGGAGAGATTCCTTAAGCAGAAGTCTAAAGTTGAGTGGCTTCGAGCAGGTGATGCTAATACGTCCTTTTTCCATTCGTCATTAAAGTGTAGAAACCATATCAATCGTATTGAGGCTATAGCTGATTCGAGTGGAAACCTGTTTGAGGGTGATAATGTGGCCGAGGCTTTTGTTAACCATTATGAGCAATTTTTGGGAAGTGAAGGTCAAGTATCTTTATTACCGTCTCCTGATCTGTTCTCTAATAAGCTGAATTCTGAAGCTGCTAACTTCATGGTTCGTCCGGTCACATTAGAGGAGATTAAGTCTGCTATGTTTTCAATTGGGAATGATAAAGCCCCTGGTCCTGATGGTTATACGGCTGCGTTTTTTAAGAGTACTTGGCATATAGTGGGGAGTGATGTTTCTAATGCTATTCTTGATTTCTTTAACACTAGAAATCTCCTACAACAGCTTAACCACACTCTGGTTGCGCTGGTTCCCAAGGTGTCGACTCCTATGAAGATTACTGATTATCGTCCAATATCCTGCTGTAACGTTATTCTCAAATGTATTAGTAAGGTGCTGGCAGATCGGTTGAAGGGTTCGTTAAACGATATTGTGAGCATAAACCAGTCAGCTTTTGTTCCTGGTAGGAAAATTTCAGATAACATTCTCCTTACGCAGGAATTAATGCATAATTATCATCGTGATTTTGGTCCCCCAAGGTGTGCGTTTAAGGTAGACATCCAAAAAGCTTATGATACAGTTGATTGGAGTTTTCTTAAAAATGTGCTGGTAGGGTTTGGTTTTAATGATATTATGGTGGATTGGATTATGCTATGTGTGTCAACAGCTTCTTATTTTATTTGTGTGAATGGGAGTATTCATGGGTATTTTAAAGGAAAAAGGGGTTTAAGACAGGGCGACCCCTTATCCCCTTATCTTTTTACTCTCGTGATGGAGGTCTTGACTTGCATTTTAAACCATGCGACGAGGATTGATTCTTCTTTCAGGTTTCATAATAAATGTGAGAAGCAACAAATTGTGAATCTTTGTTTTGCCGATGATTTATTCCTATTTGCTAGGGGAGATGTGGCTTCGGCTAGGTGTGTTATGTTATCCCTAACTCAATTCTCTCGAATGTCAGGCTTGGTTCCTAGTAGTCAGAAGAGCACAGGGTTTTTCTGTAATGTCTCTGACCATGTTAAAAGAGAAATTTTGACCATTTTGCCTTTTGAGGAGGGGTCGCTGCCTGTGAGATACTTGGGTGTCCCGCTTATTTCTTCTAGATTATTATACAAGGATTGTAGTATTCTTGTGGAGCGGCTTGATCAGCAGATTAATAGCTGGAAGAACAAAATGTTGTCGTTTGCTGGTAGATTGCAATTAATTATTTCGGTCCTCTCGGCTTTACACGTGTACTGGTCGTCGGTTTTTATTTTACCAGCTAGGGTGGTTAAGGATCTCGAAGCCAAAATGCGAAAGTTCCTTTGGGCTCAATCCCCGTCTCATAGTGGTAGGGCAAAAGTTTCATGGAAGTCTGTTTGTGTCCCTAAGCATGAAGGGGGGTTTAGGCATTCGTAGAATTGCTGACGTCAATAAGTCTCTTATGGTATCCCATATTTGGAGCATTCTTAGTAATCGGCAATCTTTATGGGTTGCTTGGATCCATTCTTATCGGTTAAAAGGTCGTAGTTTTTGGGATCACAAGGTTCCGGCTTCTTGTTGTTGGAGTTGGAGGAAGTTGGCTCAGATTCGGCCTTTAATTCGTCATCATGTTTGGTCTCAAATTGGTGATGGCAGCCGTACTTCAGCTTGGTATGACACGTGGAGTGATATTGGTCCGCTTTGTAATTTCCTTTCGCCTAGAGTAATAACTCGAGAGGGATTTTCTTTAAATGCCAAGGTTGCAGATGTTTATTCTGATGGTTCGTGGCTTTGGCCGGTTGCATGGAAAGATACATACCCTGTTCTTATACAATTGGACCATATGAATCGGAATTTTAATAACCAGGATCGTATCTATTGGAAGGTTGGTGGTAATATAACTGAGCATTCATCTTCGGAAGTTTGGGACTCGGTTCGGTTTAGGGAGCAGGAAGTCAATTGGGCTACTATCGTATGGTTTTCTCAATGTATTCCTCGTCATGCTTTTCTGATGTGGTTGATTGTTAGACGTAAACTTTTGACTCAAGACAAAATCTTACATTGGAACCACACTCGAAGAACTAGCATGAACATGATGTGTTGTCTTCTATGTTATGAGAATATCGACTCGCATGACCATTTATTCTTTGAATGCAAGCTATCCACTCAAATCTGGAGTATGGTTAGATCGAAAGCAGGTATGGATAATGTGGATTCAAAGTGGAGCGTTATTTTGGATTGGCTTGGCCTTCGTTCTCGGTCAAAATCAGCGAAGAATTTGGTTTGTAGACTGTTAGTTGCTGCCCTGGCGTACATCATTTGGCAAGAAAGGAACAATCGGCTCTTTAGAAACCAAGGGAGACCTTCGGACGTCATTTGTAAGGCTGTTTTAGAAAATGTGAGGTATAAATTGATGGGGCTTAAATTCAAGAACACAGCTAGAGTGCGGGAGTTGCTGGAGAAGTGGGATATCCATGGTGCCGATTTAGTTATGGAAAATGGCTGATTTTTAATGCCTTGGGTATCGTTCAGTCTAGATAGTTCTCTAGTGGTTTTTTATGTGTTTTTCCTTTGATAGTTGTTCTGTTTGTCCTACTTACATGAGGGTATGTCTCATGTTTGAACTAGTAAGGATTTTCCTTACTACTTGTTTTGATTGTTTGTGAATATATAGAATCACCGGGGTAACCCTTTACCCAAAAAAAAAAAAACTCTGTTCATCAAATCCATGAATACTGCTGGTGCGTTTGTCAAACCAAACGGCATAACCAGGAACTCGTAATGTCCATATCGAGTTCTAAAGGCCGTCTTTGGAATACTTTCCTCTTGTATCCTTAACTGGTGATAACCTGATCGTAGATCGATCTTTGAGTAAAAACTTGAACCTTGTAATTGATCGAACAGGTCATCGATCCTTGGCAAAGGATATCTGTTCTTGATTGTCAACTTATTCAGCTCCCGGTAGTCTATACACATGCGAAAACTACCATCCTTCTTTTTCATGAACAAAACTGGAGCTCCCCAAGGCGAGAAACTTGGTCTGATAAATCCCTTGTCTAACAACTCCAGGAGTTGCATTGACAGCTCTTGCATCTCTGAAGGTGCAAGTCGATAAGGTGCCTTAGCTACAGGTGCGGCGCCTGGAACTAAGTCAATATGAAACTTGACTTGCCTTGCCTTTGTGGTGGCAATCCTGGCAAGTCTTCTGGAAAGACTTCAGGATACTCTTTCACGACTGGGATATCCTCAAGTTTTGGCTCAGCGGCTTCCTTATCCATGATGTGTGCCAGGAAGGCAACACATCCCTTCTTCAAACATTTTCGAGCCTTTAAGCAACTTATGATCCTTAAGGGCGTATTGCGCTTCTCTCCGTGTACTACGATCGTTTCTCCATCCGCCACTGGGATGCGAATGGTCTTCTCGTGACATACAATCTCGGCTCTGTTTCTTGACAACCAATCCATCCCTACTACCACAACGAAGCTTCCTAACTCGACTGGCAGTAGGTCTAATGTAAACTCGTGTTCTCCCAGCTCTATCACGCATCCTCTGATGACTTCATTCGTTTCTACTAGCTTTCCATTAGCCAGTTCAATTGAGTACGGAATGTCTAACTTACTAGCAGTTAACCTAAGTATTTTCTTAAATTCTAGCGATACAAAACTATAGTCGGCACCAGTGTCATAGTAAGTATAGTAAGTAAGTAATATACGTATGTAATAATATAATAACACATAACATCCTATGTCATAACGCAAAATAAATAATCCAACAACGCATGTAAGTCACAATCAATGTAAGCAAGTAATCATCCTAGTCTTCCCCAGACTATCCCACCCAGTCTCTTAGACTGAATTCCTTAGTTTCTCAGACTAACTCCTTGGCCTCTAAGACCAAACCTTCCCAGTCTCTAAGACTAACTCCCTGGCCTCTAAGACCAAAACCTCCCCAATCTCTAAGATTGAACCCCTCAGTCTCTAAAACTTGATGTGTAGGAAGCGGTATGTTAAAAACTTGTAAAAATGGTTAAATAAATACTGACTCAAAAACTAAACTTTTTGACATGCTTTGGCCTAATAGGTATCGGTACTCTCATTGATAGTCCCCAGGTAGGCAACGGGTCCTTTTATTTGGATTTGTACGAATGCCAGCCTAGACAGGAGTTCTCAACTACCGATACTTAACCCTCCTAGTTACTACATGTCCGACACGAAAAACACATGTTTTTTAAAGAAACGTTTGTACCCTGGATCTGGAAACTTGTATATGCAATGTAAAAATGTTTTCGTGAGAGCCCTGATGATCATAGTCTAGACTCGAGAAAGAATCCTAGTTCGCTATGATCGAGGCTCTGATACCAAGCTGTCACACCCTGGCTTTTGCGGAAGCGTGGGTTTATTTGGTGTGACTTCTTAATACCATAGCAACAATCATAACAATGCTATATGATAAAAATACGAGATGTTCATCCATTAATAAAAGTGAGAAAATACCTCCATAACCTTGTTTAGAAACATCGACTGTGACAACCCTCAAATTTACATGTAACCGTACAATCTATTAATGTTAATTAAAGTGCTTGACGACTGTGTGGAATTACTTAACTGCTCTCTGATTACTGTGTTATACTTACATGTACTTGTTAACATACTAATAAAGTACAGAAAAGTCATTAAATAGTCCGTTATGTTTTCCTGAGTGTTGAAAATTAAAAACGTTACAAAAATATATATGTATGACACTTTACGGATTAATTAAGCACTTTAACGGAACAACACCGAACCGAACAACCGGACTTTACCCGGAACACCAAAATAATGCTAGAAGCATTGTTTTTATTTTTCTAAGCAAGTTAGGGTCCCCGAACACCCTAACACACTATATAATTAATAACACACCTTAACACACTAACTATATCATTGAATCCTAACTAAATTAGTAACCATCCATTGAGACTCAACTAATACCCCCCCCCCCCACTTGATGGCCGGTTAGGGGACATGTTCCCCACATAGGATTTCTTTGATTATTATATTAACTCATGTTGGTGGATATAGAACATGTTACTCATTGGTTAAAGAATGAATTTGGTTATTAAATAAGCACAAGGGTCATGGCCTCCTCATTCACAAACTCAAACATCAAGTAACACTCTCTCTTCTTCTTCTCCTTGGTCTCGGCCAAGAGCTCCACCACCATCATCATCATCATCTTCAGGTTTCAATCATCCAATCTCTAGTGATCCTAAGGTGCTACAAGGTATACAACGAAGCTCGGTGCTCTCGGAAGTGGAAGGACCTTCTCCATTCGCTATTAACCACCACATTTCTTCACTCGAACTTCCCTAGTCTTGAACTAGTGGTAAGAACTTGATCCGTTCATTTTTCATGTCATTAGAGTGGTTAATAGTTATTTGATGATGAGAATCCATGAACACTAAAGAACCATGAACAAAGTCTTGCATATAAACTAACTTGTAATGAAATATTGATGAAACATAATGAAGTGATGATAAACGGATGTTGTCTTGATTATGTTACTGATTACTTGCTGATCTACTTGTAATATTGATGTTTGATGTTGTTGTAGTCACTAAACATGTTAACGGAATCAATCAAACACAATTTAGAAGGTTAAAAGCTGAAACGGTAGGCTGTTTGGTAATTACAGCCAACTTCAGTTGGCTGTAACAGGACCATAACTTAATGAGAAATGTATTTTCTGAAGTCTAGGGTTATTATTATGAAATACGGTTCTAATGGCACTGGAATCATAATTTTTGGACTTCGTTTACTATTTTTAAAGTGTCATTTTGTAACAGCAGCTAGAGCTGCATTTTTCTGCTGAAAATATGCGTTTTGTTTTCTGTCATAACTTGAGTTCTGTGTAGAGTTAGATCATGAAACTTGTACTGTAGATGACCTCCGATTTATTTGTAATTCTCTCACTGGAATTTCGTAAATCGGACTCTCGATGAATTTTAAATAAATTATTCCGTGTACTGTGGTCAGAAAAAGATAAATCTGAGTTCAGTCCGGAAAATGAATTTTTATAAAATATTAGCAATGAACTGGACCCCGATATTTTTACACAATAATATTTGGATCGTTTAAGACCTTCTGTAAAAATTTGGGAATTTTTGGAATAAGTTAACTATTTATTTACAATGTCCGAAACAGCCCGGTTTTGAATATTTATGCTGAAATGACATAAGATGTAATTTGGGTGTCTAAATGTCGAATATGCTATCTGTGAATGATCTAACATGATTATGTGTCAATAAAAGTGTTAGGTACATTATCGTATGTTTGTTTATGAGTGGGGCATGGATGGGAAGTTTATATGGGCATGAACCGTTAAAGTGATGCATGTTATGTGATAGATACGTGTAGGAACTTTGTGCTCTATTTAAAAATCACTAAATGACTAACTGGTAATCAAATTAGGACGTGATTGACCGACCTTGACTGTTAGCTATATTTGAGAATCTAACCGAGCAAACCGAGGTGAGTTCACACTTTCTAGAAGGCATGGGATTCCCGGTGGTTTGGAATGGGTTAAAGAATTTAAAACCAAATCTACATATCCCCTTGGGAAGATATGTACGGCCATCCTCCATAGATAGGATGCCATTATTAATCCTACGAATTCTCCTGGTGCAGAATACGTACGTTCGTCCTCCTGGTGTAGGACAACAACCTTAAAAACTAGCTAGACAAAACTCTATCATTAAGTCCCTCTTCATTATATCGACTTAATCGCCGAGGCCAATGGCGAGCGGGTCATTAGTAAATAGCGCTATTAGGTTTAACAAACCTCACACCGTGCCGGTCGGACGGGCGTGTACTAATGGACTATGGCAGACTATCAGTGATGATAGACGCTGATATAGGGCACAACTTATTTGCGTAGTAGTCGATATCATACCGTCTAGTAGTTCACACGGGGAAAGCCCCCACTGATTATGGTTATGGTTTGGGTAATGAAAAAGGAACTGGTTAAACATACTTTCAACTACGGGGTAACCCCCACGGCAATTAAGCCAACGAAAGTCAAACCACGTTTTTCAGAAACAACTTAAAGCTAAACAACCAAACGTGAACTCACTCAACTTTGTTGTTGACTCGTTGTTACATGCCTTACAGGTCGCTAAACGCTTGGAGCTTGCACGAGGAAGGAGTCGTTGTGGTGTACGGACTGTTATGTTGCGTGCTTATTATTTAAATCCTTATGAACTTATTAAACTTACGTTTTGAACTTTAACTTATAAACTATGGACTTATGCTTTTGGATTTACTTTTATGCTTCCGTTGTTTAATCTAAACATGGTTAACTAGCTTTGGTCACAAATCGTATTGTGGTTGGTCTTATTTACTTAATTACGATGTTCAATATGATTGGGGGCTCGATCCTGGTCACGTCACGCCTCCTAGCGGTGGTACTCCGCATGGTGGATTTTGGGGGTGTGACAGATTGGTATCAGAGCCATTGGTTATAGTGAACTTGGTTTTAAAAAGGGAAAGGCTTTTTGATAAAACCAGACTATAACCTGTACAGTGCTCAACGATCTACAACGACGCTTCGCTCCACGTGCAAGACTCGACACAATAGGTGGTATGATTTATGTTATATTGTCGGTTAGATAGTTCACACTGTGCATTAATTAACGTGATAATTACTATTTGAACCTTGCGTGTTTACTCTCCACTATCGTCCCACACTTACGCACTTTCGCGACACCTTTCTCACTTACGTTGCTTCATTATGAAGATCATGAGCGGACGCGGAGGACGTATCAACCTCACTCAAGCCCAGTTGACGGCTTTGATCAACGAACGAGTCACTGAGGCACTCGCAGCTAACCCTGCAGGAGGTATAACCTGCCATACCAACTCACCTTGGGACGTTTAGATCCAACCTTCGCAAACCAACCCTCATGCTTAATCTTGTCTTTTATTCTCGTGCTACAGGTCAACATGCTCAACCTCCTGTGTGCACGTTCAAAACCTTCATGGACTGCCGACCTACTACTTTCAGTTGCACTGAAGGAGCTCTAGGCCTCCTCCACTGGTTTGAGAAGCTCGAGTCTATCTTTGAGATGTGCGAATGCCCCAAGGCTCGTAGAGTGAAGTATGCTACTAGTACTCTTGAAGAAATAGCGCTCACGTGGTGGAATGCTTAGGTTCAGATGCTGGGGTTGGTTGCTGCTAATGCCACCCAGTCACACCCTGGCTTTGCGGAAGCGTGGTTAATTTTGGTGTGACTTCTTAATACCATAGCTTAACCATAACAAAGCTATATGAAATAAAATCATGCAAGATCATCCATTTGATTAAGTTTTAAAACCAGAGTGACATAACATTGTCTTAGAGACTTACAACCTTATAACATAAAACATTGTCTTGAAAACCATAAACATCAACATGAGATAAATGCAGTTTAAGATTTGTGACTTGTCCAGGAAAGAGTCACATTTCCTAAACTGGGATGACCTTGGAACCCTTATGCAGCGGGAAAACATAACATACCGCGCCAGATCTTTAGTTTCCTGAAATACATGTAAGTTGAAAAATCAACAATAATGTTGAGCGAGTTCATGTGTAAGTGAGTAAGTAAACCTTTGTGAGTATAAAAATAGTCTTGGTATGTAGCAAATAAGGGAATTGAGATCACCAATGGTTTGCAAGGCCACTGATATATGTGAAGTGCAAATAGGGAGACTCAAACCTAGCAGATTTCGCCACGGCATTAGTATGTGGACAAAGTCACCCCAAGGTCCGTTTCTAGTTTGGCCTGGGGCTGGGCTCGCTACACCCAGATAGATCTACCGCTCCTGTCCCTCGGTCCCGACATGAGGACTAATGGCCTCATATTGCTCCTACCCACTCACATGATCTGAGTAATAAACCTCCTTACGCTAACCATACCGTGTATAAAGTACTCGTAATCATAGTAACATGTATTTCACCCCCGCAGTTAAGAAAACTGAAAACAGTTAGAGAAAAAGGGGGACATGAACTCACAGTCGGTGCGTCTCTACCAAGTACTCCAAATCAGGCAGCTGTGCGACGACCTACAAGTGCTAATTCTATTAGACGGACGGCCGTGCCTTAGCTTTATAGTTTAAGTTTTTGGGAAATA
The DNA here is from genome assembly GCA_030545235.1 of Helianthus tuberosus. Lineage (NCBI taxonomy): Eukaryota > Viridiplantae > Streptophyta > Magnoliopsida > Asterales > Asteraceae > Helianthus > Helianthus tuberosus. The sequence goes on along the minus strand of JARYGA010027604.1, from coordinate 792,285 downwards.
GTTAGACAACTATTTCGTGTTTATGTTCTGTATATACTTGGTAGTTAATCTCCTTCCCAAGGATGGGGGATTCAATACATGTGCGTTCAAATTATATCATTAAGTCTCACTTAATATGTATATATTTCCAATTCCAAAATATAAGTATTTTTCTCAAAAATATTATATTTTCATTTCTCATAAATCTTCTCCAATAATACGTTGTTAAAATACGCGTTCATAAATATTTCCGTAAGTGCGTAAGTTACGTTTTAACAATCGAGTGGTAATATACTTACCTGTGTAACTTATATATTTATGGTGAAAGCGTTCGTATTATTTTGGATTCGTTAACGTTCGTAAATATTATTTTTACTCTAAAAATAATATTTATGTATTTTCACAAAATAATCATAAACAGTGTGTGAAAAATATATATTTATCACGTTAAATTTTGTGAAAATCCCACCTCCGAATATTTAGTAAATAAAGTCATGGCGAAATTTATATTTCGAAAACATGTCAAAAATAATTCTAACACTTGTAGTGTAAATAGTTCTAAGTGTTAGGTTTTTAGAAAAATTTCGCCAGAGTTTCCTCTGTAACTGGAGGTGGCCACGCTTTCAAGCGTATCATTTTCTTTTACAAAATCAATTTCAACAACTTCCTTATTCAATCAAACAATTTCCGACACATCAAACTAGTCGACAAGTATGTAAATCGCATAATCGCATGAACTTGTAGTTTTTCCGAAACTATAGTGTAAATCCCATTATATTTTGTGGATCTTTATATAAAGTAATTTTGATCTCGTAAAAACCTCGTTTTTAGAGAAATCCGTCTTTACAACTTCTCGTCCTCTTTTACAAAGTTTGTTATTTTGTCGAAACTTTTCATTTCACAAGTGTTTACACACTTGTGGTTTATAAAAATCATACTTGTTAGTGTAAGATCCGTCTTTTAGAAAACATGATTTCTTTGACGCTTGGTCCTTTGAAAATACCACTTGCAGATACGTAGATCTGCTAGTTTTAAACATCATTTCACAAGTAAAACTCTTTTACACAAGTTCATGATTCGCGTGTGGTAGAGTTTCACCTTTTAACCCTTGTATTATTCAAGAACAAGCTTATGTTAAGATCCATGATCTTACTAAACCGGGTTAAACGATGATCCGAGCTACCACATCATAGATCGGGTCTAAATAATCATACATTTCAAATACTACAACATTTACACAACTTATGTGCTATTAACCACCATTCTTAGAGTTTTAAGTAAACTTTAAAGCATCAACTTGTAAGATTCCGAGTTTTAACCGATAAAAATCCTTTTAACCACTTTAGAATAGTTCAAATACGAGTTTTAAGTATTATACCTCTAGCTCAAGGCTAGGGAAGGATCTATGCGCAAATGAGGTGGATAAAAGCTAAGTAGAGAGGTCCTTCGTGTTCCGCTTGCTCCAAGGCTCCTTGTATACGACCCTCGACACTTGTATGGACTTGGAATGTGATGAACAAGAACCGAAAATGGATGTGTGGGGAGGGGGGTGTTCGGCCGAGAGCTCAAGAGGGCAAGAGAGGAGAGAGTTGTTGTTGTGTTGAGTTGGAAAGATTATGTTGTGTTTAGCTTAGATCTTATAGGCAAAACATAAGTGTATTATCCAATGGTTCTTGTGTCAAGTAGATATTAGGCAAGATTAGATTAAGCAAATCTATCAAGTACAAAGCATGTCCCCTAGGGGACGGTTTCGGTTGGGGGGGGGGGGTCCTTGGTTCGATTACAACTAATCAATTAGGTAATAGTTTGGTTAAGTTAAGTAATTAACTCGGTTACTTGTGTATAGTATGTTATGACGGGTGTTAGGGTATTCGGGGACCCTAACTGGCTCAGAAAAAGACAAATAAGGAAAATAACAATATTTTCATGTTCCGGGTAAAGTCCGGTTGTTTGGTTGGATAGTAATCCGTTAAAGTGTTAACAAAGCTTTAAAGTGTCGTTATTACTCTCTTTAGTGACACAGCTTATTCCTGACACTTTGGAAAGTGTCTAGTAATATTTTTCTCATGTTTTTGGCACTTTATTAGTTAGCTAAAAGCTGAATTGTTATGTAAAGTGCTGAATTTTGTACTTTAAGTACGTTTTAGGCACATCCAGTCACTGTGACTTATCCCTAGAGACGCAGTTCTACAACCCTTATATCCCTACACTCACCATTAGTGTAGCAAAAGTATTTCTGGCTCATACAGGCCTTAGCGGCAGTGTTTGCCTGATGCTGGCTTTATCAGCATGTTCAGTAGGTTATCCGTTATAGTGCTACTGTGCTTTTTGTGCATCATGTTTGTCACTAAGGTGCTGTAAGCAAAATATAGAGTGACAGCAAATAAAGTATGATGCAAGTAAGTGCATGTATCAGTATGCAAGTAGCAGTTTATCAGCAATTTCAGTTAAGCACAGTAATTAAGCAGCAATTAATCATTAATTAAATCGTACGGATACCTGGTTTAGTGAGGGTTGTCACATTCTCCCCCCGTTAAATAAATTTCGTCCCGAAATTTAAGTTCTGCTTGTAGATGCAGGGTTCTTAGGAAAAAAGGTGGGGGTATTTCTCTTTCATCCGGTCCTCATGCTCCCAGGTGTATTCAGGACCATGTTTGGCATTCCAACGAACTTTGACGAGTTTGACACTGCTCCGGCGGGTCTTGTTTACTTTCCAATCCGTGACCTCAACAGGTTCTTCAACGAAGTGGAGCGTGTCGTCAACATGAATCTCGTCGGTGGGAATAGCAACGGTAACTTGAGTCGGACTTTTCTTTAGGTTGGATACATGAAATGTATCGTGAACACCATTCAGTTCAGCAGGTAGGTCCAACTTGTATGCTACTAGTCCTATTCTTTCCAGAATTCTGAAAGGACCAATGTAGCGCGGATTTAACTTCCCACGCTTCCCAAAGCGTGCCACCCCCTTCCAGGGTGAAACTTTCAATAACACCATTTCTCCAACTTGGAAATCCACATGTTTTCGGTTTGGATCCGCATAGGCCTTCTGTCTGTGGCGAGCTGCTTCGATGCGTTTAAGGATCTGCGCGATCTTGTCTGTCGTCTCTTGGACGATTTCGGGACCAGCAAGCTGCCTATCACCTGCGTCAGCCCAACATAAGGGTGATCGGCACTTGCGTCCGTAAAGGGCTTCAAATGGCGCGACACCAATACTGGTGTGGTAGCTGTTGTTGTACGAAAATTCGACCAAAGGCAAATGCTTATCCCAGCTACCGCCCAAATCCATAACACACGCTCTCAGCATGTCTTCCAAAGTCTGTATCGTTCGCTCGCTCTGGCCGTCAGTTTGCGGATGAAACGCAGTGCTCAGATTCAATTGTGAGCCAAAGGCTTTTTGGAAGGATTGCCATATCCTTGACACAAACCTTCCGTCTCTATCAGAGATGATTGAGAGAGGTACTCCATGGCGCGCGACGATCTCTCTCATGTAAATTTCAGCCAATTTGCTAGTGTTATCCTTCTCCCTGATGGGTAAGAAGTGTGCTGACTTTGTTAAACGATCCACTATCACCCAGATAGTGTCATGGCCTCTTGGCGTTCTTGGCAATTTCGTAATAAAGTCCATGGAGATTTGTTCCCATTTCCACTTGGGAATCTCAGGTTGTTGCAGAAGTCCTGAAGGCTTCTGGTATTCCGCTTTAACCTTAGCGCACGTTAAACATTTGCTCACGTAAACCGCAACATCGCCTTTCATCCTAGGCCACCAATAGTAATCTTTGAGATCTTGGTACATCTTATCCGCTCCAGGATGGATAGAGTACCGTGATTTGTGAGCTTCATCGAAAATAACCTTCCTTAAATCACCAAACAGAGGAACCCAAATCCTTTTCTCAAAACATAACGTTCCTTCCTCGTTTGGTACCAGTAGCTTCTCCATCCCACGGAGATATTCTTCCTCTAGGTTTCCTTCCTTGAGAGCTTCTTTCTGCGCGGCACGAATGCGCAAGGAAAGATCGGTTCGGATAATCATTTCCAAAGCTCTAACCCTTATGGGCTTAATTCTCTCTTTACGACTTAGGGCATCGGCGACTACATTCGCCTTCCCTGGATGATACTTTATCTCGCAGTCGTAATCGTTCAGCAACTCAACCCATCGTCTTTGCCTCATATTCAACTCCTTCTGGTTGAATATGTGCTGTAGGCTCTTGTGATCTGTAAAGATTGTACACTTTGTACCATAAAGGTAGTGTCTCCAGATCTTTAGTGCAAATACCACTGCGCCAAGTTACAAATCATGTGTGGTATAGTTCTTTTCGTGCACTTTCAGTTGACGCGATGCGTAAGCAATAACCTTTTGGCGTTGCATCAACACACAACCTAATCCTTGACGCGATGTGTCGCAATATACCACAAAATCGTCAGTACCTTCCGGTAGTGCTAAGATTGGCGCATTGCAGAGCTTATCCTTCAGTATTTGGAACGCTTCTTCCTGTTTGATTCCCCAATCAAACTTCTTATCTTTCTGCGTGAGGAGCGTCAATGGTTGAGCGATCTTTGAAAAATTCTCAATGAATCTTCGATAATAGCCAGCCAAACCCAAGAATTGCCGAATCTCGGTTGGCGTCTTTGGCGTTTCCCAATTCTTGATCGCTTCGATCTTTGTTGGATCCACGTGGATTCCATCTCCATTTACCACGTGCCCAAGGAATTGCACCTCTCGTAGCCAAAACTCGCACTTAGAGAATTTGGCATACAACTGTTCTTTCTTCAGCAGCTCTAGAATGGCTCTAAGATGCTGCTCGTGTTCAGCCTTCGTCTTTGAATAAATCAATATGTCGTCGATGAATACAATCACGAACTTATCCAAGTACGGCTTGCAAACTCTATTCATTAGGTCCATGAACACCGCAGGTGCGTTTGTCAAACCAAATGGCATAACGAGGAACTCGTAGTGCCCATAACGAGTTCTGAAGGCTGTCTTCGGAATGCTTTCCTCTTGTATCCTTAACTGATGGTATCCAGATCGAAGATCAATCTTCGAATAAAAGCTTGAACCTTGAAGTTGGTCGAACAGATCATCAATTCTTGGCAGAGGATACCTATTCTTGATCGTCAGCTTGTTCAATTCTCTGTAGTCAATACACATACGGAAACTACCGTCCTTCTTCTTAACAAACAGGATCGGAGCTCCCCAAGGCGAGAAGCTTGGTCGGATAAAACCCTTGTCCAACAACTCTTGAAGTTGTGTCGACAATTCTTGCATCTCAGACGGAGCAAGTCTGTACGGTGCCTTAGCCACAGGCGCGGCGCCTGGAACTAAGTCGATGTGGAACTCCACTTGCCTCTGAGGTGGCAGTCCAGGCAAGTCTTCTGGGAAGACTTCTGGATACTCCCTTACGACAGGGATGTCTTCGATTCTTGGCTCAGCAGCCTTCTTATCCACAATGTGTGCCAGGAAGGCAACACATCCTTTCTGCAAACACTTCCTTGCTTTCAAGCAGCTGATAATCCTCAACGGCGTCTCACGCTTTTCTCCATGAACAACAATGGTCTCACCATCATCGGTTGGGATACGAACAACCTTTTCGTGAAAAACTATCTCTGCCTAGTTGCCTGATAACCAATCCATTCCTACTACCACGTCGAAGCCTCCCAACTGGACTGGTAGTAGATCTAGAGCGAACTCACGTTCTCCCAATTCAATCACACAACCTCTGATAACTTCATTGGCTTCTACTAACTTCCCATTAGCTAATTCGATCGAGTAGGGAATATCTAACTTATTAGCGGCTAACCCAAGCATATTCTTAAATTCTAACGACACGAAGCTATAATCGGCACCAGTATCAAATAAAACGGATGCATAGCGTTGATTGACAGGGAACGTACCAGTAACAACATTGGGGTCCTGGCGCGCTTCCCTTGCTTCGATTTGGAACACTCTTCCACGGGCTTGGTTTAGGTCTGGACAGTTCTTCTTAAAATGCCCGATATCACCGCAGTTAAAACACCCAAGTCTTTGCCCGTTTCCTCCAGCTTGATCATTCCTCTGATTACGATTCACAGCGCCCGCTTGGTTAGCATTGTTTCCTCGATTTCCGTCTCCTCCATTGTTCCCCTGTGGGCGATTTCCAATACCACCACGGTTATTATTTCTATTCCCAAATCCTCCCTGGCCTCCCCGGCCAGCACTAGCCCAACAAGAATCTTTCGAGTGGCCCGGCTTTCCACATGCTTCACATATTTTCACATTACAATGGCCAGTATGGTGGCGTTGACAGGTATTACACTTGGGCTGGGTGCCCTGATATCCTTTTCCTTTCTTCCCACTACCAACTGATCCTCCTTTCTTAACCGCCACACTGGCGCCCTGCTTGAAGTTTGAGAACTTCCGTTTGCTACCTCCTGATGACTCGACGTGAGTCTCTTTCTTCTTATGCTCAGCATCATCAAACTTGTTCAGGCGAATGGCCTCCTCTGTGAGAGCCACGCTCAAATCAATCGCCTCAGTAATGGTCGCAGGCTTGGATGAGGTTACCATGCTTATGATTTGAGGAGCTAGTCCCCAAATGAAGCGTTCAATTCTCTTGAACTCAGGAGTGACCATGTAGGGTACCACATGCGATAAGTCATGGAACCTTTGAACGTATTCTGCTATCTTTGGACCGTCCATTTTCAAGTGCCAGAACTCGGTCTCCAATCGCTGGATTTCAGCGCGGGAACAGTACTTTTTGCGCATAAGTTCTTTCAGTTCGGTCCAGGTTAGCGCGTAGGCAGCAGCTTCGCCTAGTGTCTGTACTTGCAGATTCCACCAAGAGAGGGCTCCATCCAAGAATAGCCCTGAGATATAGGTGACTTGCTGATCCAGCGCGCATTTGCTCATGCGTAGAACAGATTCGGTTTTCTCAGCCCAACGAACAAAGGCGACAGCACCTCCAGTGCCGTCAAAGTTGACCGGTTTGCAGTCTAGAAACTGCTTGTAGGTGCACCCTGCACATACGTTATAACATATGAATGGCATTAGCATCCTTGCTAGAGATATCCAATTAGGTCACGGTATGTCTTAATGGCTTAGTATTACCGTGAGGTGGATTGTTATTGCCTTGGTTAATACTTCCGCTCGTTCCTGGATGAGATGCTGCATACTGTGCTATGGCAGCAGCAATGACTTGTTGTAGTTCTGCCTCATTAGTAGGCATGCGTGTCTCACGTCTTGGCGGCATCTTCTAAAAGATGGTTTAAGTTGGTCAGGCCATAGTAAAGCTTCGATGTTATAGTACGTAAGTCAGGTCATAATGTAGCGTACGTATATAACGATAGTAATAGTAAAAGCACATAACATCTCATGTTATCAATACATCACAAATACCAATCACACAACATCCCATGTCATAAAAATACAAATAAGCAATCAAGCGAATCAAATATGATGAGAATACTGCGATTGCCATATATCGAGACCACAAAGTAAGTGTATCAGTACATCCCTGTGTCATACAATCACCAATCAACTAGGGGCTACATCACCCCTGTCCAAAAACTACATCATGTCAGGGTCGAATACAACATCAAATACATGTCAACAAAAGTCAGGATCAAATGTAGTCTCCAAAAATGCTGTGCAGTCCAACAATCGCCGTCTTCTCATCCTTGTCTACCCAAACAGCACTGATGAGCCCTATACAGATGGTGGTGGAGGAGGGGGAAAGTGGGTGTAAAACAAACGATGTAACTGGAGCCAGTCCTCCTCCATGGCTCGCTGAGTACGGATGATAGAGGCAACCTGCTGCTCTAGTGTAAAGAGACGGGCAGCATAATCTGGAGGTAAGAGTCGAAATGGTTGCAGAGGAGAGTGTGTCTGACCATGGCACGAACACGGCGGCGGCTGAGCTCTCTCAAGCTCCTGAATACGCTGTGTGTGTGACTCGTGCTGGGCGACAAAAGACATCAAAACGTCCTCGATAGTATACCCCCTGTGGAAAGAATGGTAGGGGTCAGCAGGTGGCATACCAGAGTCTGGTGCCCAAAGGAACGGCTCACTGGTGGGATCAAAAGGTGCCACATGAAACGGAGCAACAGAGGGTGGAACAGATGACATCTGGGGCATGAAGGGGATAGACATCGGTACATGCCCAGAAGGATGGGCTGAAGAACCCTCTCCAGGCCTCGCTGGAGGTACAAACTGTGGAACCTGAAAAGAAAAATCAACATGTCGTGTATCCGGGATCTGAGGGGGAAAAGGTGGAACATCCTCATCAGCAGGTATCCAACCGTGCTGTGCATGCTCATCTGGTGGATCCATGTGTGCCGCGAACAGTGCATGCTCGGGCTCTAGTGGGATGGGATCAGGTGGGGCAACAAAAGGATGAACAGGTGCAATGTGCTCAACAGGATGGTCAACAGGTATATCAACAACAGGTAGAGGAACAACAGGATCAACAGCAACATGATCGCCCTCTAACAAAGGAACATCCACGGGGAGATCATCAACAGGTGGGTCTGCTATAACAGGCTCAATAGGGATGCCAGCATGTACGAGGTCATGCTCAAGTATGGGGTCTAGAGCGGCTGCCTGCTCAGGAGCGATGACAGGCTCGAGATCATCAAAAGCCATCTCGAAGTCAAACTCGGGGTCGATAGGATCTACTGGGTCGGCTGGATCCTCCATGGGCTAATCCATAGGTATAAACTCGATATCACGATCTGGGTCGTATCCCGGGGGAAAGATAGGATCAGAGTCCTCTATGTCATCATGGTCAAACGCAAAACTGGGTATAGGTGCAACAGAGGATGTCTGGTCAGGATCAGAATCGTGCGCAAAGTGCTGTGCGCTCAATGTGTGAGAAGGTGCGGATGCCACAGACTCAAAGGAGTCTGGGACAGGAGAATGTGCTGGCGAATCCTTAGCGGGAACGTCAGCGATCATCAGAAGATCGTCCGCAGGAAGAAGGGCCTCGCCCTGGATCTCATCCTCAAAAGGCTCATCCTCGAACAGGTCAATATCGCCATCAGCCTCGGCGTCAAGTAGAAAATCATATGCTGGATAAACGGCTAAGGGTATAGGGGCCGGAATCTCTACTAGAGGTAGGTACTCAGCGGGAGGGTCATCTGCAAGCTCATCAGCACCATCGGGTAGTGCGAAGGCTGGAAATCATCCTCGTCAGTACTGGTATAGTCAGATGTGTACACCTCATGCTCGGAGGATGTGAGGTCATCAGATACGATAGGTATGGGTCCAGTGGTGTCCGAATCGCCAGTACCGGCTGAATCCATGAGTCTGTATCATAAACACAAATATGCTCAAATAATCAGTCATACAATCAGATAATCACATAAGTCACCAAGTAAGATATCACATAATTCTCCTAGTCCCACTAGCCTCCCAGTCTCCTAGACTGCTCTATCAACTACCTCGACCTCTCAGATCGAGCCTCGGTCTCCAACACCGAGCCTCAGTCTCCAAACTGAGCCTACTCTTCCTAGTCCCACTAGCCAATCCTCCTAGTCCCACTAGCCAATTCTCCTAGTCCCACTAGCCAACTACCTCGATCTCTCAGACCAAGCCTCGGCCTCTCAGACCGAGCCTCAGCCCTTCCAGACTGAGCCTATAAATAATAAAATGTGCTCAACATTTGTTTGTAAAAAGTTTTGGATCTGGACTTAAGTGGTATGCAGAAAAATGTTTTCGTGAGAGCCCTAGTGATCATAGTCTAGACTCGAGAAAGAATCCTAGTTCGCTATGATCAGAGCTCTGATACCAAGCTGTCACACCCTGGCTTTGCGGAAGCGTGGTTAATTTTGGTGTGACTTCTTAATACCATAGCTTAACCATAACAAAGCTATATGAAATAAAATCATGCAAGATCATCCATTTGATTAAGTTTTAAAACCAGAGTGACATAACATTGTCTTAGAGACTTACAACCTTATAACATAAAACATTGTCTTGAAAACCATAAACATCAACATGAGATAAATGCAGTTTAAGATTTGTGACTTGTCCAGGAAAGAGTCACATTTCCTAAACTGGGATGACCTTGGAACCCTTATGCAGCGGGAAAACATAACATACCGCGCCAGATCTTTAGTTTCCTGAAATACATGTAAGTTGAAAAATCAACAATAATGTTGAGCGAGTTCATGTGTAAGTGAGTAAGTAAACCTTTGTGAGTATAAAAATAGTCTTGGTATGTAGCAAATAAGGGAATTGAGATCACCAATGGTTTGCAAGGCCACTGATATATGTGAAGTGCAAATAGGGAGACTCAAACCTAGCAGATTTCGCCACGGCATTAGTATGTGGACAAAGTCACCCCAAGGTCCGTTTCTAGTTTGGCCTGGGGCTGGGCTCGCTACACCCAGATAGATCTACCGCTCCTGTCCCTCGGTCCCGACATGAGGACTAATGGCCTCATATTGCTCCTACCCACTCACATGATCTGAGTAATAAACCTCCTTACGCTAACCATACCGTGTATAAAGTACTCGTAATCATAGTAACATGTATTTCACCCCCGCAGTTAAGAAAACTGAAAACAGTTAGAGAAAAAGGGGGACATGAACTCACAGTCGGTGCGTCTCTACCAAGTACTCCAAATCAGGCAGCTGTGCGACGACCTACAAGTGCTAATTCTATTAGACGGACGGCCGTGCCTTAGCTTTATAGTTTAAGTTTTTGGGAAATAGTTAGACAACTATTTCGTGTTTATGTTCTGTATATACTTGGTAGTTAATCTCCTTCCCAAGGATGGGGGATTCAATACATGTGCGTTCAAATTATATCATTAAGTCTCACTTAATATGTATATATTTCCAATTCCAAAATATAAGTATTTTTCTCAAAAATATTATATTTTCATTTCTCATAAATCTTCTCCAATAATACGTTGTTAAAATACGCGTTCATAAATATTTCCGTAAGTGCGTAAGTTACGTTTTAACAATCGAGTGGTAATATACTTACCTGTGTAACTTATATATTTATGGTGAAAGCGTTCGTATTATTTTGGATTCGTTAACGTTCGTAAATATTATTTTTACTCTAAAAATAATATTTATGTATTTTCACAAAATAATCATAAACAGTGTGTGAAAAATATATATTTATCACGTTAAATTTTGTGAAAATCCCACCTCCGAATATTTAGTAAATAAAGTCATGGCGAAATTTATATTTCGAAAACATGTCAAAAATAATTCTAACACTTGTAGTGTAAATAGTTCTAAGTGTTAGGTTTTTAGAAAAATTTCGCCAGAGTTTCCTCTGTAACTGGAGGTGGCCACGCTTTCAAGCGTATCATTTTCTTTTACAAAATCAATTTCAACAACTTCCTTATTCAATCAAACAATTTCCGACACATCAAACTAGTCGACAAGTATGTAAATCGCATAATCGCATGAACTTGTAGTTTTTCCGAAACTATAGTGTAAATCCCATTATATTTTGTGGATCTTTATATAAAGTAATTTTGATCTCGTAAAAACCTCGTTTTTAGAGAAATCCGTCTTTACAACTTCTCGTCCTCTTTTACAAAGTTTGTTATTTTGTCGAAACTTTTCATTTCACAAGTGTTTACACACTTGTGGTTTATAAAAATCATACTTGTTAGTGTAAGATCCGTCTTTTAGAAAACATGATTTCTTTGACGCTTGGCCCTTTGAAAATACCACTTGCAGATACGTAGATCTGCTAGTTTTAAACATCATTTCACAAGTAAAACTCTTTTACACAAGTTCATGATTCGCGTGTGGTAGAGTTTCACCTTTTAACCCTTGTATTATTCAAGAACAAGCTTATGTTAAGATCCATGATCTTACTAAACCGGGTTAAACGATGATCCGAGCTACCACATCATAGATCGGGTCTAAATAATCATACATTTCAAATACTACAACATTTACACAACTTATGTGCTATTAACCACCATTCTTAGAGTTTTAAGTAAACTTTAAAGCATCAACTTGTAAGATTCCGAGTTTTAACCGATAAAAATCCTTTTAACCACTTTAGAATAGTTCAAATACGAGTTTTAAGTATTATACCTCTAGCTCAAGGCTAGGGAAGGATCTATGCGCAAATGAGGTGGATAAAAGCTAAGTAGAGAGGTCCTTCGTGTTCCGCTTGCTCCAAGGCTCCTTGTATACGACCCTCGACACTTGTATGGACTTGGAATGTGATGAACAAGAACCGAAAATGGATGTGTGGGGAGGGGGGTGTTCGGCCGAGAGCTCAAGAGGGCAAGAGAGGAGAGAGTTGTTGTTGTGTTGAGTTGGAAAGATTATGTTGTGTTTAGCTTAGATCTTATAGGCAAAACATAAGTGTATTATCCAATGGTTCTTGTGTCAAGTAGATATTAGGCAAGATTAGATTAAGCAAATCTATCAAGTACAAAGCATGTCCCCTAGGGGACGGTTTCGGTTGGGGGGGGGGTCCTTGGTTCGATTACAACTAATCAATTAGGTAATAGTTTGGTTAAGTTAAGTAATTAACTCGGTTACTTGTGTATAGTATGTTATGACGGGTGTTAGGGTATTCGGGGACCCTAACTGGCTCAGAAAAAGACAAATAAGGAAAATAACAATATTTTCATGTTCCGGGTAAAGTCCGGTTGTTTGGTTGGATAGTAATCCGTTAAAGTGTTAACAAAGCTTTAAAGTGTCGTTATTACTCTCTTTAGTGACACAGCTTATTCCTGACACTTTGGAAATATTTTTCTCATGTTTTTGGCACTTTATTAGTTAGCTAAAAGCTGAATTGTTATGTAAAGTGCTGAATTTTGTACTTTAAGTACGTTTTAGGCACATCCAGTCACTGTGACTTATCCCTAGAGACGCAGTTCTACAACCCTTATATCCCTACACTCACCATTAGTGTAGCAAAAGTATTTCTGGCTCATACAGGCCTTAGAGGCAGTGTTTGCCTGATGCTGGCTTTATCAGCATGTTCAGTAGGTTATCCGTTATACTGCTACTGTGCTTTTTGTGCATCATGTTTGTCACTAAGGTGCTGTAAGCAAAATATAGAGTGACAGCAAATAAAGTATGATGCAAGTAAGTGCATGTATCAGTATGCAAGTAGCAGTTTATCAGCAATTTCAGTTAAGCACAGTAATTAAGCAGCAATTAATCATTAATTAAATCGTACGGATACCTGGTTTAGTGAGGGTTGTCACACACCCCATGGAACGATTTCAAGGAAGAGTATTGTAGCCGTGATGACATCCACAAACTAGAGGTGGAGTTTTTCAACCTGAAAATGACGGGGTCTGAGATTGAGGCGTATACGAAAAGGTCAAATGAGCTGGCCATCTTGTGCCCTACCATGGTGGACCCTCCCATCAAACGAATTGAGCTGTATCTCAAGGGCCTTGTACCAGAGATTCAAAGTCACGTGACTTCAGCCAACCTGGGTACAATACAGCAAATCATCAAGTTGGCCCATCGACTCACTGACCAGGCGGTGGAGTAAAACAGACTGCCCAAACGAATAAGTGCCACAGCTACTTCTGATGCACCTACCGACAACAAGCGAAAATGGGATGGGAAATCCAGTAAGGGTTCTACTTCGGTTCAGTCTCAGCAGTGAAAGACTGATGACTACCAGAGTCCTGGTCAGCAATCTTCCGGTAATCAAGGACAGGGTGGATACCGAGGAAACCACCCCAAGTGCAACCGGTGCAACAAGCATCACAGCGGGCAGTGCAACAAAGGTCGATGTCAGAGATGTCACAAGCTGGGCCATGAAGCTAGGGATTGCAGGAGCCCGTGTCCTGCAAATCAGAATCGCCAACAACAACAACAAGCTCCACAGAATCACCAGCAGCAGCAACAGCAGGGCAATAAAGGATGCTTTAAGTGTGGCGCTGAAGGTCACTTTAAGAGGAACTGCCCCCAACTGAACCAGAATCAGAACAACAACAACCAAGGAAACGGGAACCACAATGGGCACAACAATGGAAGCAACAATGGAGGCGGCAATGGGGGAAACAACAATGGTAATGGGGCAAGGGGTCGTGTTTTCGTGCTAGGTCAGGGTGATGCAAGGAACGATCCCAACGTTGTGATGGGTAAGTTTCTTCTGGACGACTTCTTTGTTACTGTTTTATTCGATTCGGGTGCCAATACTGGTTATGTGTCCTTAAAAGTTAGCCAAATGCTTAAGCGCACTCCAACACTTCTAAACACCAAACACACGATAGAGCTAGCAAATGGTAAAAGTCTTGAAGCCACACACGTAGTTAAAGGTTGTAACCTCGTCTTAGCTGGTCAGATTTTCTCTATCGATCTTATTCCTATCACACTTGGTAGTTTCGACGTCGTTATTGGGATGGATTGGCTATCTCATCATCAAGCGGAGATTGTTTGCAAGGAGAAAATCGTCCGCATTCCTCGTTCTGGTGAGGAACCCCTCGTGATTCATGGCGACAAGAGTGGTGATGTCGAAGGCATCATCTCTTTCCTTAAGGCCCAGAAGTGTTTGCGAAAGGGCCACACTGCCATTTTAGCACTCGTTACTGACACATCAACGGAAGAGAAGAGAATTGAAGACATCCCTATTGTACGTGACTTTCCCGAGGTATTTCCTGAGGAATTACCTGGTCTTCCGCCTCATCGTCAAGTTGAATTTCAAATCGAGCTAGCTCCTGGAGCAGCGCCCATAGCTCGAGCACCTTATCGTCTAGCTCCATCAGAACTTGAAGAACTGTCCACACAACTACAAGAACTCTTGGAAAAGGGTTTCATACGTCCTAGCTCTTCACCCTGGGGAGCTCCAGTCTTGTTTGTGAAGAAGAAAGATGGTACTTTCAGAATGTGTATCGACTACTGCGAACTCAACAAGGTGACTGTGAAGAATCGTTATCCTCTTCCACGTATTGACGACTTGTTCGACCAGCTGCAAGGGTCAAGCTATTACTCTAAGATTGATTTGAGATCGGGATACCATCAGCTGAGAGTCCGAGAGGAGGACATCTCCAAAACAGCATTCAGAACTCGTTACGGCCATTACGAGTTTCTGGGCATGCCATTCGGGTTGACGAATGCACCAACGATTTTCATGGATCTCATGAACCAAGTATGCAAACCTTATCTGGATAAGTTCGTTATTATGTTCATCGACGATATCCTGATCTATTCTAAGAGTCAGGAGGAACACGAGCAGCATCTACGACTTATGCTGGAACTTCTTCGAAAAGAGCAGTTGTATGCCAAGTTTTCGAAATGTGACTTCTGGCTTCGCGAAGTCCACTTTCTAGGCCATGTGGTAAACAAGGATGGAATTCATGTGGATCCATCTAAGGTTGAATCGATCAAGAACTGGCCTGCACCCCGCACACCAACAGAAATCCGCCAATTCTTGGGTTTGGCAGGATATTACAGAAGGTTTATCAAGGATTTCTCAAAGATTGCGCAACCTCTCACTTCACTGACTCAGAAGGGTGTCACCTATTATTAGGGTGATGCACAGGAGTCCGCATTTCAGCACTTGAAGGATAGACTTTGTAGCGCGCCTATCCTCTCATTGCCTGAAGGCACAGATGATTTTGTGGTTTACTGCGACGCTTCCATCCAAGGACTTGGTTGCGTGTTGATGCAACGTGATAAGGTCATCGCCTACGCATCACGCCAACTCAAAGTTCACCAAAGAAATTACACTACTCACGATCTGGAGCTGGGAGCAGTTGTTTTCGCGCTTAAGATATGGAGACATTACCTGTACGGTACCAAGTGCACCATTTACACCGATCACAGGAGTCTCGAGCATATCTTCACGCAAAAGGAGTTAAACATGCGTCAACGCCGATGAGTTGAACTCTTGAACGATTATGAATGTGCTATCAAATATCATCCGGGCAAGGCCAATGTTGTGGCCGACGCCCTTAGTCGAAAGGATACTATACCTAAGCGTGTACGTGCATTACAGCTTACCATTCACTCTAGCCTTCCCGCTCAGATTCGCGATGCTCAGGTTGAAGCGTTGAAAGCAGAAAACATCAGGGCTGAGTCCCTACGAGGATCGAGGCAACGGCTGGAACAAAAGGAAGACGGCGCCTACTATGTTAACGGACGCATCTGGATTCCACTTTATGGAGACCTACGCGAGCTTGTGATGGATGAAGCACACAAGTCTCGTTATTCGGTACATCCTGGTTTGGATAAAATGTACCACGACCTCAAGACTACGTATTGGTGGCCTGGCATGAAAGCCCACATAGCAACCTACGTCAGTAAGTGCTTGACTTGTGCGAGAGTCAAGACTGAATATCAGAAACCATCAGGCCTACTTCAACAACCGGAGATCCCGAAATGGAAATGGGAGCAAATTTCCATGGATTTCGTTACTGGTCTGCCTAGATCTCAACGCGAAAACGATACCATTTGGGTGATCGTAGATCGACTGACCAAGTCTGCACATTTTCTGGCTATCAAAGAAACGGATAAGTTTTCTACTCTTGCAGACATTTACCTAAAGGAAGTGGTATCAAGGCACGGAGTGCCAACCTCCATCATTTCTGATCGTGACGCGCGTTTTACTTCTGAACTGTGGCAAGCAATGCACAAGTCCTTTGGCTCACGTTTAGATATGAGCACCGCTTATCACCCACAGACGGATGGGCAATCTGAACGCACCATCCAAACCCTTGAAGACATGCTTAGGGCATGTGTGATCGACTTCGGTAATGGCTGGGAAAAGCACCTCCCGCTAGTGGAGTTTTCATATAACAACAGCTACCACACCAGCATCCAAGCCACTCCATTCGAGGCATTGTACGGACGCAAATGCCGATCACCTCTCTGTTGGGCAGAAGTTGGCGATAGCCAAATCACAGGCCCAGAACTTGTAGTAGACACGACTGAGAGGATTGCTCAGATACGACAACGAATGGCGGCAGCTCGTGACCGTCAGAAAAGCTATGCTGATAAGGGAAGAAAACCACTCGAGTTCTAGGTTGGGGATCGAGTGCTACTCAAAGTCTCACCTTGGAAAGGTGTAGTCCGCTTTGGCAAACGAGGCAAGCTCAATCCGCGTTATGTCGGACCGTTCGAGATCATTGAGAAAATTGGCAAAGTCGCCTACAGGTTGAATCTACCTGAAGAACTCAGCGGAGTTCACAACGTATTCCATGTGTCGAATCTGAAGAAGTGTCTGTCAGATGAGACTCTCATAGTTCCTCTCAAGGAACTCACAATCGACGACCAGCAGCGATTCGTCGAGGAACCAGTAGAGATTACTGATCGAGATGTTAAGATTCTCAAACGTACCAGAATACCTCTTGTCCGAGTTCGTTGGGATTCCCATCGTGGCCCAGAGTATACCTGGGAACGCGAAGACCAAATGAAACTCAAGTACCCCAGCTGTTTAAGAAAAACGCAACCACTACTGAGGCTGAAGCTACTGCAGAATTTCAGGACGAAATTCCAAATCAACGGGGGGATGATGTGACACCCCAGGAAAATCAGGAAAACAACGCAACTTAACTAGCTTCCTCAGTAACCAGGTGCTAAATTTCGGGACAAAATTCTCTTAACAGGGGGAGAATGTGACAACCCTCAAATTTACATGTAACCGTACAATCTATTAATGTTAATTAAAGTGCTTGACGACTGTGTGGAATTACTTAACTGCTCTCTGATTACTGTGTTATACTTACATGTACTTGTTAACATACTAATAAAGTACAGAAAAGTCATTAAATAGTCCGTTATGTTTTTCTGAGAGTTGAAAATTAAAAACGTTACAAAAATATATATGTATGACACTTTACGGATTAATTAAGCACTTTAACGGAACAACACCGAACAGAACAACCGGACTTTACCCGGAACACCAAAATAATGCTAGAAGCATTGTTTTTATTTTTCTAAGCATGTTAGGGTCCCCGAACACCCTAACACACTATATAATTAATAACACACCTTAACACACTAACTATATCATTGAATCCTAACTAAGTTAGTAACCATCCATTGAGACTCAACTACCCCCCACTTGATGGCCGGTTAGGGGACATGTTCCCCACATAGGATTTCTTTGATTATTATATTAACTCATTTTGGTGGATATAGAACATGTTACTCATTGGTTAAAGAATGAATTTGGTTATTAAATAAGCACAAGGGTCATGGCCTCATTCACAAACTCAAACATCAAGTAACACTCTCTCTTCTTCTTCTCCTTGGTCTCGGCCAAGAGCTCCACCACCTTCATCGTCATCTTCAAGTTTCAATCATCCAATCTCTAGTGATCCTAAGGTGCTACAAGGTATACAACGAAGCTCGGTGCTCTCGGAAGTGGAATGACCTTCTCCATTCGCTATTAACCACCACATTTCTTCACTCGAACTTCCCTAGTCTTGAACTAGTGGTAAGAACTTAGATCCGTTCATTTTTCATGTCATTAGAGTGGTTAATAGTTATTTGATGATGAGAATCCATGAACACTAAAGAACCATGAACAAAGTCTTGCATATAAACTAACTTGTAATGAAATATTGATGAAACATAATGAAGTGATGATAAATGGAAGTTGTCTTGATTATGTTACTGATTACTTGCTGATCTACTTGTAACATTGATGTTTGATGTTGTTGTGGTCACTAAACATGTTAACGGAATCAATCAAACACAATTTAGAAGGTTAAAAGCTGAAACGGTAGGCTGTTTGGTAATTACAGCCAACTTCAGTTGGCTGTAACAGGACCATAACTTAACGAGAAATGTATTTTCTGAAGTCTAGGGTTATGTATTATGAAATACGGTTCTAATGGCACTAGAATCATAATTTTTGGACTTCGTTTACTATTTTTAAAGTGTCATTTTGTAACAGCAGCTAGAGCTGCATTTTCTGCTGAAAATATGCGTTTTGTTTTCCGTCATAACTTGAGTTCTGTGTAGAGTTAGATCATGAAACTTGTACTGTAGATGACCCCCGATGTATTTGTAATTCTCTCACTGGAATTTCGTAAATCGGACTCTCGATGAATTTTAAATAAATTATTCCGTGAACTGTGGTCAGAAAAAGATAAATCTGAGTTCAGTCCGGAAAATGAATTTTTATAAAATATTAGCAGTGAACTGGACCCCAATATTTTTACACAATAATATATGGATCGTTTAAGACCTTCTATAAAAATTTGGGAATTTTTGGAATAAGTTAACTATTTATTTACAATGTCCGAAAACAACCCGGTTTTGAATATTTATGATGAAATGACATAAGCTGTAATTTGCGTGTCTAAATGTCGAATATGCTATCTGTGAATGAACTAACATGATTATGTGTCAATAAAAGTGTTAGGTGCATTATCGTATGTTTGTTTATGAGTGGGGAATGGATGGGAAGTTTATATGGGCATGAACCGTTAAAGTGATGCATGTTACGTGATAGATACGTGTAGGAACTTTGTGCTCTATTTAAAAATCACTAAATGACTAACTGGTAATTATATTAGGACGTGATTGACCGACCTTGACTATTAGCTATATTTGAGAATCTAACCGAGCAAACCGAGGTGAGTTCACACTTTCTACAAGGCATGGGATTCCCGGTGGTTTGGGAATGGGTTAAAGAATTTAAAACCAAATCTACATATCCCCTTGGGAAGATATGTACGACCATCCTCCATAGATAGGATGCCATTATTAATCCTACGAATTCTCCTGGTGTAGAATACGTACGTTCGTCCTCCTGGTGTAGGACAACAACCTTAAAATCTAGCTAGACAAAACTCTATCAATAAGTCCCTCTTCATTATATCGACTTAATCGCCGAGGCCAATGGCGAGCGGGTCATTAGTTAATAGCGCTATTAGGTTTAACAAACCTCACACCGTGCCGGTCGGACGGGCGTGTACTAATGGACTATGGCAGACTATCAGTGATGATAGACGCTGATATAGGGCACAACTTATTTGCGTAGTAGTCGATATCATACCGTCTAGTAGTTCACACGGGGAAAGCCCCCACTGATTATGGTTATGGTTTGGGTAATGAAAAAGGAACTGGTTAAACATACTTTCAACTACAGGGTAACCCCCACGGCAATTAAGCCAACGAAAGTCAAACCACGTTTTTCAGAAACAACTTAAAACTAAACAACCAAACGTGAACTCACTCAACTTTTTTGTTGACTCGTTGTTACATGCCTTACAGGTCGCTAAACGCTTGGAGCTTGCACGAGGAAGGAGTCGTTGTGGTGTACGGACTGTTATGTTCCGTGCTTATTATTTAAATCCTTATGAACTTATTAAACTTACGTTTTGAACTTTAACTTATAAACTATGGACTTATGCTTTTGGATTTACTTTTATGCTTCCGCTGTTTAAACTAAACATGGTTAACTAGCTTTGGTCACCAATTGTATTGTGGTTGGTCTTATTTACTTAATTACGATGTTCAATATGATTGGTGGCTCGATCCTGGTCATGTCACGCCTCAAAGCGGTGATACTCCGCAGGGTGGATTTTGGGGGTGTGACATCGACACTTGAAATAAGTTACAAACCATAAATTATTTAAAACGTGTTCATAAGACACACAAAAGACTTTAGATAAGACGAGGTTTAGAGACATGTAACCCGTCCAGGAATAGGTTACACCTCTCAAACTTCACAACTCTGGATGACATCTATTATCCAACGCAGCTAGATGCATGCATACCCTGCCAGATCCTGCTAGTTCCCTGAAATACAGGTAGTTTGAAAAATCAACAAAAAGTTGAGCGAGTTCATGTGTAAGTCGGTGTGTATAAGCCTTTAAAACATGTCTTGTGTGTATAAATGTCCCTGGTATGTAGCAATTAAGTAAAAAGAGATCACCAATGGGTTGCAAAGCCATTAGTATGTGTGAAAAGGTGCAGGAAAACTCAAACCTAGCATATTTGTACCGGGCTTCCGGCTGGAAGACATAGTCACCCCTATGGGCCGCCCCGGCCTCATGGGTGTAGGCTTGCTATACCCAAATAGATCTATCACTCATGACCCTCGGTCCTATGACGAGGATTAATGGCCTTAAGTGTTGTGTCCACCTTTCACAGTCTAGTAGTAAACCCTCCTTAAGCTAACCATACCATGTATAAAAATGTCTGTAGTAGTTGTAACATGTATTCCACCCCTGAAGTATAAAACTAAAAACAGTTAAGAGAAAAGGGGGACATGAACTCACTTGTCTGTAAACATTTAGTAACATGTACTTCACCCCCGAAGTTATAAAACTGAAAATAGTTAAGAGAAAAGGGGGACATGAACTCACTTGTCTGTAAACATTTAATAACATGTACTTTACCCCCGAAGTTATAAAACTGAAAATAGTTAAGAGAAAAGGGGGACATGAACTCACCTTATTTTGAAAGCGATTCCGAATACGCAAGTCAAGATTAAGGTGTCTGATAATAAGGAAACTCAAGTTGTCCTAATGAATCGTACATGAACAAGATTAATGTATCAATATTGAGGTCGTATAGTGTTGACGGGATTTGTTGAGCATTTATTGTATTTGATAGTGTTTAGATTAACAGAAGGATCTTGTGAATTATATGTTTAGAGGGCTCGGAAAAATGAACATGATATAAAGGAATTATTTATGAAAAATATTTATTCATCATAAATAATAAAATTGTAATAATGTACAATTGATTTATTATGCATTATATATGTATTAAACTGTTTTAATATAAAATAGATAGTTTTTTATAAATAACATAACAGTTTTTGTATTTTTATAAAATGTAGTAGTGAGTATTAATGAAATAAAAATTATTACAATTGTTAAAATAACAAAAGTAAATAAATTAAAAAGAATTGTAGACCCCTGGGTTCGAACCCGGGTCTGTGCTGAAGACAAACACACAAACAACCACTGGGCTAGCCTGGTGGTTTGTGTTTATGTTTAGTTTAATTAAATTAAAATAAATACAGAAATGAAAGTGGTCTTCTTCCCCAATTGGAGTCAAACAGAAAGTCAACTCTTTCAATTCTAAGGGAAACTTATGTTTTAAGTTAAATTCGAAATACATGAACTTTGTATACATGATAATGAACGAATTGGTTGATTTTGAACATACCGGTATCGATTGGATCGACGGTTCGACTAAATTCCGGCGAGTGGTTCGGTTCCGGCAAGTTGCAGGTTCGAATTCCGACTATTTCGGGTGTTTGAGGGATTGTGAAATGGTGTGGAGTGTCGTTAGGAATGCAAGGAACTTAAATACACGGAGATTGGATCTCAGATTCGACACAAAACAGTGGAATAGATCCACTTTTTATTTTTATAACAATTCTTTTTTTTTTTTGAGTGTTTTAGCACTAAAATGTGTCGTTTGAATGATTGGAACGAGTTGATATGGGTAGGGTATCACGTGGGTAAGCTTTACAGGTCAAAAGAATGGATTAAAATCGGTTTTGGTGGGGTTTTGGTCGGATCCGCGACCTGTTGTGCTGTGTATATATTCAGATCTGATGTTAAAGTTTATATATATATAATACAATCCATATTATAACACATTCCAGCTGGTAGATCAGCTGGTTTGTGCGCGTTGTTGTTGTGCGGGTAGGCGCGCGTTCTAGTCCCGTGTCCGGCTGGTTTGTTTGGATTAAAACCTTTTTGATTTCCTGAATTTAATTTAATTAAATTTAAAATCCTAAATAGTATATAAATGAAATTTAATTCTAATATTATCAGCTCCTAGTAGGAGGATAAACTGGTTAAGGCGTTGCTGTTACAACCGAGAGGTCACGGGTTCGAATCTCACAAGGGCCGGTTCTCACCCAGGAGACGCCCTTTTATCTGGATTTTTGATAATTTACACTTTGGCCCCTCAAGTTTCATTTTTTACAAAAATGGTCCCTTAACTTTCGAAAAGTTACATAAACAGTCCCTCAACTTTCGTATAAAATACATGTTTGGTCCCTGAAGTTTCGGGAATTGACAGAAATGGTCCCTGAACTGTTCAGTTAAATAAGTTAACTGAGTTAAGTTTAAAGAAGGAATTCTTTATATGAAAGTTAACCTGGTTAGGATATTCAGTTAAAATAAGTTTCTAAAAGTCAGTTTTAGTCCCTGAAGACTAAATTTCAGAAAATGACCAAATGAACCCTAAACTTGTAGTTTGCAATAATTGCACCTTTAACCCTTGTACTTATATAGTTTCAAAAATGACAATTTAGTCCTTGGACTAGAAAAGTAATAGATTCCTAGCAGGTTTCAAAGAATGACAAATAGGTCCCTCAACCTATTGTTTGTCTATGTGTTGGCATTGTCAGCATGTTCCTGAGTTATCCGTTCACTGTGCTAACTGTGTTTTGTGCATCAAGTTTATCACTAAAGTTTGTGTGTAATACATGGAGTGACAGTATGAATGGGATGCATATGTATGTATGATGCAGAACTCATAAAGCAGTTTAATTCATCAGTTGTAATTCTAGCACAGTCATTAAGCACAAAGTTAATATTAATTAATTGTACGGATAACTGTAATTGTGAGCGTTGTCACAATTTCTTTCAAGTTGGGGATGATGTGACAACCCGAACTTTCAGGGTCAGTATCTTTTCGTCACGTGGTTCTGTTTCTTGTTATATTTTTCTCTCTCTTTCATATTCCGTATGACGATAAGAATCGGTGAACACTTGTAACGGTAATGTAATGACTACATGTATAATATGTTCGAGTAATATATATATGGGTGTGTGTATTGGGCCGAACCTAGTGTTGTGTCTATGATTGGGTCATGCATACGTTTGGGCCGCACTCTTACTAGTTATAACTTTCCTTGGCCCACGCTTACAGGTTATCTTAGGCCCAAAGTCATACAAGTCCAATCGAGTCATAGTGGGACGGTTAGTTGCATTTTATACATCCACGCACACACCGAAATCATGTTGGGCCGGGCGAAGCCCAAGTGAATTAATTATTTTGTTTGGGGCCGGTTATTGGAGGATACATAAACACACAAGAATTACGCAATTTATTAACAACACACATTCAAACCCTAGAGTTCATACGGCAGTAGACCCCCCCGTTGTCGAAGTCCTTTCTTATTGGAGATCACCCTTTTCTCTTGGTTAGTCAATCATGCTTATTAAACTCTTGCTTTATCATGTTAAATTATGTGCAATCTGATTATGAATCATGAATTGTTTTATGAGTAGTAAGATGACATAATATTATAATGCAATGCTCATAATATTACAATCATGTGTTGTCCTTTATGCCGGTTTGATCGGGATTCTAGGGATCATCTTTTTTTCCAATGCTCATATGCTTCAGAGGTTTGGAAATTGGTTAGGAGAATGGTAGACATGGGGAGTGTTACGGATACATGGGCCTCCATTTTGCAGTGGATGGAGCTAAATGCAAACTCTAAAACGATGGATCATATTATTTGCAACATCTTGGTGGCGGCTTCAACTTATTTTGTTTGGCAAGAAAGGAACTCGCGTTTATTCTCTCAAGAGCAGCGGAGTGCTAGTGTGCTTGCTAAGGTTATCATTGATACGGTGAGGCTCAGAATTATGGGGTTCAGATTCAGTAAAGAACCGAAGCAAAAGAAGATTTTGGATCGGTGGTCGATTACGGAAGGCAGCATGAATTTTGAACCTGGCTAAAGCGGTTTAACTTTGTTTGTAGCTCTATTTTTTGTTTGGGCCGTGTTCGTTCTTGTAGTCTGTTTGTTTCTGGCTTTGTTTTGTCGGGTTGTTTTTCTTTTGTTATCCTAGTCTTGGTATGCCAAGTCTAGTAGTGTGTATTGATGTCTCGATACACCCTGTTTTTATTGGTTGATTGATATAAAATTTCACCGGGGTAACCCTTTACCCAAAAATAATATTATAATGCAAATTGAAGTGTTCACTAAATTCACAAAATCCATGTAACCGATTATGACATATCAGTAGCTTTTTAGGGGTCAAATACATTTGTTGGAAAGTGGTTTGACATAGTTGATAACTTTGAAATAGGAAATTGGCTGCCCATGTGTTTGTTGGTAGTCTTGATATAATCAATCATGTGCACATTCTAAAAGTGTTGTCAGGGATATTAATGTGATGCGAATTAATCGATAGTGATGTTGTTAATATGTGACCGATCTGCATGAAATAGATATGATGGTTATGATTTATTAATTATGATTATTAAATAATAGGTTGCCAAATTGTGTTATTAATAGATGAATTACAATCATATGAAACTGGGCCAAACTAGTAAAGGGGGAATGGAAATACAAACTGAGTTATATGATAAAAGGGGTTAGGAATAAGGCTTGAACCGAGGGATGGGTAACTGGAATGAAGTTTGGGCTTGGTTGGGTTGATCTCGACTACTGGGCCGCATGAGGAATAAAAAGGTCCACGAGTAATATGATTTTGGTTTGGGGTTAATGAATATGCTTTGGAGAAATAAACTCAATTGGGTGTAATGGGTCACACACACTAAATTAAGTACATTGGGCCAGTGTAGGTGGACCATGAGCTGAAACATGAACCGCATAAGGGGTTGCGGGCCGGGACAGATTTGGGCCTGGGTTTCGTATGTCGGGTTTAAGGGCCTCGTATGGTACATGAAGTTACCCGTTAATTGTATGTTTGACATGAGATGTTAGAAGAATAACTGGAATAATATAACGAGCTGTCAAGTGTTATTACTCAGTTATGGCTGCGATACGTGATTACTTATGATGTGAGTATTTATTATGCATTATGTGAACTATATGTGATATGAATTTACGTGAACTGTTACGCAATACATGCCACGGGGTGATCAATCTATGTTTACAACTTGTTTTAATAAGTGGGTGTTGGTGCATGAGTCTAATTGATATCGGTAACTATGTTAGGATTGTTTTGAGCAACTGAACACATAACTAGTCTTACCGAGCATTAAAGTTGGATAATATACTCGTCCTATCACCATTAAAGTCCCTCCGTGTTGTTTGGTTACCGGGGAGGTAACATGGTATTAGTTAGTAGCGCTACTTAGGTTTGGCAACCTCACCCCGTACCTGGGAGGACGGGTGTTGAACTAATGACCTAGTCATGACCAATGCTTTGATAGGAGCATTAGAGAAAGGGCAAATAATCAGAAGCCGTCTTGTATTTGGGGTATCATCAACATTACTTTCGGAATTAAATTCAATGGATTAACTAAACACTTGGTAACCAACGTTTTCGTAAAACTATGAACTCACCAGCGTTGTCTGATACACTTGTTGCATGCTCGCAGGTCGTTAGGTATCTTGGATTTGTGAACTTGCTGTCTGGAGTAGCTGGAGTTGTCATGGGTCGACTGGAAGGATTCATGTGTTTGAATTATTAATACTATTCATTGGTTTCGAAACGGTTTAACTTTGGTTTATTAATTGCTTCCGCTGAACATATTGGTTTTCGTTTAAACTTGCTGATGGTATTTTTCATCAATAATTGAGGGTTTGGTTTATAAACTTGTATGGGTTCAATGTAATTAGTGGCTCGTTGTTGGAACGTCACACGCCTAACAGGGACTTTCCCTAGGTGGTATTTTGGGGGTGTGACAGTTTGGTATCAGAGCCACTGGTTATAGTGAACTTGGTTTTAAAACGTTTTTATGAAACCAGACTATAACCGAACAATACCGAAATCGACATGACACTCAGCTCCAGAATGCAAGGTTCGTTTCTCATTTACTATTGCATAGTATATCTAGTGTACACTTATGTATAACATTACACGTGAATGCACACTTGGCACAACAGTATGAGCCCTTATGTTACCAACCCCTGTTATGTGAACTGTTAGTGTGACACTACCCTTCGACTATTGTGATTCTTGATCCTGTAAAACCTTTCGTTTGCTATTTGAATGTGGGGAACCTTTTAGCGCAAATTAAGAGGCACTGAGATAAGCATGCAAATCGCCTTATTATTATGGGTGCACACATAATAATAACGTGAGGTGCATGTGAGTCCCAGTGAGGCTTAACGAGTGTGAAAAGGGTTCCGCTCGGTTAATCGGTGTTATGTTAGAATTCAGTAGTCTATAGAGGTCATAGTAATACTTTTTTTTGGGTAAAGGGTTACCCCAGGTGAATTTTATAAATAACTCAAAAACAATACAAGGGCATGCCTGAATGACACACCAACTAGGCAACACAACCGAAGCCTAGGAAACAACGAAAAGACACACAACCCCAGTTTAGAAAACAAAAAACCAACAAATAGCCTAACAAAGAAACTACCAGGAGCCACACACTCGAAACAAAATACTTAGACAAACCACGAGCTAGTCTCTAACCCGGGTCCTTCACTTCTTCGTTCATAGCGATCTCCCACTTCTTTAACATGTTATGAACTTTTGAATCCCCTCTAAACTCGAATCCCATTAGGCGTAGCCTGACCGTGTTCTTGATTCTCCCAACCACCGAAGCAATATTAGATTGAACATTAGAAAACAGGCAGTTGTTTCTCTCGAGCCATATAAAGTATGTAGCCGCCGCAATGACTAACTTGCATACAATGTGCTCTGTCTTCTTGGATGAAGCACTCTGGAACATCCAATCCATTATAGCTTGCCACGAATCATCAACCTGATCCAACGACACCATCTGCTTGACCTCCTGCCATACATTCGAAGCAAAGGAACATTGAAAGAAGAGATGATCTCTTGAATCTCGATTATTTCTACACAATGGGCAACACATAAGATTAAGATTAGTTGCACTTCCCACCTCCCAAACAGCCAACCTATCCTGCGTCTTTAGCTTATTCTTGATAACCAACCAAAGATGAAACGAGTGTCTTGGGATACATTGAGAAAACCAAATCCCATTAACCCAAGGTACCAGGCTCTCACGATGTCTAATCACATTCCAGACCTCCAATGACGAAAATGGCAATGGTTACCCTCCAAATCCTTCCAGATTGTACGGTCAGCCATGTTGTGAATCAACTGTAGAGCATTCAACTCAATTAACACTGGATAGATATCATACCATGCTTGAGGCCAAACCTTCTGGGGTAGCCCAGTTGGCCAGCCTCACCCAGACCTTTCTTGAGGTTACCGGTTCGATTCCCGGCAATGCCCTTATGGGGTGTTGGGGCTCTTCACCGTGGGTAATCACCGCCAGGCAGCTATGGGGCTAAGCTAGCTTGCGGAGTTGCAATACTCCGGCGGATGGGAGGTCCGTGCAACTACCCCCCCCCCCTACCATGCTTGAGGCCACTTCCATTGCCCATTAATATCAATTAAGTCCGCCAACGAGGAAGAGATAGAAAACCCGGCATTAGAAATACGTCTTGGAGTTATGAAAGAGCTAAGCGGACTAAGATGACACCAATTATCACTCCACATATTAGTTTGAAGCCCACTCCTAACCAACTTCCAGTCTTTGTGGGTCGAATGGACAGGAGCTTCCTCCATCCCCAGCTGATACTACCTCGTATCTGGACATCCCAAAAAGAACGATCTTTCAACTTGTGTGAATAAATCCATTCGACCCACAAAGACTTCCTTCTAGTGATAATGCTCCAGATGTGGCTTGTCATGAGGGCCTTGTTGACGTCCGATATGCTCCTAATACCAAGCCCACCTTCCGCCTTAGGCAAACAAACATCTGACCAAGCCACTTTAGTTTTCTCCCTTCCCTGCGCCCCAGCATTCCACAAGAATCTCCTCATATACTTCTCCAGCTCATGAATAACCCGAGTAGGAATGATAAAGACCGAGGCCCAATAAATATGCATGGACGATAAAACTGAATTAACAAGTTGTAACCTACCCGCAAAGGACAAAGATTTGTTAAGCCAACTGTCGATCCTCTTTTCCATACGCTCAACAAGAGGTTTACAATCCTTAAAAATCAGCTTGGTAGTGATTAACGGCACCCCCAAATATTTAACCGGAAGAGAGCCTTCCTGAAACGGCATCAAACGGAGAATATCCTGTCTAACGTTAAGCGGAATATTACAAAAATACACCATACTTTTGGCCGGGCTCGGAACCAAACCCGATATACTAGTGAACTTCTCAAGAGCTTGCTTAACCTTCCCCACGGAACAAACATCCCCATGCACAAAGATAAAAAGGTCATCAGCGAAAGAGACATTAATGATCTTCTGTTTAGCACACTGAGCATGATATTTGAACCCATTACTAGACGCAGCCACATGCTGAAGCAATAATGATAGGACTTCCATAACCAACGTGAAAAGGTATGGCGACATAGGATCACCTTGCCTCAACCCCGTTTACCTCTAAAATAGCCATGCAGATTACCATTAATGCTAATCGAAAACGACGTCGTAGTAACACACGCCATAATCCATGCAACCATTCTATGGTGAAAACCAAACGCCTTAAGCACATTTTCTAAGAACTCCCAGTTAACCGTATCATAAGCTTTCTGAATATCTATCTTGAACGCACATCTAGCGGGGCCCTTACTCAAATGGTAGTTATGCATCAGCTCCTGAGTTAACAAGATATTGTCCGATATTTTCCTACCAGGAACAAAAGCAGACTGGTTAATACTCACCAATTTCTCCAAACTACCCTTGATTCTATCCGTAATGATCTTGCTTATGCACTTTTTTTTTTGGTAAAGGGTTACCCCGGTGATTCTATATATTCACAACCAAACAAAACAAGTAGTGTAGAGAGTCTACACTAGTTCAATCATGGGACATTCCCCATGAAAGTAAAACCAACAAAAACCAATCCGACACAAAAACAACCAAATAAAGGAATACACCTAGATAAGACTTCTAGACGGACCAAAAATCACAACTACTCATCCCCCATCATCGTCCTTTTCTTTCGTGTGGATCTCCCATTCTTGAAGAACTCTGTGCTCAACTTGTACCGAACTGTTTTCACGATTACTTCACTAACCTTCTCAGGAGGTCTTAATTGGTTTTTAAACAATCTGGCATTCCTCTCTTGCCAAATATTATACGCCGCAGCAGCTACAAGTAGTTTAGCAACATAAGTATCGACCTGCTTTTGATGCGCACGAGTACAAAGCCAGCTAACAATCTCACTCCATTTTGCCGAAACCGTATCCATCCCCACCCTATTTCTAATTGTACTCCACACTTGAGAAGCATACTTACAGCACGATATCGGACGATAGTCAAACACCGAGTCCGGAGTATCGACCTTAGGAACAAGAGCCAGGATAGTGTGATTTAGTTGTTTTAACAGTTTGCCATTATCAAAAAATTCTAGCACAGCGGAAGCCACATCTTCACCCACAATATCCCAAGAAGACTTAAAGAACGCCGATGTATACCCATCAGGTCCCGGGGCTTTGTTCTCTCCAATATTAAAAATAGCATTTTTAACTTCCTCTCGTGTTACTTGCCGAACCATATTGACTGCAACTTCAGCACTTAGAGTATTGACACAAATATCATCCAGATTAATACTAGCAACCCGATCCTCCGTACCCAAGAAATTAGCATAACGAGAAACCAACGCATCTAGAATACCTTCTCCCTCATTACGGTCCCCATTAACATCCCTGATAGAGTGAATCTTACTTCTGGCATTCCTACACTTCACACTGTTATGGAAAAACTTAGTATTAGAGTCTCCAGCACACGGACCACTCCACCTTAGCTTTTTGCTTAAGAAAACATTCTTCATCATAAGCTGCCATCTGAAAATATTTAAGACACTTGGCCTCCATGTGACGTAGATCAACATCAAACGGATTGGTATCAATAAGAGTATGAATATCATCCAGCTTCTTTCTCAGCTCAGCAACTTTGTCATGCAGATTACCCTGATTAAACAAAAGTTTCCGCAAACACGGATTCAGGTTTCTAAGTTTCTTGGTGACCGCAAACATTGTAACCCCATCAACTTGCTTTTTCCATTCCTGTTCTACACACACCCTGAATTCCGGCTTCGATGTAATAAAATTAGCAAATTTAAACGGTTTCGGACGATTCTTGACCGAGGCAACCATTTGCAGAATACACGGGGTATGGTCAGGGATCCGAAATGGATGATACAAAACAAACGCATCCTGGAACATCTCTAAAAACTTCATATTGCCCATCACACGATCAATCTTTTTGAGTAACCCAATACCATTCTTTGGTTTCTGGTTCCATGTGTAGTGCAGCCCATGTCCCTTAATATCTAACAGCTCCGAAAACTGAACACAATAATTAAATTCTCTCATTCCGATCGTTTGAGTGGAAGAACCATGCAGAGAGTCCTAAATAGGTAAAGCCGAGTTGAAATCACCCATTACGACACAAACAATCCCAAAGACTTCTTCTCTCCTGGTATTTGTTCTTTGCATAAACAAACGACACAAAAATAGATTTATTATCAGCTTTGGAAAAGACCTGAGTATGAATGACTTGGTCCGTTTGGGCCAAGATCATAATGTCAACCACCTCTATATTCCAACCCAATATGATCCTCGTCCCACGATCACATAACCCCCCATTTGATGTCCAACTCCAAGACCGGAAAACACCCTTACAAACCTTAGCGAGCTTCGTGATATCCACATGAGATTCAAGAATAGCACAAACAGATAACTTATTTTCAGAGAGCAAAAGACGAACCTCACTTTGTTTCAGGGGTCGGTTCAAACCCCTTATGTTCCATGAGGCCATACTATCCATTAACACCGATGTGACCGGGAGTGCTTGCCCCCTCAGAATGTTTTTGATGATCACCTCGCATAAAAGCAGACATTTCAGTAGGTACTGTTTCCACAACCTCATCATCCACTCGATCATTTTCTCCTTTACCTTCTATTCTACCAGAATTCCCCACATTAACATTCCGTATGTTGCAACCATCCATATCCCCATCATCCATAGCTAGAGCATCAAAAGGATTTTGTGTTTTCACCTTTTCATTCCTAGTGTCATCCATTTTATCCTATTTTGTACCAGATGTGCTTGGCCCAGATTTGTTCACTTTTGGTTTATAAACGAATTTCAGCTTTTGCTTTTTGTGCATGACACCCACCCGTGCCACCTTCCTCTTATCCATAGTGAACCCATCCTCATCAACAACCACTTGTTTCGCCTTATTTTGGACATTCTTGGCACAAGTCTGGTCATTATGGCCAAAGATACAACATACCGAGCAACATTGCGGTTGCCATTCGTATTCCACTTTTACCTTCTCAGTAATGTACCCATCCTCATCAAGTTTCGGAATAGCAACAACAATGTGATCTTTCAGCTCATTCTCCGCATCTATCTCAATTAAAGCCCGAGCAAAGCTGCTCCTTCCCCAACTATCCGCACACATGTCAGCCGTATAACCATCTAGTCTCTTTGGAATCCCTATCGTGGATGCTAACAAGCTCAATCCATCATCCGTGTAAACAGAGATAGGAACATTAAACATCTTCACCCACACCGGAATAGACTTAATACCCTCCTTTTTCAAGCTAACTGACGGAGACCACACATTCAAAAACAAAGGAACTTTTCTGATTAACCATGGCCCCCCTTCTAATACTTTAGCCATGCCCTCTTTCGAATCGAATTTAAAGAAAAAGAAACCATCCGAATTCATCATAAGTTTGGAGAAACCATATTTAGACCACACGTTTTTAGCATAATACTCCACCACCACAGGGAAGGGAAGACGATTACCTAAAAAGTAGCCATACAAAACATTCTCAAACTTTTCCTGGACCTTTCGGACGACCTCTCTAGGGATAAACACATCCGCATCCTGAACAATCTCTACCGAATCTAACTTTCTGAAGTTAACTTCTCTCTTTGGCAACCTATTCATCTTCACCTTAGCTGCATACGAGCAATTGGTTGTGTCTTTCTCCAGTTCCTTTTCCCGATCCTGAACTACATTTATGTTACCCAACTGAACCGGAACAGTGATCTTCTCGAGTTCGTCAATAACATTTATCCGTGTTGGCTCTTGCTGGACAATACCACGTCTCGGCAGCAGTGGATTACCATCAATCTTTAAAGATCTGACATCATTACTGTTGTCAAATGTATGCATGTTACCTCGCACCTCCTGTGAGTTTGCTGGCTTCGCATTGCTGTTGCTGATGAAGATATCCCCATGCAATCTTTCATTAAACGATTGAAACCCTAAATCCTCCAAACCCTGATCTCTATTTCTCTCCATGCATCAAAATTACGTAACACTCCACCACACTGACATACGCAAATAACCCACAAGAAACCCTAATCCTTAAACCCTAGATCCAATATTCAACCCTTGATCGATTAAACCGGTGTATCAATCTAGCTAAATTAATCTCAGTTAACCGCGATCAATAACAACCAATCTAATAAATCAGGAAATCGTAATGATCTCTAGGGCGGCGAATGAAAGACAGAAACGAAGAAACCCTAGATTCAAATCGGTCACAACTGCTAACAAGTTCGTTATAGAGATTCAAGAGATCAAATCTCTAATCACAGACTGTTATACAAATGATCACAAGAAAAAACTAGGGTTACAAGAAGGAACCAAAATCGCCTAAGGGGAGAGAAAACCACACGGCGTTAGTTTAAATCCTTGCATAGAAACATGAGCGGACGAGGCCATGGACGTGGCCACATTGCTATGACGCAGGCCGAATTAACCAACTTGATCAACACTCGTGTAGCTGAAGCCCTAGCGGCTTACCAGGCTAGTACGATATGTGCCAATTACTTTCTATCCTTGTGTCGTATACTCGAATCTTACCTGTGCGTTGTACGTTCTTACGTTTTAGGTCAACCTGCGAATAAAACAATCCACCTGCTCCACCTGCTTGTACGTACAAGATGTTCATGAATTGTAAGCCGCAGACCTTTAGTGGGACTGAAGGGGCTGTAGGACTCCTGCGATGGTTTGAGAAGGCAGAATCGGTATTTGCAATGTGTAACTATCCTGCTGGGGACAGAGTGAAGTATGCTACGGGCACACTCGAGGATGGTGCCCTGACATGGTGGAATGCCCAGGTTCAGATGTTGGGTATTGAGATGGCGAATGCCACTATTTGGGATGATTTCAAGGAGTTGATGCGAGAGGAGTATTGTCCTCGTGATGAGGTTCAGAAACTGGAGAACGAGTACTACAATCTGAAAATGGAGGGATCTGAGATTGAAGCATTCACTAGGAGGTCTAATGATTTAGCAACTTTGTGCCCTAACATGTCTCGACCCCCACATCGGCGAATTGAGTTGTATCTCAAGGGTTTAGCACCAGCTGTTAAGGGGTACGTTACTGCTGCAAACCTAGACAATCTGCCCCGTATCGTCTGATTGGCACATAAGATTACTGACCAAGAGGTCGAACGTGGCAACTTGCCGCCACGTGTTTCTGCTACTACCTCGACTGCTACAGCTAGCACACCTGCTAGTGATCACAAGCGAAAATGGAACGATACTGACAAAGTAACCAGTGCTAGCCAATCTCAGAAAAGGGCAGACAACAGCATCCACCGTAGTTTCAGCCAGTCGTCTTCTGTGAACCAGAATCAGAGCAACAATTCAAATCAGGGTTCTTACGAGGGAAAGCTACCAAAGTGTAATAAGTGTATGTTCCACCATCGCGGACCGTGCACCCGGGTATGTCATAGGTGCAACAAGGTGGGTCATATGGCTAAAGATTGTAGGGTCTGGCTTCCTAAGCAGCCGCAGCAGCAGCAGCCACAACAACAGGAGAGACAGCAGCCTCAACAGAATCGGGGAAATCAAAAGGGGTGCTTTCAGTGTGGTGAAGAGGGTCATTTTA
The DNA here is from genome assembly GCA_030545235.1 of Helianthus tuberosus. NCBI lineage: Eukaryota > Viridiplantae > Streptophyta > Magnoliopsida > Asterales > Asteraceae > Helianthus > Helianthus tuberosus. The sequence continues at coordinate 757,609 of JARYGA010027604.1, read as the reverse complement.
AGCGGGATTGCCCTCAGCTTAACCAGAATGCTGGCAACAACAACAACGCAGGGAATAACAACAATGGGAACCATGGTGGGAATGGGGCAAGTGGAAGAGTATTTACTATTGGCGCTGGGGAAGCTCGCAATGATGGCAATGCCGAGACCGGTACGTCTTCTTTGAATGATCTTTTTGCTTCTGTTTTATTCGACTTTGGTGCTGATTTGAGTTATGTGTCTCTGGGGTTCAGTCGCCAGTTAGGACTGACTCCCACCCCTCTTGTATTATAAGCATGTAGTAGAATTAGCTGATAGTACACCGATAGAAGCTTCTTATGTTCTTTTTGGTTGTAAACTTGATCTCATTGGTCAAGTGTTCGACATTGACCTACTTCTCGATACCCTTGTAAGTTTTGACGTGGTCGTTGACATGGATTTGGTTATCTATGCATCAAGCGGAAATCCTCTGTAAAGAGAAAATCGTGCGTATCCCTTTCCCTAGTGGGGAATCCTTATCAGTTCAAGATCATCGTAGTGGTGCCATTGTTAGCATCGTCTTAGTCATGAAAGCCCAGAAGTGTCTACGGAAGGGCTTCCCTGCTATACTAGCTCTCGTCACCGATTATCAACCTGAAGAAAGGAAGATCGAGTATCTTCCAGTTCTTCGTGAATTTTCTGACATGTTTTCTAAAGAGTTACCTGGTTTACGTCCACCTCGTCAGGTGGAATTTCATATTCCTTCTGGGATACAGCAATCCCTTGGGTTCACTGGATACTATAACAGATTCATCATGGGATTTTCGAAGAGTGCGCAACTTCAACCACCTTAGCAAAGCGGGGAGCTGTGAATTCATGGGAAATAAAACAGGGGAACGTCTGTTCAGCTTTTGAAACCCAACCCTGCAACGTACTGAGCATCACTTCTATCCGAGGGTACTGATGATCTGGCGGTATACCATGATGGTTCGAATCAGAGTCCCAGTTACACGCCGATGCAACATGAGAAGATGATGGCTTATGTGGTGGACTTACAGGAAGAACTGCATGAGTCACGACCTGCGGTGGAAGCCGTAGTCTTTGGATTTAAAATTGGAGGCATTACTTGGACGGTACCGAATGCATCACTTAGACGGATCACAAGGGCCTCCCGTGTACCCTGGTTATGAGAGAGTTAAATCAGTTAATGGCATCGCTGGATGGAACTTTTGAATGAATACGACCGTGAAACCTGGACGTGCACGAGCTTTGCAGCTCGCTATCCACTCTAACATACCTGATCAGACTCGCCTTGCTCAAACTGAGGAACTGAAGGAAGAGAGTTCTCAAGATTAACCCATGCGGGGCATGGGGAAGCAACCTTTGGCAGGTCGGACGATATACGCTACCTCATGGAATGAATGTGGATCTCATTATACGGCAACAGTAGGGAACTCGGGTTGAGCAAGCACAACGGCCTCGATAATCTAGTCGTCTAGGTTTTGATGAGAGATATTAGGAACTATAAATCTTGCACCGGTGATTGGGCATGAAGGCCCGCCTAGCTATGTATGTGAATGATGCTTGACTTGTGGGAAAGTCAAGGTGAAGCATCAGCAACCAGAAACACCCATATGGAAATGAGAACAGACTGCCATGGATTCTGTCTACTCACAGCTCGAAACGGAAACAATACCACCAGGGTGATTGTTGATTGTCTCACGTTACTAGCACACTTTCTTGCAATCAAAGAAACTGACAAGTCTTCACAGCTTGTGGATACTCCTCTGAGAGAGACGGCTTTTAGGCACGAGGTGCCAACTCCTGTTATCTCTGAATTTGATCTATGCATAATCTATGACAGATAATACACAACACCCTTGGCTCATGTCAGGACCAGAGCATTGCTTACCGCCGTTGGACAAACGGTCAGAGTAAACAAACTCTCCTGTCACTCGAAGGCATGCTGCGAGCATGTGTGTAACTGGCTTTGGTGCAAATTTGAAGGACTCTTACCTATGGTTGAGTACTACTACGACAGTTATCATCTTGGTAACCAGACAGCTCTGTTGAGGCATTGCGTAGACAATAATGCCAACCTTCTTATTAGACTGAGATGGTTGACAACTTAATTATTGGTCCAGGACTGGTACTCAAAACTCTTGGGAAGGTTGTTTGGAGCGAGAGTCGATTGGCGGCAACGCGTGACCGTCAGGAAAGCTGATAAACTGGGGAAACGCTGGAATATCGTTGTAGGTGGTCGTATCGTGTTGAAAGTCTCACCCTGGGAGGGTGTGGAATGCTTGGGAAGCATGGCGAGCCTAACTGACGTCACGATGGACCATTCAACGGTCTGGGAAGAATCGATAGTGTAACCTACAAACTCGAGTTACCCGACGAATTGGGTAACGTTCACGATGTCATTTATGTCGCGAGTCTAAAGCAGTGTTTGTTCGACGAAACGCTTGTGATACTTCTTAGGGTCTGGGTCTAACGTCAAGTTGCAGTTGTCAAGGTGCCTATTGAAATCATGCCCCAGGAGGTTAAGGTTTGCGCGCACTGTCAAATTCCAATTATGAGAGTTCGTTGGAACTCGAGACTGAGTATCCGCAATCGTACGAATCTGCTGAATCAATTTCCGATGCAACTGGTGAATTTCGGGGATGAAATTCCATTTCAAGTTAGGGATGATGTGGTTCCTGAGCAAAATTCGCAACAATCTTGATTTCTCACTTCACTCTTCTGTGATTACTTGTCAAATTCCGGGACGAAATTTCTTTCAAGTTGGGGATGATGTGACAACCCGAACTTTCAGGGTCAGTATCTTTTCGTCACGTGGTTCTGTTTCTTGTTATATTTTTCTTTCTCTTTCATATTCCGTATGACGATAAGAATCAGTGAACACTTGTAACGGTAATGTAATGACTACATGTATAATATGTTCGAGTAATATATATATGGGTGTGTGTATTGGGCCGAACCTAGTGTTGTGTCTATGATTGGGTCATGCATACGTTTGGGCGGCACTCTTACTAGTTATAACTTTCCTTGGCCCACGCTTACAGGTTATCTTAGGCCCAAAGTCATACAAGTCCAATCGAGTCATAGTGGGCCGATTAGTTGCATTTTATACATCCACGCACACACCGAAATCATGTTGGGCCGGGCGAAGCCCAAGTGAATTAATTATTTTGTTTGGGGCCCCGGTTATTGGAGGATACATACACACACAAGAATTACGCAATTTATTAACAACACACATTCAAACCCTAGAGTTCATACGGCAGTAGACCCCCCCAGTTGTCGAAGTCCTTTCTTATTGGAGATCACCCTTTTCTCTTGGTTAGTCAATCATGCTTATTAAACTCTTGCTTTATCATGTTAAATTATGCGCAATCTGATTATGAATCATGAATTGTTTTATGAGTAGTAAGATGACATAATATTATAATGCAAATTGAAGTGTTCACTAAATTCACAAAATCCATGTAACCGATTATGACATATCAGTAGCTTTTTAGGGGTCCAATACATTTGTTGGAAAGTGGTTTGACATAGTTGATAACTTTGAAATAGGAAATTGGCGGCCCATGTGTTTGTTGGTAGTCTTGATCTAATCAACCATGTGCACATTCTAAAAGTGTTGTCAGGGATATTAATGTTATGCGAATTAATCGATAGTGATGTTGTTAATATGTGACCGATCTGCATGAAATAGATATGATAGTTATGATTTATTAATTATGATTATTAAATAATGGGTTGCCAAATTGTGTTATTAATATATGAATTACAATCATATGAAACTGGGCCAAATTAGTAAATGGGGAATGGAAATACAAACTGAGTTATATGATAAAATGGGTTAGGAATAAGGCTTGAACCGAGGGATGGGTAACTGGAATGAAGTTTGGGCTTGGTTGGGTTGATCTCGACTACTGGGCCGCATGAGGGATAAAAAGGTCCACGAGTAATATGATTTTGGTTTGGGGTTAATGAATATGCTGTGGCAAATAAACTCAATTGGGTGTAATGGGTCACACACACTAAATTAAGTACATTGGGCCAGTGTAGGTGGACCATGAGCTGAAACAGGAACCGCATAAGAGGTTGCGGGCCGGGATAGATTTGGGCCTGGGTTTCGTATGTCGGGTTTAAGGGCCTCTCGTATGCTACATGAAGTTACCCGTTAATTGTATGTTTGACATGAGATGTTAGAAGAATAACTGGAATAATATAACGAGCTATCAAGTGTTATTAGTCGGTTATGGCTGCGATACGTGATTACTTGTGATGTGAGTATTTATTATGCATTATGTGAACTATATGTGATATGAATTTACGTGAACTGTTACGCCATACATGCCACGGGGTGATCAATCTATGTTTACAACTTGTTTTAATAAGTGGGTGTTGGTGCGTGAGTCTAATTGATATCGGTAACTATGTTAGGATTGTTTTGAGCAACCGAACACGTAACTAGTCTTACCGAGCAAACCAAAGGTGAGTTCATCTCTCTTGAGCATGCGTCCCGGTGGTTGGGACAGTCAGTGGGTATCCCGGGGAGGGATAAGTCTTTTGGGTAAAAACGGGAATGTTGGATAATATACTCATCCTATCACCATTAAAGTCCCTCCGTGTTGTTTGGTTACCGGGAAGGTAACATGGTATTAGTTAGTAGCGCTACTTAGGTTTGGCAACCTCACCCCGTACCTGGGAGGACGGGTGTTGAACTAATGACCTAGTCATGAACAATGCCTTGATAGGAGCATTGGAGAAAGGGCAAAATAATCAGAAGCCGTCTTGTATTCGGGGTATTATCAACATTACTTTCGGAATTAAATTCAATGGATTAACTAAACACTTGGTAACCAACGTTTTCGTACAACTATGAACTCACCAGCGTTGTCTGATACACTTGTTGCATGCTCGCAGGTCGTTAGGTATCTTGGATTTGTGAACTTGCTGTCTGGACTAGCTGGAGTGGTCATGGGTCGACTGGAAGGATTCATGTGTTTGAATTATTAATACTATTCATTGGTTTCGAAACGGTTTAACTTTGGTTTATTAATTGCTTCCGCTGAACATATTGGTTTTCGTTTAAACTTGCTGATGGTATTTTTATCAATAATTGAGGGTTTGATTTATAAACTTGTATGGGTTCAATGTAAGTAGTGGCTCGTTGTTGGAACGTCACACGCCTAACAGGGACATTCCCTAGGTGGTATTTTGGGGATGTGACAACCAAAATACCCTTTTTGCGCATAACTTCATTTTAAGTATATGTAACTTATTTTTTGTCATATAAACTGATTATTAGACATGTTAAGGCATATAATACTTATCATAGGACTAGTTAGGCGGTCCGAACGCGTTTTACACGAACGACGCGTTAACGTAGCGTAGACTACCTTAACGAGTCGTAATGGGTCATAAGCACTTAGGGTAGGTTCCGATTTAGAATGTAGGCCTTGTTAAACCAAGTCATATGAGTTCTAATACTCATTTGGTTTACGAAACCTCATTCTATCCGATCTTCGGACTTAGGTCCGGTTTATTAACATAGTTACCTATATTAGGTGCCGATTGTTTTCCGTGATCCCTCAAGCGTTGTTTGATTGTTGTTTCAAGATCTTTTAGCATTATCAGGTGAGTACATAGTCCTATCTTTTACTGTTTTCAAACATTTTGGGGTGAAACACATGTGCCTACTTGTTACTTTCGTGTTTTTTTTTTTTTTTTTTTTTTTTGGGTAAAGGGTTACCCCGGTGATTCTATTATAGACAACCGCCAAATAAGTACAAGTAGTGAGGATGAATTCCCCACTAGTTCATATACAGGACATGCCCCATATATGTAAACAAAAACCAAACAAAACCAAGTTACCACCTTAATCTAGCCTACTACAATCATGATAATGACTAACTAGTAGACAAACGAAAAAACAAACAAAAGACATCAACCGCCATCATCAAAAATGAAATTGCTACCAACTGGCAGCCCCTTAGCATGGAATAGAAGCCACCTATCCATTAGACAACTTTATGTGAGAGGTGCTTGCCCCTGTACTGGAAGACGTAGGATGTGTACCCGATGTCATAAACTCATTCGTTTCATCATATACAACCTCTACCTCGTCATCATCAGACTCCTCATTTGGCTCACGTCTCCCTTTATCCCCGTTCCCTCCAACAAACCCAAGGGCGCTAAAAGAATTATGTGTTTGAACCTTAGATGAACTAGTGCTCCGCGCACTCATGTATGCAGAACTCACTGCCTTTTTCTTTTTATCCACAGGTCTATATTCAAACTTGGGTTTTTGATTGTTAACTTGAAAACCGCTCTTCTTTACATTCTTCTTTGTCTTGACTTCCGTATAACCATCCTCATCTACTTTCGAACTATATGTAGGAGGTTTCACTGTCTGACGAATGCGTTTTGGACACTCCTCAGAATCATGCCCAAAAACACAACAGTGGGCACATCTAGGAGGTTTCCATTCATACTCCACCCGAATAGTCTCATTAACATAATTGTTCCCATCCAATTCAGGAATAGCCATGGTTAGAGCCTCTTTCAACTCATGATCAGCTGATATTTCAATGAGAGCCCTAGCATAGCTGCTCCTTCCCCAAGCCTCATTACACATATCACTAGTATACGAATCCAGGCGCACAGGGGACCCAATTTTTGAAGCCAACATGCTTAAACCATCATCAGAATATGCCACTAGCGGAACATCATGCAATTTAACCCAAACTGCAACCTTTTTAACCTCATCTTTTTTAAGGGTGTTTGTAGGAGACCAAATGTTGAGAAACATGGGTTTGTTACGGATCATCCAAGGTCCCCCTTCAAGAACAGCATCCATACCCTTTCTGTCTTCAAACTTGAAGAAAAAGAAACCATTTGAATTCATCATAGTTTTCTGAAGACCATATTTTTTCCAATTTGTTCTGACAAAATATTCAACTACCGGATATGCAATCCTATCCCCCAGGAAATAACCATAAAGAGTGTTTGCTAACCTGTTATTAACCTGGCGTACCGAAGCAATCGGGAGCACTACATCCACTCCATCCAATGATACATCTGAGTTAAGATGTCGAAAATGGACTTTAGGAACTTGATCAGCCACAACATTGGCCTTTCTAGTGTTTTCATCTATATTCTGATTCTGAATTGAATCCCCACCCCGCTTAATATCGCCCTGCTCAATTCGTTCATGTAGGACCACATCCGCATAAGATTGGACATGAGCATTATCATCTTGATTCAGATTTTGAACTTGAGTAGGACTAATATCATTCACCGGTAACACAAATGCTACCTTTCTCTTATCAAAGACTTTCGCATAATTCTGATTGGGTGAATCAGAACAGCCAATAACATGTTCAGTATCATTAAGCGGCATCATAAAACATACCTTCTTACTCGGCATTTCAGAAACCCTAGTCGCCAAAAATGATGTTTGTCTTGGCTCAAATGTTTTACCGTCAATGTTCTTGATTTTATTCGCAAACACATTTGAGTTTTCAGCATTTTGGCCATCCATACGGACAAATTCTGATCAGCAAAAACAGTCAATACAAAGAATAGCGATGATAAAGAACCTGCTGAAACCCTAAAACAATAAGGAACCAGCCGCACCCCTTCGCTAATCAGAAAAACAACGATTTCAAAACCCAAATCTCGAAGTCTGGAATCACCTTATTAGCGCCGAAAACAGATCAACGAAATCAGTGTTAAGCCGAAATCAGAAGTAACGCCAAAATCAGAACAACGAAATCGAAATCAGAACAACGAAATCGAAATCAGAACAACAAAATCGAAATTAGATCCATAACTTCAGAAATAATCGCCGAAATCAAACCCTAACTACAAACCCCTAATCCGAGAACAATTGAATATCACTTAAGGATCGATCATAAACCCTAAGCTGATAAGCAAGAGCAATCGAGACGAGGGTTAGCAAGAGAAAGTTAGGGTTTTACAAGATCGCCAAAATCGCCCAGAGAACCCATCCTCTCTTGTTACTTTCGTGTTTTTCATGCTTTTATAACATATGCTTGCTATGTTCATTAGTACACATATAGTACATGATTTCATCCATGTTTATGCTATGTATGTTTAATTAACATGCTAGTACATTGATTTCATAAACACATTTGTTTCAAATGTTTATTTCAGCATATATACACATTGATTTACATCACATTTTTGCTATGTATGTTCATTTAGCATACTTAGTACATTGTTTTCACATAACATGCTTACATTTGGTTTGTTTAACAGGTCATAAATACGTTCATTAACACTGATCACGCCGCTCGGTAGTAAGTAGTGGTACCATAGGAATTGACAACTCCCATTCCTGAAATCCTAGGTTTGTTTGGGTGGAAGGAATGACTGAATCCGAATACATAATTTTTATAAACCTTTAACTTGTTAAGGGTTTGTCTCTTCAGTCTCAAGGCTTGAATGTATACGTTTAACATTACCGCATAGATGTTTGTATCAATAAAGCATTGATTTTACAAAACATAACTTTTGATTTAAACTATGATTTATTCAAATACGTTGTTTTGTACATTTTACATATGGTTTGAGTAGATACTTTTTATTTTCCATACATAACATTTGATTATACATGAACTGTCACACCCCGACCGCGTAAAACAACAAATCGCGGCGGAAACGTCGGGGAGTGTTGTAACAGAATCATTATTTCATAACACACGGAAATTTGAAGTTTTGTTTTATTTAAAGATTAACCATTTACGTTGTCTTGAAATTTAAACAAACAAGTTAAACATAGTCTATCTTTGTTATTAAGTCACTAAGGCATCGTCCAGTCCTAAGTGAGCATGCATCCTAGCAATCAAAACGACTCGTCACTACGCCTAATCAATGTGGTAATCAGTAGGTATAGTCACAAGGGACTATAACCATCGCGATTACGCTCACGTTGCAAAGTTCAAACGAACTTTGTGTTGACCATAGACTGGTCAAAGCAGAAAGTCAAATACTGTTTGACTTTCACGCTTGAAAAGCAATCAAAGCACGAAAGAAGCTTACAAAGGGTCCAAGTTAGGGAGATCTTGATCCAAAACACTCAGGTATGAAGTTTTAGAACTTCAACTTAGAGTTATTCAGATCAAGTGTGAGCAGAATTGAAAGAGGGCTTGGGTATATATAGTTTTTGGTAAACCGTTAGGATCGTTTCTTGCTAAATGGGCTTCGATCTTGACCCTCCAAGTGGGCACAAGGTTTTAGAATACCATGGGACATGAAATACTATCAAAATCCAGCAGATGATATCCCAAATCAGGGGTTAAAAACCATCAAAACCAGCTCAAAGGCCAGATTCAATGTTTTTGTGCTGTTAGTCTGTCATGCCCTGCGTAGCATATAACCTGGGCTTACGCGCCCTGCCTAAGAACTTTGACAGAATTATAGTTTATTTCCTGCAGCCTAGAAACTTGCTTTTCGAAGCATATTTGACACGTTTAAGCCCCGTTAACCTCATTTTAAGGCTCTAAAATGAAGTTAAAGTATAGGGAACTTAAAATATGCTCAAAAACATCTCGGATGTCGGTTTGTTTGGTCGTTACGGTTGCGTTGTTCGGTTAATTACGACGAAACACGAACGGACGTGAAAAACGATCCAAATTACGCGACGAATGGAATTTTATCATGCCAATCACTAAAATAAAATATTTTAATAATTACATAAATTTTTGGATGTCCGGATATATTCAGAACGTAAGATATGCACGAAAATGCAAACTTATGCACTTTTTGATGCTTTTAGTCCCTATTGATAAAATAAGTTTATTTTTACGCACCAAACACCTCAAAGCCTATTTCTAATCTATGTAAAGGATATTTAGGGCATGTTTAACTTATGATCATCTTCCGAAATGTTCGTTACAGTACGAATCGGCATACTTTCGCAGTTTGTCGTAATTAGTCCCTGTAAGCGAATAAACTTGATTTCGACACACCAAACCCTTCAAAACTTATTTCTAAGTTATGTAAAGGTTATTTAAGGTATGTTAAGCCCATGTCACTGTTCCGTAGTGTTTGTCGCATTAAATTGATTACGTTTACGCATCTGTTCGCGTATAACTTTCTAGAAAGCGATTTAGAGCTCGAAATCGAACGAGAATTGATATGTGCAAATGATACACATATTTATACAAATCCCAAGTATAAAACACAATATTTCATTGGTTTGGTATTTGTTTGATGGCCGTGGAGGCACAGATGTCACATGAACACTTTTACATTGGTTTTAAACAATACATTTTGGTGGTTTGTTTGGGTAAGTGATTTAAATAACGAGGCGTGTGTAATATGATAAAAGCATGGTGGATACGCCGCTAGTACTTCCTATATATAAGTGCTTTTATAATATTACATATCGTAGCGTTATTTAAACCGTTTCAATTTAGACATATTACATTTTACACAAATAACATATCTTCACAAAACATTATTTTACAAACAACATATTTTATACAAACTCATTTTTACTTCATCTGATTTCTTATCGATTTTCATATGATTTCTAAAAGAAAACATTTTTATAAGGTTCATGACTATTTTTGTTAAACATTCTTTTAACCTACAAGTCATGAATCATGCATCAATAAAACCTATGTATCTCACATGCATTTTTATGCTGACGTACCTATTTTCACATGTGTTTTCAGGAGCTGATGCATAGGGTTGATCTTTTGGGTAAAGGGTTACCCCGGTGATTCTATATATTCACAACCACATAAAACAAGTAGTGTAGAAAGCCTACACTAGTTCACTCATGAGACATGCCCCATGAATGTAAACAAAAAACAACCAATCATGCCAACGAAAGAGAAAAAACTACTAGACTCTAATCTAGAAAAACACAAAAACAATTAACGACTACTCAACCCCCTTCAATCTCATTAGATAGACTTTGAATCTCCCAATCATCCATAAGCTTCTGAACTCTAGTAGTATTCTTCAGCTTCACTCCCATCAGCTTATACCGAACCATTTGTGTCACACCCCGACCACGTAGAACATACAAAACGTGGCGGAAACATCGGGGAGTGTTGTAACAGAATTAATGTTTCACAACCATGGAAAATTAAGTTTCGTTTTATTAATCAAGCATGAGAGTTTACATTGTTTAAACAAGAAACAAAGGGTACATAACATAAAGTAGCTAGTTCTTGTCTCGTTTTAAGTCACTAAGGCACAGGTCCGCCTAAGTATGTCTTGATAAGTCCTATACATCATCACCTAAAAACACATGTGAAAATAGGTACGTCAGCATAAAAATGCCTGTGAGATACATAGGTTTTGTGAAAATAGGATTCATGACTTATGTTTGAGAAAATGTTTAGTCATGAACCTTGTAATTTGCTTTGTCTTGTAAATCGTTTGAAAATCAATAAGTCCAGATGATATGTATAGATAAAAGAATAATGTATGGTTAAATGAATAACCATGTAACTGAGTTTGTATAAGATAAGTTGTTTGTAAAACAATGTCTTGTGAAAAGTATGTTATTTGTATAAAATGTTATATGTCTCAAACTGAAATGATTCAAATAACGCTACGATATGTAATACCATACAAACACTTATATATAGGAAGTACCAGCGGCGTATCCACCATGCTTGTATCATATTACACACGCCTCGTTACTTAATCACTTACTCAAACCTAACTAACAAGATGAAATGTTTAACAAGTTTAGAAATGTTCATGTATAGTCAAATACGGTTCACACGGTTCACAGATACAAACGGTTCACAGATACAAACGGTTCACAGATACAAACGGTTCACAGATATCAACGGTTCACATAGTCAAATGATTACAACGGTTCACATAGTCAAATGATTACAACGGTTCAAAATGTAGTATAATGTGTTCATATACTGGATGAGCATATGCAACAGAAAGGCAATGTAAAACAATGTACTAAGTATGCACACAATGGACATACATAGTATGAAATGTAATGTAGAACGATGTACTAAGTAATGCACACAATGGGCACACCTAGCATGAAATGTAATGTAAAACGATGTACTAAGTAATGCACACAATGGGCACACCTAGCATAAGATGTAATAAAATCATGTACTATAATGTACTAACGAATATAGCAGGTATATGATGTGAAAACAGGAAAGCATGAAAGTAACAGGTAGGCACATGTGTTCCACCCCAAAACAGTTTGGAAAACAGTAAAAGAGGGGTCTATGTACTCACTTGAGATTGCTTAGTAGTCCTTGAGTAACAACCAAACAATGCTAGAGATCGCGGATATCAAACGGCACCTAATATAGGTAACTATGTTAATAACCGGACCTAAATCGGATGATTGGATAGAATGAGGGTTCGTAAACCAAACGAGTATAGAGACTCGTGTCATATGGTTTAACAAAGCCTACATACTAAAAGAAACCTTAATCTAAGTGCTTTCGACCCATTACGACCCGTTTAGGTAGCTTATGCTACTTTAACGCGTCGTTCGCGTGAAACGCGTTCGGACCGCCTAACTAGTCCTATGACAAGTGTTATATGCCTAAACATGTTACATAATCAGATATGTGACAAAAGTTTAGGTTACATATGCTAAATTACCAATTATACATAAAAAGGGTATTCTGGTAATTTACCTAAGGCATATAAACTACCTATCATACAACTACTTAAACGATGTGACCATAGGGTATAACCTCGGAAGGTTATTCCCTACCTACTATGGTCACTTAATGTATTTGGTCGGATCCTAATGATCGACCAAACTGGGTCGGGTTCGAAGGTATAAGCGATTTATTAGATCGCTTACCCTACGACCCTAGACAATGTGGTAATCAGTAGGCATAGTCCCAAGGGACTATAACCAACGTGATTACACTCACGTTGCGAAGTTCAAACGAACTTCGCATTGACCATAACTGGTCAACGCTGAAAGTCAAACAAAGTTTGACTTTCGGACTCGAAAAGCAATAAAATAAGGAAAAGAATGAAAGAATACTTACGAAGGGTCCCCGAATGCTAATCTAGATCTTAATAACTCAGGTATGAAACAATGGTTCCAACTTAGAGTCACTTAGATCAGATTCTAGTGGTTTTGGAGTAATGGGGGGTGGGGTATTTATAGTTTTCGGGTAACCGTTAAGATCGTTTGTCGAATATCGTGCCTTAATCGTATCCGTACAAGTGTCGGAAAGTTGTGGTGCCTAAAAACAATCCTTATCAGCTGAATATGCAAGTGGTGAGTGTGTGGTTGTGTTTAAAACAGCTGGAAGTTGCTGACTGTTCGATCTAATCTGATCAGAGAGTCGGACGCGGCCCGCGTCAGGATCAGATAAGTCTCAGGCGGGCCGCCTGGGATGTCTGATCAGCAAACATGTTTCAGTTTTGACAGTTTCAGTCCTTGTACGTGTTTAAGCCCATTTCCGGCACTTCTAAGGCCCGTAAAGCCAACTTTAAGGCCCTAAAATGATGCCTAAACATTGTGGACATGAAACATGCTCAAAAATATGTCGGGTGTTGGTTTGTTTGGTCGTACGAACGCGATGTTCGCTTAATTACGACGGAATGCGCATAAGCGCGTAAATCGATCCAAATGACGAAACGAATGGATTTTTCTTATGCCAAACACTAAAATAAAATATTTTAGTGCTTACATAAATTTTTGGATGTCCGGATGTATTCAGAACGTAAGTTATGCGCGAAAATGCAAACTTGTGCACTTTTTGACGCTTTTAGTCCCTGAATGACCCAAAAGTTTATTTTAGCACACCGAACCCCTCAAAGCCTATTTCTAAGCTATATAAAGGATATTTAAGGTGTGTTTAACTTATGGTCATGCTCCGGAATGTCTGTTACAGTTCAAATTGGCATACTTTCGTAGTTTGTCAACTTTAGTCCCTGTAAGCGATTTAACTTGTTTTTGCAATACCAAAGCCTTCAAAACTTATTTCTAAGTTATTTAAAGGTTATTTAAGGTATGTTAAATATATGTCACTATTCCGGAGCGTTCGTTGCATTAAACTGGTTATATTTACGCATCAGTGCGCGTATAACCTTCCAGAAAGCGATATAGAGTTTGAAATCGAACAAGAATTGATATGTGTAAACGATACACATATTTTTACAAATCCCAAGTATGAAATACAATATTTCATTGGTTGGGCATTTGTTTGATGGTCTCAGTGACACAGGTGTCACAGTCTCCCCTACTTTAGGAAATTTCGTCCCGAAATTAATTCGTAGGAGTCTATTTGTGACTTTGTGTCAGATAACCACCAGAGATATGTAAAGCATAATCCTGTCATTTCCTTAACGGACATTCTTCAGAACGAAAATGAACAAACGGAGTCATTTTCCTCAACGAGTATTCTTCAGAAGCGGAAATGAAGGAATAAACAAACGAGGATTCATTTCCTTAACGGACAATCTTCAGAAACGAAAATGAACAAACGGAGTCATTTTCAACAGATGCTTCCTCAGAAACGGAAATGAAAATGATAGACAAACGGATATTCATTTCCTCAACGGACAAATCTTCAGAAACGAAAATGATCAAACAGACTCATTTTCAACAGTTGCTTCCTCAGAAACGGAAAAGAAAATGATAGACAAACGGATATTCATTTCCTCAACGGACAAATCTTCAGAAACGAAAATGAACAAACAGAGTCATTTTCAACGGTTGCTTCCTCAGAAACGGAAATGAAAATGATAGATAAACGGATATTCATTTCCTCAACGGATAATCTTCAGAAACGAAAATGAACTAACAGAGTCATTTTCAACGGTTGTTTCCTCAGGTTCGGAAATGAAAATGATAGACAAACGGATATTCATTTCCTCAACGGAATATCTTCAGAAACGAAAATGAACTAACGGAGTCATTTTCAACGGTTGTTTCCTCAGGTTCGGAAATGAAGGATTAAACAACGGATATTCATTTCCTCAACGGATAATCTTCAGAAACGAAAATGAACTAACGGAGTCATTTTCAACGGTTGTTTCCTCAGGTTCGGAAATGAAGGATTAAACAACGGATATTCATTTCCTCAACGGATAATCTTCAGAAACGAAAATGAACTAACGGAGTCATTTTCAACGGTTGTTTCCTCAGGTTCGGAAATGAAGGATTAAATAATCGTATATTCATTTCCCTCGACGGATACTCTTCAGAACGAAAATGCACAAACGGAGTCATTTTCCTCAACGGGTATTCTTCAGAATTGGAAATGAAGGATAAACGGATATTCATTTCCTCAACGGATATTCTTCAGAAGTGAAAAATGAATAGCTAGTTCATTTTTCCTCAACGGATACTTCATCAGAATTGGAAATGAATAGGGTTAACTTCTAGGTACATGACAAAGCTCGCTGTGGTTTCTGTGCACTAAATTCCATAATTATGTATGCATCCATAATTACGTAATTCCTTGCACAGTCCGCACAGTTTGTCTTGTAATGTTCATAAGCACATAATCACATAGTTGTTTAATTGTTATTATCTTGTTATTGATTGCTATTAACTTGGCACCTCGTACTTCGTTTCTCTTGGAAGAAACGGGTACTTAGGATTTTCGTGAAAAACGCAAGAGATCATACAATGGAAGAAATTTGGGAGTAGTCTGTTCTTCAAGGAATGCGGTTCCTTGATTGTCGGTATTGTAGGGGATATGTTGTTTATACATACAATCACATAAATACATTGCAATGTAAATAAAAGATTTATTTATAAACAACGATAACAACTGTTTCTTGGATCTTGACAACAAAAGAAAATAATACATAAGACGTGATTATTTCTAAACGATGTTGTCTTCTGGTTGATCATATGCTCATCCCTGTGCTGGATTTGCATTAGCAAGCCTTGGTCAATTCCTACGAAAATGACCCATCTCGCCACAGTTGTAGCAAGATCCCTGTGGAAAACGAGCTTGAGCAGGATTGTTGCCAGCTTGATTTGGTGCAGCTGCGGTTGGGCAAACCCTTGCTGTATGACCTATAAGTCCGCAAACTTGGCATGTGCGGCACTTCACCCCAGCATGATGATGTAGGCCACATTGGTTGCACAAGGGTGCAGTTCCGTTGTAGGGTTTCCTGGCAGGGGGTTGAGCTGGTTGGTTGAGGACGGCTTGATCATTGTGAGCGACCACAGCGTAGTTCTGAGAAGCCTTTCGCTTCTTTGACCTCTTAGGGGATCCAGTCTGTTCATCCATGATCTTTGATTCCTCGATTGGTTTCGATTCTTCGACCGGCTTCTTGTCACCTTTTCGGAAAAGTTTACCTTTCCTGATCTTTGATTCAGTCAAGGTTGCAGATAGCTCAATGGCCTGTCTAACTGTAGTAGGGTTGCTACCAGTCAAAATGTCTTGTATTGAATCAGGGAGGCCATCAATGTACTTTTTGATTGCCTTATCCAAAGGCGTGACCATGTTTGGGCATAACAGACTTAACTCCTCATAACGGTCCGTGTAGGCTCGATGCTCACCGCTGTCTTGCTCAAGATTGTCGAATTCCCTTTCCAAAGCCCTGATCTCGTGTCGAGGACAGAATTCCTTCATCATAAGGGCCCTAAGTTCAGCCCATGTCTGTGCTAGAGCAACCTCTGCACCACGATCTCTCATAACCCCGTTCCACCACGTAAGGGCTCTCTTCTGGAACACACTCGAAGCAAACTCGACCTTGCGATTGTCAGGACACTGCACGTGGCGGAAAGTATTCTCAATGCTCTCGAACCATTGAAGAAGCCCAGTCGCTCCCTCAGAACCACTAAACTTGAGTGGTTTCGCCGAGTTAAAACTCTTGAAATTGCATGGACCATTGTTGTTGTTGGCTTGATTCCATAGAGCAAAGAGGTTTGGGAATTGAGCAGCCATTTGCTGTGCAATAATTTCTGCCAGTTCGGCAGTCGCTATCTGGTTTTCGCGTCGAGGAGGCATTCTAAAAGAGGAAACATGAAATGAAACGAGTGAGAGAATTAGACGAAAAGAATGAGATGAAACAAATCTGATGAAAGCAAGGGTAGTGGTCATTTGTTTGTTACCACAAGGTAAACAAACGACACACAGTGACTAATCAAAGTAAATGGGTCAAAAATAATGTATCGCGAAGACATGCTCGCCTATAAGTGAACACTCATCCCAAGAATTCCCAGGTAAGCACAACTGGTCTCGCGTCTGATGAGATATATACGAAGTGCTTGCCTAGACAGAAAACCCAGAATACAGGCATTCACCCTTCCAGTTTGCACGTGTTCACATTATTTAAAACCCAAAACCTTGACGAGATTTTGAAAATTCAAAGGGGTTCAAAACCATATAACAGAGGGTTCAAAACCTTGTAATCAATCATCCTAGAACAGATGATTAGTTTTCAAAGCGGTTTCGAAAATTATGTTCTTGTTGTGGTCGTCACCTAAGGATAGGTGACGGTATTGTTTTATGACTAAACGCAAGTAAACTCGCGTTAGGGTCCTAAGAAGGTTATAGACTAGGTCAAAGCATTACTAATAACCTAATTCCCTATAACCATTAGCTCTGATACCATCTTTTCTGTCACACCCCGACCAGGTAGAACATACAAAACGTGGCGGAAACATCGGGGAGTGTTGTAACAGAATTAATGTTTCACAACCATGGAAAATTAAGTTTCGTTTTATTAATCAAGCATGAGAGTTTACATTGTTTAAACAAGAAACAAAGGGTACATAACATAAAGTAGCTAGTTCTTGTCTCGTTTTAAGTCACTAAGGCACAGGTCCGCCTAAGTATGTCTTGATAAGTCCTATACATCATCACCTGAAAACACATGTGAAAATAGGTACGTCAGCATAAAAATGCCTGTGAGATACATAGGTTTTGTGAAAATAGGATTCATGACTTATGTTTAAGAAAATGTTTAGTCATGAACCTTGTAATTTGCTTTGTCTTGTAAATCGTTTGAAAATCAATAAGTCTAGATGATATGTATAGATAAAAGAATAATGTATGGTTAAATGAATAACCATGTAACTGAGTTTGTATAAGATAAGTTGTTTGTAAAACAATGTCTTGTGAAAAGTATGTTATTTGTATAAAATGTTATATGTCTCAAACTGAAATGATTCAAATAACGCTACGATATGTAATACCATACAAACACTTATATATAGGAAGTACCAGCGGCGTATCCACCATGCTTGTATCATATTACACACGCCTCGTTACTTAATCACTTACTCAAACCTAACTATCAAGATGAAATGTTTAACAAGTGTAGAAATGTTCATGTATAGTCAAATACGGTTCACACGGTTCACAGATACAAACGGTTCACAGATACAAACGGTTCACAGATATCAACGGTTCACATAGTCAAATGATTACAACGGTTCACATAGTCAAATGATTACAACGGTTCAAAATGTAGTATAATGTGTTCATATACTGGATGAGCATATGCAACAGAAAGGCAATGTAAAACAATGTACTAAGTATGCACACAATGGACATACATAGTATGAAATGTAATGTAGAACGATGTACTAAGTAATGCACACAATGGGCACACCTAGCATGAAATGTAATGTAAAACGATGTACTAAGTAATGCACACAATGGGCACACCTAGCATAAGATGTAATAAAATCATGTACTATAATGTACAAACGAATATAGCAGGTATATGATGTGAAAACAGGAAAGCATGAAAGTAACAGGTAGGCACATGTGTTCCACCCCAAAACAGTTTGGAAAACAGTAAAAGAGGGGTCTATGTACTCACTTGAGATTGCTTAGTAGTCCTTGAGTAACAACCAAACAATGCTAGAGATCGCGGATATCAAACGGCACCTAATATAGGTAACTATGTTAATAACCGGACCTAAATCGGATGATTGGATAGAATGAGGGTTCGTAAACCAAACGAGTATAGAGACTCGTGTCATATGGTTTAACAAAGCCTACATACTAAAAGAAACCTTAATCTAAGTGCTTTCGACCCATTACGACCCGTTTAGGTAGCTTATGCTACTTTAACGCGTTGTTCGCGTGAAACGCGTTCGGACCGCCTAACTAGTCCTATGACAAGTGTTATATGCCTAAACATGTTACATAATCAGATATGTGACAAAAGTTTAGGTTACATATGCTAAATTACCAATTATACATGAAAAGGGTATTCTGGTAATTTACCTAAGGCATATAAACTACCTATCATACAACTACTTAAACGATGTGACCATAGGGTATAACCTCGGAAGGTTATTCCCTACCTACTATGGTCACTTAATGTATTTGGTCGGATCCTAATGATCGACCAAACTGGGTCGGGTTCGAAGGTATAAGCGATTTATTAGATCGCTTACCCTACGACCCTAGACAACGTGGTAATCAGTAGGCATAGTCCCAAGGGACTATAGCCAACGTGATTACACTCACGTTGTGAAGTTCAAACGAACTTCGCATTGACCATAACTGGTCAACGCTGAAAGTCAAACAAAGTTTGACTTTCGGACTCGAAAAGC
Source organism: Helianthus tuberosus (assembly GCA_030545235.1). Taxonomy (NCBI): domain Eukaryota; kingdom Viridiplantae; phylum Streptophyta; class Magnoliopsida; order Asterales; family Asteraceae; genus Helianthus; species Helianthus tuberosus. The sequence goes on along the minus strand of JARYGA010027604.1, from coordinate 738,106 downwards.
AATAAAATAAGGAAAAGAATGAAAGAATACTTACGAAGGGTCCCCGAATGCTAATCTAGATCTTAATAACTCAGGTATGAAACAATGGTTCCAACTTAGAGTCACTTAGATCAGATTCTAGTGGTTTTGGAGTAATGGGGGGTGGGGTATTTATAGTTTTCGGGTAACCGTTAAGATCGTTTGTCGAATATCGTGCCTTAATCGTATCCGTACAAGTGTCGGAAAGTTGTGGTGCCTAAAAACAATCCTTATCAGCTGAATATGCAAGTGGTGAGTGTGTGGTTGTGTTTAAAACAGCTGGAAGTTGCTGACTGTTCGATCTAATCTGATCAGAGAGTCGGACGCGGCCCGCGTTAGGATCAGATAAGTCTCAGGCGGGCCGCCTGGGATGTCTGATCAGCAAACATGTTTCAGTTTTGACAGTTTCAGTCCCTGTACGTGTTTAAGCCCATTTCCGGCACTTCTAAGGCCCGTAAAGCCAACTTTAAGGCCCTAAAATGATGCCTAAACATTGTGGACATGAAACATGCTCAAAAATATGTCGGGTGTTGGTTCGTTTGGTCGTACGAACGCGATGTTCGCTTAATTACGACGGAATGCGCATAAGCGCGTAAAACGATTCAAATGACGAAACGAATGGATTTTTCTTATGCCAAACACTAAAATAAAATATTTTAGTGCTTACATAAATTTTTGGATGTCCGGATGTATTCAGAACGTAAGTTATGCGCGAAAATGCAAACTTGTGCACTTTTTGACGCTTTTAGTCCCTGAATGACCCAAAAGTTTATTTTAGCACACCGAACCCCTCAAAGCCTATTTCTAAGCTATATAAAGGATATTTAAGGTGTGTTTAACTTATGGTCATGCTCCGGAATGTCTGTTACAGTTCAAATTGGCATACTTTCGCAGTTTGTCAACTTTAGTCCCTGTAAGCGATTTAACTTGTTTTTGCAATACCAAAGCCTTCAAAACTTATTTCTAAGTTATTTAAAGGTTATTTAAGGTATGTTAAATATATGTCACTATTCCGGAGCGTTCGTTGCATTAAACTGGTTATATTTACGCATCAGTGCGCGTATAACCTTCCAGAAAGCGATATAGAGTTTGAAATCGAACAAGAATTGATATGTGTAAACGATACACATATTTTTACAAATCCCAAGTATGAAATACAATATTTCATTGGTTGGGCATTTGTTTGATGGTCTCAGTGACATAGGTGTCACAATTTGAACAATAGAAGCACTTAAAGTTTCTGGAGGTCTTAACTGGTTCTTAAACAACCTAGCATTCCGCTCCTGCCAAATCATGTAACACGAAGCCGCAACTAAAATTCTAGCCACCAGATTTGACGCAGACTTCGACCGGGCACGAACTAGAAGCCACTCCACAATATCCCCCCAAATCGGCTGAACCAAATCCATACCAACCTTTTTTCTAACCATGTGCCAGACTTGAGACGAAAATTTGCACTCAAAAAATAAGTGATTATGTGAGTCAAAATTCTCATAACAAAGCAAGCAGCACATCATGTTCATATTTTTCCTTCGAGACAGATCCCATCCCAATATTTTATCCTGAGTAAGTAACTTACCCCTCATAATTAACCACATTAGGAAGGCATGCTTCAGAATACATTGGGAAAACCACACAATAGAACACCACTGAATTTCAGGTTCTGTATAACGAATCGAATTCCAAACACCTGAAGCCGAAAACTCGCTAATATGATTACCATCACGCCAAACCATCCTGTCTCTTTTATTCGGGTCAAAATTCACATTATCAAGCTGAATAAGAACCGGATACAGATCCCTCCAAGCTGTAGGCCACCTCCAAACTCCATTATTTCTAATATCAGCAACAGTATCCTCCAAAGTAAAACCCGCATTCGAGATCACTCTAGGTGACAGAACATCACCCAGCGGCCCTAAGGAGCACCATAAATCATACCATGCTGAAGTTGTGGTACCGTTACCAACCTCGGTCCAAACATGATTTCGCATTAACGGTCTCAGTTGTAATAATTTCCGCCAAGACCAGCAACAATTGCTAGGCACAGTGCATCTCCAGAAACTTTTACCTTTAAGCCTGTACGAATGAACCCAATCTACCCACAAAGACTTGCGTTTAGTAATAATACTCCACATGTGAGAAGTCATAAGAGCTTTGTTAATATCACCAATACGTCTAATGCCTAACCCACCTTCATATTTCGGAATACAAATAGCCTTCCAAGAAACTTTCGCTTTCCCTTTATGAAAATTGCAATCTTGAGACCAAAGAAAATTTCGCATTCTCGCTTCCAAGTCATTAACCACTCGAGTCGGCAATATGAAAACAGAAGACCAATAAATATGCATAGAGGACAAAACTGATATTATAAGTTGTAACCTGCCAGCAAAAGAAAGCATCCTGTTCCTCCAATGCATAATACGCTTCTCAAGCTTTTCCACAAGAACATTACAATCTTTATACAAAAGCCTAGAAGAAATGAGAGGCACCCCCAAGTACCTGACTGGAAGCGTACCCTCCACAAAAGGCATAATTCTCAAAATAGCACTTTTAATGTAGCTAGGCACATTGCAAAAGAAAACCGTACTCTTTTGAACACTAGGAACCAACCCTGACATTTTGGTAAAAGAATCCAACGACCTCATAATAAACTTTGCCGAGGCAATCTCACCTCTAGCAAACAGAAACAAATCATCTGCAAAACATAGATTTATAATTTGCTGCCTTTCACACCGATTATGAAACTTAAACGAGGAATCAATTCTTATCGAGTGGTGCAGAATGGCTGTCAAAATTTCCATAACAAGAGTGAAAAGATATGGGGATAATGGATCCCCTTGCCTTAGCCCACGATTTCCCTTGAAATAACCATGAACATTACCATTAACACAAACAGAATATGAAGTAGTTGAAACACATACCATGATCCAATTCACCATCTTGATATTGAAACCAAACCCAATAAGAATACTCCTTAGAAAATTCCAGTCAACCGTATCATAGGCTTTTTGAATATCAACTTTAAAAGCGCACCGTGGCGGGCCAGCATTCCTATGATAATTATGCATAAGCTCTTGAGTCAACAGAATATTATCCGAGATTTTCCTTCCTGGGACAAATGCAGATCGGTTTATACTAACTATCTCGTTTAGAGCCCCCTTTACTCTATCCGCAATAATTTTGCTAATGCACTTGTATAAGACATTGCAACAAGCAATAGGTCGATAATCAGTAATAACCGAAGGTGTAGGAACTTTCGGCACAAGCACAATAAGAGTATGGTTTAACTCGCGTAACAAATTCCCTGTATCAAAGAAATCAATAATAGCTTTAGAGACATCCACCCCAACAATATTCCATGCACTCTTGAAAAACGCAGCAGTGTAACCGTCCGGACCCGGGGCCTTATCAATACCAATAGAAAACATAGCCGCTTTCACTTCCTCCACAGAAACCTGACGAATCATATGGAGAGCCGTAGCCGAATTCAAAGTATTAGAAAATAAATCTGGCGATGGAAGCATAGAAACGTCCCCTGTACACCCCAAGAAATTCTCATAATGACTAACAAAAGCATCATGAACCATATCACCTTCAAACACATTTCCACTCAAATCCCAAATAATATCAATCCTGCTACGATGATTCCTATTTTTCAGAGCAGAATGGAAAAATGCAGTGTTCATGTCTCCAGCACACAACCAATCTACTTTAGATTTCTGCTTCAGAAAGCGTTCCTCATCAAGTAACGCTTCTTGATAACAGTTTGTAACTGTAGATTCTTCAACTCTAAGGGCAGCATTCAAAGGATCCTTATCTATAGACTGCTGAATGCTCTCAAGCCTTGTACGAAGCTCATTGGTTTTATTGTGAAGATTACCTTGTTTAAACAGAAGAGCGCGAAGAGGCCGTTTAAGCAGCCGAAGCCTTTTAACAACCGAAAACTGATGCACACCATTAACTCTAGTATCCCAAGTTCTATTGACAATATCTAAAAATTCCGGTTTATGAACCAAAAAATTCGCAAATTTAAATGGTCTCGGTTTCAACTTGCCAGCTTCAGGAATTTTTAGGACACAAGGAGAGTGATCCGAAAGACGATATGGCTGAAAAACTGCTACCGCACGCGGAAAGTTAGAAACAAATTGAGTATTTCCCAAAACACGATCAATTTTCTTTAGTAATCCGACGCCCTTCTTTGGTTTTTGATTCCACGTAAAATGGATTCCCGAACTATTAATGTCAAACATCTCAATATCATCCACACACGACTGAAAATCCCTCATGCCAATAGAAAACGAAGACGTTCCCAAAGATTTATCTTCCAGATTTAGAGCCGAGTTAAAATCACCCATAACGAACCAAGGATTATCACCAACTAAAACTTTGTACATTGAAAGACTTTGCCATAGATTTCTACGAGAGACATAATAGTTTGCGGCATACACAAAAGAACAAAAAACCCTCCGCTTATCCAATTTAAAAATAAGCTGTAAATGCATAACCTGATCAGATTGATCTAGCACCATGACATCAAATATAGCTGGATTCCATCCGATAATGATTCTAGTACCTTTAACACACTTTGCACCATTTGACGTCCACTCCCAAGACCGAAAAACAGAATTACAAACTTTATCAAGCTTACCAATATCAACATGCGATTCCAAAATAGCACACAAACTAAGATTATACTCCTTCACCACCTGCCGAACCTCTGATTGTTTAAGAGAGCGGTTCAACCCTCTAATATTCCACGATGCAATACTAACCATCTTTAACCGCTGTAGAAGGAGTGCTTGCCCCTTTAGAATCCTTCGGCTTGTGAGAACCTCCCACCATAAACTCATTTGTTTCGTTATAAACTTCCGTTACCTCCTCATCCTCGGAGTCTTCAAACCCATCCCCATTCGGGCCTTTACTACTCTGTCCACCTTCCATATCACCAGAACTTAAAACATTAAAAGGATTCGCTGACTGAAAGTTACCAGCCGATTTGATGTTTAAAACCTGTTTCTGTTTATTAGTAATCGGTCTATACTCAAACTTTTGTTTAGGTTTCGGAATTTGTATACCCGGTTTCCTAGCAACCTTCTTGCTTTGCACTTCCATATACCCGTCTTCATCAACTCTAGGAATCGTTTTCATTGGAGCTTTACCTTGATTACCTTGATATTTACCAGCTTTCTGAGGAGCATTTTTCCTTGGATTTTTAGGGCATGCATCATTAGAATGGCCAAAAACGCAACAAGTCGAGCACCTTAGAGGATCCCATTCATATTCAACATACATTATTTCCTTGATAAAACCCTCACCATTCGGATTTGGGATAGCCATTGTGATCTTCTCTTTAAGATCTTTATCCGCTGACACTTCAATAAGAGCACGGGCATAACTACTTCTACCCCAATTATCCACACACATATCCGTAGTGTATGAATCAAGCATTTTTGGATCACCGATGGCCGTCGCAATCATACTTAGACCGTCCTCCGTGTAAGCAGCAATGGGTACTTCATGCACTTTTACCCAAAGTTGAACTTTATTAACCTCCTTCTTCTCTAGCTTGGTAGTAGGTGTCCATTCCTGAAGAAAGAATGGTTGTGAACGAATAATCCACGGACCAGCAGCTAGAACATCCAACATACCTTTATGATCTTCGAATTTAAAAAAGAAAAACCCATTTGCATTCATCATCGACTTCTGTAACCCAAACTTTTTCCAGTTATTTTTCACAAAATAATCAACCACAGGATATGCAATACGATCTCCCAAAAAGTACCCATACAAAGTATTCGCTAACCTATCCTGAACTACCCGAACCGATTAAACCGGGAGCACAATATCACAATCTTCATGTTGCATTGAGCTTTCAAGGGACCTGAAGTTTACTTTCTTGACTTTCTGATTTTTCACCGAGTCCGCATAAGACATGGGTTTTATCACCTGTTCACCCCCATCAAGTACACTCGGTCCACCTTGATTCAGATCAGAATTCAGATTACCAGTTATAACCGGCTGATTACCAGTTATAACCGGCTCTGTTATTGTACTCTCCTGCATATTCCCACCATCATGTATAGTTTTATTCAGATTCTCCATGTCCGGTGAAGATTCCTTGGCAGCATCAGCCACAGGAACCGGAACAGAGACCTTTTCAAGTTCATCAATTACATTGATTGGTCTTGGTTCAGCATTCGACTTGAAGATTCCCCTACGCGCGGGTTTCAGATTGCCATCATTCAAACCATGACTACCGCTGCCCTTAGAGAATAATGGAGGCTTTCCACGATCATGTTGAAAGTCAGATTTTTACGACCATCCATTCTGAATAAATCTCCTCTCTCAAAACTACGAAAAGCAGAAAACCATGCACCACAAGAAAACCAGAAAACCGAAAACACAAAAGTAAAACAGAAAAAAAACCCTAATCTAGCAAACCCTAATCCATAGTTCTTACAAACTTGAATAGCGAAATTGGTAAATCTATATATCGACTAACCAGCAACTCTATGCAGAATGATCAGACATATGAACAGGGCGGCGACTAAGAATCAAAAGAAAACCCTACTTCCAAACGGACACAAATGCTAACTAGTTCGTTACACAGATTTAGCAAGCCAAATCAATGATCACAGACTGTTATACATTTGATTACGAAAAGAAGGAAGGATCAACAAGAGGAAAAAATCGCCATGCTAGGAGAGAGAGCATTAGGGTGAGGACTTGATGCATAGGGTTGATCAAGATACACTTAGGCAGACTTGGGCCTTAGTGACAATAAAAGATGCAAGACTAGTTAATTATGTTATGTTTCTTTGTTTTCAAGACATTGTAACCTCTTTTAATTCAATAAAACAAAACTTCAATTACCATGTGTTATGAAACAATGATTCTGTTACTCCACTCCCCGACTTTTCCGCCGCGATTTGTTGTTTTACGCAGTCGGGGTGTGACAGGTGAGTTCATTCAATTCTTGTAAAAGACACAGTATTGTAATTTACAGCATTAAGAGTTTTTACGTTTGTTTATATCTTTCAATTACCAACAATACTTGCTACTCGCCCATTTCGGTGACTGTGGTCATATTAGTATTGGCTAACCCTTTGTCCATTAGTAAGGCTTATAAAGTAATGTATACAATACCCCACATACCGGCTGTAATTTCATAATACAAAAACTTAATCATTGTAAATACAACTAGAAAACATTTAGGGTTTTGCAAATCATTTGAGTAAAAGAGAATGACTCACATTGTAGATTTAGTGTTTCAGTAATAATTAGCCTTTTTGTCTAAGTCTCGATTTCCTAATTAAGCACACAATGCAACACATATTAGTGTATTAACCCAATTCAACTTTAACGATAATCACGATATCCAAACCACAACGTGAGGACAAAGTATATCCGTATACAGGCAGCACTTAAACATCCGTTGATTGGGTTTTAGATCGATCGAACAAGGTATCGTACCAGTGATTCGAGTTAGAACGCTGATTACGGGCAAAGGTTTAGAACTTCGGGTATAATAGTAGTATAACGAGAGAGAAAGAAACGAATTTGAGAAACTGTGAAAGCAAAATGCACGTCCAATTTATAGCTGAACTTCAGTCTTGTCGCATTGCACGACCGGATTCAAGATAAGCCTTCGCGTAGCGTGAAAGATCTAGGCTAGGGAATAGGTGTCATGAGTCACCACGTAGGCATGCCACGTGGTGCCATGTGTCAACTGGTGGTCAAATAGCTGTCGCGTCACGTGACTGCATAAGGTTTCCACCGTCGCGTAGCGCGACGTGGACTAAATCAGAATTCCTTTGTTTTTCGTGTTGGTTTCCATCGTTGTCACACCCCCAAAATACCACTCGCGGAAACACCGCAGGGCGTGTGACGTACCAGGATCTTAGCCACCAATCACATTGAACTTATAAAGATAAAATAGAACTTTCATTTATTTAAAATAAGTGTTACAATACAAGAGTTATTATCCAGCGGAAGCATATTACAATTTGTTATGAGTTCCATAAAGTAGGTGTATAAAATCCATCAGACTTGTCTTGTGATTCCTTGTAACTTGGCCCATGACCACTCCAACATCCCAGACAGCAAGTTCCAACAACATGCACCAAAAAGCCTGCAAGGCATGTAACAACGAGTCAACAACAAAGTTGAGCGAGTTCACAGTTGGTGTTCATTTTAGAGTTGTTCCAAAAACCATAAGTTCATTCGTAAACCATGAGTTAACCAATTCCTTGTTTCCCAAACCATAACCAGTGGGGGCTTCCCGATGTGAACCACTAGACCCGTTTCCATATCGACCACTGACTGAAGTAAGTTGGTGCCCTAACGTCAATGTCTATCATCATTGACTAGTGCCCAGATCCATTAGTTCACGCCCGTCCGCTGCGGCACGGTGTGAGGCTTGTCAAACCTAAATAGCGCTATCTAACTAATCACCCGTTCGCCATTGGCCCGACGATTAAGTCGATATAAATGTGAGGGACTTCATGATAGAGTTTTTGTTCTAGCATCAGCGTTGTCACCCTTCAATAAAGAGGATGTGGTACGTGTCCCCAAACCAGGAGATCACGCAGGTTCCGTGTTGTCACCCTTCAATTAAGAGGATGTAGTACGTGTTCCAAACCAGGAGATCACGCAGTTTCGGATTAAATCCTTTTCCCATTCCCGACCACCGGGAATCCCATGCCTTATAGATAGTGTGAACTCACCTGGTTTGCTCGGTAAGATTGATTACTTGTTTAACAGTTGATCACAAACGTCCTAACATGGTTACCGACAACAATCAGTCTCAGGTGCACATAAATCATGTATTCTTTACACATACTACACTTGCAGTGTACACAGATTTCACATATCGTTATGCAAGTCACCAAAGTAATTCATGCAACCTAGCAGTTTATCATCATCATATAATCACGTATCGCATGTTCGGGTCACATACTAGGTTACGTTCTAAGTTTATGTGTAATAATTACTCAACAGCCCATTATCATACTCCCACATTCATCAAAGCCCAGCATTTACATATACGGCCCATAGAGGTACACAGGTCCAGTCCATTCTCCTGAGGCCGAGGGTGCGGCCCAGTTAATCCGATTATGTGTGGCCCAAATTAATAAACTAATTTATGTGTGTGACTTATTCAAAAATCATGACTTCAGTTTTGAAAACGTGTCAATCAGTTACATATGCAATCACCCCATCCAACCACAATCTCATTTAGATCAAATAACAATCATATAAAATAATGCCTAGATCCTCGAAATTATGCCTATTCACGTATCCCACCATTTAATAATTGACATTGGTATAAACAATTTAGATATGTGACATTGGTATACTCATTCTATTTCTTCAAAAGCAGGGGCAAGCACCTCTTCTACCAAATTCTCTAATGGATAGACTGTTTTATGTTCGTTTGAAGGGGTTGCTGCTTTGTGGCAACTTTATCTTTGATGATTGTGGTTGAGATTTTGGTTTGTCGTTTTGCATTGGTTTGTCTACTAGAAATCCTTTCATGATGTATAGTAGGCTAGGTTATGGGGTGTCATAGGTCTTTTGTTTTTTGTTTGATATACATGTATGGGGCATGTCCTGTATATGAACTAGTGTGGAACACATCCTCACTACTTGTTCTTAATTGCGGTTGCATTTTAATAGAATCACCGGGGTAACCCTTTACCCAAAAAAAAAAAAAAAAAAAAAAAACCCTATCGCAACTGGACCACTACTGCCATCAAATTGAGAAGAGAATAATGGGTTTTGACTTGTGCCACTTCTTGGGAAAATAACCAACGAAAATCTATACCCTAATACTCATGCACATGCTAATGACCCCCATCAGATTAAACCCACACACACTAACCCGGCCGTAATACCTATGCATATGACTAAAACCCTACTGATTAAACCCACATGCATGCATCACATCGAATACCCAAAATGCAACAATTAGTCATAATTATCATGTTACGTACATCATCCTCAAATCAATAGAGTTGTTTCTCATAGAACTTGTGGCACCAATGATTCACATAAAACAGTTACAAACTAGCATGCAAATCACGAAACACAATCATCACATAACACAATACTATTCAATAATCTTAACTAACGTGTTAACATACTAACCCGAATTGAGGAGGTACAACTAAAGACTTCGATGGAGAGGGGGTGGGGGCTCCTGTTTCCGTGCGTGATTTTGAGAGAGATAGGGTTTTGTTTTGAGTTATGTGATAAAAAACCATATGATACGTACATTAGGAGATATAGGTTTTTGGGGAAATAGTTCTTTTGACCGAATGGGCTTAAGCCCATAGTTTTGGGCTGCCACAATCTATGGCAAAGTTGCCATTTAAATAGGTAAAGGTGGTGGGTTGGGCTTCAAATGCCGCGGACCGAGATGATTAGGGATATGGGTGTGGACCAGGTATGTGTGTATAATCCATTACACGTGTTGGTTTTTCGGCCCCAATATAACAAGTAAGCCCATAACATAGTTAATCTCCTAACTTACTTTAAACATACACAAAAACGTTTAGTGATTCCTAGCACAAATGCAAAACATACACACGTTAGTGATTCCTAGCATAAATGCAAAACATACACGTAACCATTCAGTGATGCATGAAACGAACAGATAAACGTAGAGACACACGCCAAAGGTTGCAGAATATTTAAGTAGTGCTAACCTTAATTATTCGGGTTGTCACATCATCCCCAACTTGAAAGAAATTTCGTCCCGAAATTTGACAAGTAAGCACAGAGGAGTGAAGTGAGAAATCAAGATTGTTGCGAATTTTCCCCGGGTGCCACATCATCCCCAACTTGAAGAGGAATTTCGTCCCGAAATTCACCGATAGTACCCGAATTAGATTGATCGACAGGAAAAAGTTGAGGATACTTGAGCTTCATCTATTCCTCACGCTCCCACGTGAACTCCGGTCCACGTCTTGAGTTCCAACGAACTCTCACAATCATGATACGACTATGTTGACGAACCTTGACTTCCTGGTCCATGTGTTCGATAAATTCCACCGTAAAGGTATCGCACGTGTTTCATCAGACAACCACTGCCTTAGATCCGAAACATAAATGACATCGCGTACGTTACCCGATTCATCGGGTAACTCAAGTTTGTAGGTTACGCTACTGATTCTTCCCAGACTGTTGAATGGTTCATCGTGACGTCAGTTAATCTCGCCATGCTTCCCAAGCATTCCATACCCTCCCAGGGTGATACTTTCAACACGATACGATTGCCTACAGCGATCTTCCAGCGTTTCCCAAGTTTATCAGCTTTCCTGACGGTCACGCGTTGCCGCCAATCGACTCCCGATCCAAACAACCTTCCCAAGAGTTTCGAGTACCAGTCCTGGACCAGTAATTAAGTTGTCAACCATCTCAGTCTAACAAGAAGGTTGGCATTATTGTCTATGTAATGCCCCAACAGAGCTGTCTGGTTACCAAGATGATAACTGCCGCAGTAGTACTCAACCATAGGTAAGAGTCCTTCCAATTTGCACCAAAGCCAGTCACACACATGCTCGCAGCATGTCTTCGATTACCAGGAGAGCTTGTTTTCTCTGATCGTTTGCCCAACGACGATAAGCAATGCTCTGGTCCTGACGTGAGCCAAGGGTGTTGTGTATTGCCTGACATAAATCATGCATAGATCAAATTCAGAGGTAACAGGAGTTGGCACCTCGTGCCTAAAAGCCGCCTCTCTCAGAGGAACATTCACAACTGTGAAGACTCATCAGTTTTCTTGATTACAAGAAAGTGTTCTGGTAACTTGAGTCCATCAATGATCACCCAGGTGATAATGTTTCCGTTTCGAGTTGTAAGTAGACTAGTGACAAAATCCATGGCAGTCTGTTCTCATTTCCATACATGTGTTTCTGGTTGCTAATATCCCACCTTGACTTTCCCACATGTCAAACTTCGTTCCCATGAGTGGCTATGTGGGCCTTCAGGCCCGGTCACCCGTACATGGTCTTCAGGTTTTAATACATCCTATCAAAACTCAGATGAATAGGATATCGAGGCCCGTGTGCTCCGCCTGCACAAGATCCCTAAGGTTGCTGTATAGTGAGGTCCATATTCGTTCCATGAAGTAGCAAATATCGTCCGACCTGCCAACGGTTGCTTCTCCATGCCCCGCATGGGTTCAACTTGCAATTCTCTTCCTTCAGTTCTCCAGTTTGAACAGAGCGAGTCTGATCAGGTAAGGTAGAGTCGATAGTGAACTGCAAAGCTCGTGCACGTTCAGGTTTCACAGTCGTAATCATTCAAAAGTTCCATCCAGCGATACCATCACATGTTTAGCTTTTTCGAAACAAGGGTACACGGGAGGCCCTTGTGATCGGTCTAAGTAATGCATTTGGTACCGTCCAAGTAATGCCTCCAACTCAAATCCGAGATCGTGGCTTCCACCCCTGGTTGTGTGTTGTGCAATTCTTCCTGTTAATCCACCACGTAAATCGTCGCCTTCTCGTGTTGCATCGCCGTGTATCTGGGACTCTGATTCGAATCATCAAGGTGTACCACTAATTCACCCATACCCTCAGGTAAGGACGATGCTCGGTGCATTGTTGAGTTGTGTTTCCAAAAGTTGAAAAGATGCCCGTTTGTTCTGGCACTCACAAGTACACAACACCCTGCTGTGCTAAAGGAGTTAAAGCTGCGCGATCTTCGAAAATCCTGCGATAAATCTGCGATAGTATCCAGCGAAACCAAGGGATTGCTGTATCCCCGAAGGGATCTTTGGTGTCGACCAATACCTAATAAAATGGATCTTAGGTAGACTTCGTATAGGGTTGCTCCTCCCTAGGAACTCAAAAACGACATACAAGTTCCGCCAATGATATTCCTTTCGCCTGGAAGTGATTCAGAACACAGTCGACTCAGGTGGTTCATAAAGCTGCTGGTGTGTTGATTAACTCAATGGTTATGGTGTACAAAGTTGCACTGGCCGTATTGCGTTCGCTATGCTGCTCCAAAACATTCTCCTCTTGGACTTCCATCTGATAATAGCTCGTTTCGTTAATCAATCCTCGAATGGAAGCTTGTCCCTCGCAACTGGTCAACAGGGTGTTACTACATGGTTGAAGCGAACGGTTCTTGACTGTCACCTTGTTGAGTTCTCAATAATCAGTACACATACGAAAAGGCTTATCTTCACGGGTATAACTGGGGCTCCCCAAAGCCAAAAACTAGGTCCGACAAAACTCCTGTTCGACAGTTCCTGTAGTTGATTATGTTGGATTCTGTATGCGCAAGACACATATTAGATTGATATGGCTAGTACGTTATGATCCAAGTCGAGTCATACCCAAATACAAGCTAGACAAACACCTAAATATTTATTTGTGATATGATCAAACAAATAAATGTTAACACTTACAATATTTAGAAATTGGTTTTCTAAATAATTACACTTGAGAAACTAATAAATTATATGGATAATTTATTTTGAGAGAATATTTTATTTTGTTATTTAATTGGTTAAATAACATTTTAAAAGGTTGCAAAAGTCTTGTAAACATATGGTGTTATATTTTATAAAAGTTATAAAATAAACAAGACTTAAAATTGTTAAAAGATTTTTTTTTTTAAAACAACCTCCCAAAATCGGCCCCCACATGGTCTTCCCAAGACCTTTGTGTTCCAATCACAATTCATGCATTTGCATGTGTAAGATGGGTCTTGATTGGGTGGTTTTTTCAAGACTATTTTGGTCCAATAAGCCTTCATGCATTTGCATGTGTTAGAAGACTTGTGATTGGACAACAATGGAGGCAACATTCTCTCTCATCTTTATAGCATTTTGCAAGACAAAAATGGATGAAGAACTTGTCATTTTGGCTCAAAAATTTCGGCCAACATTGTGTGGTGTTCAAAGGGTTTTTTCAAGTATCATTCAAGTGTTGAAATCCTAGCTACAATCAAGGTGTTTGTTGGAAGCTTGGGGTTGAGGTATACAAGCTTGAGGTCTTCAACTCTTGAAGGCAACAATTCAAGAAGTATCATCCGTTTCAAGTTCTTTACTCCAAGAAGGTAGTTTTCTAAACATCCTATGGTTGTGCTTGATAGTATGCATGTTCATATATGGATCTGGGTTTTGGGATTTTTCATATAAATGGAATTTATATCTTAAAAGTAACATGTTTTAAATATTATTTCCGCTGCGTTTTTATTTCATTTGGATGAAATTACTTTGATAAACATGTTAAAATCTCATCAATGGCATCTAGAGCCGCTTATATGAGTGCATGTTTCAATAGATTAAAAATTTCGGGTTTCAGGTTTGAATAAAACCCTATGGCCGAAAATTTTAACATGTTTATCCCTTTGTTTTTCAAGATTATTTTCTTACATGCATAAAGGAATCTTGAAAAATTATTTTATATGGATGATTTGTTTGTTTGGACAAAACTTACCTTTTCGGTTTTTTTGAACATAGCCGAAAATGTTCATACAAGGGAACCACTTTTTTATGCTTCTTGTAATTTATATAAATATATATTTGGATATATATTTTGGTGCATATAACCTAGCCATGACCTTGTGTTGAATGATTGTGTTGTGATTTATTTTATTAATTATTCAATGGGTTGTAATAATTATTATTTTGTTCTTCCATTTGTAAGATATATAATTTATTTATTTTTCATTTGGCATGTAAAATAAATAGATTAGGTGCATTTTATTTTACTAGAAAAAATGTATTAGGATATATTTTGTAAAAGAAGATGCACAAAATGCGTTTTGGTTTGGACTATAATATTCGGTCCAAAGAACTTCATCGTTCTCAACGGGATTTTAACCCGATAACCAAAACACATTTTTGAAGTCCAAAGGAGTTTGGAGCTGAAAATAAAAGACTTTTGGAAGCTCAAAGAAGGTGGAGAAATCACAACACAAGAAGGAGACTTGAAGCATTTGGATGCGGGATCAAGTGGGAGTTCAACGACACATTACTTGTGTCAATTTTCACCCCTAAGGAAGGACCTTTTGGCACACTTGTTTCAGCTAACAAGTGTTGTCAAAATAGTTGGCTATGGTTATGCACCTATTGTTTTTTTTTTGGGTAAAGGGATTTACCCCGGTGATTCTATATATTCACAACCAATAAAACAAGTAGCGTGGAGAATCCACACTAGTTCAATCATGAGACATGCCTCATGAAAGTAAACCCAAAACAAAAAACTAATTCGCAAAACATAACCAATAAAACCAAACTAGACACACATCTAGATAAAGACACAACTCAAACACGCTACTCAACCGCCATCGTCCATAATGTCCCTTTCTCGAATTCCCCAATCACCAAGAAGTCTGCGCACCTTCTCTGTCTTCTTCAGCATAAGTCCCATAAGTTTGTATCGAACCGTTTGGCATATAATCTTTCCGATAGTTTCTGGCGGTCTTAATTGGTTCTTGAAAAGACGAGCATTCCGTTCTTGCCATATGAAGTAAGCAGTAGCCGCCACTAAAATCCTAGCAACATAATTAGCAGCCGACTTGGAATTCGCACGCACCAGCAACTAGGTCACTATATCCTCCCATTTATTATCGACTAAATCCATGCCCACTTTTTGCCTAACAATACCCCAAACTTGAGAAGAAAACTTACATTCGAAGAATAGATGACAATGAGAATCGTTATCCTCATAACATAATAAGCAGCACATCATATTCATATTCTTCCTTCTCGTAAAATCCCATTTAAGAATGACATCTTGAGTCAGTAATTTCTTCCTCATAATCAACCACATTAAGAACGCATGCCTTGGAATACATTGAGAAAACCAAACCACTTTGCTCCACTGGATCTCCGAGTCACTGTGTGTATAATATGCTTGTTTGGTTGCTTATTTTGTTGTTTTAGATGATATGTCGATATGCATGACTTAACAAACTAATAATCAACAACAAGCGTAAAATTGGTTCTTAAAAAATCATTAAAATGGTTAATAAAGGTTTTATTAAAAATTAATGATTTTATAATAAAACGGGTTTTATTAAAAAGAACCTTGAAAATTAGTTTTCACTAAAGTACCATTGATTTGAATGCATGCAAATGTATGGTACATAATATTTTCTAAACTAGAATTTTGAAATATTAAAAAAAAACCCTTTTATAAACAAGTCAAACACCATCCTTTTATACAACACTCGAAACACTTGGGAACTCTTATTGTGGGATAAAGGTCACCTAACCACATTTGAAGGAACTTGTATGTTCGAGGTGGGTTTACCATGTTTGTGGGATAAAGGTCACCTAACCACTTATGTGTATAAACTCACACGTGTGTGTAAGTTGGACGACTTGATTTGGAAACCATGAACTTAGGGTCACCGAAGCATGGTGAACAAAGGTGTTGATGGGATTAAACATGCCAACTAAACATAAAGATGTTTAACCGATCCCATATGGCTAGAAATTGCAAAGAGTTGCAATTGTCAAACGTTGACTACCTTGTTAATTTAAATAGAGGGATAAAGGTCACCTAACCAATATTTAAATGTAACGTTGGATTCTAGATTTTAATTATTGTCTTCAAGACACAAAAGGGTATTAATGATTAAAATATAATAATATCGAAAATACTAAATTGAACTTGTTAAATTTTGTAGATGGCCACTAACAATGCAAACCCGATTAACCAAACCGTCCGAAACCTATCACTAAGAATCATCCTTGAAAAGGATCGTCTCATGTGACAACTCGAGTTTCCGACTTTCTTTTTTTTCGCATTTAGTGCACGTTGACTTTGACTGTGTAGTTGTTTGACTTGTTTAACTTGTAACTGTATACGTTAATTTATAATGAACAATTGTGGTTGCATGATTTTGTGTTTGGCTGTATATCATGAAACACCTGTTGAAAACTTAAACTGTTTAAAACATGGAAGGACCTGACGAAACAGACTGTTTCGCCATATACATTCCGACGAAACTGGTGTGTTTCGCCATCAAGCAACTCGACGAAACAGTGTGTTTCGCCATATCACCTCACGACGAAACTGATGTGTTTCGTCGGCCCATTGATTCGCAAAGCCCATTAAGGGCCCAGAACGGTAATTCATGGATATTAAGTGAAACCGACTTCCTGTTTCACACTTTTATCAAAAATAGAAACCCTGGAACTCTCTCTTTTGAAAAGGCGATACCCATCATCAACCATCATCTTTCTCTCTCGAATCCTCCCTTGTTCATCCCGAATATCTCGGTTAGTGCGTGCTTGTCTAAATCGGTTTCTTTGTCCCTTGATTTCTTTATACATGTTGTGTTTATGCTTGATTTCTGGATTATAGGAGTGTATGTGTATGATGAATACTTAGGGTTTCATGAACCTCTCAATGATTATGCATGTTAGCGGGTATGCATAGAGTATGGATTTTATGAGTGTTGTTTTGTGATGATTACATGATTTTATTGATGAAGATGATGATATGATCCCTGGTTCATTGATGTTTCGGTTGTGATGCATAGATTAATGGTTGGTAACATAAGACTCATTATATTGAGCGAGGATTGAATGATTTCTGTGTTGAACGATTTCTGTATGATGAGGAATTGCTGTTTTACGGCTGTTAGGGTATATGTGTTTTTCGCTCTGCTGTAACTGATGTCTGCGAAACTGAACTGTTCGACGAAACAGAACTCTCGGCGAAACAGAATGTGTTTCGCCAAGAGTAGTCGACGAATCAGAAGTTCTGTTTCGCCAGGGGACACCTCGACGAAACAGAATGTGTTTCGCCATTATATGTGTTTCGTCATTATCTGTGTTTCGCCAACATGCGTGTTTCGCCGAATAGCTGATCTGTGCAGTAACTTGAGTTAATTATGTTAAGTGTTAACTGGAATATTTGACTGCTGTTAAGTGTAGCCATCTTGTATATGATTGTGATTACGTGCTACATGTTTATACGTGCATAACTTGGACGCAAACTGATTTCACATACGTGCATACTTTAGGACGTGATTGACTTACTTTGAGCACATACCTAGCATACCGAGCAAACAAGGTGAGTTCACACTTCTACCAAGGCATGGGATTCCCAGGGCTTGGAAATGGGATTTAAGGAATAAGGTTGAATGGATTCATGCGGACATTATTACTAGACTACCATACCATCGTCCTCGGTTGTGAAGGATACTTACGTAAAACCTACGTGAATCTATATTTATTACTGCCTCGGTTGTGTCAGGCACTTACGTAAAACCTACGTATACTTATGCTATTTACTATCCTCGGTTGTGAAGGATACTTACGTAAAACCTACGTATACTTATGCTATTTACTATCCTCGGTTGTGAAGGATACTTACGTAAAACCTACGTATACTTATGCTATTTACTATCCTCGGTCGTGAAGGATACTTACGTAAAACCTACGTAACACTGGTACGTATTACTGTTCTCGGTTGTGAAGAACACATAGTGGTTACAAATAGTCTAGTGGTTATACAACACGGGAAGCCCCCACCAATAGAACTTACTACCGGCCCAGTAGAGCCACATGTTACAAACAAACTTACTATTACGCATTACTTTCTGTGAGCTCGCTCAACTTTTTGTTGACCCTCTGTTACATGCCTTGCAGGACCATAGGTACTTTTGGAGCTTGCACGGGAGGCACAGTCGTTGTGGACATGGATCGTGATTGTGTTGTTAAACATTATAACATTTTGTACTTAAACTTTTGTTGGGTTTACATTAAATGCTTCCGCTACACACTTGTTTATATTTGGTTTTGTAAACACCTATCGTATTGATGAATGACTTTTGAGATACATACTTATGTTCAATATGATTGGTGGCTTGATCCTGGTCATGTCACGCCTCCAAGCGGTAGTACTCCGCGTGTGGAATTTGGGGGTGTGACAGATTGGTATCAGAGCCATTGGTTATAGAGAACTCGGTTTTAATAAGGGAAAAACGTTTTTATTAAAACCAGACTATAACCAGAACAGTGCTCAACGATCCACAACGACGCCTCGCTCCACGTGCAAGACTCATCACTCTAGGTAATATGGTACATGTCTTATTGCCTACTTGCTAGAATTGCATAGAACTTTGCTCCGGGTATGCTTAGGTTAACTTGACACTATTGCATGAGAACACTTGTGTGATTACTCCCTTTTGTTATCGCACTACTCGCGAACCTCTCTCACTTATGTCATATTTACTATGAAGATCATGTCTGGACGTATCAACATGACGCAAGCCCAACTGACGGCTCTTATTAACGAGCGAGTTGCTGAGGCACTTACAGCCGCACAAGCAGGAGGTATACCCTGCAGTTGTAACTCACACTAGGATCTTTAGATCCTACACTCCTAAACCAACTCTTGTGTTTTAATCTTGTACTGGATTCTTATATACAACAGGTCAGCATGCTCAGCCACCTGTTTGTACCTTCAAAACTTTCATGGACTGTCGTCCTACTACTTTTAGTGGCACGGAAGGAGAGGTTGGACTCCTCCATTGGTTTGAAAAGCTCGAGTCCGTATTCGAAATGTGCGAATGCCCTGAGGCTCGCAGGGTGAAGTACGCCACTGGTACACTAGAAGGCATTGCGCTGACTTGGTGGAATGCGCAAGTGCAGATGTTAGGATTGGCTGTTGCTAACGCCACACCTTGGAATGATTTCAAGGATTTGATTAAAGAGGAATACTGTAGCCGTGATGATATTCATAAGCTGGAGGTAGAGTTTTATCACTTGAAAATGACTGGGTCAGAAATTGAAGCGTACACCAGAAGATCGAATGAGTTGGCTATTCTGTGTCCTACTATGGTGGACCCTCCCATTAAGCGTATCGAACTGTATCTCAATGGCCTGGTGCCGGAAATTCAAAGCCACGTAACCTCAGCGAATCTTGGCACTATTCAACAGATCGTCAAGCTAGCTCATCGCCTCACCGATCAGGCAGTGGAACAGAACAAGCTGCCTAAACGCATCAACGCTACTACTACTGCTACTGTTTCAGCAACTACTCCTGCTACCCCCAGTGATAACAAGAGAAAATGGGAGGGGGATTCCAGCAAAGGTTCAGCTTTAGTACAGTCTCAAGTTCAGCAGCGAAAGACTGACAACTATCAGAGCCCAAGTCAGCAATCTTCGGGCAGTCACAGGCAGGGTGGTTATCAAGGGAACCTCCCAAAGTGTAACAACTGTAACAGGCATCACAGTGGCCAGTGCAACAAGGGTCGTTGTCGGAGGTGCCTCAGGATGGGCCATGAGGCCAAGGATTGTAGGAGCCCACGGCCTGTAACTCAGAATCAACAGCAGCAGCAAACGCAGCAGAACCAACAACAGGGTAACAAGGGATGTTTTCATTGTGGTGCTGAAGGTCACTTCAAAAGACACTGCCCTCAGTTAAACCGAAACCAGAACAACAACAGCAATAATCAGGGCACTGGGAACAACAATGGGGGAAACAACAACAACAATGGTGCAAAGGGTCGTATGTTTGTGATTGGTCAGAGTGACGCAAGGAACGATCTTAATGTGGTTTCGGGTAAGTTTCTTCTCGACGACTTTTATGTTACGGTATTATTTGATTCGGGTGCGGATATCAGTTATATGTCTCTGAAAGTTAGTAAAATGCTTAAACGCGCACCAACACTGTTAAGCACCAAACATGTAGTAGAGTTAGCTAACGGTAAAAGTCTAGAGGCCACACACATAGTTCAGGGTTGTAATCTTATCCTCGCTGGTCAGACTTTCTCTATCGATCTCATTCCTATAACTCTGAGTAGTTTCGACATTGTCATCGGTATGGATTGGTTATCCCAACAGCAAGCAGAGATCCTATGCAAGGAGAAGATCATTCGTATTCCTCGTTCTGGCAAAGAACCTCTCGAAGTTCAAGGTGACAAGAGTGGTGTCGTGAGTGGCATCATCTCCTTCTTGAAGGCTCAGAAGTGTCTGCGAAAGGGCCACGTAGCTATTTTAGCACTCGTTACTGATACATCGACGACAGAGAAAAAGATTGGGGATATTCCTGTAGTACGCGACTTTCCTCAGGTGTTTCCTGAAGAGTTACCTGGGTTACCGCCTCATCGCCAAGTCGAATTTCAGATCGAGCTAGCTCCAGGAGCAGCACCTATAGCTCGAGCGCCTTACCGCTTAGCTCCAACTGAACTGGAAGAACTGTCTAAGCAATTGCAAGAACTCTTGGAAAAGGGTTTCATACGTCCTAGCTCTTCGCCCTGGGGAGCTCCAGTATTATTTGTAAAGAAGAAAGACGGTACCTTTCGTATGTGCATAGATTACCGTGAACTGAACAAGGTGACGGTGAAGAACCGTTATCCACTTCCACGTATCGACGACTTATTCGACCAGTTGCAAGGGTCGAGCTATTACTCAAAGATTGATCTAAGGTCGGGTTACCATCAACTGAGAGTCCGGGATGAGGACGTCTCCAAAACAGCATTCAGAACTCGCTACGGCCATTACGAGTTTTTAGTCATGCCTTTCGGGCTAACGAACGCGCCTGCGGTTTTCATGGATCTTATGAACAGGGTGTGCAAACCTTATCTTGACAAGTTTGTTATTGTTTTCATTGACGACATCCTGATTTACTCGAAGAATCGGGAGGAACACGAACAGCATTTACGACTTATTCTGGAACTCCTTCGAACGGAACAACTGTACGCTAAGTTTTCAAAATGCGACTTCTGGCTTCGTGAAGTCCACTTTCTAGGCCACGTGGTAAACAAGGATGGGATACATGTTGATCCATCCAAGGTAGATTCGATCAAGAATTGGCCTGCGCCTCGTACACCTACAGAAATACGCCAATTCTTGGGTTTGGCGGGTTATTACAGACGGTTTATCAAAGACTTCTCAAAGATTGCACAGCCGCTTACATTACTGACACAGAAAGGTATTGCTTACCGTTGGAGTGATACACAGGATACAGCGTTTCAGCACTTAAAGGATAGACTTTGTAGCGCACCTATCCTCTCATTGCCTGAAGGCACGGACGACTTTGTAGTCTACTGCGATGCATCTATCCAAGGTCTTGGATGTGTGTTGATGCAGCGGGATAAAGTTATTGCTTATGCTTCACGCCAACTTAAGATTCACGAACGGAATTACACTACACACGATTTAGAGCTTGGAGCTGTTGTTTTTGCGCTCAAGATATGGCGACATTATCTGTATGGCACCAAGTGCACCATTTACACCGATCACAGGAGTCTTGAGTATATTTTCAAGCAGAAAGACCTGAACATGCGACAGCGTCGATGGGTCGAGCTACTGAACGATTACGAATGTGCTATAAAGTACCATCCAGGCAAGGCCAATGTGGTGGCCGACGCCCTCAGTCGAAAGGATACTATACCTAGACGTGTACGAGCGTTGCAACTCACTATTCAGTCTAGTCTTCCTTCACAGATACGAGATGCTCAGGTAGAAGCATTGAAACCGGAAAATGTCAGGGCTGAAGCTCTACGCGGCTCAAGACAACGGTTAGAACAAAGGGCAGACGGCGCCTATTATGTAACCGGACGCATCTGGGTCCCACTCTATGGCAACCTACGCGAGCTTGTAATGGATGAAGCTCATAAGTCTCGCTACTCAGTACATCCTGGTTCAGATAAGATGTACCACGACCTCAGAACTACATATTGGTGGCCTAGCATGAAGGCCCACATAGCAACTTACGTTAGAAAGTGTTTGACTTGTGCGAGAGTCAAGGCAGAATATCAGAAACCATCAGGCCCACTCCAGCAACCTGAGATACCACAATGGAAATGGGAGCAAATTTCCATGGATTTTGTTACTGGTCTACCCAGATCTCAACGTGGGAATGATACTATTTGGGTGATCGTGGATCGACTCACAAAGTCTGCTCACTTCTTGGCTATCAAGGAAACGGATAAGTTCTCCACTCTAGCAGACATATACCTTAAGGAAGTTGTTTCGAGGCACGGGGTGCCCACATCTATTATCTCTGATCGTGATGCACGTTTTACTTCAGAACTGTGGCAAGCAATGCACAAATCTTTTGGCTCTCGTTTAGACATGAGCACAGCTTATCATCCTCAGACCGATGGGCAATCTGAGCGCACTATTCAAACTCTAGAAGACATGCTTCGGGCGTGCGTAATTGACTTTGGCAAGGGCTGGGAAAAGCATCTGCCACTTGTGGAATTTTCATACAACAACAGTTACCACACCAGCATTAGAGCTGCTCCATTTGAGGCATTGTACGGGCGTAAATGCCGATCACCTCTTTGTTGGGCAGAGGTGGGTGACAGTCAGATCACAGGTCCAGAAATGGTAGTTGATACTACTGAAAAGATTGCTCAAATACGACAACGCATGGCGGCAGCACGTGACCGTCAGAAAGTATACGCCGATAAAGACAGGAAAATACTCGAATTCCAAGTTGGGGATCGAGCACTACTCAAAGTTTCGCCCTGGAAGGGTGTGGTTCGTTTTGGCAAACGAGGCAAGCTCAATCCGCGTTATGTCGGACCTTTCGAAGTTATAGAGAAAATAGGCAAAGTGGCCTACAGACTGAACTTACCTGCTGAACTCAGTGCAGTTCACAACGTCTTTCACGTGTCGAATCTGAAGAAGTTTCAGTCAGATGAGACCCACATAGTTCCTCTGAAGGAGCTCACTATCGACGAACGATTGCATTTCGTCGAGGAACCAGTTGAAATCACGGACCGGGATGTTAAGGTCCTCAAGAACACTAGAATACCTCTTGTACGAGTTCGTTGGAACTCCCGTCGCGGCCCAGAGTTCACCTGGGAGCGCGAAGATCAAATGGAACTCAAATATCCCCAGTTGTTCGAAAACAATGCAACTACTACTGAGGCTGAAGCTACTACAGAAGTTCGGGATGAAATCCCAACTCAACGGGGGGATGATGTGACACCCCAGGAAAACCAGTAAACGATAACTTACCTAGCTTCCTCAGTAACCGCATGCTAAATTTCGGGACGAAATTTCTTTCAAGTTGGGGATAATGTGACAACTCGAGTTTCCGACTTTCTTTTTTTTCGCATTTAGTGCACGTTGACTTTGACTGTGTAGTTGTTTGACTTGTTTAACTTGTAACTGTATACGTTAATTTATAATGAACAATTGTGGTTGCATGATTTTGTGTTTGGCTGTATATCATGAAACACCTGTTGAAAACTTAAACTGTTTAAAACATGGAAGGACCTGACGAAACAGACTGTTTCGCCATATACATTCCGACGAAACTGGTGTGTTTCGCCATCAAGCAACTCGACGAAACAGTGTGTTTCGCCATATCACCTCACGACGAAACTGATGTGTTTCGTCGGCCCATTGATTCGCAAAGCCCATTAAGGGCTCAGAACGGTAATTCGTGGATATTAAGTGAAACCGACTTCCTGTTTCACACTTTTATCAAAAATAGAAACCCTAGAACTCTCTCTTTTGAAAAGGCGATACCCATCATCAACCATCATCTTTCTCTCTCGAATCCTCCCTTGTTCATCCCGAATATCTCGGTTAGTGCGTGCTTGTCTAAATCGGTTTCTTTGTCCCTTGATTTCTTTATACATGTTGTGTTTATGCTTGATTTCTGGATTATAGGAGTGTATGTGTATGATGAATACTTAGGGTTTCATGAACCTCTCAATGATTATGCATGTTAGCGGGTATGCATAGAGTATGGATTTTATGAGTGTTGTTTTGTGATGATTACATGATTTTATTGATGAAGATGATGATATGATCCCTGGTTCATTGATGTTTCGGTTGTGATGCATAGATTAATGGTTGGTAACATAAGACTCATTATATTGAGCGAGGATTGAATGATTTCTGTGTTGAACGATTTCTGTATGATGAGGAATTGCTGTTTTACGGCTGTTAGGGTATATGTGTTTTTCGCTCTGCTGTAACTGATGTCTGCGAAACTGAACTGTTCGACGAAACAGAACTCTCGGCGAAACAGAATGTGTTTCGCCAAGAGTAGTCGACGAATCAGAAGTTCTGTTTCGCCAGGGGACACCTCGACGAAACAGAATGTGTTTCGCCATTATATGTGTTTCGTCATTATCTGTGTTTCGCCAACATGCGTGTTTCGCCGAATAGCTGATCTGTGCAGTAACTTGAGTTAATTATGTTAAGTGTTAACTGGAATATTTGACTGCTGTTAAGTGTAGCCATCTTGTATATGATTGTGATTACGTGCTACATGTTTATACGTGCATAACTTGGACGCAAACTGATTTCACATACGTGCATACTTTAGGACGTGATTGACTTACTTTGAGCACATACCTAGCATACCGAGCAAACAAGGTGAGTTCACACTTCTACCAAGGCATGGGATTCCCAGGGCTTGGAAATGGGATTTAAGGAATAAGGTTGAATGGATTCATGCGGACATTATTACTAGACTACCATACCATCGTCCTCGGTTGTGAAGGATACTTACGTAAAACCTACGTGAATCTATATTTATTACTGCCTCGGTTGTGTCAGGCACTTACGTAAAACCTACGTATACTTATGCTATTTACTATCCTCGGTTGTGAAGGATACTTACGTAAAACCTACGTATACTTATGCTATTTACTATCCTCGGTTGTGAAGGATACTTACGTAAAACCTACGTATACTTATGCTATTTACTATCCTCGGTCGTGAAGGATACTTACGTAAAACCTACGTAACACTGGTACGTATTACTGTTCTCGGTTGTGAAGAACACATAGTGGTTACAAATAGTCTAGTGGTTATACAACACGGGAAGCCCCCACCAATAGAACTTACTACCGGCCCAGTAGAGCCACATGTTACAAACAAACTTACTATTACGCATTACTTTCTGTGAGCTCGCTCAACTTTTTGTTGACCCTCTGTTACATGCCTTGCAGGACCATAGGTACTTTTGGAGCTTGCACGGGAGGCACAGTCATTGTGGACATGGATCGTGATTGTGTTGTTAAACATTATAACATTTTGTACTTAAACTTTTGTTGGGTTTACATTAAATGCTTCCGCTACACACTTGTTTATATTTGGTTTTGTAAACACCTATCGTATTGATGAATGACTTTTGAGATACATACTTATGTTCAATATGATTGGTGGCTTGATCCTGGTCATGTCACGCCTCCAAGCGGTAGTACTCCGCGTGTGGAATTTGGGGGTGTGACATCTCAACTATAACAACTTCATGGATTGGTTTCGAAACTTGAGAATCGTTCTCAAACAAGAGAAGATATCCTATGTGTTGGACGATCCTATTCCCGATGAACCTAACGTGGAAGATGTGGAAGCCTACAATGATTGGGTTAAGTATACTGAGGACTCCATGCAAGCCTCATGCCTCATGTTGGGAACTATGATTCCCGAAATTCAAAAGGATTTTGAACACCACGGGGCATACGACATGATTACCCAGTTAAAGGAAATGTTCCTACAACAAGCAAGGGTAGAACGCTTCGAAACTGTTCGGGCGCTTCATGCATGTCGAATGGAGGAAACCCAATCGGTATCATCTTATGTACTTAAGATGAAAAGCCACATTGATCACCTCGAAAGGCTAAATTGTCTCGTCTCTAAAGAGTTGGCTACGGATTTGATCCTCAACTCTTTAACAAAAAATTCGAAAGCTTTGTAATGAATTACAACATGAATGGATGGGACAAGAGCATTGGTGAGCTTCATGCAATGCTCAAAACTGCTGAAGCAGGAATGGGCAAAAAGGCTTTACCCGTCCTAGCGATCAATGAAGGAGGCAACAAGAAGAGGCCCCACCCCGACTCTAAAGCAAACAATGCTAAAAGAAAAGGACACGTCAAGGAAAGGGAAAGGGAAAAGCTAAAGCAGAACCCGCCAAACCAAAAGAGAAGAAGCAAAAGGTTGCTACGAATGACCCATGTTTTGAATGTGGTGAGATAGGACATTGGAAGAGAAATTGTCCGACCTATCTCAAAGAGTTGAAAAACAAGAGGGATGCAGGGCAAACCTCAGGTACTATCTTTATGATACATGTTGAGCTTAATGTTATTTCTTCTAGCACATGGGTACTTGATACCGGATGTGGAACTCATATTTGCAATTCATTGCAGGGGTTCAAAAGAAATAGACATTACAAGAAGGGAGATGCTAGTCTCTTCATGGGCAACAGAGCAAACGTTGATGTCGAAGCTCAAGGAGACTACGTTTTAGAGCTTCCAAGTGGTTTGGAAGTTATTTTGAAGAATGTTTTATATGCTCCTAGTTTGACTAGGAACATAATTTCTGTTTCCCTTTTGAGACAATGTGGTTTTAAATTTGAATTTGTTAACCAAGACATTTATGTTTCTATGAATGATGTGTTTTATTTTAAAGCTATGTCTTTAAATGGTATTTATGAATTAGATCATGATAACGCATCATACGATAGCTCAATGTACCACGTAACCAACAAGAAACTCAAAATGGATTTGAGTGATTCCTACCTTTGGCATTGTCGCCTTGGACATATAAGCAAGAATCGCATGCATACACTTCAGAAAAATGGTCTTTTGAATACAAATGAAGATAATTCATTTGATGTATGCGAATATTGTTTACAAGGCAAAATGACCAAGACACCCTTTAGTGGAACTTTTGAAAGGGCTAAAGACTTACTAGGTATCATACATTCAGATGTATGTGGTCCTTTTAAGCCGATGACTAGGAATGGTGAAAGATACTTCATTACCTTTACTGACGACTATAGTCGTTATGGTTATGTGTATTTACTAAAACACAAGGATGAAGCATTTGAAATGTTCAAAGACTTCAAAAGTGAAGTAGAAAATCAACTCAAGAAAACAATCAAAGTCCTTCGCACCGATAGAGGAGGTGAATACCTTAGTGGTGCTTTTCAAGATCATCTTAAGAGTTGTGGGATTATCTCACAACTTACTCCACCTGGAACACCACAACACAATGGTGTGTTCGATCTATGATGGCTAGAAGCACATTACCTCTATCGTTTTGGGGTTACGCTTTGCTCTCCGCAGTCCGTATACTAAATATGGCCCCAACCAAGAAAGTGGAAAGGACACCTTTTGAAATATGGCATGGAAATCCTCCATCATTATCATTCTTAAGGGTTTGGGGTTGTGAAGCTTATGTTAAGCAATACACCCCAAATAAATTGGAAGTCCGATCCACTAAGTGTATCTTTGTAGGATATCCTAAAGATGATATAGGATATTATTTCTACGATCCAACCGAGCAAAGGTATTTGTTGCTCGAAAGGGTAAGTTCTTAGAAGCTAAGTTCCTTATGGAAGGAACTAGTGGTAGAACAGTGGAACTTGAGGAGGATCAAGAACCACAAGACGATACACGTTTGGTTGATACTAGCACTCAACAAGAGGTTGTTGAAAACGATCAAGAGGTTGATCAGAACACACAAAATGTTCGCAGATCTGGTTGAATTAGTAATCCACCTGAAAGATATGGATTTTTCATGGATGGATGCTATGTGGTGGATTCAGATGAACCAACCACATACCATGATGCAATGTCAAAATCCGATTGTGACAAATGGCTTGAAGCCATGAACATAGAGATGCAATCCATGTATGACAACCAAGTTTGGGAATTGGTTGTGCCACCACTCAACTCCAAAGTAGTTGGAAGTAAGTGGGTTTTCAAGAAGAAAACTGATATGCATGGTAACTTGGATAGTTATAAAGCAAGACTTGTAGCAAAAGGTTTCACTCAAACTCAAGGGATTGATTATGATGAGACCTTCTCGCCTGTGGCAATGCTAAAGTCAATCAGTATATTATTTGCCATAGCTGCATATTATGACTATGAGATCTGGAAATTGGATGTCAAAACGGCTTTTCTTAATGGATATCTTGATGAAGATGTCTATATGGTGCAGCCTGAAGGTTTTGTCGATCCAAAACATCCTGACAAAGTATGTAAGTTAAAGAAATCAATCTATGGATTGAAACAAGCATCGAGAAGTTGGAATCACCGTTTTGATGAAGAAATTAAGAATTTTGGGTTCATCAAGAACGGCGATGAAGCTTGTGTGTATAAGAAAGCTAGTGGGAGCATCATCACTTTCTTAGTACTGTATGTCGATGACATTCTACTATTTGGGAATGACATTCCAACCATGGAAGGTGTTAAAACCTGGCTTGGAAGTTGTTTTTCCATTAAGGATCTTGGTGAAGTCGCCTACATTCTGGGAATAAAGGTCTATAGGGATAGATCAAGGCGCTTGATAGGTTTAAACCAAAGTGCATACATTGACAAAGTCTTGAATAGGTTCCAAATGGAGAACTCTAAGAAAGGTTTTGTACCTATTCAAAAGGGGACAATATTGAATACATCTCAATGTCCAAGCTCAAAGGATGAGCAAGAGAAAATGAAAGGAGTCCCATATGCGTCTGCTATAGGATCCATCATGTATGCAATGATATGCACTAGACCGGACGTGTCATGCGCCTTGAGCATGATGAGCAGATACCAGCAAAATCCAGGTAACAGTCATTGGAAGGCTGTTAAAAGCATATTGAAATACCTTAGGAGGACTAAGGATATGTTTTTAATATATGGATCTGATGAGGAGGAACTCGTTGTAAAGGGTTACACGGACGCGAGTTTCCAAACCGATCGAAGTGATTCTCGATCACAATCGGGGTATGTCTTCATTTTAAATGGAGGAGCAGTCTCTTGGAAGAGCTCAAAACAAGACGGGGTAGCATTGTCCACTACAGAATCAGAATACATCACCGCTTCATTGGCAGCCCAGGAAGCTGCATGGTTGAAGAAATTCATAGCCGACCTAGTGGTGGTCCCTACCATTCAAGACCCCCTAGAAATCTTTTGTGATAACGAGGGTGCGATTGCTCAAATCAAGGAACCTCGTGCGCACCAAAAGACTAGACATATCGAGCGGAGATTCAACTACATAAGGGATGAAGTTGAAAAAGGAAAGATATGTATCCGCCAAGTTCACAACGATCAAAACATTGCGGATCCACTCACGAAGCTCCTTGACAGGGCAAAACATGAGGGTCATACAAGTGCCTTAGGACTTCGATATTCTAGTGATTGGATTTGATCTATTTTGTATTTGGATATTGAAACAATTGTTAATTTAACTCTTTTATGGTATTTTGAGTTACGTTTCATTTTAGCATGTTTAAATCCGTGAATAAGTTAATTATTCTAAATGTCCGTAGTCGATCATAATTGTGGGAACAAATATGAATGTAAGACTATTATGAACTTGGATTTGTGGATATTCATTTAGAATGAATATAGAGCAAAGTGTTGCTGCCAAAGTTCATAGATATTTGTGGGATACAAATATTGGACTGACTCGCTCTCAAATATTACTGCATGGAATCATTTG
The DNA here is from genome assembly GCA_030545235.1 of Helianthus tuberosus. Lineage (NCBI taxonomy): Eukaryota > Viridiplantae > Streptophyta > Magnoliopsida > Asterales > Asteraceae > Helianthus > Helianthus tuberosus. Next base: position 707,694 of record JARYGA010027604.1, on the reverse strand, counting down.
TGATTTATCATAAGTAAATTTTGAGTAAAAGGCGAATATCATAGTATCCTCTGACCTGAGAGACATATTGGGTCTTGATATTCACCAAGTATTATACCTTGACCTAGTTCTTAGCTGTCTGTAGCAAGGCAGTACATAAGGCTAAACTCAGGTGTGGTACAAGGTGATTGTGAGAGACGTATGTAGTCAAGAAGGGATTTGTTCCTCTTATTCGTTGAGAGTAAGATGTCTAAGGCCTGCTAAAGTTAAATCAACAGAGAGTGATCACTCTATGTCTCTGGATTTTACATGACATCTGTAACGAAAGGATAAATGATAGATTCACCTAAATCATGTTCAAGTAAGGGACTTGAAGGGGATGATGTTATTGAATGGGAAATATAGTCATACGTATTAGGGGTAGTAAACTATAGTTAGGTGGTCTTTACTACTTGCATCAATCTTCTATGTATCTTGTGCAAGTGGGAGATTGTTGGATTCTGTATGCCCAAGACACATATTAGATTGATATGGCTAGTACGTTATGATCCAAGTCGAGTCATACCCAAATACAAGCTAGACAAACACTTAAATATTTATTTGTGATATGATCAAACAAATAAATATTAACACTTACAATATTTAGAAATTGGTTTTCTAAATAATTACACTTGAGAAACTAATAAATTATATGGATAATTTATTTTGAGAGAATATTTTATTTTGTTATTTAATGGGTTAAATAACATTTTAAAAGGTTGCAAAAGTCTTGTAAACATATGGTGTTATATTTTATAAAAGTTATAAAATAAACAAGACTTAAAATTGTTAAATTTTTTTTTTGTTTAAAAACAACCTCCCAAAATCGGCCCCCACATGGTCTTCCCAAGACCTTTGTGTTCCAATCACAATTCATGCATTTGCATGTGTAAGATGGGTCTTGATTGGGTGGTCTTTTCAAGACTATTTTGGTCCAATAAGCCTTCATGCATTTGCATGTGTTAGAAGACTTGTGATTGGACAACAATGGAGGCAACATTCTCTCTCATCTTTATAACATTTTGCAAGACAAAAATGGATGAAGAACTTGTCATTTTGGCTCAAAAATTTCGGCCAACATTGTGTGGTGTTCAAAGGGTTTTTTCAAGTATCATTCAAGTGTTGAAATCCTAGCTACAATCAAGGTGTTTGTTGGAAGCTTGGGGTTGGGGTATACAAGCTTGAGGTCTTCTACTCTTGAAGGCAACCATTCAAGAAGTATCATCCGTTTCAAGTTCTTTACTCCAAGAAGGTAGTTTTCTAAACATCCTATGGTTGTGCTTGATAGTATGCATGTTCATATATGGATCCGGGTTTTGGGATTTTTCATATAAATGGAATTTATATCTTAAAAGTAACATGTTTTAAATATTATTTCCGCTGTGTTTTTATTTCATTTGGATGAAATTACTTTGATAAACATGTTAAAATCCCATCAGATTAGACAACTCTTGCAACCCTCCGATTGTAAGACGGTAAGAAGTACGAGTAATCAGGGCTGCATCTGGCGCGAGATCAGCTGAGATTCTTCCCTATAATTGTGGAAGTTGACCGGTAAATCCTACGGGTAAGACATCGAGAGAAATCACGGGCAGTTGGTGGATCCTCGATCCTCTTTTCCTTAATCCTGGCATCAGTAACGAGTGCTATCATGGCGGGGTAATCCTTTCGTGGACACTTCTGGCCTTCATTGCTGAATTGATGCTAACCTCTGCACCACTCGGATACTTTATGACAGACGACAACCTTCCCCTCACAGGGTATAACTGCGCGATGTCTGGTTAACCAACCCATACTGACTACTGCATCAACGTCACCGTGGATAGTAGAAGGAAGATCGATGTCGAAAACTTGTCCCACAAGGTCGAGTTTGCATTCCAACGAACATATGTGATTTCATTTGACTTGCCATTAGCCGATTTCACAACAGGTTCAGTTTTAAGAAGCATCAGGGTTAAACAGAACAGAGACGAGGTGAGTAGTTACCAAGAACGTGCAGGCCACCGTGTTGCTATACTAGTGGCGTTGCTCACGCCAATCCTATATGCCCTTCCTTGAGCATCGTTTCCAGTGTTGTCATTTTCGTTACCAGGATTTCCAGTACTGCCGTCGTTCCCTTGTTTGTTGTCGTCTTGATTTATCAACGACCAATCTATGTCGTAAGCACCTTCATTTCCATACTGTAGGCTACGATTACAAGTACCTTGTTGTTGCCGTAACTGTTACCTCTACTGTCGTTGCTTGAAGCGGAGCCCTACGATCTTTCACCGACAGGGTCCATCTTTTCCCGTTCCGTGCCACGTACTAAGACGCTACTCATTGTGCTGGCAGCTACGCGTTCTATACTGTAGTCGATTGTCATTGCTTAAGTCCCGATTGATTCGTAAGAGCTGACCTCCATGAGTCGCTGGCTGGGGTTAAGGATTCGATTGAAGTCAATTCGCTGATGTTCGTTGCTAGTAATCAAGGTCGTCCTACTACTGAGGTCGGTACAGTAACCCTCATCCCCTTATCCATCGATCTTGCAAGTCGATTGAGTAATACATGGTATGTTGCGAGAGTGTTGCAGAAGTGATCACACTTCGGAGTCTAAGACGTCAATACATCGAGTTCCAGCAAACGAAGAGAAGCGAGAAAGGTATAGACCAACTCAAGGACGTTCGTGCAAGCACCTAACATTCTACACGTTTCGCTAGGCGTTCAGATGTGTGTTCAGGTAATACTTGATAGCATCGAGATTTGTAAGGATCCAGAGAGGAGTGAAAAGGTCACGTTCAAGTAGGAGGCAATCATTGCTAGGACTCCTATAGATTTGTTACGTTTCTCACTGATTAAATAACGGAACAGAACCCCTTTTTCACTCGTTAAGCCTCACTGGGACTCACATGCACCCCACACTATTATTATGTGTGCACCCACAATAATATTGTGATTTGCATGCTCATCTTAGTTCCTTCTAACTCGTGTCAAATGGTTCTCCAAACTCAGATATCAAACGGAGGTCGTCAAAGTAATGAGGTCACAGAAATCCAAAGTCTATGACATACTATCAACGCATCATAATGTAAGCAAGCAATCCATGCCATCATGCTATAGTGACGAGTGTGTGTTCGTATGTTTCGTCATAAACAAATGTGTACTAGTCACGTAATGTATGCAATAAGTAAGAAAGACGAACCTTGCAATCTGGAGCTGAGTGTCATGGTCGTATTCACGTTTTCAGAACTGTTCGGTTATAGTCTAGTTTTATAAAAACGTTTTCCCATTTTTAAAACCAAGTTTACTATAAGTAATGGCTCTGATACCAATCTGTCACACCCCCAAAATACCACTCGCGGAAACACCGCAGGGCGTGTGATGTACCAGGATCTTAGCCACCAATCACATTGAACTTATAAAGATAAAATAAAACTTTCATTTATTTAAAATAAGTGTTACAATACAAGAGTTATTATCCAGCGGAAGCATATTACAATTTGTTATGAGTTCCATAAAATAGGTGTATAAAATCCATCAGACTTGTCTTGTGATTCCTTGTAACTTGGCCCATGACCACTCCAGCATCCCAGACAGCAAGTTCCAACAACATGCACCTAAAAGCCTGCAAGGCATGTAACAACGAGTCAACAACAAAGTCGAGCGAGTTCACAGTTGGTGTTCATTTTAGAGTTGTTCCAAAAACCATAAGTTCATTCGTAAACCATGAGTTAACCAATTCGTTGTTTCCCAAACCATAACCAGTAGGGGCTTCCCCATGTGAACCACTAGACCCGTTACTATATCGACCACTGACTGAAGTAAGTTGGTGCCCTAACGTCAATGTCTATCATCATTGACTAGTGCCCAGATCCATTAGTTCATGCCCGTCCTCTGCGGCATGGTGTGAGGCTTGTCAAACCTAAATAACACTATCTAACTAATGACCCGCTCGCCATTGGCCCGACGATTAAGTCGATATAAATGTGAGGGACTTCATGATAGAGTTTTTGGTCTAGCATCAGCGTTGTCACCCTTCAATAAAGAGGATGTGGTACGTGTCCCCAAACCAGGAGATCACGCAGGTTCCGTGTTGTCACCCTTCAATTAAGAGGATGTAGTACATGTTCCAAACCAGGAGATCACGCAGTTTCCGATTAAATCCTTTACCCATTCCCGACCACCGGGAATCCCATGCCTTATAGATAGTGTGAACTCACCTTGGTTTGCTCGGTAAGATTGATTACTTGTTTAACAGTTGATCACAAACGTCCTAACATGGTTACCGACAACAATCAGTCTCAGGTTCACATAAATCACGTATTCTTTACACATACTACACTTTTTTTGGGTAAAGGGTTACCCCGGTGATTCTATTATTGACAACCGCCAAATAAGTACAAGTAGTGAGGATGTGTTCCCCACTAGTTCATATACAGGACATGCCCCATATATGTAAGCAAAAACAAACAAACCAACATACCAACTCAAACTCAAACTAGCCTACTACAATCATGATATGACTAACTAGTAGACAAACTAACAAAACAAACAACGACGTCAACCGCCATCATCAAAAATGAAATTGCTACCACCCGGCAGCCCCTTAGCATGAAACAGAAGCCACCTATCCATTGGACTTTATGTGAGAGGTGCTTGCCCCTGTACTGGAAGCCGTAGGATGTAAACCCGATGTTAAAAACTCATTTGATTCATCATATACAACCTCTACCTCGTCATCATCAGACTCCTCATTTAGCTCGCGTCCCCCTTTATATCTCCCCTGGGAGGAACCCCCATTCCCCTCAACGAACCCAAGAGCACTAAACGAATTGTGTGTTTGAACCTTGGATGAACTGGAAGAACTCACTGCCTTTTTCTTTTTATCCACAGGTCTATATTCAAACTTGGGCTTTTGATTGTTAACTTGAAACCCGCTCTTCTTTACATTCTTCTTTGTCTTGACTTCCGTATAACCATCCTCATCTACCTTCGGACTGTTTGTAGGAGGTTTCACTGTCAATCGAATGCATTTAGGACACTCCTCAGAATCATGCCCAAATACACAACAGTGTGCACATCTCGGTGGTTTCCATTCATATTCCACCCGAATAGTCTCATTGACATACTTGTTCTCATCCAACTCAGGAATAGCTATGGTTAGAACCTCTTTAAAATCATGTTCAGCAGATACTTCAATGAGAGCCCTAGCATAGCTGCTCCTTCCCCAAGCCTCGTTACACATATCAATTGTATACGAATCCAACCGCACCGGTGACCCAATTTTAGATGCCAGCATGCTTAATCCATCGTCAGTATACGCCACTATAGGAACCTCATGCAATTTAACCCAAACCGCAACCTTTTTAATATCTTCTTTTTTAAGAATACTTGTAGGGGACCAAGTGTTGAGAAAAAGTGGTTTGTTACGAATCAGCCACGGACCCCCTTCAAGCACGTTATTCATACCCTTTCTGTCTTCAAACTTGAAGAAGAAAAACCCATTCGAGTTCATCATAGTTTTCTGAAGACCATGTTTCTTCCAATTTGTTCTCACAAAATATTCAACAACCGGATAAGCAATTCTATCCCCCAGGAAGTAACCATAAAGAGTATTCGCTAACCTGTTGTTAACCTGACGAACAGAATCGATTGGTAGGACAACATCCACTCCATCCAATGAGATATCCGACTTTAGAGATCGAAAATTAATATTAGGGACTTGATCAGCCAACTCATTAGCATTCATTGCTGAGTTATCAACATTCTGATTTTGATTTTGAGATGTTGAACCAAAATCCACCTTAACACCTCCCTGATCAGCTTGTTTGTTTGACACAACATTAGCATACGATTGATGTTGAGAATTAGCTCGGGAGCTAGGACTAACATCATTCAATGGAAGCACAAAAGCTACTTTTCGTCTATCAAAAACCTTGGCATATTGCTGATTAGGAGAATCCGAACGACCAGTAGCGTGTTCAACATCATTCAATGGAAGCAAAAAGGTTACCTTTTTATTCGGTTCAGAAACCCTAGCCGCCAAGAGGGATGTTTGTCTTGGTTCAAACTGTTTCCCGTCGATATTCCTGATTTTCCTTGAAAGAACGTCTGATGTATCTTCAATCTGATCATCCATAGCACCAGCCACAGATAACAATGCCGACACCCTAAATGAAACACCAAACCAATCAGAAAACAACGAAGAAGAAGCGCCGATGAAATGCCGAAACCCTAAACTGAATAAAGATTGCCGCAGAATATGATTTGCCGAAACCTAATTAGCAGCCGCAAATCCCTTCGACATTCAGAAATCAAATAAAAAACGAAACCCTAAATACAAATCCTAATCTGATTGCAACTGATTATCTTCTAAAGATCGATTGGTAAATCCTAAGATGATAACCAAGCTCAATCGAGAATAGGAGTATCAAAAACTGTTAGGGTTTCACGAGAATGCCCAGGTCGCCAAATTCGCCCAGAGAGACTTCATTAATGCGTCCAAAGTTAACCTTTTGAATTTTGTATTACACATACTACACTTTCAGTGTACACAGATTTCACATATCGTTATGCAAGTCACCTAAGTAATTCATGCAACCTAGCAGTTTATCATCATCATATAATCACGTATCGCATGTTCGGGTCACATACTAGGTTACGTTCTAAGTTTATGTATAATAATTACTCAACAGCCCATTATCATACATCGTTCACTTATGCGGCCCAAAGATTTACATGTTAAGCCCAACAGTATACTAAGCCCACGTACATGTGCGGCTCCCCTTTAATGCCTCCCGGCCCAAATGTGGTTGTGCAACTAGGCCCGAGATGTTTCTGTTATATATACATGCGGCCCAGTTTTATTTTCAGCCCAACTATAAACTATATCCCATCTTAAGTGTCGTTATAGCCCACTATACGAAGCCTACACATTGAAGTTGTCCAAAACTATCAATTTATAACATACCTCATATGCCAATTCTAGTTTACAAACAATATACCTTCACATATAATACTCCCACATTCATCAAAGCCCAACATTTACATATACGGCCCATAGAGGTACACAGGTCCAGTCCATTCTCCTGAGGCCGAGGGTGCGGCCCATTTAATCTGATTATGTGTGGCCCAAATTAATAAACTAATTTATGTGTGTGACTTATTCAAAAATCATGACTTCAGTTATGAAAACGTGTCAATCAGTTACATATGCAATCACCCCATCCAACCACAATCTCATTTAGATCAAATAACAATCATATAAAATAATGCCTAGATCCTCGAAATTATGCCTATTCACGTATCCAACCATTTAATAATTGACATTGGTATAATCAATTTAGATATGTAACATACCACATGGAACCCTATCGCAACTGGACCACTACTGCCATCAAATTGAGAAGAGAACAATGGGTTTTGACTTGTGCCACTTCTTGGGAAAATAACCAACGAAAATCTATACCCTAATACTCATGCACATGCTCATGACCCCCATCAGATTAAACCCACACACACTAACCCGGCCGTAATACCTATGCATATGATAAAAGCCCTACTGATTAAATCCACATGCATGCATAACATCGAATACCCAAAAGGCAACAGTTAGTCATAATTATCATGTTACGTACATCATCCTCAAATCAATAGAGTTGTTTCTCATAGAACTTGTGGCACCAATGATTCACATAAAACAGTTACAAACTAGCATGCAAATCACGAAACACAATCATCACATAACACAAGACTATTCAATAATCTTAACTAACGTGTTAACATACTAACCCGAATTGAGGAGGTACAACTAAAGACTTCGATGGAGAGGGGGGGGGGGCTCTTGTTGCCGTGCGTGATTTTGAGAGAGATAGGGTTTTGTTTTGAGTTATGTGATAAGAAACCATATGATACGTACATTAGGAGATATAGGTTTTTGGGGCAATAGTTCTTTTGACCGAATGGGCTTAAGCCCACAGTTTTGGGCTGCCACAATCTATGGCAAAGTTGCCATTTAAATAGGTAAAGGTGGTGGGTTGGGCTTCAAATGCCGCGGACCGAGATGATTAGGGATACGGGTGTGGACCGGGTATGTGTGTATAATCCATTACACGTATTGGTTTTTCGGCCCCAGTATAACAAGTAAGCCCATAACATAGTTAATCTCCTAACTTACTTTAAACATACACAAAAAACGTTTAGTGATTCCTAGCACAAATGCAAAACTTACACACGTTAGTGATTCCTAGCACAAATGCAAAACATACACACGTAACCATTCAGTGATGCATGAAACGAACAGATAAACGTAGAGACACACGCCAAAGGTTGCAGAATTTTTAAGTAGTGCTAACCTTAATTATTCGGGTTGTCACAATCGTACCCGTTTGGAGTCTTGGTTAAGATTCGCTATACCCTTTTCGAGGGTTGTTACATCCTCCCCACCTTGTTTGAAATCTCGTCCTTGAGATTTATTGGGACAAGTAAGGGTATTTTCGCTTCATTTCCGATTCTAGTTCCCAAGTATATTTTGGTCCTCTTTTCGAATCCCTTTTCACTTTCACCTGAACGAATCTCTTATGCTTGAGGTTCTTGATCTTCATATCTTTAATTTGTAGAGGCTTCTCAATAGATTTTAGTTTTTCATTCACCTCTATATCTTGAAGAGGTACCATTAAAGATTCATCATCTAAACATTTCCTTAGATTACATACATAGAGATAGTCGTTTTTTTTTTTGGGTAAAGGTACCCCGGTGATTTTATAAATTCCACAAACCAAAAAAAAAACACATGTAGCATGGACACGTTCCATACTAGATCATAGATGGGACATCCCCCCCCAACTATGTAAACCAAAGACCAACTCCTAACAACAAAATAAAAACCAAGCGAAAAACATCCACCAGTCTATTAACTAGGAAAACAAAAACCGCTAATTATCTATTCGATGGCATTATGAAAAAACTTCATCATCCCGAATTTCCTCCCCTCGAATGTTCCATTTCTCTAACATCCTCATCACTTGGGTAGACGGTTTGAATTTTATATCCATGAGCTTATAACGAACAGTATTAATTACTTCTTGTGCTAGCTTATCTGGAGGCCGCGCATGATTATGGAAGATTCTGTTGTTTCGTTCCCTCCATATATGGTAGATAGCGGCTGCTGTTGTAAGCCGAGCCACAATATTCCCAATCAACTTTGGATTTCTTCTCTGAGCCAATCCACTTAAGATGTCATTCCATTCAGGTTGGATAGTGCCCATATCAGCATAATCACGAACGTGATGCCATACTTGAGCTGAATAAGTGCACGAGAAAAAAAGATGTTCATGCGAATCAAAATTTTTGTAACATAGAAGACAACACATCATATTCATATTCTTTCGCCGAACTTGATCCCATCTCATAATTTTGTCTTGGGTCAGCAGCTTTTTCCTGACCACGAGCCAGAGTAAGAAAGCATGTTTAGGGATACATTGAGCGAACCAGACCACTTCAGACCATGAAACCTCCAATTCCCGCGTACGGATGGTCTGCCACACCATGGAACACGAAAACTCCAAAAGCTTGTTATCAACTTTCCATGTAAATTTATCCTGGACATTCTCCACAAGAATTGGGGGCTGTATGTCAACGAGAGTAGGGTGTCGAGTGATCCATTGTTGCGGCCATAACCATCTACCATCGCTACAAATGTTTTCAACTTTGGCATCCAAGTTAAACCCACCATTTGTTATCATTCTTGGAGTAATAATGTTACTTAATGGGCCTTCATTGCACCACTTGTCATACCAAGCAGATGTAGACCTGCCATTTCCAAGCTTCGACCAAACATACGGTTGAATTATGGGCCTAATCTGAAGGATTTTCCGCCAACTCCAGCAACAATTATTTGGAATACTACACTCCCAAAAACTCCTTTGCTTCAGCCGATATGAGTGAACCCAAGCTACCCATAAGGACTCTCGATTCACAATGATACTCCATGCATGGGCAGCCATGAGAGCTGTGTTCATCTCGGCAATCCGCCGAATACCGAGACCCCCTTCATACTTAGGCAAACAAACATTCTTCCAAGAGACCTTGGTCCTACCTTTCCGCATCGGACCTTGGCACCATAAAAACGCTCTCATCTTAGCCTCCAACTCTGTTATGATTCTAGCTGGAATAATAAAAACTGAACACCAGTAAATATGCATAGCCGATAACACAGAAATTACTAGCTGTAAACGACCCGCAAACGATAGGAAACGATTCTTCCATGACGACATTCTCTTATCCAGTCTCTCCACTAGAACACTACAGTCAGCATACCTAAGACGAGAGGATAAGGAACACCCAAATACCGAACCGGAAGCTTACCCTCCATAAAAGGCATAAGATTAAGGATGCAATTTTTGACATGATCCTGCTCATTACAAAAGTACACTATGCTCTTCGGAATACTTGGCACCAACCCAGACATCTTAGTAAAGTCACTAATACACATCATAATACATTTTACGGACCCAACATCTCCTCTAGCAAAAAGGAATAAATCATCCGCAAAACATAGGTTGATGATACGCTGTTTTTCACACTTGTTATGAAACCGAAATGAAGAATCCAAGCAAACCGCCTGCTGAAGCAAAAGAGTAAGGATTTCCATAACTAGAGTAAATAAGTATGCCGATAGCGGATCTCCCTGCCTTAATCCCCTCTTGCCTTTAAAATATCCATGCAAAATCCCATTTATAGCTATCGAGAATGATGAAGTAGTAACACATACCATGATCCAATCCACCATTTTCACATCAAAACCAAACCCCACAAGGAACTTTCGCAAGAAATTCCAATCAACCGTATCATACGCCTTTTGGATATCAACTTTAAAAGCACAACGAGGCGGCCCCACATTCCTATGGTAGTTATGCATTAACTCCTGAGTTAACAGAATGTTATCCGAGATTTTTCTACCCGGGATAAAAGCAGATTGGTTGATACTAACGATTCTACTTAGCGACCCCTTCATTCGATCAACTAGAATTTTACTAATGCACTTGTATAACACATTGCAACAAGCAATCGGACGATAATCAGTAACCACCGAAGGCGTCGGAACTTTTGGAACCAACGCAATACTTGTATGATTCAATTCTTGCAGTAACTTCCCCTTCTCAAAAAAATCTCTGATCGCCTTCATGACATCTTCCCCTACAACTGACCAAGTTGCTTTGAAAAATGCTGACGTATACCCATCCGGACCCGGAGATTTGTTTTCAGCAATAGAGAACATAGCATTTTTTATTTCCTCATTTTGAATAGGCCGAACCATATGTTGAGCAACCTCTTCATCAAGCTGGTGAGTGAATAACTCCGGAGTAGGATCCAGCGAAATCACATCTTCAGTGCCCAAAAACTGCTCAAAATGACTGACAAAAGCAATCGAGGCATCTCCTCCCTCATACAACTGCCCGCTACTAGTCTTGATAACATCTATACGATTAATATGATTTTTGCATTTGAGAGACTTATGAAAAAATGCAGTGTTTGAGTCACCAGCCACTAACCATTGCACTTTAGACTTTTGTTTAAGAAACCGCTCCTCATCTAAGCTTGCATCTTGAAATTGTTGAAGACATATAGCTTCTCTAGCCCTTAAGTCATGGTCTAGAGGGTTTACATCAACTTGTTTACGGATAGCATCCAGCTCCCCTCTCAGCCGTTCCACTTTATTGTGCAAATTCCCTTGTTTATAGAAAAGCGATCAGATGGGGGACTTTAACTGTGACAACCCGAGTTTTCAAGGTCTTTATCCAATTTAAACTCTGTACTTATTTGTCAAATATGTTTAATAATTATTTGAGGTTCAATATAAGTGTATATGATATCATGTATATATAATGTGGGATTATGTAACTATTTGAAACATAGAATTTGTATAACATCTCTAGCCGAAAACACTTTCATTCAATGAAAACACATCCCACGAAATCAAGAGGTGATTTCATCCATTAAAGGGCCAACGAAAACAATACATGGGCTTCGGCTCATTAGCGATTAGATTAGGATTTGTTATAACTGGTGCACGATTTGGATAACTCAAAAACCCTAATCACACACCTCTCTCCCTCTCGTTTCTCCTGGAACCCGACGGCAACCCCCATCCCAGTCAAAGCCAAACCTCTCTCGTTTGATTCTCGGTTAGTGAATCTGGAATTGTATTGTTTCTTGTTTTGTTCGTTTATGTTGTGCATGGACTTTTGATTATCAATGGTATGCGTTTGTGTGATGTATCATGATAGTTGGCTGGATAATGAATGTATATAAGTATGTTATGATTGAACTAAACAATGATTCTGCCTATGTGATCGCATGTACTTCAATGATTTGGATTGAATGATTTTAGATGTTTAACAGATTTGGATTTTTGTGTGTAAGTATTACGATGAGTACTGGATAATTTCAACAACTTGCTGATGATTTATTAGTGATCGAGTAATTGTGTGAAACGATTAGATGGCTGTTAGGGTTGTATTGATGATGATTGGAGTACATGTGCATGATATGAATCGGCCCAATCATATACCATAAAAGTTTAGTAAATGTCGGCCACTTTATGTAAACTTCCTTTTGACTATTTATGTTAGGCATGTGCAGTCAACAAAGATAAGAATCATATGATCTATGATCTATTACTAGGCTAAGGTTTGCATGTGGGTTGTCAGTATCTTGTGATGATAATACATAATTCATGTATTTCAAAGTTGGGGGTCCAATACCTATGATGACATATGATCTGATCAAGTTGATAACTTTAGAATTAAATAGAAAGCCATGTGTAGTCTTGAAAACAAGCATAATAATGATTGAATATATATTAAATCTGGCATGTAACTGTGTTGTTGATGATGAGGTCTCAGACGAAAACACTATCACATCTAAAAACAGGACGAAATCACAAGGTGATTTCGGCCCAAGTATGTTCGGCCCATAAGGGTTTTCGTCAAAGTCATGATTTGTCACATGTGATTTCGAGAGTGTTATTTAGTAACCTTGTTGGTTTACTTATTCAGTTAGTTTATTAACTTGGTTAAGTTATTAATCTAGCTAACTTTGTTAACCCTGTTAAGTATATAACATTATTAGTTATTAACTCAGTTAAGATAAGGTGATCGATTCTGTTAGTTTGTTAACTCTGTTAACCGCATTAACTCTGTTAAATGATGCAACCATATTAATCATGTAAATCTGTGAGGTATTAATTCAGTTAGCTCAGGTAACTCAACTAGTTGATTAACTTTGTTAGTTATTACTCCTGTTATGTGGATTAACTGTTTATGTGTACATGTGGTTAACTGTCAAACACACTCTCTGATATTGATTGCATGCGAAACCCTACAATCCTGTACTGATTGAGTATACGTGCACTATAGGACTTGATTGATTACTTGCGAGCACATAGTTTAGCATACCGAGCAAACCAAGGTGAGTTCACACAGCCAAGGCATGGGGTTCCCAGGGTGGGAATGGGTTTGGATTATTTACTTGTACTTACCTAGCTTATGGAACTTAGTTATATGGTCCTCGGGTGAGGAAGGATTATTGATAAGATACGGCTAGACTAGTGATACTAATAGAACTGATCTTCGCACACACGCCGGGGTTGGCCGCGATAATATGACTGATCTTCGCACACATGCCAGGGTTGGCCGCGATAATATGACTGATCTTCGCACACATGCCAGGGTTGGCCGCGATAATATGACTAATCTTCGCACACATGCCTAGGAAGGCCGCGAACTATACACTAAACTTCGCACACATGCCGGGTGGCCGCGATACAAATATACCTAGTCTAGAATACTCGGGAAGTTTTCCCTAATCTTCGCATACATGCCTAGAGGGCCGCGATACGAACTAATACGATACATGACTTAATGAACGGACACAAGGCTTACTATACTATTACATTTACTGAACTATTAACTGTGAACTCGCTCAACTAGTTGTTGACTCTCTGCTGCATGCCTTGCAGGACCTTAGGTACTTATGGAGCTTGCACAGGAGGCGCGGTCGTTGTGGACATGGATCGATAATGTTTGTTAAACATTATGACATTTCGTACTCATACTTATGATTGGGTTTACTTTTATGCTTCCGCTAAACATTGAATTATACTTATGTTTTGAACACCTTTCATATTGGTTTGGTTGAATTACATTACTATTTACATTGTTCGATATGATTGGTGGCTTGATCCTGGTCAGTCACGCCTCCAAGCGGCGATACTCCGCGTGTGGATTTTGGGGGTGTGACAGATTGGTATCAGAGCCATTGGTTATAGAGAACTCGGTTTTAATAAGGGGAAAACGTTTTTATTAAAACCAGACTATAACCAGAACAGTGCTCAACGATCCACAACGACGCTTCGTTCCACGTGCAAGACTCAACACTCTAGGTAATATGGTACATGTTTTATTGCCTACTTGCTAGAATTGCATAGAACTTTGCTCAGGGTATGCTTAGATTTAACGTAACACTATTGCATGAGAACACTTGTGTGCTTACTCTCTTCTGTCATCGCACTTTCGCGAACCCCTCTCACTCATGCTTCCTTTGAGATAAAGATCATGAGTGGACGCGTTAACCTAACACAAGCCCAGTTGGCGGCTTTGATCACTGAACAAGTTACTGCAGCACTCGCAGCTGCCCAGGCAGGAGGTATAGCCTGCCATCACAACTCACTCTAGGATCTTTAGATCCTACTCTCGTAACTCAACACTTGTGCTTAATTTTGTTTACTCTTACGCACACGACAAGTCAACACGCTCAGCCACCTGTATGCACATTCAAGACTTTTATGGACTGTCGTCCTACTACTTTCAGCGGCACTGAAGGAGCTGTTGGACTCCTCCACTGGTTCGGGAAGCTTGAATCAATCTTTGAAATGTGTGAATGCCCTGAGGCTCGTAGGGTGAAGTACGCCACGGGTACTCTCGAAGGTACTGCGCTAACTTGGTGGAACGCGCAAGTTCAGATGCTGGGGCTGGCGGCTGCTAATGCCACCCCATGGAATGATTTTAAGGAACTGATCAAGCGAGAATATTGTAGTCGTGATGACATCCGCAAGCTGGAAGTAGAGTTCTTTAACCTGAAGATGACGGGGTCAGAGATTGAAGCGTACACGAAACGATCCAACGAACTGGCAGTGTATGTCCAACTATGGTGGATCCTCCCATCAAGCGCATTGAGCTGTACCTCAAATGCTTAGTACCAGAGATTCAAAGTCATGTGACTTCTGTTAACCTTGCTACTATCCAGGATGATACACGCCCCACAGACCAGGCAGTGGAACAGAACAGACTACCTAAGCGTATAGGTACTACCACTACTACTACTTCTGCTACCCCAGTGACAACAAACGAAAGTGGGATGGAACCCCTAGCAAGGGTTCGACTACGGTTCCGTCCCAGGCACAGCAGCGAAAGATCGATGACAACCAAAGTCCTGGTCAGCAACCTTTTGGTAGTCAAGGGCAGGATGGATACAGGGGAAACCACCCTAAGTGCAAACGATGTAAATTGCACCACAGTGGGCAGTGCAACCGAAACCATTGACAATGATGCAACAAGCTTGGTCATGGAGTCAAAGATGGTAGAAGCTCACGTCTTGCAAACCAGAACCGACAACAGCAGCCGCAAGATCTATAGAATCAGCAGCAACAGCAGGGTAACAAGGGATGTTATCAGTGTGATGCTAAAGGTCACTTCAAGAGACACTGCTCACAATTGAACCAGAACCAGAATCAGAACCACAACCAAGGAAACAGGAACAATAATGGAGGCAACAATGGGGGTAATAACGACGGCAATGGTGCCAGGGGTCGAGTGTTCGTGATTGGTCAGGGTGATACTAGGAATGATCCCAACGTTGTGATGGTTTCGACATCTATATTGGTATAGATTGGCTACCTCAACATCGAGCAGAGATTCTTGGTAAAGAAAAGAACGTCCGCATTCCTCGTGCTGGTTAAGAACCTTTGGTAATCCATAGTAACAAGCTCCAGGAGCAGCTCCCATAGCTCGAGCACCTTATCGCTTAGCTCCAACGGAACTGGAAGAGCTGTCTAAGTAATTACAAGAACTATTGGAAAAGGGTTTCATACGTCCAAGCTCTTCGCCCTGGGGAGCTCCAGTATTATTTGTGAAGAAGAAAGACGGTACCTTCCGCATGTGCATAGATTACCGCGAACTGAACAAAGTAACCGTGAAGAATCGCTATCCTCTTCCATGTATCGACGACTTATTCGACCAGTTGCAAGGGTCGAGCTACTACTCGAAGATTGATCTGAGGTCAGGCTATCATCAACTGAGAGTCCGGGATGAGGACGTCTCCAAAACAGCATTCAGAACTCGCTACGGCCACTACGAATTTCTAGTCATGCCATTCGGATTAACGAACGCGCCTACGGTTTTCATGGATCTTATGAACAGGGTGTGCAAACCTTATCTTGACAAGTTCGTCATTGTATTTATCGACGACATTTTGATTTACTCCAAGAGTCAGGAGGAACACGAGCATCATTTACGACTTATTTTGGAACTTCTTCGAAAGGAACAACTGTACGCCAAGTTTTTTTGAAATGTGACTTCTGGCTTCGTGAAGTCCACTTTCTAGGCCACGTGGTAAACAAGGATGGGATTCATGTTGATCCATCCAAGGTAGATTCGATCAAGAACTGGCCTGCACCTCGTACACCAACCGAAATACGCCAATTCTAGGGTTTGGCGGGTTATTACAGACGATTCATCAAAGACTTCTCAAAGATTGCACAGCCGCTTACCCTACTGACGCAGAAAGGTGTTGTTTATCGTTGGGGTAATACACAGGAAACAACATTTCAGCACTTAAAGGATAGACTTTGTAGTGCACCTATCCTCTCATTGCCTGAAGGCACCGATGATTTTGTGGTCTACTGTGATGCATCAATTCAGGGTCTTGGATGTGTATTGATGCAACGGGATAAAGTTATTGCTTATGCTTCGCGCCAACTTAAGATTTCACGAAAGGAATTACACCACACACGATTTAGAGCTGGGAGCTGTTGTTTTTGCGCTCAAGATATGGCGACATTACCTGTATGGCACTAAATGCACCATCTACACCGATCACAGGAGTCTCGAGCATATTTTCAAGCAGAAAGAATTGAACATGCGACAACGTAGATGGGTCGAGCTACTGAACGATTACGAGTGTGCCATAAATTACCATCCGGGCAAAGCCAATGTGGTGGCCGATGCCCTCAGTCGAAAGGATACTACACCTAGGCGTGTACGAGCGTTGCAACTCACTATTCAGTCTAGTCTTCCTTCACAGATACGAGATGCTCAGATAGAAGCATTGAAACCAGAAAACGTCAGGGCTGAAGCCCTACGCGGCTCAAGGCAACGGTTAGAACAAAAGGCAGACGGAGCCTACTATGTAACAGGACGCATCTGGGTCCCACTCTATGGCAACTTACGCGAGCTTGTAATGGAAGAAGCTCATAAGTCTCGCTACTCAGTACATCCTGGTTCGGATAAGATGTACCACGACCTCAGAACTACATATTGGTGGCCTAGCATGAAAGCTCACATAGCCACTTACGTTAGCAAGTGTTTGACTTGTGCGAGAGTCAAAGCGGAATATCAGAAACCTTCAGGCCCACTTCAACAACCTGAGATACCACAATGGAAATGGGAACACATTTCCATGGATTTTGTTACTGGCCTACCTAGATCTCAGCGCGGAAATGATACTATTTGGGTGATCGTGGATCGACTCACAAAGTCTGCTCACTTCTTGGCTATCAAGGAAACGGATAAGTTCTCCACTCTAGCAGACGTATACCTTAAGGAAGTTGTCTCGAGGCACGGGGTGCCCACCTCTATTATCTCAGATCGTGACGCACGTTTCACTTCAGAACTTTGGCAAGCGATGCACAAATCCTTTGGCTCACGATTAGACATGAGCACAGCTTATCACCCTCAGATGGATTGGCAGTCTGAGCGCACTATTCAAACTTTAGAAGACATGCTTAGGGCATGTGTAATTGACTTTGGCAATGGCTGGGAAAAACATCTGCCACTTGTGGAATTTTCGTACAATAACAGCTACCACACCAGCATTAAAGCTGTTCCATTTGAGGCATTGTACGGGCGTAAATGCCGATCACCTCTTTGTTGGGTAGAGGTGGGTGACAGTCAGATCACAGGTCCAGAAATGGTAGTTGATACTACTGAAAAGATTGCTCAAATACGACAACGCATGGCGGCAGCTCGTGACCGTCAAAAAGCATACGCCGATAAAGACAGGAAACTACTCGAGTTCCAGGTTGGGGATCGAGTGCTACTCAAAGTTTCGCCCTGGAAGGGTGTTGTTCATTTTGGCAAACGAGGCAAGCTCAATCCACGATACGTCGGACCTTTCGGAATCATTGAGAAAATAGGCAGGGTGGCCTACAAACTGAACCTGCCCGCAGAAATCAGTGCAGTTCACAATGTATTTCACGTGTCGAATCTGAAGAAGTGTCTGTCAGATGAGACCCTCATAATTCCTTTAAAGGGGCTCACTATCGACGAACAGTTGCGATTCATCGAGGAACCAGTTGAGATCACGGACCAGGATGTTAAGGTCCTCGTGAACACGAGAATACCTCTTGTTCGAGTTCGTTGGAACTCCCGTCGTGGCCCAGAGTTCACCTGGGAACGAGAAGATCAAATGAAACTCAAGTATCCCCAGTTATTCGGAAACAGTGCAACCACTACTGAGGCTGAAGCTACTACAGAATTTCGGGACGAAATTCCAAATCAACAGGGGGATGATGTGACACCCCAGGAAAACCAGTAAACTACAAAAACACAACTAGCTTCCTCAGTAACCACGTACTAAATTTCGGGACGAAATTTCTTTCAAGATGGGGATAATGTGACAACCCGAGTTTTCAAGGTCTTTATCCAATTTAAACTCTGTACTTATTTGTCAAATATGTTTAATAATTATTTGAGGTTCAATATAAGTGTATATGATATCATGTATATATAATGTGGGATTATGTAACTATTTGAAACATAGAATTTGTATAACATCTCTAGCCGAAAACACTTTCATTCAATGAAAACACATCCCACGAAATCAAGAGGTGATTTCGTCCATTAAAGGGCCAACGAAAACAATACATGGGCTTCGGCTCATTAGCGATTAGATTAGGATTTGTTATAACTGGTGCACGATTTGGATAACTCAAAAACCCTAATCACACACCTCTCTCCCTCTCATTTCTCCTGGAACCCGACGGCAGCCCCCATCCCAGTCAAAGCCAAACCTCTCTCGTTTGATTCTCGGTTAGTGAATCTGGAATTGTATTGTTTCTTGTTTTGTTCGTTTATGTTGTGCATGGACTTTTGATTATCAATGGTATGCGTTTGTGTGATGTATCATGATAGTTGGCTGGATAATGAATGTATATAAGTATGTTATGATTGAACTAAACAATGATTCTGCCTTTGTGATCGCATGTACTTCAATGATTTGGATTGAATGATTTTAGATGTTTAACAGATTTGGATTTTTGTGTGTAAGTATTACGATGAGTACTGGATAATTTCAACAACTTGCTGATGATTTATTGGTGATCGAGTAATTGTGTGAAACGATTAGATGGCTGTTAGGGTTGTATTGATGATGATTGGAGTACATGTGCATGATATGAATCGGCCCAATCATATACCATAAAAGTTTAGTAAATGTCGGCCACTTTATGTAAACTTCCTTTTGACTATTTATGTTAGGCATGTGCAGTCAACAAAGATAAGAATCATATGATCTATTACTAGGCTAAGGTTTGCATGTGGGTTGTCAGTATCTTGTGATGACAATACATAATTCATGTATTTCAAAGTTGGGGGTCCAATACCTATGATGACATATGATCTGATCAAGTTGATAACTTTAGAATTAAATAGAAAGCCATGTGTAGTCTTGAAAACAAGCATAATAATGATTGAATATATATTAAATCTGGCATGTAACTGTGTTGTTGATGATGAGGTCTCAGACGAAAACACTATCACATCTAAAAACAGGACGAAATCACAAGGTGATTTCGGCCCAAGTATGTTCGGCCCATAAGGGTTTTCGTCAAAGTCATGATTTGTCACATGTGATTTTGAGAGTGTTATTTAGTAACCTTGTTGGTTTACTTATTCAGTTAGTTTATTAACTTGGTTAAGTTATTAATCTAGCTAACTTTGTTAACTCTGTTAAGTATATAACATTATTAGTTATTAACTCAGTTAAGATAAGGTGATCGATTCTGTTAGTTTGTTAACTCTGTTAACCGCATTAACTCTGTTAAATGATGCAACCATATTAATCATGTAAAACTGTGAGGTATTAATTCAGTTAGCTCAGGTAACTCAACTAGTTGATTAACTTTGTTAGTTATTACTCCTGTTATGTGGATTAACTGTTTATGTGTACATGTGGTTAACTGTCAAACACACTCTCTGATATTGATTGCATGCGAAACCCTACAATCCTGTACTGATTGAGTATACGTGCACTATAGGACTTGATTGATTACTTGCGAGCACATAGTTTAGCATACCGAGCAAACCAAGGTGAGTTCACACAGCCAAGGCATGGGGTTCCCAGGGTGGGAATGGGTTTGGATTATTTACTTGTACTTACCTAGCTTATGGAACTTAGTTATATGGTCCTCGGGTGAGGAAGGATTATTGATAAGATACGGCTAGACTAGTGATACTAATAGAACTGATCTTCGCACACACGCCGGGGTTGGCCGCGATAATATGACTGATCTTCGCACACATGCCAGGGTTGGCCGCGATAATATGACTGATCTTCGCACACATGCCAGGGTTGGCCGCGATAATATGACTAATCTTCGCACACATGCCTAGGAAGGCCGCGAACTATACACTAAACTTCGCACACATGCCGGGTGGCCGCGATACAAATATACCTAGTCTAGAATACTCGGGAAGTTTTCCCTAATCTTCGCATACATGCCTAGAGGGCCGCGATACGAACTAATACGATACATGACTTAATGAACGGACACAAGGCTTACTATACTATTACATTTACTGAACTATTAACTGTGAACTCGCTCAACTAGTTGTTGACTCTCTGCTGCATGCCTTGCAGGACCTTAGGTACTTATGGAGCTTGCACGGGAGGTGCGGTCGTTGTGGACATGGATCGATAATGTTTGTTAAACATTATGACATTTCGTACTCATACTTATGATTGGGTTTACTTTTATGCTTCCGCTAAACATTGAATTATACTTATGTTTTGAACACCTTTCATATTGGTTTGGTTGAATTACATTACTATTTACATTGTTCGATATGATTGGTGGCTTGATCCTGGTCAGTCACGCCTCCAAGCGGCGATACTCCGCGTGTGGATTTTGGGGGTGTGACATTAACCCTCTAAGCTCTTTGACTACTCGAAATTGGTGAACACCCACAACCTGATGCTCCCAGTTCGCTTGACGATATCCAGAAAATCAGGTTTATGAATAAGGAAGTTAGCAAACTTAAATGGCTTCGGTTTACATCTACTCATTCCGGGAAGATTAAGGATGCACGGTGAGTGATCCGAAATCCTATAAGGAAGATAAATAGCTGTCGCCGTAGAGAAAAGGTCCGCAAACTTCACGTTACACATAATTCTGTCAATTTTCTTCAATATACCCATACCAGTTTTCGGCTTTTGATTCCAGGTAAAATGCATCCCCGTGCCTTTTACATCAAACAATTCAACCTGTTCAATACACTCCTTAAAGTCTTTTTTGGGTAAAGGGTTACCCCGGTGATTGTATATATTCACAAACACATAAAACAAGTAGAGAGGGGACATCCTCACTAGTTCACTCGAGAGACATGCCTCAGGAGTGTAAACCCAAAACAAACCAAAAGAAACAACGGACAACCGACTAGACTAACATCTAGAAACACAAACAAATACAAACTAGCTAATCAGCCCCCATCGTTCTTCATAGTGTCATCATTGATCTCCCATTTTCCAAGCAGCCTTCTGACATTAGCACAAGGTTTGAACTTCACTCCCATTAATTTGTAACGAACTGTCTTTAGAATGATACTGCAGATTACCTTCAGTGGACGTGTTTGGTTTTTAAAAAGTCTAGCATTACGCTCTTGCCAAATAATATAAGCAGTCGCACCTACAAGCACACGAGCCACATAGTTGGCTGCCGTGTTCGACTGACTTCTCACCATCAACCAATTCACAATCAAAGACCATTTAGGCTCAACATTATCCATATCGACCTTTACTCGGACCAAGTTCCACACCTGTGAAGAGAAATTACATTCAAAGAAGAGATGGTCATGAGAATCGACATCCGCATAGCATAAGAGACAGCACATCATATTCATGTTCTTCCTCCTAGCTAAATCCCACTTTAAGATTTTATCTTGAGTTAAAAGTTTCCGTCGCATAATTAACCACACCAAGAAAGCATGTCTAGGAATACACTGAGGAAACCACACAATTTTTACCCAATCCACTTCCTGCTCTCTCAACCGAAGCGTGTTCCAAACCGTAAAAGAAGAATGATCAAGCAAGTTACCGCCATCCTTCCACACCAATCGATCCAGCTTGTTTTGATCTGGACCGAGATGATCCAGCTGATTAAGAACCGGAAATAAGTCTCTCCAAGCATTCGGCCATGCCCAAGAATTATGTGTATATACATCCAAAACCTTAGCATCCAACCGAAAACCCGCACTCGTAATGACCCGAGAAGATAATAAGTTTGAAAGAGGACCTAGATGACACCAAGAATCGTACCAGACTGAAATTTTATTACCAGCGCCCAAAGAATACCATATATGCTCCTTAACCAGCGGCCTCAATTGAAGGATTTTCCTCCAACTCCAACTGCAGTTAGTAACCTCCCTGCAAACCCAAAAACTCCGGCCTTTAAGCCGATACGAGTTAATCCACTGCACCCATAGAGAGTCTCTCTTATTAAGAATACTCCATATATGAGAAACCATGAGGGCCTTGTTAACATCTTCGACCCGACGAATACCAAGGCCACCTTCATATTTAGGCACACAAATAGCTTTCCAAGAAACTTTCTCTTTCCCTCTATGAAAAGAACCCTCCTGAGACCATAAAAAATTCCTCAATTTCGCCTCAATATCATTTAAAATCCGAACTGGTAATATAAAAGCTGAGGCCCAGTAAACGTGCATAGACGACAAGACCGATATGATTAGTTGTAACCTGCCCGCGAATGATAAAAGTTTGTTTTTCCAATTCATAATCCTTAGATCCAAGCGTTCAAGAAGAACACTACAATCTTTAACCCGAAGCCTCGAGGAAATGAGGGGCACTCCTAAGTATTTGACCGGTAAGAGACCCTCCTCAAATGGCAGGATATCCAAAATAGCGTCTTTCACATGATTAGAAACATTACAAAAGAAAGCGGTACTTTTTTGGATACTAGGGACCAACCCAGACATGTTAGTGAAGCGATTAAGCGACTCCATGATACATTTAGCTGACCGAACATCGCCACGAGCAAATAAAAACAAGTCATCAGCAAAACAGAGATTAATAATATGTTGCTTTTCGCACTTGTTGTGAAATCTAAATGAAGAATCCAGCTGAGATGCTTGGTGTAGAATGCATGTCAAAATTTCCATAACAAGCGTGAATAAATAAGGAGATAAAGGATCGCCCTGTCTTAGGCCACGTTTCCCCTTGAAGTAACCATGAACTTCCCCATTAACACAAACCGAATAGGTAGGAGTGGAAACACATGTGATAATCCACTCTACAATTTTCGAATGAAAACCGAAACCCATGAGCACATGCTTGAGAAATCTCCAGTCAACCGTATCATACGCTTTCTGGATATCAACTTTAAACGCACATCTCGGAGGACCATTATTCCTGTGATAATTATGCATCAATTCTTGCGTAAGCAAGATATTATCCGATATTTTCCTTCCTGGCACGAATGCGGACTGGTTAATGCTAACAATCTGATTCAAGTAATTTTTAATACGGTCCGCAATAATTTTACTAATGCACTTGTAAATAACATTACAACATGCAATAGGATGGTAATCTGTGACAGTAGACGGAGTAGGTTTCTTCGGAATAAGAACAATTAACGTGCTATTAAGCTCCTTAAGAAGCTTGCCAGAGCTGAAGAAATCCATGATTGCACTCGCCACATCCTTGCCAATAATCAGCCATGCATGTTTGTAAAAAGCCGCCGTGTATCCATCAGGACCCGGAGCTTTGTCATTACCAATGGAAAACATAGCCAAGTTGACCTCTTCGCTAGTAACCGGACGGACCATAAAATTAGCGTCTTCAATACTCAATCGTTTAGTAAACAGATCATGAGTAGGATGTAAATTAATGTCATCTTCTAGGCCAAGAAAATTCTCATAATGATGAACTAGAGCCTTTGAAACGTCTTCTCCCTGAAATAAAACCCCTTGAGAATTAGAAATAACCTCAATACGAGTCGCATGATTCCTGCTTTTTAGCGAAGCATGAAAAAACTTTGTATTAGCGTCACCAGCCCGCAACCAATCGACCTTCGATTTTTGTCTTAGAAACCTTTCCTCATCTAAACAAGCATCTTGGAAATCGGCTATAAGATTAGCTTCTTGTGTACGAAGGGCCGCATTCATCGGATCTATATCAATATCAAGTTGGATCGCATCCAATTCCTGGCGAATGTTCTCAACTTTCTTGTGTAAATTCCCTTGTTGAAACAGTAAACCCCGAAGAGGAGTCTTTAACAACCTGAGTTTTTTCACCACTCGAAACTGTAAGACCCCATCAATTTGAGTATCCCACCCGCGCTTTACAATCTCCATAAAACCCGGCTTAAAAACTAAGAAATTAGCAAATTTAAATGATCTAGGTTTCGATTTTACCAGGGTGGGGATATTAAGCATACACGGACAGTGATCTGAAAGTCTATACGGATGAAAAAGAGCAACCGAGTTAGGAAATTCAGAAACAAAAGAAATATTACCCATGATTCTATCAATTTTCTTTAGCACACCAACTCCATTTTTTGGCTTTTGATTCCACGTAAAGTGACATCCGGACCTATTAATATCAAACACCTCAATATTTGAGACACATTCTTGAAACTCTCTCATACCAATCGAGAAAGAGGAAGTTCCCATAGAGTGATCTTCTAATCTGAGAGCTGAATTAAAATCACCCATGATTACCCAAGGCTTATCACTTACAAAAGTTTTATGTAAGGATAATTGATACCATAAATCTCTTCGATTGATATAGTAATTCGCTGCATAGACAACCGAACAAAACAACACTTTCCTATCAAGTTTAAAGATAATCTGAAGATGCATAACTTGAGAGGTTTGGGCCAGCACAATAACATCAAAAACATCCGAATTCCACCCAGCAATAATTCTCGTACCTTTATCACAACAACTTCCGTTCGAAATCCAAGACCAACGACGAAAAACAGAGTTACAAACTTTCGCAAGATTACCAACATCTACATGAGACTCTAAGATAGCACAAAAAGAAAGATTACTATCCTTAAGAATTTGGCGAACCTCCTTTTGTTTAAGCGAGCGATTCAACCCCCTTATATTCCATGCTGCGAGACTAACCATTGGACACCCCGGTTGAAGGAGTGCTTGCTCCTTTAGAAGATTTAAGAGTCCCTTCCGTGATAAAATCATCCATTTCATTATAAACTTCAACCACCTCTTCATCATCAGAATCCTCTCGACCACCACTATCCCCATTACTGCTTTGGCCTTTCTCCCTATGAGTCTCATTGAAAACCTCAAAAGGGTTTCTCGAAAGGATATTAGATGAAGTCGGCTTCACTTTTGAATCATTCTTACGTTTTGTACTAACTGGTCTATACTCAAACTTAGGTTTTTGTTTGCTCACCTGAACACCTCCTTTCCTAGCAATTTTCTTGCTTTGGACTCCCATATAACCGTCCTTGTCAACTTTAGGAATTTCTTTTCCTTTACGGCTTCCCTGGTTACCTAGCATATGATCGTGTTTGACATTCTCAACTAGTTTTCTCGGCATCTTTGGACACGTATCGTTTGCATGCCCAAAGACACAACACGACGAACATCTAAGTGGACTCCATTCATACTCTACATACATGGTTTCCTTGACAAAGCCATCACCTTCCAGCTCAGGAATCGCTAATGTTATCTCCTCTTTAAACTCCTTATCCGCTGATATCTCAATAAGGGCTCTTGCATAGCTACTTCGCCCCCACGAATCCATACACGTTGACGACGTGTAAGAGTCCAGAAGTTTAGGTTCCCCAATGGCCGTAGCAATCATACTAAGACCATCCTCCGTGTAAGCCGCAATCGGGACCTCATGTATTTTCACCCATACTTGAACTTTCGTAACCTCCTGCTTCTCAAGTTTAATAGTAGGTGACCATTCATGAAGAAACAAAGGTTGAGATCGAATAATCCAAGGACCTGAAGATAGAGCATCACGCATACCTTTCTGATCCGAAAACTTAAAAAAGAAAAATCCGCTAGCATTCATCATGGACTTCTGTAATCCGAATCTTTTCCAGTTATTCCTAACGTAATATTCGACCACAGGATATGCTACTCGGTCACCCAAAAAATACCCATATAATGTATTCGACAACTTCTCTTGGACCACACGAATAGACTCCTTTGGTAGCACAACATCACAACCTTCATGTTGAGATTTACTCGCAAGAGAACGAAAATTAACCTTCTTTTCCTGTTTTAGAACCAAATCAGCATACGATAACGGCTTCACAATACCACCCAGCTTCAGCTCAGAATTACCCCCAGCCGGTACTGTCGTCTGAATATTGATCGGATCACTAACTTGTTCACAAACCGAAAATCCACCAGCATTCTGCTCCGTATGTTTAAGACTACTCTCCTGCATACTCCCACCATCATGTATGATTTTATTCAAAATCTCCATGTCCGGTGAAGATTCCTTGGCAGCATCAGCCACAGGAACCGGAACGGAGACCTTTTCAAGTTCATCAAATACATTGATTGGTCTTGGTTCAGCATTCGACTTGAAAAATCCCCTACGTGCAGGTTTCAGATTGCCATCATTCAAACCATGACTACCGCCGCCCTTAGAAAACAATGGAGGCTTTCCACGATCAGGTTGAAGGTCAGATTTCTTATGACCATCCATTCTGTATAAATCTCCTCTCTCAAATACTACGTAATTCAGAAAACCATGCACCACAAGAAAGCCAGAAAAACCGAAAACAGCAAAAACAGAAAACAGAGAAAACCCTAATCTAGCAAACCCTAATCCATAGTTCTTACAAAGTTGAATAGCGAAATTGGTAAATCTATATATCGACTAACCAACAACTCTATGCAGTTTGATCAAACACAAGATAAGGGCGGCGACTAAGAATCAAAAAAAAGGAAAACCCTACTTCCAAACGGACACAAATGCTAACTAGTTCGTTACACAGATTTAGCAAGCCAAATCAATGATCACAGACTGTTATACATTTGATTACGAAAAGAAGTAAGGATCAGCAAGAGGAGAAAATCGCCATGCTAGGAGAGAGCATTAGGGATCTCTGGCTGTTGAAGTTTAAGAATATTTTATCTTTACACTCCTTAAAGTCTCGCATAGCTGCATTTATCTTGGAAGCTCCTATGGCAGTATCTTCCAGATTCAGTGCTCAATTAAAATCACCCATGCAAACCCAAGGCCTATCTTTAACTAGATTATGATGACAGACTAAATCTTCCCAAAGCTTCCTTCGATTCATATAATAATTATCCGCATAAATGATCGAACAGAATAGAACCTTTTTGTCTTTTTTAAAAACCACTTGAGTATGAATCACTTGGTCAGTTTGTTTCAACACCATAACCTGAATAATCTCTGGATCCCACCCGAGAATGATTCTAGTTCCTTTTGAACATTGGTTGCCATTTGACGTCCAATCCCACTGTTTAAAAACACTCTTGCAAATATTAACTAACCCAGAGACATCCACATGAGACTCCAAAATAGCACACATGCTTAAATGACTATCATTGACAAAATATCGAACCTCCTTTTGTTTTAGCGGGCGGTTCAACCCCCTAATATTCCAGGTAGCAAGACTAACCATTGAAAACCTTCGCAGCAGGAGTGCTTGCCCCTGATTTATTGTTGGATACCATGAACTCAGCTGTTTCGTTATAGACTTCAACAACATCTCCCTCCTCGGACTGCACATCCTCACAGTCCCTGGATTTCACATCCGATCCCTTGCTACTTGACGCCATTGTACCCCCCTTGTCACTATATAACCCTTCAAAAGGATCACTAAGATCATTGCTTAAAACATCAAAAGGGTTGCTCGTTTTTACCTGTTTTAAGGTCGCGCTATCTGTCTTATTATTGATTTTTTGCTCCGGCTTTGAACCTTGGACTTTCGGTCTATATTCCATTTTTGGCTTATTAATCTGAAAGCCAACTTTCTTAGTCATTTTCCGCTGTTTAACAGCCATATATCCATCTTCGTCTACTTTGTTCGCTGATTTGGAAGAAGCTCTCACCTGTTTCGGACAAGTTTCATCCATATGGCCAACAACACAGCAATGAGCACACCTGTGAGGTGTCCATTCATACTCAACATACATTTTTTCCATGACAAAACCCTCTCCTTCCAGTTCCGGAATAGCCATAGTCAGCTCCTCTTTAAGTTCCTGTTCAGCCGAGATCTCTATAAGCGCTCGAGCATAACTGCTCCTTCCCCATGCATCCATGCACATTGTCGTTGTATAGGAATCTAGAAGCTTTGGAATACCAATCGCAGTAGCAATCAAACTCAACCCATCCTCCGTATATGCCGTAATCGGGACATCATGAATCTTTACCCACACTTGCACCTTTTTAACCTTTTTCTTCTCCAGCTTGATAGTAGGGGACCACTCATTAAGAATGAATGGCTGTGATCTAATAATCCAGGGACCACTTTGCAAAGCATTCATCATCCTTTTCTGGTCCGCGAACTTGAAAAAGAAAAACCCATTAGCATTCATCATACTCTTTAGCAATCCAAATTTTTTCCAGTTATTTCTAACAAAGTAGTCAACGACAGGAAAAGCCACCCGATCCCCCAGAAAATAACCATATAGAGTGTTCTCTAGCTTTTCATGGACTACCCGAACAGACTCCCTTGGGAGTACCACATCACACCCGTTATGAGTTTCCAGGCTAGTAAGCTGTCTAAAGTTCACCTTCCTTTCCTTTGAAGTCATAACTGACTCAGCATAAGTTCTCGGCTTTGGTTCATTCATTCCATCCTCCTGAGCGATATTACCAGGTTCCTCATTGCTCACCGGATTAGTTTCCAGCTCCAAATTATTCGTCTCATCCTTTTCAGTTGGGACCAGATTTGTAACTTTTGTTAACTCATCAATGATATTTATCAGTTTAGGTTCAGTATTCTGCACCGGCTTGCTTGTTCCACGTCTAGGCAGAAAATTGTTCCCTTCAGCATTTATACCTTTGTTCGCATTACCCTTACTAGTGATCGGAGGTTTCCCTCGAATTCCCTGAACATTAAATTTTTTACGATCTTCCATACTATCTTGATCAATTCTCTCGAAACCCAAAATAACAGCCAATCATGCAAAAGAAAACCAGAAGACCAGACGAACGAAAAACACGTACAAGACTTTAAAAACCCTAATCTAGCTAAACCCTAACCCACTTTTCTTGCTAAATCATATAGATAGATCGGTAAATCAAGGTTTCTGCCTCACCAGAAGGACCGATAAACCCACCAATCTATACAATTAGTTTCGAATCCACAGGTATAGGGCGGCGATAGATAAAGAAACAAACAGAAAACCCTAGTTTCAAATCGATCACTATTGCTAACTAGTTCGTATTAGATGTTTGATAAATCAAACCTCTAATAACAGACTGTTATACAAAAGATTACGAAGAAAAAACTAAAGTTAGCATGAAGAACAAGAAATTCTCACTTTTGGAAAAGTTTCCAAAAAACTATGGGAACACGACTAAATTTAAGTACAACTTATCACCCTCAAACAGATGGACAGAGTGGATAACGGAACCATGTAATGAAACTATCTCATTTACATATTGTGACACCCGACTATTTTGAGCCTATACTGTACTAGTGTGACACGTGTTATGATTATATGAAGGCACTAAATTATTAAATATGACGTTAATATGAGGTATTTGAAGTATTGATAAACCCAAACTTTGTTAAAAATTACGTTGGCAATAATAAGATAAACGCTTATCGCGTAACGAACAAAATGCGAAACAAATGTCGATGACCGCCCGAATAATTTTAAAATCCTAAAAATATTCCATTATGACTAAAATCCTATTTTAATCATTTTCGTGAAGAAAAATTAATTAAAACGCTTAAAATTCTTATTTTACGAATTTAAACGCGTATTGCGCAATACCGCGCATATATTGCAAAATGCAGACAACGTAGCCAGTCTAGGCGAACAAAATAATGTTTAGCGATATTATGGCGAGTTAATTTTTATAGAATGATAAAAATAATTTTGAACGCCTTAAAACGAAGTTAAAACACGAAATAAAATACCAGGTAGTCAGTTAAATACCTGTTTCTTGCATGAATATATGTATGTATATATATTAAGTGAGAGAATGTGTGTGGGGGGGCAATGTGGCGGCACCTTGTGCGTCCACCACACCCCATGTTGAGCCAGGTGTCCAAATTGTAAGACTAATCATTCCAATTACTTCCATACTCAACATAAATCAAGTTTCCAAAATCAAAAACCATCCATTTCCTTTCTCTTGAAGGTCTCAGTCGAACACACACATACACACATCCTTTCAAAATTCTAAACTTATTTCTTGAAGATTCAAGGCCTTTTCAAGTTAGTTTCAAGCTTATTTGAAGATTTAATGGTGATTTCAAGGAGGAACAAGCTTATAATCATCAAAGAATCTCATCATAAACCTACTTTTGTTCTTGGAAGTGTTTTGGTCAAAAATTACCGAAGCAATAAAGTGATCAAATTAGTTAAGTGAGGTAGTGTGCTAAGAAAATGTGTTGAAAATATGCTAATTAAGTTGTTTGCAAAAACAGTTTTCAGGATACGGCTCAGGATATCGAGTTGTATCTATGATCAAACAATGGGCAAAAATGTAAAGGGTGACATGGGATGTACGAGGAAAGCCCTTGATCAATCTAGATCGCCGGCACAAAACCTCGGGAGCTGACAATCGCAGCTGCCTTGTTCTTCTTATTACTTCAAATGTCAGGATACAGTGCAAGATATGATGAGGATCAACTAAGTGTTACAATGTAATTTTTTTTGGGTAAAGGGTTACCCCGGTAAATTTTATAAATCAACCAAATAAGTACAAGGGTGTGCCAAAGCAAACACACCCTCTAGACTTGGCATACCAAGACTAGGAAAAAACACAGAACAACCAGTATGCTAACATACGAAAAAAAAAGAACCAAAGCCACAAACAAGACAGCCAAGGGACAAAAACACACGATCAACTACTGAATTAGACTTCTAGCCCGGATCTTCTTCCTCATCATTAGTATAAATCTTCCAAGCCATTAACAATCTATTCCGGCAAGCCTTCCCACGGAACTTGAACCCCATAAGCTTTAACCGAACTGTGTTCTTGATCATCTCCGTCACCGTTTCAGCCGTGTTGTGATTGTGAGAGAACAATCTGTTATTTCTTTCTTGCCATATAAAGTACGTCGTAGCCACAATCAGAATCTTACCCACAATAACATCCATCTTCTTAGAAGAAGCCGTTTGTTCCATCCATGCAAAAATGGATACCCAAGAATCATCAACACTCTCCAAGCTAACCATAGTTTTGACATTATTCCAAACTTGCGATGCAAAATTACATTGGAAGAATAGGTGGTCACGCGAGTCACGATCATAGCAACAAAGCGGACAACACATAAGTCTTAGCTTCGTATCACTTCCTGCTTCCCAACTAGTAAGCCGATCCTGAGTTTTGAGTTTGTTCCTGATAACTAACCACATATGGAACGAGTGTCTCGGAATACATTGTGAAAACCAAATCATATTGGTCCATGAAACCGTAGCACCTCGGCCCCTAATGTTATTCCATACTTCCTTTGAACTGAAGTAACTATCTTTGCCGTCCAAGTCTTTCCACATAAGCTTGTCTGGAACATTATGAACAAGAGTTGGAGTTTGTAAATTTATCAACACCGGAAATAAGTCATACCAAGCTTGCGGCCATCTCCACTGGCCTGAGTCATCGACAATATCAGCAACAGTGGAATACATATTGAAGCCCGCATTAGTGATAACTCTCGGAGTGATGAAGGAACTAATCGGACTCAAAGGGCACCAATTATCACACCATGCATTAGTCTGAGCACCACTTCTGATAGACATACCGATGTACGGACGCACCAAGTTTCGGATGGATAAGATCTTACGGCATCCCCAGCTCATGCTTCCCCTACACGGAACCTCCCAAAAGCTTCTACCCTTTAGTTTATAGGAATAGATCCACTTAACCCAAAGAGAGTCTCTCTTCGAGATTATACTCCATATATGGTTTGCCATGAGAGCCTTATTAACATCCATAACATTCCAAATACCCAAGCCTCTCTCGCTTTTAGGCAAGCAAACATCGGACCAAGAAACTTTAGCTCGAATTCTGCCAGAAGAGCCAGCATTCCATAAAAAACGACGCATCCTCTTTTCCAACTCTGAGATGACACGAGCAGGAAGGATGAAAGGCCCAGTAAATATGCATAGAAGATAACACCGAGTTTATAAGCTGAAGACGGCCCGCAAAAGACAATGACTTAGAGATCCAGCTTGTGATTTTGCTCTCCATACGATCAATTAAGATTTTACAATCTTTAAAAATGAGCTTAGTGGATATTAGGGGCACCCCAAGATACCGAACCGGAAGACTACCATCTTGGAAAGGCATCAAAGTAAGAATCTCTTGCTTCACCAAAGAAGAGACATTCGAGAAATAGGCAATACTCTTAGACGGGCTCGGCACTAACCCTGACCAACTAGTAAACATTTCCAGCGCATCTCTAACCTTCTTAACCGAGCAAGTGGCAGCATGGACAAAGATAAACAAGTCATCCGCAAAGGACACATTGATAATTTTCTGCTTAGCACAATGATGATGAAATTTAAAAGACAAGTTTGAGTTAGCCACCTGTTAAAGCAATAAGGATAGAACTTCTATGATAAGAGTAAATAAATAAGGCGACATCGGGTCCCCATGTCTCAAACCCCTCTTCCCTTGAAAAAAACCATGAAGATTACCGTTAACGCATAACGAGTAGGAAGTCGTGGAAACACATGTCATAATCCACTCAACCATTCGATGATTGAACCCAAAACGTATAAGGATATCTTTCAAAAACGACCAACTAACCGTATCATAGGCTTTCTGAATATCTATTTTAAATGCACATCTCGCAGGGCCTCTATTCAAATGATAATTATGCATCAGCTCCTGAGTTAGGAGAATATTATCGGATATTTTCCTTCCTGGCACAAAAGCGGATTGATTAATACTGACAAGAGCCCCCAAGCTCCCTTTAATCCTATCCGTTACGATCTTACTGATACATTTATAGAGCACATTACAACATGAGATAGGCCGATAATCCAAAACTGAGTCCGGTGTAGCTTTCTTAGGAATCAAAGCAAGGATCGTGTGATTTAATTGTTTGAGTAGCTTACCATTCTCAAAGAAGTCAAGCACCGCATCCATAACTTCATTACCAATAATATCCCAAGCCTTCTTGAAAAAAGCTGAAGTATATCCATCAGGCCCCGGGGCCTTATTCTCACCAATATTAAACATTGCCGTTTTGATTTCCTCTCGAGTTACTTGCCGGACCATATTAGAAGCATCTTGTTGACTAAGGACATTAACAAAGATATTATCCAGATTTAGCAAAGCAACCTGGTCCTCAACACCAAGGAAGTTCGAGTAGTGATTGACTAAAGCATCCGCCACCCTACTACCTTCATAACGGTTTCCAGCAGTATCTTTGACACTATGAATCTTATTTCTAGCATTACGGCTTTTCATCACATTATGAAAATATTTCGTATTCGAGTCTCCAGCACACAACCATTCGACTTTTGACTTTTGTTTGAGGAAACATTCCTCTTCATAAGCAGCATTCTGAAACTCTTGAAGACATGTCGCTTCCAATTGACGGAGATGGGCATCCAAAGGATTCTGATCAACAAGCACTTGAATATCATCCAACTTTTTCCTAAGCTCCGACACCTTAGCATGTAAGTTTCCTTGGTTGAATAAGATCTTCCTTAAATGCGGTTTAAGGTTGCTATGTTTCCTTGTAACCGAGAACATATTAACCCCTGGAATAGTTTTCCTCATTCCTGTTCCACACACTTCATGAAATCCGGCTTGGATGTAATAAAGTTAGGAAACTTGAAAGGTTTAGTTTTCTTCTCAATCACGGCTCCCATTTTCAAGATACAAGGCGTATGGTCCGAAACTCGAAAAGGGTGGTACATGACAAAAGCATTCGGATACATGTCCAAGAACTGAACATTACCCATTACACGATCTATCTTCTTTAGAAGCCCCACTCCCTCTTTAGGTTTTTGATTCCATGTATAGTGTAGCCCGTGACCTTGAATATCCAGCAATTCCGAAAATTGAATGCAATCTTTAAACTCACACATGCTTATCGTTTGTTTGGATGATCCGTAAAGCGAATCCTCAAGATGAAGCGCTGAGCTAAAATCCCCCATAACAATCCATGGTTTATCGTGACACAAGCTTTTATGATTGCATAAACTCTCCCATAGACTTCTACGCTCCTGATACTTATTTTTCGCGTACACAAAAGAGCAAAAGAACTTTCGAAATCTATTCTCTCTAGCTGGCGATTGTCACCCCTCCATGAACCCCTGATTTCTTCGAGATTTAGGTGTATAACAGTCTGTGATCGGTGTTTGATTCATCAAATAACCGTAACGAACTCGTTAGCAACTTCTGATCGTTCAATCTTGGGTTTGTTTTGTTCGTTTTTGTTTGTGATCGCCGGCCTTAATCTAAGAATCAGATCTGATTGAATAGAGTATTGGGTCTTTCGGTCCTACTGGTGAGGCAGTAACCTTGATTGATCGGGTTCTCTATTTGATTTCGTGATGATTTTTGGGTTAGGGTTTTGCTAGATTAGGGTTTTTGCTTTTCTATTCTGATCGTGGTCTTCTGGGTCGAAGTTGTGTTTTGCATGGCTGTAAGCAGTACGTGATGATGGAGAGAGAGGAACAATTTGATGGGGATGGGTATCCGATGATGAGGAATACGGCTGGACTTAATAACAAATCTGATGTGAGTGAGGAAGCAGATTCAACTCCTGGTACCGCTCCTGTACTTGGTATTGGATTACGAGTTACAAACATTGATGGGAACCCACTTATGCCTAGACGAGGTATGTACTCCACGAACAATCCATCAGTTCTTGATGGATTAGCAGCTATTTCTACACATGTTAGCTTGGATTGTATGGGTGGTAATACTGGACTATTTCATGCAAACCCTAATACTGGGAACATGCCTACATCGAATACTGATAAGAATTTGTATGGGGAGAAGATGTACTCGACAGGCTATAATCCCAGTTCATCGACTTCTGGGAATGATAATAATGCTAAGTTGCCGTCATTTGCAAACGTTGTCCAAAACAAGAAGGCTGGTGTGAAAGTTAATTTCAGAACGATGGAAAATAGTTGTGACACTTCGGGTTTTCCCGAGCCAACTTTCGTCTTTAAATGAATGTATGTGTATATATATATATAATATTAAATGAGAACTTGTTATTTATTGTTGTGCATTATGTGATCTTTTGATTGTGTCATGTGTGTATTATGTATATATATATATATGTGTGTGAACCGAGACCACCATGGACCCGACTCGAGACCACCCGGTCTCGAGTGAACCAAATCGGTTGGGCCGTGCAACCCCTTAGCTCACTCGGAAACCCACTTGGGGTGCATCACCTCCTATTTAAGCCTAAAACCCTCACACACACTCCCCTTTACACTCTCACTTCATCCTCTCTCTCTCACTCCCTCTCTAGAAAACCCTCACAAGAATCACCTCTTCTCTCTCGGATTCAAACCGGAGGCATCAAGGTGTCCGGATCAGCTCGTGATCATCGCATTGGACACTTCTTTCATCGTCTCATACGCTCACTCACAACCAAAACAAGTTCCGGTTAGTACCCTATCTCGGTTAGATGATAGAACATGTTATAGATTAGCAAAGATGTATGCTTGTTGGATTGTACACATGTGTTATGAAGATAAATGGGTTAAGATGACTAAGTTGTTGATAGATCTTTGTGTTATTGTGTTATAGTGATAATGGGATGATATGCTAGACATGTTCATGCTTTGATAGGAAATTGTTGGTTAAAATACAAGGTTGATAGGGCCATAAGAGTATGTGTATGTGTATGTTTGTAATCCGAGGAATGTATGTTAGATTCAGGAATCGATAATGCTGATTTGAGTATGTGCTAGAATTAGGATTGTTTGAATAATCATGTTGCATAATGATGAATATATGATGAATATGTGATGAATGTGCTTGATGAACTATTTGAAGATCATTGAAAATATTTGAAATTGTTGGTGTTTGATCTAAATTGTTTGGAAATTAGACAATAAAACATGTTTAAGAAATTCTATTGGTTAGTACAAAATTTCATGAAAACAGAATTGTATTGGTTAGTACATCCGCCAGGTTCTAGAAGGATTCTTGTGCACGTATCCGAGGTTGCGACTCGAAACCCCCGGTTACGACTCGCAACCGAATCATGACAAGTCGAAACATCCGGTTACGACTCGCAACCAGAGCATGACAAGTCGAAACATCCGGTTACGACTCGCAACCAGAGCATGACGAGTCGAAACATCCGGTTGCGACTCGCAACCAGAGCATGACAAGTCGAAACATCCGGTTACGACTCGCAACCAGAGCATGACAAGTCGAAACATCCGGTTGCGACTCGCAACTGTGTGTTCTCGAGTCGAAACCGCCCTTGTCTCGACTGGGCTGCCTAAGTGTTATTGGGCCAAAAGCTTGTTGGACTATCTGTTGACTGGACTGCATATGTATCTGTACTGTTTGTTTGTGGAATGTTAGGGCAGGCCCAATAACCCAAGTGTTTGTATGAATGCATGCTATGTGTGACTGTACGTGTTTGCTATACGTGTTTACTTGTACCCCAACTTGACCCATATTCGGTAACCATGCTAGGACGTGGTGACCAACGTGATCGACCGGGTAATTAATCTACCGAGCAACCCAAGGTGAGTTCACAACCTAAAGCATGTATTCCCGGTGGTTTGGGAAACGGAACTAAAAACAACACTATCCCCTTATGAGGGATACAACTTACTTTTCTTCCCTTGTTATTGGGAACCTTTTAGTTAATTACTGTTTATACGGATTGCAACAAACGGCACTAAACGAAACTCTATCACTTAAAGTCCCTACTACATAATACCGATTAGTCGCCGGGGCCAGGCGAACGGGTTATTAGTTGATAGCGCTATTTAGGTCTTACCAACCTCACACCGTGCCAAGGTATGGGATCGGTCGTGAACTAATGTACTCAGGCATCCGTCAATGATGATAGAACATTGACATCGGGGCACTCTGCGGATACGCAACGGTCACCTAGTGTTCGGTATTGGAAAAACAGTTTAGTCGCTAACTTTTGGGGTAGCTCCCCATGGCATGTATAAACGGATAAATTAACTGGTGAAACAAGTTTTTGGTAATTAAAACTGGACAACTAGTGAACTCACTCAGCATTATTGTTGACCCCTTACTGCATGCTTTGCAGGTAACCAGTGACTCAGGAGCTTGCAGCTTGGGAAGTGTAGTGGTCGTCTAAACCCGCGTGTTGGGTTCTAAATAACTTGAACTATGACCTTTGTTTAAACTATTTTGCCTATGCTTCCGCTATATACTTAAACTGTTATTTGAACCTAACTTTCGAACTTTAAACTTTGATGCTTACGAACTATTAAGGTTGGTGATCATCTTTATTATTACCCAAATACTCAGTATAATTGGTGGCTGGATCCTGGTCGGTCACGCCCTCAAGCGGACGGTACTCCGCAGGTGGAATTTGGGGGTGTGACAGATTGGTATCAGAGCCATTGGTTATAGTGAACTTGGTTTTAAAAAGAAGAGTCTTTTTGAGAAAAACCAGACTATAACCCGTGACTCGTGACGACACTACACTCCAAGGGCAAGACTCGGCATATTAGACCTTATAGCTCGGACTTGTGCTTACATGCTTATTTATCCTATGTTAACTGCTCTACTATACATACTAGTGTGCCTGATTAGATAGATACACCTCCCTCTTCTATCTTATTCTCGCTACGTTACGACATCACACTCATACTGTGTTTTCTGGTTATGAAGACAATGAGTGGACGCGGAAGAGGAAGCGTTAACATGACTCAGGCTCAATTCGCCAACTTGCTCAACACGGTGGCTGCAGCATTCGCAGCTCACCCTGGAGGTAAACTCGTTGCTATAGGATGTTTGGATCCTACCCCCCCCCCCACATCGTCTTTTCACCTCTAAAACCTATTCGCTCCATTTCTCACAACAGGTCAGCCTGCGCCTGCGCAACCACGTGTTTGTACTTTCAAAACCTTCATGGATGGCAAGCCTCTCCCTTTCAACGGCACTGAGGGTGCCATAGGCCTTCTGCATTGGATTGAAAAGGCCGAAGCTGTCTTTGCCGTCTGCGAGTGTCCCCCTGCTAACTGGGTTAAGTACGCAACTGGTACGCTTGAAGGAAACGCACTTTCATGGTGGAAAGCACAGATTCAGATGCTTGGTCTGGAAACTGCTAATGCTACGGCATGGGAAGATTTCAAGGACATGATCAAAGAGGAGTACTGTCACAGGGATGACATTCACAAACTCGAGAACGAGTACTATGCGCTCAAGATGGTCGGATTAGAGATTGAGACCTACACTAAGCAGTCCAACGACTATGCTGCACTTTGCCCAAACATGTCCCAACCTATGTATCGAAGGATCGAGTTGTACATCAAAGGTTTGGTCCCAGAAATCCGGAGCCATGTGACCTCGGCCAACCTCAACACCATACAGCCCGTGGTTCGTCTTGCTCACAAACTCACCAATCAGGCTGTGGAAGAAGGCAAGCTGCCCAAGAGGATCGGTACTACTGCTGGAACTTCTGGCGATAACAAGCGAAAGTGGGATGGAAGTCAGGGAAAGGATACTAACCCCACTCAGGCCCCAGTTCAACAAAGGAAGACTGAAAACAACAAGGGCCCTCAGCAACAGGGTGGTTATCGAGGAAACCACCCTAAGTGTAACAAATGTAACCGACATCACAGTGGGCCATGTGGAAAAGGTCAGTGTCAGCGATGCAACAAGATGGGGCATGAAGCCAAAGACTGCCGAAGCCAATTCCCAGCTAGGCAGAATCAGCAACAACCACAGCAACAGCAGCAACAAGGAAACAACCGTGGATGCTTCAAGTGTGGAGCAATGGGGCACATGCGAAAGGATTGCCCTGAACTGAATCAAAACAACAACAATCAAGGTGCTGGGAACAATAACAACAATGCTGGAAATGGTGCTAGAGGAAAAGCTTTTGTGATTGGAGCTGGGGAAGCAAGGAATGACCCCAACGTTGTGGCGGGTAAGTTCCTACTCAATGATCGTTATGTTTCCGTACTATTTGATTCCGGAGCAGATGCTAGTTATGTATCCCTACGTATTAGAAAGAAACTTAAGCTCACTCTTACGCCGCTAAGCTCTAAGCACACCGTTGAAATAGCTAATGGTAGAAACCTCGAGGCCTCACACATAATTCGTAACTGCAAATTAGAGTTGTCTGGTCAGACCTTCCGTATCGATCTTTTCCCCATCGTTCTTGGAAGCTTCGACGTCATCATTGGTATGGATTGGTTATCCAAACATCGAGCTGAAATCCTCTGCCAGGAGAAAGCTATTCGTATTCCCCGTCCCCCTGGCAAACCTCTTATAGTTCAAGGCGACAAGAGCGGAGAAGTCACAGGCATCATTTCATTCTTAAAGGCCCAGAAGTGTCTACGAAAAGGGCACCCTGCTATCTTAGCACTCATTACCGACACACAGAAAAGGGAAAACAGGATTGAAGACTTTCCAGTTGTACGCGACTATCCTGAGGTATTCCCGGAGGAACTACCTGGACTCCCTCCTCACCGTCAGGTCGAATTTCAAATCGAGCTAGCTCCCGGAGCAGCGCCTATAGCTCGTGCACCTTATCGCCCCCGCGGAGCTCAAGGAGCTTTCTACTCAACTACAAGAACTTTTGGACAAAGGTTTTATCCGTCCTAGTTCATCACCCTGGGGAGCCCCAGTGCTCTTCGTCAAAAAGAAAGATGGCTCATTCCGAATGTGCATTGACTACCGCGAACTTAACAAGGTTACCATCAAGAATCGTTATCCACTTCCCCGTATCGACGACCTGTTCGACCAGCTGCAAGGGTCGAGCTATTATTCCAAGATTGATCTGCGATCGGGTTATCACCAGCTGAGAGTTCGCGATGAGGACATCTCTAAGACTGCTTTCAGAACCCGCTATGGTCACTACGAATTCCTTGTTATGCCTTTCGGAATGACCAACGCACCTGCAATCTTCATGGATCTCATGAACCGAGTATGCAAACCCTACCTCGATAAGTTCGTAATTGTGTTTATCGACGACATCCTAATCTACTCGAAGAGCCAAGAGGAGCATGAACAACACCTACGTCTTATTCTCGAACTTCTTCGCAATGAACAACTGTACGCCAAATTCTCGAAATGT
Source organism: Helianthus tuberosus (assembly GCA_030545235.1). Lineage (NCBI taxonomy): Eukaryota > Viridiplantae > Streptophyta > Magnoliopsida > Asterales > Asteraceae > Helianthus > Helianthus tuberosus. The sequence continues at coordinate 666,698 of JARYGA010027604.1, read as the reverse complement.
GATTTCTGGCTTAGAGAAGTCCATTTCCTTGGACACATCGTCAATCAGGAAGGGATTCATGTTGACCCTGCTAAGATTGAGTCCATTAAGAATTGGCCTGTGCCTAAGACTCCGACCGAAGTTCGCCAATTCTTGGGATTGGCGGGATACTATCGAAGATTTATCAAGGGATTCTCTAAGATCGCTCAGCCACTTACGACACTCACTCAGAAGGGTGTTGCTTACAAATGGAGTGATGCTCAGGAATCTGCCTTCCAGGACCTAAAGAAGAACCTTTGTAGTGCTCCTATCCTCTCCTTACCCGAAGGTACCGACGACTTCGTCGTTTACTGCGACGCTTCTATTCAAGGACTTGGCTGCGTATTGATGCAACGCGAGAAAGTTATTGCTTACGCCTCGCGACAACTCAAGGTCCACGAACGAAACTACACGACGCATGACTTAGAATTTGGAGCTGTGGTCTTCGCGCTCAAGCTTTGGCGACATTACTTGTATGGCACCAAGTGCACGATTTACACTGATCACAAGAGTCTCCAGCACATAATGGGACAAAAGGAGTTAAATATGCGGCAACGCCGATGGGTCGAACTCCTAAATGACTACGAGTGTGCAATCAAATATCACCCAGGCAAGGCTAATGTGGTAGCCGATGCCCTCAGCAGAAAGGAGACCAAACCCAAGCGCGTTCGTGCCTTACAGCTCACTATCCACTCGAACCTCCCTAATCAAATTCGGGATGCTCAGGTTGAAGCATTGAAAGCCGAGAACGTCAGGGCTGAGTCCCTGCGAGGATCGAGACAACGATTGGAACAAAAAGAAGACGGTGCTTACTACGTGGCCGGACGCATATGGGTTCCGCTTTATGGAAATTTACGTGACCTTGTGATGGATGAAGCCCACAAGTCCCGTTACTCAGTACATCCGGGTTCAGATAAGATGTACCACGACTTGAGGGCTACCTATTGGTGGCCTGGCATGAAAGCCCACATAGCAACCTATGTCAGAAAATGTTTAACTTGTGCAAGAGTCAAGGCTGAGTATCAGAAACCATCAGGCCTACTCCAACAGCCAGAGATCCCGCAATGGAAATGGGAGCAGATTTCCATGGATTTTGTTACTGGCCTGCCTAGGTCTCAACGAGGAAATGACACCATTTGGGTAATAGTGGATCGCTTAACTAAGTCTGCACACTTTTTGGCTATCAAAGAAACAGACAAGTTCTCTACCCTAGCAGAGGTATACTTAAAAGAAGTGGTTTCGAAGCACGGAGTGCCTACCTCTATTATTTCTGATCGAGACGCGCGTTTTACTTCTGAGTTGTGGCAAGCCATGCACAAATCTTTTGGCTCACGTTTAGACATGAGCACCGCTTAACACCCGCAAACGGATGGGCAGTCTGAACGCACCATCCAAACCCTCGAAGACATGCTCAGGGCATGTGTGATCGATTTTGGCAAGAATTGGGAGAAGCACCTACCGTTGGTGGAATTCTCCTACAACAACAGCTACCACACCAGCATTCAGGCAGCACCCTTTGAGGCATTGTACGGTCGTAAATGTCGATCACCTCTCTGCTGGGCGGAGGTTGGTGACAGTCAGATCACAGGCCCGGAACATGTAGTTGACACCACAGAAAAGATTGCCCAGATTAGGCAACGCATGGCGGCAGCTCGTGACCGTCAAAAGCACTACGCTGATAAGGATAGGAAACCGCTAGAGTTCCAGGTTGGTGAACGGGCTCTACTTAAGGTCTCACCCTTGAAGGGTGTGGTTCGTTTTGGAAAACGGGGCAAGCTTAATCCAAGATATGTCGGACCCTTTGAAGTTACCGAAAAGATCGGCACGGCCGCTTACAGATTGAATCTGCCTGAAGAACTGAGTGCTGTGCACAACGTCTTCCACGTATCTAATCTGAAGAAGTGTCTATCAGATGAAACACTCGTCATTCCTTATAAGGAGCTTACTATTGACGAACAGCTACACTTTACTGAGGAACCGGTTGAGATCACGGATCGTGAGATCAAAACCCTCAAGCGTAGCCAGATACCCCTCGTGCGAGTTCGTTGGAACTCACGCCGTGGCCCAGAGTTTACCTGGGAGCGGGAAGACCAGATGAAGCGCAAGTATCCCCAACTGTTCCCAAATGAAACCCCCAGCACTGAAGCTAGGACTGAATTTCGGGACGAAATTCCAAACTAACGGGGGAATGATGTGACACCCTGTTGAAACGCTCTCACTTTTACTAGCTTGTCAGTGGCTGCTTTAACTTTCGGGACGAAAGTTCTTAAAACTTGGGGATAATGTGACACTTCGGGTTTTCCCGAGCCAACTTTCGTCTTTAAATGAATGTATGTGTATATATATATATATAATATTAAATGAGAACTTGTTATTTATTGTTGTGCATTATGTGATCTTTTGATTGTGTCATGTGTGTATTATGTATATATATATATATGTGTGTGAACCGAGACCACCATGGACCCGACTCGAGACCACCCGGTCTCGAGTGAACCAAATCGGTTGGGCCGTGCAACCCCTTAGCTCACTCGGAAACCCACTTGGGGTGCATCACCTCCTATTTAAGCCTAAAACCCTCACACACACTCCCCTTTACACTCTCACTTCATCCTCTCTCTCTCACTCCCTCTCTAGAAAACCCTCACAAGAATCACCTCTTCTCTCTCGGATTCAAACCGGAGGCATCAAGGTGTCCGGATCAGCTCGTGATCATCGCATTGGACACTTCTTTCATCGTCTCATACGCTCACTCACAACCAAAACAAGTTCCGGTTAGTACCCTATCTCGGTTAGATGATAGAACATGTTATAGATTAGCAAAGATGTATGCTTGTTGGATTGTACACATGTGTTATGAAGATAAATGGGTTAAGATGACTAAGTTGTTGATAGATCTTTGTGTTATTGTGTTATAGTGATAATGGGATGATATGCTAGACATGTTCATGCTTTGATAGGAAATTGTTGGTTAAAATACAAGGTTGATAGGGCCATAAGAGTATGTGTATGTGTATGTTTGTAATCCGAGGAATGTATGTTAGATTCAGGAATCGATAATGCTGATTTGAGTATGTGCTAGAATTAGGATTGTTTGAATAATCATGTTGCATAATGATGAATATATGATGAATATATGATGAATATGTGATGAATGTGCTTGATGAACTATTTGAAGATCATTGAAAATATTTGAAATTGTTGGTGTTTGATCTGAATTGTTTGGAAATTAGACAATAAAACATGTTTAAGAAATTCTATTGGTTAGTACAAAATTTCATGAAAACAGAATTGTATTGGTTAGTACATCCGCCAGGTTCTAGAAGGATTCTTGTGCACGTATCCGAGGTTGCGACTCGAAACCCCCGGTTACGACTCGCAACCGAATCATGACAAGTCGAAACATCCGGTTACGACTCGCAACCAGAGCATGACAAGTCGAAACATCCGGTTACGACTCGCAACCAGAGCATGACGAGTCGAAACATCCGGTTGCGACTCGCAACCAGAGCATGACGAGTCGAAACATCCGGTTGCGACTCGCAACTGTGTGTTCTCGAGTTGAAACCGCCCTTGTCTCGACTGGGCTGCCTAAGTGTTATTGGGCCAAAAGCTTGTTGGACTATCTGTTGACTGGACTGCATATGTATCTGTACTGTTTGTTTGTGGAATGTTAGGGCAGGCCCAATAACCCAAGTGTTTGTATGAATGCATGCTATGTGTGACTGTACGTGTTTGCTATACGTGTTTACTTGTACCCCAACTTGACCCATATTCGGTAACCATGCTAGGACGTGGTGACCAACGTGATCGACCGGGTAATTAATCTACCGAGCAACCCAAGGTGAGTTCACAACCTAAAGCATGTATTCCCGGTGGTTTGGGAAACGGAACTAAAAACAACACTATCCCCTTATGAGGGATACAACTTACTTTTCTTCCCTTGTTATTGGGAACCTTTTAGTTAATTACTGTTTATACGGATTGCAACAAACGGCACTAAACGAAACTCTATCACTTAAAGTCCCTACTACATAATACCGATTAGTCGCCGGGGCCAGGCGAACGGGTTATTAGTTGATAGCGCTATTTAGGTCTTACCAACCTCACACCGTGCCAAGGTATGGGATCGGTCGTGAACTAATGTACTCAGGCATCCGTCAATGATGATAGAACATTGACATCGGGGCACTCTGCGGATACGCAACGGTCACCTAGTGTTCGGTATTGGAAAAACAGTTTAGTCGCTAACTTTTGGGGTAGCTCCCCATGGCATGTATAAACGGATAAATTAACTGGTGAAACAAGTTTTTGGTAATTAAAACTGGACAACTAGTGAACTCACTCAGCATTATTGTTGACCCCTTACTGCATGCTTTGCAGGTAACCAGTGACTCAGGAGCTTGCAGCTTGGGAAGTGTAGTGGTCGTCTAAACCCGCGTGTTGGGTTCTAAATAACTTGAACTATGAACTTTGTTTAAACTATTTTGCCTATGCTTCCGCTATATACTTAAACTGTTATTTGAACCTAACTTTCGAACTTTAAACTTTGATGCTTACGAACTATTAAGGTTGGTGATCATCTTTATTATTACCCAAATACTCAGTATAATTGGTGGCTGGATCCTGGTCGGTCACGCCCTCAAGCGGACGGTACTCCGCAGGTGGAATTTGGGGGTGTGACAATAGTTACCACTATGGTTACCACTATGGAAAACGTAATGGGCTGCACTTCACATGGTCGAACAAGCAGAAGAAAACTGCGCAGTGAAGCGGATGAGGATTTTATTTTTGTTTTGTTTTGTTTTGTCTACTGATGTATAGTAGGCTAGGTTATGGGGTGTCATTGTTTTTGCTTGGTTCTTTTTGCGTTTTACATATATGGGGCATGTCCTGTATATGAACTAGTGTGGAACACATCCTCACTACTTGTGCTTATGTGCGGTTGTTTTAATAGAATCACCGGGGTAACCCTTTACCCAAAAAAAAATTATGAATGATGTTCACGGATTAATTAGGTGATTTTATGAGGTGTTTATCTATTGGAATTGATTGAATGATAACTACGGTGTCGTTTGATTTGTGAGACCAGATTCATAATGAAACTATTAGATTATGATTGGAAGTGGTTAACGAGTCATACAAGCTATGAAACCATAATTCAGTGATGGATTATATTCAATATTATGTTGTCTTGAATGGCTTGTCAATGTATAGTATTGCTTGAATATATAAATTCATTGAAGCACATGGTTATGATTGCATGAAAGGAAACAATCACGAAATTTGGGGTGGGGGCCTATATTCACGAACAGTACATGTTGACAAGGAAACTCCTTGGTCAACCAAACACTTATCATCAATATGTTGACTTATTCTACATCTCTTTTATTATTAAAGTGAACATTTATAATATTAAATGGGCCGACAATCTATAAAACCAATTGATTTCAATTGGACCTCAAAACCAACATCACGTGATGACCCTGTCAAGTTATTAAAATACAAGAATTCAAAGTGCAATCAAAATGTATATGAAGTGACAATTGATGATCTGATCATGTGATCATCTTAGTGGGCGGCGCACATGTTATGTGGGGTCCCCACATGCTTTCTTTTATATAGCCACATAGTAGGTCTATTATATGCATGAAACAAGTCTATTATATGCTTTCTGTTATATAAAGGTTTGGTGTGGCATATTTACTTGGGCTGTAAATGATAACTGGGCCGCATATGGGTAGGATAAATGGAATGGGTTGCGAAATTGTTATGTGACATATTGACCGATGTTAGAAATAGTGTGTGGCTCAGACGTTTACTATGTGTTACATGATCTCTTGTTGCAACTTGCATATTGGTACGTGTGTTACGGATACGCTACATGTGTAACGTGCTTAAAGACTAGGCCAATTGGATTTTAACACCTTTAACTTTGAAGAGTTGGCCGATAACACCCGCAACTAACACTTTGATCTGTGACACCCCAAACTTTTAATTTCGTTTGTCATTTCACCACTCAGTTAAAAAATCAGTAACTGAGTTAGTTTTCAATCCTAGGTGGCATCCTACGTGGACTATTTTTGCAGATGTGGCACATTCATGGTTATAAAAGTCATCTTCTTCTTCGATACCCCTGCACAAACAATTGGGAAACCCTAAGTGCTAGATCATCACTCTTGAAAACCACAACATGATCAACCTCCATTTGATCCTCTCAATTCTTCTGTTTCTTGTTAATCAATCTTTTCAGTTAACCACAGACGGAGTTCTGTTACTTTCTTTCAAATACTCTGTTTTAAACGACCCGTTAGGTGTTCTAGATACCTGGAATTACTCTGATGAATCACCGTGTTCATGGAACGGTGTCGTTTGTAGTAATCCCGACCGCTTAGTCACCGAACTCTCACTTCCTAATTCTCAACTCTCTGCCTCCATTCCCGCCAATCTTGGATTCATTCTAAACTTAAAAAAAACTTGATTTATCGAATAATTCGATCAACGGGTCCATCCCGTTATCGTTATACAATGCTACAGAGTTAAAATTTCTTGATTTTTCGGATAATTTGATCTCCGGTGAGCTTCGGGATGTTAGAGGATTAAAGAGTCTTCAATTTGTTAACATTTCCGGTAACTGGTTAACCGGTAAGCTGCCGGAGAGTGTTTCTCGTCTTCCTAACTTAACGGTGGTTAATTTGAAGAATAATTATCTTCATGGGAATCTTCCGGCCGGTTTTAATTCGGTTAAATTTTTAGATCTATCTGGGAATTTAATCACCGGGTCATTACCTGAAGATTTCGGAAGCGGTGATCTTGTTTACTTCAACATCTCCCACAACAATATTTCAGGAACAATTCCACCAGATTTCACCAACAAAATCCCCACAAATGCGACAATTGATTTGTCGTTTAACAATCTCACCGGACCAATCCCGGAATCCAGTGTTTTCCTCAATCAAGATCAGAGATCTTTCGCCGGAAATTTACAACTTTGCGGCAAACCGTTACACAATCTATGCCAGATCATTTCATCCAACCCCTCCTCACCGGCACCGGCAACGGCGCCATCGCCTCCGGCGATAGCAGCCATACCCAAAACCGCCGACTCATCTCACTCAGACAATTCATCGAACACCTCGAGTGCATCAAAAAATGGTTTCAAAACCAGCACAATTGTTATAATAGTCGTCGGAGACATTGTGGGGATCGCAATTTTAGCAACCATCTTCATCTACATATTGAAAAAACGTAGAAAGGTTGCATCAGACACCAATCATACCGATAAAGAATACGATTGGGGGTCATCGGAAGAAGAACAAGAACACAAATGGCTACGTTCATGGCCATGTTTGTTCACAAACAAACCCACTGAAGATGAGGTATCGAAGAAGAAGATGACTTTTATAACCATGAATGTGCCACATCTGCAAAAATAGTCCACGTAGGATGCCACCTAGGATTGAAAACTAACTCAGTTACTGATTTTTTAACTGAGTGGTGAAATGAAAAACGAAATTAAAAGTTTGGGGTGTCACAAATCAAAGTGTTAGTTGCGGGTGTTATCGGCCAACTCTTCAAAGTTAAAGGTGTTAAAATCCAATTGGCCTAAAGACTATGTGATTACGTGTATACAAGCTAATTATTTTTGGTAACCACGGTAGGGCTTGGTTGACCAACTTGGAACGGGTAAATTAACATAACCTACCAAGCAAACCAAAGGTGAGTTCATCTCTCTTGAGCATGCGTCCCGGTGGTTGGGACAGTCAGTGGGTATCCTAGGGAGGGATAAGTCTTTTGGGTAAAAACGGGAATGTTGGATAATATACTCTTCCTATCACCTTTAAAGTCCCTCCGTGTTGTTTGGTTACCTGGGAGGTAACATGGTATTAGTTAGTAGCGCTACTTAGGTTTGGCAACCTCACCCCGTACCTGGGAGGACGGGTGTTGAACTAATGACCTAGTTATGACCAATGCTTTGATAGGAGCATTGGAGAAAGGGCAAAATAATCAGAAGCCGTCTTGTATTCGGGGTATTATCAACATTACATTCGGAATTAAATTCAATGGATTAACTAAACACTTGGTAATCAACGTTTTCGTAAAACTATGAACTCACCAGCGTTGTCTGATACACGTGTGTGCATGCTCGCAGGTTATTGATACGTGTGAACATGGAACTTGCTGTCTGGGATGCTGGAGTGGTCATGGGTCGAGATACATGGAAACTTGAAACGTGACTAGTTGATTACGTACACTTAGATTTTGGTTAAACTTTATATTATGCTTCCGCTGAACATAACGAGGTATAATTAATGTTTTGTAACACTTTATATTAACAAATGAAAGTTTTGATTTGAAACCTTGTTATGAGTTCAATGTGATTAGTGGCTAGATCCGGGTACGTCACACGCCTTGCGGGGGATTCCGCATGTGGTATTTTGGGGGTGTGACAGTTTGGTATCAGAGCCACTGGTTATAGTGAACTTGGTTTTAAAACGTTTTTGTAAAACCAGACTATAACCGAACAGATCTGAATACGTGAATATGACCATGACACTCAGCTCTAGATTGCAAGGTTCGTCTTTCTCACTTGTTGCATACATTACATGATTAGTACACAATTGCTTATGACACAACATACGAACACACACTCGTCATTATAGCATGATTACATGAATTGCTTGCTTTAATTGTGATGCGTTGATAGCACGTCATAATCCTTAGATTCTTGTGATCTATCGTTTTGATAACCTCTGCTTGGCATTCGAGTTTGAGGAACCATTTGACATGAGTTAGGAGGAACTGAGATGAGCATGCAAATCACAATATTATTGAGGGTGCACACATAATAATAATGTGGGGTGCATGCGAGACCCAGTGAGGCTTAACAAGTGAAAAAGGGGTTCCGTTCTGTTATTTGATCGATGTGAAACACAACAGTCTATAAGAGTCATAGCAGTGATTGTCTCTTACTTGAACGTGATCTTTTCAATCCACTCTGAATCCGTACGAATCTCGATGCTATCGAGTATTACCTGAACACACATCTGAACGCCTAGCGAAACATGTAGAATGTTAGGTGCTTGCACGAACGTCCTTGAGTTGGTTTATACCTTCCTCGCTTCTCTTCGTTTGATGGAACTCTATGTATTGACGTCTTAGACTCCGAAGTGTGATCACTTCTGCAACACTCTCGCAGCATGCCGTGTATTACTCAATCGACTTGCAAGAACGATGGACAAGAGGATGAGCGTAGTGCCACACCAACCTCAGTATTAGAACGACCCTGATTACCAGCAACGAACTCTAGCAGATTGACCACAACCGAATCCTTAACTCTAGTAAGCGACTTATGGGAGTCGACTCTTACGAATCAATCGGGACACGGAATGTGTAACTTCCCATGTAGTGAGTAGTGTCTTAGGACGCGACACGGAATTGAACAAGATGGACCCTGTTGTTGAAAGATCGTAGGGCCCTGTTTTAAGCAACGACAGTAGAGGCAACGGTCACGGCAACATCAAGGAACTCGCAATCATAGCTTACGGTATGGAAACGAAGTTGAGCTAGACAAGGATTGACTGTGTTAAGTCAAAGTGCCAACATCCAAGGGAACAAAGACGGTACTAGGAATTCTCGCAACGAAAACAACAACAATGGAAATGATGCTTACGGAAGGGCATTTAGGATTGGCGTAGGTGACGCCAGGCATAATAGCAGCATGGTAACTTGTATAAGTAGCCCTGTTTTGGTCAACCCTGATGCTTCTTGAAACCGAACCTGTGGTGGCAGCAACTGATGGCAAGTGAAATGAAACCTCATATGTTCGTTGGGATGTAAACTCGACCTTGTGGGACAAGCGTTCGACGTCAACCTTCTTTCTGTTATCCTTGATAATTTGATGCAGTAGTTAGTATGGATTGGTTATCCATACATCGCGTAGGTATACCCTGCGAGAAGAAAGCTTTGCGTACCCCTCTCCCTGGTGGAGAATCGTCATCTGTTTCAAAGTACCAAAGTTATGTAAAGGTTAGCATCAATTCTGCAATGAAAGCCCAGAAGTTTCTACGGAGGGATTACCCCGCTGTGTTAGCAACCGTTTCTGATTGTCAGGCTAAGGAAAATAGGATCGGGGATCCACCAATTGTTCGTGACTCCTCCCGGTGTGCTACTCGAGGAACTTTCAGGTTTACTTTCACAACTGTTAGTCGGAATCTCAGTTGATCTCACGGCAGAGGCAGCTCTGAATACTCATACATTGTACCATCTTGCACAGGAGGGTTGCAAGAACCGTTTAATCAACTACAGGAAATACTGGACAGGAGTTTGTCGGACCTAGCTTTTCGCTTTGGGGAGCCCCAGTTATATCCGTGAAGATAAGCCTTTTCGTATGTGTACTGATTATCCAGAACTTAACAAGGAGACAGTTAAGAACCGTTTGCCTCGATCATGTATTGGCAACCTGTATGCCAGTGCGAGGGGCAAGCTTCCATTCGAGGAATGACTAACGAATGAACTACCATCAGATGCTAGTCCAGAGGGGAGAATGTTCCTACAATGGCATATCAGACGCAGGGTGGCCATTGCGACGTTGTATTCCAAAACCTCTGGGCTAATCATCACACCGGCAGCTGCATGGATCACATGAATCGACTATGCTTATTGACAACGTGTTGAATCATTTCCAGGAGGAAGGAACATCATAGACGACATCTGTATCTTATTTCAGGGCTCCTGAGGGAGGAGCCATTACGTGCGAAGTCTTGTTTAGTGTAACATCTAGATTCGAGAGATGCATTTGATCATGTAACCAACAAAGTGGGAATACACGTGGATCTTGTTAGGATCCAATTTGCTAGAAACTGATCGACACCAAGGATTCCTTCGGGGATGCAGCGATCTCTTGGTTTCGCTGGATACTATCGTAGATTCATCACAGGACTTACTATCGTACGAATGATCTAGTGGTATATCATGACGATTCAAAGCAGAGACCCAGTTACATGCCAATGCGGCACGAGAAGGTGACGGTTTATATAGTGGATTTACAGGAAGAATTGCACGAGTCATGACCTGCGATAGAAGCCATGGACCTTGGAATTGAGATGGAGGCATTACTTGGATGGTACCAATTGCACCATTTAGACCGATCACAAGGGCCTCCTGTGTACCCTTGTTTTGAGAGAGCTAAATTATGTGATGACATTGCTGGATGGAACTTTTGAATGTTTATGACCGTGAAACCTGAACATGCACGAGCTTTGCAGTTCACTATCGATTCTAATATACCTGATCAGACTCGCTCTGTTCAAATTGGAGAACTAAAGAAAAGGGAATTTTCAAGTTGAACCCATACGGGGCAAGGAGAAGCAACCTTTGGCAGGTCGGACGATATTCGCTACCTCCTGGAACGAATGTAGAACTCGTTATACGGCTACTGTAGGGAATTTATGTTGACCAAAGCACACCGGCCTTGATATTCTAGTCATCTGGGTTTTGATGAGAGATATTAGGATCTATAAATCTTGCACTGGTGATCGGGCATGAAGGCCCACCTAGGTATGTATGTGAATGATGTTTGACTTGTGGGAAGGCCAAGGTGGAGTATCAGCAACCAGAAACACCCATATGGAAATGAGAACAGACTGCCATGGATTTTGTCACGAATCTACTTACAACTCGAAACGGAAACACTATCACCTGGGTGATCGTTGATGGACTCACGTCACCCGCACACCTTCTTGCAGCTGTGGATGTTCCTCTAGGAGAGGCGGCTTTTAGGCATGGGGTGCCAACTCCTGATACCTCTGCTTTTGACCTATACTTGATTTATGTCTGGCGACACACAACACCCTTGGCTCACGTCTAGACATGAGCATTGCTTATCACCGTAAGATAAACGGTCGGAATAAACGAGCCACCCTGACACTCGAAGACATGCTGCGAGCATGTGTATGATTGGCATTAGTAGGAATCGGGATGACGCTTATCTTTGGTTGAGTTTTACTGCAACAGTTACCATTCTAGCATCCAGACAACTCTGTTCGATGCATTGTATGGACGATAATGCCGATCTCCTTATTGGACTAAGGAAGGTGACAACCTAATCACAGGTCCCGGACTTGTATTTGAAACCTCTGGGAAGACTACTTAGATCGGAAATCGTTGGTGGCAACGAATGATCGTCAGGATAGTTGATAAGCGTAGGAAACACTGGGAGTTTGTTGTAGGCGTTTGTATCATGTGGAAAATCTCACCCTGGGAGGTTGTGGTACGCTTGAGAAGCGTCGCAAGCTTAATCTACGCTACTTTGGGTTATTCAGAATTCTGGGAGGAATCGGTCACGTCGTCTACAAACCCGAGTTACTCGACGAATTGGGTGTCGTGCATGATATCAGTTATGTCTCGAATCTAAGGCGGTGTTGTAACACCAGTGCCTCCACGGCCATCAAACAAATACCGAACCAATGAAATATTATATTTCATACTTGGGATTTGTAAAAATATGTGTATCATTTGCACATATCAATTCTTGTTCAATTTCAAACTCTAAATCGCTTTCTGGAAGGTTATACGCGCACTGATGCGTAAATATAACCAGTTTAATGCAACAAACACTCCGGAATAGTGACATAGGCTTAACATACCTTAAATAACCTTTACATAACTTAGAAATAAGTTTTGAAGGCTTTGGTATGGCAAAATCAAGTTAAATCGCTTACAGGGACTAAATTTGACAAACTGCGAAAGTATGCCAATTTGAACTGTAACAGACATTCCGGAACATGACCATAAGTTAAACACACCTTAAATATCCTTTACATAGCTTAGAAATAGGCTTTGAGGGGTTCGGTGTGCTAAAATAAACTTTTGGCTCATTCAGGGACTAAAAGTGTCAAAAAGTGCACAAATTTGCATTTTCGCGCATAACTTACGTTCTGAATACATCTGGACATCCAAAAATTTATGTAAGCACTAAAACATTTTATTTTAGTGTTTGGCATGAGAAAAATCCATTCGTCACGTCATTTGGATCGTTTTTCGCGCTTATGCGCATTCCGTCGTAATTAAGCGAACATCGCGTTCGTACGACCAAACGAACCAACACCCGATATATTTCTGAGCATGTTTCATGTCCACAATGTTTAGGCAACATTTTAGGGCCTTAAAGTTGGCTTTACGGGCCTTGGAAGTGTCGAAAATGGCTTAAAACATCAACAGGGACTGAAACTGTAATTCTGCAAACATGTTTCTGATCTGTGCAGGCCAGGCGGCCCGCGTGAGATCCTTGTGTCCATTACGCGGCCCGCGTCCGACTCTCTGATCAGATTAGATCGAACAGTCAGCAACTTCCAGCTGTTTTAACCACCACCACACACTTACAACTTGCATATTCAGCTGATAAGCACCATTTTTAGCCACCACAACTTTGCAACACTTGTACGAATGGGATTAAGGCACGTTTTCCATGAAACGATCTTAACGGTGGACCGAATACTATAAATACCCCACCCCCCATGCTTCAAAATTACAAGAATTCTGATTTGAGAAGCTCTAAGTTGAAACCATTGTTACATACCTGAGCTACTTGGATCGGGATTAGCATTCGGGGACCCTTCGTAAGTATTCTTTCGTTCTTTTCCTTATTTTATTGCTTTTCGAGTCAGAAAGTCAAACTTTGTTTGACTTTCAGCGTTGACCAGCTTATGGTCAATGCGAAGTTCGTTTGAACTTCGCAACGTGATTGTAATCACGATGGTTATAGTCCCTTGGGACTATGCCTACTGATTACCACGTTGTCTAGGGTCGTAGGGTAAGCGATCTAATAAATCGCTTATACCTTCGAACCCGACCCAGTTTGGTCGATCATTAGGATCCGACCAAATACATTAGGTGACCATAGTGTATAGGGAATAACCTTCTGAGGTTATACCTTATGGTCACATCGTTTGAGTAGTTGTATGATAGGTAGTTTATATGCCTTAGGTAAATTACCAGAATACCCTTTTCATGTATAATTGGTAATTAAGCATATGTAACCTAAACTTTTGGTCACATAACTGATTATGTAACATGTTTAGGCATATAACACTTGTCATAGGACTAGTTAGACGGTCCGAACGCGTTTCACGCGCACGACGCGTTAAAGTAGCATAAGCTACCTTAATGGGTCACGATGGGTCGAAAGCACTTAGGTTAGGTTTCATGTAGTATGTAGGCCTTGTTAAACCATATCATATGAGTTCCAATACTCATTTGGTTTACCAAGCCTCATCCTATTCGATCTCCCGATTTAAGTCCAGTTTATTTATATAGTTTTAGATTGCCGACTGATTCCGTGCTCCCTCTAGCTTTGTTTGGTTGTTGTTCAAGACCTCTAAGCATTCTCAGGCGAGTACATTATTCCCCTCTTTTACTGTTTTCAACTGTTTTGGGGTGACTCATATGTGCTAAATGTCTTAACAATGATTTCAAGAACGATTACAATAACAATTACAATGTGGTTTCAAGAACGATAACAATGGATTCAAGAACGATTACAATGGTTTCAAAAACAATTACAATGGTTTCAAAAACAATTACAATGGTTTCAAAAACAATTACAATAGTTTCAAAAACAATTACAATGGTTTCAAGAACGATTTCAATAAAGTGAACAAACTTGTTGGTTGTTGTTACATAACCAATGACATTCATTAGCAATGATCAAGCCGACCAGTATTAGGTTATGGTACCATAGGATCTGACAAATCCCGTTATTCTCTATACCCATGGTTATGTGTGGGTATTTTGGGTAACGACTGAATCTGTAATTATTAATTTACCCTTTGGTAAGGGTTTGTTAAGAACGAGAACGAGAGCGAGTTGGAACGAGGAACGAGTCAAGAAGGTTTGAATGTTATTAGAGAATCGACCATAAAGTAGTTTCACAATTAAAACAAGAACGATTTGAACAATTAAAACAAGAACGATTTGAACGGTTTCACAAAATGGTTTAACGATTGGGTAAACATTGGGACATGATTTACATTTGATCATGCATTTACACGAAACATAGTATTGATTTAAACCAAGTTTTACTTCAATACTTTGTTTTGTGCGTTTCACCTATGGTTTAGTTGATGCATTTCACTAGCCATACATATCATTTTTGGTTACACATTACATGGTTTACTTTTGACACAAACACTTTTGACATTGATTATACATAACATGATTTACATCTTGACATGAACATTTTGACATATTATTTCAATACATCTGGCAGTTGGTTTACACATAGACATCTTACATTGTTGGTTTGGTTTGAGTAAGTGATTTAAGTAACGAGGCGTGTGTAATATGATATAAGCATGGTGGATACGCCGCTGGTACTTCCTATATATAAGTACTTATATGGTATTACATATCGTAGCGTTGTTTAAATCATTTCAATTTAAACATATAACATTTTATACAAATAACATACTTTTCACAAGACATTGTTTTACAAACAACTTATCTTATACAAACTCATTTTACATGGTTATTCATTTAATCATGCATTATTCTCTTATTTATACATATCATCTAAACTTATTATTTTTCAAATGATTTACAAAGACAAAGCAAATTACAAGGTTCATGACTAAACATTTTCTTAAACAGAAGTCATGAATCTTATTTTCAACAAAACCAATGTATTCGCCAGCATTTCTTTGCTGACCTCGTTTTCACATATGTTTCAGGTATTGTTGGATGATATCGTTTGATAGGATGCATGCTCACATAGGACTGGACAAGGCCTTAGTGACTCAATAACAATGATAGACTATGTTTAAATTGTGTAATTAGATTTCCAGACGATGTACTTATTCAATGTTTAATAAAACGAAACACTTTTTGGTATCCATGGTTATGAAACATTAATTCTGTTACAACACTCCCCGATGTTTCCGCCACGTTTTGTATGTTACACGTGGTCGGGGTGTGACAGAAAAGATGGTATCAGAGCCAGTGGTTATAGGGAATTAGGTTATTAGTAATGCTTTGACCTAGTCTATAACCTTCTTAGGACCCTAACGCGAGTTTGCTTGCGTTTAGTCATAAAACAATACCGTCACCTATCCTTAGGCGACGACCACAACAAGAACATAAAATTCTAAACCGCTTTGAAAACTAATCATCTGTTCTAGGATGATTGATTTCTAGGTTTTGAACCCTCTATTGTAAGGTTTTGAACTCTCTGTTATATGGTTTTGAACCCCTTTGAGTTTTCAAAATCTCGTCAAGGTTTTGGGTTCTAAATAATGTGAACACGTGCAAACTGGAAGGGTGAATGCCTGTATTCTGGGTTTTCTGTCTAGGCAAGCACTTCGTATACATCTCATCAGACGCGAGACCAGTTGTGCTTACCTGGGAATTCTTGGGATGAGTGTTCACTTATAGGCGAGCATGTCTTCGCGATACATTATTTTTGACCCATTTACTTTGATTTGTCACCATCTCATTTGATTGCCTTAGGTAACAAACAAATGATCACAATTTTCATTCGTTACCATTCGGTATTGATCATCCAATAACCTTTCACTTTCTTCTAAGAATGTCTCTTCATCACGATGACGCCCAGATATCCAAGCAGACTGCCAAATTCACTCAGCGAATAGGCGAAGTAGTCCTGAAGACTGTTGAATTAGCTACAGCCATGTACCGTCTCCAGGATGAAGCCACTCAAGAGTCACCAAGACAGGCAGGACCTAGTCAGGTGATAGCACCACCAGACAAGAAACCAATCGAGGAATCAAAGACCATGGATGAACGATTCCCTAAGAAGTCAAAGAAGCGAAAGGCTTCTCAGAACTTCGCCATGGTCGCTCACAATGGTAAAGCCATCCCCAACCAACCAGCTCAACCCCCTGCTAGGAAGCCATACAATGGAACTGCACCCTTGTGCAACCAATGTAACCTTCATCATCACCCTAGTGTGAAGTGCCGCAAATGTCAGATTTGTGGACTTATAGGTCATACAGCAAGGGTTTGCCCAACTGCAGCTGTACAAAATCAAGCTGGCGACACTCCTGCTCAAGCTCGTTTCTCACGAGGGCCTTGCTACAACTGTGGCGAGATGGGCCATTTCCAAAGGGATTGCTCAAAGCTTGCTAATGCAAATCTGACCCACGGATGAGCAGTTGGCTAAGTTTTCAAAAATATTTTCCTCATACATTGACTTAACTTTCAAATTCTGTTTCATATGTCGCCTTGACATATCAATCATCTCAACTTCATAAGCATTTTTACTTCATGTTTTGACCTAAGCACATCCAGTGCAAGGTTTCAAAACATCTTCAACTTCTAAAATCCATATGGGATCTTTTTATCTTCACATTTAGACCTTGTGAATGTTTATCATTCAAATCAGAGTCCTTAATTGGATTCCTTATGTACCTTAATTCGAACATTTCGGTTCCTTACAATCGAAATCGAAATTTCTTTTTGAATCTTTCTATCTTTATAGTTAGATTCTTGATAACGTTTAAAGTACCAAATGAAATCCACGGAATGGATTACTAGTGTGCTTTAAATGCATGTACGCAATTAACAAGACAAATTAATAAACAATCTTTGTGGTTATATGACTATGTGTTTATGCATCTTGTGTTTTCTTTTATGCATTTTGTGTTTTTGTATACTCTGGATATTCGTTATCCACATCCTAGTATAATCTTTCATATTTTCATATGAGGGATTCGTAGTAGGATATTCAAAAAGGTACTACCTTAAATCCTTATTGGGCTTCTATGTAATAGTTAAGACCCTTGGATTATATAGTACCACTCCATGTTTCATAAGAGACCCTCTTTGGGGTCAAGTCAAAAAGATTGATTCACAATTTGGTTAAAGAACGACATCTAGTGATGTAGCTGAACAGACTCCTTGATAGTCTATTTAGATCATTTATTGATTTAATTAAAAGGACTCTATGGCGGTCTAGTCACACTCATCACAGGATTGTTCATTTGGCTTTCCCCTACACATTATAAAATAGACTGTGTGAACTGTGCAAGGAATTGTCTGATTATGGGCGCGTACATAATTATGAAATTTAGTGCACAGAAACCCAGTAAGATTTATTATGTGTAAGAACCGATAGTGACAACAATAACGAAATGAGAACGATGTAAGGGAGGTACGGTGGACGCACCAATGACACTTCATATACTTGTATATAAGTGTCCCTCTTACATTGCAAGCATAATGTTATTAAGGTTACTAGAAGTTCATAACCCTAACCAATATTGTTCGATCTTTTCAACTTCATGTTTTAAACTCTCACAAGTTTCCTCTAAATAAATTTCGGGACGAAATTTCCTAAAGTAGGGGAGACTGTAACACCTGTGCCTCCACGGCCATCAAACAAATCCCGAACCAATGAAATATTATATTTCATACATGGGATTTGTAAAAATATGTGTATCATTTGCACATATCAATTCTTGTTCAATTTCAAACTCTAAATCGCTTTCTGGAAGGTTATACGCGCACTGATGCGTAAATATAACCAGTTTAATGCAACAAACACTCCGGAATAGTGACATAGGCTTAACATACCTTAAATAACCTTTACATAACTTAGAAATAAGTTTTGAAGGCTTTGGTATGGCAAAATCAAGTTAAATCGCTTACAGGGACTAAATTTGACAAACTGCGAAAGTATGCCAATTTGAACTGTAACAGACATTCCGGAACATGACCATAAGTTAAACACACCTTAAATATCCTTTACATAGCTTAGAAATAGGCTTTGAGGGGTTCGGTGTGCTAAAATAAACTTTTGGCTCATTCAGGGACTAAAAGTGTCAAAAAGTGCACAAGTTTGCATTTTCGCGCATAACTTACGTTCTGAATACATCTGGACATCCAAAAATTTATGTAAGCACTAAAACATTTTATTTTAGTGTTTGGCATGAGAAAAATCCATTCGTCACGTCATTTGGATCGTTTTTCGCGCTTATGCGCATTCCGTCGTAATTAAGCGAACATCGCGTTCGTACGACCAAACGAACCAACACCCGACATATTTCTGAGCATGTTTCATGTCCACAATGTTTAGGCAACATTTTAGGGCCTTAAAGTTGGCTTTACGGGCCTTGGAAGTGTCGAAAATGGCTTAAAACATCAACAGGGACTGAAACTGTAATTCTGCAAACATGTTTCTGATCTGTGCAGGCCAGGCGGCCCGCGTGAGATCCTTGTGTCCATTACGCGGCCCGCGTCCGACTCTCTGATCAGATTAGATCGAACAGTCAGCAACTTCCAGCTGTTTTAACCACCACCACACACTTACAACTTGCATATTCAGCTGATAAGCACCATTTTTAGCCACCACAACTTTGCAACACTTGTACGGATGGGATTAAGGCACGTTTTCCATGAAACGATCTTAACGGTGGACCGAATACTATAAATACCCCACCCCCCATGCTTCAAAATTACAAGAATTCTGATTTGAGAAGCTCTAAGTTGAAACCATTGTTTCATACCTGAGCTACTTGGATCGGGATTAGCATTCGGGGACCCTTCGTAAGTATTCTTTCGTTCTTTTCCTTATTTTATTGCTTTTCGAGTCAGAAAGTCAAACTTTGTTTGACTTTCAGCGTTGACCAGCTTATGGTCAATGCGAAGTTCGTTTGAACTTCGCAACGTGATTGTAATCACGATGGTTATAGTCCCTTGGGACTATGCCTACTGATTACCACGTTGTCTAGGGTCGTAGGGTAAGCGATCTAATAAATCGCTTATACCTTCGAACCCGACCCAGTTTGGTCGATCATTAGGATCCGACCAAATACATTAGGTGACCATAGTGTATAGGGAATAACCTTCCGAGGTTATACCTTATGGTCACATCGTTTGAGTAGTTGTATGATAGGTAGTTTATATGCCTTAGGTAAATTACCAGAATACCCTTTTCATGTATAATTGGTAATTAAGCATATGTAACCTAAACTTTTGGTCACATAACTGATTATGTAACATGTTTAGGCATATAACACTTGTCATAGGACTAGTTAGACGGTCCGAACGCGTTTCACGCGCACGACGCGTTAAAGTAGCATAAGCTACCTTAATGGGTCGCGATGGGTCGAAAGCACTTAGGTTAGGTTTCATGTAGTATGTAGGCCTTGTTAAACCATATCATATGAGTTCCAATACTCATTTGGTTTACCAAGCCTCATCCTATCCGATCTCCCGATTTAAGTCCGGTTTATTTATATAGTTTTAGATTGCCGACTGATTCCGTGCTCCCTCTAGCTTTGTTTGGTTGTTGTTCAAGACCTCTAAGCATTCTCAGGCGAGTACATTATTCCCCTCTTTTACTGTTTTCAATTGTTTTGGGGTGACTCATATGTGCTAAATGTCTTAACAATGATTTCAAGAACGATTACAATAACAATTACAATGTGGTTTCAAGAACGATAACAATGGATTCAAGAACGATTACAATGGTTTCAAAAACAATTACAATAGTTTCAAAAACAATTACAATGGTTTCAAAAACAATTACAATAGTTTCAAAAACAATTACAATGGTTTCAAGAACGATTTCAATAAAGTGAACAAACTTGTTGGTTGTAGTTACATAACCAATGACATTCATTAGCAATGATCAAGCCGACCAGTATTAGGTTATGGTACCATAGGATCTGACAAATCCCGTTATTCTCTATACCCATGGTTATGTGTGGGTATTTTGGGTAACGACTGAATCTGTAATTATTAATTTACCCTTTGGTAAGGGTTTGTTAAGAACGAGAACGAGAGCGAGTTGGAACGAGGAACGAGTCAAGAAGGTTTGAATGTTATTAGAGAATCGACCATAAAGTAGTTTCACAATTAAAACAAGAACGATTTGAACAATTAAAACAAGAACGATTTGAACGGTTTCACAAAATGGTTTAACGATTGGGTAAACATTGGGACATGATTTACATTTGATCATGCATTTACACGAAACATAGTATTGATTTAAACCAAGTTTTACTTCAATACTTTGTTTTGTGCGTTTCACCTATGGTTTAGTTGATGCATTTCACTAGCCATACATATCATTTTTGGTTACACATTACATGGTTTACTTTTGACACAAACACTTTTGACATTGATTATACATAACATGATTTACATCTTGACATGAACATTTTGACATATTATTTCAATACATCTGGCAGTTGGTTTACACATAGACATCTTACATTGTTGGTTTGGTTTGAGTAAGTGATTTAAGTAACGAGGCGTGTGTAATATGATATAAGCATGGTGGATACGCCGCTGGTACTTCCTATATATAAGTACTTATATGGTATTACATATCGTAGCGTTGTTTAAATCATTTCAATTTAAACATATAACATTTTATACAAATAACATACTTTTCACAAGACATTGTTTTACAAACAACTTATCTTATACAAACTCATTTTACATGGTTATTCATTTAATCATGCATTATTCTCTTATTTATACATATCATCTAAACTTATTATTTTTCAAATGATTTACAAAGACAAAGCAAATTACAAGGTTCATGACTAAACATTTTCTTAAACAGAAGTCATGAATCTTATTTTCAACAAAACCAATGTATTCGCCAGCATTTCTTTGCTGACCTCGTTTTCACATATGTTTCAGGTATTGTTGGATGATATCGTTTGATAGGATGCATGCTCACATAGGACTGGACAAGGCCTTAGTGACTCAATAACAATGATAGACTATGTTTAAATTGTGTAATTAGATTTCCAGACGATGTACTTATTCAATGTTTAATAAAACGAAACACTTTTTGGTATCCATGGTTATGAAACATTAATTCTGTTACAACACTCCCCGATGTTTCCGCCACGTTTTGTATGTTACACGTGGTCGGGGTGTGACAGGTGTTCGTCCGATAAAAACGCTTGTGATACCTTTATTAGATTCTGAGATTAATGACAAGTTGCAGCTGTCAGGAAATCTATCAAAACATGGACCAGGAAGTCAAGGTTAGTTGATTTAGTCGTGTTCCAATTGTGAGAGTTCGTTAGAACTCAAGACATGGACCGGAGTTCACGTGGGAGCGCGAACATCAGATGAAGATCAAATATCCTCAACTCTTCCCTGTTAACCAATCTAATTCTGATATCACTGGTGAATTTCGGGACGAAATTCCATTTCAAGTTGGGGATGATGTGGCACCTGAGGGAAACCCGCAGCCATCCTGATCTATCACTTCACTTCTCTGTGACCGCTATTCAAATTTCGGGACGAAATTTCTTTCAAGTTGGGGATGATGTGACAACTCGCTGTTCCAGATGTTTCCTAAGTGTAGCCTCCTTCTCATGATTCGTTGTATGTCGTGATTTCGTTTATGTGATACGCAGTGGATAATGAAGTTGGTTCTATTTATGGATAATGAAGTGGGTTCTATTTATTGGTCGCGAGTTATTATATGATTATGGTTATGATTTTATGGTTATGATTGGAACGCTTGGTCGCACATTACGATAAGTCGCACACCTTGTGCATGGGCCGAACACCTCCTCTATGGTTTTAAATTATTCTTGGTCCATCTCCTTTGAGCCCGAAGCAAAACCTAAGCGGGCTTGGCCCACTTAGTCGAAGTCATACACACCCAAGATTGTACGTGAATTTCATTATCCCACACTGATTCTTGGAAGCCGAACCCTAGCACCCTAATCCCCTCTCTTGGAGTGGCGACAACTTTTCTCATCGAAGCCCTCTTACCCTCGAAACATCACCTCTTGCATTCGGTAAGTACGATAGCTTGTTAGTTATAATTTCTTGATTGTTTGCTTATGTGTGATCGTGATTATTGATTTAGAAATATGTGTGTTATAATATGTATGTGAGATAAGAATCTGAACCTAGAGTATTGTTAATAAAAGGCTTGAATGATGATTTACTGAATAATGTTTAAGTGAGGCTCGATGATTTCGGCCGGTGTGGTATTCACGAATATGATCTCGTAATAGGTGGTTATGGAAAGGGTTGGGTGTCAAGTCTTGATTTATGTTGATATGTAAACCGGATTGGTACTGATTTAGTAACATGAGTCGAGATTATGAATGATGTTCACGGATTAATTAGGTGATTTTATGAGGTGTTTATCTATTGGAATTGATTGAATGATAACTACGGTGTCGTTTGATTTGTGAAACCAGATTCATAATGAAACTATTAGATTATGATTGGAAGTGGTTAATGAGTCATACAAGCTATGAAACCATAATTCAATGATGGATTGTATTCAATATTATGTTGTCTTGAATGGCTTGTCAATATATAGTACATGTTGACCAGGAAACTCCTTGGTCAACCAAACACTTATCATCAATATGTTCACTTATTCAACATATCTTTTATTATTAAAGTGAACATTTATAATATTAAATGGGCCGACAATCTATAAAACAAATTGATTTCAATTGGACCTCAAAACCAACATCACGTGATGACCCATATCTTGAGTGCGAAAACAACAGCTCCCAGCTCCAAATCGTGTGTAGTGTAGTTCCTTTCGTGAATCTTAAGTTGGCATGACGCATAAGCAATAACCTTGTCACGTTGCATCAGCACACATCCAAGTCCCTGAATGGATGCGTCGCAATAAACCACAAAATCGTCTGTGCCTTCAGGCAATGAGAGGATAGGGGCGCTACAAAGTCTATCCTTTAAGTGTGCAGTTTCCTGTGCATCACCCCAACGATAGGTGACACCTTTCTGGGTTAATGAGGTGAGAGGTTGCGCAATCTTGGAGAAATCCTTGATAAACCTTCTGTAGTAGCCCGCCAAACCCAAGAATTGGCGAATTTCTGTTGGTGTACGGGGTGCAGGCCAGTTCTTGATCGAATCTACGTTGGATGGATCAACATGGATCCCATCATTGTTTATCACGTGGCCTAGAACGTGGACTTCACGAAGCCAAAAGTCGCATTTTGAAAACTTAGCGTACAGTTGTTCTGCTCGAAGGAGTTCCAAAATGAGTCATAGATGCTGCTGGTGTTCCTCCTGACTCTTGGAGTAGATCAAAATGTCGTCGATGAAAACTGTAACGAACTTATCAAGTTACGGTTTGCACACTCTGTTCATAAGGTCCATGAAAACTACAGGTGCGTTTGTCAGTCCGAAAGGCATAACTAGAAACTCGTAATGCCCATAACGAGTCCTGAACGCTGTCTTAGAGATGTCCTCATCCCGGACTCTCAGCTGATGGTAGCCTGACCTCAGATCAATCTTCGAATAGTAGCTCGACCCTTGCAGCTGGTCGAACAAGTCGTCAATGCGTGGAAGAGGATAGCGATTCTTCACGGTCACCTTGTTGAGTTCACGGTAGTCGATGCACATTCTGAAGGTACCGTCTTTCTTCTTCACAAATAGCACTGGAGCTCCCCAGGGCGAAGAGCTAGGACGAATAAAACCCTTATTCAAAAGCTCTTGTAGTTGCATGGACAGTTCTTCCAATTCTGATGGGGCTAAGCGATAAGGAGCTCGAGCTATGGGCGCTGCTCCAGGAGCTAGCTCGATTTGAAACTCGACCTGGCGATGAGGCGGAAGACCAGGTAATTCCTCAGGGAATACCTCAGGAAAGTCACGTACGATCGGAAAATCTTCTATCTTCTTCTCTTTCGTTGATGCATCGGTAACGAGTGCTAAAATGGCAGTGTGGCCCTTTCACAAACACTTCTGGGCCTTAAGGAAAGAGATGATGCTCACCACAGCACCACTCTTGTCGCCATGAATCATGAGAGGTTCATCACCTGAACGAGGAATACGAACAATCTTCTCGTTGCAAAGAATCTCTGCTTGGTGTTGGGATAACCAATCCATCCCAATGGCAACGTTGAAACTACCCAGAACGATAGGAATAAGGTCGATGGAGAAGGTCTGATTAGCAAGAACAAGATTACAACCCTTGACTACGTGTGTGGCCTCTAAACTCTTACCATTAGCTAGCTCTACAGTGTGCTTGGTGTTCAAAAATGTTGGGGTACGCTTAAGCATTTGGCTAACTTTTAAGGACACGTAGCTAGTATCGGCACCCGAATCAAATAAAACAGTAACATAAAAGTCGTCTAGTAGGAACTTACCCGTCACGACATTGGGATCGTTCCTTGCATCACCTTGTCCAATCACGAATACACGACCCCTGGCACCATTGCCATTGTTATCCCCGTTGTTTCCATTCCCCTGATTGTTATTATTGTTGTTGTTCTGATTCTGGTTCAGCTGGGGACAATCTCTCTTAAAGTGGCCTTCAGCTCCACACTGAAAGCATCCCCTGTTGCCTCGCTGTTGCTGCTGCTGGTTCTGTGGAGCTGGTGGTTGTTGTTGTTGGTTCTGATTCGCAGGTCGTGAGCTCCTACAATCCTTAGCTTCATGACCCATCTTGAGACACCTCTGGCAACGACCCTTGTTGCACTGACCCCTGTGGTGTCTATCGCATCTGTTGCACTTTGGAAGGTTTCCTCGGTATCCACCCTGCCCTTGACTACCAGAAGACTGCGGACCAGGGCTCTGATAGTCATCAATCTTTCGTTGCTGTGCCTGGGACTGGACTGAAGTCACTGTTCTGTTCCACTGCCTGGTCTGTGAGACGATGAGCAAGACGAGTAACGTCCTGGATAGTAGCGAGGTTAGCAGCAGTCACATGGCTTTGAATCTCTGGTACTAAGCCTTTGAGGAACAGCTCGATGCGCTTGATGGGAGGATCCACCATAGTTGGACACAAGATGGCCAGCTCATTTGACCTTTTCGTATACGCCTCTATCTCTGATCCTGTCATCTTCAGGTTAAAGAACTCCACTTCCAACTTGTGGATGTCATCACGACTACAGTATTCCCGGTTGATCAGTTCCTTAAAATCATTCCAGGGGGTGGCGTTAGCAGCTGCCAGCCATAACATCTGAACTTGTGCATTCCACCAAGTCAGCGCAATGCCCTCGAGAGTACCAGTGGCGTACTTCACCTTGCGAGCTTCCGGGCATTCACACATTTCGAAGACTGCCTCGAGCTTCTCGAACCAGCGGAGGAGTCCAACTGCCCCTTCAGTGCCACTGAAAGTACTAGGACGACAGTCCATGAAAGTTTTAAACGTGCACGCAGGCGGCTGAGCATGCTGCCCTGTTGTATAAACGAGAATAGGACAAGGTTAAACACCAGAGTTGGCTTAGGAGTGTAGGATCTAATGATCCTAGAGAGAGTTGCGACTGCAGGATATATACCTCCTGCTTGGGCGGCTGCAAGTGCCGCAGCAACTTGTTGGTTAATCAGAGCCGTCAACTGGGCTTGAGTCATGTTAACGCGTCCAGCCATGATCTTCATATCAAGGGAAAACATGAGTGAGAGGGGTTCGCGAAAGTGCGATGACAGAAGAGAGGAAGCACACACGTGTTTTCAAACAACAGTTGTTACGTTTATCTAAGCATACCATGAGCAAAGTTCTATGTAATCTAGCAAGTAGGCAATGTAAACATAGATCATATCACCTAGAATGTCGAGTCTTGCACGTGGAGCGAAGCGTCGTTGTGGATCGTTGAGCACTGTACAGGTTATAGTCTGGTTTTAACAAAAACTTTTCCCTTATTAAAACCAAGTTCACTATAACCAATGGCTCTGATACCAATCTGTCACACCCCCAAAAATCCACACGCGGAGTATCACCGCTTGGAGGCGTGACTGACCAGGATCAAGCCACCAATCATATTGAACAATGTATGTAGTAAATATAATTCAACCAAACAATATGAAAGGTGTTCAAACCAAAGCATAGTTAAGTGTTTAGCGGAAGCATAATTGTAAAACCCAATGTAAGTATTAAGTACGAAAATAAAGTAATGTTTTTAGCATGGCACACACTGCCATGTCCCACAACGACCGCGCCTCCCTGTGCAAGCTCCATGAGTACCTAACGACCTGCAAGGCATGTAGCAATGAATCAACAACAAAGTTGAGCGAGTTCACAGTTGGTTGTCTAGTTATAGCATTCGTTTCATAAATCGTATGTTCGTTTGTAACCCATGTATCGTATTAATTCGTATCGCGGTCACCCTGACATGTTTGCGAAGATTAGTGGGGGCTTCCCATGTGTTACTAGACCACGCATATCGACTACTACGAAAATGTAAGAGGTGCCCTAAGTCAATGTCTATCAGCATTGACCCTTTGCCCATAGTCCATTAGTACACGCCCGTCCGACTGGCACGGTGTGAGGTTTGTTAAACCTAATAGCGCTATTAACTAATAACCCGCTCGCCATAGGCCTCGGCGATTAAGTCGATAAATGAGGGACTTAAAGTGATAGAGTTGATGGTCGTATAGTCTTTAACCCATTCCCAACCCTTGGGAATCCCATGCCTTGGATAGAGTGTGAACTCACCTTGGTTTGCTCGGCAGATACACAAAAAGGTTACTTGAGCTATAAGTGGTCAACCACGTCCTAACATGGTTACCATACAAGTCAGGTCTAGGTTCAAGTAAAGCACGTATGTTTACACATAAGTTAACAGATTACGAACATGTATTGATCATGGCAACACATTACAGTCAAGTACATAACATACTCATACTTGTGCGATTCAAAAGATTGGGCTCGCACAAATCTAACAGCCTTGTGCGATTCACCCATAGAAGCCCAAAGATACCCGGCCCAATAAAACATAAGCAGTCCATCATGTAAACGGCCCAAACAACAAACATGAGTCTTGTGCGATCCGGATAGACTTGTGCGATCCGGATGGCTTGTGCGATTGACCAGTACTTGTGCGGTTGGGATTGGGCTTTGAGGCCCAACCGTGTAACAGTTTGTGTGTGGCCCAAGCCTTGTGCGATCAACACTGTCTTGTGCGATCCACAAGTCTTGTGCGATCATGCATAAGAATTCAGTACCTGGTGCTTTATGTGATTGTACCCGGCTTGTGCGATGTACCTTGTGCGTCTGGCACTTGTGCGATCAGATCAGGTCTTGTGCGACCTGATCTTGTGCGACCGGGAGGGACCTTGTGCGATTAGTTTAATTATTCCTAAAATCTTGCAGTCAGTTACATAATTTAATCAATTCGTTTGACCACTTTAACAGTTTCCATATTTGCATACAATCAATCAACACAATCAACAGTTTCTAATCAAACCATAATCGATCAAACAAAGGTTTTATCATCGAATTCATATGAACCCTAAATAAACATCCGAATCATGAACACAACCTATCATAACATTTAATCGGATCTAACTCTAGTATCATCACATATCATCCGAATTCAAACACATCACAGCCGACTTACTTATATTCAATTCTAATCCTCTATAACATCATCCGATTACTAATACACATCTTGATCTAATCATACACATGTGAGCCGATTATATGAACCTCAACCATTAACAGTTTATATCACATTCAATCACAAGATATCATTAAATCATCATGTAATACATATAGATCATAATATCATCTAACATACAATTGATAATTACAAACACTAACCGTGCTTTGCCGTCGGCTTCAAGAGGAGAGGAGAGGAGCTTAGGGTTTGGTGTGTGTTGTGAGATTTGCAACAAATGAGGAGTATAAACTTTCCTCATAGTTTATGCGACACAAGGGAGTGGGCCGACCCCTTCTTGGGCTGCCCATTTGGTTTTGGGTTCAATCATAGTGGACCGAGTGGAAAGTGTGACAAGGATGAGATGTTCGGCCCAACATGGGCTTGTGCGATCAGGTTATGTTGTACGATCCGAGTCATATATATATATACATACATAGATCCACATAATACAAGCATAAAATCTCACAAACATTCATTAAATCAACGTATCAGATAATCACACAAAGTTCACATACGTTACATTAAGCACAAAGACAGGTTCTGAAATACGAGTTGTCACAATTTGTCTGCACCTTCCCCAACACAACATCTTAAGGTCATATCTGCCAAAATTAAAAAATGGATGTTGGGACTTCATTAACCAATAAAACAATGGATATAATTTTACTATAACTAAACATAATATCAAAAACAACATAATAGAGAACTGAATCAACAAACTAGCTTTGCATTTTCAGGTCTTCTTGCGTCCTTTCAGTGTTCTTCATTGTATCTTCCTTAGTCTTTGGAACTAAGTTAACCTCTTCAAATTCCTTCGCCTAATACATCTGACATGTTCAAAAGATCAACAATAAATAAATTTCAACATAAGCCATCAGTTATCACATCACAGTTCACACAGTATTTCCGAATATCAGTGAACTTTGTCTACAACGAACAAATAATTCAGGAACACGATTGTTCCTCTAGCGCTATTGCAACAATCAAATCAAACTGCATATCAATACAAGTAAAATTATCAGTAATTGCAAAAAAAAAAAAAAAAGATCTGGGAGATGCAGACATTAGAGGAATAAAAACAATGACTCCATAATGCAACTCTAAATTCGGGTTACCAGAGATACAAACCCAAACACTAAGTCGGTGCTTTGTTGAAGTTTATGCATAAATCGCCATTTATTGTTAAAACATTAGGAGAGCTTCAAAAATGATAAGAAAGCTTCACGAATAATCGCTTAGCTCTATCGTTCCAACATTGTATTTTTGCTATTTAGTTAAAAGATATAAAAAGGAAATGGTATTGGATACCTAAGAAGGCTGAAAACCAGACGAATATCAACATCAAAATCGCTTTCGAAATTCGGCATTGTTCTTGTAGCCAATGCAAATAGTGCCATCATGCTCCCAATTCTGGTCATCCTCAATGCTTCACTGACATCTATAGCCCTTTCTAATTCACGTAGTCATTTTCTCTTTTTGTACCGCCATGCCCACAATATCAACAATGCTAATAACACCAACAATGCAGTTCCACCTGTTGCTGCGCCAATAATACCCCAAATCCTCTCCTCGATTTACTTTCTACTATGTGTATGTCCACGCGGTGTATGTTCAGGTGGTGCAGTGTGTCAATTAAGATTACAGTAATTATATCACTGTCTAAATAGTAAATATTTTGAATTAAAAAGTTGAGATCTTTGTATTAAAAATACACTTAGGTGTATTTGGACTTGTTTAATCCATGTGACCCATTTCCTTTTCAACTATATATTAATTTACCCTTTAGATAAGATACAAAACCCAAAGAAACACATCCACATTTATGTTATTTGCTGCTAGCAAAGAAAGTACCTCTTCAACAGGCCAATCTGATATCAGTTTCATCTTTGGCTTCACCAAACTAATCCTTTCGTCATGCCATTAAAGTGATCTCCTTTATCTCCCAATATTGCCATCTCTCTCCAACCATCAAAGTGCAAATTCAAACACCGCCTCGAAATCGTGTTAACTGTCATTAATTTTCCATTACATTACAAACACTATAATTCATGGCCCATCTTTATGAAGATAAAGTGTTTACCTCTTCTCATCTCACTTTCATCCAGCATATCATCATGTATCAGTATGAATCATTTCAAAAATGTCTGCCAAGCGCCTTGTAAGTTCCCTGAGTCAATTAAAGAAACATGTTACATACATTTCTAACCATTTGGGGATTAAAACTTAAGTATATATACTCAATCCAAACCTGAAGGCGCTAATGTTGCTCTTAACACTTTATGAAACGCAAATTGTTAACGCACCACCAAATTGGAAGCCCTAACTCATAATTGAACCTAAAAGAATGCAAATTCGGACTGACGTGATAAACAAAAATCACACAACAGCAGCAGAAGAACTCTTATTCTAGGGTTTCACAATCAAAGAAAATGGGGAGATGAGTCTATAATTTAGAAAATGTTTACCTATATCACAATCGGCCGTCATAACTCAATTTTCACACATATCAATTCAAATCAAACAACAAACGGCAGATCTATATGATACGAACCGAATCGCTAATCAAATGGGTAGCGGCCCATGCCATGTATGCATGATGGCACCCCCAACACCGCCCCACGTCAGCCAAAGTAATGGCGGGGGTGAAAGGAAGGAGAGGAGGGGTCCCACGTGGTTTAGACTTTAGCCAATCAGAATCGTTTTTATATTCTAGTTTCTTTTTTTTTAAATAGTTAAAGGGGGCTTTAAAGGGGTGTTATCCCACAGCGTGCAAGTTAACGATAATGCCCCTCGCTTATGTGGTGCGACCCACACCATATAGTCTTAGTGAAGAAAAGGTAGGGGAAAGGTGAAAGCACGCTCTATTTACATTTGTATGTTCCATTAAATGCGAGTGGATGAATTTGTGAGTTTGTCACAAAGGAATGTAAGGGTCTCAGGTGATCTGTTTCGCAGTTTGGTAGTTTTGGCTAGAACCATGACACTAAACTATCTCTACTCGGTTTAAACTTCTTAGCCATGCCAGAGCAAGACCCTGAAAACAAGTTTGAATCAAACTCTCATACTTGATTTAATATCTCTTAAATAAAAACCAAACCATGGTTTGGGACTTGGGTCATGGCTCCATGATTTCAACCAGTTCATGTTCAATATGATCATAATCAAAATTAAGTTAAAAAAAGAAGACTAACCCTTTAACAAGCTCAACAAGTTGCGGGTAAAGCTCTTCCTCTCGGAGTTTGACTATTTCAACCGACGTTGACTCGATCGCCTGCGAAGAAACCATCATTATAGACTCCAACTTCTCAGCCTCTTTTTTTGCTTTCTCAGTCTTCATATAATCAGCCCTCTTAAGCTCCATTTTCCTCAATTGTTACACCCTCTTTGCATGCTCAATCTTTGAACTCTCCATATTCTACAACCCCAACAAAAAAAATAACATCCAGTCAGAAAACAAACACACAAACACATACTATTATTATAAAACCAACAAACAAGCAATGTCCTTTCCCATATGACATTCACCTCACTTTTCCAAAGTAGGACCAAATCGAGTACCAACGCCTACAAACTCTTCTTCTTCATTATCACCAATCCAGGTAGGCACTTTTAACTATTATTCAACAATTCAACAAATAACAAGAAAACCTAGACTATTATTATAAAAGATCATTCACATCAAAAAAGTCAAATTTTCAAATTGCAATTCATATTCAATTGTAAGTTAAATTGATCACATAAACATCCAATCAACGTGTATCAACTTTTCTTTCATCTAGTTTTTTAGTACGTATAGGTATGAACCTATGAATCAGAGTCGTTTTAAAATAACGTTAATAAAAGTTTCTTTATAAGATCAGCCACTTTCACCTTAACTTACAAAATGATTACAGCCCGTAGAGATGTTGAGTAAATAGTGGTCACACAGACCTGTATTCTAGTTATACGGGTTGATATCTTTGACACAATCGCATCGATTCAACCCACAAACCCAATGCCACCACTAATTCAATATTATCCAATAAATTTAATAAAATGAAACATTATTAAGCACCTGCTAGTGGATTTGAGTTGCTCTCTGAGCTGCTTAAACTTGAGATTCCTCATGTTCTCAAAGCTGGTCACTATGCTCTCTTTATGCTCCGTTCCTTTTTTTTTTTGACAACGTCACTGCATATTTGCTGACAGATTAACACATATTCATACAAAGCTAAATCAACTTGTAACAAATATGAAATCTTTAAACAAACCCTAAAAACTTGATTAAATAAATTAGCAAAAAAAAATGAATCATATGAGTTCAGATGTCAATTTTTAATGTTGCGAATGCATGTAGTAACGTTGCGAATGCATGTAGATTTGGAACAATACTTTTTGAAATCGAGGACACTAATCACAGTAAAAACAAATAAGAATACAAACATCTAATTGCCCATGTTAATTAACAGAGGTAATCAATCATTCAATCAACAACTTAAAACAAAATAAGAACAAAAAACCTTTTAGGGTATAAGGTTGAAGAAGAGTAGAATCAATTTGAAGCGCCTTATCGCATTCCTTAATCACATGCTTATAAAGCTCCAATTGACTATAGCAATATGCTTGATTCCTGCAAACAACAAACAACAATCAATATCAACATCAATTACGATAAACAAATTAAAATAAAAATCGGCAAACAAAGTGCTCACCAGATAGATATCCCGAATAATGCACGATTGAGAGAGAAGAGAATCGAGAGAGTGAATGGATTTGGACCAGTCGACCACCAAACAAACTGCTCATAAGATTTCTCTCTGTTTTATTCTTATGGAAGATTCGCTACACTCAGCCGGATTAAAGAAACAAGTTTCCTTAAAAACCATTTATATCAGCACTAGGAGCCCAGAATCGCAGAGAAGAGAAGATGAAGCCAGAGAAGAGTATCGGATGATTCTCCATCTGAACTTCTTAGAACTATTATCAGAATTTTTGGGATGATTGTTGGTGATGATTGGGAACCAAAAAACCCTAATTTAGAGATCAGGGGAATTTATGAAAATATAGTGTTCTCTTAAGATGTGGAAGCGTGTGTACTAGAGGAGAATGAGAGGGGTCACGATTGTCCCTCTGCCATGAGATGGAAAGGATTTAATTGGTAGGGAAGATGAAGTGGCGTGTCTTTAGTTGGGCAGCGATTAGGTTTCTTCAAGGGCAGGGATGGAAAGGATTTTGTGTTTGTGAGTATGGGTGTAGGTAGAATTTACTATTATACCCTCATAGTGTCTTAAAATCTTGAGCTCCTTACGAATTTACCCTCAAAGATCAAGCATTCATTAGTTGTATATATAGTGCAACTATGATCACTAAACATGCTTGGTCGGATCCTAATGATCGACCAAACGGGTCGGGTTCGAAAGCCTAAGCGGTTGTCTAGACCGCTTAACTTACGACCCTAAACAACCACTAACTAATAGTGACGAGTTAAACATGTCAAAACATGTTTAACTAACTTAGAAAACTGATTTGGTATCAAAATAAAGTGTTTTGATACCTAAAAGAAGTTTTTTTTTTTTTTTTTTTTTGGGTAAAGGGTTACCCCGGTGATTCTATTAAAGACAACCGCCAAATAAGTACAAGTAGTGAGGATGAGTTCCCCACTAGTTCATATACAGGACAGGCCCCATATATGTAAGCAAAAAAAAAAAACAAAACAAACCATGATACCACCTCGACCTAGCCTACTACAATCATGATTATGACTAAACTAGTAGACAAAATGATAATAAATCAAACAACCACGTCAACCGCCATCATCAAAAATGAAATTGCCACCAACCGGCAGCCCCCTAGCATGGAACAGAAACGACCTATCCATTGGATGACATTGTGGAAGAGGTGCTTGCCCCTGTACTGGAAGACGTAGGATGTGTACCCGATGTCATAAACTCTTTCATTTCATCATATACAACCTCTACGCCGTCATCGTCAGACTCCTCATTTAGCTCACGACCCCCTTTATAATCACCTTTAAAGGAACCCCCATTCCCCCCAA
Source organism: Helianthus tuberosus (assembly GCA_030545235.1). NCBI lineage: Eukaryota > Viridiplantae > Streptophyta > Magnoliopsida > Asterales > Asteraceae > Helianthus > Helianthus tuberosus. The sequence continues at coordinate 632,285 of JARYGA010027604.1, read as the reverse complement.
CAAACCCAAGAGCACTAAACGAATTGTGAGTTTGAACCTTGGACGAACTAGTATCCCGTGCACTCACATAGGTAGAACTCACTGCCTTTTTCTTTTTATCCACAGGTCTATATTCAAGCTTGGCCTTCTGGTTGTTTACTTGAAATCCGCTCTTCTTTGATTTCTTCTTTGTCTTAACTTCCGTATAACCATCCTCATCTACTTTCGGACTATTAGTAGGAGGTCTCACTGTTGATCGACAGCATTTTGGACACTCCTCAGAGTCATGCCCAAATACACAACAGTGGGCACATCTCGGGGGTTTCCATTCATATTCCACACTAATAGTTTCATTGATATACTTGTTCTCATCCAGCTCAGGAATAGCCATGGTTAGGACCTCTTTAAAATCATGATCAGCAGATATATCAATAAGGGCCCTCGCATAGCTGCTTCGTCCCCAAGCCTCGTTGCACATATCAATAGTATACGAATCCAACCGCAAAGTGGAACCAATTTTAGACGCCAACATGCTTAACCCATCATCAGAATACGCCACTAGGGGAACATCATGCAACTTGACCCAAACCGCTACTTTTTTAAACTCTTCTTTTTTAAGGGTATTTGTAGGAGACCACAAGTTAAGAAACAATGGTTTGTTACGTATCATCCAAGGACCCCCTTCAAGAACAGTATTCATACCCTTTCTATCTTCAAACTTGAAGAAAAAGAACCCATTTGAATTCATCATAGTTTTCTGTAGACCATATTTTTTCCAATTTGTTCTGACAAAGAATTCAACTACTGGATAAGCAATTCTATCCCCCAGGAAGTACCCATAAAGAGTATTAGCTAACCTGTCATTCACCTGCCGAACAGAATCAACTGGAAGCACTACATCCACTCCATCCATAGAGATTTCTGAATTTAGTGTTCGAAAGTTAATCTTATGAGTCGCGTCATTTGCATTTGTAACACTATCTTCGGCATTATGATTCTGATTTGAACCAATACCCATCTTAACACCACTTTGTTCTACCTGTTCGTTTAGGACCACATCCGCGTAGGAATGTTGTTGAACATGTGCAGCTTGAACCTGTTTCTGATCTTTTACCCGTGGAACAGGACTCACATCATTGAGCGGTAGCACAAAAGCTACCTTTCGTTTGTCAAAGACCTTAGCATAATTCTGATTTGGAGAGTCAGAACAACCCATATCGATGTCAGTATCATTTAACGGAAGCATAAAACTACTAACCTTCTTATGCCGCAAATCAGGAACCCTAGCCGCCATATGTGACGATTGTCTTGGCTGAAAAGGTCTTCCGTCAATATTCTTAATCTTTCTCGTAAAGTCGTTCGAGATGTCTGCATCTTGAACATCCATATCACCAGCCACAGTACAGAATGGAAGAATCAAATAAAACAGCGATTGTTTAAGCCGAACGCCAATCAATCAGCGAACTACTTAAACAGCGACAAAAGATGCGACCTGCCGAAACCCTAAAGAAGGCAGAAGATCAGCCGATCACCCCGTTGATTGCCGTAACTGTACTTGATTGCAGAAACCCTAATTGCTTGCCGAAATCAGCAAACAGAACTAATCTGATTTCAACTAATCCGTCGTCAATCAGAAAACAAACGAAAAAACAAAACTGGAACCCTAATAATCGATAACCTAATCTGATTTCAACTTGTTTAGCGTCTTAAAGGATGAATGAAACCCTTAGATACTAACCAAGATCGATCAAGACCAGGAATAGCTTGAATCTTCTAGGGTTTCACGATGTCTCCAAAATCGCCCAGAGCCCCATGTCTTCATAGCTCTTGGTTAAATTTTTACCTAAAAGTAGTTTCGTTGCAAAATGCGTGCTAAAACGCATTTTGACCGAAACTAGACTCCTCACTACACCTAGTTAACGTGGTAATCAGTAGGTATAATAACTAAGGATTATAACCATCGTGATTACAATCACGTTGCAAAGTTCAAACGAACTTTGCGTTGACCATTGACTGGTCAATCTGAAAGTCAAACACTGTTTGACTTTTACGCTAGGAAAGCGATAAAAGAACGAAGGAAGCTTAGCAAGTGCGGTTTGGTTCAGCCAATGTATTCCCCGACATTCTTTCCACTTGTGGTTGGTTATCAAGAACAAGTTGAAAACGCAAGACAGGATGGCCATTTGGGAAGCGGGTAGTGCTACTAATTTGCGTCTTATGTGTTGCCCTCTATGCAAGTCTGACCGTGATTCAAGAGACCATCTGTTCTTTCAATGTGTATATGCTTTAGACGTTTGGAGATTGGTTAGGCATTTGGTTGACATGGAGAATGTTACAGATTCCTGGGATTCTATCATGCAATGGATGGAGCTTAATGCTAGTTCTAGAACCATGGATAACATCATTAGTAAGATCCTGGTAGCGGCTGCATCGTACTTTATTTGGCAGGAAAGAAATAATAGGTTATTTTCTCATCATCAGCGGAGTGCGAGTGTGCTTGCAAAGGTTGTCATTGAGACGGTTCGACTCAGAATTATGGGGTTCCGGTTTGGTAGAGACTCGAAACAAAAGAAGATTTTGGATAGGTGGCAGATCTCGAAGAACAACATAGAGATTGATCCCGGCTAGAGAGGCCCTTCGGGGTTTTTTGGTGTGTTTGTTTAGGGCAGTGTTTTTTCTTGTTTTTCCGTTTGTTTTGGTTGTGTCGCTTGTCGGGTTTGTTGGTTTGCTAGGGAGAACTTGATCTAATAATCTCATGTATGAAGTAAAATGACTTCAACTTAGAGAAAATCAGATCAAGGGTGAATTGAAATGAATGAAATGGTTTGCTATTTATAGTTGTTGTGGATTAACAAGATCAATCCATGTGTTTGTGTGGCCAACAAGCATTAGATCATAGCCATACATGTGTTAGGAATTGATCTGTGAACTTGGAGAACACTTAAACTTGGTCTCCACACAAGAAAATTGCAAGAAAAGTCTCTGAACTAACAACAGAATGCTGAAAAATAGTTTCTGTTGCTGGGTCTTTTTACGCAGCCCGCATAAGCAGAGGGACTGGGCTTACGCGGCCCGTGTTGTCCACTTTGGCAGATTTGCATAAATGGTCCCTGCACATGTATAAGCTGCTTTTTGGCATATTTGACACCCATTAAGCCATTTTCAAGGCTCTACAAGGTCATTAAAGTTTAGAGAACTCAAAATATGCTCGGAAAACTCTCGGATGTCAGTTCGTTTGGCCGTACGGTCACGTTATTCGTCAAATTACGACGAAACTCGAACGGACGCGAAAACGATCCAAATTAAGCGACGAATGGAATTTTTGCACGCCGATCACTAAAATAAAAATATTTTAGTGTGTACAAAAATTTTGGAAGTCCAGATGTGGTCAGAACGTAAGATATGCGCGAAAATGTAAACTTACGCTGTTTTTGACACTTTTAGTCCCTGTAAGATTATATAAGCATATTTTTGCACACCGAACCTATCAAGGCTTATTTCTAAGCTAAGTTTAGGTTATATATGGTATGTTTAGCTTATGGTCAAGTTCCGGACTGTACGTTGCCTTACGAAACGGCAGACTTTTACAAGTTGACGCAAATAGTCCCTGTGAGCGAATAAACTTGTTTTTGCCATACCAAACCCTTTAAAACTTATTTCTAAGTTATGTAAAGGTTATTTAAGGTATGTTAAGCTTATGTTGCTGTTCCGGAGTGTTTTTCGCGTTAAACTGATTACGTTTACGCATCAGTTTGCGTATAACTTTATAGAAAGCGATATAGAGTTCAAAATTGATCAAAAACCAAAACGTGCATAATGTCAAACATAAATAACAAACATTGGGATCAAAATACACTGTTTTATTAATATGGGATTGTTCAGAGTCTGTAAAATGATTACACAAGCACAAATGTCACACCACCAAAATCAATCACACACGCTCTAAGCATATCCTCCAGTGTCTGGATTGTTCTCTCAGATTGACCATCCATTTGCGGATGATATGCTGTGCTCAAATTAAGTTGGGTTCCCATGGCAGATTGCATTGTTCTCCAAAAATGAGACGAGAATCGAGCATCTTTGTCAGATATAATGTTCAAAGGAACACCATGTTGAGATACAAGCTCATCAACGTATATCTTGGCAAGCTTGTCAGCAGGTAGATCCTCACGGACCGGCAAGAAATGTGCTGACTTTGTAAGACGATCAACAACAGCCCAAATGGCGTCATGACCTCTTTTAGTGCATGGTAGCTTGGTAATGAGATCCATAGCAATGTTTTCCCACTTCCAAACCGGAATCTCCGTCACACCCCCAAAATCCACACGCGGAGTATCACCGCTTGGAGGCGTGACTGACCAGGATCAAGCCACCAATCATATTGAACAAGCATATAAGTAAACATAATTCAACCAACAATATGAGAGGTGCCCAAAAACCAAAGCATAGTTAAGTGTTTAGTGGAAGCATAATTGTAAAACCCATAGCAAGTATTAAGTATGAAATAAAGTAATGTTTAAAGCATGGCACACACTGCCATGTCCCACAACGACTGTTCCTCCCTGTGCAAGCTCCATGAGTACCTAATGACCTGCAAGGCATGTAGCAACGAATCAACAACAAAGTTGAGCGAGTTGAGATAGTTCACAGTTGGGTGTTGGTTTTAGTTGTTCCAAAAATAGTTCCTTTAACTGGCATCCCGGCCGTGGGGGTTACCCCATATTTGAAAACGTGATTTGTTTAACCCATTAACTCTGGCAATCCAGCCGTGGGGGCTACCCCATAATAGTTATCTGGCATTTCGGCCGTGGGGGCTACCCCATGTATTACAAGACCACGCGTATCGACTGCTACGAAAATGTAAGAGGTGCCCTAAGTCAATGTCTATCAGCATTGACCCTTTGCCCATAGTCCATTAGTACACGCCCGTCCGACTGGCACGGTGTGAGGTTTGTTAAACCTAATAGCGCTATTAACTAATGACCCGCTCGCCCTAGGCCTCGGCGATTAAGTCGATAATTGAGGGACTTCCTTTGATAGAGGTGATGGTCTTAAGATCGTGTACGTAGGCTTTACGTATGTGCCCTTCAATCCGAGGACATTAGTAAGTATAACTGTACGTAGGTTTTACGTACGTGCCCTTCAACCGAGGACAGTAATAATTCGTTTAATAGTAATATTTGTACGAGTAGTTATTCAATCCCATTCCCAACCCCTGGGAATCCCATGCCTTGGCTAGTGTGAACTCACCTTGGTTTGCTCGGCAGATACACAGAAGGGTCAAGTATAACAGCTAGTGGTCAACCACGTCCTAACATGGTTACCATACAAGTCAGGTTTTGGTTTCAAGTAGTGCACGTAAGTGACACATAAGCTAGCAGATAAAGGACACACACTGATCATGGCAACCACACAATGCACGTTAACACATTAGCAGTCAATTACATAACACCTGGTACTTGTACGATCCAACGGTAAAGCCCAATAACAGGCGGCCCAACATGTTGTGCGGTTGGCACAGCCTTGTGCGACCCACATCATGTTGTGCGATTCAGATAAACACTCGGCCCGAATAGTCAAAGGCCCAAACATGAAATACACGGCCCAATCCAATAACATGTAACAGTCTTGTGCGATCCGGATGAGTTTGTACAATCCGGATGGCTTGTGTGAATCAACCGACTTGTGCGATCAAGACAAACCCAGCCCAATATGTATACCCGGCCCAACATAACAACTTGTGCGACCCCACAGTCTTGTGCGACTGTGGGTGTCTTGTGCGACTTGCCTTTGGGCTTTGAGGTCCATCAGTTATCCATTAACATAACTTTTGCGATTAGTTTTAAACATCCGGATTTCATGCAATTAGTTTTATTGTTTCCTTTTGTGAAATTATCAATCAACACTACAAACAGTTTCCAACCAAACGATAATCGATCAAAACAACATCTTCCAACCAATAATTTCATAATTCATTCCACCCATTACTAACTCAAACAATATATAAGTAATCTGTTAGAATGTTCGGTCCAATTAAAAAACCCAAATCATGTATATCATGTTCATAACAGTGACCCAAATTCATTTACATCATGATATCAAATAACAATCAGATCATACATTCATCAATACATCACTAACAATACTATAATAATGTTTCCTCTATTTGATTTAATCATTGCTCCACACATGATTTCTGACAATTGCATGCAACTATGAAGGATCCTTATCTTATTAACTCAATTATCGAGACATCACACATGCATTTATATAGGTTATTTAGTCAACATGAATAAATAGGCAATAATTAGGTATAATCCATCAAAAGTAATCATAGCAAACATTACACGAAAATCTAGTTATGTATCAGCTATCATTCGGCTTTACGATTATTCTTACAACATCACATAAATCATGAATAGACACAAAACAAAATCAATCATTAAAAGCATCAAACGGATTAACAATAAAACTCACTAACCGAATGCAAGTGTACAGATTGAAGTGGTCACAGGGTTTCGATGAGAAGGACTCCACCGCCGTAATGATTAGATGAGCGTAGGGTTTGCAAGGAGAGGAGAGAAATTTAGGGTTTTGTGGTTATGACAAATACTATCTTAATGAGAGGAGGTTTTCACAAACCAAGTGTATATTCGCTGGATGTGAGCCGAGCCCGATTCTTGTGTTTCGTTTGGGCCGAGGACTAGCCCAAGATAACATTCAGAATGTTGTGCGACTCGGAGGTGTATTGTGCAATCGGTTATTCATTGTGCGATTTACATATGTTACACACTATAATCTCATAACACTTATCACATAATAAAACATAACATTAAACATAACATACCATTTAATCATCAAATTCACATAGTCACATAATGTTCACATACGTTACATAAGTTCAAAACGTGCTACCCTAAGCACAACGATAGGTTCTGAAATACGAGTTGTCACATTATCCCCAAGTTGAAAGAAATTTCGTCCCGAAATTTAGCACGTACTCACTGAGGAAGCTAGTTAAGTTGCATGGTTTTCCTGGGGTGTCACATCCTCCCCCCGTTGATCTGGAATTTCGTCCCGAAATTCCGTAGCTTCAGCCTCAGTAGTGGTTGTACTTATTGCGAATAGTTGGGAATATTTTGTTTCATTTGATCTTCACGCTCCCAGGTAAACTCTGGGCCGCGACGTGAGTTCCAACGAACTCTAACGAGAGGTATTCTAGTACGCTTGAGGACCTTAACATCCCGGTCCGTGATTTCAACAGGTTCCTCGACGAATCGTAACTGCTCGTCGATAGTGAGCTCCTTCAAAGGAACTATGTGGGTCTCATCTGACAGACATTTCTTCAGATTCGACACGTGGAAAACGTTGTGCACTGCACTGAGTTCCGCTGGTAAGTTCAGTCTGTAGGCCACCTTGCCTATTTTCTCAATAACTTCAAAAGGTTCAACGTATCGTGGGTTAAGTTTGCCCCGTTTCCCAAAACGAACCACACCCTTCCAGGGTGAAACTTTGAGTAGTACACGCTCCCCAACCTGGAGCTCTAGTGGTTTTCTGCCCTTATCGGCGTAGACTTTCTGACGGTCACGAGCCACCGCCATTCGTTGTCGTATCTGAGCAATTTTCTCTGTTGTGTCAACCACATGTTCTGGACCAGTAATCTGACTATCCCCCACCTCTGCCCAACAAAGAGGTGACCGGCATTTACGCCCGTACAATGCCTTAAACGGAGCAGCTTTAATGCTGGTGTGGTAGCTATTGTTGTATGAAAATTCCACAAGTGGCAGATGATTTTCCCCAGCCGTTGCCAAAGTCAATCACACATGCCCTAAGCATGTCTTCGAGGGTCTGGATGGTACGTTCAGATTGCCCATCTGTTTGCGGGTGATAAGCTGTGCTCTTATCTAATCGTGAGCCAAAGGACTTGTGCATTGCTTGCCACAATTCTGATGTAAAACGTGCATCTCGATCCGAGATAATAGAGGTGGGCACTCCGTGCCTCGAGACAACTTCCTTAAGATATATGTCTGCTAGGGTGGAAAACTTATCCGTTTCCTTGATAGCCAAGAAGTGAGCAGACTTTGTGAGTCGATCCACGATCACCCAAATAGTATCGTTACCACGCTGAGATCTAGGCAGGCCAGTAACAAAATCCATGGAAATCGGTTCCCATTTCCATTGTGGTATCTCTGGTTGTTGAAGGGGGCCTGAAGGTTTCTGGTATTCCGCCTTTACTCTCGCACAAGTTAAGCACTTGCTAACGTAAGTTGCTATATGGGCCTTCATGCTAGGCCACCAATATGTAGTTTTGATATCGTGGTACATCTTATCCGAACCAGGATGTACTGAGTAGCGAGACTTGTGTGCCTCATCCATTACAAGCTCTCGTAGATTGCCATAAAGTGGGACCCAAATGCGTCCTGTGACGTAGTAAGCACCGTCTTCCTTCTGTTCTAAGCGTTGCCTTGAGCCGCGTAGGGCTTCAGCCCTGACGTTTTCTGGTTTCAATGCTTCTACCTGAGCATCTCGTATTTGAGAAGGAAGACCAGACTGTATAGTGAGTTGTAAAGCTCGCACGCGCTTAGGCGCGGTGTCCTTTCGACTAAGAGCGTCAGCCACAACATTGGCTTTGCCTGGGTGGTACCTGATCGAGCATTCGTAGTCATTCAGCAGTTCGACCCATCGTCGTTGTCGCATATTCAGTTCCTTCTGTTTGAAAATATGCTCGAGGCTCCTGTGATCAGTGTAGATGGCACATTTGGTACCATACAGGTAGTATCTCCATATCTTAAGTGCAAAAACAACAGCTCCCAACTCTAAATCGTGTGTGGTGTAGTTCTTTTCATGAACTTTGAGTTGACGTGAGGCGTAGGCTATAACTTTATCCCGCTGCATCAATACACAACCAAGACCCTGTTTGGATGCGTCGCAGTAAACCACGAAGTCGTCTGTGCCCTTTGGCAATGAAAGGATAGGTGCACTGCAAAGTCTATCCTTTAAGTGCTGAAATGCTAACTCCTGTTCATTTCCCCAACGATAAACAACGCCCTTCTGCGTTAGTGAAGTAAGAGGCTGTGCAATCTTGGAAAAAAAATCCTTAATAAACCTTCTGTAGTAACCTGCCAATCCCAAGAATTGGCGAATTTCCGTTGGCGTACAAGGTGCAGGCCAGCTCTTGATCGAATCTACCTTGGATGGATCCACGTGAATCACATCCTTGTTCACCACATGGCCTAAGAAATGGACTTCACGAAGCCAGAAGTCGCACTTTGAAAACTTGGCGTATAGCTATTCTGCTCGAAGGAGTTCCAAAATAAGTCGTAAATGCTGCTCGTGTTCCTCCTGACTCTTCGAATAGATTAGGTTGTCGTCGATGAAAACTATGACGAACTTGTCTAGGTAAGGCTTGCACACTCGATCCATCAAGTCCATGAAGACCGCAGGTGTGTTTGTCAGCCCAAAAGGCATTACCAAAAACTCATAGTGGCCATATCGAGTTCTAAAGACTGTTTTGGAGACGTCCTCTTCTCGGACTCTCAGCTGATGATATCCTGATTTCAAATCATTCTTTGAATAGTAGCTCGACCCTTGCAGCTGGTCAACAAGTCGTCAATACGTGGAAGAGGATAGCGATTCTTCACAGTCACCTTGTTAAGTTCACGGTAGTCGATGCACATTCTGAAAGTACCGTCTTTCTTCTTCACAAATGGTACTGGAGCTCCCCAGGGCGAAGAGCTAGGACGAATAAAACCCTTATCCAAAAGTTCTTGTAGTTGCGTAGACAGCCCTTCCAGTTCAGATGGGGCTAAACGATATGGTGCTCGAGCTATGGGTGTCGCTCCAGGAGCTTGTCACCATGAATTACCAAAGGTTCTTAACCAGCACAAGGAATGCGGACGATCTTTTCTTTGCAAAGAATCCCTGCTTGATGTTGAGGTAGCCAGTCCATACCAATAATGAAGTCGAAACCATTACAATGTTGGGGTCATTCCTAGCATCATCCTGACCAATCACGAACACTCGACCCTTGGCACCATTGCCGTCGTTTTTTTTTTACCCCCGTTGTTGCCTCCATTGTTGTTCCCGTTTCCTTGGTTGTGGTTCTGATTCTGGTTCAACTGTGGGCAGTGTCTCACGAAGTGACCTTCAGCACCACACTGATAACATCCCTTGTTACCCTGCTGTTGCTGCTGATTCTATGAAGCTTGTGGCTGCTGTTGTCGGTTCTTATTTGGAGGACGTGAGCTTCTACAATCTTTGTTGCACGATCCGCTGTGGTGCAATTTACATCAATTGCACTTAGGGTGGTTTCCCCAGTATCCGCCCTGACTTCGATTACCAAAAGACTGCTGCCTGGGGCTCCTGTACTCATCCGTTTTTCGCTGCTGCGACTGAGACTGAACCGAAGTGGAACCCTTTGCTCGAATTTCCATCCCACTTGCGTTTGTTGTCACTGGGAGCATCTGAAGTAGTTGTAGCAGCATTAATACGTTTCGGCAGTTTATTCTGTCCTACCGCCTGATCTGAGAGACGTTGAGCAAGACGAGTAATATCCTGGATGGTTGCAAGGTTGGCCGATGTCACATGACTTTGAATCTCTGGTACTAAGCCTTTGAGGTACAGTTCAATGCGCTTGATGGGAGGATCCACCATTGTTGGACATAACACTGTCAGTTCGTTGGATCGTTTCGTGTACGCTTCTATCTCTGACCTTGTCATCTTCAGGTTTAAGAACTCCACTTCCAGCTGGTGGATGTCATCTCGACTACGGTATTCATGTTTGGATCAGTTCCTTAAGAATCATTCCATGGGGTGGCATTAGCAGCCGCCAGCCCCAACATCTGAACTTGCGCGTTCCACCAAGTTAGCGCAGTGCCTTCGAGAGTACCAGTGGCGTACTTCACCCTATGAGCCTCAGGGCATTCACACGTCTCTAAGACAGACTCGAGCTTTTCAAACCAATGGAGGAGTCCAACAGCTCCTTTAGTGCCAATGAAAGTATTAGGACGACAGTCCATGATCGTCTTGAATATGCATGCAGGTGGCTGAGCGTTCTGACCTTGTTGCGCGAGAAAGAAGTGACAAGGTTAAGCGCGAGAGTTGGGTCATGAGAGTAGGATCTATCATCCTAGGTTAGGTTCGGAATAGCAGGTTATACCTCCTGCCTGGGCGGCTGCGAGTGCTGCCGTAACTTGTTCGTTGATAAGAGCCGTCAGCTGGCTTGAGTTAGGTTCACAAGTTCCCTCATGATCTCACATCGAAGGAAACACAATTAGGAAAGGTGTCGCGAATGTGTGTAAGTGTGGCGTGACAGTAGGGAGCAAGCACAAATGTGTTTTCAAACTATAGTTGCTACGTTCATCTAAGCATACCATGAGCAAAGTTCTATGCAATCTAGCAAGTAGGCAATATAAAACATAAACCATATCACCTAGAATGTGGAGCCTTGCACGTGGAGTGAAGCGTCATTGTGGATCGTAGAGCACTGTACAGGTTATAGTCTGGTTTTAACAAACACGTTTTCCCTTATTAAAACCAAGTTCACTATAACCAATGGCTCTGATACCAATCTGTCACACCCCCAAAATCCACACGCGGAGTATCACCGCTTGGAGGCGTGACTGACCAGGATCAAGCCACCAATCATATTGAACAAGCATATAAGTAAACATAATTCAACCAACAATATGAGAGGTGCCCAAAAACCAAAGCATAGTTAAGTGTTTAACGGAAGCATAATTGTAAAACCCATAGCAAGTATTAAGTATGAAATAAAGTAATGTTTTAACAAACCACCAGGCTAGCCCAGTGGTTGTGTGAGTGTTTGTTTCAATACAGACCCGGGTTCGAACCCAGGGGTCTGCAAACCTTTTGGGATCCCCCTAGGCGATTTTTTTGATCATCTTCTTCACGATTTTCCCTTGTTTTTTCTTGTGATCTTATGCATAACAGTCTGTGATTGGATCTTGTTCTTTCAAGAATCTATAACGAACTCGTTAGCATTAGGGATCAATTAAGAACTAGGGTTTTTTCTTTTCTTTCTCATAATCGCCGCACTAGAAATATATTCTGAAACCCTAATCTATTAATCTGGTAGCCATTGATTGCGGTTAACTGAGATTAATTTAGCTAGATTGATGACACTAGTTTAATTGATCAAGGGTTGAGGTTTTGTTCTAGGGTTTAAAGGAGTACGAGCTCTTGTTCTTGTGATTGCGGATTCTTGTTTTTGTCAAGGTTTTCCCTTTGTCGGCCGTTTAGGGTTTTGTTTTTGTGTAGATCTTTTCTTGTTGGTTGTTTTGGGTTTATTGCATGCATGGAGGGGAAAAGTGACGGAGTGAAACCTTTGGATCAACGTTCTCCTGGGAATGATGATAATACACCACCGGTTCGTGGGATTGGGTTACGAGTTACAAATATTGAGGGTAATCCTATGATGCCGAGACGTGGTATGTATTCTACAAGTAATGTATCGGTGATAGATGGGTTGTTTGAGATTTCAAAACCTATGGAATTGGATGATACGTGGAGTTATGGAGGTGGATATACGGCTACCAAGATGGATACCCATGCAAACCCTAGTTCGAGTAACGTGGTGAAGGATATACCAAACTTATCTTATGCGGACAAGGTTAAAATGCAAACATCATTGAGAAGAGAGGTAAACTTCCGAAAGTTGGATGCTACAGAAACGGTTCAGGATGCTGATGTGCTTATTCCCCGTGAGGTAATTAAAAAGGTCCAGGACAAATTTGAGAATGTTTTGTATGGCTACTTTTTGGGTAATCGTTTACCTTTTCCTGTTGTGGAATATTATGCAAAAAATGTGTGGGCTAAGTATGGATTCTCTAAAATTATGATGAATAAGGATGGGTTCTTCTTCTTTAAGTTTGATACAAAAGAGGGCATGGCTAAAGTTTTGGAAGGGGGACCATGGTTGATCAGGAAAGTGCCGTTGTTTTTAAGTGTCTGGTCTCCGGATGTCAGCTTAAGGAAAGAGGGTATTAAGTCGATTCCGGTATGGGTTAAGATGTATAATGTTCCGATTGCTATTTATACGGATGATGGCTTGAGTTTGTTGGCTTCTAAGATAGGTACCCCGAAAAGATTAGATGGGTATACAGTGGATATGTGTGCGGATAACTGGGGAAGGAGCAGTTTTGCAAGGGCTCTAATTGAAATACATGCGGAGAATGAATTAAAAGACCATATCATTGTTGCTATTCCGAAACTGGAGGGAGAGGGATACATCACAGAAAAAGTGAAAGTGGAGTATGAATGGCAGCCACAGAGATGTTCTTTGTGTTGTATTTTTGGCCATAACGATCAGACATGTGCCAAGAATGTTAATAATAAAGCTAAACAAGTGGTTGTGGATGAGGAGGGGTTTACTACTGATAAGAGGAAGGTGGCGAGAGTGGGTATGATGCAGAAAAGACAAAAGCAGAAATTTATCTACAAACCTAAGATAAATAAGTCAGGAGCAAGTACATCTGGTAATAAGGAGGATACATCGGATAATAGCAAAAATGCCAATGTGAAAACTGTTAATGCGTTTGAAGCTTTGGCAAGTAACGATATGGAAGAGACTATAGCTGATGTTGGGGTGGATAAGGACCTGAGGCAGAATTTAAAAAATGGGAATGGGAAGCCTACTCGAATTGAGAATGAGGTAGAGGAAACTTTACAAACGGAAATGGCCGCATTCATGACAGCTGACCAGAGTCATGTTTCTGAGGGGGCAAGCACTCCCGGACAAGCAGGTATTAATGGATAGCATTATGTCATGGAATATAAGGGGTTTGAATCGCCCCCTGAAACAAAGCGAAGTTCGTAAAGTTGTTGCTGAAAATAAGTTAAAAGTTTGTGCAATTTTAGAGTCCCATGTTAATGTCATGAAGCTGGGAACCATTTGTAATAGTGTTTTTCGGAATTGGAACTGGACGTCTAATGGGGGATTGTGTAGTAGGGGTACCCGAATCATTTTGGGTTGGGATTCTGATGTGGTTGATCTTATGGTGCTCGCTCAAACTGATCAAATTATTCATACGCAGATATTGGATAAGACTCTTAAAAAAGTTTTATTCTGTTCTTTTGTATACGCGGAAAATAAGTATCAAGATCGTAGGAATCTCTGGGTGAGTTTATGTAATCATAAAAGCTTATGTCATGATAAACCATGGGTTGTTATGGGGGATTTTAATGCTGCCCTTCAGCTTGAGGATTCTCTTTACGGTTCTTCTCAACAAACGATAAGCATGTGTGAATTTAAAGATTGTATTCAGTTTTTGGAGTTGTTGGATATTCAGGGGCACGGTCTTCAGTTTACTTGGAATCAAAAACCCAAAAATGGAGTGGGTCTTCTTAAAAAGATAGATCGAGTTATGGGCAATATTCAGTTCTTGGATTTGTATCCGAATGCGTTTGTCATGTACCACCCTTATCGAGTCTCGGATCATACGCCTTGTATATTGAAAATGGGGACCGTGAATGAGAAGAAAATCAGGCCATTCAAGTTTCCTAATTTCATCACGTCCAAACCGGAATTCATGAAGTGTGTGGACCAGGAATGGAGGAAAACGATACCAGGGTTTAATATGTTTTCGGTTACAAAGAAACTTAGTAATCTTAAACCGCACTTAAGGAAGATTTTATTTAACCAGGGAAACTTACATGCTAAGGTGTCGGAGCTTAGAAAAAAGCTGGATGAGATTCAAGTTCTTGTTGATAAAAATCCGTTGGATGGCAACCTGCGTCAACTAGAAGCGACATGTCTTCAAGAGTTTCAGTCTGCTGCTTACGATGAGGAATGTTTCCTCAAACAAAAGTCAAAAGTTGAATGGTTGTGTGCTGGTGACTCTAATACGAAATATTTCCATAATGTGGTGAAATGCCGTAATGCGAGAAGCCAAATTCATAGTGTCAGAGATATTTCGGGGAACCGTCATGAAGGTAGTAGGGTTGTGATTGCTTTAGTCAATCACTACTCCAACTTTCTTGGTTTTGAGGACCAGGTAAGTTCCATTAATTTGGATAGTATTTTTGTTAATGTACTTAGCCATGAAGATGCCTCTAATATGGTTCGGCAAGTTACTAGAGAGGAAGTCAAAACGGCAATGTTTAATATTGGTGAAAATAAGGCTCCTGGTCCTGATGGGTATACGTCAGCTTTCTTCAAGAAGGCTTGGGATATTATCGGTAATGAAGTTACGGATGTGGTTCTTGATTTTTTTGACAATGGGAAACTCCTTAAGCAACTAAATCACACGATCTTGGCTTTGATTCCTAAGAAAGACATTCCGGACTCGGTTTTGGATTATCGTCCTATCTCATGTTGTAATGTGCTCTATAAATGTATTAGCAAGATCATCACGGATAGGATTAAAGGGAGTTTGGGGGCTCTTGTCAGCATTAATCAGTCAGCCTTTGTGCCGGGAAGAAAAATCTCAGATAACATTCTCTTAACTCAGGAGCTGATGCACAATTATCACTTGAATAGAGGCCCCGCGAGATGTGCTTTTAAAATAGACATTCAGAAAGCCTATGATACGGTTAGTTGGTCTTTTTTGAAAGCTATCCTTATTCGTTTTGGATTCAATCATCGTATGGTTCAGTGGATTATGATGTGTGTTACCACGGCTTCCTACTCTTTGTCTGTTAATGGTAACCTTCATGGTTTTTTCAAGGGGAAGAGGGGGTTGAGACAGGGCGATCCTATGTCGCCTTATTTATTTACCCTTATTATGGAAGTGCTATCTCTTTTACTTCAACAGGCGGCTGATTCTAACTCCTCGTTTAAATTTCATCATCAGTGTGCTAAGCAAAGAATTATTAATGTATCCTTTGCGGATGATCTGTTTATTTTTGTCCATGCTGACATTTGCTCGGTGAAGAAGGTTAGAGATGCTCTGGAAATGTTTACTAGTTGGTCAGGGTTAGTTCCGAGTCCAACCAAGAGTACTGCCTATTTTTCGAATGTGCCTCCTTTGGTGAAACAACAGATTCTTTCGTTGATGTCTTTCCAAGAAGGTAATCTTCCGGTTAGATATCTTGGGGTGCCTCTTATATCCACAAAACTTATTTTTAAAGATTGTAAAATCTTGATTGATCGTATGGAGGGCAAAATCACGAGCTGGATCTCTAAGTCGTTGTCATTTGCGGGCCGCCTTCAACTTATAAACTCAGTTTTATCTTCAATGCATATCTACTGGGCTTCAGTTTTTATTCTCCCTGCACGGGTTATTTCTGAGTTGGAAAAGAGGATGCGTCGTTTTTTATGGAATGCTGGTTCTTCTGGCAGAATTCATGCCAAAGTTGCTTGGTCTGATGTTTGTTTGCCTAAGAATGAGGGAGGCTTAGGTATTCGAAATGTTGGGGATGTTAATAAGGCGCTCATGACAAACCACATATGGAGTATTATTTCTCACAGAGAGTCTCTTTGGGTTCGGTGGATTCATTCCTACAAGCTAAAGGGTAAAAGTTTTTGGGAGGTTCCATGCAGGGGTAGCGTCAGTTGGGGATGGCGTAAGATCTTATCCATTCGAAATTTGGTTCGTCCTTACATGGGTATGTCTATCAGAAGTGGTGCTCAGACTAATGCATGGTGTGATAACTGGTGCCCTTTGAGTCCGATTAGTACATTCATCACGCCAAGAACCATCACTAATGCGGGTTTCAATATGCACTCTACAGTTGCCGATATAGTTGATGATTCGGGCCACTGGAGATGGCCTGAGGCTTGGCATGACCTGTTTCCTGTGTTGATAAACTTACAACCACCATCTCTTGTTCACAATGTTCCAGATAAGCCTACGTGGAAAGACTTGGATGGTAAAGATAGTTATTTCAGCTCTAAGGAAGTTTGGAACAATATTAGGAGTCGGGGTGCTACGGTGTCTTGGTTTAACATGATATGGTTTCCCCAATGTATTCCAAGACACTCGTTCCATATGTGGTTGGTTATAAGAAACACGTGATCACCTATTCTTGGGAAGCGGGGAGTGAAACGAACTCAAAACTCAGGATCGTCTCATGACTTGGGAAGCGGGGAATGAAACGAACTTAAGACTTATGTGTTGTCCGCTTTGTCGCTATGATCATGACTCACGTGATCACCTATTCTTCCAATGCAGCTTTGCGTCACATGTGTGGAATAATGTTAAAACTATGGTTAGTTTGGAGAATGTTAATGACTCTTGGGCATCCGTCTTTGCATGGATGGAACAAACGGCTTCCTCAAAGATGACGAATGTTATTGTGGGAAAGATTCTGATTGCGGCTACGACGTATTTTATATGGCAAGAACGAAATGATAGGCTATTCTCTCATTCACATAAGTCGCCGGAAGCGGTGATAGAAATAATCAAGAGCACAGTTCGGTTAAAGCTTATGGGATTCAAGTTCCGTGGAAGCGCAGTTCGGCATAGAGTGCTAAAGGCATGGAAGATTTATTCAAATGAAGAGGAACTAGATCCAGGCTAGAAGTTGAAGTCAATAGTTGCCCGTGTGTTTTTCTGGTTTCTTTTGGCTGTTTGTTTGTGGCTGTTTGTTTAGTTTGTTTGGCTGTCTTTTGTGTTTGTTTTTCCTAGTCTTGGTATGCCATGTCTAGTAGGTGTGTTCGCTTTGACACACCCTTGTACGTTGATTCGTTGATTTATAAAATTTACCGGGGTAACCCTTTACCCAAAAAAAATAAAGTAATGTTTAAAGCATGGCACACACTGCCATGTCCCACAACGACTGTTCCTCCCTGTGCAAGCTCCATGAGTACCTAATGACCTGCAAGGCATGTAGCAACGAATCAACAACAAAGTTGAGCGAGTTCACAGTTGGGGGTTTTAGTTGTTCCAAAAATAGTTCCTTTAACTGGCATCCCTGCCGTGGGGGTTACCCCATATTTGAAAACGTGATTTGTTTAACCCATTAACTCTGGCAATCCAGCCGTGGGGGCTACCCCATAATAGTTATCTGGCATTTCGGCCGTGGGGGCTACCCCATGTATTACAAGACCACGCGTATCGACTGCTACGAAAATGTAAGAGGTGCCCTAAGTCAATGTCTATCAGCATTGACCCTTTGCCCATAGTCCATTAGTACACGCCCGTCCGACTGGCACGGTGTGAGGTTTGTTAAACCTAATAGCGCTATTAACTAATGACCCGCTCGCCCTAGGCCTCGGCGATTAAGTCGATAATTGAGGGACTTCCTTTGATAGAGGTGATGGTCTTAAGATCGTGTACGTAGGCTTTACGTACGTGCCCTTCAATCCGAGGACAGTAGTAAGTATAACTGTACGTAGGTTTTACGTACGTGCCCTTCAACCGAGGACAGTAATAATTCGTTTAATAGTAATATTTGTACGAGTAGTTATTCAATCCCATTCCCAACCCCTGGGAATCCCATGCCTTGGCTAGTGTGAACTCACCTTGGTTTGCTCGGCAGATACACAGAAGGGTAAAGTATAGCAGCTAGTGGTCAACCACGTCCTAACATGGTTACCATACAAGTCAGGTTTTGGTTTCAAGTAGTGCACGTAAGTGACACATAAGCTAGCAGATAAAGGACACACACTGATCATGGCAACCACACAATGCACGTTAACACATTAGCAGTCAATTACATAACACCTGGTACTTGTACGATCCAACGGTAAAGCCCAATAACAGGCGGCCCAACATGTTGTACGGTCGGCACAGCCTTGTGCGACCCACACCATGTTGTGCGATTCAGATAAACACTCGGCCCGAATAGTCAAAGGCCCAAACATGAAATACATGGCCCAATCCAATAACATGTAACAGTCTTGTGCGATCCGGATGAGTTTATACAATCCGGATGGCTTGTGTGAATCAACCGACTTGTGCGATCAAGACAAACCCAGCCCAATATGTATACCCGGCCCAACATAACAACTTGTGCGACCCCACAGTCTTGTGCGACTGTGGGTGTCTTGTGCGACTTGCCTTTGGGCTTTGAGGCCCATCAGTTATCCATTAACATAACTTGTGCGATTAGTTTTAAACATCCGGATTTCATGCATATAGTTTTATTGTTTCCTTTTGTGAAATTATCAATCAACACTACAAACAGTTTCCAACCAAACGATAATCGATCAAAACAACATCTTCCAACCAATAATTTCATAATTCATTCCACCCATTACTAACTCAAACAATATATAAGTAATCTGTTAGAATGTTCGGTCCAATTAAAAAACCCAAATCATGTATATCATGTTCATAACAGTGACCCAAATTCATTTACATCATGATATCAAATAACAATCAGATCATACATTCATCAATACATCACTAACAATACTATAATAATGTTTCCTCTATTTGATTTAATCATTGCTCCACACATGATTTCTGACAATTGCATGCAACTATGAAGGATCCTTATCTTATTAACTCAATTATCGAGACATCACACATGCATTTATATAGGTTATTTAGTCAACATGAATAAATAGGCAATAATTAGGTATAATCCGTCAAAAGTAATCATAGCAAACATTACACGAAAATCTAGTTATGTATCAGCTATCATTCGGCTTTACGATTATTCTTACAACATCACATAAATCATGAATAGACACAACACAAAATCAATCATTAAAAGCAACAAACGGATTAACAATAAAACTCACTAACCGAATGCAAGTGTACAGATTGAAGTGGTCACAGGGTTTCGATGAGAAGGACTCCACCGCCGTAATGATTAGATGAGCGTAGGGTTTGCAAGGAGAGGAGAGAAATTTAGGGTTTTGTGGTTATGACAAATACTATCTTAATGAGAGGGGGTTTTCACAAACCAAGTGTATATTCGCTGGATGTGAGCCGAGCCCGATTCTTGTGTTTCGTTTGGGCCGAGGACTAGCCCAAGATAACATTCAGAATGTTGTGCGACTCGGAGGTGTATTGTGCAATCGGTTATTCATTGTGCGATTCACATATGTTACACACTATGATCTCATAACACTTATCACATAATAAAACATAACATTAAACATAACATACCATTTAATCATCAAATTCACATAGTCACATAATGTTCACATACGTTACATAAGTTCAAAACGTGCTACCCTAAGCACAACGATAGGTTCTGAAATACGAGTTGTCACATTATCCCCAAGTTGAAAGAAATTTCGTCCCGAAATTTAGCACGTACTCACTGAGGAAGCTAGTTAAGTTGCATGGTTTTCCTGGGGTGTCACAATCTCTGGTTGCTCCAATAATCCAGAGTGATGTTGATGTTCTGCCTTAACCTTAAGACAAGTAAGGCATTTAGAAACATATAAGGCAATGTCTTTCTTCATACCCGGCCACCAGTACTGGGTTCGAAGATCCTTATACATCTTGTCTGCACCTGGGTGAATAGAATAACGAGACTTATGGGCTTCATCCATTAGCAAGGTGCGAAGATTTTCTATACTTGGGACCCACAAACGGCCCATGAAATAGAATATCCCAAAGTCTTTCAGTTCAAGCTCAGGCTTAATATGACACGGTAATTCTTTACCCATCAAGCCTTGTGTAACACAAGTATGTTGAGCCTGAGAAATGTGGGTTTGAATATCAGATCGAACCTGAACACAGTGAAGCTTGACACGTTCCTTACGACTTAATGTGTCAGCCACAACATTCGCCTTACCAGGATGGTAGCGAATTTCGCAATCGTAGTCGTTTAGGAGTTCAACCCAACGTCGTTGCCTCAAGTTAAGTTCTTTCGGATTGAAAATATGCTGGAGACTCTTGTGGTCAGTAAACACTACACACTTTGTACCATAAAGGTAGTGTCTCCAGATTTTGAGAGCAAATACTACTGCACTCAACTCAAGATCATGAGTTGTGTAATTTTTCTCGTGTACTTTCAGCTGTCTTGATGCATAGGCTATAACTTTGTTTCTTTGCATAAGAACCCAGCCAAGGCCTAATTTTGATGCATCACAGTACACAACAAAATCATCGTTGCCCTCAGGTAAGGTTAAGATAGGTGCATCACAGAGTTTCTGTTTCAAGGTCTGAAAAGCTTCTTCCTGTTTGGATCCCCACTCAAAAGGTTTATTCTTCTGAGTTAAAGCAGTGAGAGGAACCGCAATCTTGCAGAAGTTTTCAATGAAACGGTGGTAATAACCCACTAGACCAAGAAATGAACGAACCTCGGTAGGAGTAGTAGGTGTATCCCAATTCTTTATCGCACTGATTTTGGCGGGATCTACATGTATACCTTGTTCGTTGACGATGTGCCCCAAAAAATGAACTTCCTTAAGCCAGAATTCGCACTTAGAGAATTTGGTGAAAAGTTGTTCTTTCTTTAGGAGCTCCATAGTAAGACGAAGATGTTTTTTTTTGGGTAAAGAGTAAGACGGAGATGTTGCTCATGATCAGCTCGAGTCTTAGAATAGATCAAAATATCATCAATGAAAACGATGATGAACTTGTCCAAATAAGGCTTATAACCCTATTCATCAAGTCCATGAAAACCGCATGAGCATTAGTTAAACCGAAGGGCATAACAGTGAACTCATAATGACCATAACGCATACGAAAAGCTATCTTGGGAATATCTTCTTCGAGAACTCGAAGTTGATGATACCCAGAACGTAGATCAATCTTTGAAAAGCAAGTAGCACCCTGTAGTTGATCAAAGAGATCATCAATGCGAGGTAGGGGATATCGATTCTTGATGGTAAGCTTGTTAAGCTCACGGTAATCGATACACATCCTAAATGATCCATCTTTCTTTTTCACAAATAGGACAGGGGCGCCCCATGGTGAAAAGCTCGGACTAATGAATCCTTTGTTAGATAGCTCCAGGAGCTGCTTAGACAACTCTTGCATCTCAGACGGTGCAAGACGGTAAGGTGATTTAGCAACAGGATTTGCACCAGGTACAAGATCGATACGGAACTCAACTTGGCGTACAGGGGGTAAACCAGGTAATTCTTCAGGAAATACCTCAGGATAATCCCGAACAACAGGGATATCTTGGATAGTCTTACCCTTGCCTTTTTCCTCTACGACATGTGCCAAGAAAGCAACATATTTCTTTCGTAGGTATTTCCGGGCTTGGGTACAAGACATGAGTTTAAGGCTACTAGCAGGTTTCTCCCCACGAACTTCTAAGATCTCACCAGTCGAAAGCGGTATACGGACCGACTTCTCAAAACATACCACCTCAGCATGGTACTTGGATAACCAATCCATTCCTACTATAACGTCGAAGCTCCCGAGTTGCATCGGTGTGAGATCAATAGAAAAAGATAGTTGTTAAGGTTCAACTGGCAATTTCGAAGAACGGAGTCAAGTACAACAGGTTCACCACTAGCTACTTCTACTGTCAAGGGCTTTCCTAGTTTTGTTCTAGTCATCGAAAGCAAAGGCTCAAATGCTAAGGACACAAAATCTTATCGGCACCCGAATCAAATAGAACAGAAGCAGGATGGTTGTTAACAAGGAACGTACTGTTCAACACTTCGTTATCTGCATAATTATCACCTTAATAGGGGTCCGGCTAGATGTGCGTTCAAAATTGATATCCAGAAAGCTTATGACACGGTTAATTGGTCTTTCCTGGAAGATGTTTTGAATCGATTTGGGTTTCATCACAAAATGATTGGGTGGATTATGACATGTGTTTCAACAGTGTCTTACTCGTTGAGTATCAATGGCAATCTTCATGGTTACTTTAGAGGCAAACGAGGGCTACGCCAGGGTGATCCAATGTCTCCCTATTTATTCACGTTAATCATGGACGTTCTCTCTCTTTTGCTCCAACAGGCCGCTAGTTTTCCCTACAAATATCATGCTCATTGTGCCAAGAAAAAAATAATTAATGTGTCGTTTGCTGATGACTTATTTATTTTTGTGCATGGTGATGTTATTTCGGTTAAGAAGGTCAAGGAGGCCCTTGAGACGTTTACTAAGATTTCTGGTTTGGCTCCTAGTCCAGCGAAAAGTACAGTTTTTTTCTGCAATGTTCCTCAGTCGATTAGACAGGAAATTCTGGATATCATGCCATTTCAGGAGGGTGAGTTTCCGGTGCGCTATCTGGGGGTCCCGCTCATTTCTTCCAGGCTTCTTTTTAAAGATTGCAAGGTCCTCATTGATCGAATGGATAAGAAGATTGCTAACTGGATGACAAAGTCATTATCGTTTGCTAGCCGGCTTCAACTTATAAACTCGGTACTTTCATCTATGCATATATATTGGGCCTCTGTTTTCATTATTCCCACTCATTGATCGGAGGGTAGAAGCATGTTTGGAGTATTATAAATAAACGGGAATCTATCTGGGTGAAATGGATACACGAGTACAAACTTAAAGGGAGAAGTTTTTGTGAGGTTCCTTGTCGGGGTAGCATGAGTTGGGGATGGAGGAAAATATTGGCTATTCGGTGTATTATGAGACCTTTTATATGGTCTTTGCTCAAAAGTGGTATGCAAACAAATGTTTGGAGTGATAACTGGTGCCATATTTATTACTCCTCGTGCTATAGCAAATGCAGGGTTCAACTTAAAGTCGTCGGTTGCGGATGTTATTGACGCGAATGGGAATTGGAGATGGCCTCAAGCTTGGTTAGATTTGTTTCCGGTCCTAATAACTATTCAAACGCCTCAGCTGATTGAAAATGCTCCTAATCGTTTGGTTTGGAAAGCTTTGGATGGGAACGTTAGTGATTTTGAATCGGCCCAAGTATGGAACACGATTCGGAATAGGAATAATATTGCGACCTGGGCTCACATGGTTTGGTTTTCTCAATGTGTTCCTCGCCACTCTTTTCATATGTGGCTGGTGATTAGGAACAAACTGAAGACTCAGGATCGGTTAGCGGTTTGGGAAGCTGGAAGTGCAACAAATCTTAATCTTATGTGTTGCCCGTTATGCAAAAATGATCGAGATAGCCGAGATCACTTGTTTTTTCAATGTGCATTTGCAGATCAAGTTTGGACAAATGTGAAGATTATGGTGAATTTGGAAAGCGTGGATAATACATGGCAGTCCTTAATGGTTTGGATCGATCAATACTCTAAGTCTAAGAAAGTTGATGACATTGTATGTAAATTGGTGGTTGCTGCGACTACTTATTATATTTGGCAAGAGCGGAATAGTCGCCTTTTTAGCTCTAGTCATTTGATTGAGTCACAAGTTGCGGAGAAGATCAAAAGTTCGGTTCGATTAAGACTTATGGGCTTTAAGTTTCGACTGGATTCGGCTAGGAGGAAGATTTTTAGTATCTGGAAGATTAATGATAGCAAGGATGATCAACCTGATCCGGGCTAGAAGTTTATTGTATTAGATTAGAGTTTCGGCCTGGTTTGTTTTTGGCCGTGGTTGTGTGTCGCTTGATACTTTTGTTTGGTTGTTTTTTGTTGGTTTGTTTGTTTGCTGTCCTAGGCTTGGTATGCCAAGTCTAGTTGGTGTGTCGCTTTGACGCATCCTTGTTCTTATTGGTTCATTTATAAAATTCATCGGGGTAACCCTTTACCCAAAAAAAAAAACACTTCGTTATCTGCGCATGCCTCATTTGCATTCAAGTTAAAAGCTCTACCATGAGCCGGTGCCTGATTTGCGTTTGCCAACCTCGGGCAGTTGTTCCTGTAGTGGGTCAGATCCCCACAATTGAAACATGAACCAGGCGGATAGTGAGGTCGTGCAGGATTCTGGGCAGGGTTTTGTGCTGCTTGGTTTTGAGCTGCCTGATTTTGATTTGGAGCAAAACGGAAGGTGTTTGCAAGATGACCAGACTTCCCACAGTTTGTGCAGATGTGGCATTGCACCTGTGGCTGATGATGGCTATTACATTTGTTGCACAGGGGTGCATTCCCAGCATACTGCCTTTTGGCAGCAGGTTGTGTAGGCTGATTAGGGGCGGTCTGATTTGCCTGAGTAGTAACAGCGAACTTCTTGGAAGCCTTACGCTTCCTCGAGTTCTTGGAAGACTCAGCAGCCTTCTTGCCCTTATTCTCCTTGGTACTATTAGACTGTTTCTGCTTCTTGTCACCTTTTCTATGGAGTTTACCCTTCTTGACTTGGGATTCAGTAAGGGTTGCAGCTAGCTCAATGGCCTGTCGGACGGTAGTAGGGTTGCTGCCAGTGACAATATCCTGAACATGATCTGGCAAACCGTCTATGTACTTTTCAATGGCCTTATCCAAAGGCGTGACCATTGTAGGACAGAGCAAACTTAACTCCTCGTATCTGTTTGTATAAGCCCGGTGTTCACCACTGTCTTGCTTCAAGTCATGGAACTCATTTTCAAGTGCCCTCTACTCGTGACGAGGACAAAACTCTCTCATCATGAGAGCTCTAAGTTCCTCCCATGTCTGACCCAAAGCAACATCAGCACCTCTATCTCTCATTACCCCATTCCACCAGGTAAGAGCCCTCTTTTGGAATACACTCGAAGCAAACTCGACCTTACGGTTGTTAGGACACTGAACATGGCAAAAGGTGCTCTCATAACTCTCAAACCACTGTAGGAGCCCAGTTGCTCCTTCAGAACCACTAAACTTGAGCAGTTTAGCCGAGTTGAACTGTTTAAAGTTGCACAGAGCAGGTGCATTAACATTGTTATTGTTAGCTTGGTTTATTTGAGTGATGAGATTAGGTAGCATAGCAGCCATCTGCTGTACTATAATAGCTGCCAGTTCGGCATCAGGTTGTTGAACGTTATGTCGAGGAGGCATTCTAAAAGAGGAAACATGAGAGAAAACGAGTGAGATGATGTGATGAAAAATGAGATATCATAAATATCAACAAAATGAAAGGATGGTGGTCATTTGTTCGTTACCTCGTAACAAACAGCCGACACACAGTGACAAATCAAAGTAAATGGGTCATAATAATGTAACACCGAAGACATGCTCGTCTATAAGTGAACACTCAGCCCTAGAGTTCCCAGGTAAGAGTGACTGGTCCGATACTGCGGATTTGTACGAACACTCTAGCCTTAGACAGAAAACTCAGGGTACAGGCATTCACCCTTCCAGTTTGCACGTGTTCACATTATTTAGACCCAAACTTTGACAAGATTTTGAAAATTTGGAAGGCATTAAGCCAAAAGAAATCATCTAAGGATAGATGATTGATTTCAAAAATCCTTTTGGAAAATTGTGTTCAAGTTTTGGTAATCACCTAAGGATAGGTGACGTGTATTGTTTTAAGATCTAAACACAAGAGAACTTGTGTTAGGGTCCTAGAAAGTTATAGTCTAGGTCAAAGCATTACTAATAACCTAATTCCCTATAATCGTTGGCTCTGATACCAACTCTTCTGTCATACCCCGACCGCGTAAAACAACAAACCGCGGCGGAAACGTCGGGGAGTGGAGCGACAGAATTGTTGTTTCAACAACCATGGTAATTAAAGTTATGTATTATTAAGATTAAAGTTTACATTGTCTTGGAATTCCAAAAAAACATAACATAAATACTGTCTTTTAAGTCACTAAGGCCCAAGTCCGCCTAAGTGAAGCACAAACATCGTCATGCATTAGCACCTGAAACACATGTAAAAATAGGTATGTCAGCTTAAAAATGCCTGTGAGATACATAGGTTTTGTTTATGCAGGATTCATGACTTGTTGTTTAAAAGTGTTTAACAAAAATGTAGTCATACACCTTGTAAAATGTTTTCCTTTATAAAATCATGTGAAAATCAATGTTAAAATCAAATGATAATAAAAGGATAATGCATGGTTAAATGAATAACCAAGTAAAAGTGAATTTGTATAAAATATGTAATTTGTAAAACAATGTCGTGTTCTTGTAAAAATGTTTCATGTTCTTGTCAAAGTGGTTTAGATAACGCAACAATGTGTAATACAATAAAAGCACTTATATATAGGAAGTACCAGCGGCGTATCCACCATGCTTTTATCATATAACACATAGCCCCGTTACATAGGTCACTTATCAATAACCAACCAAAATGTCTTGTTCAATGTCAAAATGTTTATGTGTAAACCATGTTCAATGTCATGTGTAACATGTATCATGTATAACCAAATGAATTGCATAGCAAGTAGGAAGTACCTACTCAAACTATGTGATAATGTCAATGTGAAAACAAATGTCATGTATGGTGAATAACTAGTAATTACTCAACCCCATAGGAAAAATGTACAAAACAAGGTTTTTGAGTAAACCTAAGTTTAAATCAAACATTTATGCCGTAATGTTAATCGCATACATTCAAGCCTTGCGACTGTGGCGACAATCCCTTAAACAAATTAAAGGTTTAGCTAAATTATGAATATCGGATTCTGTCATTCCCAACTTCCAAACAAACCTAGGAAGTCGGAAACGGGATTTGTCAAGACCTATGGTACCATTACATACTACCGAGCGGCGTGATCAATGTTAATGAATGTATTATTGTCCCGATTAAAAATACCAAATGTCCTAACCAATGTAGCATGTGAAAACCATGTACTACGTATGCTAAGTAAACATACATAGTAGAAATGATCATGTAAAACAATGTGCTAGCATGCTTAGTAAACATACATAGCAGAAATGTCATGTAAAACAATGTGTCCATATGCTAAGTAAACATATGCAACAAATGTGTCTTATGAAATCAACGTGCTAGCATGCTCAGTAAACATACATAGCAAAAACATAATTGAAAGCGTGTACTAGATATGTACTAGGTGAAACTAGCATGTTTATGTCATGAAAGCAATGAAAACACATAAGTAACAAGTATGTACATGTGTATCACCCCAAAGTATTTGAAAGCGGTAAAAGAGGAGAACTATGTACTCACTTGGGATTGCTTATTATTCTTGAGAATAAGACAAATTTAACCTCCAAGGATCAAGGAATCAACAAGACACCTAATATGGGTAACTATGTTAATAATCGGATCCTAAATCGGGAGATAGGATAGAATGATGTTCTATAAATCAAATGAGTGTTTGAACTCATGTGGCATGATTTAATAGAGCTAACATTCTGATTTGAAAGTCTACCTAAGTGCTTTTGACCCGTTTCGACCCATTATGGTAGTATAATCTACTATAATGCGTCGTTTGCGTAAAACTAAGGTCCGATGGTTATCTATGTGCTATGTCAAGTCTTACATGCCCAAATATGCCTAAACATGTTACTAAATCAGATTATATGTCAAAAATATGTTTTTTTTGGGTAAAGGGTTACCCCGGTGATTTTATAAATTCAACCAAAACAGCACATGTAGTGCATGAGAGTCATACACTAGATTATAGATGGGACAGACCCCCAACTATGGAAAACAAAAACACCCAGCAAAATAAGACAAACAACTAGTCTAAACAAACTAGAAAAAAACCCCCACAATGACTACGTTCCCATGAATGCTCCATTTCCTCAATGTTTCCACGACTTGACGGGTGTTCTTGAACTTCATTCTCATAAGCTTGTACCGAACAGTAACTAAAATATGCTTTGCTAACACATCCGGTAGCCTTGTGGTGTTCCTGAATAACCTGGCGTTCCTCTCTCTCCATATATAATAAGCCGCAGCAGCAGTGATTAACCGGGCCACAACATTATTGAGTTTCTTTAGAGATCGTCTATCCAATAACCAGGTTATAATCTCCTCCCAAACCGGATTGACATCCTCCATATTCGCCTGATCACGAATCAGATTCCACACCTGCGAAGAGTATTTACATGCAAAAAATAGGTGGTCATGGGAGTCAACATTTCCGTAACACAACACACAGCACATCATATTCATGCTCGACCCCCTCGTATGCTCCCAACGTAAAATCTTGTCTTGGGTTAACAGCTTCTCCCGCATAATGAGCCACATCAAGAAAGCATGCTTAGGAATACATTTAGGAAACCAAACAATATCCACCCACGCTACCTCATTACCATTCGTTCGAACCGATTGCCAAGCCACAGAAGACGAAAAATCAAGCATTTTATTATCAGATTTCCAATAGAATTTGTCTTGGATCTCTTCCACCAAAACCTGCTGAGAAATTCCGTTCAAAATAGGGTATA
This sequence comes from Helianthus tuberosus, assembly GCA_030545235.1. Classification (NCBI taxonomy): domain Eukaryota; kingdom Viridiplantae; phylum Streptophyta; class Magnoliopsida; order Asterales; family Asteraceae; genus Helianthus; species Helianthus tuberosus. The sequence continues at coordinate 603,301 of JARYGA010027604.1, read as the reverse complement.
TACGGATTTATGTTCACATAGGCAAAATACGGATTTATGCTTTAAAAGGGCATTTTGGTCATTTCCTATGGGCATATAAGTTAATTAACAAATAACTAACCAATCCTACGTGATCATAAGGTATAACCTCAGAGGTTATTCCCTATGCAACTATGATCACTAATCATGCTTGGTCGGATCCTAATGATCGACCAAACGGGTCGGGTTCGAAAGTCTAACCGGTTGTTTAGACCGCTTAACTTACGACCCTAAACAAGCACTAATCTAATAGTGATGAGTTAAACATGTCAAAACATGTTTAACTAACTTAGAAAACTGATTTGGTATCAAAACAAAGTGTTTTGATACCTAAAAGTAGTTCCGTTGCAAAATGCGTGCTAAAACGCATTTTGACCGAAACTTTGACTCGTCACCATACCTAGTTAACGTGATAATCAGTAGGTATAATCGCCAAGGATTATAACCATCGTGATTATAATCACGTTGCAAAGTTCAAACGAACTTTGCGTTGACCATTGACTGGTCAAAGCTGAAAGTCAAACACTGTTTGACTTTTACGCTAGAAAAGCGATAAAAGAACGAAAAAAGCTTACAAAGGGTCCAAGCTAGGGAGAACTTGATCTTAAAATTCTCAGGTATGAAGAAAATAACTTCAACTTAGAGAAAATCAGATCAAGGGTGAGTGAAATGAATGAATGGCTTGGCTATTTACAGTTTTTTTTTTGGGTAAAGGGTTACCCCGGTGATTCTATTATAGACAACCGCCAAATAAGTACAAGTAGTGAGGATGAATTCCCCACTAGTTCATATACAGGACATGCCCCATATATGTAAACAAAAACCAAACAAACCAAGTTACCACTTTAATCTAGCCTACTACAATCATGATAATGACTAACTAGTAGACAAACGAAAAAAAACAAACAAAAGACGTCAACCGCCATCGTCAAAAATGAAATTGCTACCAACTGGCAGCCCCTTAGCATGAAATAGACGCCACCTATCCATTAGACAACTTTATGTGAGAGGTGCTTGCCCCTGTACTGGAAGACGTAGGATGTGTACCCGATGTCATAAACTCATTCGTTTCATCATATACAACCTCTACCTCGTCATCATCAGACTCCTCATTTGGCTCACGTCTCCCTTTATCCCCGTTCCCTCCAACAAACCCAAGGGCGCTAAACGAATTATGTGTTTGAACCTTAGATGAACTAGTGCTCCGCGCACTCATGTAGGCAGAACTCACTGCCTTTTTCTTTTTATCCACAGGTCTATATTCAAACTTGGGCTTTTGATTGTTAACTTGAAAACCGCTTTTCTTTAAATTCTTCTTTGTCTTGACTTCCGTATAACCATCCTCATCTACTTTCGGACAATATGTAGGAGGTTTCACTGTCGGTCGAATGCGTTTTGGACACTCCTCAGAATCATGCCCAAATACACAGCAGCGGACACATCTCGGAGGTACCCATTCATACTCCACCCGAATAGTCTCATTAACATATTTGTTCCCATCCAATTCAGGAATAGCCATGGTTAGAGCCTCTTTCAACTCATGATCAGCTGATATTTCAATGAGAGCCCTAGCATAGCTGCTCCTTCCCCAAGCCTCATTACACATATCACTAGTATACGAATCCATGCGCACAGGGGACCCAATGTTTGAAGCCAACATGCTTAAACCATCATCAGAATATGCCACTAGCGGAACATCATGCAATTTAACCCAAACTGCAACCTTTTTAACCTCTTCTTTTTTAAGGGTGTTTGTAGGAGACCAAATGTTGAGAAACATAGGTTTGTTACGGATCATCCAAGGTCCCCCTTCAAGAACAGTATCCCTACCCTTTCTGTCTTCAAACTTGAAGAAAAAGAAACCATTTGAATTCATCATAGTTTTCTGAAGACCATGTTTTTTCCAATTTGTTCTGACAAAATATTCAACTACTGGATATGCAATCCTATCCCCCAGGAAATAACCATAAAGAGTGTTTGCTAACCTGTTATTAACCTGGCGAACCGAATCAATCGGAAGCACTACATCCACTCCATCCAATGATACATCTGAGTTTAGTTGTCGAAAATTGACTTTAGGAACTTGAACAACCGCATCATTGGCCTTCCTAGTGTTTTCATCTTCATTCTGATTCTGAATTGAATCCCCACCCCTCTTAATATCACCCTGCTCAATTCGTTCATGTGGGACCACATCCGCATAAGATTGGACATGAGCATTATCATCTTGATTCAGATTTTGAACTCGAGTAGGACTAATATCATTCACCGGTAACACAAATGCTACCTTTCTCTTGTCAAAGACTTTCGCATAATTCTGATTAGGAGAATCAGAACAACCACTAACATGTTCAGTATCATTAAGCGGCAGCATAAAACATACCTTCTTACTCGGCATTTCAGAAACCCTAGTCGCCAAAAATGATGTTTGTCTTGGCTCAAATGTTTTACCGTCAATGTTCTTAATTTTTTTGGCAAACACATTTGAGTTTTCTGCAGTTTGGCCCTCCATACGGACAGATTGTGATCAACAAACTAGCCAAAACAAAGAAAATCGAAGATAAAGAAACCTGCTGAAATCCTAAAACAAAAAGGAACCAGCCGCACCACCTTCGCAATCAGAAAACAACGACTACAAAACCCTAATCTCGAAATCTGTAATCGCCTTAATAGCGCCGAAAACAGAACAACGAAATCAGATGTAAGCCGAAATCAGATGTAGAGCCGAAATCAGACCAACGAAATCAGAGCCGAAATCAGAAGCGCAAATGCGAATAAACCAGCTACACCCCCCGTTTGCAAACAGAAAAGTAAAGCCGAAAACAAAACCCTAACTACAAAACCCTAATCCGAGAACAATTGAATATCACCTAAGGATCGATCATAAATCCTAAGCTGATAAACAAGAGCAATCGAGACGAGGATTAGCAAGAGAAAGTTAGGGTTTTACCAGTTCGCCAAAATCGCCCAGAGAACCCATCAACAAAAGTCTTCCACGAAACTTTTTGGCTATTTACAGTTGTTGATGAGGAACAAGATCAATCCAAGTGTTTTGTGTGATTACCAAGCAATAAATCCTAGCCATACATGTGTTATGGCAGCTAATCTTTGCTTGGAGAAGGCTTAACTTGCTCATTAAGGTGCCAAAACAATCAAACAAAAACAAAGGATTTCAGCTGATTTGCAAAAACAACATTCTGCCCAGATGTGATGGTGGCGTGCCGCGACCACAAGGCCATATGGCCGTCGCGCGACGCCAAGGCATGGCTGAAAGTTTCAAAGTTTGGCAGAAATGGTCCCTGCACGTGTTTAAACTTGTTTTTGACGTTTTTAACCTCGGTTAAGCCATTTTCAAGGCTCTACAAGGTCGTTAAAGTGTAGGGGACCTGAAATATGCTCGAAAAATCCATGGATGTCGGTTCGTTTGGTCGTACGGTCACGTTGTTCGGCTATTTACGACGAAACTCGAACGGACGCGAAAACAAACCAAATTAAGCGACGAATGGTATTTTTGCATGCCGATCACTAAAATAAAAATATTTTAGTGTGTACAAAAATTTTGGGTGTCCAGATGTGGTCAGAACGTAAGATATGCGCATAAATGCAAACTTACGCCGTTTTTTCACTTTTAGTCCCTATAAGATCAAATAAGCATATTTTCGCTCACCGAATCTATCAAAGCTTATTTCTAAGCTATGTTAAGGTTATTTATGGTATGTTTAGCTTATGATCAAGTTCCGGACTGTACGTTGCCTTATGAATCGGCAAACTTTTGCAAGTTGACGCAAATAGTCCCTGTGAGCGAATAAACTTGTTTTTGCCATACCAAACCCTTTAAAACTTATTTCTAAGTTATGTAAAGGTTATTTAAGGTATGTTAAGCTTATGTTGATGTTCCGGAGCGTTTGTCGCGTTAAACTGATTACGTTTACACATCAGTTTGCGTATAACTTTCCAGAAAGCGATATAGAATTCAAAATCAATCAAAACTCAAAACGTGCATAATATCAAACATAAATGACAAACATTGGGATCAAAACACACTTTTTTATTAATATTGAATTGTCCAGAGTTTGTAAAATGATTACACAAGCACAGATGTCACAGTAGGTCTCCTCCACTGGTTCGAGAAGATCGAATCCGTTTTCGAAATGTGTGAATGCCCTGTTGCTAGTAGGGTGAAGTTTGCTACCGGAACTCTTGAAGGTGGTGCGTTAACTTGGTGGAACGCGTAAGTACAGATGCTAGGGTTGGCAGCTGCTAATGCCACCCCATGGAATGACTTTAAGGATCTGATCAAAGAGGAGTATTGTCATCGTGATGACATTCACAAGCTGGAAGTGGAATTTTACGATTTGAAAATGACGGGATTTGAGATTGAAGCGTATACGAAGAGATCGAATGAAGTAGCTGCTTTGTCTCCTACCATGGTAGATCCTCCCTACAAGCGTATCGAGCTCTATATCAAAGGATTAGTGCCAGAAATCCAGAGCATGGTTACCTCAGCTAATCTCCCTAATATTCAGCGAGTTATACGACTATCCCACCGTCTCACTGATTAGGCGGTCGAGCAGGGCAAACTACCAAAGCGTATTAGTGATACCACTTCATCTGATGCTCCAAGCGACAACAAGCGCAAATGGGATGGAAATTCAAGAAAGGGTTCAACTTCTGTTAAGTCTCAGCAACGAAGAACTGACGACTACAAGAGCCCTAGCCAACAATCCTCTGGAAATCAAGGTCAGGGTGGATATAAGGGAAATCACCCCAAATGCAATCGCTGTAGCTTGCACCACAGCGGGCCATGTACCAGGAGCAACCGTCATCGGTGCAACAAGCCAGGTCATGCAACAAAGGATTGCAAGAGTTTGCATCCCGCGAATCAGAATCGTCAGCAACAACAAGCCCCACAGAATCAACGTCAGCAGCATCAGCAACAGCAAGGCAACAACAAAGGGAGTTTTCAGTGTGGTGCTGAAGGTCACTTCAAGAGAAACTGTCCACAGTTGAACCAGAATCAGAACAACAACAACCAGGGAAATGGAAACAACAATGGGGGTAACAATGATGGCAATGGTGCCAGGGGACGTGCTTTCGTGATTGGTCAGAGTGATGCAAGGAACGATCCCAACGTTGTGACGGCTAAGTTCCTACTAGACGACTTCTTTGTTTCTGTTTTATTCGATTCGGGTGCCGATACTAGTTATGTGTCCTTAAAAGTTAGTCAGATGCTTAAGCATGCCTCAATTCCCTTAAACACCAAGCATGTTGTAGAACTAGCGAATGGTAAAAGTCTTGAAGCCACACACATAGTTAAGGGTTGCAATCTCACTTTAGCTGGTCAGATCTTCTCTATCGACCTTATCCCCATTGTTCTTGGTAGTTTCGACGTCGTCATTGGGATGGATTGGTTATCCCAACATCGAGCAGAGATTCTTTGCAAGGAGAAAATCGTCCGCATTCCTCGTTCTGGTGAGGAACCACTCGTAATTCGTGGTGACAAGAGTGGTGCTGTTGTGAGCATCATCTCTTTCCTTAAGGCCCAGAAGTGTTTGCGAAAGGGCCACACTGCTATTCTAGCTCTCGTTGCGGACACCTCAACGAAAGAAAAGAAGATAGAAGACATTCCGATCGTACGTGACTTTCCTGAGGAATTACCTGGTCTTCCGCCCCATCGTCAGGTTGAGTTTCAAATCGAGCTAGCTCCTGGAGCAGCACCTATAGCTCGTGCACCTTATCGTTTAGCCCCACCAGAACTAGAAGAATTGTCTACGCAACTACAAGAGCTTTTGGACAAGGGTTTCATTCGTCCTAGCTCTTCGCCATGGGGAGCTCCAGTCTTGTTTGTGAAGAAGAAAGACGGTACCTTTCGAATGTGTATAGACTATTGTGAACTCAACAAGGTGACCGTGAAGAATCGTTATCCTCTTCCTCGTATAGATGACCTGTTCGACCAGTTATAAGGGTTGAGCTACTACTCGAAGATTGATCTGAGATCGGGCTATCATCAGCTGAGAGTCCGAGATGAGGATATCTCTAAGACAGCATTCAGGACTCGTTATGGACACTATGAGTTTCTGGTTATGCCTTTCAGACTGACAAATGCACCAGCGGTCATCATGGATCTGATGAACCGAGTGCGCAAACCTTACTTGGATAAGTTTGTTATTGTTTTCATCGACGACATTCTGATATATTCCAAGAGTCCGGAGGAACACGAGCGTCATCTGCAACTCATTTTGGAACTTCTTCGAACAGAAAGCTTTATGCTAAGTTTTCGAAATGCGACTTTTGGCTTCGTGAAGTCCATTTCCTAGGCCACATGGTTAATCAGGATGGGATTCACGTTGATCCATCCAAGGTTGACTCAATCACTGAAATCCGTCAATTCTTAGGTTTGGCGTGTTACTACAGAAGGTTTATCAAGGATTTCTCAAAGATTGCGCAGCCCCTTACTGTTCTGACTTAGAAGGGTGTCACCTACCATTGGGGTGATGCTCAGGAATCCGCTTTTCAGCAGCTGAAGTTGAAGCTTTGTAGCGCACCTATTCTCTCGTTGCCTGAGGGCACAGATGACTTTGTGGTTTATTGTGACGCCTCAATCCAAGGACTTGGTTGTGTGTTGATGCAACGTAAGAAAGTCATTGCTTACGCATCACGCCAACTTAAATTTTTTTTTTGGGTAAAGGGAATTACCCCGGTGATTCTATATATTCACACAAAATAAAGCAAGTAGCATGGAAAGCCCATACTAGTTCTTTCATGGGACAAACCCCCACAAAAGCAAGACCAACCGAGACCGGTACACAAAGCAAAACCAAAACCCACTAGACTAACATCTAGGAAAACAAAATAATTAAAAGAAACTCAAACACAATCAGCCTCCATCATTCTCTAAGAATCCGGTATGAATATCCCATTCACGAAGAAGACGCCTCACATTTGCTGTGTCCTTCAACCTAATGCCCATTAACTTGTATCGAACTGTTCGAAGAATTAGAGCACAAATCGTATCCGGTGGTCTAGTCTGATTTTTAAATAGCCTAGCATTCCGTTCCTGCCAAATTATATAAGTAGCAGCCGCAACTAGGATTCTTCCAACGTAATTAGAGGCCGACTTAGAGCGAGCTCGAGCCTGAAGCCAATCAACAATGCTACTCCACTTTGGATCAACATTCGTCATTCCCACCTTATCTCTAATTATGCACCAAACTTCAGCTGAATAGTTACATTCAAAGAAAAGATGCTCATGAGAATCAGTGTCTGCATAACAAAGGAGGCAACACATCATGTTCATATTTTTCCTTCTCGATATATCCCATTGTAAGATCTTATCCTGAGTCAATAGTTTTTGACGCATAATAAGCCACATATGAAACGCATGTCTTGGAATACATTGAGAAAACCAAACAAAATCAACCCATTCAACCTCCTGAGCTCTAGGCCGAAGCGTTTCCCACACAGTCGAAGAAGTGTGCTCATGATAATCGTCTCCATCCTTCCAAACAAGCCTATCCATACGGTTCGGATTCAACTGGACTTGATCCAGCTGTAAGAGAACTGGAAATAAGTCTCTCCAAGCTAACGGCCACCTCCATGAATTAGCCAGCGAGACATCATAAACAGAAGCATCCAGGGAAAAACCCGCATTACTTATAACCCTTTGCGAAAGAAAGCTAGCCAACGGCCCAATATTAGACCACAGATCATACCACACGGACGTGTTTTGACCATTACCAAGCATAGACCAAACATGATTTCTAATTAAAGGCCGAAGTTGGAGAATATTCCTCCAGCTCCTGCATGAGTTCGAAACGACTTTGCAAACCCATAAGTTTGCCCTCCTTAGCTTGTATGAGTAAATCCACTCAACCCAAAGCGAACTCCGTTTTGTTAGGATACTCCAAATGTGCGACACCATAAGAGCTATATTAACATCCCGAATACGTCTCAAACCGAGCCCTCCTTCATATTTCGGGACACATACAGAATTCCAAGAGACCTTTGCCTTCCCTTTCTGATATGAAACACCTTGAGACCATAAGAAGTTTCGCATTCTGGCTTCCAAATCCTTTATAACTCGAGCTGGTAAAATCAACACCGAGGACCAAAAAATATGTAGAGAAGACAAAACAGACACAACAAGTTGCAATCTACCAGCGAATGACAGCAACCTGTTCTTCCAATTCATGATACGTTGCTCTAATCTTTCCACAAGAATACTACAGTCTTTATAAAGGAGTCTCGAAGAGATCAATGTAACTCCCAGATATCTAACAGGCAATGTTCCCTCCACAAATGGAATGATACTCAGAATAGCCATCCTAACATGATTCGAAACATTACAAAAATAAGCGGTACTTTTTTTAATGCTAGGATTCAAGCCGGACATAGCTGAAAATTTAGTGATAGAAGCCATAATGAATTTAGCCGAATTCACATCTCCTCTAGAAAATAAGAATAGATCATCAGCAAAGCAAAGATTGATAATTCGTTGACGCTCACATCGATTATGAAACCTGAAAGACGAGTCAATCATAGATGCATGCTGTAAAATACACGTTAGGATTTCCATAACCAAGGTAAAGAGGTAAGGAGATAACGGATCTCCTTGCCTTAAACCCCGTTTACCCTTAAAATATCCATGCACACTCCCATTAACACATACCGAGTAGGAAGTAGTCGAGACACATATCATAATCCATTCGACCATCCTCTGATTGAATCCAAACCCAATTAAAACGGCTTTAAGAAACTTCCAGTCGACTGTATCATAAGCTTTTTGAATATCTACTTTAAACGTGCATCTGGGAGGACCAAAATCCCTATGGTAATTGTGCATTAACTCTTGCGTCAAAAGAATATTATCTGAAATCTTTCTGCCCAGGATAAAAGCCGATTGATTGATTGAAACAATATCATTAAGGGCCCCTTTAATGCGATCAGCGACTATTTTACTTATACACTTGTAAACAACGTTGCAACAAGCAATAGGCCGAAAATCAGTAACAACCGAAGGCGTTGAAACCTTTGGAATAAGAACGATAAGCGTATGGTTGAGCTCCTGAAGAAGTCTCCCTGCATTAAAAAAATCCGTAATGGCCGCCATCACATCGTTCCCCACAATGGGCCATGCGTGTTTAAAAAACGCCGCCGAAAATCCATCAGGCCCTGGAGCTTTATCATTTCCAATCGCAAACATGGCCATCCTAACCTCATCAGCCGTAACACTACGAACCATATAATCGGCAACACCAGGATCAAGAACTTTAGAAAAAGCTCAGGCGATGGGGCTTGGGACGTAGCACCCTCACAGCCTAAAAAAATTTCATAGAACTTGACAAAGGCATTATGCACATCCTTACCTTCAACGACAACTTAAAGTTCATGAAAAGAACTACACTACTCACGACTTGGAGTTGGGAGCAGTGGTATTTGTTCTTAAGATATGGAGACATTACTTGTACGGTACCAAGTGCACCATTTACACCGATCACAAGAGTCTCCAGCATATCTTCGATCAAAAGGAGTTGAACATGCGACAACGTCGATGGGTCGAACTTCTTAACGACTACGAATGCGCAATAAGATACCATCCAGGCAAGGCCAATGTAGTGGCAGACGCCCTCAGTCGAAAAGAAACCAAACCTAAGCGTGTACGTGCGTTACAGCTTACTATTCACTCTAGTCTTCCTGCCCAAATTCATGATGCTCAGGTCGAAGCATTAAAAGAAGAGAACTTCAGGGGCGAGGATTGGAGAAACGGTTAGAACTAAAGGAAGACGGTGCTTACTACTTGGCAGGGCGTATCTGGGTTCCATTTTATGGTAATCTGCGTGAGCTTGTGATGGAGGAAGGAAGCTCACAAGTCTCGTTACTCAGTACATCCTGGTTCGGATAAGATGTACCATGATCTCAAGACTACGTACTGGTGGCCCCACATGAAAGCTAACATAGCGACCTATGTTAGTAAATGTTTGACTTGTGCTAGGGTCAAGGTTGAATACCAGAAGCCATCAGGCCTGCTTCAACAACCAGAGATCCCGACATGGAAATGGGAGCAAATTTCCATGGATTTCGTTACTGGCTTACCTAGATCTCATTGAGGAAATGATACCATTTGGGTGATAGTGGATCGACTAACCAAGTCTACACACTTCCTAGCTATCAAAGAAACATATAAGTTTTCCACTCTAGCAGACGTCTACCTGAAGGAAGTAGTTTCGAGGCACGGGGTGCCAACCTCCATCATTTCCGATCGTGATCCACGTTTTACCTCTGAGCTGTGGCAAGCGATGCACAAATCCTTTGGCTCTCGATTAGACATGAGCACAGCATATCATCCACAGACGGATGGGCAGTCTGAACGCACCATCCAAACTCTTGAAGACATGCTTCGGGCATGTGTAATCGACTTTGGTAACGGTTGGGAAAGACACCTACCTTTGGTGGAGTTTTCGTATAACAACAGTTATCACACCAACATCCAGGCCGCTCCGTTCGAGGCGTTGTATGGACGGAAATGCTGATCACCCTTATGCTGGGCAGAAGTTGGAGACAGCCAAATCACTGGCCCAGAACTCGTCGTCAACACGACAGAAAAGATTGCCCAAATACGACAGCGAATGGCGGCAGCTCGTGACCGTCAGAAGAGCTATGCTGATAAGCGCAGGAAACCACTCGAGTTCCAAGTTGGGGATCGAGTGCTACTTAAAGTTTCACCTTGGAAAGGTGTGATCCGCTTTGGCAAGTGAGGCAAGCTGAATCCACGCTATGTTGGACCTTTCGAAATCACAGAGAAAATCGGCAAGGTGCCTATAGACTGAATCTACCTACAGAACTCAGTGGAGTTCACAACGTATTCCATGTGTCAAAATCTGAAGAAGTGTTTGTCAGATTAGACCCTCATAGTTCCTCTCAAAGAACTCACTATCGATGATCAGTTGCGATTCGTCGAGGAACCGGTACAGATTACTGACCGAGACGTTAAGATTCTCAAGCGTACCAGGATACCCATTGTTCGAGTTCATTGGAACTCCCGTCGTGGCCCAGAGTTCACCTGGGAACGAGAAGACCAAATGAAAGAAAAGTATCCCCAGTTGTTCGAGAAAAATGAAACCACTACTGAGGGTGAAGCTACTGCGGAATTTCAGGACGAAATTCCAAACCAACGGGGGAAGGATGTGACACCCCAGGAAAACCAGGAAACCACGCAACCTAACTAGCTTCCTCAGTAACTACGTGCTAAATTTCGGGATGAAATTTCTTTCAACTTGGGGATGATGTGACAACTCGTATTTCAGAACCTATCTTTGTGTTTAATGTAACGTGTATGAACTCTATGTGACTAATTGATATGTTGGTTTTAATGAATAAATGTTACATGTTATGTGAATGTGTGTAATGTATGTATTTGAATGTAATCGCACAACACATGTCCATTCGCACAAGCTCATTCGGGCCACACTCTTTGTACTCGAAACCCAAGGGCAACCCATGAAGGGTTTGGCCCACTCTCTTAGTTCGAATAACACCTAGGGTGTTAGTATAAATCCCACACTTCACCAAAACACACAAAGTTTAGCAAACCCTAAATCTCTCTCCCTCTCTCTCGAAGCCGACGGCCATAATCCTCCTTCTCGAAGCTTTCTTGATTTGGATCATCCTTGTTCTACCTTCTAGCCGGTTAGTGTTTCATGGTTATTATTTCGATTGGATGATATTGTGATTTTTATGTTTCTACCTAATGATTTACGAATGATATGTGGTTGATTATGAAATAAATTGATGAGATCAGTGTTCATGTAAGTCGGCTCACATGTGTAATATGTTAGTTCAATGTAGGGTTTGATAATCATGTGATGATGATGATGATGATCTAGAACCGAATGAATGTAATCGGCCATATGTGTTTGGATTCGGATGGATTATAAGAATTGGTTTGAGTTATTGGATGATGACTTTAGGATCTGGATGTTAATTATGTTATTTGATTCGATGTGATGATGATGAGTTGTTATATGATTAACTAGGGTTCATAAGAATTAGAGTTAATTACATAGTTAGTCCCTGTGGTTTGCACAAAATAACAAGTTTAGGTACTAATAGTTTCTGATAACATTCTAGGGTATTAACTTTTCATTTTGTAACGTTTGAGGGTATTAAGCTTATTTTTAGGCTTAAAATCACATTTTGTTAGTACCTAAGTATGTTATTTTGTGCAAACCACAGGGACTACCTATGTTATTACCTTAGAAGTTAATACCTCCAAACGTTACAAAATGAAAAGTTAATACCCTAGAAGGTGATTTTAAACTATTAGTACCTAAGTTTGTTATTTTGTGCAAACCACAGGGACTAACTATGTAATTAACTCTAAGAATTAATTGGTAAATGTTTAGTTTGATCGATAATTTGCATGGTTGGAAACTGTTAGCATTGATTGATCGAATGGAAATTCGAAACTGTTTGAATGATTGTACCTAAATTGCAAGAATTAAGGAATGTTAAAACCAATCACACAAGCCAGTCGCACAAGTTAAGAATATTAGGGTATAACAGTTAAAGCACCGTGTACAACCTCCTAAAGCACAGTCGCACAACATCTTGTGGATCGCACAAGGTTGTGCTGATCGCACAAGATGTTGGGCCGCCCAACATAATAGGTTATGTTATGATGTTGGGCCGAACAGTCCAAAATCCAATCGCACAAGCTGTTCCGGATCACACAAGTGTAGTTGGATCGCACAAGTTGATTTTCTGTTTATTTGTTTGGGCCGTGTGAATGTTGGGTTACTTATGTTATTGGGCCGGGTTTGTTCCAGTCGCACAACCCGTTGTGAGTCGCACAAGGTTGTGCTGGACGCACAACAGGTTGGGCCGAAGGCTAAGTGGGCTTCAATTATTGAATCGCATAAGATTGTTGGGCCATTGAACTTGTGCGAGCCCAATCTTTTGAGTCGCACAAGTTTGAGTATGATGTATGCTAGACTTTTAACGTGTTGAATGTGTTTGCCATGATCATTACGTGTTCGTAATCTTATAGCTTATGTGTAAACCTATGTGCACTACTTGAACCTAGACCTGACTTGTATGGTAACCATGTTAGAATGTGGTTGACCACATATAGCTCAAGCGACCTTTTCGTGTATCTGCCGAGCTAACCTAAGGTGAGTTCACACTTTCTACAAGGCATGGGATTCCCGGTGGTTTGGGAATGGGTTAAGAAACTAAAACGGAACCTGCATATTCTCCTTGGGTAGAATATGTACCTCCATCCTCCATAGGAAATATGACAACATTAAGCCTGCGTATTCTCCTTGGGAGGATTACGTACCTCCATCCTCCATAGGAAGGATGACAACATATAACTTACTAGACAAAACTTTATCATGAAGTCCCTCATTTTATATCGACTTAATCGCCGGGCCAATGGCGAACGGGTCATTAGTTAAATAGCGCTATTAGGTTTGACAAGCCTCACACCGTGCCGTAGAGGACGGGAGTGGACTAATGGATCTGGACACTTAGTCAATGATGATAGACATTGACGCAGGGCACATAAACATGTCTATAGTCAATGGTCGGTAACGGGTCTAGTGGTTAACATGGGGTAACCCCCACTGGTATTTTTTTTTGGGTAAAGGGTTACCCCGGTGATTCTATTATAGACAACCGCCAAATAAGTACTAGTGAGGATGAGTTCCCCACTAGTTCATATACAGGACATGCCCCATATATGTAAGCAAAAAAGCAAACAAACCAAGTTACCACCTCAATCTAGCCTACTACAATCATGATAATGACTAACTAGAAGACAAACGAAAAAAATCAAACAAACGACGTCAACCGCCATCATCAAAAATGAAATTGCTACCAACCGGCAGCCCCTTAGCATGAAACAGAAGCCACCTATCCATTAGACAACTTTATGTGAGAGGTGCTTGCCCCTGTACTGGAATACGTAGGATGTGTACCCGATGTCATAAACTCATTTGTTTCATCATATACAACCTCTACCTCGTCATCGTCAGACTCCTCATTTAGCTCACGTCCCCCTTTATATCTCCCCTGGAAGGAACCCCCGTTCCCCCCAACAAACCCAAGAGCACTAAATGAATTGTGAGTTTGAACCTTGGACGAACTAGTGCACCGCACATTCACGTAAGAAGAACTCACTGCCCTTTTCTTTTTATCCACAGGTCTATATTCAAACTTGGGCTTTTGATTGTTAACTTGAAAACCGCTCTTCTTTACATTCTTTTTGTCTTGACTTCCGTATAACCATCCTCGTCTACTTTCGGACTGTTTGTAGGAGGTTTCACTGTCGATCGAATGCATTTTGGACACTCCTCAGAATCATGCCCAAATACACAACAGTGGGCACATCTCGGGGGTTTCCATTCATATTCCACACGAATAGTCTCATTGACATACTTGTTCTCATCCAACTCAGGAATAGCCATGGTTAGGACCTCTTTAAAATCATGTTCAGCAGAGATATCAATGAGGGCCCTAGCATAGCTGCTTCGTCCCCAAGCCTCGTTGCACATATCACTAGTATACGAATCCAACCGCAAAGGAGAACCAATTTTAGACGCCAACATGCTTAACCCATCATCAGTATACGCCGCTAGAGGAACCTCATGCAATTTCACCCAAACCGCAACCTTTTTAATATCTTCTTTTTTAAGAGTGTTTGTAGGGGACCAAGTGTTGAGAAAAAGAGGTTTGTTCCGAATCAGCCAAGGACCCCCTTCAAGAACATTATTCATACCCTGACTATCTTCAAACTTGAAGAAGAAAAACCCATTCGAATTCATCATAATTTTCTGAAAACCATGTTTTTTCCAATTTGTTTTCACAAAATATTCAACAACCGGATAAGAAATTATATCCCCCAGGAAGTAACCATAAAGAGTATTTGCTAACCTGCTGTTAACCTGACGAACAGAATCAATTGGTAAAACTACATCCACTCCTTCCAATGAGACATCCGACTTTAGCGACCTAAAATTAATTTTATGAGTTTGATCAGCCGACTCATTAGCATTCCTAGCTGAATTTTGAGCATTCGTGCCAGAATCCATGTTAACACCACCCTGGTCAGCTTGTTTGTTTGACACAACATTAGCGTACGATTGAGAAGTAGCTCGAGGGATAGGACTAACATCATTCAACGGGAGCACAAAAGCTTCCTTTCTTTTATCAAGAACCTTAGCATACTGCTGATTAGGAGAATCAGACCGACCAACCTGTTCATCATCATCTAGTGGCAGCATAAAGGTTACCTTCTTGCTCAATTCGGAAACCCTCGCAGCTATATTTGACGTTAGTTTGGCTCAAAAGGTTTACCGTCAATATTCTTTATCTTCCTCGCAAAGACGTTTACATTATCTGCATTTTGTTCATCCATTTCAGCAACCACAACCCTTCAGTACGTTAACTTGCTTGAATCTGACTTGTGGCCAAAGATTGAATCCAAATCAGGTTATTAAGAAACCTTAATTCGTCAATACAATCAACTGTCACCTCTAACTTGAAACCCTAATTCGTCAAACCCAAAAAACGACCAAGAAAGCTCAGCCAATCTTGAAATCAAATGAATGTTTACTGCAAATCAATCACTCTCTCTTGATAAAACCCAAACAATTACGAAACACAAGCAAACAATGAACCCAAACACAACAGCAGCCAACGAAACTTGCAAAAAGGATGGATAAAAACGTAACCCTAATGTATAAAAACAGATTCTTAATGATTAACCTGAATTGGAATTGGAAATCAGGAATCAAGAGACCCTAATCACACAATCAATCCTCATTAGCAAGAAGAAATCACGAATTTTGGTCATAGGATTTGTGGGGCGCCGTTTTCCTCCATTTGCTTGAGAGAAAACTAGGGTTTCACGTTTGCGGCTGATTGTTCATTTCTTTTTCTTCAAGTTCGTAACCCCCACTGGTTATGGTTTGGGAAACAAGGAATTGGTTAACTCATGGTTTTCGAAAGAACTTGTGATTTTTTTTTTGGAACAACTTTAAAATGAACACCAACTGTGAACTCGCTCAACTTTGTTGTCGATTCGTTGCTACATGCCTTGCAGGTCGTTAGGTGCTTAGATGGAGCTTGCATGAGAAGGAGAGGTCGTTGTGGGACATGGACTGTTGAGTTCCATGTTTTTTTGGGTAAAGGGTTACCCCGGTGATTCTATTAAAAACAACCGCAAATAAGTACAAGTAGTGAGGATGAATTCCACACTAGTTCATATACAGGACATGCCCCATATATGTAAGCCAAAAACAAATTACCTATGACACCTCATAACCTAGTCTACTTTACATCATGAAAAAATGCCTAGTAGACTAAACAATCATAACCAACAAGAGTCATTATCCTCCATCATCAAAAATAAAATTGCCTCGAAACAGATTATCCATTAGTGAACTTTGTGGAAGAGGTGCTTGCCCCTGCTTTTGAAGTCAAAGGATATGAGCCCAAAATCATAAACTCATTTGTTTCATTATAGACTTCAACAACCTCCTCATCATCAGAATCTGCTATCTCATCCCTTGTCTCCTTGATCTTTTGACGGACCGTAACCTGCTCATCCCTTAGGGCATCAAATGGGTTCCGGGATACTACACTAGCCGAAGGATCCGATTTTTTAACCCCTCCATTCGTTTTGAACCCAATCGGCCTGTACTCGAATTTCGGCTTAGCCTTATTAACATGAAAACCAGATTTCCTAGCCGCTTTTTTACCATCCACATCCATAAAGCCATCTTCATCCACTACTGGAGTCTTCACCGGACCTCTCGGTTGCTTCCCAACATTCTGTTTCTGAGGTTTAGGTACTTCCTTAGAACACTTCCTAGGCTGTCTCAGGCAAGACTCATCAGCATGTCCGAAAACCTTACAGTGGGCACATCTATATGGACTCCATTCATATTCCACAACCATCTTTACTTTAATAAAACCTTCACCTTCTAGCTCAGGCACCGCTATAACTATTTCCTCTTTAAAGTCATTTTCAGCTGAAATTTCTATCAAAGCTCTTGCATAACTGCTCCTTCCCCAAGCATCCGTACACATAGTGGTGGTATACGAATCCAATAATTTCGGCTCACCAATGGCCGTAGCAATCATACTCAATCCATCTTCCGTATAGGCAGCTATAGGAACATCATGGATTTTAACCCAAACTTGTATCTTTTTGACTTCCTTCTTCTCTAGTCTCGAAGTAGGCGACCATACACTAAGGAAGAGAGGTTGTGAACGAATAATCCAAGGTCCTTCTTTAAGAACATTCATCATACCGTCTTTATCCGCAAATTTGAAAAAGAAAAACCCGTTTGCATTCATCATAGACTTTTGCAAACCAAACTTCTTCCAGATGTTTCTCACAAAGTACTCCACAACCGGATAAGCCACACGATCCCCCAAGAAATACCCATACAATGTATTTGCTAACCTGTCTTGTACTATTTTAACAGATTCCAGGGGAAGCACCACATCACATCCATCTTGCAACACCGGACTTGCAAGAGTTCTAAAGTTTACCTGCTTCTGCTTGATCTTGGCTGCCACAAACGAATCAGCATAAGACCTAGGCTTCGATGCACTACCCATATCAATTCGGACCTGAACACTTGCATTATCTTCCTTATTTTCTGAACACCTCGTGTTTGGCTGCTCATTCTCCACGTGAACCGGAACCGTAGACTTGAACAATTCATCGATGATATTGATTTTCCTAGGTTCCGTTTGAGACGTCTGAAGAATACCCCGACGTGGCAGCCATGTATTTCCCTCAACATCAATAACACGGTTGGCTAATGTCTCAAAAGAAAGTGGTGGTTTAGCACGATCATCTTGAGGAGACACATCATCTGTGATACCTTCATCATGGGAAAACCTAATCTGAAAACACACAGATTCTGAACGACAACTCCAATATCGATGAGGAAGAAACCTGCCGAAACCCTAAAACAACAGGGAACCAGCCGCACCCCCGTCAATAATCAGAAAACAAATAAAACAGAACCCTAAACTCGAAGATCTGAATCAACTGTTTAGTGCCTGGACAAGTCAATCAGCGTCGCTGAAGATGTATTGCCGAAACCCTAATGCAAGAGAAGGAAACCAGCACCACACACCCCGTCTACAATCAGAAAACCGGATCCGATTTCACTCAAACAGCGCCGATGAAGGTGTATAGCCGAACCCTAACTAGAAAAACATAAGCCGATTACAAACTGATTATCGCCTAAGGATCAATTGGAAAACCCTAAGATGATAACCAAGATCAATCGAGACAAAGAAAAGCAAGAAACTGCTAGGGTTTCACGAAATCGCCTAAGTCGCCAAAATCGCCCAGAGAACCATCGATTATTCTAAACTAACACCAATTTTGTTTTTCTTGTTGAGTTCCATGTTAAACATTTGAATTATTAAACTTATGTTTTGGTTTTAAAACTTTATCCTTCCGCTGATATCTTGAACTTAGTTAATTTGTTTTAGAAACCAATTATATTGTGGTTGGTTTTATATTTATTATAATACGTTGTTCAATATGATTGGTGGCTTGATCCTGGTCATGTCACGCCTCCTGCGGTGATACTACGCTTGTGGAATTTGGGAGTGTGACACCCAACCCACTTTCTTTAGAATTTACGCGTATGCATGTGCATACTCCACATCTTTTGCAACCCTAGACTCCTCTCCCTCGACGGCAGTCTACTCCTTCGAAGCCTCCTTTCTTTTGTGAAGCTTGTCTCTTGTGTTCAGCCCGCATCCATATCTCGGTTAGTGCCCCATCATTATTAGTTTGTTTGCTATGTATATTTGATGTTTTGATTGTTATGATCGTATGAACGATGATTGTTAACCAAGACTCTATATGGTAATGATAAACAAATGTTTTCGTATGATCCGATCTGAATTTTTGGATCATGATTAATTGATAATTCCTGATAATAATGAATCGCTAGATCTATGTAGATTATCAGTTACGATGTGATGTGATAAACTAGGGGTATGTGATTTATATTAAAGCTTTGTAAACTGTTGATGATAACGATGATTGTGTTCGCATAATAAACATAGTAATCAATTGGATCATGATCAGTGACAGAGTAACTGTCTGAATCATTAGGGTTTAGGAAATCATGATCACCTGTGAAGTGCAGCGACGAATAACTACCCCCGACGAAGAACCCAGGTCAACGAAGAACCTGATCCTTCGTCGACTGGCTTATGACGAACCATAAGGATACTTCACCATATTCATTATCGACGAAGTATGATTCTTCGTCGTATGTTCTTCGTTGTATTCAACCCCGACGAAGGATAGACCTTCGCCGGAGGGTTCTTCGCCAAGGGAGCATCCCACGAAGAATGGATTCTTCGTGGAGATGCTGCATGTGTGTAAACAAACAGAAAAGTTTATGATGTTTATGATGATGGATGTCTGTGTTTATAAGATCTATTTGTTGCTTAGAATGAGAAATCTGGTTTGACTTGTGAGAATGGCAAACCCACCTGTTATGTGTTATGCACATGGGATGTGAAATTGTATGCGAACTGAGTACTTGCTACATGTTATATAGTGATCTTTGTGATAAATGCAATCTGTGTGAAATACATGACTTGGTTGATTATGAAACTAATATTATTGGTAACCACGGTAGGGTTTGGTTGACTAACTAGAATGGGTAACTTAATATACCGAGCAAATCTACGGTGAGTTCACTGCTCTTTTTCCAAGCATGCGTCCCGGGGAGGGACATTTGGTAAATATTCCGGGGAGGAATGTCGGGTAAATAGGTTTAACTGGAATGTTAAACTTGGGATGTTGGTTAATACACTCATATCTATCATTTAAGTCCCATCATATACCGAATTAGTTGTCGGGGAGGCAACGAGGTTATTAGTTGATAGCGCTATTAGGTTTGGCACCCTCACACCGTACCGGGGCGGACGGGCGTGAACTAATTACCTTAACTACTCGACCAATGTTTTATAGAGCATTGGGGAAGGGCAAATAATCTGGAGCCATCTTGCGGTAATCGAGTTATTAACAACATTGTATTTCTGAAAAGCTTTGAACTTATACTTGGTAACTAAACGTGATAACAAACTTTGAACTCACCAGCATCGTCTGACACACTTGTCTGCATGCTTGCAGGACGTTAGATTCATGGATATGGAACTTGCTATCTGGGAGTGCTGGAGTGGTCATGGGTCGAGTCTCTTGGATATATGTTCATTGGTTTCGTACTTTTGTTTAGAAACATTTGAATAACGATTTACATTATGCTTCCGCTGAATGTTTTGGTTTTAAGCTACATTATGAAAGAAATGGAAACTTTTATTTAATATCTTGTTATAGTTCAATGTGATTGGTGGCTGGATCCTGGTACGTCACACATCCTGCGGTGTTTCCGCATGTGGTATTTTGGGGGTGTGACAGGTAGTCAGTGTTTACGTGTTCGTTGTCGATGCGTTCCTTCAGTCGCGTTTTTCGATCGATATGCGTTTGTGATATTCGAAAGCATGAGAAATTCGCAAAAACTAAATTTATATGTATAAAATATTCATAGAAAATTCGTATTTGTCGGCGTTGTCAGTATTTTGTTCGGTTTCAGTTCGTTACCGTTTATTATTCAGCAGTTTTCCCGTACACCTCCATTCGCGCGTTGTAAAGCCTGTTAGACGTTCCTAGGCATACTAAAGGCCTAATTAAGTTAATTTACGTCTAATTACACTACTTATAATCGTCCTAATGTTTGTTTTTCGTGTAATTAAGGGCCGCAAATTACCGGTTGTCACATGAGAGGTAGTGTGTGGTAGCTCTGGCAATACTGAGGTCGGAGAGGTCTTGAATTCACGCTTACTCTCGGAGTCGTGAATCTCGATAGTCTCATGCACGTGCAACATATGTGATAAAATATAACTGTACTAAGTAAGTGTGTGTTTAGGATGAAAATGTATATAACACATAAGGCGTAGACAAACAGGTTAACACGTATACACGTAAGTTCTTTATATTTCTCATACATGGTTAAGATTCATTTTTATTTTAAATCTTTGGCTTCGTGATTTCTGGGATTTTAAATCTCAAAAATCTTTGGTTGAAGTCTAGAGTTTTCTAAGAAAACACCTAGTTCACTAACAACCATTGGCTCTGATACCAACTTCTGTCACACCCCAAAAACGTCGCAGCGGAAATACAAACGTGGCGGTGACGGAGGTTGGTACCCATAAATGTCTTAGTGGTCGATGCAATATTTATGTTGGACATTTGGTTTATTTTAAACATAAAGTTTTAAGTTTCCACGTACATCACAACCACATCATAGTTGTTTGACCCTTAGGGGTCTTATTAAACACGGTCCCAAAAGTAGTTTAAAAGTGTCCAAACATTATTTAATTACAATCGCATCACACAACCACATGACAACATAAGCCAAAATCCCCGAAGCCGAACTCATGTACCTGAAGAACACGTAAAAATCCAGTGTCAACACAATGGAGGGTGAGTTCACATGTTCAAATTCGTAGCAATTTGTTTAAGGAAAAACTTTCTTATTATAGATTTTTAATGATAAAACATCCATATAGAATTAAGAAAGTTAATTTTATTTCCTTTATAAAATCCGAGGGTAATTCATCTGGAATTGTTTATTTGAAAAGTCTCCGATGAAATTTTCTACCCATGGTTTCAATATTAAATATTTGTCATTCTTTCAGTTTCGTAAGTTTGCAAGACATTACGAGCTATATACTATGATTGAGGCTCTAATCAATAATAGACGATTATAGAATGAATTCGCCGCTATATGGATCGGAGCTACTGACCATGATGGGGTGTCAACCCGATAGATCTATCAACAATTCCATGTGTTCTATACTTGATGATTAAAAACGGCAAGGATGCATCTGTGTGCGCTCCTCAATTGCATCAATATATATAACCTATTAGATAACAATTTAATATCTGATGTTGCACAAATTTCCAACGTCCCCCATGCAACGTAAGCTAGCCCTACTACTTACATCCTGGTGACCCGGTAAATTTGACCCAACTAAAATTCAAAATATCTTTCCCCGTTTTTCCCGAAACATATTTATATCAATCAAATCCCGTTTGTTTTAAATCATACACATTTCCAAATCCATGTTTTTCCATAAAACATATCATATCATTCAAAAATCATATTTTCCACAAAAATATACTTTTAGATAATTCAAAGGCATATTTTGTAAAAAAAACAACGTATATTTATCCTTTTAAAGGTGTGTTCTTCCCCCAAAACAATATATAAAACAGTAAAAGAGGGGTTTAGTGACACTTACCAAAACATATTTATATAAAGGCATGTTTCATACAAACACATTTAATTATCCATTTTAAAGACGTGTTCTTCCCCCAAAACAGTATATAAAACAGTAAAAGATGGGTTCTAGTGACACTCACGTTTGAGTGCGTTTATTTTATCATAATCCCTCAAATTGAATCTACATGTCCTAATTTAAATAGGAATGATTTAATAACCAATTATTCTACAAACAATTACGTTTCTCAAGTGTGACAACTGTACTCTGTAATCGATGTGCGATATAAAACAATGATGATTATTAATAAAACAATGTGCTTTGGTGTTACTATATGTGTTTTGATGTTATTATGTGTGTATTTGTGTTTGGTGAATTTTCAATTAGATTCAATTCCGATTTCAAGCTCTAAATCGCTTTCTGGAAGGTTATACGCGCACTGATGCGTAAATATAACCAGTTTAATGCAACAAACACTCCGGAATAGTGACATAGGCTTAACATACCCTAAATAACCTCCACATAACTTAGAAATAAGTTCTGGATGGTTTGGTGTGTTGAAATCAAGTTTGTTCGATCGCAGGGACTATTTGTGTCAAACTACAAAACTATACCGATTTGTATGGTAACGAACATTCCGTAACTTGATCATAAGTTAAACATACCCTAAATATCCTTTACATAGCTTAGAAATAGGCTTTGAGGGGTTCGGTATGCTAAAACAAACTTTATTGATCAATAGGGACTAAAAGCGTCAAAAAGTGCAAAAGTTTGCATTTTCGCGCATATCTTACGTTCTGAATATATCCGGACATCCAAAAATTTATGTAATCATTAAAATATTTTATTTTAGTGATTGGCATGATAAAATTCCATTCGTCGCTTAATTTGGATCATTTTTGCGTTCGTTACGACTTCCGTCGTAATTAACCGAACAACGCAACCGTACGGCCAAACCAACCGACACCCGAGATGTTTTCAAGCATATTTCATGTTCCCTATGTTTTAACATCATTGTGGAGCTTGAAAATGGGTTTGACGGGTGTTAGAAGTGCCGATACGCAACGAAACAAGGTGCAGGGGCTAAACTGTAAATAAGTGAAAGTGTCTGGTCTGCAGGTCCCTTACGGACCGTATGGACCATAGCCTTACGTTCCATAAGCTTGTCCAAGCACCACAGAATTCAGAAACTTCTATTCCAGCTGTTGCAACTGGTTTTAGACATGGTTTTTGCAATCTATGGACTTGTTTGCCTGTTTTGCTAGTGCCCAACCTTAGATTAACAAGTGTATGGCCAAGATTTGAGCTTCACAACACTTGGAATGATCCTAGAACTCCTAATTTACTATAAATAGCAAGGCCCTCTTGCTCATTACTCACACTTGAATATGAAATCAGCTCTAAGTTGGGGTGTTTGCACTTCATACCTGAGCTATTTTAGATCAAACATCCTTCTTGGACCCTTTGTAAGTCCTCTTCTTGCTTGTTCTTGTATTTCAAGCATGAAAGTCAAACAAGCTTGACTTTCAGCTTTGACCAGTCAATGGTCAACACAAAGTTCCGTTGAACTTTGCAACGTGAGCGTAATCACGATGGTTATAGTCTCTTGTGACTACACCTACTGATTACCACGTTGACTAGGCATAGTGACGAGTCGTAGTTTCGGCCAAAATGCGTGTTTATGCGTATTTTGTAACCAAACTACTCTTGGGTATCAAAACCGTTTGTTTTGATATCAAAACCTGTTTTCTAACATAACTAAACATGTTCTAGAATGTTTAGCTCGTCACTTTTAGTTTAGTGCTTGTGTAGAATCGTAAGTCAAGCCGACTAAACACCCGCTTAGACTTTCGAACTCGACCCGTTTGGTCGATCATTAGGATCCGACCAAACATGTTTAGTGACCGTAGTTGCATAGGGAATAACCTTCCGAGGTTATACCTTATGGTCACTTAGGTTTAATTAGTTGTATGATAGGTAGTTATATGCCTTAGGTAAATGACCAAAATGCCCTTTTCATGCATAATTGGTAATTAAGCATATGTCACATAAACTTTTGTCACGTAATTGATTATGCAACATATTTAAACATGTTTAGGCATATAACACTTGTCATAGGACTAGTTAGACGTCTCGAATGCGCTTTTGCGCGCATGACGCGTTAAAGTAGCGTAAGCTATCTTAATGGGTCGCAACGGGTCGAAAGCACTTAGGTTAGGTTCCGATTTAGGATGTAGGCTTTGTTAAACCATATCACATGAGTTCCAACACTCATTTGGTTTACAAGACCTCATTTTGTCCGATCTTCCGATTTAGGCGTCTATTGTTTGACTAGTGATTTGATTACTAGGTGCTGTTTGATTTCTCTGGTTTGCTCGAGTTTGTTGAAGTTCTATTGATTGAGGATACTTTGCACTTTATGTGAGTACATAGTTCCCCTATTTTACTGTTTTCAATTGTTTTGGGGTGATTCATATGTGCTAAATATTTTCGAGGTTTTAACGATGGTTTTCAAAACGATTTTCGATATTATAACGATGATTTCAAAAATGATTAAGATGGTTTATACTAAACTAATAACGATTTCAATAAAGTGAATAAACTAGTTGGTTATATTTACATAATGAATGGCATTCATTAGCATTGATCAAGCCGGCCAGTATTAGGTTATGGTACCATAGGATCTGACAAATCCCATTATCGTACTGCACCCATGGTTATGTGTGGGTTAGGTGGGTAATGACTGAATCTGAATGTTAATTTACCCTTTGGTGGTTTATTAATGCGAGAGCGAGATAGTCGAGTCACGAAGGTTTGAATGTTATTAGCGAGGCGACCACAAATAGTTTTCACACTTAAAACGAGGATGATTTAAACGATTTAAACGAATTAACGATTTGGGAGCGATTCATACGAGATTAAACGAGTTGGATAAACGATTGGTTTTTTTGGTTAAGTGTTTAGATAACGGGACGGGTGTAATATGATGAAAACATGGTAGATACGCCGCTGGTACTTCTTATATATAAGTGTTTTCAACATATTACATACCGTGGCGTTATTTAGTTCACTTGGGTAAACGATTTGGAACGATGTCACACAAACGAGGTTTTCGAAATGATATAAGCCATACGAGTTTTATTAACGAGTTTTATTAACGAGTTTTATTAACGATTTAATACGAGATGTTTTACAATTTGCTTTACTAAAACAAATGTTTTTGGGTTAAGAATCATGGCTACGAGGTTTTATAAACTATAACCCGCTTGATTTGAGTTGGTTAATCAAGTTGCAATATTATACTCTTTTCAAAACAAGGTTTTTAATAAAGAATTGCAACATTTAAACTAGCCATGAATCCGACACTCCTATAAAACCTATGTACTCGCCAGCATTTCTTTGCTGACTTTGTTTCCACATATGTTTCAGGTGTTGATGATTGATGATGATTACTAGGATGCATGAGTCACATAGGATCTGGACGAGGCCTTAGTGATATAATAACAATATTAGTCGATATGTAACTTGTTTGTTTGTGTTAAGACAATGTTAATGTTTAATATTATCAATAAAACGAAACACTTTTTGTATCCATGGTTATGAAACGATAATTCTGCCACGACACTCCCCGACGTTTCCGCCGCGGTTTTGTTGTTTTAACGCGGTCGGGGTGTGACAGAAGAGTTGGTATCAGAGCCAATGGTTATAGGGAATTAGGTTATTAGTAATGCTTTGACCTAGACTATAACTCTTAGGACCAAGCGTTTAGATTTTTAAAAGAAAACTGTCACCTACCCTTAGGTGATAACCACAACGAGAACACAATTTTCGAATCCGCTTTGAAAACTAACCATCTGTTCTAGGATGATTGATTACTAGGTTTTGAACCCTTTGTTATAAGGTTTTGAACCCTTTAAGTTTTCAAAATCTCGTCAAATTTTGGGGCTAAATAATGTGAACACGTGCAAACTGGAAGAGTGAATGCCTGTACCCTGAGTTTTCTGTCTAAGGCTAGAGTGTTCGTACAAATCCACATAATTGGACCAGTCACTCTTACCTGGGAACTCTTGGGGTGAGTGTTCACTTATAGGCGAGCATGTCTTTGGCGATACATTATATTGATCCATTTACTTTGATTAGTCACTGCGTGTCATTTGTTTGTTTGAGGTAACGAACAAATGATCGCCTTCCTTATGTTTTGTCGATACCTCTTTTGCTTTTCTTAATTATCAACCTCACTCGTTTCTCATATCTCCTTGTTTTTTTTTTGGGTAAAGGGTTACCCCGGTGATTCTATATATTCACAACCAAATAAAACAAGTAGCGTAGAGAGTCTACACTAGTTCAATCATGAGACATGCCGTACACCAAGAAAAACCAGAAAAAAACACCAATCCAACTAACACGACCACTAGACTACAATCTAGCAACAAACAAAGAAAAAATAAAAACTAATCAACCGCCATCACCATCATTTTCAGCATCAGCAATCTCCCATTCACCTAAAAGCTTTCGAACTCTATCCGTCCGCTTCATCTTGACTCCCATAAGCTTATATCGTACGGTCTTGATGATAAGTTGGTAAACTTGCTCAGGAGGTCTCAGCTGATTTTTAAACAGTCTAGAATTACGCTCCTGCCATATAAAATAAGCACTTGCCGCCACCAAGAGTCTGCTAACATAATCAGCTGCTAACTTAGAAGAAGACCTGGACATTAAGCATGTAATAATATCCTCTCATATCTCCTTGTTAGACCATGCCTCCTCGACGTGAAGCACAATCTTTTACTATTGAAGAAATCGCAGCCCTGGTCTCTTAGCAAGTGGCTGTTGTGCTTCCCGGTGTTGTAACCCAAGTCCACGAGATATACAACAACCACAATAATAACAACAACAATAATGCACCATGTGATTTCAAGAATTTCAATTCTGCTAAGCCTCTAAAGTTTTCTGGGTCGCAAGGAGCAACTGCGCTCCTGCAGTGGTTTGAGAGTATCGAGAACACATTCAGACATGTGCAGTGTCCGAATGCGCGTAAGGTTGAATTTGCATCAAGCGTGTTTGAGAAGCGAGCGCTTACCTGGTGGAATGGTATTATGCGCGATAGGGGTGCCGAAGTGGCGTTGGCACAAACATGGGAAGAGCTTCGAGCTCTCATAATGAAAGAGTTTTGTCCCCGTCATGAGGTTCGAGCTTTGGAATGAGAGTTTGACGATTTAAAGCAAGATGGGGCTGAGCACCGTGCGTACACGGATCGTTTTGAGGAACTCAGTCTATTGTGTCCCACCATGGTTACCCCACCAGAGAAAGCAATCGAGAGATATATCGATGGTCTACCCGATTCTATGCTGGATATTGTGACCGGTGTTAACCCTACTACCCTTCATCAAGCGATCGAGTTGTCTGCTACCCTGACGGAAACTCAAGTCAGGAAGGGTAAACTCACCCGCAAAGGTGATAAAAAGAAGGCGACTGATTCTGGGAAGGACAAGAAAAAGGGTAAGGGTAAAGAAGGTGAGTCGTCGAAGAAATCAAGGAAGCGAAAGGGTGCCCAGAATTTTGCTGTTACGGCACAGACTGATCAGAACCCACCGGCTCAACCTCCTGCGAAGAAGGCGTATGCTGGTACCGCACCTCATTGTACTCGCTGCAACGGTCATCATGTTGCACAGCAAGCTTGTAAGCAGTGCACGACGTGTGGTAAACTTGGGCATTTGGCCAATGTTTGTCGTTTAGGACAAAATCAGGTTGCCCAGGTTCAAGCTCCGGCACAAGGGAATCCTGCTAGATTCCCACCAGGTTCATGTTTCAATTGTGGAGAGTTTGGTCACTTCCGCAACAACTGTCCGAGGCTGGTGAATGCAAACGCGAATGCTAATGCGAACCCGAATGCGAACGTCAACGCCAACGTCAATCCTGCTCGAGGGCGAGCATACAATTTGAACGCAAACGAAGCGAGGGCTGACAACGAGGTGGTGAATGGTACGTTTCTTGTTAATAATCGACCTGCATCTATTCTCTTTGATTCTGGTGCCGATAGAAGTTTTGTTTCGTTATCTTTTGAACCTTTGCTTGCGATACCTAGAACTAAATTGAGGAAACCCTTATCTGTCGAAGTTGCTACTGGTAAACCTCTTGTTCTCGATTCTTTTATTCGTGGTTGTCAGTTTTTTTTTTTTTTTTGGTAAAGGGTTACCCCGGTGATTCTATTATAGACAACCGCCAAATAAGTACAAGTAGTGAGGATGAGTTCCCCACTAGTTCATATACAGGACATGCCCCATATATGTAAGCAAAAAAACAAACAAACCAAGATACCACCTCAATCTAGCCTACTACAATCATGATAATGACTAACTAGTAGACAAACAAAAAAAATCAAACAAACGACGTCAACCGCCATCATCAAAAATGAAATTGCTACCAACCGGCAGCCCCTTAGCATGAAACAGAAGCCACCTATCCATTGGACAACTTTATGTGAGAGGTGCTTGCCCCTGTACTGGAAGACGTAGGATGTGTACCCGATGTCATAAACTCATTCGTTATCAGTTGAACCTTGATAACCATCTTTTTCCTATTGACCTCACGCCAATGCAACTTGGGAGCTTCGACGTTATCATTGGAATGGATTGGTTAACCAAACACCACGCTGAGGTGGTTTGCTTCGATAAGATTGTTCGTATCCCTTTGTCTTCTGGCGAAATTCTAGAAGTTCGTGGCGAAAAACCTTCAGGTGGACTGAAGCTTATGTCGTGTATGGAAGCTCAGAGGTATTTGAGAAAAGGATATGTTGCTTTTCTAGCACATGTCACCGAGGAGAAAGGAAAGAGCAAGAGTATTCAGGATATTCCGATTGTTCGGGATTATCCAGAGGTGTTTCCTGATGAACTGCCTGGTTTACCTGTTCGTCAAGTCGAATTTCATATTGACCTTGTACCCAATGCCAACCCGATTGCGAAAGCGCCTTATCGTCTTGCACCGTCAGAGATGCAAGAGTTATCGAAACAGCTTCAAGAGTTATCTGATAAAGGATTCATCCGTCCAAGCTTTTCACCTTGGGGAGCTCCTGTCCTCTTCGTGAAAAAGAAAGATGGGTCTTTTCGAATGTGTATCGATTATCGTGAGCTTAATAAGCTTACCATCAAGAATCGATATCCCCTACCTCGAATTGATGATCTCTTTGACCAGCTGCAAGGTGCTTCGTGTTTTTCTAAGATCGATCTGCATTCCGGGTATCATCAACTTCGTGTTCTCGATGAAGATATTCTCAAAACTGCTTTCCGCACGAGATATGGGCATTATGAGTTCACTGTCATGCCTTTTGGTTTGACGAATGCCCCATCTATCTTTATGGACTTAATGAATAGGGTCTGTAAACCTTATTTAGACAAGTTCATTATTGTGTTCATCGACGATATTCTCATTTATTCGAAGTCTCGAGCCGATCACGAGCAACACCTTCGTTTGACTTTAGAACTCCTGAAGAAGGAACAACTTTTTGCTAAATTCTCCAAGTGTGAATTCTGGCTTAAAGAAGTTCAGTTTTTGGGATATATTGTCAACGAGCAAGGTATTTGTCACACCCCGACCACGTAGAACATACAAAACGTGGCGGAAACATGGGGGATTGTTGTAACATAATTAATTGTTTCAAATCCATGGCAATAGAAGTTTCGTTTTATTAATCAAACGTGAAAGTTTACATTGTTTTAAACAAGAACCAAAGAGTACATAACATAAATTAACTAGTTCTTGTCTCGTTTTAAGTCACTAAGGCACAGGTACGCCTAAGTATGTCTTGATAAGTCCTATGCATCATCTCCTGAAAACACATGTGAAAAAAGGTACGTCAGCATAAAAATGCCTGTGAGATACATAGGTTTTGTGAAAATAAGATTCATGACTTATGTTTAAGAAAATGTTTAGTCATGAACCTTGTAATTTGCTTTGTCTTGTAAATCATTTGAAAAACAATAAGTTCAGATGATATGTATAAATAAGAGAATAATGTATGGTTAAATGAATAACCATGTAAAATGAGTTTTGTATAAGTCAAGTTGTTTGTAAATCAATGTCTTGTGAAAAGTATGTTATTTGTATAAAATGTTATATGTCTCAAATTGAAATGATTCAAATAACGCTACGATATGTAATACCATACAAGCACTTATATATAGGAAGTACCAGCGGCGTATCCACCATACTTGTATCATATTACACACGCCTCGTCACTTAATCACTTAATCAAACCAAACCATCAAGATGTAATGTTTTAACAATTGTAGAAATGTTTATGTATAGTCCAAAGTCTATTGTCAAATGTAAATCATGTCAACAGATACAAATGGTTCACACGGTTCAATGGTTACAAACGGTTCATATAATCAAAGGGTTACGACGGTTCACATAGTCAAATGGTTACAACGGTTCAAAATGTAGTATAATGTGTTCATATGCTGGATGAGCATATGCAACAGAAATGCAATGTAAAACAATGTATTAAGTATGCACGTAATGGACATACATAGCATAAGTGTAATGTAAAACAATGTACTAAGTATGCACACAATGGACATACATAGCCTGAAATGTAATGTAAAACAATGTACTAAGTACGCACACAATGGGCATACATAGCATGAAATGTAATGTAAAACAATGTACTAAGTACGCACACAATGGGCATACATAGCATGAAATGTAATGTAAAACAATGTACTAAGTACACACACAATGGGCATACATAGCATGAAATGTAATTTAAAACAATGTACTAAGTACGCACACAATGGGCATACATAGCATGAAATATAATGTAAAACATGTACTATAATGTACTAACGAACATAGCAGGTATATGATGTGAAAACATGGAAAGCATGAAAGTAACAAGTAGGCACATGTGTTTCACCCCAAAACAGTTTGGAAAACAGTAAAAGAGGGGTCTATGTACTCACTTGAGATTGCTCAGAAGTCCTAAGATAATCACCAAGCAATGCTAGAGATCACGGAATATCAAACGGCACCTAATATAGGTAACTACATTAATAAACGGGACCTAAATCGGTAGATCGGATAGAATGAGGCTCGTAAACCAAATGAGTATGGGAACTCGTGTAATATGATTTAACAAAGCCCACATACTAAAAGAAACCTAACCTAAGTGCTTACGACCCATTACGACCCGTTTAGGTAGCTTTTTTTTTTTGGGTAAAGGGTTACCCCGGTGAATCTATTAAAACAACCGCAAATAAGTACAAGTAGTGAGGATGTATTCCACACTAGTTCATATACAGGACATGCCCCATATATGTAAAACAAAAAAACAATTAACCTATGACACCCCATAACCTAGCCTACTATACATCAGTAGACATGACAAAACAAGACAAAACAAAACGAAACGCCTTCATCCGCCATCATCGAAGATGAAATTGCCAGACACCGGCAACCCCTTCACACGAACCAAAAAGAGACTATCCATTGGAGAACTTTGTGGTAGAGGTGCTTGCCTTAGCTCTCGAAGATGAAGAATATAAACCCGAAGTCATAAATTCACTAGTTTCATTATAGACTTCAACGACCTCCTCCTCATCCGATTCCTGTTTGTCACTATTAATCTGCGCAGCTTTCTTCTCCACTCGACCCACAGTGGTACCTCCCTGATTTCCATCATCATCCTTAAGGATGTCAAACGGGTTTGACGTTGAAACCTGGTTATTCATCGGATTCCTCAAGGACGATTTTGGTTTAGGTTTGACAACTGGTCTGTAAAGTAACTTAGGCTTCTGATTTTTCATATGGAGGCCTTGGTTATTAACTTTCTTCTTCTTGGCACCCACAACCTGAAACTCATCATTATTCTTATCAGAATCCCCACTTGAAGTTACCTGAGGGTTCTTTGGGCACGAGCTATCATCATGACCAAACACACAGCAAGAGGAGCACCTTAGAGGCTCCCAATCATATTCAACTTTGACCTCCACCTTTGAATGACCATTACCATCCAAAGATGGGATTGCAACAGTAACACTCTTTTTTAACTCAGCTCCCGCCTGAACTTCTATAAGCGCTCTAGCATAGCTGCTTCTTCCCCAAGACTCAGCACACATTGTGGCAGTATATGAATCCAACATCTTAGGAGTCCCAATCTTAGAAGCGATCAAGCTAAGACCATCCTCGGTAAATGCCGCTAACGGCACATCATGCATCTTGACCCAAACTGGAACAACTTTAATATCCTCTTTTTCCATCTTAATAGAGGGCGACCACTCCTTCAAAATTATCGGAACACTTCTGATCAACCAAGGCCCATCCTCAAGCATTTGATTCATCCCTTCCTTAGTTTTAAACTTAAAGAAAAAGAAGCCGTTTGCATTCATCATAAGCCGAGAGAGACCATATTTAACCCAGTTGTTTTTAGCAAAGTAATCGACCACAGGAAATGCCAACCGTTTACCCAAAAAATAACCATACAAAGTGTTAGCATACCTATTAGTGACTTGTTGAACCGATGACAATGGAATAACAACATCCGCCCCATCAACTGTCTCAGTAGATTCCATCACCCTGAAATTCACTTTAACATTCTCCTTAGTGTTCTTAACTATGTTAGCGAATGATAAAGGGTCTGCAGCCCCCGAATTCCGTGGTTTTCCTTGTGCAGCCAACAACTTCCCACCCTCTAGACCTGCTGATGTCGAATACCCCATATTAGAATAATCCCAAAAGTGTTCCGAATGCTCACCAGCCGGTTTCTCTAATTGAACTGGCATCGTGATCTTCGAAAGTTCATCGATGATATTAGGCCGCACCTTCTCCACAGGAACCTGAACAGAAGTGTTGCTCTGATCAGTTTGCGGAGTCTGAATGGAACCCCGTTTAGGTAGCTTATGCTACTTTAA
This sequence comes from Helianthus tuberosus, assembly GCA_030545235.1. Taxonomy (NCBI): domain Eukaryota; kingdom Viridiplantae; phylum Streptophyta; class Magnoliopsida; order Asterales; family Asteraceae; genus Helianthus; species Helianthus tuberosus. Next base: position 570,041 of record JARYGA010027604.1, on the reverse strand, counting down.
CGCGTCGTTCGCGTAAAACGCGTTCGGACCGCCTAACTAGTCCTATGACAAGTAACATATGCCTTAACATGTCTAATATTGTTGTCAAATCAGTTTAGATGTCAAAAGTTATGTTACATATGTTTAAAATGAATTTTGGCATCAAAGGGGTATTTTGGTAATTTACCTAAGGCATATAAACTACCTATCATACAACTACTTAAACGAAGCGACCATAAGGTATAACCTCGTAAGGTTATTCCCTATATACTATGGTCACCTAAAGTGCTTGGTCGGATCCTATTGATCGACCAAACGGATCGGGTTCGAAAGTATAAGCGATTGTTTAGATCGCTTACCTGACGACCCTATATAAGCACTAAACTAAAAGTGACGAGCTAAGCATGTTAAAACATGCTTAACTAAGTTTAGAAAACAGGTTTGGTATCACAACAAACGGTTGTGATACCTAAGAGTATTCTGACCGAAACTACGGCTCGTCACTGAGCCTAGATAACGTGGTAATCAGTAGGTATAGTCACTAGGGACTATAACCATCGTGATCACGCTCACGTTATGAAGTTCAAACGAACTTCGCATCGACCATAAACTGGTCAATGCAGAAAGTCAAACAAAGTTTGACTTTCGGACTCGAAAAGCAATAAAAGAACGAAGGAACACTTACGAAGGGTCCCCGAATGCTAATCTAGATCAAAATAGCTCAGGTATGAAACAAAGGTTTCAACTTAGAGCACAATTGATCAGATTCTAGTGAGAAAAGAAGTGAAATGGGTTGGGTATTTATAGTTTTCGGTCCACCGTTAGGATCATTTCTTGGAAAAGAGGGAATGATCTAGCCCATACACTTGTCAAGATGTTGTGGTAACTGATTTTGGCCACCATAAGAGCTTAACAAGTGGCACTTAACCTTTGGAGGGTGTTTAAAAGCTGAAATCAGCTGTTTACTTGACCTTTGCTGATCTGAAGGGCTGATGCGGCCCGCTTCAGGATCAGACAAAGCTCAGGCGGGCCGCCTGGAGCTTCTGATCAGAAACCAAGTTTCAAAAGTGACAGTTTCAGCCCCTGCACGTGTTTAAGGCCATTTCCGACACTTCTAAGGCCTGTAAAGCCAACTTTAAGGCCCTAAAATGATGCCTAAACATTGTGGACATGAAACATCCTCAAAAATATGTCGGATGTTGGTTCGTTTGGTCGTACGAACGCGATGTTCGCTTAATTACGACGGAATGCGCACAAGCGCGAAAAACGATCCAAAATGCGTGACGAATGGATTTTTCTCATGCCAAACACTAAAATAAAATATTATAGTGCTTACATAATTTTTTGGATGTCCGGATGTATTCAGGACGTGAGTTATGCGCGAGAATGCAAACTTGTGCACTTTTTGACGCTTTTAGTCCCTGAATGACCCAAAAGTTTATTTTAGCACACCGAACCCCTCAAAGCCTATTTCTAAGCTATATAAAGGATATTTAAGGTGTGTTTAACTTATGGTCATGTTCTGGAATGTCTCTTACAGTTCAAATTGGCATACTTTCGCAGTTTGTCAAATTTAGTCCCTGTAAGCGAATAAACTAGATTTTGCCATACCAAAGCCTTCAAAACTTATTTCTAAGTTATGTAAAGGTTAATTAAGGTATGTTAAGCCTATTTCACTATTCCGGAGTGTTCATTGCATTAAACTGGTTATATTTACGCATCAGTGCGCGTATAACCCTCCAGAAAGCGATTTAAAGCTTGAAATCGAACAAGAGTTGATATGTGCAAAAGATACACATATTTATACAGATCCCAAGTATGAAATACAATATTTCATTGGCTTGGTATTTGTTTGATGGTTGAAGTGACACAGGTGTCACAGTCTCCCCTACTTTAGGAAATTTCGTCCCGAAATTTATTCGTAGGAGTCTATTTGTGACTTTGTGTCAAATAACCACCAGAGATATGTAAGGCATAATCCTGTCATTTCCTTAACGGCCATTCTTAGGAACGAAAATGAACAGACGGAGTCATTTTCCTCAACGAGTATTCTTCAGAAGCGGAAATGAAGGAATAAACAAACGGGGATTCATTTCCTCAACGGGCAATCTTCAGAAACTTAAAATGAATTCACGGAGTCATTTTCAACGGGTGCTTCATCAGAAATGGAAATGAAAAGGAGAAACAAACGGATATTCATTTCCTCAACGGACAAATCTTCAGAAACGAGAATGAACAAACGGAGTCATTTTCAACGGTTGTTTCATCAGAAATGGAAATGAAAAAGGATAGTCAAACGGATATTCATTTCCTCAACGAACAATCTTCAGAAACGAAAATGAACAAACGGAGTCATTTTCAACGGGTGCTTCCTCAGAAACGGAAATGAAAATGATAGACAAACGGATATTCATTTCCTCAACGGACAATCTTCAGAAACGAAAATGAACAAACGGAGTCATTTTCAACGGGTGCTTCCTCAGAAACGGAAATGAATAGAGTTAACTTCTAGGCACATGACAAAGCTCGCTGTGGTTTCTGTGCACTAAATTCCATAATTATGTATGCATCCATAATTACGTAATTCCTTGCACAGTCCGCACAGTTTGTCTTGAAATGTTTAGGGGAGGAATATCAAACCTGTGATGAGGGTGACTTAGACTACCATAGGGTCCTTTTAATTAGATCGACAGATGATCTTATTAATTAGGCCACCAAGAAGTCCTTTCAGCTATATCATCACATGATGTTCCTAACCCGATTTTTGGATCAATCTGCTTAACTAGACCACTCAAGGGGTCTAATTATGGAGTAGTACTTTATAATCCAAGGGGCTTAACTACAACGTATTAGTCCATTAAGGATTTTATGTAGTACCTTTGGGTATCCTACTACGATTCCCTCATATGAAGATACGAAAGGTTCTACGAGGATTTGGATAACAAAACTTGGATTACACAAAAACATATAAAGGAACACATAAGCACATAATCACATAGTTGTTTAACTTGGTTATTAATTTGTTATTAATTTGTTATCGATTGAGAATGGATATGGAAACCAGTCGATGGACTTCAATGTCCTCTGGGATCTATCTGAAGAGATAGGAAGATCTCCCAAAAATTCGATTTTGTTTTCAAAGAAACGTAATAGTCGAATTAAGGAACACAACAATGTTAGGATTTACGGAAATACCCTTAGGTACCCTATTAAGGATTTACAGTGGTACTTTGGGTATTCGTCCAGTGTTGTTACTTGTGCCTTGTACTTCGTTTTCTTAGAAGAAACGGGTACTTAGGAATTTCGTGGAAAATGCAAGAGATCATAAGATGGAAAAAATTTTGGGGGTAGTTTGCTTTACAAGGAATACGATTCCTTGATTGTCGGTATTGTAAGAGATATGTTGGTTATACATACAACCACATAAATACATTGCGATGTAAATAAAAGATTTATTTATAAACAATGATAACAACTGTTTCATGGACCAAGACAACAAAAGAAAATAATACATAAGACGTGATTATTTCTAAACGATGTTTGTAGGTCTGATGCTCATCCCTGTGCTGGATTTGCATTAGCAAGCTTTGGGCAATTTCTTCGGAAATGACCCATCTCACCACAGTTGAAACAAGAACCTGGTAGAAAACGACCTTGAGCAGGATTGTTGCCAGCTTGGTTTGGCGCAGCTGCAGCTGGGCAGACTCTTGCTGTATGGCCTATAAGCCCAAAAGTTTGGCATTTGCGGCACTTTACAGTGGCATGATGATGGAGGCTACATTGGTTGCACAAGGGTGCAGTTCCATTGTATGGCTTCCTAGCAGGGGGTTGAGCTGGTTGGTTGGGGACGGCTTGATCATTGTGAGTAACCATGGCGAAGTTCTGAGGACCTCTTAGGGGATCCAGTCTGTTCATCCATGGTCTTTGATTCCTCGATTGGGTTCGATTCCTCGACCGGTTTCTTGTCACCTTTTCGGAAAAGCTTACCTTTCCTGATCTTTGATTCAGTCAAGGTTGCAGATAGCTCAATGGCCTGTCTAACTGTAGTAGGGTTGCTACCAGTCACAATGTCTTGTATTGAGTCAGGGAGGCCATCAATGTACTTTTCGATTGCCTTATCCAAAGGCGTGACCATGTTTGGGCATAACAGACTTAACTCCTCATAACGGTCCGTGTAGGCTCGATGCTCACCGCTGTCTTGCTCAAGATTGTCGAATTCCCATTCCAAGGCCCTGATCTCGTGACGAGGACAGAATTCCTTCATCATAAGGGCCCTAAGTTCAGCCCATGTCTGTGCTAGAGCAACTTCTGCACCACTATCTCTCATAACCCCGTTCCACCACGTAAGGGCCCTCTTCTGGAACACACTCGAAGAAAACTCGACCTTGCGATTGTCAGGACACTGCACGTGGCAGAAAGTATTCTCAATGCTCTCGAACCATTGAAGAAGCCCAGTCGCTCCCTCAGAACCACTAAACTTGAGTGGTTTTGCCGAGTTAAAACTCTTGAAATTGCATGGACCATTGTTGTTGTTGTTGGCTTGATTCCATTGAGCAAAGAGGTTTGGGAATTGAGCAGCCATTTGTTGCGCAATGATTTCTGCCAATTCGGCAGTCGCTATCTGGCTTTCGCGTCGAGGAGGCATTCTAAAAGAGGAAACATGAAAGGAAACGAGTGAGAGAATTAGACGAAAATAATGAGATGAAACAAATCTGATGAAAGCAAGGATAGTGGTCATTTGTTTGTTACTACAAAGCAACAAACGACACACAGTGACTAATCAAAGTAAATGGGTCAAAAATAATGTATCGCGAAGACATGCTCGCCTATAAGTGAACACTCATCCCAAGAATTCCCAGGTAAGCACAACTGGTCTCGCGTCTGATGAGATGTATACGAAGTGCTTGCCTAGACAGAAAACCCAGAATACAGGCATTCACCCTTCCAGTTTGCAAGTGTTCACATTATTTAAAACCCAAAATCTTGACGAGATTTTGAAAACTCAAAGGGGTTCAAAACCATATAACAGAGGGTTCAAAACCTTACAATAGAGGGTTCAAAACCTTGAAATCAATCATCCTAGAACAGATGATTAGTTTTCAAAGCGGTTTTGAAATTTATGTTCTTGTTGTGGTAGTCGCCTAAGGATAGGTGACGGTATTGTTTTATGACTAAACGCAAGTAAACTCGCGTTAGGGTCCTAAGAAGGTTATAGACTAGGTCAAAGCATTACTAATAACCTAATTCCCTATAACCATTGGCTCTGATACCATCTTTTCTGTCACACCCCGACCACGTAGAACATAAAAAACGTGGCGGAAACATCGGGGAGTGTTGTAACAGAATTAATTGTTTCAAATCCATGGCAATAGAAGTTTCGTTTTATTAATCAAACGTGAAAGTTTACATTGTTTTAAACAAGAACCAAAGAGTACATAACATAAATTAACTAGTTCTTGTCTCGTTTTAAGTCACTAAGGCACAGGTCCGCCTAAGTATGTCTTGATAAGTCCTATGCATCATCTCCTGAAAACACATGTGAAAATAGGTACGTCAGCATAAAAATGCCTGTGAGATACATAGGTTTTGTGAAAATAAGATTCATGACTTATGTTTAAGAAAATGTTTAGTCATGAACCTTGTAATTTGCTTTGTCTTGTAAATCATTTGAAAAACAATAAGTTCAGATGATATGTATAAATAAGAGAATAATGTATGGTTAAATGAATAACCATGTAAAATGAGTTTTGTATAAGTCAAGTTGTTTGTAAATCAATGTCTTGTGAAAAGTATGTTATTTGTATAAAATGTTATATGTCTCAAATTGAAATGATTCAAATAATGCTACGATATGTAATACCATACAAGCACTTATATATAGGAAGTACCAGCGGCGTATCCACCATACTTGTATCATATTACACACGCCTCGTCACTTAATCACTTAATCAAACCAAACCATCAAGATGTAATGTTTTAACAATTGTAGAAATGTTTATGTATAGTCCAAAGTCTATTGTCAAATGTAAATCATGTCAACAGATACAAATGGTTCACACGGTTCAATGGTTACAAACGGTTCATATAATCAAAGGGTTACGACGGTTCACATAGTCAAATGGTTACAACGGTTCAAAATGTAGTATAATGTGTTCATATGCTGGATGAGCATATGCAACAGAAATGCAATGTAAAACAATGTATTAAGTATGCACGTAATGGACATACATAGCATAAGTGTAATGTAAAACAATGTACTAAGTATGCACACAATGGACATACATAGCCTGAAATGTAATGTAAAACAATGTACTAAGTACGCACACAATGGGCATACATAGCATGAAATGTAATGTAAAACAATGTACTAAGTACGCACACAATGGGCATACATAGCATGAAATGTAATGTAAAACAATGTACTAAGTACACACACAATGGGCATACATAGCATGAAATGTAATTTAAAACAATGTACTAAGTACGCACACAATGGGCATACATAGCATGAAATATAATGTAAAACATGTACTATAATGTACTAACGAACATAGCAGGTATATGATTTGAAAACATGGAAAGCATGAAATTAACAAGTAGGCACATGTGTGTAACACCTGTGCCTCCACGGCCATCAAACAAATACCAAACCAATGAAATATTGTATTTCATACTTGGGATTTGTAAAAATATGTGTATCATTTACACATATCAATTCTTGTTCGATTTCAAGCTCTAAATCGCTTTCTGGAAGGTTATACGCGCACTGATGCGTAAATATAACCAGTTTAATGCAACGAACACTCCGGAATAGTGAAATAGGCTTAACATACCTTAAATAACCTTTACGTAACTTAGAAATAAGTTTTGGAAGGTTTGGTATGCCGAAATCAAGTTAATTCGCTTACAGGGACTAAAGTTGACAAACTGCGAAAGTATGCCAATTTGAACTGTAACAGACCTTCCGGAACATGACCATAAGTTAAACATACCATAAATATCCTTTACATAGCTTAGAAATAGGCTTTGAGGGGTTCGGTGTGCTAAAAAAAACTTTTGTGTCATTCAGGGACTAAAAGTGTCAAAAAGTGCACAAGTTTGCATTTTCGCGCATAACTTACGTTCTGAATACATCTGGACATCCAAAAATTTATGTAAGCATGACTACATTATATTTTAGTGTTCGCCTTAAGAAAAATCCATTCGTCGCGTCATTTGGATCGTTTTTCGCGCTTGTGCGCATTCCGTCGTAATTAAGCGAACATCGTGTTCGTACGACCAAACGAACCATCATCCGGCATATTTTTTAGTATGTTTTGAGTTCCCTATACTTTAACTTCATTTTAGAGCCTTGAAATGAGGTTAACGGGGTTCAAACGCATCGAAAATCGCTTAAAACACAACAGGGACCAAAACTGCCAATTTGGAAACATTTCTGAAACAGAGGGGCAGTGGTGTAGCGCGAGCCCTAAGGGCCTATGCAGTCGCGCTACGCGGCTGCCTATTCTGGGCAGAAACATGCAGAAACTCAGTTTTTCGCATTCGGGACCAGATTCGACGTTTTAACAGCTGTTAACAGCTGTTCTCCACTCCTTAATCCCTTGCCACATGTTGATACCCTATGGTGAGTGGCCAATTTAGTCACCATGAGTTTCCGACAAGTGTACGGGTTGGATCATGGCACGATATTCGACAAGCGATCTTAACGGTTCGGGTATTCCTATAAATACCCAACCACCCCCATTGCTAAAAATCACTAGAAACTTGATTTGAGAAACTCTAAGTTGAAACATTTGTTTCATACCTGAGATTTTTGAATCGAGTTTAGCATTCGGGGACCCTTCGTAAGTATTCTTTCGTTCTTTTCCTTATTTTATTGCTTTTCGAGTCCGAAAGTCAAACTTTGTTTGACTTTCAGCGTTGACCAGTAATGGTCAATGCGAAGTTCTTTTGAACTTCGCAACGTGATTGTAATCACGTTGGTCATAGTCCCTTGGGACTATGCCCACTGATTACCACGTTGTCTAGGGTCGTAGGGTAAGCGATCTGATGAATCGCTTATACCTCGAACCCGACCCAGTTTGGTCGATCATTAGGATCCGACCAAACACATTAGGTGACCATAGTAGGTAGGGAATAACCTTCCGAGGTTATACCCTATGGTCACATCGTTTGAGTAGTTGTATGATAGGTAGTTTATATGCCTTAGGTAAATTACCAAAATACCCTTTTCATGTATAATTGGTAATTAAGCATATGTAACCTAAACTTTTGTCACATAACTGATTATGTAACATGTTTAGGCATATAACACTTGTCATAGGACTAGTTAGACGGTCCGAACGCGTTTCACGCGCACGACGCGTTAAAGTAGCATAAGTTACCTTAATGAGTCGCGATGGGTCGAAAGCACTTAGGTTAGTCTCATTGTAGTATGTAGGCCTTGTTAAACCATATCATATGAGTTCCAATACTCATTTGGTTTGCCAAGCCTCATCCTATCCGATCTCCCGATTTAAGTCCGGTTTATTTATATAGTTTTAGCTTGCCGACTGATTCCGTGCTCCCTCAAGCTTTGTTTGGTTGTTGTTCAAGACCTCCAAGCATTCTCAGGCGAGTACATTATTCCCCTCTTTTACTGTTTTCAACTGTTTTGGGGTGACTCATATGTGCTAAATGTTTTACAATAATTTCAATAACAATTGCAATGTGGTTTCAAGAACGCTAACAATTATTTCAAGAACGCTAACAATGATTTCAAGAACGAATACAATGATTTCAAAAACTAATAACAAATTTCAAAAAGTGAACAAAACTTGTTGGTTGTAGTTTACATGACCGATGACATTCATTAGCAATGATCAAGCCGACCAGTATTAGGTTATGGTACCATAGGATCTGACAAATCCCGTTATTTACTGCACCCATTGTTATGTGTGGGGGTTGTGGGTAACGACTGAATCTGTAATTATTAACTTATCCTTTGGTAAGGGTTTGTTAAGAACGAGAGCGAGATGGAGCGAGGAACGCGTCAAGAAGGTTTGAATGTTATTAGAGAATCGACCATAAAGTAGTTTCACAATTAAAACAAGAACGACTAGAACGATTTTACAAAATGGGTTAACGATTGGGTAAACATTTGTACATGATTGACATTTGATCATGTATTTTCCACAAAACATAACTTTGATTTAAACCAAGTTTTACTTCAATACTTTGTTTTTGTGCATATGGTTTAGTTGAGACATTTCACTTGCCATACATGGATATTTGACATAGACATTTGACATGGATATTTTGACATAGACATTTTACATTGTTTGGTTTGGTTTGGTTAAGTGATTAAGTAACGATGCGTGTGTAATATGATACAAACATGGTGGATACGCCGCTGGTACTTCCTATATATAAGTGTTTGTATGGTATTACATATCATAGCGTTATTTGAATCATTTCAGTTTGAGACATAGAACATTTTATACAAATAACATACTTTTCACAAGACATTGATTTATAAACAACTTATCTTATGCAAACTCATTTACATGGTTATTCATTTAATCATGCATTATTTTCTTATTTATACTTATCATCCGAACTTATTATTTTTCAAATGATTTACAAAGACAAAGCAAATTACAAGGTTCATGACTAAACATTTTCTTAAACAGAAGTCATGAATCTTATTTTCACAAAACCTATGTACTCGCCAGCATTTCTTTTTTTTTTTTTTGGGTAAAGGGTTACCCCGGTGATTCTATTAAAATGCAACCGCAAATAAGTACAAGTAGTGAGGATGAGTTCCACACTAGTTCATATACAGGACATGCCCCATATATGTAAAACAAAACAAAACAAAAACCAAAAACCAAAGACCTAAAACACCCCATAACCTAGTCTACTATACATCATGACACGACATCTAGTAGACAAAAAAACAAAACCATAAAACATAATCCTCAACCACCATCATTGAAAATAAAGAAGCCACAAAACAGCAGCCCCTTCAGACGAAAAGCAGACAGCCTATCCATTAGAGAACTTGGTAGAAGAGGTGCTTGCCCCTGCTTTCGAAGTAAAAGGATGAGTACCCGATGTCATAAATGCACTAGTTTCATTATATACTTCTTCAACTTCATCCTCATCCGATTCTTGCCTGTTACTCGACGGTTTCTTCTCCACGCGACCCACATTGGTACCTCCCTGTTTACCAGTATCATCCCTCAGAATGTCAAACGGGTTAGACGTTGAAACCTGATTCTGCATCGGGGTCTTTAAGGCCGATTTTGGTTTAGGGTTAACAACTGGCCTGTAAACTATCTTAGGCTTCTGATTTTTCATGTGGATGCCTTGGTTGTTCACTTTCTTCTTCTTGCCCCCTACAACCTGAAATTCATCATTATTCTTTTCAGCATCCCCACTAGAAGATACCTGAATGTTCTTCGGGCACAAGCTGTCATCATGACCAAACACACAACAAGAGGAGCACCTTAGAGGCTCCCAATCATAATCAATCTTGACTTCCACCTTTGAATACCCACTACCATCCATAGATGGGATAGCCACAGTAACACTCTTTTTTAACTCAGCCCCCGCTTGCACTTCAATAAGAGCTCTTGCATAGCTGCTTCTTCCCCAAGATTCTGCACACATTGTGGCAGTATACGAATCTAACATTATAGGCACCCCAATCTTAGATGCAAGTAAACTGAGCCCATCGTCAGTAAATGCCGCTAACGGGACATCATGCATCTTGACCCAAACTGGAATAGCTTTTAAATCCTCTTTTTCCAACTTGATAGAGGCCGACCACTCTTTCAAAATTATTGGAACATTTCTTATCATCCACGGTCCATCCTCTAACATTTGAGCCATCCCTTCTTTCGTTTTGAACTTAAAGAAGAAAAACCCGTGAGCATTCATCATCATTCTTGACAACCCATATTTCGCCCAATTATTCTTAGCAAAGAAATCAACCACAGGAAATGCCAGCCGTTTACCCAGAAAATAACCATACAAAGTATTCACATACCTGTCAGTGACTTGTTTAACTGAAGACATTGGAATGACAACATCAGCTCCGTCAACAGCCTCAATCGATTCCATCACCCTAAAGTTCACCTTAACTTTCTCAGTAGTATCCTTCACAACATTCGCAAAGGATAGTTGTTCCACGGATCCAGAACCTGTTTGTTTCCTTTTATCAGCCGAGAAAGATGCTCCAAAGAGGTCTGATTTTGGCGTATATTTGCTAGGGTAATCCCAAAAATTATCTGACTTTTCAACATCCCGATTTTCTAACCGAACCGGAACTGTGACCTTGGTGAGCTCATCGATGATGTTTGTAGCCTTAGGGTCACTTTGTGTTGTAATCGATACACCACGCTTTGGCTGCAAAGTGTTCCCATCTACATCAAGAAAACGAGCAGCAATTTCATCAAACGTTAATGACGGCTTCCCACGAATAGGCTGTTGGTTTCCACCAGAAGTGTTAGAATCATCCATACCCGTTACAAACCCTAGAAGCCGTCAAGATGAAAGGAACAAGACAGCCGAAACCCTAGAGAGTATAGACGCCGTCGCTATCCCAAGAACAATGAAAAAAACGTAAACTGAATGAGTTAGCAGCCGCAAAACCCTATTCTGATTTGTAGCTGAATACCCCGTTTGAAACCCTGATGACTTGTTGCCGACAGAAACCCTAATTCAGATTATCGGCCTCCAATCAGATAACAAATCTGATTATCAACCTACAATCGATTATTGCCTCTTGATAACAAATCTGATAACAAATCGTAACCCTCTTGATAAAACCAATTCTGACGAAACCCTAATCTGATTTTGGTTGATTAGTGCCTATGAACGAGTAAAAGATTCCTTACCAGAGAAGAAAATCTGCTTCGTAGACACTAACAAAGATCAATTGAGACCAGGAATGAAAGAAATCGCCTAGGGTTTCTTGGTCACCATTTTCGCCCAGAGCCCTTTCATAAATCCATAGATTTCGCCAGCATTTCTTTGCTGACCTCGTTTTCACATATGTTTCAGGTATTGTTGGATGATATCGATTGATAAGATGCATGCTCACATAGGACTGGACAAGGCCTTAGTGACTCAATAACAATGATAGACTATGTTTAAATAGTGTATTTAGATTTCCAGACGTTGTAATTACTCAATGTTTAATAAAACGAAACACTTTTGATATCCATGGTTATGAAACATTAATTCTGTTGCAACACGCCCCGATGTTTCCGCCGCGATTGGTTGTTTTACGCGGTCGGGGTGTGACAATGTGTTTCACCCCAAAACAGTTTGGAAAACAGTAAAAGAGGGGTCTATGTACTCACTTGAGATTGCTCAGAAGTCCTAAGATAATCACCAAGCAATGCTAGAGATCACGGAATATCAAATGGCACCTAATATAGGTAACTACATTAATAAACCGGACCTAAATCGGTAGATCGGATAGAATGAGGCTCGTAAACCAAATGAGTATGGGAACTCGTGTAATATGGTTTAACAAAGCCCACATACTAAAAGAAACCTAACCTAAGTGCTTACGACCCATTACGACCCGTTTAGGTAGCTTATGCTACTTTAACGCGTCGTTCGCGTAAAACGCGTTCGGACCGCCTAACTAGTCCTATGACAAGTAACATATGCCTTAACATGTCTAATATTGTTGTCAAATCAGTTTAGATGTCAAAAGTTATGTTACATATGTTTAAAATGAATTTTGGCATCAAAGGGGTATTTTGGTAATTTACCTAAGGCATATAAACTACCTATCATACAACTACTTAAACGAAGCGACCATAAGGTATAACCTCGTAAGGTTATTCCCTATATACTATGGTCACCTAAAGTGCTTGGTCGGATCCTAATGATCAACCAAACGGATCGGGTTCGAAAGTATAAGCGATTGTTTAGATCGCTTACCTGACGACCCTATATAAGCACTAAACTAAAAGTGACGAGCTAAGCATGTTAAAACATGCTTAACTAAGTTTAGAAAACAGGTTTGGTATCACAACAAACGGTTGTGATACCTAAGAGTAGTTTGGTTACAAAATACTCAAGAATACGTATTCTGACCGAAACTACGGCTCGTCACTGAGCCTAGATAACGTGGTAATCAGTAGGTATAGTCACTAGGGACTATAACCATCGTGATCACGCTCACGTTATGAAGTTCAAACGAACTTCGCATCGACCATAAACTGGTCAATGCAGAAAGTCAAACAAAGTTTGACTTTCGGACTCGAAAAGCAATAAAAGAACGAAGGAACACTTACGAAGGGTCCCCGAATGCTAATCTAGATCAAAATAGCTCAGGTATGAAACAAAGGTTTCAACTTAGAGCACAATTGATCAGATTCTAGTGAGAAAAGAAGTGAAATGGGTTGGGTATTTATAGTTTTCGGTCCACCGTTAGGATCATTTCTTGGAAAAGAGGGAATGATCTAGCCCGTACACTTGTCAAGATGTTGTGGTAACTGATTTTGGCCACCATAAGAGCTTAACAAGTGGCACTTGACCTTTGGAGGGTGTTTAAAAGCTGAAATCAGCTGTTTACTTGACCTTTGCTGATCTGAAGGGCTGATGCGGCCCGCTTCAGGATCAGACAAAGCTCAGGCGGGCCGCCTGGAGCTTCTGATCAGAAACCAAGTTTCAAAAGTGACAGTTTCAGCCCCTGCACGTGTTTAAGGCCATTTCCGACACTTCTAAGGCCCGTAAAGCCAACTTTAAGGCCCTAAAATGATGCCTAAACATTATGGACATGAAACATGCTCAAAAATATGTCGGATGTTGGTTCGTTTGGTCGTACGAACGCGATGTTCGCTTAATTACGACGGAATGCGCACAAGCGCGAAAAACGATCCAAAATGCGTGACGAATGGATTTTTCTCATGCCAAACACCAAAATAAAATATTATAGTGCTTACATAATTTTTTGGATGTCCGGATGTATTCAGGACGTGAGTTATGCGCGAGAATGCAAACTTGTGCACTTTTTGACGCTTTTAGTCCCTGAATGACCCAAAAGTTTATTTTAGCACACCGAACCCCTCAAAGCCTATTTCTAAGCTATATAAAGGATATTTAAGGTGTGTTTAACTTATGGTCATGTTCCGGAATGTCTCTTACAGTTCAAATTGGCATACTTTCGCAGTTTGTCAAATTTAGTCCCTGTAAGCGAATAAACTAGATTTTGCCATACCAAAGCCTTCAAAACTTATTTCTAAGTTATGTAAAGGTTAATTAAGGTATGTTAAGCCTATTTCACTATTCCGGAGTGTTCGTTGCATTAAACTGGTTATATTTACGCATCAGTGCGCGTATAACCCTCCAGAAAGCGATTTAAAGCTTGAAATCGAACAAGAGTTGATATGTGCAAAAGATACACATATTTATACAGATCCCAAGTATGAAATACAATATTTCATTGGCTTGGTATTTGTTTGATGGTTGAAGTGACACAGGTGTCACAGTATTCATGTGGATCCATCCAAGATTGTTGCTATTAAGGATTGGAGTACGCCGACGACACCTACAGAGATTCAATATTTTCTTGGTCTTGCTGGTTATTATCGTTAATTCATTTCTAATTTCTCGTAGATTGCGGTTCCACTCACTGCTTTGACTCAGAAGAATAAGCCTTTTGAGTGGGGACCCAAGCAAGAAGAAGCTTTCCAAATGTTGAAGCAGAAGTTATGTAATGCTCCTGTTCTATCTCTACCCGAGGGAAGCGATGATTTCGTTGTCTATTGCGATGCGTCCAACTTAGGCCTTGGTTGCGTCCTCATGCAACGAGGTAAGGTTATAGCATATGCATCTAGACAATTGAAAGTTCATGAGAAGAACTATACGACTCATGATCTTGAGTTAGGAGCTGTGGTTTTCGCGCTTAAAATCTGGAGACACTACCTCTATGGAACGAAGTGTGTGGTTTTCACAGACCACAAAAGTCTATTCTTAATCAGAAAGAGCTAAACATGAGGCAACGACGTTGGGTTGAACTCTTGAACGATTACGATTGCGAGATTCGCTACCATCCTGGTAAAGCGAATGTCGTAGCCGATGCGCTTAGTCAAAAGGAGCGTGTCAAGCTTCATTCTGTTCGAACTCTATCTGATCTCCAAACTCGTGTTCTTCAAACTCAGCAATTTTGTATTTCACAAAATTTGATGGGTAAGGAATTACCACATCAGCTTGAGCTTAAACTCGAAGCGAAGGACGATGGTTTACTCTACTTCAAGGATCGTTTGTGGGTTCCGAAACAAGACGATCTTCGCACCCTAGTGATGGACGAATCTCACAAGTCTCGATATTCTATCCATCCTGGTGCTGATAAAATGTACAAGGATCTTCGTACTCAGTACTGGTGGCCTGGTATGAAGAAGGATGTTGCCTTGTATGTATCAAAATGCCTAACTTGTCTCAAAGTCAAGGCTGAACATCAACGACCTTCTGGTTTGCTTGTACAACCAGAGATACCGGTTTGGAAGTGGGAGAACATTGCGATGGATCTCATCACTAAGTTACCGCGTACGTCTAAAGGTCATGATGCTATTTGGGTTGTTATCGATCGATTAACGAAATCAGCTCATTTTATTCCGATTCGCGAGGATCTATCTGCTGATAAACTTGCAAAGATTTATGTTGATGAGATAGTATCACGACATGGTGTTCCTTTGGATATCATTTCTGATCGTGATGCTCGATTTTCATCTCATTTCTGGAAGACCATGCAATCTGCTTTGGGAACCCAACTGAATCTAAGCACTGCTTATCATCCCCAAACAGATGGTCAATCTGAAAGGACGATTCAAACTTTGGAGGATATGTTTAGAGCATGCATGATAGACTTTGGTGGTAATTGGGATTCTCATCTGCCATTGATCGAGTTCTCTTACAACAATAGTTATCATGCTAGCATTAAAATGGCACCATTCGAAGCTCTCTACGGTCGAAAATGTCGTTCACCTGTCTGTTGGAACGAGACCAGTGAAGCTCAGCTTACTGGACCTGAGCTCGTTCTGGAAACAACAGACAAAATCAAGAAAATTCGCAATAATCTTGTGACAGCTAGATGCCGTCAAAAGAGTTATGCGGATTTACGACGCAAGCCCTTAGAATTTCAAGTCGGAGACCGTGTCCTACTCAAGGTGTCACCTTGGAAGGGAGTGGTGAGATTTGGAAGGAAAGGAAAACTTGCACCTCGATATGTGGGACCATTTAAGATTGTGGAAAGAATTGGGAAGGTTGCCTATCGACTAAAGCTACCTCCAGAGCTTGGAAATATTCACCCGACTTTTCACGTGTCCAATTTGCGAAAGTGTTTAGCTGACGCTGACCTTCACATTCCTCTCGACGAGATCCGAATCGATGAAACAATGCACTTTGTTGAGAAACCAGTGGAGATCGTGGACCGTACTTTCAAACAGTTGAAGAACAAACGGATTCATTTGGTTAAAGTTCGTTGGGAGTCCAAACGTGGCCCAGAGTTTACTTGGGAACATGAGGACCTGATGAAGGCGAAATATCCGCATTTGTTTTCACAAGCTTCCTTTAAATAAAATTTCGGGACGAAATTTCCTGAAGTAGGGGAGACTGTGACAACTGTACTCTGTAATCGATATGCGATATAAAACAATGATGATTATTAATAAAACAATGTGCTTTGGTGTTACTATATGTGTTTTGATGTTATTATGTGTGTATTTGTGTTTGGTGAATTTTCAATTAGATTCAATTCCGATTTCAAGCTCTAAATCGCTTTCTGGAAGGTTATACGCGCACTGATGCGTAAATATAGCCAGTTTAATGCAACAAACACTCTGGAATAGTGACATAGGCTTAACATACCCTAAATAACCTCCACATAACTTAGAAATAAGTTCTGGATGGTTTGGTGTGTTGAAATCAAGTTTGTTCGATCGCAGGGACTATTTGTGTCAAACTGCAAAACTATACCGATTTGTATGGTAACGAACATTCTGGAACTTGATCATAAGTTAAACATATCCTAAATATCCTTTACATAGCTTAGAAATAGGCTTTGAGGGGTTCGGTATGCTAAAACAAACTTTATTGATCAATAGGGACTAAAAGCGTCAAAAAGTGCACAAGTTTGCATTTTCGCGCATATCTTACGTTCTGAATATATCCGGACATCCAAAAACTTATGTAATCATTAAAATATTTTATTTTAGTGATTGGCATGATAAAATTCCATTCGTCGCTTAATTTGGATCGTTTTTGCGTTCGTTACGACTTCCGTCCTAATTAACCGAACAACGCAACCGTACGGCCAAACGAACCGACACCCGAGATGTTTTCAAGCATATTTCATGTTCCCTATGTTTTAACATCATTGTTGAGCTTGAAAATGGGTTTGACGGGTGTTAGAAGTGTCGATACGCAACGAAACAAGGTGCAGGGGCTAAACTGTAAATAAGTGAAAGTGTCTGGTCTGCAGGTCCCTTACGGACCGTATGGACCATAGCCTTACGGTCCATAAGCTTGTGCCAGTACCACAGAATTCAGAAACTTCTATTCCAGCTGTTGCAACTGGTTTTAGACATGGTTTTTGCAATCTATGGACTTGTTTGCCTGTTTTGCTAGTGCCCAACCTTAGATTAACAAGTGTATGGCCAAGATTTGAGCTTCACAACACTTGGAATGATCCTAGAACCCCAAATTTACTATAAATAGCAAGGCCCTCTTGCTCATTTCTCACACTTGAATCTGAAATCAGCTCTAAGTTGGGGTGTTTGCACTTCATACCTGAGCTATTTTAGATCAAACATCCTTCTTGGACCCTTTGTAAGTCCTCTTCTTGCTTGTTCTTGTATTTCAAGCATGAAAGTCAAACAAGCTTGACTTTCAGCTTTGACCAGTCAATGGTCAATACAAAGTTCCGTTGAACTTTGCAACGTGAGCGTAATCACGATGGTTATAGTCCCTTGTGACTATACCTACTGATTACCACGTTGACTAGGCGTAGTGACGAGTCGTAGTTTCGGCCAAAATGCGTGTTTATGCGTATTTTGTAACCAAACTACTCTTGGGTATCAAAACCGTTTGGTTTGATATCAAAACCTGTTTTCTAACTTAACTAAACATGTTCTAGCATGTTTAGCTCGTCACTTTTAGTTTAGTGCTTGTGTAGAGTCGTAAGTCAAGCGGACTAAACACCCGCTTAGACTTTCGAACTCGACCCGTTTGGTCGATCATTAGGATCCGACCAAACATGTTTAGTGACCATAGTTTTTTTTTTGGGTAAAGGGTTACCCCGGTGAATCTATTAAAATGCAACCGCAATGAAGAACAAGTAGTGAGGATGTGTTCCACACTAGTTCATATACAGGACATGCCCCATATATGTAAAACAAAACAAAAAAACCAAAGACCTATAACACCCCATAACCTAGTCTACTATACATCATGACACGACATCTAGTAGACAAAACAATGCAAACCACAAAACATAATCTCAACCACCATCATCAAAAATAAAGTGGCCACAAAACAGCAGCCCCTTCAGACGAAAAGCAGACAGCCTATCCATTCGAGAACTTGGTAGAAGAGGTGCTTGCCCCTGCTTTCAAAGAAAAAGGATGAGTACCCGATGTCATGAATGCACTAGTTTCATTGTAGACTTCTTCAACCTCCTCCTCATCCGATTCCTGCCTGTCACTCGACGGTTTCTTCTCAACTCGACCCCCAGTGGTACCTCCCTGAATACCAGTATCATCCTTTAGTATGTCAAACGGGTTAGACGTTGAAACCTGATTCTGCATCGGACTCTTTGAGGACGATTTTGGTTTAGGGTTGACAACTGGCCTGTACACTAACTTAGTCTTCTGATTTTTCATATGGATGCCTGGGTTGTTCACTTTCTTCTTCTTGCCCTCTACAACCTGAAAATCATCATTCTTCTTTTCAGCATCCCCACTTGGGGTTACCTGAGGGTTCTTCGGGCACGAGCTGTCATCATGGCCAAACACACAACAAGAGGAGCACCTTAGAGGCTCCCAATCATATTCAATCTTGACCTCTATCTTTGAATACCCACTACCATCCATAGATGGGATAGCAACAGTAACACTCTTTTTTAATTCAGCCCCCGCTTGAACTTCAATAAGCGCTCTAGCATAGCTGCTCCTTCCCCAAGATTCAGCACACATCTTGGCAGTATACGTATCCAACATCTTAGGTATCCCAATCATAGAGGCAACCAAGCTAAGCCCATCCTCAGTAAATGCCGCTAACGGCACATCATGCATCTTGACCCAAACTGGAACCACTTTAATATCCTCTTTTTCCATCTTGATAGAGGGCGACCACTCCTTCAAAATTATGGGAACACTTCTGATTAGCCAAGGCCCATCCTCTAGCATTTGATTCATCCCTTCCTTAGAAGTAAACTTAAAGAAAAAGAACCTGTTTGCATTCATCATGAGACGGGAAAGACCATATTTAGCCCAGTTGTTTTTTGCAAAATAATCGACCACAGGAAATGCCAACCGTTTGCCCAGAAAATATCCAAACAAAGTGTTAGCATACCTATCAGTAACTTGTTGAACCGACGACAATGGAATAACAACATCAGCCCCATCCACTTTCTCGGCAGATTCCATCGCCCGAAAATTCACTTTAACCTTCTCCTTTGTATTCTTTACAATGTTATACCTTATGGTCACTTAGGTTTAATTAGTTGTATGATAGGTAGTTATATGTCCAAGGTTCAAACACACAATTCATTTAGTGCTCTTGGGTTTGTTGGGGGGAACGGGGGATCCTCCCAGGGAAGATATAAAGGGGGACGTGAGCTAAATGAGGAGTCTGACGATGATGAGGTAGAGGATGTATATGATGAAACGAAGGAATTTATGACATCGGGTACACATCCTACGTCTTCCAGTACAGGGGCAAGCACCTCTCACATAAAGTTGTCCAATGGATAGGTGGTTTCTGTTTCATGCTAAGGGGCTGCCGTTTGGTAGCAATTTCATTTTTTGATGATGGCGGTTGAAGTCGTTTTGTTGATTTTTTTCGTTTGTCTACTAGTTAGTCATTATTATGATTGTAGTAGGCTAGATTGAGGTGGTAACTTGGTTTGTTTGTTTCTTTTGTTTACATATATGGGGCATGTCCTGTATATGAACTAGTGGGGAACTCATCCTCACTACTTGTACTTATTTGGCGGTTGTCTATAATAGAATCACCGGGGTAACCCTTTACCCAAAAAAAAATGACCAAAATGCCCTTTTCATGCATAATTGGTAATTAAGCATATGTAACATAAACTTTTGTCACGTAACTGATTATGCAACATATTTAAACATGTTTAGGCATATAACACTTGTCATAGGACTAGTTAGACGTCTCGAATGCGCTTTTGCGCGCATGACGCGTTTAAGTAGCGTAAGCTACCTTAATGGGTCGCAACGGGTCGAAAGCACTTAGGTTAGGTTAGGTTCCGATTTAGGATGTAGGCTTTGTTAAACCATATCACATGAGTTCCAACACTCATTTGGTTTACAAGACCTCATTCTGTCCGATCTTCCGATTTAGGCGTCTATTGTTTGACTAGTGATTCGATTACTAGGTGCTATTTGATTTCTCTGGTTTGCTCGAGTTTGTTGAAGTTCTATTGATTGAGGATACTTTGCACTTTATGTGAGTACATAGTTCCCCTATTTTACTGTTTTCAATTGTTTTGGGGTGATTCATATATGCTAAATGTTTTCGAGGTTTTAACGATGGTTTTCAAAACGATTTTCGATATTATAACGATGATTTCAAAAACGATTAAGATGGTTTATACTAAATTAATAACGATTTCAATAAAGTGAATAAACTAGTTGGTTGTATTTACATAACGAATGGCATTCATTAGCATTGATCAAGCCGACCAGTATTAGGTTATGGTACCATAGGATCTGACAAATCCCATTATCATACTGCACCCATGGTTATGTGTGGGTTAGGTGGGTAATGACTGAATCTGAATGTTAATTTACCCTTTGGTGGTTTATTAAAGCGAGAGCGAGATAGTCGAGTCACGAAGGTTTAAATGTTATTAGCGAGGCGACCACAAATAGTTTTCACACTTAAAACGAGGATGATTTAAACGATTTAAACGAATTAACGATTTGGGAACGATTCATACGAGATTAAACGAGTTGGATAAACGATTGGTTTTTTGGTTAAGTGTTTAGATAACGGGACGGGTGTAATATGATGAAAACATGGTAGATACGCCGCTGGTACTTCTTATATATAAATGTTTTCAACATATTACATACCGTGGCGTTATTTAGTTCACTTGGGTAAACGATTTGGAACGATGTCACACAAACGAGGTTTTCGAAATGATATAAACCATACGAGTTTTATTAACGATTTAATACGAGATGTTTTACAATTTGCTTTACTAAAACAAATGTTTTTGGGTTAAGAATCATGGCTACGAGGTTTTATAAACTATAACCCGCTTGATTTGAGTTGGTTAATCAAGTTGCAATATTATACTCTTTTTAAAACAAGGTTTTTAATAAAGAATTGCAACATTTAAACTAGCCATGAATCCGACACTCCTATAAAACCTATGTACCCGCCAGCATTTCTTTGCTGACTTTGTTTTCACATATGTTTCAGGTGTTGATGCTTGATGATGATTACTAGGATGCATGAGTCACATAGGATCTGGACGAGGCCTTAGTGACATAATAACAATATTAGTCGATATGTAACTTGTTTGTTTGTGTTAAGACAATGTTAATGTTTAATATTATCAATAAAACGAAACACTTTTTGTATCCATGGTTATGAAACTTTAATTCTGCCACGACACTCCCCGAGGTTTCCGCCGCGGTTTTGTTGTTTTAACGCGGTCGGGGTGTGACATCAAGTACTCGGAATTTTCACATAACTTCGAGAATTTTCTCGAAAAGTCTTTGTTTTAATTATGTTGGCATATATATATGTGTGTGTGTGTGTGTGTGTTCATATATATACATATTAAGATTTTCATGATTTGAACAGTTTTATTGGTGACCCTTATTATGTTATATCCGTTATTGCACCCGTTTATAAACAATATTTCTACGATTTGCACTTTGTAATATATTTGCAAAACGTGAACATATTATTATACATCGTTATACATGTAATACATAAACTTATATATATTTTATCATTTTAAAGCATTTACACACGAAATAACTCATCAAGTTAACCTATGTATTGTTTTCATGCTCAACACACAATTTACACACATAACATGACTTTTGACATAGTTTACCGTTTTCATCGCACAAGCGCATAAACATAGTATTAGTTCCTTTCATCATGTATACATTTAACATATCACATTACTCATACTCATATTCACATATCACTTTGTCAAACATATAGTTTATGTCACACCCCGACCACGTAAAACAACAAATCGTGGCGGAAACGTCGAGGAGTGTTGTAACAGAATAATTGTTTCACAACCATGGATTAAATAAATTTCGTTTTATTGAATTATTGAACTCATTGTTTTATTACAAATCAGATAAATACAAATATTATCTTTCAAGTTTTAAAGTCGCTAAAGCACGAGTCCATCCTATGTATAGCATGCATCAACAATCATCACATAACAGCACCTGAAACATGTGTAAAAATAGGTACGTCAGCATAAAAATGCCTGTGAGATACATAGGTTTTATTATAATTAGGATTCATGACTTGTAAGTTTAGAGAAAAATATTTAATCAAAAATAGTCATGAACCTTAAAATATTTAAACGAGTAGTCTAACTAGTCCTATGACAACTTGGGAAACCCTAATGCTCTCTCTAGCTGGCGATTTTCATCCCTCCTTGAATCCTTGATTGTTTCGAGATTTAGATGTATAACAGTCTGTGATCAGTGTTTGATTCCTCAAATAACTGTAACGAACTCGTTAGCAACTTCTGATCGGTCAATCCTGGGTTTGTTTTTTCGTTTGTTTTCGTGATCGCCGGCCTTATTCTAAGAGTCAGATCTGATTGAATAGAGTATTGGGTCTTTCGGTCCTACTGGTGAGGCAGTAACCTTGATTGATCGGGTTCTCTATTTGATTTCATGTTGATTTTTAGTTTAGGGTTTTGCTAGATTAGGGTTTTTGCTTTTCTGTTCTGATCTTGGTCTTCTGGTTCGAAGTTGTGTTTTGCAAGGTTGTGAGTTGTACGTGACGATGGAGAGAGTGGAACAA
The DNA here is from genome assembly GCA_030545235.1 of Helianthus tuberosus. Classification (NCBI taxonomy): domain Eukaryota; kingdom Viridiplantae; phylum Streptophyta; class Magnoliopsida; order Asterales; family Asteraceae; genus Helianthus; species Helianthus tuberosus. The sequence continues at coordinate 546,803 of JARYGA010027604.1, read as the reverse complement.
TTTGATGGGGACGGGTATCCGATATCGAGTAATACAGATGGAATTAACAACAAATCTGATGCGACTGAGGACACAGAATCAACTCCTGGTACCGCTCCTGTTCGTGGTATTGGATTACGAGTTACGAACATTGAAGGAAACCCTCTATTGCCAAGACGAGGTATGTATTCCACGAAGAATCCATCAGTTCTTGATGGATTAGCCATCTCTACGCCTGTTAGTTTGGATTGTATGGGTGGTAATACTGGATTATTTCATGCAAACCCTAATAATGGGAATATACCTAAACCTAATATGGATCATAATTTGTATGGGGAGAAGCTGTTCTCGACAAGCTCTGATCCTAGTTCATCGAATTTTGTGGCTGATGATAATGCCAAGATGCCGTCCTTTGCAAACGTGGTCCAAAACAAGAAGGTTAGTACGAAAGTTAATTTCAGAACGATGGAAAATAGTGAAACTATGGAAGGTGCGGATGTTGTCATTCCGTTATCATTAGTTAAGCAAGTGAGTGATAGATATGCTAATACTCTATATGGGTATTTTTTGGGTAAAAGGCTTGCGTTTCCAGTTGTGGATTATTTTGCAAAGAATAACTGGGTGAAATACGGGTTGATAAGATTAATGATGAATTCTAAAGGTTTCTTTTTCTTTAAGTTTAAAACGAAGGAAGGGATGGATAAGTTGTTGGAAGAAGGGCCGTGGATGATCAGGAACGTACGTATAATATTAAAGGAATGGTCACCTTCTGTGACAGTGGAGAAAGAGGACATTACTTCTGTCCCGGTGTGGGTTAAGATTCATGATGTTCCATTGGCAGCCTTTACAGAGGATGGTCTTAGTATCTTAGCGTCAAAAATTGGAACTCCTAAGATGTTAGACTCATTTACGGCCACTAAGTGTGCAGAATCTTGGGGCCGAAGTAGTTTTGCATGGGCTTTAATAGAAATTAATGCGGATTCGGAGCTGAAGAAAACTATCACTATGGCAATTCCTTTGCTTGATGGGAAAGGTTATACTAAAGCTGAGGTGAAAATAGAGTATGATTGGGTTCCGTTGAGGTGTGCAAATTGTTGCATCTTTGGGCATGATGTCAACTCCTGTCCAAAGATACCGAAACCTGATCATGAGGAGGGAAATAGGAAGGATGATGCAAGCTTTCAGGAGGCGGTCAAAAAAACTAATAAGGGAATTCAGATTAATAAACAGAAGCCAAAGATGGTGTACATACCAGTGGTGAATCCTAGAGCTAAAAATGTTATGCGCCAGCAAGATGATAAGGTTCAAACATCAAACTCTTTTGACGTGTTACGAGACCAGGTGGAGGGTAGCAATGTGGAGGATACGAAAGGAGTTAGGGTGGAAACAGCATACATTCGAGACAAGAATGATAATTCCAATAAGAAGAAGAATGTCCACGAGTTGATTCCTGATGAGGTTGAGATTAATGAGCTTCTTGATGATATTCCCAAATTTATGGAAAACAAAGCTGGTAACAAAGGTAATGAAGGAATAGGAATTATAGGTGACTTGAAAAAAGATGGTAAAAAATTTAAGGGTGCAAGCACACCTGGTCTAGATGGTGTCGATGGGTAGTGTGGCTGCATGGAATATACGGGGACTGAACCACTCCCTGAAACAGAAAGAGGTTTGGTAGTTGATGGTGGAGAAGAAATTACAGGTTTGTGCTATCTTGGAAACTCATGTTGATAAGTCTAATGTTCAAAATGTTTGTAAAAAGGTGTGTGCTTCTTGGAGTTGGGCCAGTAATGCAATGTACTCTAGTAAGGGTACACGTATCATGATAGGATGGGACGCTAACTTGGTTGATGTAATGATTCTTGATCAATCTGATCAAGTGATCCATACTCAGATTATTTTCAAAGTTGATAGAAAAGGTTTATTTTGCTCGTTTGTGTATGCTCATAATCACTACAAAGCAAGAAGAGATTTATGGGAGAGCCTTTCTATACATCATTCGTTCATAAAAGATAAGCCGTGGGTAATCATGGGTGACTTTAACTGTTCTTTGTTTATGCAAGACTCTCTTTCGGGTTCTTCAACTAGTGATATTGGAATGACTGAATTTAAAGATTGTGTGAACTCTATTGAAGTATTTGATATTAACGGTTCGGGGTTGCACTACACGTGGAGTAACAAACAGAAGAAACAACGGGCAGTGTTTAAGAAGATCGGCCGTATTTTGGGTAATACTGAATTTATTGATATGTTCCGAGAGGCTGCGGCTTCTTTCCACCCATACCGGTTATCGGATCATTCTCCGTGCATTCTAGTCTTGCCAAAAATAACGAAAGATAAGCTGAAACCTTTTAAGTTTGCTAATTTTATGGCGGATAAAGATGGTTTCATGGAGATAGTTGGAAGGACTTGGGATATGGATATCCAGGGAGTGAGTATGTTTCAAGTTGTGAAAAAGTTGAAGCTGCTAAAGACTCCTCTTCGGAAACTTATGCAACAACAGGGTAATTTACATGAGAATGTTACTCGGGCGAGAAAGGAGGTGGATGAATGCCAGAGTGCGATTGATGATGATCCGATGAATTCTGAATTAGCTGAGAAGTTATCTAGTCTAATTCAATCGTATAAATCGACAGTTCGAGATGAAGCTATGTTCCTGCAACAAAAGTCTAAGGTCGATTGGTTAGCTCTGGGAGACTCCAACATAAAGTATTTTCAAAATGTAGTGAAGGCGAAAAATCACCGGAGCAGAATTTTTTCAATCCGTGATGCTAACGGGTCCGTCTTTGAGGGTGATATGGTTCAGCAAGTTATGGTAGATCACTATGTGAAGTTCTTTGGCTCATCAGCAAATGTTAATATTCAACCAACTCCAGATTTATTTCATACAATGCTGACAAATGAAAAGGCTGAATTCATGGTTCGAGAAGTGACGGATGAGGAGGTAAAATTAGCTATGTTCTCGATTGCTGGAATTAAAGCTCCGGGCCCGGATGGATATACGTCGGTTTTCTTTAAGAAGGCTTGGAATGTGGTCGGAAGGGATGTTTGTGGTGTGGTGAAACAGTTCTTTCAGAATGGTAAACTCCTACAGCAACTCAATCACACAGCGGTATCGCTAATTCCGAAAGTTCAAACGCCGGCTTCGATAACGGATTATAGGCCAATTTCTTGCTGTAATACGTTATATAAGTGCATTAGTAAAATTATTAGTGATCGTATGAAGGTTGGGTTAGCGGATATTGTTGGTATTAACCAATCCGCTTTTGTGCCGGGGAGACGAATATCGGATAATATCCTTTTAACGCAAGAGCTTATGCATAACTATCATCGTAATACTGGTCCTCCTAGATGTGCTTTCAAGATTGATATCCAGAAAGCGTATGATACGGTGGAATTGAGTTTTTTGGAGAGTACGTTGAGGGGTTTTGGTTTTCATCAGAAAATGATTAAGTGGGTTATGGCGTGTGTTACTTCTACATCATTTTCATTAGCGATTAACGGGAATCTTTGTGGTTATTTTAAAGGGAAACGCGGGTTGCGCCAAGGGGACCCTATGTCTCCGTACCTCTTCACGTTGGTAATGGAAGTTCTAACGTTAATTTTGCACAAGAAGGTTTCTATATCTAATGACTTTAGATTCCATAATAAATGTGAAAAGGAAAGAATTATCAATTTGTGTTTCGCGGATGATTTATTTATTTTTGCTAGAGGAGACCACCATTCGGATGGCGTTATTATGACGGCTATCAATATGTTTAAGAATATGTCGGGTCTTGTCCTGTTAGGACCGGTTTGACTCCGAACGATTGCGAACCGACTCGTACGACGTGCGGAATCCGTGACGAGCAAGACCGAAACACACGAGACGTACAATAAACGTGATTCTTTGATAGATCTGAAAAGATACAAGAACCTTGAATCACCTTTTGCCTTTCTCTTTCTACTTTCTCTCTCTACTTTCTCTCTCTATCCTCTAAGCTTCCAAAGTCACAAATGGCAAAAGTCTAAAATCTAAACCCTAAGGCATCTATATATAGGCCAAGGGATATAAGGAGAGTTCCCCTTATTTACCATAATGCCACCTAGCCTTTTTCTAGATATTTCTAACTATTACAATATATGCACTAGATTTAAACTATTTCTGCTACGGTTTGAGATGACGGAGGCGATAGACATAAATGCACTAACAGACTCCCCCTTGGATATTGCCGCAGTCAATCTCAAACATTTAGACTCGTAGCTTCTTTTCTTTCTCTCTCTTTAGCTCGAACAGAATCCCCGTGGATCTGTCTTCAGCTCCAGCTCCTTCCTTTTGGTAAACTCTTCAGGCTCCCCCTTTCGTCAAGCTTCCGTGCTTTTTGGGATCGACACCTAGCTTTCCGGTTACAAGCTCTTCTGGGAAAAGTATCCTGGCGCCTATGCACGCTTCCCCTTGCGTTGAGCTCGTCTTCAGACTCCCCCTTAGACTCAGCTGTCGGGATCGTAGTCTGGAATCTGCAACACTCATACATTTATAAGAACAAACGTTTTACGTTGTCCAGGTATCGTAACCTGACTCTATCAAACTTTCTAAATCAAGATCCTGGGACTAAGATATAAAAATATGAAATATATCCAGGAATGCTTGATACTCTCCCCCTATCAACATGCTTCAAAGATTTGGCAGTTTCAACGAACCGAATCGGAAACTGGCTCTTTTACAGATTTAACAGTATAAGCATCCAAATCCCTCACAGTTAATCATCCAAGTCCAAATTAATGACCTTGGAGATATCACAAACTGTTTTTGATTTTTGATTATAAAACTTCAAGTTTCAAATTAATGAACTTGTTTTATTTTCAGAAACACGATCAGCATACTTAGATTTTAAAACTCAGCTTCAGACATCGGTTGTCGAAAATAAAGCAGAAATCAAAATCTTTTTGTATTTTTCTGAAAATATAAAGCAGTAAAGAAATATTTACAGACAATATTTTTGTTTGAGTTCGCGTTAGAGGATCATATCAGTTTTCGACAAGTCACAAGTACCGTTGAGCTTATTTTCACATAAAGAATTAAACAATTCACTTAGATTGTCGATATACTGATCCACTTAAATTTTCATACAAAGTTCAACTGATTCAGGATACGAATTAGGTGTTTTAAGATCTTAACTTTATTCATGTGTCCCACCTCTTGAATATACTCCCGTATCCAGAATCCCAATAATCAGTCTTACAGGTGAGTATACTACAATGATATCTGTACATAAATTAGGTATGCGAGGGCCGAGGAATCTCAGATCGATACTTCCGTATACGCAGAGAGATATCAGCTTCGACTTTACGGAATGTCCCCTTTTAGAGGATCTTTTAGCTACAACAGCAGCGACTATCAATTTTATTGTTTCATCGGCATGCTGAGGGTTTATGCTATGTTTCAAGCATTTGCAGAAAGTATTATCCAAGGACTAGGTCAGAACTACCGTTCAGCAGAAGTCCCGGAATAATACCCCAGACATCATTGAGTATAAAGACCTAGTATATCAGATTATGAGACCTTTCAAACAAGATTTCAGGGGTTACCTATATATCCAAGTAGTGTTCCCCACGAAATAAGCAAGTTTGAATTTAGGTTTATATCCCGAAAAAGTTTACTAAATGTATAAAAATCTACCGACACATCATCAGTGAGATCGTTTAACACATTTAAACTTTCCATTTCTTTAGCGTACTGTGACAGTCCACTGATGTACTATCATTTCCTCTTTTTACACAAAAACTCAATTTTGAATTTTATCATGTTTTGGCTTTTTCAAATTTTCTAATGTTTTTGGATTTTCTGACAATTTTCTTACTCCCCCTAAAATGCAAAATCATTTAAAGAAAATTTGACAACCAATACTGATAGCTTTGTCTCGCCATCCATTTTCTGCTAAAAGTGTACTGATTTGCAGAAAATCTAACATACCCCCATGATTTACAACACATTGATTTTTACAGTTTGAAAACCGTTTTTCAATCTGGTGAAAGTAATCATGTTTGTTCAGCCGTGAGGGTTTCGGCGTATTTAATCAACACATATTTTTGCTTTTTTTTTTTTTTTTTTTTTTTTGACAAAAACAAAACATATTTTGGTTTTTAAATTTTCAAATTTTTAGGGTTTTTGAAATATTGTTTATTTATTTACAGAAAACAAACAAACTCCCTGTTTCAACCAACACAGGGTTCAGCAGCCTCTTCTTCTTGTGCCAGGCTGCTCCGATTTTCATTCTCACAGTCTTCAGTTTTCTTGAGCACCTGCACATTTAAAGTATTTGATTACTTGGACAATTTAGCCCAGGTCTGTTTGACCTTAGGCATTTCAACACAATAATTTTCATTCAATGCCGGAAAGTCTTTGTCGTCTTTCACAAAGACCTTATCAACTTTGACTTCAACTTTTTCATCTTTTACAAAAATCATCGGTTTCTTAATACTCCATGTCTGGCCTTTCGGAGTACATCTTTTGTAAAAATGTGACTCGTTTTGAACTTTTTGATTTTGAACAACAACTTTTGGTTTCCAAAACTCTTGGGGTTTTGTCATATCAACTGATTTTTGCCAACTTTGTGTTGTTCTAAATCTGGGTGTGTGAGAATTCCAGGTCTGTCTCGAATCAAACCTGTTTGAGTTTGATTTCCAGTTTTGATTCGAAGCAAACTTGTTTGTGTTATACCTCCAAGTTTGTTTTGAGTCAAATCTGGTTGACCTTTGTCTCACATTTTCAGATTTTTGTTTCTCAGCATCAATCTTCTTTTTATCAACATCCACGGGTTTTAGATTAGGACACTTGCGTGCAAGATGTCCTTTTTTATCACATTTGAAACATGTTCTCATGGAAACATCTTTGACCTGTGGTTGTTGCATTTTCTTTTTAGCAAAGAACTCATCATTAGACTGTCTCATTTTGAGCTCTTTTTCTTTTGCTAAACTGTCTCCTTGAACAAAACTCATTTTTTCTTGATAATTTGGCGTTTCATTTTTGTTTCGATTCTGTTTCTTTTTATAACCCAACCCAGCCTTCATATTTTTCTTCTTGTAACCAGGTTTGTTATGAAAAGTTTTGTGACCTTTTCCAGCAAACTTTGGAATCTCAGACTTCTCAATCTCAACCATTTTGAAAACTTTATCAACCTTTTCTGAAATCACATTCTGAATCGGGAATACAACATCTAAGAACAATTTGTCCGATCCAATCATGGTATAAACCAATCCTTTTGAATCATCATTCAAACTCTCCTCAGATTTTGTGTTTTTCAGATAACCATCATGAAGATTTCCTTCATCTTCATCCTGTGATTCAGATTTACCTGTATCACCCGACTCTTCTTTCAACACACTTTCAACGACTTTACCTACCACCTCTGAATCATGAGAATCATCAGATTTGGAATAGGTTACATCAATGTTGTCTGGCAATTGATCTACCATGTTGAAAGCTTTTTCGACCTTTTCATCATCATAAAATGCAAACTTTCCCGGTGGTGGAACTTGATGAAATTCTGAGCCAATGCCTTTCTTGTTTTGCTCAGACTCACCATCTCCCGGTTTTATATTGAAAATTCTTTCAAGCACATATGACGACACATGATAACTCTTTAACTTGTTGTTATCCTGTTCTAACTCAGCAATCTGACGTTTTAGCTTAGCAACATCCTCAATGTAGGAATTAACAACACCTTGTTTTATTTCATACATTCACTTAAGCTCTTTAGTTGTTTCAGATAAGTAATTCATTCTTGATTGAGCAAATTTCATTTCATCTTTTACTTTTTCATATGATTCTTTTGTAATGTGATATGCCAATTTTATTGAATCATATTCTTTCTTCATTTCTTGACAAACAATTTCCTTTTTGTCATATTCTTCTGTCTTTTTCAAAACATTTTCTTTTAAAACTTCATTTTCTTTTTCTAACTTTTTGCATTTTTACAAAAGTTCTTCTTCATTATCTTTCAAAACTTTTTCGTTTTCCAACATTTCTTTGCATTTATTTTTGAAAACTTCTTCAATTTTAATAAATTGTTTGTCTTTTTCAGTACAAGCACTGCACGTTTCCATGCATTTCTTGCACTGTTCAACAGTTTTCAAGATTTTAGAGTTAGAATTTACCTCAGTGATTGGCACTTCAGTGTTTGCAGCAACTTCTGTTTGACCAGCAACATTCTGCTTTTCTTCAACACCAACCTCATCACCAGCAACCTTCAAACTCTCTTTCTTCTCTTCTATCAAACTTTTATCTTTCTTCTCATTTTTTACAACATGTTGTTCTTCAGTAACAGCTTCTTTCACAACCTCTTCATTCACTTCCACAGATACCTTCACATCTTCTTCAGCAACTTTCTTCAACTCTTCAATCATACTCTCAACATTCTTTTCCATTCTCTCTTCATCTCTCTTCTTCAAACTCGATATCATGACTTCTCTTATGAGTTTTTCAAGCTTTTCCTCATAATTTTTGTCTTTTACAGCATTTGAATAAAATTCGCTGACCCGAGGAATTACTAGAAGAACATCATCAAGAACTATGTCTTTCTTGGAAACAACAGGTTCACCATATCTGTTCACATAACACTCTCGTTTCTTATCCCATCTTTTGTATCTTACAGCTTCATCATATTCTATTTGCATATCATTCATTCTGTTCCGAGCCATTCTTATTTCTCTGTCTGTTTTCTCATTCAGAATTTCTTCTCTGGTTTTCCTTTTTATTTCAGCAACAATATTTTCTCCTTTGTTTTCCTCTTTGATTTCAGCAACGAGAACATAATGATTGTTCTTTGATATAGCTTTGCCATGAGCTGTTTTTCGAATATCAACACGATCTTCTTCTGGACAAATTTGACTCCAGTCATACCCTTCATCATCGTGGATTACAGCACAAGCTCTGGACTTCTCTCTGGGTTTATCTTCGATCATCTTTGGCTCTTCTCTGCTACGGTGGTAAATTGCCTTTCGGTAATAATCGTCATTGAACGGATGTTCATTTCCACCAACAGCAGAATTAGTGCACTCTCTCTTGAAATGACCTTTCTGTTTACATTTGAAACAGGTCACTTTGGATTTATCAAATCCAAGCTTTGTAGATGCACCACCGAGAGATTGTTTCCCAGTAATCTCCATGTATCTTTGAGCTCTGCGGATACAGCTTGCCAAACACCAACGAATGTCAATGAGTTCCATCTCTTCCGGATCAATCTGGTCATAGTCTTCCTTGGTTAACTCAGAGTTACCAATCTTGCCAGCAACTAGACCTTCATACGATTCCAGAACAGATGCAAGGAAGCTCATTTGCTGCTTAGCTGCATTGATGCTCATTTTCGGAGAATTTTTCAATTTGAGAGCAATATTGCACAAAACTTCTTCAGAACTAGCTTTTGAAGCAGATGAATGATACCCCGGATCATAACTTGATGAGTTTTTCTGAGGTTCTTTTGTCCTCTCACCACTGAATGCTGTCTGTGGTGGTCTATCAGCTTTCACCGAAGGTATATTGCCTTTATAATAAAGACCAACATTCTGATGATGCGAAGAACTGCTCATTTTACTTTGCTTTTGAAGCTCAAGCTCATGACTTTCAATTTTTTCTATCAAAGCATCAAGAGAAATTGTATCATATAACACATCATTTTTTAGAATAAACACAAACGTTTGCCACTGATCAGCTCGTGGTAACGCTTCTATGAGTTTGTCTATTATTTCTTCTCTTGTCTTTTCAATTTTAAACCTTTCCAGTTCGATTTTTAAATGACAAAAACGTTCAATCATCTGACGAACTGATTCATCGTTAAGATTATCAAACAAATCAAATTCCTTTTTTAATAAAGCAATTTTGTTTTTCTTGATTTGTTTACCCCCCTCTGCCTTAACCCGTAAAGCTTCCCAAACCGATTTTGAAGTTCCGTCATGTTGCAGTAAAGCAAACAAGTCATTTCTGATTGCTAATTGGATCAAAGCAATAATTCTCTGTTCTGCTGAGAATTCTGCTTTGTCTTCTTTAGGTAAATCCTTGAGTGGAAGCTCTTCTCCTTTATCATTAGTCGGCCTTTTGTACCCAAACTCCAAACAAAACCAGCTCTCGTGAGCATAGGCTTTTGCCCAACCAATGAACCTCTCTTTCCACCACGTGTAATCTTCAATGCTTTCTAGAGTTGGTGGCTTCGAGTGTGTTCCGTAGAAGTTATCATTCTTGATGTTTTCATTGATCGCCTTTGTTATGGTTTTCGGTGTGACAGTAGATGTTTCAGACGATTCGGATGTAAACGCGTTGTAGAACGTGTTGTAGAATTCTTCAGCCATGATATGATCTTCTCGATTAACAAGCACCTTTTAATCACCTGAATCACAAATAAACAAACACAATGAGTTTAAACAATATCAAACAAATGAATCGGACGGGTACTCGAACGAGTGAGTCGACACAATTCAACAGTGAAAATAATCGCGTGATAACGTTGTCCGTTCGGATGAGATTGCTATCCGGATGGAGATCCGGATGGTGATACGTACGGGTGGAGATCCGTGCGTATGAAGTAACACGGATTGTTGTACGTACGTGTAACAATGTTGTCCGTATGAATGTAACTACACAACAAACTGTTTTCCGATCGGGTAGCTTGTTGACTTCTTTGACCTCAAAATGATACCAACTGTTATGATTTAATGAAAGATCACATGCATACCGACACAAACTAATGCAATTTCAGAAATAATGGCCGACAACTATCTATCACTTCATTGGACCTCAATTCACTAGTGTCGATTCCCTTTTATCACATGCATTTTGTCATCATCTATGAATCTCGTGAAAATCTGATATATTCAATTAAATGTCATGTGCTTTGACACTGATTGTTCTGACGTGTAATGATATCCGCGTGAGTAGTGTATCCGTTCCGAGAGGTCAACAAGTCAATATGGATGGCTGTGCGTGCGGATGGGGATCCGGGAGATGTTGTACGCACGGGTGGTGATACGTGAGATGTTGTGCGAGATGTTGTACGCACGGGTGGTGATATGTGAGATGTTGTACGCACGGGTGGTGATACGCGAGATGTTGTACGCACGGGTGGGAATGTTATCCGTGCGTACAAGTTGTCCGTGCGTATGGCAAGTACGTGCGGGTGACTTGTACGTACGGGTGACACAACACTATTTGACCAACAAACAATGACCAGATCACGTGACCACCTGCTCACCGAATGAATTAATCACTATCTTGAATACACGTGACTTGCTGATAAACAATCAATAACAGACAAACATTATCACTTTCACATGCAATTCATCAAAACAAAAGCCACGTGCAATACTGAAATCACATGTTCACAGAAAGTGTTGACTGACAAGTCTTGAAAGTTGACTTAAAATGACAGACACGGTCGAGTGAAATGAATTAACAAGTATTGTTATCCGCACGTACCAGTTGTCCGTGCGGGTGGCAGAGTCAACAGGTCAAAATGCTATCCGTGCGTATGACAGAGTCAACAAGTCAAAATGCTATCCGTGCGTATGACTTATCCGCACGGATAAGTCATGCGTGCGTATGAACGTTAATAACAACAGCAGCAACTTTTAACATTTTTCGATCAAAAAATCTCAAATTTCTCACAAAATACTTTGAGTTATGATCTGAAAATTTGTAGGCTTGTTAATCAACTCTTTTCGCACACAATATCCAAAAATCATTAATTTTGAACCGTAAAAACTCGTTTAATTTGTCGATTTTCTGTTTAAAACGTGACAGAGAAGAAAATGAAGAACATAGACAAATCTGAGTGAAATTTCGATCTGAATCTGCTGAATTCAGGTGCGAAATCGTGTGAATGATCCAAGCAATCGCTCTCCCGCTCTGATACCACTTGTTAGGACAGGTTTTACTCCGAACGATTGCGAACCGACTCGTACGACGTGCGGAATCCGTGTACGAGCAAGACCGAAACACACGAGACGTACAATAAACGTGATTCTTTGATAGATCTGAAAAGATACAAGAACCTTGAATCACCTTTTGCCTTTCTCTTTCTACTTTCTCTCTCTACTTTCTCTCTCTATCCTCTAAGCTTCCAAAGTCACAAATGGCAAAAGTCTAAAATCTAAACCCTAAGGCATCTATATATAGGCCAAGGGATATAAGGAGAGTTCCCCTTATTTACCATAATGCCACCTAGCCTTTTTCTAGATATTTCTAACTATTACAATATATGCACTAGATTTAAACTATTTCTGCTACGGTTTGAGATGACGGAGGCGATAGACATATATGCACTAACATGTCCCGAGTATGATGAAAAGTACGGTCTTCTTTGGTAATGTGAAGGATCATGCAAAATCAAGAATCCTTAGTGTTATGCCTTTTGAGGAGGGGGTTCTGCCGGTTCGTTACTTAGGAGTTCCTCTCATCTCTACTCGTTTAAAGTACAAAGATTGTAAGAGCTTGGTAGAGAATATGGAGAACAGGATCATGGATTGGAAAACCAAATCGTTGTCTTTTGCTGGTAGAATTCAGCTTGTCCGCTCGGTTCTGGCGTCGATGCATATTTATTTTTATTTTTATTTTTTTATTTTTTTTGGGTAAAGGGTTACCCCGGTGATTTTATATATTCACAACCAAACAGAAACAAGTAGTAAGGAAAAACCCTTACTAGTTCAATCATGAGACATGCCTCATGAAAGTGGAAACAAACAAAAACACATGATACTATCACATCTAACCGATAAAACTACTAGACTACCATCTAGAAAAAACAAAAACAATCACTCAGCCACCATCATCTACGACTAGGTCACCATGAATCTCCCACTTCTCAAGAAGTCTCCTCACTTTTGCAGTATTCTTGAACTTTAAACCCATCAATTTGTATCGGACAGTTTCAAAAATCGAAGCACATATACCTTCTGGTGGCCTTGCACGATTCTTGAATAATCGATGATTTCTTTCACGCCATATGAGATAAGCTGAAGCCGCCACCATCAATCGAGAAACTAAATTAGCAGCCGATTTAGATGTAGCCCGATGCCGTAACCACTCGATAATAACACTCCACTTAGGTTCCACAATATCCATACCTGCTTTAGCACTAACCATCTCCCAAACCTTAGCTGAAAATTTGCACTCAAAAAATAAGTGGTCATGCGAGTCAATATTTTCGTAGCATAAGAGACAGCACATCAAATTCATGTTATTTCTTCTCGTAGTATTCCATTGCAAGATTTTATCTTGAGTAACCAATTTACGCCGCATAATAAGCCACATAAAGAAAGCATGGCGAGGAATACACTGCGAAAACCAAACAATAGAAGACCAATCCACCTCCGGTTCACTAGCTCTTATTGAATTCCATACGCCTGATGAAGAGTAGTCACTAAGGTCATTCCCAAGCTTCCAAAACAAACGATCTTGTACATTATCATGTCGCTGCATCTGATCAAGCTGTATTAGAACTGGATAAGTGTCCCTCCAAGCATCAGGCCATAACCACGCACCATTAAAAGACAAATCAGCAACGGTTGCCTGTAACGAAAAACCCTCCCTCGTGATAGTCCTAGAAGATAAAAAAGAGCTTAAAGGACCAATAACACTCCAATTGTCATGCCAAGCTGAAGTGCTTCTACCATCACCAATTTTTGACCAAAAATAACCTCTAATCAGCGGGCGAAGCTGTAACAATTTCCTCCAGCTCCAACAACAATTTGGGACCAGTTTACAATCCCAAAAATTACGGTTCTTTAACCTGTACGAGTGAATCCAAGAAACCCATAACGACTCACGGCTAGTAAGGATACTCCAAACATGAGAAACCATAAGCGCTTTATTAACATCACGAATCCGTCTAATACCCAACCCTCCTTCCAGCTTAGGAACACAAATAGATTTCCAAGAAACCTTAGCTTTCCCACGTTGATAATCACCTTGAGACCAAAGGAAGTTCCGCATTTTTGCTTCTAAATCATGAATAATCCGAAGCGGAAGAATAAAGACTGAAGACCAATAAACATGCATGGCTGATAACACTGAGATAATAAGCTGTAATCTACCAGCAAACGATAAAAGCTTATTCTTCCAGTTATGAATACGCTGATCCAAACGCTCCACCAGAATACTGCAATCCTTGTAAAGGAGGCAAGAAGATAATAAAGGAACACCCAAGTAACGAACCGGAAGACTCCCCTCCACAAAGGGAACAGTACTAAGAATAGCTATCTTAACATGCTCCGGAACATTACAGAAAAAAGCCGTACTTTTTTGAGAGCTCGGAATCAAACCCGACATTTCAGAAAAATTCTTAAGAGATTTCATAATACACCGAGCCGAATCAACATCTCCTCTAGCAAACAGGAATAAGTCATCCGCAAAACATAGGTTAACAATTCGTTGCTTTTCACACTTATTATGGAACCTGAAAGAGGAATCAATCCTAGTCATATGCTGCAGAATACAGGTTAGCACTTCCATAACAAGAGTAAATAGGTACGGGGATAGAGGATCACCCTGCCTTAAACCCCGCTTACCCTCAAAACAACCATACACGTTGCCATTGATACAAACCGAATATGAAGTAGTAGATACACATACCATAATCCAGTTCACCATAAGTTGATGGAAACCAAAACCCACAAGAACTTGTTTGAGAAATCCCCAGTCAACTGTATCATAAGCTTTCTGAATATCAACCTTAAACGCACACCTTGGAGGGCCAAAATTCCTATGATAATTGTGCATCAGTTCCTGAGTAAGCAGAATATTGTCCGATATTTTCCTGCCCGGAACAAACGCAGACTGGTTAATACTAACAATCCCATTTAAAGTATCTTTTATCCGATCCACTAACACCTTACTAATGCACATTACAACACGAAATCGGACGGTAATCAGTGACTTTCGAAGGAGTGGCAATTTTCGGAACCAGTGCAAGGAGAGTATGGTTTAATTGCTTTAAAAGCTTCCCCGTATTGAAAAAATCAAGAACTGCATTAGATATATCACTACCCACAATATCCCAAGCATGCTTAAAAAAGGCAGCTGTAAACCCATCAGGCCCCGGAGCTTTATCATTACCAATCGCAAACATAGCCGACTTTATTTCTTCAATCGTAATAGGCCGAACCATGTTATTAGCCACTACCGAATCTAACTTTTTAGTAAACAAATCAGGAGAAGGATGCAACGATACCTGATCTTGACATCCCAAAAAAGTCTCATAATGACTGACTAGAGCATCCGGAACCTTGTCACCTTCATGAGATGTACCATTTGCATCAAATATAATTTCTATACGGCTCCGATGGTTCCTACTCTTCAGCGAATTATGGAAATAAGCTGAATTCGAATCCCCTACACGCAACCATTCAACTTTCGATTTTTGTTTCAAGAATCTTTCTTCATCTAGACAAGCTTCCTGAAATTCACATAACACTTTCGTTTCTTCAATCCTAAGCTCCTCATCACTTGGGTTCTGATCAATATTCCTCTGCAGATTTTCCAGTTTTCCACGAAGATCAACAACTTTTTTATGTAAATTTCCTTGAGCAAACAAAAGGGACCTGAGAGGACGTTTCAGCATGCACAACTTCTTCATAACTTGGAACTGGTACACACCAGTAATAGAAGTATCCCACTCCGTTTTAACAATTTCCAAAAAGTTCGGCTTAAACACTAAAAAAATTGCAAACTTAAAAGGTCTCGGTTTCGGTTTAGCACCTTTCGGAAATTTTAAAATACAAGGGCAGTGATCTGAAACTCCATATGGCTGAAACAAAGCAACCGATTCCGGATATTCAGTCACAAACGGAGTGTTACCCAAAACCCGATCAATTTTCTTAAGCAAACCCACTCCCTTTTTCGGTTTTTGATTCCATGTAAAATGCATACCCACACCATTAATATCAAACATTTCAATATCCTCCACGCACTCCTTAAAGTCTCTCATACCTGGAGAAATAGTAGAGACACCCATAGACTTATCTTCCAAGTTGAGAGCTGAATTAAAATCTCCCATTATAACCCAAGGATCATTATTAACCAGCACTTTATGCATTCTAAGTTGATGCCATAATACCCTACGAGTAGCATAATAGTTTGCCGCGTAAACAATCGAACAATAAAGCATCCTCCTATCAACTTTAAATATAACCTGGACATGCATAACTTGAGTATCTTGAGAAAGAACCATAACATCCACAACCGTCGGATCCCACCCAAGAATTATGCGAGTCCCCTTCTGACAACAACCCCCGTTAGAAGTCCAGTCCCAGTTCCGAAAAACAAAGCTACAAACTTTACTCAGATTATTCACATCCACATGAGATTCAAGAATCGCACATAAACTAACATTATTATTCATTACAACCTGACGAACCTCCTTTTGTTTTAGAGGACGGTTCAATCCCCTTATATTCCAAGTAGCAAAACTAACCATTTAAAACCACTGTATGAGGAGTGCTTGCCCCTTTGTTTGTCTTGATTTCCTGATTATCTTCTCTAATAAATTCATTCGTTTCATTGAATACTTCCACTACCTCCTCATCATCCGAGTCCTCATGATCCTAAACGAATTATTTGTGAATTAGAGGAAAAGATGAGGTTTTTTTTGTGGTCTCAGGGTAATAAGATTAGAGGTAAAGCAAAGGTGAAGTGGAAAACAGTGTGCCTTCCAAAACAAGAGGGTGGACTGGGTATTAGAAGAGTAAAGGATATGAATAACGCTTTAATGGTTTCTCATATATGGAGCTTGATGACGAATAGAGAGTCTCTATGGGGGGTTAAATGGATTCATTCATACCGCATTCAAGACCGTAGTTTCTGGGAGGTTCCGTTAAAGAGCAATGTTACTTGGACCTGGAGGAAATTGCTTCAGCTTAGGTCCATAAGATTCGAAAGGTTATTCCCTATACAACTATGGACTAATTTAGACATCATGTGCTACCCCAACTTAAAGAGCAATGTTGTCTAACAAGTGTTAGTCCATAGTTGTCTAACAAGTGTTCGTGTGAGTCCGGCCCAATAGTACATAACGAGCAGCACATAAGATTGAAATTCGCATTACCCGTTGAGTTCCATCGGCTCATGATATCTTGTGTCTTCAATTTCCTGTTAACAATCAACCACATAAGAAATGTGTGTCTAGGAATAGCTTGAGGAAACCACACAACATTTGCCCAAGGAACATCATCTTGAACCATCCGAATATCCTCCCAAGCCGTAGATGTAGCAAAAACTGTATCAACCCCTTGTCGAGTTCTCCAACTAATCTGGTCCTTACGCATCAGATCAAGATTCAAGTCTTGAACATTTTGCATCACAGGAAACCGATTGACCCACTCTTGTGGCCATACCCATTCCCCTTCCACTAGAACATCTGCCAACTTAGAATTCAATCTAAATCCCGCATTAGCGATCATTCTAGGTGTTATAAACGCTATAAGCGGACATATTTCATTCCACTTGTCAAACCATATCATCGTGTCCATTCCATCACCCAATTTCACCCATACGTAATTCCGAGGTTATACCTTATGGTCCAATTTAGACATCATGTGCTACCCATGTGACCAAGAAATTAACCTGAGTTGGGGTTTGGTTAGATTTAGGGGCCAAAACAGTTAGTTACAGGGACCATGGGGGCAGATCTGTTAAAATTTCTTATTTTGGGCCAATATAGTAAAACTGATATAACCACAGGGGCCAAAAACGTAATTTACTCTTAACAAAATATATGTTGTTTTGTACAATATCACATATGAGAGTATATCAAACTATACTTTTGGGAGTATAACAAAATATACAATAAAAATGTGATTTAAGAATTCAACCAAACCTAGTGTATCAAAATACACCTTTGAGACTATAGAAATACCGCAAAGGCAATCCCTATTTGGATAAAATATCGGTTTCTGACATTCCATGACAACAGGAATGGGGTGTCAAATCCTATAGCGCTATATCATACTACCAACCGGTCTGGTGAACATAAAATAAGTACTATCCAACAATTAATTTTATAATCTTCAAAAAGAATTTGTGTTTAAACCATAAATAATCATTCAGTTTATTAAAAGATAAGTACTAATACGTATAATAAAATTATACTTTGAAATCATGAACATAACAAATAGGTACACATATTTCACCCCAAAACATTTGAAAACAGTAAAAGAGGGGACTATGTACTCACTTAAGAGTGCTTAGAAGTCTTGAACAAAAACCAAGCAAAGCTAGAGGGATCACGGAAATCAATCGGCACCTAATATAAGTGACTACGTAAATAAACCGGACCTAAATTGGAAGATCGGATAGGATGAGGTTTCGTAAACCAAATGAGTATTGGAACTCATATGATATGGTTTAACAAAGCCTACATACTAAATCAAAATCTAACCTAAGTGCTTATGACCCATTACGACCCGTTTAGGTAGCTTACGCTACTTTAACGCGTCGTTCGCGTAAAACGCGTTCGGACCGCCTAACTAGTCCTATGACAAGTATTATATGCCTTAATATGTCTAATAATGTTACCTAATCAGTTTAGATGTGAAAATTTAGGTTACATATGCTTAAAATGAATTTATGCGTAAAAAGGGCATTTTGGTCATTTCCTAAGGCATATAAACTACCTATCATACAACTACTTAAACGAAGTGACCATAAGGTATAACCTCGGAAGGTTATTCCCTATACAACTATGGTCACATAAGATGTTTGGTCGGATCCTAATGATCGACCAAACGGGTCTAGTTCGAAAGTCTAAGCGGTTGTTAAGACCGCTTGACTTACGACTCTATACAAGCACTAAACTAAAAGTGACGAGTTAAACATGTTAAAACATGTTTAACGAAGTTTGAAAACAAGTTTGATATCAAGACAAAGGGTCTTGATACCCAAAAGTAGTTTGGTTACAAAATACGCATGAACACGCATTTTGGCCGAAACTACGACTCGTCACTACACCTAATCAACGTGGTAATCAGTAGGTATAGTCACAAAGGACTATGACCATCGTGATTACGCTCACGTTACGAAGTTCAAACGAACTTCGTGTTGACCATAAACTGGTCAAAGCTGAAAGTCAAACACAGTTTGACTTTCGTGCTTAAAACGCGTAAAAGAACGAAAGAATACTTACAAAAGGTCCAAGAAATGGAAGAAATGATCTATAAATTCTCAGGTATGAAGCATTTGAGCTTCAACTTAGAGAATTATTCAGATCATGAGTGAAATGAAATGAAGTGGGGTGGGGTTTATATAGTTTTCATAGAACCGTTAGGATCGTTTCTCGTAAACCGAGCTTGAATCATGGCCTTCCATGTGGGCACAGGGTTTTCAAAACCATGGGAATGTTAAAAACCATCAAATAACAGCCCATAGTATCCAAAATCAGCCATTAAAACCCATCAAAACTTCAAAAATGTACTAGATTCAATGAATCTGAACTGAGTTTCCAGAAATGTCAAAAATGGTCCCTGCATGATTAAAAAGTCAGTTTTCGGCACGTTTAAGCCCCGTTAACCTCATTTCAAGGCTCTAAAATGATGTTAAAGTATATGGAACATAAAACATGCTCAAAAATATCTCGGATGTCGGTTCGTTTGGCTGTACGGTTGCGTTGTTCGGTTAATTACGACGGAAGTCGTAACGAACGCAAAGACGATCTAAATTAAGCGACGAATGGAATTTTATCATCTCAATCACTAAAATAAAATATTTTAATGATTACATAAATTTTTGGATGTCCGGATATATACAGAACGTAAGATATGCGCGAAAATGTAAACTTATGCACTTTTTGACGCTTTTAGTCCCTATTGATAAAGAAAGTTTATTTTTGCGCACCAAACACCTCAAAGCCTATTTCTAAGCTATGTAAAGGATATTTAGGGCATATTTAACTTATGATCAAGTTCCGGAATGTTCGTTACAGTACGAATCAGCATACTTTCGTAGTTTGTCGAAATTAGTCCCTGTAAGCGAATAAACTTGATTTCGCCACACCAAACCTTCCAAAACTTATTTCTAAGTTATGTAAAGGTTATTTAAGGTATGTTAAGCCTATGTCTCTGTTCCGGAGTGTTTGTTGCATTAAACTGGTTATATTTACGCATCAGATCGCGTATAACCTTCCAGAAAGCGATTTAAAGCCCGAAATCGAACAAGAATTGATATGTGCAAACGATACACATATTTTTACAAATCCCAAGTATGAAACACAATATTTCATTAATTTGGTATTTGTTTGATGGTCGCAGTGACACAGGTGTCACAGTTTACCCGTGAATCATCCATTTTCGCGTACGTCGAAATATAGGTATTTTAACGTTTTCGGTAACGTTTTTTGGCATCGGAAGTCATGTATGACTAACCAAACACAAAGATACTTAATATAAGTTATGATACTTATATTTATTATAAAAATATCAGTTTACAATCTGATTTAAAACAGTTTTGCAAAAATCACTTAAAAAGCCGATTTTTACCGTTTTTAACGCATAGTCTTGTACCGAACTTTACCATAATCATCCCAAATCGTCACGACTTGATATTTTAACACAACACATGTTATTTATTGATTAAATTGGTGGTTATACTAATGATAGTGTAGGTCTCATGTAAGACACATAAATCATGCAATTTCACCCATTTTACTACTTTTTTTTTTGGGTAAAGGGTTACCCCGATGAATTTTATAAATGAATCAAATAATACAAGGGTGTGTCAAAGTGAACACACCAACTAGACTTGGCATACCAAGCCTAGGAAACCAAAAAACAAAACCCAAACCCGACACTAAACAGTAGCGACTACCAAACAAACAACCAAAAAACCGAAACTTAATAAAAAATACATAAGACTTTAGCCCGGATCAGCTTCAATCTCCTTGCTTGATATCTTCCAATTTCTAAAAATCCTGTTCTTAGCAGATTCCACACGAAATTTAAAACCCATCAGTCTTAAACGCACCGAACTTTTGATCTTCTCAGCAACTTGGGACGTAGACATATGCTTTGTACTGAAAAGCCGATTATTTCTCTCCTGCCATACAAAGTATGAGGTCGCAGCTATCAACAACTTGCAAACAATATCATCAGCTTTCTTGCTAGACGAGTGTTGCTCCACCCAAATCATAAACGATTGCCAGGAATTATCCACACTCTTCAAGTCGACCATCTCTTTGACATTGTTCCAGACTTGAGCAGAAAACGCGCATTGGAAAAACAGATGATCTCGGCTGTCTCAATCATACTGACACAACGGGCAACACATAAGTCTAATGTTTGTTTCGCTGCCAGCTTCCCAAACCGCAAGTCTATCCTGCGTCTTTAGCTTGTTCCGAATAACCAACCACATGTGGAAGGAGTGTCTCGGTACACATTGTGAGAACCACACCATATTAGCCCAGTACACACGATGGTCCCTATTCCGAATAGTATTCCACACTTTAGCCGAACCAAAGTCAACATTTTTACCATCCAGATCTTTCCAAATATGCCGATCAATCATGTTAGGAACGAGATTAGGCGTCTGTATGTTGATTAGAACTGGGAACAGATCATACCAAGCTTGCGGCCATCCCCATTGACCGTTCTCATCAATCACCTCCGCCACCGTTGTTTGGATATTGAAACCAGCATTTGCAATAGTTCTTAGAGTGATCATGGAGCTGAGAGGGCTCAACGAGCACCAATTATCACACCAAGCATTCGTTTGGACAACATTCTTGATAGTAGACCATATATGAGGACGAATAATGCTTCGAATTGACAAGATCTTTCTCCATCCCCAGCTTATGCTACCTCGACACGGGATCTCCGATAAACTTCTCCCTTTAAGCTTGTAATCATGGATCCATTTCACCCATATAGACTCGCTTTTAGTAATAATACTCCAAATATGGTTTGCTATAAGTGACTTATAGACATCAGAAATACTTCGGATGCCCAACCCACCTTCATATTTTGGCAAACACACATCTTTCCAAGCCACTTTAGCTCGGATTCTTCCAAGCCACCTTCATCTTTTGGCAAACCCGCATTCCAAAGGAATCTACGAATTCTTTTTTCAAGCTCACTAACCACACGGGCTGGCATAATAAATACTGACGCCCAATAGATATGCATAAAGGAAAGGACTGACTTTATAAGTTGCAAAGGACCAGCAAAAGATAAAGACTTTGTCAACCAGTTAACGATTTTCTTGTCCATACGTTCAATGAGAATCTTACAGTCTTTATTAGACTACAAGAGTAAAAAATACAAACCTCGTTTTGAAAAGTGTATTGCAACATAGTTAACCAACTCAAATCAAGTTGGTTATAGTTTATAAAATCTCGTAGCCATGATTCTTAACCCTAAAACATTTGTTTTAGTAAACCAATTCGTAAAACATCTCGTAAAAACTCGTTAATAAAACTCGTATGGTTTATATCTTCTCGAAAACATCGTCATGTGACATCGTGATAACCTCGTTTACCCGAGTGAACTAAATAACGCCACGGTATGAAATATGAGGAAAACACTTATATATAAGAAGTACCA
Organism: Helianthus tuberosus; assembly: GCA_030545235.1. NCBI lineage: Eukaryota > Viridiplantae > Streptophyta > Magnoliopsida > Asterales > Asteraceae > Helianthus > Helianthus tuberosus. The sequence continues at coordinate 524,273 of JARYGA010027604.1, read as the reverse complement.
GCGGCGTATCTATCATGTTTTCATCACATTACACCCGTCCCGTTATCTAATCACTAACCAAAAACCAATCATTTACCCAATTCGTTTAACTCGTTTAAGTCATTTTGAAATCGTTTAACTCGTTTAACTCGTTGAAATCATCCTCGTTTTAATTGTGAAAACTACTTTTGGTCGTCTCGCTAATAACATTCAAACCTTCGTGACTCGACTATCTCTCTTCTCGCATTAACAACCCACCAAAGGGTAAGTTAACTATCACAGATTCAGTCGTTACCCACATAACCCCCACACATAACCATGGGTGTAGTCTGATAACGGGATTTGTCAGATCCTATGGTACCATAACCTAATACTGGTCGGCTTGATCAATGTTAATGAATGTCATTCGTTATGTAAATACGTCCAACAAGTTTGTTCACATTATCGAAATCGTTATTAGTTTTATATAAACCATATCAACCGTTTTTAAAACCATCGTTAAAATCTCGAAAACATTTAGCACATATGAATCACCCCAAAACAATTGAAAACAGTAAAATAGGGGAACTATGTACTCACATGAAGTGCAAAGTATCATCAATCTAAAGAACTTCAACAAACTCAAGCAAACCAGGGAAATTCAAATAGTACCTAATAATCGAATCACTAGTCAAATAATCGACACCTAAATCGGAACATCTGATAGAATGAGGTCTTGTAAACCAAATGAGTGTTGGAACTCATGTGATATGGTTTAACAAAGCCTACATCCTAAATCGGAACCTAACCTAAGTGCTTTCGACCAATGCGACCCATTAAGGTAGCTTACGCCACTTTTTTTTTTTTTTGGGTAAAACGCTTCATTCGCGCAAATGCGCGTTCGAGACGTCTAACTAGTCCTATGACAAGTATTATATGCCTAAGCATATTGCATAATCAATTATGTGGCAAAAGTTTATGTTGCATATGCTTAGAATTCAATTATGCATGAAAAGGGTGTTTTGGTCATTTTCCTAAGGCATATAAACTACTTATCATACAACTACTTAAACTAAGTGACCATAAGGTATAACCTCGGAAGGTTATTCCCTATGCAACTATGGTCACTAAACATGATTGGTCGGACCCTAATGATCGACCAAACGGGTCGAGTTCGAAAGTCTAAGCGGGTGTTTAGTCCGCTTGACTTACGACTCTACACAAGCACTAAACTAAAAGTGACGAGCTAAACATGTTAAAACATGTTTAGTTAAGTTAGAAAACAGGTTTTGATATCAAAACAAAGTGTTGTTTTGATACCCAAGAGTAGTTTGGTTACAAAATACGCATAAATGCGCATTTTGGCCGAAACTACGACTCGTCACTACGCCTAGTCAACGTGGAAATCAGTAGGTATAGTCACAAGGGACTATAACCATCGTGATTACGCTCACGTTGCAAAGTTCAAATGAACTTTGTGTTGACCATGAACTGGTCAAAGCTGAAAGTCAAACTCTTGTTTGACTTTCGTGCTTAAAACGCATAAAAGAATGAAAGAATGCTTACAAAGGGTCCAAGCTAGGAAGATCTTGATTCAAATCACTCAGGTATGAAGCAAAGGCTCCAACTTAGAGTGTAATTCAGATCAAGTGTGCAGAAACCAAATGAAGGGCATGGGTATTTATAGAATTCGGTAAACCGTTAGGATCGTTTCTCGAAGTTTGAGCTTTAATCTAGGCCTTACACTTGGGCACATAGTTTAGAATACCATGGGTACTCAAAAACCAGTCCATAGAATCATAAATCAGTGGTTAAAAACCATTAGAGTAGGTGGTAAAGGCCAGATTCAATGTTTCTGCAATTCTGATGTGCTGGAGACTGCTTACAGACCGTAAGCATATGTCCATACAGTCCGTAAGGACCTTGCAGGTCAGCAACTTTCAAAGTTTAGCAGTTTTAGTCCCTGAAGCCCCAAACTTGGTTTTCGATGCATTTTTGACACGTTTAAGTTAACCCCATTTCAAAGCTCTAAAATGAAGTTAAAGTATAGGGAAGTTAAAATGTGCTCAAAAATATCTCGGATGTCGGCTTTTTTGGTCGTACGGTTGCGTTGTTCGGTAAATTACGACGGAAGTCGTAACGAACGCAAAAACGATCCAAATTAAGCGACGAATGGAATTTTATCATGCCAATCACTAAAATAAAATATTTTAATGATTACATAAATTTTTGGGTGTCCGGATATATTCAGAACCTAAGATATGCGCGAAAATGCAAACTTATGCACTTTTTGACGCTTTTAGTCCCTACTAATCAAGAAAGTTTATTTTAGCATACCGAACCCCTCAAAGCCTATTTCTAAGCTATGTAAAGGATATTTAGGGTATGTTTAACTTATGATCAAGTTCCGGAATGTTCGTTTCTATACAAATCGGTATAGTTTCGCAGTTTGACACAAATAGTCCCTGCGATCGAACAAACTTGTTTTTGACACACCAAACCATCCAAAACTTAGGTTATTTAAGGTATGTTAAGCCTATGTCACTATTCCGGAGTGTTTGTCGCGTTATATTGACTGTGTTTACGCACCAGTTTGCGTATAACCTTTCAGAAAGCGATTTAAAGCTTGAAATCGGAATCGAATCAAATCGTAAAATCATCAAACACATATACACACATAATAACACCAAAACACATATAATAACACCAAAGCACATTGTTTTATTGATAATTAACATTGTTTTACATTATACATCGATTACAGAACACAGTTGTCACAGTCTCCCCTACTTTAGGAAATTTCATCCAGAAATTTTAACTAGAGGAAGCTTGTGAAAACAAATGCGGATATTTCGCCTTCATTTGGTCCTCACATTCCCAAGTAAACTCTGGGCCACGTTTGGACTCACAGCGAACCTTGACCAATCGAATCCGTTTATTCTTCAACTATTTGAATGTACGGTCCATTATCTCCACAGGTTTCTCGACAAATTGTAACGTTTCATCAACTTGAATCTCGTCGAGAGGAATGTGAAGATCAGCATCAGCTAAACACTTTCGCAAATTAGACACATGAAAAGTCGGATGAATATTTCCGAGCTCTGGAGGTAGCTCTATTCGATAGGCAACCTTCCCAATTCTTTCCACAATCTTAAATGGTCCAACATATCGAGGTGCAAGTTTTCCTTTCTTTCCAAATCTCACCACTCCCTTCCAAGGTGACACCTTGAGTAGGACACGGTCTCCGACTTGAAATTCACAAGATTATCGCGAATTTTCTTGATTTTGTATGTCGTTTCCAGAATGAGCTCAGGTCCAGTAAGCTGAGCTTCACCGATCTCATTCCAACAGACAGGTGAACGACATTTTCGACCGTAGAGAGCTTCGAATGGTGCCATATTAATACTAGCATGATAACTATTGTTGTAAGAGAACTCGATCAATGGAAGATGAGAATCCCAATTACCACCAAAGTCTATCACGCATGCTCTAAGCATATCCTCCAAAGTTTGAATCGTCCTCTCAGATTGTCCATCTGTTTGGGGATGATAAGCCGTGCTTAGATTTAGTTGGGTACCCATAGCAGATTGCATGGTTTTCCAAAAATGAGATGAAAATCGAGCATCACGATCAGAAATGATATCCAAAGGAACACCATGTCGAGATACAATCTCATCAACATAAATCTTTGCAAGTTTATCAGCAGATAGATCCTCGCGAATCGGAATAAAATGAGTTGACTTCGTTAATCGATCGATAACAACCCAAATAGCATCGTGACCTTTAGATGTACGCGGTAATTTAGTGATGAGATCCATCGCAATGTTCTCCCACTTCCAAACCGGTATTTCTGGTTGTACAAGCAAACCAGACGGTCATTGATGTTCATCCTCGACTTTGAGACAAGTTAGGCATTTCGATACATACAAGGCAATATCCTTCTTCATACCAGGCCACCAATACTGAGTACGAAGATCCTTGTACATTTTATCAGCACCAGAATGGATAGAATATCGAGACTTGTGAGATTCGTCCATTACCAAGGTGCGAAGATCGTCTTGTTTCAGAATCCACAAACGATCCTTGAAATAGAGCAAACCATCGTCTTTCGCTTCAAGCTTAAGCTCACGTTGACGTGGTAATTCCTTACCTATCAAATTTTGTGAAACACAAAATTGTTGAGCTTGAAGGACACGAGTTTGAATATCAGATAGAGTACGAACAGAATGAAGCTTGACTCGCTCCTTTCGACTAAGCGCATCAGCTACGACATTCGCCTTACCAGGATGGTAACGAATTTCGCAATCATAATCGTTTAAGAGCTCAACCCAACGTCGTTGCCTCATGTTCAGCTCCTTCTGATTAAGAATATGCTGAAGACTTTTGTGGTCTGTGAAAACCACACACTTCGTGCCATAAAGATAGTGTCTCCAGATTTTGAGAGCGAACACCACAGCTCCCAAATCAAGATCATGAGTCGTGTAGTTCTTCTCGTGAACTTTCAGCTGTCTTGACGCATATGCTATCACTTTACCTCGTTGCATAAGAACGCAACCAAGGCCAAGATTCGACGCATCACAATAGACAACAAAATCATCGTTTCCTTCGGGCAAAGATAGAACAGGAGCATCACACAGCTTCTGTTTCAGCGTTTGGAATGCTTCTTCTTGCTTGGGTCCCCACTCAAAAGGCTTATTCTTCTGAGTCAAAGCAGTGAGTGGAACCGCAATCTTTGAGAAATTCGAAATAAACCGTCGATAATATCCAGCAAGACCAAGAAAAGATCGAATCTCTGTAGGTGTCGTTGGTGTATTACAATCCTTAATAGCAGCTATTTTGGATGGATCCACATGAATACCCTGCTCGTTGACTATATGACCCAAAAATAGAACTTCTTTTTTTTTGGGTAAAGGGTTACCCCGGTGATTCTATATATTCACAAACCAAAAAACACAAGTAGTGTAGCCTGCCTACACTAGTTCATTCATGAGACATGCCCCATGAACGTAAAACAAAGAAACCAGAAAACAACCAAAAGAGAAACAAATAGACACAACTAGACTACAATCTAGACAAAAGCGCAAGAAACCAGAAACTAATCAGCCACCATCATCTTCCACATGCTTTCCTCGAATCTCCCACTCTTCAAAAAGTCTCCTCACACTTGAAGTGTTCTTCAGTTTAGCTCCCATCAGCTTGTAACGGACCGTATTTAATATAATCTCACTAAGTTTCTCCGGAGGTCTCAACTGATTTTTAAAAGTTCTGGCATTTCGTTCTTGCCAAATGAAGTAAACGGCAGCCGCAACTAGAACTTTGGCAGTGTAATTTCTAGCCGTTTTAGACCGAACACGAACCAGCAACCAATCCAATATCTCATTCCAATTCGGACTAACATCTCCCATGTTTACCTTGTTTCGAATATTATACCAAACTTGAGCCGAGTAATTGCATTCAAAAAATAAATGCGGGTGAGAGTCATAATTCTGATAACATAACATGCAACACATCATATTCATGTTCTTCCTCCTCGATAGATCCCACTCTAGAATTTTATCTTGAGTCAAAAGTTTACCTTTAAGGACCAGCCACATTAAGAAAGCATGACGAGGGATAGACTGCGCAAACCAAACAATCCTACACCAATTTACTTTCGGAGCCGTGTATCGAACCGACTGCCACACGCAAGAAGTGGAGAATTCCATAGTATCACTACCTTCTCTCCATAACAATTTATCTTGATTCGATGTAGTTAACTGAACCTGATCTAACTGAATGAGAACCGGAAACATATCTCTCCAAGCCAACGGCCACGCCCAAGAGCCATTCGAGTAAATGTTAGCCACAGAATCATCCAGTTTAAAATCTGCATCTTTAACGGTTCTAGGCGAAATAAAATCGCCAAGCGGCCCTATATCACTCCAGTAATCAAACCACGCCGAAGTGTTAGCACCATTACCTAACTCCGACCATAAATGGTTTCTAATAATAGGCCGCATTTGCACTAGTTTTCTCCAAGACCAACAACAATTAGCAGGGGTTTTGCACATCCAGAAGCTCTTGCCTTTTAACCTGTATCTGTGCACCCAATCCACCCATAAAGACTCCCTTTTAGAAACGATGCTCCAGATATGATACGACATAAGCGCCTTATTCATATCCCCTATCCGTCTAATACCCAACCCTCCTTCATACTTTGGAGTGCAAACAGTTTTCCAAGAAACTTTAGATTTACCTTTAGAATACGAACTCTCTTGAGACCATAGGAAGTTACGCATACATGCTTCAAGTTCGAGAACAATACGAATCGGTAACATGAACACAGAAGACCAGTAAATGTGCATAGCTGAAAGAACTGAAGTTATAAGTTGTAGTCTACCAGCAAACGAAAGCAACTTATTCCTCCAATGTGTTATACGTTTTTGAAGCCTATCCACAAGCACTCGACAATCACTGTAACCAAGTCTAGAAGAGATCAAAGGCACCCCCAAATATTTAACTGGCAACTTGCCTTCGACAAAAGGCATAAGCTCCAAAATAGCATTTTTGACATGGCCATTGACATTACAAAAGAATATCGTACTCTTCTGGTTACTCGGCTGTAAACCCGACATCTTAGTGAAATTAGAAAGAGATTTCATTATGCACCTAGCCGAATTCACTTCTCCTCTAGCGAACAGGAACAAATCGTCCGCAAAACAAAGATTAATAAGCTGTTGTTTCTCGCATTTATTATGGAATTTAAATGATGAATCAATGCGAACCGCCTGCTTAAGAATAGACGTCAGAACCTCCATCACTAAGGTAAACAGATAAGGGGAGATTGGATCCCCTTGCCTTAAACCCCTTTTACCCTGAAAAAAACCATGTACAGAACCATTCACACACATAGAAAAAGATGCAGTGGAGACACAAACCATTATCCATGCAATCATCTTGTCTTTAAACCCAAAACCAAGCAAAGCACTCTTCAGAAAACTCCAATCAACAGTGTCATAAGCTTTTTGAATATCCACTTTAAAGGCACACCTTGGAGGACCCACATTCCTATGATAATTATGCAATAATTCTTGTGTCAACATAATGTTATCTGAAATTCGCCTCCCTGGAACAAAAGCCGATTGATTAATACTAACAATTTCATTCAGCGCCCCTTTGATTCTATCCGCAATAATTTTACTGATACATTTGTATATCACATTACAGCAAGCAATCGGTCTATAGTCACTGACTGCCGAAGGGGTAGGAATTTTCGGGATAAGCACAATATTTGTATGATTTAATTCTCGAAGAAGCTTCCCTGTCTCAAAAAAATCAATGATAGCACAAGTAACATCATTCCCTACAATCGGCCAGGCACTTCTGAAAAACGCCGAAGTATAACCATCAGGGCCCGGCGCTTTATCAACACCAATATCAAACATCGCCCTTTTAACTTCTTCCGTTGAGACTTGCCGGATCATATGTTGAGCAACCTGAGGAGACAGCCTATTAGAGAATAAATCCGGAGCCGGAGTAAGAGACGTATCGCCTTGAGTTCCAAAAAATCTTTCATAATGCTTGACAAATGGCTGGAACACCATATCACCCTCATAAATCTTCCCTTCCGAATCTTTTATCACCTCAATACGACTACAATGATTTTTCATCTTCAGGGAGGAGTGAAAAAACGCAGAATTCATATCACCCGCACTTAACCAATCAACTTTCGATTTCTGTTTTAGAAATCGCTCTTCATCTAGCGAAGCCTCTTGAAGGTCACGTCTAATCTCGCATTCAGCAGCGCGAAGATCAGCATTAGAGTTATCCCGATCTATATTTTGCTGAATTAAATCGAGATCCGATCGAAGTTTCTCAACTCTTTTATGTAAGTTACCTTGTTTAAATAACAAAGAACGCAGCGGATGTTTAAGCAAACGAAGCTTTTTCATCACTCTGAACTGATGAACACCATTAACATTAACACTCCAGTTGGTATTAACAATCTCCAGGAACTCCGGTTTAAAAACTAGAAAGTTTGCAAATTTGAAAGACCTTGGCTTCTGTTTAGTAGCATTCGGGAACGAGAGAATACAAGGGCAATGATCCGACAGTCTATAAGGTTTGAAAATGGCTACAGAATTCGGAAAATCAGCTATAAACTTCGTATTACCCATTACACGATCAAGTTTTTTCAGCAAACCTACCCCATTTTTTGGTTTTTGACTCCAAGTAAAATGGATCCCCATACGGTTTATATCAACAACTTCAATCTTGTCTACACACTCTTGAAAGTCACGCATACCAGTAGAAATCAAAGAAGATCCCATAGAATTATCCTCTATGTTAAGAGCCGTATTAAAATCTCCCATAATGCACCATGGTTTATCATTAACAAGCGCTTTATGCATAGATAGATTGTTCCAAACTTCTCTCCGGGCCATGTAATAATTATCAGCATAAACAACAGAACAAAAAATCATTCTTTTGTCTAATTTGAATATTAATTGTAGATGCATAACCTGATTAGATTGAGCCAAAATCATAACATCAAATATGGCCGGATTCCATCCAACAATAATTCTAGTGCCCTTAGAACAATAACTCCCATTTGAAGTCCATTCCCAAGATCTGAAAACTGCTTTGCACACTTTACTTAAATTACCAACATCCACATGAGACTCAAGGATAGCACACAAACTTAGATTAAATTCTTTGACTGCCTGCCGAACCTCTTTATGCTTAAGGGGACGGTTCAACCCTCTTATATTCCAAGTTGCAATACTAACCATTGGTAACTTTCGTAGAAGGAGTGCTTGCCCCTTTACTTTTGATATTTTGAGTACCCTCCGTCATAAACCTATCCAATTCACTTTCCACCTCTATAACCTCATCTTCATCAGATTCCTCATTATTCAAACCCGTTTTCTTATTGCTCGTACCCGACTCATCCTCCACATCATTTAGAGCATCAAAAGGGTTATTCGATCTTCTATCCGTATGAACCGACTCCTTGTTATTATCAGCTTTTGGTTTTGAAACGACAGGCCGATATTCAAATTTATTCTTTTGTTTATTAACAGGAATACCAACTCTCCTAGCAGCTTTCTTACCATACACCCCTGTGTATCCATCTTGATCCACAATAGGAGCCTTTTTAACAGGATGAATCTTTTGACCATTGCGATTGTGGTTCTCATACACCATCGTTGGTTGTTTTTTTGGATGTTTCGGGCACATATCGGTTGAATGGCCAAAAACACAGCAGTTAGCACATCGGTGCGGACTCCATTCATACTCCACATACATAGTCTCTTTGATAAAACCCTCCCCTTCCGGTTCTGGAATTGCCATTGTAATTTCCTCTCGAAGCTCATTCTCAGCCGAGACCTCAATCAATGCCCTAGCATAGCTACTCCGACCCCAAGCATCGATACACATAGACGTAGTGAAGGAATCCAGCATTTTTGGTTCTCCAATAGTAGTTGCAATCAAGCTAAGACCGTCTTCCGTATAAGCCGCTAACGGAACTTCATGAATTTTGACCCACACCTGAACCTTCTTAACCTCCTTCTTTTCAAGCTTAGTTGTTGGAGTCCAAACATCCAGAAATAACGGCTGCGATCTAATAATCCACGGACCGTCCTTTAGAGCATTTGACAATCCAACTTCATCATTAAATTTAAAGAAGAAAAAACCATTTGCGTTCATCATGGTTTTTAATAATCCATACTTCTTCCAATTCGTACGAACAAAATAATCAACTACAGGGAATGCAATCCGATCTCCTAAGAAATACCCATAAAGCGTATTAGCCAATTTATCCTGCACTGAACGAACAGATTCCCTTGGCAAAACAACATCACAACCATCTTGTATAGCTGAACTAGCCAGTGATCTGAAGTTTACTTTCTTCAATCCAGTAGCAACTACTGTGTCCGCATATGACATCGGTTGAGAAGTATTGCCCTTACCCGAACAGACTTCAGTTTTTTCCATACCCTCACCATTTAAATCCGCAGCCCCAACTTCCGGTGATTGACCCGGAACATAACCAGCATCTTTCAAACTAACCGGAACAGTAATTTTTGACAACTCATCGATAACGTTGAACTTACCAGATTCACTTGCAGCCGATGATACAACCCCTCTCCTCGGCATCAACGTTTTTCCTTCAATATCAACTACCCGAGACGCTAAACCCTGGATTCTAGTAGGAGGCTTACCTCGATCAAAAAACATGTTTTCCCCAGGTTTCATACGTTCATTCAGATTGTTATTAACACCTCTCTCCATCAGCAATAAACTTCAAATACCATGCAAAAAGAACCAGCCGAAAACCAGAATACCAAAAGCAAAGAAAACGAAACCCTAATCCTTTAAACCCTAGAATCAGATCTCAACCCTTAATCGATTAACCCAGAGTATCAATCTAGCTAAATTAGTCTCAGCTAACCGCAATCAATAACAACCAGGCTAATAAATCAGAGAATCGAATAAGATTGCTAAGGCAGCGATTTGAGAAACAAGAAAAACCCTAGTTTTTGAATCGATCACTAATGCTAACAAGTTCGTTATAGTGTTTTAAAAATAAAACTCTAATCACAGACTGTTATGCATAAGATAACGAAGAAAAACTGTAGGATTCATGATGAAGAACAGAAATCGCCAAAAGGAGAGAGAGCTAGGGCTTTAGCTTCCAAAAATTGAACTTCTTTAAGCCAAAATTCACACTTGGAAAATTTAGCAAAAAGTTGTTCCTTCTTCAGGAGTTCCAAAGTCAAACGAAGGTGTTGCTCGTGATCGGCTCGAGACTTCGAATAAACCAGAATTTCGTCGATGAACACAATGATGAACTTGTCTAAATAAGGTTTACAGACCCTATTCATTAAGTCCATGAAGATAGCTGGGGCATTCGTCAAACCAAAAGGCATGACTGTGAACTCGTAATGCCCATATCTCGTACAGAATGCAGTTTTGGGAATATCTTCTTCGAGAACACGAAGTTGATGATACCCAGAACGCAGGTCGATCTTGGAAAAGCAGGTAGCACCTTGCAGCTGATCAAAGAGATCATCGATTCGAGGTAGGGGATATCGATTTTTGATGGTAAGCTTGTTAAGCTCACGATATTCGATACACATTCGGAAAGATCCGTCTTTTTTCTTCACAAAGAGGACAGGAGCTCCCAGGGCGAAAAGCTTGGACGGATGAATCCTTTATCCGATAACTCTTGAAGCTGTTTCGATAATTCTTGCATCTCTGACGATGCAAGACGATAAGGGGCTTTCGCAATTGGGTTGGCATTGGGTACAAGGTCAATATGAAATTCGACTTGACGAACTGGAGGCAAACCAGGCAGTTCATCAGGAAACACCTCTGGATAATCCAGAACAATTGGAATATCTGAATACTCTTGCTCTTGCCTTTCTCCTCGGTGACATGTTCTAGAAAAGCAACATATCCTTTTCGTAAATACCTTTGGGCTTCCATACATGACATGAGTTTCAGACCACCAGAAGGTTTCTCGCCAATGGTTAGGTGGATCACTCTCTCTCCTTTTGGCGATTTTCCTTCTTCATCATGAATCCGTCAGTTTTTCTTCGTAATCTTATGCATAACAGTCTGTGATTAGATTTTTGTTTTCAAAACCCTATAACGAACTTGTTAGCATTAGTGATCGATCCAAAACTAGGGTTTTTTCTTGTTTTTAAATCGCTGCCTTAGTAATCTTTATTGATTCTCTGATTTATTAACCTGGCTGTTATTGATTGCAGTTAGCTGAGACTAATTTAGCTAGATTGATACTCTGGGTTAATCGATTAAGGGTTGAGATCTGATTCTAGGGTTTAAAGGATTAGGGTTTCTGTTGTGCGGCTTTTGGTTTTCCGGATTTCGATTGGTTTTCTTTGCATGGTGATTTGATTTTCTTGCTAATGGAGGGAGTAGTCAATAACAATCTAAATGTTCGTAAAAAACCGGGGGAAAGCTTGTTTTTTGATCGTGGAAAGCCTCCTACATTAATTCAGGGTTTAGCGTCTCGGGTTGTTGACATTGAAGGTAAAACGCTGATGCCGAGGAGAGGTGTTGTGTCGTCGGCTGCAAGTGAGCCTGGTAAGTTTAACGTTATTGATGAGTTGTCGAAAATTACTGTTCCGGTTGAACCTGTGTTGAAAGAGAATGAGGAGAAAGTCAGTTCGGAGGTTCATGATTCAGATAAACATCAGGAAGAGGCTGCGGCTAGTCAACTGGATGCTCGGAATGTTTCAAAACATTTATCGTATGCGGAATCACTCATGGCTGTCAAGTCGAAGAAGGTAAACTTTCGGAAATTGGCTACGGATGAAAAACATGATGGTTGTGATGTCGTGCTTCCTAAGGAATCGATTAAAGTAGTGCAAGATAAAATGGCTAACACCTTGTATGGTTATTTCTTGGGAGACCGAGTAGCATACCCAGTTGTCGAGTATTTTTTTTTGGGTAAAGGGTTACCCAGGTGAATCTATAAAAATGCAACCGCAAATAAGTACAAGTAGTGAGGATGTGTTCCACACTAGTTCATATACAGGACATGCCCCATATATGTAAATCAAACAAAAACCAAAGACCTATAACACCCCATAACCTAGACTACTATACATCATGACACGACATCTAGTAGACAGACAATGCAAAAACCACAAAACATGCTTCAACCACCATCATCAAAGATAAAGTAGCCACAAAACAGCAGCCCCTTCAGACGAAAAGCAGACAGCCTATCCATTATAGAACTTGGTAGAAGAGGTGCTTGCCCCTGCTTTTGAAGAAAAAGGATGAGTACCCGATGTCATAAAAGCACTAGTTTCATTGTAGACTTCTTCAACCTCATCCTCATCCGATTCCTGCCTGTCACTTGACGGTTTCTTCTCCACTCGACCCACATTGGTACCTCCCTGATTACCAGTATCATCCTTCAGAATGTCAAACGGGTTAGATGTTGAAACCTGATTCTGTAGCGGACTCTTTGAGGACGATTTTGGTTTAGGGTTGACAACTGGCCTGTAAACTAACTTAGGCTTCTGATTTTTCATATGGATGCCTTGGTTGTTCACTTTCTTCTTCTTGACCCCTACAACCTGAAATTCATCATTAATCTTTTCAGCATCCCCACTAGAAGATACCTGAGAGTTCTTCAGGCACGAGCTGTCATCATGACCAAACACACAACAAGAGGAGCACCTTAGAGGCTCCCAATCATATTCAATCTTGACCTCCACCTTTGAATACCCACTACCATCCATAGATGGGATAGCAACAGTAACACTCTTTTTTAATTCAGCCCCCGCTTGCACTTCAATAAGCGGGTATTTCGTTAGGAATAATTGGAAACGATTTGGGCTGCAAAAATCAATGATGAATGCTAATGGGTATTTCTTCTTTAAGTTTGGTGATCAAGCGGGTATGATGAATGCGCTGAATGAGGGTCCGTGGATTATTCGTTCACAGCCGATGTTTTTGGAAGTCTGGTCGCCATCGGTAAAACTAGAGAAGAAGGTGGTCAAAAAGGTTCAAGTTTGGGTTAAGATTCATGAGGTTCCTATAGCTGCTTACACGGAGGATGGGTTAAGCTTGATTGCATCGGCAATTGGAGAGCCGAAAGCATTAGATTCTTTTACAACATCCATGTGTGTTGATCTGTGGGGACGAAGTAGTTATGCGCGAGCTCTTATAGAAATATCTGCTGAAAATGATTTTAAGGAGGAATTGGTCATTGCGGTTCCATGTCTTGAGGGGGAGGGGTTTGTAAAGGAAAAGGTGTATGTGGAGTATGAATGGAGTCCACATAGGTGTGCTCGCTGCTGTGTATTTGGTCATAATGAGGATTCCTGTCCAAACCGGGTAGTTCGTGTGGTAAATGGGGGAAATAAAGGTCAAAAGCAACACGAGAAAAACCAACCTATGGGTCCCAAAAAGTCGAGAGTTACTGATGCCGAGGGTTTTACGGATGTGGATAATAGGAAAGTGGCTAGAAGGACTGGTTATCCAGTTAACAAGCAAAAACAAAAGTTCGAGTATAGACCAGTGGCACCAAAAGGTAACGAAGATAAAGCTGGAGGTGGAGTAAAGATTCAACCGAAGTCGGCCAGGGGTGTTGTTTTAAATAACTCGTTTGATGTTCTGAGGACCGATGAGGGAGAGTCTAGTAAAACGGGAGGTGGAATGGGTACGGATCATGAGGACTCGGATGATGAGGAGGTAGTGGAAGTATTCAATGAAACGAATGAATTTATTAGAGAAGATAATCAGGAAATCAAGACAAACAAAGGGGCAAGCACTCCTCATACAGTGGTTTTAAATGGTTAGTTTTGCTACTTGGAATATAAGGGGATTGAACCGTCCTCTAAAACAAAAGGAGGTTTGTCAGGTTGTAATGAATAATAATGTTAGTTTATGTGCGATTCTTGAATCTCATGTGGATGTGAATAATCTGAGTAAAGTTTGTAGCTTTGTTTTTCGGAACTGGGACTGGACTTCTAACGGGGGTTGTTGTCAGAAGGGGACTCGCATAATTCTTGGGTGGGATCCGACGGTTGTGGATGTTATGGTTCTTTCTCAAGATACTCAAGTTATGCATGTCCAGGTTATATTTAAAGTTGATAGGAGGATGCTTTATTGTTCGATTGTTTACGCGGCAAACTATTATGCTACTCGTAGGGTATTATGGCATCAACTTAGAATGCATAAAGTGCTGGTTAATAATGATCCTTGGGTTATAATGGGAGATTTTTAATTCAGCTCTCAACTTGGAAGATAAGTCTATGGGTGTCTCTACTATTTCTCCAGGTATGAGAGACTTTAAGGAGTGCGTGGAGGATATTGAAATGTTTGATATTAATGGTGTGGGTATGCATTTTACATGGAATCAAAAACCGAAAAAGGGAGTGGGTTTGCTTAAGAAAATTGATCGGGTTTTGGGTAACACTCCGTTTGTGACTGAATATCCGGAATCGGTTGCTTTGTTTCAGCCATATGGAGTTTCAGATCACTGCCCTTGTATTTTAAAATTTCCGAAAGGTGCTAAACCGAAACCGAGACCTTTTAAGTTTGCAAATTTTTTAGTGTTTAAGCCGAACTTTTTGGAAATTGTTAAAACGGAGTGGGATACTTCTATTACTGGTGTGTACCAGTTCCAAGTTATGAAGAAGTTGCGCATGCTGAAACGTCCTCTCAGGTCCCTTTTGTTTGCTCAAGGAAATTTACATAAAAAAGTTGTTGATCTTCGTGGAAAACTGGAAAATCTGCAGAGGAATATTGATCAGAACCCAAGTGATGAGGAGCTTAGGATTGAAGAAACGAAAGTGTTATGTGAATTTCAGGAAGCTTGTCTAGATGAAGAAAGATTCTTGAAACAAAAATCGAAAGTTGAATGGTTGCGTGCAGGGGATTCGAATTCAGCTTATTTCCATAATTCGCTGAAGAGTAGGAACCATCGGAGCCGTATAGAAATTATATTTGATGCAAATGGTACATCTCATGAAGGTGACAAGGTTCCGGATGCTCTAGTCAGTCATTATGAGACTTTTTTGGGATGTCAAGATCAGGTATCGTTGCATCCTTCTCCTGATTTGTTTACTAAAAAGTTAGATTCGGTAGTGGCTAATAACATGGTTCGGCCTATTACGATTGAAGAAATAAAGTCGGCTATGTTTGCGATTGGTAATGATAAAGCTCCGGGGCCTGATGGGTTTACAGCTGCCTTTTTTAAGCATGCTTGGGATATTGTGGGTAGTGATATATCTAATGCAGTTCTTGATTTTTTCAATACGGGGAAGCTTTTAAAGCAATTAAACCATACTCTCCTTGCACTGGTTCCGAAAATTGCCACTCCTTCGAAAGTCACTGATTACCGTCCGATTTCGTGTTGTAATGTCTTTTACAAGTGCATTAGTAAGGTGTTAGTGGATCGGATAAAAGATACTTTAAATGGGATTGTTAGTATTAACCAGTCGGCGTTTGTTCCGGGCAGGAAAATATCGGACAATATTCTGCTTACTCAGGAACTGATGCACAATTATCATAGGAATTTTGGCCCTCCAAGGTGTGCGTTTAAGGTTGATATTCAGAAAGCTTATGATACAGTTGACTGGGGATTTCTCAAACAAGTTCTTGTGGGTTTTGGTTTCCATCAACTTATGGTGAACTGGATTATGGTATGTGTATCTACTACTTCATATTCGGTTTGTATCAATGGCAATGTGTATGGTTTTTTTGAGGGTAAGCGGGGTTTAAGGCAGGGTGATCCTCTATCCCCGTACCTATTTACTCTTGTTATGGAAGTGCTAACCTGTATTCTGCAGCATATGACTAGGATTGATTCCTCTTTCAGGTTCCATAATAAGTGTGAAAAGCAACGAATTGTTAACCTATGTTTTGCGGATGACTTATTCCTGTTTGCTAGAGGAGATGTTGATTCGGCTCGGTGTATTATGAAATCTCTTAAGAATTTTTCTGAAATGTCGGGTTTGATTCCGAGCTCTCAAAAAAGTACGGCTTTTTTCTGTAATGTTCCGGAGCATGTTAAGATAGCTATTCTTAGTACTGTTCCCTTTGTGGAGGGGAGTCTTCCGGTTCGTTACTTGGGTGTTCCTTTATTATCTTCTTGCCTCCTTTACAAGGATTGCAGTATTCTGGTGGAGCGTTTGGATCAGCGTATTCATAACTGGAAGAATAAGCTTTTATCGTTTGCTGGTAGATTACAGCTTATTATCTCAGTGTTATCAGCCATGCATGTTTATTGGTCTTCAGTCTTTATTCTTCCGCTTCGGATTATTCATGATTTAGAAGCAAAAATGCGGAACTTCCTTTGGTCTCAAGGTGATTATCAACGTGGGAAAGCTAAGGTTTCTTGGAAATCTATTTGTGTTCCTAAGCTGGAAGGAGGGTTGGGTATTAGACGGATTCGTGATGTTAATAAAGCGCTTATGGTTTCTCATGTTTGGAGTATCCTTACTAGCCGTGAGTCGTTATGGGTTTCTTGGATTCACTCGTACAGGTTAAAGAACCGTAATTTTTGGGATTGTAAACTGGTCCCAAATTGTTGTTGGAGCTGGAGGAAATTGTTACAGCTTCGCCCGCTGATTAGAGGTTATTTTTGGTCAAAAATTGGTGATGGTAGAAGCACTTCAGCTTGGCATGACAATTGGAGTGTTATTGGTCCTTTAAGCTCTTTTTTATCTTCTAGGACTATCACGAGGGAGGGTTTTTCGTTACAGGCAACCGTTGCTGATTTGTCTTTTAATGGTGCGTGGTTATGGCCTGATGCTTGGAGGGACACTTATCCAGTTCTAATACAACTTGATCAGATGCAGCGACATGATAATGTACAAGATCGTTTGTTTTGGAAGCTTGGGAATGACCTTAGTGACTACTCTTCATCAGGCGTATGGAATTCAATAAGAACTAGTGAACCGGAGGTGGATTGGTCTTCTATTGTTTGGTTTTCGCAGTGTATTCCTCGCCATGCTTTCTTTATGTGGCTTATTATGCGGCGTAAATTGGTTACTCAAGATAAAATCTTGCAATGGAATACTACGAGAAGAAATAACATGAATTTGATGTGCTGTCTCTTTTGCTACGAAAATATTGACTCGCTTATTTTTTGAGTGCAAATTTTCAGCTAAGGTTTGGGAGATGGTTAGTGCTAAAGCAGGTATGGATATTGTGGAACCTAAGTGGAGTGTTATTATCGAGTGGTTACGGCATCGGGCTACATCTAAATCGGCTAATAATTTAGTTTCTCGATTGATGGTGGCGGCTTCAGTTTATCTCATATGGCGTGAAAGAAATCATCGATTATTCAAGAATCGTGCAAGGCCACCAGAAGGTATATGTGCTTCGATTTTTGAAACTGTCCGATACAAATTGATGGGTTTAAAGTTCAAGAATACTGCAAAAGTGAGGAGACTTCTTGAGAAGTGGGAGATTCATGGTGACCTAGTCATAGATGATGGTGGCTGAGTGATTGTTTTTGTTTTTTCTAGATGGTAGTCTAGTAGTTTTATCGGTTAGATGTGATAGTATCATGTGTTTTTGTTTGTTTCCACTTTCATGAGGCATGTCTCATGATTGAACTAGTAAGGGTTTTTCCTTACTACTTGTTTCTGTTTGGTTGTGAATATATAAAATCACCGGGGTAACCCTTTACCCAAAAAAAAAAAGGTTTCTCGCCACGAACTTTCAGAACATCGCTAGACGAAAGAGGAATACGGACAATCTTATCGAAACAAACCACCTCAGCATGATGTTTGGTTAACCAATCCATCCCTACGATAATATCGAAACTCCCAAGTTGCATCGGTGTGAGGTCAATAGGAAAAAGATGGTTATCAAGATTCAACTGGCAATTACGAATAAGAGAATTGAGTACAAGAGGTTTACCAGTAGCAACTTCGACAGATAAGGGTTTCCTTAGCTTAGTTCTAGGTATCGCAAGCAAAGGCTCAAAAGATAATGAAACAAAACTTCTATCGGCACCAGAATCGAAAAGAACAGATGCAAGTCGATTGTTAACAAGAAACGTACCATTGACAACGAGGTTGTCAGCTCGAGCCTCATTTGCATTCAGATTGAACGCCCGTCCACGAGCGGGATTCACATTCGCGTTGACATTCACGTTCTGATTCGCATTTGCATTCACCAACCTCGGGCAGTTGTTGCGGAAATGACCAAACTCTCCACAATTGAAACATGAACCAGGTGGGAATCTAGCAGCATTCCCCTGAACCGGAGCTGGAACCTGAGCAGCTTGATTCTGACCTAGACGACAAATATTAGCCAGATGCCCAAGTTTACCACACGTAGTGCATTGCTTGCATGCTTGTTGTGCAACATGATGACCGTTGCAGCGAGCACAGTGAGGTGCGGTACCAGGATACACTTTCTTCGCAGGCGGCTGAGTCGGTGGGTTCTGAGCAGTCTGTGCTGTTACTGCAAAATTCTGAGAACCCTTTCGCTTTCTCGATTTCTTCGAAGACTCACCCTTCTTCTTTCCCTTACCCTTATCCTTGTCTTTAACAGAATCGGCCGACTTCTTCTTGTCCCCCTTGCGGTTAAGTTTACCCTTCCTGACTTGAGACTCAGTCAGGGTAGCAGACAACTCGATCGCTTGACGAACAGTAGTAGGATTACTGCCAGTCACAATGTCTTACACAGAATCGGGAAAACCATCAATATACCTCTCAATTGCCTTCTCCAATGGGATAACCATAGTGGGACACAACAAACTCAACTCTTCATAACGATCCGTATACGCACGGTGTTCTCCCCCATCTTGTTTCAGATCATCGAATTCTCGTTCCAACGCTCGAATCTCGTGACGGGGATAAAACTCTTTCATCATGAGAGCTCGAAGCTCTTCCCATGTTTGTGCCAATGCCACTTCGGCACCCCTATCACGCATCACTCCGTTCCACCACGTAAGAGCACGCTTCTCGAACACACTTGATGCAAATTCAACCTTACGCTCATTAGGACATTGCATATGTCTGAATGTGCTCTCGATACTCTCGAACCACTGTAGGAGCGTAGTTGCTCCTTGCGACCCAGAAAACTTTAGCGGCTTAGCAGAATTGAAATTCTTGAAGTTACACGGAACATTATTGTTATAGTTGTTGTTGTATAAATGATGGATCTCGGTTACTATACCAGGAAGTACTGCAGCCATTTACTGAGCGACAAGGGCTGCGACTTCTTCAGCTGTAAAAGGTTGAGCATCACGTCGAGGAGGCATTGTCTAAAAGGAAATATGAGAAACGAGTGAGGTCGACAATTACGAAAAACAAAAGAGGTATTGAAAACATCGACAAAACACAAGGAAGGCGATCATTTGTTCGTTACCTCGAACAAACAAACGACACGCATTGACTAATCAAAGTAAATGGGCCGAAATAAAGTATCACGAAGACATGCTCTCCTATAAGTGAACACTCACCCCAAGAGTTCCCAGGTAAGTGTGACTGGTCCGATACTGCGGATTTGTACGAACACTCTAGCCTTAGACAGAAAACTCAGAGTACAGGCACTAACTTTTCCAGTTTTCACGTGTTCACACTATTTAGACCCAAACTTTGACGAGATTTTGAAAACCCAAAAGGCACTAAGCCAAATATGAGTCAAACTGGAAGGGTTCAAAACCTTATAACAAATCATTTACGAAGAAATGATTAGTTTTCAAAGCGGAATCAAAATTTGTGTTCACATTGTGGTTATCACCTAAGGATAGGTGACGGTTTTGTTTTAAAATCTAAACGCAAGAAAAACTTGCGTTGGGGTCCTAGAAAGTTATAGTCTAGGTTAAAGCATTACTAATAACCTAATTCCCTATAACCATGGGCTCTGATACCAACTCTTCTGTCACATCCCGACCACGTAAAACAACAAATCGTGGCGGAAACGTCGGGGAGTGTTGTAACATAATTATTGTTTCACAACCATGGATACAAAAAGTTTCGTTTTATTAGTATATTTACATTGTTTTAACACAAAACAAACGAGTTACATATCGACTGTCACTGTTATTATGTCACTAAGGCCTCGTCCAAATCCTATGTGACACATGCATCCTAGCAATCAACATCAAGCAACAACACCTGAAACATATGTAAAAACAAAGTCAGCAAAGAAATGCTGGCGAGGACATATGTTTTATGAGAGTATTGGATTCATGGCTCGTTTATATGTTGCAGTACTTTATTAGACTACAAGAGTCAAAAATACAAACCTCGTTTTGAAAAGTGTATTGCAACATAGTTAACCAACTCAAATCAAGTTGGTTATAGTTTATAAAATCTCGTAGCCATGATTCTTAACCCCAAAACATTTGTTTTAGTAAACCAATTCGTAAAACATCTCGTAAAAACTCGTTAACAAAACTCGTATGGTTTATATCTTCTCGAAAACATCGTTATGTGACATCGTGATAACCTCGTTTACCCAAGTGAACTAAATAACGCCACGGTATGAAATATGAGGAAAACACTTATATATAAGAAGTACCAGCGGCGTATCTACCATGTTTTCATCACATTACACCCGTCCCATTATGTAATCACTAACCAAAAACCAATCGTTTACCTAATTCGTTTAACTCGTTTAAGTCGTTTCGAAATCATTTAACTCGTTGAAATCATCCTCGTTTTAATTGTGAAAACTACTTTTGGTCGTCTCGCTAATAACATTCAAACCTTCGTGACTCGACTATCTCGCTTCTCGCATTAACAAACCACCAAAGGGTAAGTTAACTATCACAGATTCAGTCGTTACCCACATAACCCCCACACATAACCATGGGTGTAGTCTGATAACGGGATTTGTCAGATCCTATGGTACCATAATCTAATACTGGTCGGCTTGATCAATGTTAATGAATGTCATTCGTTATGTAAATACGTCCAACAAGTTTGTTCACATTATCGAAATCATTATTAGTTTTATATAAACCATATCAATCGTTTTTAAAACCATCGTTAAAATCTCGAAAACATTTAGCACATATTAATCACCTTAAACAATTGAAAACAGTAAAATAGAGGAACTATGTACTCACATGAAGTGCAAAGTATCCTCAATCTAAAGAACTTCAACAAACTCAAGCAAACCAGGGAAATTCAAATAGTACCTAATAATCGAATCACTAGTCAAATAATCGACACCTAAATCGGAAGATCGAATAGAATGAGGTCTTGTAAACCAAATAAGTGTTGGAACTCATGTGATATGGTTTAACAAAGCCTACATCCTAAATCGGAACCTATCCTAAGTGTTTTCGACCCATTGCGACCCATTAAGGTAGCTTACGCCACTTTAACGCGTCGTTCGCGCAAATGCGTGTTCGAGACGTCTAACTAGTCCTATGACAAGTATTATATGCCTAAACATGTTGCATAATCAATTATGTGGCAAAAGTTTATGTTGCATATGCTTAGACTTCAATTATGCATGAATAGGGCGTTTTGGTCATTTTCCTAAGGCATATAAACTACTTATCATACAACTACTTAAACTAAGTGACCATTAGGTATAACCTCGGAAGGTTATTCCCTATGCAACTATGGTCACTAAACATGCTTGGTCAGATCCTAATGATCGACCAAACGGGTCGAGTTCGAAAGGCTAAGCGGGTATTTAGTCCGCTGGACTTACGACTCTACACAAGCACTAAACTAAAAGTGACGAGCTAAACATGTTAAAACATGTTTAGTTAAGTTAGAAAACAGGTTTTGATATCAAAACAAAGTGTTTTGATACCCAAGAGTAGTTTGGTTACAAAATACGCATAAATACGCATTTTGGCCGAAACTACGACTCGTCACTACGCCTAGTCAACGTGGAAATCAATAGGTATAGTCACAAGGGACTATAACCATCGTGATTACGCTCACGTTGCAAAGTTCAAATGAACTTGGTGTTGACCATAAACTGGTCAAAGCTGAAAGTCAAACTCTTGTTTGACTTTCGTGCTTAAAACGTATAAAAGAACGAAAGAATGCTTACAAAGGGTCCAAGCTAGGAAGATCTTGATCCAAATCACTCAGGTATGAAGCAAAGGCTCCAACTTAGAGTGTAATTCAGATCAAGTGTGCAGAAACCAAATGAAGGGCATGGGTATTTATAGAATTCGGTAAACCGTTAGGATCGTTTCTCGAAGTTTGAGCTTTAATCTAGGCCTTACACTTGGGCACATAGTTTAGAATACCATGGGTACTCAAAAACCAGTCCTTAGAATCATAAATAAGTGGTTAAAAACCATTAGAGTAGGTGGTAAAGGCCAGATTCAATGTTTCTGCAATTCTGATGTGCTAGAGACTGCTTACGGACCGTAAGCATATGTCCATACGGTCCGTAAGGACCTTGCAGGTCAGCAACTTTCAAAGTTTGGCAGTTTTAGTCCCTGAAGCCCCAAACTTGGTTTTCGATGCATTTTTGACACGTTTAAGCCCCGTTAACCCCATTTCAAAGATCTAAAATGAAGTTAAAGTATAGGGAAGTTAAAATGTGCTAAAAATATCTCAGATGCCGGCTTTTTTGGTCGTACGGTTGCATTGTTCGGTAAATTACGACGAAAGTCGTAACGAACGTAAAAACGATCCAAATTAAGCGACGAATGGAATTTTATAATGCCAATCACTAAAATAAAATATTTTAATGATTACATAAATTTTTGGGTGTCCGGATATATTCAGAACGTAAGATATGCGCGAAAATGCAAACTTATGCACTTTTTGACGCTTTTAGTCCCTATTAATCAAGAAATTTTATTTTAGCATACCGAACCCCTCAAAACCTATTTCTAAGCTATGTAAAGGATATTTAGGGTATGTTTAACTTATGATCAAGTTCCGGAATGTTCGTTTCTATACAAATCGGTATAGTTTCGCAGTTTGACACAAATAGTCCCTGCGATCGAACAAACTTGTTTTTGACACACCAAACCATCCAAAACTTAGGTTATTTAAGGTATGTTAAGCCTATGTCACTATTTCGGAGTGTTTGTCGTGTTATACTGACTGTGTTTACGCACCAGTTTGCGTATAACCTTCCAGAAAGCGATTTAAAGCTTGAAATCGGAATCGAATCAAATCGTAAAATCATCAAACACATATACACACATTATAACACCAAAACACATAGGGGCGACTTGGATGGGTTCTCTCTGGGCGATCTTGGGTGACTTGGGGAAACTCTAGGTTCTTCAATCCAATCCTGGTATCGAATCGATTTTGATTAGCAGCCAGGGTTCTCGATTTCCTTACTGGTAAGGATTTCCGATTTTACTCTTGTTTCTAACTGATTGAGGTTTCAAATTTGGGTTTTCTTCTAGGGTTCCGATTTCTTTCTTTCTATTGGATCTGTCAATTAATTCTGAATCGGAGGGTTTAGGATTGTTATTCAGATTAACTAAAGATTAGTTTACTGTGAATCACCGGGGTAACCCTTTACCCAAAAAAAAAAAGATTAGTTTACTGTATGTGGAGATCGTGGGGTTGAGCGGCTGATTCTTGTTCATTCTGCATAAGGGTTTTGGTCATCTCAAGTCCATTTGTTCGCTGATTCAGTGGCGATCGTTCGGGAGTTTTCTTCTCCAATCCTTCGTGTCTGATTTGCGCTAGGGTTTCGGCAGGGTGTCGGCTGATATGGATGATCTAATCGTAGACAATTCAGATGTGTTTGTGAAGAAGATTAAGAGTATTGATGGCAAACCTTTTGAGCCAAGAAAAACATCGAATATGCCTACGATGTCAGAAGTGGGGAATAAGAAGGTAAGATTCATGTTACCGTTGAATGATACTAACTACGTTCTTGGTTGTTCTGATGCTCCAGCTGAGGATCACGCAGTGGTTTTTGATAAGCGGAAGGTAGCATTTGTGTTACCGCTAAATGAAGTCAGTCCGGCTTGTGTTCGAAAACAGGAACAGGGTGATAAAACTCCAGTCCAACACCAATCGTATGCTGATGCGATCCTAAACGAACAGGTAGAGCAAGGAGGTTCTAAGCGGGCTGCCAATCCAAATCAGAATCAAAATGATGGTGAAAATGCCAAGAAGGCCAATGATGCGGCTGAGAAAGTTTCGAAAGTCAATTTTCGATCGCTAAACTCAAATGTCTCATTGGATGGTGTGGATGTAGTGCTCCCGATTGATTCTGTTTGCCAGGTTAACAACAGGTTAGCTAACAGTCTTTATGGTTATTTCCTGGGGGATAGAATTGCATATCCAGTTGTTGAATATTTTGTGAGATCAAATTGGAAGAAACATGGTCTACAGAAAACGATGATGAATTCAAATGGGTTCTTTTTCTTCAAGTTTGAAGACAGAAAAGGTATGGACGCTGTTCTTGAAGGGGGACCTTGGATGATCCATAACAAACCTTTGTTTCTCAACATTTGGTCCCCTACAAACACCCTTACAAAAGAAGAGTTTAAAAAGGTTGCAGTTTGGGTTAAATTTCATGACTTCCCTCTAGTGGCGTATTCTGATGATGGTTTAAGCATGTTGGCTTCAAAAATTGGGTCTCCTGTGCGGCTAGATTCGTATACGATGGATATGTGTAATGAGGCTTGGGGACGGAGCAGCTATGCTAGGGCTCTTATTGAAATATCAGCTGATCAGGATTTGAAAGGGACTCTGACCATGGCTATTCCTGAATTGGATGGAAACAAATATGTTACGGAGACTATTCGGGTGGAGTATGAATGGGATCCCCCGAGATATGCTCACTGCAGTGTGTTTGGGCATGACTCTGAGGGATGCCTAAACGTATTGGCTCAACATCCAAACCTCCTACTAACAGCCAAAAAGTAGATGAGGATGGTTTCACTGAAGTTCAGGCAAAGAAGAGTGCAAAGAAGAATGGTTTTCAGGTTAATAGCCAGAAGCCCAAATTTGAGTATAGACCGGTGGATAGGAAGAAAAAGGTCGCTGCAAATCAGCAGGTTACTACTTCTCCTAAAATTCAAACTCATAATCCATTTTCTGCTCTTGATTCTGTTGGGGGACATGGTGGTTTAATCGAAGGGAGAAATAAAGGGGGTAGACATAGTCATGAGGATTCAAATGAGGAAGAGGTTGAGGTTGTCTATGATGAAACCAATGAGTTTATGACTTCGGGTACATATCCTACGTCTTCAAGAGCAGGGGCAAGCACCTATTCCATAAAGTTCTCCAATGGTTAGATTGTCTTTGGTTCGGTTTAAGGGGTTGCCTTTTCTTGGCAACTTCATTTTTTTTTGGGTAAAGGGTTACCCCGGTGATTCTATTAAAATGAAACCGCAAATAAGTACAAGTAGTGAGGATGAGTTCCACACTAGTTCATATACAGGACATGCCCCATATATGTAAAACAAAACAAAAACCAAAAACCAAAGACCTAAAACACCCCATAACCTAGTCTACTATACATCATGACACGACATCTAGTAGACAAAAAAACAAAACCATAAAACATAATCCTCAACCACCATCATCGAAAATAAAGAAGCCACAAAACAGCAGCCCCTTCAGACGAAAAGCAGACAGCCTATCCATTAGAGAACTTGGTAGAAGAGGTGCTTGCCCCTGCTTTCGAAGTAAAAGGATGAGTACCCGATGTCATAAATGCACTAGTTTCATTATATACTTCTTCAACTTCATCCTCATCCGATTCTTGCCTGTTACTCGACGGTTTCTTCTCCACGCGACCCACATTGGTACCTCCCTGTTTACCAGTATCATCCCTCAGAATGTCAAACGGGTTAGACGTTGAAACCTGATTCTGCATCGGGGTCTTTAAGGCCGATTTTAGTAGGCTAGGTTGATGTGATGTCATAGGTACTTTTTGTGTTTGTTGGCTTACATATATGGGGCATGTCCTGTATATGAACTAGTGTGGAACTCATCCTCACTACTTGTACTTATTTGCGGTTGTTTATAATAGATTCACCGGGGTAACCCTTTACCCAAAAAAAAACACCAAAGCACATTGTTTTATTGATAATTAAAATTGTTTTACATTATACATCGATTACAGAACACAGTTGTCACAATAAAAGATCTCCATGAACAAATATAAACAGATCATCAGCAAACGACACATTGATGATTTTTTGTTTAACACGGTGAGCATGATATTTGAAAGATGCAGCGGCAGCTTGCTGAAGCAGAAGCGATAGGACCTCCATAATTAACGTAAATAAATATGGAGACATTGGGTCCCCTTGTCGTAACCCACGTTTACCCCATTTTACTACTTTTTAAGCTATATGTACAACATGCAACGCTAATAACCTGTGACATCTGTGTCTCTACGACCATCAAATAAATATGTGTATCCTTTGCACATATCAATTCTTGTTCGATTTCGAGCTTTAAATCGCTTTCTAGAAAGTTATACGCGAACTGATGCGTAAACGTAATCAGTTTAACACAACAAACACTCCGGAACAGTGACATAGGCTTAATATACCTTAAATAACCTTTACATAACTTATAAATAAGTTTTGGAAGGTTTGGTGTGTCGAAATCAAGTTTATTCGATCGCATGGACTATTTGCGTCAAACTATGAAAGTATGTTGATTTGTATGGTATCGAACCTTACAGAACTTGATCATAAGTTAAACATGCCCTAAATATCCTTTACATAGCTTAGAAATAGGCTTTGAGGTGTTTGGTGCGCAAAAATAAACTTATTTGATCAACAGGGACTAAAAGCATCAAAAAGTGCATAAGTTTGCATTTTCGAGCATATCTTACATTCTGAACATATCCGGACATCCAAAAATTTTTGTAATCATTAAAATATTTTATTTTAGTGATTGGCATGATAAATTCCATTCGTCACGTAATTTGGATCGTTTTTCGCGTCCGTTCGAGTTTCGTCGTAAATAACCGAACAACGCAATCGTACGACCAAACAAACCGATATCCGAGATGTTTTCAAGCGTATTTTAAGTTCCCTATACTTAAACTTCATTATTGGGCTTTGAAAATGGGTTAACGGGGTTTAAACACGTCAAAAATGGCTTAATAGTGTTGCAGGGACCAAACCTGACAATTTTCAAACTTTTCTGAATCTGGGGACCAGTGGGGTCGCGCCACAGCATACTGGCTGTGTGGTGGCGGCACACCATGTAACCACCCTGGTTTTCACACTCACATTTGTTTTGTCATGCATTGTAACAAATACCGTATTTGGAATGAAACTTATTTGAACATACTTACTTTGTGCTTATACATGCTTATACCAATACAAACACGTGAAACAATTGCAAATTTGTTGAGTTTTATGCTATTAAACAAGGTTACATAAACTATAAGGGTCTATTGTGACATTTTGTGAAACTACAATATAAGGGATCTATTTGTCATTCTTTGAAACTTTAGAAATACAAGGGTTAAAAGTGCAATTATTGAAAACTACAAGTTTAGGGTCCTTTTGGTCATTTTTGAAACTTATATTATTAAAAATAAACATATATATTTAGTTTTAAAAGTACAAGGTTCATTTGGTCATTCTTGAAACTTAAACTGTAGGGATTTATTCTGCCATTTACAAACTTATTTTAACTATAAATCCTAACCAAGTTAAAATTTGTATAGAAATTCTTTCTTTGAGAACTAACCCAGTTAGTATATCTAACTGAATAAACCAGGGACCATTTGTGACATTTTTCGAAACTTCAGGGTATGTTTTGAATATTTTTCAAAACTTCAGGGTCTGTTTTGAATATTTTCTGAAACTTGAGGGACTATTTTTGTAAAAAAATGAAACTTGAGGGGCCAAAGTGTAAATATCCAAAAACCCGGTCAAAAGGGGGTCCTTCTGTATCGGACCGGCCCTTGCCGGGGATCGAACTCGCGTCTGTACGTTATAACCGAAGTGTCTTAACCAGTTTATCCTCCTGTACAGGAGCTGAAAGATATAGAACATTAATTCATTTATACACAATTTAGAATTATAAAATTTAATTAATTAAATTCAGAATTAAAAAGGGTTTTAATTCCTCAAAACCGGCCACAACCGGAATCGAACCTGCGCCCCTCCGCACTCAACACACGCGCACAACCAGCTGGTCTACCAGCTTGATTGTGATTTATTATAGATAGTATTATATATATATTGACATTTAAAACGAATCTGTTTATATAATCAGATCCGCAAGGTCGCGGATTTCACCAAAATCTCACCATAATCGATTTTAATTCATTCTTTCGACCTGTAAAGCTTACCCACATGAACCCCAACCCATCCCAACTAATCCCAATCATTCAAAAGACACAAATTCGTGCTATAACAACTATGAATCGGAACTTTTTTAAAGAATTTTTATAAAAATAAAAAGTGGATCTAATCCACTAATTTGTGTCGAATCTGAGATCCAAACTTCGTGTATTTAAGTTCCCTACATTCCTAGCAACATTCCACACCATTTCACAATCACTCAAACATCCGAAATCGCCGGAATTCGAACCTGCAACTCGCCGGAAGTTTCAAAGTCACCGGAGTTTAATCGATTCGTCATTTCACACATTACCGGTTCGTTTTTATTGTTCCAATTAGTTCCATTATACTTATACAATGATTCCTAGGATTTAATTTAGATATAACATAGGTTTACCCGTAGAAATCACGAGTTTGACTTTTAGTTTGACCGGGTCTTCTGACTTTGACTTCTCTTTGGAGAAGATGACCAGGTCCTGTTTGGTTATAAGTTTAGCAGTCCTAAACCAAACACAAACAGAAGTTAGCCCAGTGGTTAAGACTTTGTTTGGTTTTAATACAGACCCGGGTTCGAACCCAGGGGTCTGCATTTCTTTTTAAACGTTTTATTTTTAATATTTGTAACATTTCAATAATTTTTATAACACTACCAGACACTGTTACTTTTATTAAAAATATGAAGTTAGTCAATTTATTAATAAAACTAATTTTTACAATATTAAAACAGTTTATTACTATAATTCCTAATAAATTGATTTTTAGGAATTAAAATCTGAAAGTTTCAGATTAATTATTTTAAATACTAATCCTTACAAAAATAATGTTATTACTCACATTTTATATAAATTTGATATTTATATAAATAAATCAGTATTTATACTTATTTATATATTTTAATTTAATGTAACTAAATTATATAACTATATAATTTTGATCCAAAATTATTTTTATGACAAAATATGCATTATTCTGAGTTTATATAAATTTAGAATCTGAATTTTTATTATATTTAATTATTTAGATAATTAAACTTATATAAACTTATTTATTGTTATTTTAATCATTTTAATTCATTTTATTTATTTAAAATGATTTCAAGACCATAATAATTTTTTTAAATCAGTAATATTAAAGTTCAATAATTAAAAATGTTATTTTTAATTATTCAGATTTAATATAATTATTTTGATAATTAATCATATAATTATCATATTTATTCTTTTAAACAAAATATTTATTATTTATCAAATAATATATATTTTAACCATCTAAATTAATTTATACTTTTTATAAATTAATTATATCACTTGTACAATATTTTACCAATAATCATTATATTTAATTATGTTATTTAATTATACTAATTAATTATATTTGATTTATTATTACAAATGTTTATATTAAAACAATTACATATCTTTGCAATTTTATTATTTATGTTAAATTAATATTTTTCAGAGTTAATTACATAGTTAGTCCCTGTGGTTTGCACAAAGTAACATACTTAGGTACTAATAGTTTAAAATAACATTCTAGGGTATTAACTTTTCATTTTGTAACGTTTGGGGGTATTAAGCTTATTTGTAGGCTTAAAATCACATTCTGTTAGTACCTAAGTATGTTATTTTGTGCAAACCACAGGGACTGCCTATGTTACTACCTTAGAAGTTAATACCTCCAAACGTTACAAAATGAAAAGTTAATACCCTAGAAGGTGATTTTAAACTATTAGTACCTAAGTATGTTATTTTGTGCAAACCACAGGGACTAACTATGTAATTAACTCTATTTTTCATAAGTAATTCCTTTGCATCATATTCATTTTCCGAGTCCTCTTGTTAGATTATCCAAACCACATAATTACCATTTAAACAAAACACTACCGAATCCTATAGATTTAGGATTTCCAATTATCCAATTAAACATTATTGTTGATACATATTTCATATTGTTGCATATTAGAGTGACGTGGAATCTTAATTCCAAGAACTCTCACACTTTGCATACTTGTTTGGACTTACCCGAAATCAAGGTGAGTTCATAGTCCCTTTTTACATTATTTTTGGGATGAAACATATGATTCTTATGTATCAAAACGATTTCAATATTTTAACGATGGTTTCAAAATGAGTGCGATGGTTTATACAAAACTAATAACGATTTCGATAATGTGAACGAACTTGTTGGTGATAGTTACATAACGAATGACATTCATTAACATTGATCAAGCCGACCAGTATTAGGTTATGGTACCATAGGATCCGACAAATCCCGTTATCAACTAGACCCATGGTTATGTGTGGGTTAAGTGGGTAACGACTGAATCTGATGATTGTTAACTTACCCTTTGGAGGTTTGTTAATGCAAGAACGAGTTGAACGATGGACGAGTCACAAAGGTTTGAATGTACCACTAAATGACTACTTGTATTACTCTTTTGCTTAAAGACATATCGCATGCCACAGTGTTAACTCATTTTCATATCACATTATTATTTTTGCCTAACAAAACCTATGAATTCACTCAACCGTTTGTTGACCCAAATATTTTCCCTAACATATGTTTCAGGTGACAATGTTTGATGACATGATTTGCAAGAATATTTACATAGGATTGATCAAGACTTTTGCCTTAGATTAAATCCGAACTTATCAATTGTGAAACAATTTATGATGTATTTGTTTATGTACTCTTATATTCCCAGATGTGAATGCAATCTATTGAATTGAACTTAAATTATATTTCAACTTAATATAACCTCCATGTGCTCAAATGCATTCTATCAAGTTTCGTGACACCTTTGGCTTTTCCGCCTCCGGCCGGGGTGTTACAGGTTGGTATCAGAGCCATGGTTATAGGGATTTAGGTTATTAGAAATTACTTTTGACCTAGACTATAACTTACCTAGGACACTTTCCATTAGTAACTCTTCCGTTATCTTTGCCTTGTCTTCATCCCTATTCTTATATTTTGTAACCAATGCCTCGTCACCACAGATCTCATCTTTAGATTTTACAAATGCTCATCACCTATCCTTAGGTGATTATTTTCAAAACCTCTTCTGATTTTTAAATTCTCATCAAAGTCTTGGGCTCTAATAACGAACTCGTGCAATCTGGAAGGGTGGATGCCTGTATTCTGAGTTTTCTGTCTAGGCAAGCACTTCGAATAAATCTCATCAGACGGGAGACCAGTTGTGCTTACCTGGGAATTCTTGGGATGAGTATCCACTTATAGGCTAAAGCATGACTTCACCAAGTTATAAGAACCCAACTATTTTGACTTGTCATTGATGTCGTTTATTCGTGGAATAAATGATATCCATCTTGTTACGTGTCTTCTTTGATCCTCATTGATTTTATGAAACTACTTTACCCGATTATGAAATCACCTCCACGACGAGACACACGTTTGCCTACCTGGGAACTACCGATGAGAATACAGTATGCCTATAGGATCAAGGCATGTTACCCTAATTCAAAAGGATTTTTTTTTCTTTTCTCCGTTTCAGAACAATCCAAGTTCTAATCAACCTACGTTGTACTATTATCAATTTATTACGATACGATTCCCCTCTTTTTCAAAGTTCAAAATTTTCTCGAGACCATACCTGTCAGATTCAAATTTTCAAACTAGCTGCAGAACGTAGCATGGAAGCTCTAACCGATCACATGGTGTAATCCGGAATCTCCTTATCTATATAAGAAACTCACTACTCGAGCAAATCTACACAAGAACTACAACTTCTGATATAACTCAACACATACCCAAACTTTTCTTAGTTCAACAAAACCCCATATCCCAATGGCAAATCTCCCAGCAGCATATGCTGAATCTTCAAATGCAGCAAAAATTCATCCCTTCCTTCAGTTTGCTAATTTACACAACTGAGAGAGGTATCAAAAACTCAAGCATCAGGAAGTTCTTGCTATTAGCGGTATTGATTGGCAACGAATGGGAATGTTTGATTCCAGTGGTTTGCTGGCAAGATTACTACAACCTAATACACCCTGGCGCCGTTTCTTCGACATCCTAGAACCATCATACGATGAACTGGTGTATGAGTTCTTGTCCACCTTCTATTACAAATATAATAAAAATCTTACCAATGAATCCATTCATTTTCAACTTTGTGGGCAACTTCATACTATGTCATTAACAGAATTCGCAGTCCATCTGGGCATATATACAGATGAAGAAGTCAAACAACCCATTTTTACGGAGGCATCAACCTCTTGTTCCTCCGCGGATATGGTAGGTTATTGGCAACGCCATTCATTAAAAGAATGGTGTGTCCACAATAATTCTACGAACTTCATAGACCCTTGTTATCAATATATGCACCGTGTTTTAGCCAACACTATCACGGGCCACAAACATAATCAACAAAGGGTTAGAATAATCAAACTTTTCTATTTGTATAGTATTTTTGAGCAAGTTCCCTGTAATATTGCCCACGAGCTTGCTGAATATTTTTCTAGTCAACAATCAAATCCTCTGAGATGTCTCATGGGAGGGTCTTACATTACAAAAATAGCACAATCATTAGGTGTCTTAAGTGATCAGATTATCCAGGGATTATCTCCACCGAAGGCACCTGGGATTGTAAATCCTTACACCATGAGGCTAAACCCTGTTCATATTGGTACACTAACTCAACCATCACAGCCAGAGGGAGCTCCAGTTATCTTAGAGAATACCTTCCCACCAAATTTACAACAATCATTTTTGCAGTTTCCTCAACCGTCTTTTTATCGGTTTGATATGCAACCACCGCTGCCATACATACAAGAACATATTACAACTAACTTATCCCAACCTTTAACACTGAACGTCTTACCAAGCTTCCCACCATTATTTTTCGAGGAGAATTCAACTATGCAAGGAACTTGGTTTGATGAAAACATGATGACTCAAGAACAGTTAGAATCAGAACCCTTTTTGCAAGCACCATTACTGCCACATTCTTTCCAGTCACTGTTGAACGAAGTAGAACAACTGCCACCAACTGATATAGCAGGCCCAAGTACGATGCCTCAAATGAATCTACCTCCAGATTCATTGGGAGTCGAAGTGACTAGGTTAAACAATCAAGTTCGAAATTTGTCACAACAAATAAAATGGTTGACAGAAAGAATTCAATGGTTGGAAAGCATGCTGAGACAATTAACTGATCATATGCAACTGCCCCTACCACCTCCACCACCTTATAATCCTGAATTTGATCCATTACATGACTTATTTCAAATGTAAATTTGTTCAATAGACTGTGAAACAAACAATGCTATCATTGCTAATGTGAAATACGTTTTGATTCAGTTGATGTTATGTTATATTGATGCTTGTTTGATTTAAACAATACCTCAATTTTATTTGTTTTCCTCACTTAACTAGAAGTGCAATGTGGACCATGCGACGAAACGCGTAATTTTGGGTGCACACTTAATTACGAGGTTCGACGCATGAGAATCATAGTAAGCCTTGTTAAGTAAGGTGGCATATAAAAATATTATGTGGTTATGTGATTACCCATTATTTTCTTATTTATACACACATTTGTTTGCATAATATTTACATTACAAATCCAGCATAACATAGTGCCATGCAAAACAATTTCTATACAATGATCCTCGTAAATTCCTCAAAATTATCAGCACCAAACAATGATTTGATTATCTTTCTAATCATTACAATTATATTATACGGTCTCTTTCGAATAAATTTCGGGACGAAATTTTCTAAAGTAGGGGAGACTGTAACCACCCTGGTTTTCACACTCACATTTGTTTTGACATGCATCGTAACAAATACTGTATTTGGAATGAAACTTATTTGAACATACTTACTTTGTGCTTATACATGCTTATACCAATACAAACACGTGAAACAATTGCAAATTTGTTGAGTTTTATGCTATTAAACAAGGTTACATAAACTATAAGGGCCTATTGTGACATTTTGTGAAACTACAATCTAAGGGATCTATTTGTCATTCTTTGAAACTTTAGAAATACAAGGGTTAAAAGTGCAATTATTGAAAACTACAAGTTTAGGGTCCTTTTGGTCATTTTTTAAACTTATATTATTAAAAATAAACATATATATTTAGTTTTAAAAGTACAAGGTTCATTTGGTCATTCTTGAAACTTAAACTGTAGGGATTTATTCTGCCATTTACAAACTTATTTTAACTATAAATCCTAACCAAGTTAAAATTTGTATAGAAATTCTTTCTTTGAGAACTAACCCAGTTAGTATATCTAACTGAATAAACCAGGGACCATTTGTGACATTTTTCGAAACTTCAGGGTATGTTTTGAATATTTTTCGAAACTTCAGGGTCTGTTTTGAATATTTTCTGAAACTTGAGGGACTTTTTTTGTAAAAAAATGAAACTTGAGGGGCCAAAGTGTAAATATCCAAAAACCCGGTCAAAAGGGGGTCCTTCTGTATCGGACCGGCCCTTGCCGGGGATCGAACTCGCGTCTGTACGTTATAACCGAAGTGTCTTAACCAGTTTATCCTCCTGTACAGGAGCTGAAAGATATAGAACATTAATTCATTTATACACAATTTAGAATTATAAAATTTAATTAATTAAATTCAGAATTAAAAAGGGTTTTAATTCCTCAAAACCGGCCACAACCGGAATCGAACCTGCGCCCCTCCGCACTCAACACACGCGCACAACCAGCTGGTCTACCAGCTTGATTGTGATTTATTATAGATAGTATTATATATATTGACATTTAAAACGAATCTGTTTATATAATCAGATCCGCAAGGTCGCGGATTTCACCAAAATCTCACCATAATCGATTTTAATTCATTCTTTTGACCTGTAAAGCTTACCCACATTATCCCCAACCCATCCCAACTAATCCCAATCATTCAAACGACACAAATTCGTGCTATAACAACTATGAATCGGAACTTTTTTAAAGAATTTTTATAAAAATAAAAAGTGGATCTAATCCACTAATTTGTGTCGAATCTGAGATCCAAACTTCGTGTATTTAAGTTCCCTACATTCCTAGCAACATTCCACACCATTTCACAATCACTCAAACATCCGAAATCGCCGGAATTCGAACCTGCAACTCGCCGGAAGTTTCAAAGTCGCCGGAGTTTAACCGATTCGTCATTTCACACATTACCGGTTCGTTTTTATTGTTCCAATTAGTTCCATTATACTTGTACAATGATTCCTAGGATTTAATTTAGTTATAACATAGGTTTACCCGTAGAAATCACGAGTTTGACTTTTAGTTTGACCGGGTCTTCTGACTTTGACTTCTCTTTGGAGAAGATGACCAGGTCCTGTTTGGTTATAAGTTTAGCAGTCCTAAACCAAACACAAACAGAAGCTTAGCCCAGTGGTTAAGACTCTGTTTGGTTTCAATACAGACCCGGGTTCGAACCCAGGGGTCTGCATTTCTTTTTAAACGTTTTATTTTTAATATTTGTAACATTTCAATAATTTTTATAACACTACCAGACACTGTTACTTTTATTAAAAATATGAAGTTAGTCAATTTATTAATAAAACTAATTTTTACAATATTAAAACAGTTTATTACTAAATAATTCCTAATAAATTGATTTTTAGGAATTAAAATCTGAAAGTTTCAGATTAATTATTTTAAATACTGATCCTTACAAAAATAATGTTATTACTCACATTTTATATAAATTTGATATTTATATAAATAAATCAGTATTTATACATATTTATATAGTTTAATTTAATGTAATTAAATTATATAACTATATAATTTTGATCCAAAATTATTTTTATGACAAAATATGCATTATTCTGAGTTTATATAAATTTAGAATCTGAATTTTTATTATATTTAATTATTTAGATAATTAAACTTATATAAACTTATTTATTGTTATTTTAATCATTTTAATTCATTTTATTTATTTAAAATGATTTCAAGACCATAATAATTATTTTAAATTAGTAATATTAAAGTTCAATAATTAAAAATGTTATTTTTAATTATTCAGATTTAATATAATTATTTTGATAATTAATCATATAATTATCATATTTATTCTTTTAAACAAAATATTTATTATTTATCAAATAAAATATATTTTAACCATCTAAATTAATTTATAATTTTTATAAATTAATTATATCACTTGTACAATATTTTACCAATAATCATTATATTTAATTATGTTATTTAATTATACTAATTAATTATATTTGATTTATTATTACAAATGTTTATATTAAAACAATTACATATCTTTGCAATTTTATTATTTATGTTAAATTAATATTTTTCATAAGTAATTCCTTTACATCATATTCATTTTCCGAGTCCTCTTGTTAGATTATCCAAACCACATAATTACCATTTAAACAAAACACTACCGAATCCTATAGATTTAGGATTTCCAATTATCCAATTAAACATTATTGTTGTTACATATTCCATATTGTTGCATGTTCAATCAATTAGAGTGACGTGGAATCTTAATTCCAAGAACTCTCACACTTTGCATACTTGTTTGGACTTACCCGAAATCAAGGTGAGTTCATAGTCCCTTTTTACATTATTTTTGGGATGAAACATATGATTCTTATGTATCAAAACGATTTCAATATTTTAACGATGGTTTCAAAACGATTGCGATGGTTTATACAAAACTAATAACGATTTCGATAATGTGAACGAACTTGTTGGTGATAGTTACATAACGAATGACATTCATTAACATTGATCAAGCCGACCAGTATTAGGTTATGGTACCATAGGATCCGACAAATCCCGCTATCAACTAGACCCATGGTTATGTGTGGGTTAAGTGGGTAACGACTGAATCTGATGATTGTTAACTTACCCTTTGGAGGTTTGTTAATGCAAGAACGAGTTGAACGATGGACGAGTCACAAAGGTTTGAATGTACCACTAAATGACTACTTGTATTACTCTTTTGCTTAAAGACATATCGCATGCCACAGTGTTAACTTATTTTCATATCACATTATTATTTTTGCCTAACAAAACCTATGAATTCACTCAACCGTTTGTTGACCCAAATATTTTCCCTAACATATGTTTCAGGTGACAATGTTTGATGACATGATTTGCAAGAATATTTACATAGGATTGATCAAGACTTTTGCCTTAGATTAAATCTGAACTTATCAATTATGAAACAATTTATGATGTATTTGTTTATGTACTCTTATATTCCCAGATGTGAATGCAATCTATTGAATTGAACTTAAATTATATTTCAACTTAATATAACCTCCATGTGCTCAAATGCATTCTATCAAGTTTCGTGACACCTTTGGCTTTTCCGCCTCCGGCCGGGGCGTTACACACCACCACCTCATCTGGACAGAAAGTTCATTTTTGGCAACCAGGTTCATTTTCATGGGCTTTAGTGTAACTTTTTCAATACCGTGTGATGGTTTTGGACACCCCTAGTATTCCAAATCTATGTGCCTTACATGTATGGTACAGATCAAAGCTCAATTATCGAGGAACGATCCTAATGGTTCTTCAAACTCTATATAAACCCACCATTTTTCACTTCATCTTCCACACATTTTTTCTCTACTTCCTTCTCTAAATTGAAGCTCTCCTTGTGAAGCTTCATACCTGAGAAATTTTGAGTTCAAATCTTCATGTCTTGGACCCTTTGTAAGTTTCCTTCATGCTCGTTCATGTATTTCAAGCATGAAAGTCAAACAGTGTTTGACTTTCTACTTTGACCAGTCAATGGTCAACACGAAGTTCGTTTGAACTTCGCAACGTGAGCGTAATCACGATGGTCATAATCCCTTGTGACTATACCTACTAATTACCACGTTGATTAGGCGTAGTGACGAGTCATAGTTTCGGTCAAAATGCGTATTCATGCGTATTTTGCAACCAAACTATTCTTGGGTATCAAAACCCTTTGTTTTGATATCAAACTTGTTTTCTAACTTCGTTAAACATGTTTTAACATGTTTAACTCGTCACTTTTAGCTTAGTGCTTATATAGGGTCGTAAGAGAAGCGGTCTAAACAACCGCTTAGACTTTCGAACCCGACCCTTTTGGTCGATAATTAGGATCCGACCAAACATATTTTGTGACCATAGTTGTATAGGGAATAACCTTCCAAGGTTATACCTTATGGTCACTTTGTTTAGTTAGTTGTATGATAGGCAATTTATATGCCTTACGAAAATGACCAAAATGCCCTTTTTACGCATAATTTCATTTTAAGCATATGTAACCCTATTTCTCTCTCTCTAGCAGGCGACTTTCATCTTTTCATGGATCCCTGATTTCTTCGAGATTTAGATGTATAACAGTCTGTGATCAGTGTTTGAGTCATCAAACAATTGTAACGAACTCGTTAGCAACTATTGATCGTCCAATCTTGGATTCTCGTTTGTTTTTCTTCATCCCCGGCATTAATCTAACACTCAGATCTGATTGAATAGAGTATTGGGTCTTTCGGTCCTACTGGTAAGGCAGTAACCGTGATTGATCGGGTTCTCTATTTGATTTCGTGATGATTTTGGATTAGGGTTTTGCTAGATTAGGGTTTCTTTTGTGTCTTTCGTGTCGTCTGGTCTACGAGTTCTTCTTGCATGGTGTTCTGTTGTTTCGGTTCTTGATAGAGTTGCTGTGTTTATCATGGATGAACGTAAAAAATCTGAGGGCAATGTGCATGATGGTAGGTTCAAGCCACCATTACCGTATCAAGGAATAGCTAGCCGGGTAGTGAACATTGAAGGGAATACTTTTGCACCGCGTAGGGGTGTTGTCCAGCAATCCAGTTCTGACCCGAAACTGATTAATGTAATCGATGAATTAACAAAGATCACCGTCCCAGTCAACCCAGAAAGTTGTGATCCTGAAGTAACAAACCTGGACAAAGATAATAGCGTAAAAGGGCAGTCATATGCGGAGAAACTTGCTACTGTTAAACCAACTCAGAAGGTAAACTTCCGATTCATGGAAAACTCTAAAGCTGCTGAGGATGTTGACGTTGATGTTACTATTCCGATTGCCTCGGTTAAGCAGGTTCAAGATAGATTTAATAATCTGTTATTTGGGTATTTTCTGGGGAAAAGGTTAGCGTTTCCGGTTGTTGAGTATTTTGTTAGCCATAGGTGGGACAAATATGGTTTGCAAAAGTGTATGATGAATGGCAAAGGTTTTTTTTTTCAAGTTTAACTCAAAAGATGGTATGGAACAAGTTTTGCAAGATGGTCCATGGCTGATTAGAAACATACCACTTTTCCTAAAACAGTGGTTGCCGAACACTGAACTTAAAAAGGAAGAATTAAAAAAGATACCCGTTTGGGTAAAGATGCATGACGTTCCTCTGGCTGCTTATACGGAGGATGGGCTTAGCTTGATTGCCTCTAAAATAGGAGCCCCTAAGGTGCTTGACAATGAAACGACTAAAATGTGCTTGGACTCGTGGGGAAGGAGTGGCTATGCTAGAGCTATAGTCGAGTTAGATGCTGAAAAGGAATTGAAAGAGAATGTGACTGTGGTTATTCCTAATGTTGAAGATGGTGGATACCTTAAGAGTAATATTAGGGTGGAATATGAGTGGAAACCACCATGGTGCAACTCTTGCAACGTGTTTGGTCATGGCTTTGAAGAATGTCCAGCTAATGTCCATGAGAAACCTGACAAGAGAGTTAATGAAAAAGAAAATGTTGATGAGCAGGGTTTTAAGAGTGGAAATAGCCGGAGAAAGGGTGCCAAACATCAGTATAATGTTAAAGATAGGCAGCAGTTTATATATAGGCCTAAAAACCAGCCAAAAAGGTTGACAAACAAGCTGAAAAGGTGGATACTGCTAAACCGAGTTCATCTAAAGGACCGGGTATTCGCACTAGCAATACATAATACATTTGATGCTCTGAACGATGTGGACGATGAATGGCGCTTGGAAGCTGATGAGGTCAGGCTTAATGCGGAGATAGGTGGGTATAACTTCTTAGATGGTTCTCAACCTGGTATATCTATTAAAACAGGTGCAAGCACACCTGCTCAGGAGGTTATTAATGGATAGTATTGCTGCATGGAACATTAGGGGCTTGAACCATCCCCTCAAACAAAAGGAGGTTTGGAAGTTTGTCAAAGATAATGGGCTGCAGGTCTTGGCTATTCTGGAATCTCATGTTTTTTTGGGTAAAGGGTTACCCCAGGTGAATTTTTATAAATAACCAAATAAGAACAAAGGCATGCCTGAACGGACATACCAACTAGACTTGACAACCCAAGCCTAGGAAATCCAAAAATAAACAACCAAAACAAGCCAACACAAAACAACCAGCTAAAAAACACAGCCCTATCCCAACAAAACAAACACCAATAGACTATATCTAGCCTGGATCAATAACTTCAGCATTAGAAAGGATCTCCCACTTCTTCAACAGCCTCTGGTTATTAGCTTCACCTTTGATCTTGAAACCCATCAATCGAAGTCTTACTGTCTTCAAAATCCTCTCCGTAACCGACTCAACACTTGGATTCAAACACGAAAACAAGCAGTTGTTTCGCTCTTGCCAAATAAAATACGTGGCAGCCGCAATGACCAGCTTACTAACAACATCATCCGTCTTCTTCGATCTCGCATTACGCTCAAACCATCCCATAATCGAGAATCTTGATGTGGTTTGCAAGAATGTTTTTAGAAGTTGGGATTGGACTACAAATGGAAATTTGTGTAATAAAGGTACAAGAATCGTGTTAGGTTGGAATGTGGATAATGTTGATCAACTGATCAAGTAATTCATGTTCAGGTTCTCTTTAAAAAAGATAAAACTATGACCAATGTTTCGTTTGTGTATGCGAGTAATAGTGATCAAGAAAGAAAGAAACTTTGGGATTCTTTGAGAATGCATAAAGGAGTGGTACGATCGAACCCATGGATAATCATGGGGGATTTCAATGTGGTGCTGAATTTAGAAGATAAGTGCTTCGGGTCTTCTACTATTACGGCTGCAATGAAAGAGTTCAATGATTGTGTAAACGTTCTTGAAGTGTTTGATGTTAGAGCTCATGGAATGCATTTTACATGGAATCAACGTCCAAAGAATGGTGTAGGGATCCGGAAGAAATTGGACAGAATAATGGCAAATGTTAGTTTTGTGGATACCTTTATGGATGCTTATGGGGTTTTCCTTCTGAATGGGATTTCAGATCATTGTCCAGGTTTATTAAAAATTCATATGGCCTCTCGGAATAAACCAAAACCTTTTAAGTTTTTGAATTTTTTGACTCATAAAAAAGATTTTATGGAAGTGGTGAGTAGTGGTTAGGCCGTGGAAGTGTTGGGGGTTCTGATGTTTTGTGTAGTCAAGAAACTTAGGGGTCTGAAGCATCCATTTAGACTGTTATTGCGTAAATAAGGAAACCTTCACAAGAAAGTGATAGACCTGAAAGTTGAGCTGGAGAATTTGTAGAGTTTGTTGGATGCTGATCCGTTCAACATGGAAATTAAGGAAGCTGAAGGTGTCTGTTTAAAGAAGTATCTGGAAGCAACGTTAGATGAGGAGAGATTCTTGAAACAAAAATGGCTAGAGGCAGGTGATTTGAATACAGCTTTTTTTCCATAATGTGGTGAAATGTAGGAATCATGTTAATAAAATTAATGTTATCAAAGACACATCGGGAAATATGTATGAAGGAGCAGAGGTTTCTACGGCGTTGGTTAATCACTTTCGAGGGTTCCTTGGAACGAATGGGGGTATGGTGAGTAGAGTTAACCGAGATGTTTTTTCTACTACACTTAATCCTCTCGTGGCAAAATTAATGTTATCAGTGACTCCAGATGAGGTTAAAACTACAATCTTCTCTATTAGTGAAAATAAGGCACCGGGGCCGGATGGTTTTACGTCTGATTTCTTTAAAAAGGCTTGGTCTATTGTTGGTAGTGAGGTTACGGATACTGTGATTGATTTCTTTGATTCGGGTAGAATGCTCCAGGAGGTTAACCATACGTTTGTAGCCCTTATTCCTAAGGTTACTACTCCTGAAGTAGTTACGGATTACAGGCCTATATCGTGTTGTAATGTGGTCTATAAGGCGATAAGTAAGATAATTACGAGCCGGATTCTCGAAGGGTTAAAGGATATTATAAGCGACAATCAATCGGCGTTTGTTCCAGGTAGGAGAATTTCTGATAACATAATGCTAACTCAGGAACTTATGCATAATTATCATCGTCCAATTGGTCCTCCTAGATGTGCTATTAAAGTGGATATCCAAAAAGCTTATGACACAGTGGATTGGAGATTTCTTCGGGATATTCTGCATGGTTTTGGATTTCGGCCTCTTTTTATCTCTTGGATAATGGAATGCGTCACGACTTCTTCGTTTTCCTTAAGTATAAATGGGAATATTCATGGTTATTTCAAAGGAAAGCGTGGATTACGTCAAGGAGATCCAATGTCTCCATATTTATTTACTATGGTGATGGAAGTGAGGCGATTTTGGTTCCTTCTTGTAACCC
Organism: Helianthus tuberosus; assembly: GCA_030545235.1. Taxonomy (NCBI): domain Eukaryota; kingdom Viridiplantae; phylum Streptophyta; class Magnoliopsida; order Asterales; family Asteraceae; genus Helianthus; species Helianthus tuberosus. The sequence continues at coordinate 481,098 of JARYGA010027604.1, read as the reverse complement.
TAGTTTTTTCTTGTGATCATTTGTATAACAGTCTGTGATTAGAGATTTGATCTCTTGAATCTCTATAACGAACTCGTTAGCAGTTGTGACCGAATTGAATCTAGGGTTTCTTCGTTTCTGTCTTTCATTCGCCGCCCTAGAGATCATTACGATTTCCTGATTTATTAGATTGGTTGTTATTGATCGCGGTTAACTGAGATTAATTTAGCTAGATTGATACACCGGTTTAATCTATCAAGGGTTGAATATTGGATCTAGGGTTTAAGGATTAGGGTTTCTTGTGGGTTATTTGCGTATGTCAGTGTGGTGGAGTGTTACGTAATTTTGATGCATGGAGAGAAATAGAGATCAGGGTTTGGAGGATTTAGGGTTTCAATCGTTTAATGAAAGATTGCATGGGGATATCTTCATCAGCAACAGCAATGCGAAGCCGGCAAACACACAGGAGGTGTGAGGTAACATGCGTACATTTGACAACAGTAATGATGTCAGATCTTTAAAGATTGATGGTAATCCACTGCTGCCGAGACGTGGTATTGTCCAGCAAGAGCCAACACGGATAAATGTTAATGACGAACTCGAGAAGATCACTGTTCCGGTTCAGTTGGGTATCATAAATGTAGTTCAGGATCGGGAAAAGGAACTGGAGAAAGACACAACCAATTGTTCGTATGTAGCTAAGGTGAAGATGAATAGGTTGCCAAAGAGAGAAGTTAACTTCAGAAAGTTGGATTCGGAAGAGATTGTTCAGGATGCGGATGTGTTTATCCCTAGAGAGGTCGTCCGAAAGGTCCAGGAAAAGTTTGAGAATGTTTTGTATGGCTACTTTTTAGGTAATCGTCTTCCCTTCCCTGTGGTGGAGTATTATGCTAAAAACGTGTGGTCTAAATATGGTTTCTCCAAACTTATGATGAATTCGGATGGTTTCTTTTTCTTTAAATTCGATTCGAAAGAGGGCATGGCAAAAGTATTAGAAGGGGGGCCATGGTTAATCAGAAAAGTTCCTTTGTTTTTGAATGTGTGGTCTCCGTCAGTTAGCTTGAAAAAGGAGGGTATTAAGTCTATTCCGGTGTGGGTGAAGATGTTTAATGTTCCTATCTCAGTTTACACGGATGATGGATTGAGCTTGTTAGCATCCAAGATAGGGATTCCAAAGAGACTAGATGGTTATACGGCTGACATATGTGCGGATAGTTGGGGAAGGAGCAACTTTGCTCGGGCTTTAATTGAGATAGATGTGGAGAATGAGCTGAAAGATCACATTGTTGTTGCTATTCCGAAACTTGATGAGGAGGGGTACATTACTGAGAAGGTAAAAGTGGAATACGAATGGCAACCGCAACGTTGCTCGGTATGTTGTATCTTTGGCCATAATGACAAGACTTGTGCCAAGAATGTCCAAAATAAGGCGAAACAAGTGGTTGTTGATGAGGATGGGTTCACTATGGATAAGAGGAAGGTGGCACGGGTGGGTGTCATGAACAAAAAAGCAAAAGCCGAAATTCGTTTATAAACCAAAAGTGAACAAATCTGGCCAAGCACATCTGGTACAAAACAGGATAAAATGGATGACACTAGGAATGAAAAGGTGAAAACACAAAATCCTTTTGATGCTCTAGCTATGGATGATGGGAATATGGATGGTTGCAACATACGGAATGTTAATGTGGGGAATTCTGGTAGAATAGAAGGTAAAGGAGAAAATGATCGAGTGGATGATGAGGTTGTGGAAACGGTACCTACTGAAATGTCTGCTTTTATGCGAGGTGATCATCAAAAACATTCTGAGGGGGCAAGCACTCCCGGTCACATCGGTGTTAATGGATAGTATGGCCTCATGGAACATAAGGGGTTTGAATCGACCCCTAAAACAAAGCGAGGTTCGTCTTTTGCTCTCTGAAAATAAGTTATCTGTTTGTGCTATTCTTGAATCTCATGTGGATATCACGAAGCTCGCTAAGGTTTGTAAGGGTGTTTTCCGGTCTTGGAGTTGGACATCAAATGGGGGGTTATGTGATCGTGGGACGAGGATCATATTGGGTTGGAATATAGAGGTGGTTAACATTATGATCTTGGCCCAAACGGACCAAGTCATTCATACTCAGGTCTTTTCCAAAGCTGATAATAAATCTATTTTTGTGTCGTTTGTTTATGCAAAGAACAAATACCAGGAGAGAAGAAGTCTTTGGGATAGTTTGTGTAAGCATAAGGTTTTTTGCCATGATAAGCCTTGGGTCGTAATGGGTGATTTCAACTCGGCTTTACATATTGAGGACTCTCTGCATGGTTCTTCCACTCAAACGATCGGAATGAGAGAATTTAATGATTGTGTTCAGTTTTCGGAGCTGTTAGATATTAAGGGACATGGGCTGCACTACACATGGAACCAGAAACCAAAGAATGGTATTGGGTTACTTAAAAAGATTGATCGTGTGATGGGCAATATGAAGTTTTTAGAGATGTTCCAGGATGCGTTTGTTTTGTATCATCCATTTCGGATCTCTGACGATACCCCGTGTATTCTGCAAATGGTTGCCTCGGTCAAGAATCGTCCGAAACCGTTTAAATTTGCTAATTTTATTACATCGAAGCCGGAATTCAGGGTGTGTGTAGAACAGGAATGGAAAAAGCAAGTTGATGGGGTTACAATGTTTGCGGTCACCAAGAAGCTTAGAAACCTGAAGCCGTGTTTGCGTAAACTTTTGTTTAATCAGGGTAATCTGCATGACAAAGTTGCTGAGCTGAGAAAGAAGCTGGACGATATTCATACTCTTATTGATACCAATCCGTTTGATGTTGATCTACGTCACATGGAGGCCAAGTGTCTTAAAGATTTTCAGATGGCAACTTATGATGAAGAATGTTTTCTTAAGCAAAAAGCTAAGGTGGAGTGGTTGTGTGCTGGAGACTCTAATACTAAGTTTTTCCATAACAGTGTGAAGTGTAGGAATGCCAGAAGTAAGATTCACTCGATCAGGGATGTTAATGGGGACCGTTATGAGGGAGAAGGTATTCTAGATGCGTTGGTTTCTCATTATGCTAATTTCTTCGGTACGGAGGATCGGGTTGCTAGTATTAATCTGGATGATATTTGTGTCAATACTCTAAGTGCTGAAGTTGCAGTCAATATGGTTCGGCAAGTAACACGAGAGGAAGTTAAAAATGCTATTTTTAATATTGGAGAGAACAAAGCCCCGGGACCTGATGGGTATACATCGGCGTTCTTTAAGTCTTCTTGGGATATTGTGGGTGAAGATGTGACTTCCGCTGTGCTAGAATTTTTTTATAATGGCAAACTGTTAAAACAACTAAATCACACTATCCTGGCTCTTGTTCCTAAGGTCGATACTCCGGACTCGGTGTTTGACTATCGTCCGATATCGTGCTGTAATGTAGTGTATAAGTGCATAAGCAAGATCATTACGGATAGAATCAAGGGTAGTTTGGAGAAATTGGTGAGTATTAACCAGTCTGCTTTTGTTCCTGGTAGGAAAATATCGGACAATATCTTGTTAACTCAGGAGCTGATGCATAATTACCATTTGAGTAAGGGCCCCGCTAGATGTGCGTTCAAGATAGATATTCAGAAAGCTTATGATACGGTTAACTGGGAGTTCTTAGAGAATGTGCTTAAGGCGTTTGGTTTTCACCATAGAATGGTTGCATGGATTATGGCGTGTGTTACTACGAGGTCGTTTTCGATTAGCATTAATGGTAATCTGCATGGCTATTTTAGAGGTAAACGGGGGTTGAGGCAAGGTGATCCTATGTCGCCATACCTTTTCACGTTGGTTATGGAAGTCCTATCATTATTGCTTCAGCATGTGGCTGCGTCTAGTAATGGGTTCAAATATCATGCTCAGTGTGCTAACACAGAAGATCATTAATGTCTCTTTCGCTGATGACCTTTTTATCTTTGTGCATGGGGATGTTTGTTCCGTGGGGAAGGTTAAGCAAGCTCTTGAGAAGTTCACTAGTATATCGGGTTTGGTTCCGAGCCCGGCCAAAAGTACGGTGTATTTTTGTAATGTCCCGCTTAACGTTAGACAAGATATTCTCTGTTTGATGCCATTTCAGGAGGGCTCTCTTCCGGTTAAATATTTGGGGGTGCCGTTAAGCTGATTTTTAAGGATTGTAAACCTCTTGTTGAGCGTATGGAAAAGAGGATCGACAGTTGGCTTAACAAATCTTTGTCCTTTGCGGGTAGGTTACAACTTGTTAATTCAGTTTTATCGTCCATGCATATTTATTGGGCCTCGGTCTTTATCATTCCTACTCGGGTTATTCATGAGCTGGAGAAGTATATGAGGAGATTCTTGTGGAATGCTGGGGCGCAGGGAAGGGCGAAAGCTAAAGTGGCTTGGTCAGATGTTTGTTTGCCTAAGGCGGAAGGTGGGCTTGGTATTAGGATCATATCGGACCTCAACAAGGCCCTCATGACAAGCCACGTCTGGAGCATTATCACTAGAAGGAAGTCTTTGTGGGTCGAATGGATTTATTCTCACAAGTTGAAAGATCGTTCTTTTTGGGATGTCCAGATACGAGGTAGTATCAGCTGGGGATGGAGGAAGCTCCTGTCCATTCGTGACATTGTTTGGCCGTTCATCTGGAAGTTGGTTAGGAGTGGGCTTCAAACTAATATGTGGAGTGATAATTGGTGTCATCTTGGTCCGCTTAGCTCTTTCATAACTCCAAGACATATTTCTAATGCCGGGTTTTCTATCTCTTCCTCGTTAGCGGACTTAATTGATATTAATGGGCAATGGAAGTGGCCTCAAGCATGGTATGATATCTATCCAGTGTTAATTGAGTTGAATGCTCCTCAGTTGATTCACAACATGGTTGACCGTACAATCTGGAAGGATTTGGAGGGTAACCATTGCCATTTTCGGTCATTGGAGGTCTGGAATGTGATTAGACATCGTGAGAGCCCGGTACCTTGGGTTAATGGGGTTTGGTTTTCTCAATGTATCCCAAGACACTCGTTTCATCTTTGGTTGGTTATCAAGAATAAGCTAAAGACGCAGGATAGGTTGGCTGTTTGGGAGGTGGGAAGTGCAACTAATCTTAATCTTATGTGTTGCCCATTGTGTAGAAATAATCGAGATTCAAGAGATCATCTTTTCTTTCAATGTTCCTTTGCTTCGAATGTATGGCAGGAGGTCAAGCAGATGGTGTCGTTGGATCAGGTTGATGATTCGTGGCAAGCTATAATTGATTGGATGTTCCAGAATGCTTCATCCAAGAAGACAGAGCACATTGTATGCAAGTTAGTCATTGCGGCGGCTACATACTTTATATGGCTCGAGAGAAACAACTGCCTGTTTTCTAATGTTCAGTCTAATATTGCTTCGGTGGTTTGGAGAATCAAGAACACGGTCAGGCTACGCCTAATGGGATTCGAGTTTAGAGGGGATTCAAAAGTTCATAACATGTTAAAGAAGTGGGAGATCGCTATGAACGAAGAAGTGAAGGACCCGGGTTAGAGACTAGCTCGTGGTTTGTCTAAGTATTTTGTTTCGAGTGTGTGGCTCATGGTAGTTTCTTTGTTAGGCTGTTTGTTGGTTTTTTGTTTTCTAAATAGGGGTTGTGTGTCTTTTCGTTGTTTCCTAGGCTTCGGTTGTGTTGCCTAGTTGGTGTGTCATTCAGGCATGCCCTTGTATTGTTTTTGAGTTATTTATAAAATTCACCTGGGGTAACCCTTTACCCAAAAAATATGGTGATGGAAGTGTTAACGTTGATTCTTACAAAAACAGCTTGTGACAACCCTCAAAAACTTCATGTATCCGTACGATTATTTAATGATAATTAAAGTGCTTGATGACTATGCTGAATCACTTAACTGCTTTCTGATTACTGTGTTATACTTACATGTGCTTGTTAACATACTAGTAGTGTACAGAAAAGTTACTAAATAGTCCGGTATGCTTTCCTGAGTGTTGAGAATTAAAATGTTACAAATATATATATATATATATATATATATATATATAGGACACTTTACGGATTAATTAAGCACTTTAACGAACTGGTATCAAACCGAACAACCGGACCTTACCCGAAACACCAAAATAATGCTAGAAACATTGTTTTATTTTTTCTGAACTAGTTATGGTTCCCGAACATCATAACACACTATGATATTGCATAACACCTAAAACACTTAACTATTATACTTAAATCCTAACTAGTTCCCTTAACCATTTAGTTGAAACCCAACCCTTTACCCCCCCCCCCCCCATTCGATGGTCACCCTAGAGGGAACCACCATTGATTTCTTTGAATTAAAAATGAGATTATGTTTGGTACTTTTCAAGCACTTTACACAAAGGGTTAAGAAGTGTTGGAAGAATCTCTTTATAAACCTCTAGTCCCTCATTCATCACCACCTTCACACCAACAACACCCTCATACTCTCCTCTCTTCTCCCTCTTGGTCACGGCTGCAAACCACCACCACCCTACCATCACCTTCAATCTTGTTTCATCCATTCTACAAGCATACAAAGGTGCTACAAGGTGTACAACGAAGCTCGGTGTTCTCGGAAGTGGAAGGACCTTCTTCGTTTGCTATTAACCACCTCATTTCTCCTCTTGATCTTTCCTAGCTTCAAGCTAGTAGTAAGCCTCTTATACACTCTTGATACTTCATGATTTTAGTGGTTAATAGACACATCATGTTGATTTATGCAAGAACACTAAAGATCATAAACATAAGTCATGAACATGTAGGTTTACATAAAAGATGAAATGTGAAGAAGTAATGTTAGTATGAAGTTGTTTTGATTCTTGTTGATTACCTGATGATTTGCTTGTTAATATTGATGTTTGATGTCGTTGTGATCACTAAACATGTTAACGGAACAAATAGAACATGCGTTAGAACACAATAAGCTGAAAACAGCTTCTGTCCAAGTATTTACAGCCCACTTCAGTTGGCTGTAACCAGATCATAACTTAACAAAAACTTGATTTTCTTGAGTCTATAACGTGTTATTATGAAAAATGGTTCTAATGGCACTGGAATCATAATTTTTGGACTTCGTTTACTATTTTTAAAGTGTCGTTTTGTAACAGCAGCTAAAGCTGCATTTTTACTGCTGAAAATATGTGTTACGTTCTTCATCATAACTTGAAATCTGTGTAGAATCAGGTCACGAAATTTGTACTAGTGATGGACACTGATGTCATAGTAATTCTCCCACTGGAATTTCATCAATCGGACTCACAATGAATTTTGAATAAATTATTCTGTGGACTGCAGTCAGAAAAAGATGAATCTGATTGCAGTCCGGAAAATGATTTTTTATAAAATATTGGTGATGAATTGGACCCCGAGATTTTTACACAATAATATTTGGATCGTTTAAGACCTTCCGTAAATTGTTGGGAATTTTTGGAATAAGGTAACTATTTTATTAAAATTCCCGAAAACAGCCCATTTTTGAATATAAAAGATGAAACGACATAAGTAGTAATTCGCGTGTCTAAATGTCGGGTAGGTTACCTGAGAATAATCTAACATGTTATATGTCAATAAAAGTGTTATGTGCAATGTCGTATGTTTATTTATAAATGGGAATAGATGGGAAGTTTATATGGGCATGAACCATTAAAGTGATGCATGTTATGTGGTAGATGCGTGTAGGAACTTTGTGCTTACTTGAAGTCACTAATAAACTAAGTGGTAATCATACTAGGACGTGATTGACCGACCTTGACTGTTAGCTATTTTTGAGAGTCAAACCGAGCAACCGAGGTGAGTTCACACACTTTCTAAGGCATGGGATTCCCGGTGGTTTGGGAATGGGTTAATGAATTAAAACAGAACCTACATATCCTCCTTGAGTAGGATATGTACGGCCATCCTCCATAGGTAGGATGCCAATATTAATCCTGCGTATTCTCCTTGAGTAGAATACGTACGTTCGTCCTCCTTGGGTAGGACAACACCCTTAAAACTTACTAGACAAAACTCTATCATGAAGTCCCTCATTTTATATCGACTTAATCGCCGAGGCCAATGGCGAGCGGGTCATTAGTTAATAGCGCTATTAGGTTTAACAAACCTCACACCGTGCCGTTCGGACGGGCGTGTACTAATGGACTATGGCAAACTGTCAGTGATGATAGACACTGATGTAGGGCACAACTATTGTTCGTCAGTTGTCGATATCTTAACGGTCTAGTAGTTCACATGGGGAAGCCCCCACTGATTATGGATATGGTTTGGGTAATAAAAGGAACTGGTTAAACATTCTTTCAACTACGGGGTAACCCCCACGGCAAATAAGCCAACGAAAGTCAAACCACGTTTTCAGAAACAACTTAAAACTAAACAACCAACCGTGAACTCACTCAACTTTGCTGTTGAGTCGTTGTTACATGCCTTACAGGTCGCTAAATGCTTATGGAGCTTGCACGAGGAGGAGGTTGTTGTGGAATATGGATTGTTATGTTCCGTGCTAAACATTTAATCCTTATGAACTTATTAAACCTACGTTTTGGACTTTAAACTTATGAACTATGGAACTTATGTTTTGGACTTACGTTTTATGCTTCCGCTGTTAACTTAGAGTTGGTTACTGTCTTATGGTCACCAATTGTATTGTGGTTGGTTTTACTTACTTAATTACGTTGTTCAATATGATTGGTGGCTCGATCCTGGTCACGTAACGCCTCCAAGTGGTGATACTCCGCGTGGTGGATTTTGGGGGTGTGACAGATTGGTATCAGAGCCATTGGTTATAGTGAACTTGGTTTTAAAAAGGGAAAAACTTTTTGACAAAACCAGACTATAACCTGTACAATGCTCAACGATCCACAACGACGCTTCGTTCCACGTGCAAGACTCGACACAATAGGTGGTATGATTTATGTTGTATTATTGGTTAGATAGTTCACACTGTGCATTAATTAACGTGATAATTGCAATTTGAACCTTGTGTGCTTACTCTCTACTATCGTCCCACACTTACGCACTTTCGCGACACTTTTTCTCACTTACGTTGCTTCGTTATGAAGATCATGAACGGACGCGGAGGACGTGTCAACCTAACTCAAGCCCAGTTGACGGCTTTGATCAATGAACGGGTTGCTGAGGCACTCGCAGCGATCCCTGTAGGAGGTATAACCTGCCATATCAACCCATCTTAGGACGTTTAGATCCTACCTTCGCAAACCAACCCTCGTACTTAACCTTGTCTTTTATTCTCGCGCAACAGGTCAACATGCTCAGCCTCCTGTGTGCACATTCAAAACCTTCATGGATTGCCGACCTACTACTTTCAGTGGCACTGAAGGAGCTGTAGGCCTTCTTCACTGGTTCGAGAAGCTGGAGTCTGTTTTTGAGATGTGTGAATTCCCTGAAGATCGTAGGGTGAAATATGCCACTGGAACACTCGAAGGTGCTGCGTTAACCTGGTGGAAAGCACAGGTTCAACTACTAGGGCTGGCAGTTGCTAATGCCACCCCATGGAACGGTTTCAAAGAACTGATCAAAGAAGAGTACTGTAGTCGTGACGACATCCACAAGCTAGAGGTGGAATTCTTCAATTTGAAGATGACGAGGTCTGAAATTGAGGCGTATACGAAGAGGTCAAATGAACTGGCCATCTTGTGTCCTACTATGGTAGACCCTCCCATCAAACATATTGAGCTGTACCTCAAGGGTCTTGTACCAGAGATTCAGAGTCACGTGACTTCAGCTAACCTGGGTACCATTCAGCAAATCATTAAGTTGGCCCATCGTCTCACCGATCAAGCAGTTGAACAGAACAAACTACCCAAGCGTATTAGTGCTACTACTACTGACGCTCCCAATGATAACAAGCGAAAATGGGATGGGAATTCCAGTAAGGGTTCTACTTCAGTTCAGTCTCAGCAGCGAAAGACTGATGACTACCAGAGTCCTGGTCACTAATCTTTCGGTAGTCAAGGACAGGGTGGATACCGAGGGAACCACCCCAAGTGCAACCGGTGCCACAAGCATCATAGCGGGCAGTGCAACAAGTTTGGTCATGAAGCAAAGGATTTCAGGAGCGCACGACCAGCAAATCAGAATCGCCAACAACAACAACAAGCTCCACAGAACCACCAGCAGCAGCAACAGCAGGGCAATAAAGGATGCTTTCAGTGTGGCGCTGAAGGCCACTTTAAGAGGAACTGTCCTCAGCTGAACCAGAATCAGAACAACAACCAAGGAAACGGGAACAACAATGGAGGCAACAATGGAGGCAATAACGGGGGTAACAATAATGGCAATGGTGCCAGAGGACGTGTTTTCGTGCTAGGTCAGGGTGATGCAAGGAACGATCCCAACGTGGTGATGGGTAAGTTTTTTCTGGATGACTTCTTTTTTTGGGTAAAGGGTTACCCCGGTGATTCTATATATTCACAACCAATAAAACCAAGTAGTGTAGAGAACCTACACTAGTTCAATCATGAGACATGCCCCATGAAAGTAAACCAGAGAACCAAAGTGAAAAAGAAAATAACAAAACCCCACTAGACTAAACTCTAGAACAAACCAAAAATAATAGAAAAACTACTCAGCCACCATCATCAATAATTTCTTTGCCATGGATCTCCCACTCCCTAAGAAGCCTTCGAACGTTTTCAGTATTCTTCAGTCTCGCTCCCATCAGCTTGTACCGAACCAAACTTATGATTTGCTCACTAACAATCTCTGGAGGACTCATCCGATTCTTGAAAAGCCTGGTATTGCGTTCCTGCCAAACGACATAAGCACTAGCCGCCACTAACAGTCTAGCAACATAATCAGCAGCTAATTTAGACTTGGAACGAACAAGTAACCAATTAACAATATCCTCCCACTTGGCTTGAACCGTATTCATTCCTACCTTCTGTCTCACGATATGCCAAACTTGCGAAGAGAATTCACATTCAAAGAACAAGTGACTATGAGAGTCATGATTAGCATAGCATAACAAACAACACATCATATTCATATTCTTTCTTCGAGAGAGGTCCCACTTGAGAATTTTATCTTGCGTGAGCAACTTACCTCTCATAATCAGCCACATCAAAAACGCATGCCGTGGGATACATTGAGTAAACCATACAATAGTGCTCCAGTCTATATCGGATTCTTTGTATCGAACCGAATTCCATACACCCGAAGACGAGAAATCGCTCCTATTATGACCATCACGCCACATTACTCTATCAGGTTTATTCGGGGTAACTTGGAGTTGATCTAGCTGAATCAGAACTGGGAATAGGTCTCTCCAAGCAACCGACCACTTCCACCCACCATTGGCCTGAATTTCCGAAACTGAAGCCTCTAAACGGAAACCTGCATTAGAAATAGTTCTAGGCGAAATAAACTCCCCAAGCAGACCCAGATCACACCATGTGTCGTACCAAGCCGAGGCCCTTGTTCCATTACCGATTTCAAACCAAAAATACTCCCTCAATTGTGGCCGAAGCTAAAGAAGCTTTCTCCACGAGTAGCTACATGTTGAGGGAACTTTAGAAATCCAAAAATTTTTACCTTTTAACCTGTAAGCATGAACCCAATCCACCCACAAAGAATTCCTCTCTGTAAGAATACTCCAAATGTGATTTGTCATGAGAGCTTTGTTTACATCCCCAATCCGCCGAATACCCAAACCTCCTTCGTATTTAGGGAGACAAACTGCTTTCCAAGAAACCTTAGCTCTACCTTTTTGAAACACCGTATCTTAAGACCACAAAAAGTTTCGCATCTTAGCCTCCAACTCATGAACAACTCGAGTCGGAAGCATAAAAACAGAAGACCAGAAAATATGCATAGAGGATAAGACAGAGACAATAAGTTGCAATCTACCAGCGAATGAAAGTAACTTATTCCTCCAGTGCATGATTCGTTTGTCTAGCTTTTCCAGCAGAACGCTACAATCTTTATATAACAGTCCCGAAGAGATTAGAGGAACACCAAGATAGCGCACAGGCAAAGAGCCCTCCTTAAACGGCATAATGTTCAGAATAGCACTTTTAATATAACTTGGAACATTGCAAAAGAAGACTGTACTTTTCTGATTACTAGGCACCAGGCCCGACATCATAGAAAATTTAGAAAGAGAGCTCATAATATACCTAGCCGAAGCAATTTCCCCTCTAGCAAAAAGAAACAGATCATCTGCAAAACAAAGGTTGATAATTTGCTGCTTCTCACATTTATTATGAAACTTGAAAGAAGAATCAATCCTTAACGAATGATGCAATATGGCCGTAAGAACCTCCATCACAAGAGTAAACAAATACGGGGAAAGAGGATCTCCCGGTCGAAGCCCACGATTACCTTTGAAATACCCGTGCACATTTCCGTTGACACAAACAGAATACGATGTAGTAGAGACACACACCATAATCCAGTTCACCATCGAGGCACTGAATCTAAACCCAAGCAAAATATTTTTAAGGAAGTTCCAATCAACCGTATCATAGGCCTTTTGGATATCAACTTTAAAAGCACATCTCAGGGGACCAACATTCCTATGATAGTTGTGCATCAACTCTTGAGTTAACAAAATATTGTCAGAGATCTTCCTGCCTGGGACAAATGCTGATTGGTTTATACTAACAATATTATCCAACACCACCTTAACTCTATCCGCAACGATCTTGCTAATGCACTTGTACATGACATTACAACAAGCTATCGGCCTGTAATCCGTAACAACCGAAGGGGATTGGACTTTTGGCACAAGCACTATAAGGGTGTGGTTTAACTCTCGAAGCAGATACCCCGTTTCAAAAAAATCAATGACAGCCTTTGAAACATCATTGCCAATAATAGGCCATGCACTCTTGAAAAAAGCAGCAGTAAAACCATCCGGGCCTGGCGCCTTATCAATGCCAATAGAAAACATAGCCTTCTTCACTTCATCTTCAGTCACTTGTCTGATCATATGGGCAGCAACCTGCGGATCCAAAACATTAGTAAATAAATCCGGAGCCGGATTAAGTGATGTATCACCCCGGCAACCCAAAAATTTTTCATAATGATCAACAAAGGCTTGATGGACTTTGTCACCCTCAAAGACGAAACTTCCCGAATCACGAATGACATCAATACGACTATGATGATTTTTGCTTTTAACTGAAGAGTGAAAGAAAGCCGTATTCATATCACCAGCCCTCAACCAATCCACTTTTGATTTCTGTTTCAGAAACCGCTCCTCATCCAACAAAGCTTCTTAGTATTCACTAGTTACGTTAGCTTCTTGAACCCGTATGTCCTCTTTATTTGGCTCCTGATCAAGGATTTTCTGCAAGTAGTCTAGCTTCTCGTGAAGACTTTCCACTTTCTTATGCAAATTACCCTGCTTGAACAACAGCGCACGAAGAGGGTTTTTAAGAAGACGAAGACGTTTAACAACACAAAACTGGTGCACTCCATGAACTCTAGTCTCCCAACCCCGCTTCACAATATCTAGAAATTCTGGTTTGTACACCAAAAAATTAGCAAATTTAAAGGACCGAGGCTTCAGAATACCAGCATCAGGAAGTTTTAACACACATGGGCAATGGTCCGATAGCCGATACGGCTGAAAGAGAGCGACTGCACTCGGAAATTGGCTCACGAATTGGGTGTTCCCAAGCACTCTATCAATCTTCTTCAGCAATCCAATCCCTTTCTTGGGCTTTTGGTTCCATGTAAAATGAAGACCTGAACGATTAATATCAAACATCTCAATATTATCCACACACTCTTGAAACTCTTTCATACTAATAGAAACTGACGAAGTCCCCATCGATTTATCTTCTAAGTTTAGTGCAGAGTTGAAGTCCCCCATAACAAACCAAGGATTATTTCCAACAAAGTCTTTATGCAAAGACAAATGATGCCATAAATCCCTACGTGTCACATAATAATTGGCCGCATACACAACCGAGCAAAAAACCATTTTCTTATCCAGCTTGAAAAATAGTTGTAAATGAATAACCTGATCAGTCTGAGACAACACCATAACGTCAAAAAACAGCCGGATTCCAGCCAATAATAATCCTTGTTCCTTTATTACACCGAGCCCCATTAGACGTCCAATCCCACGAACGAAAAACAGATTTGCAAACATGACCAAGCCTACTAACATCAATATGCGACTCCAAGATTGCACATAAGCTCAAATTATAATCCTTAACAGCCTGACGAACCTCCATTTGTTTCAGAGGGCGGTTCAACCCCCTAATGTTCCAAGAAGCAAGACTAACCATTGTTAACATTCAAAGAAGGAGTGCTTGCCCCTTGTGTTTCAGGTTTCTTAGAATCTCTAACAAGAAATTCATTCGTCTCGTTAAAAACTTCTACCACCTCCTCGTCGTCTGAGTCATCTTGCCCACTCTCCATCCCCCTATTAGGTTTGCTAGATTCACCAACATCATCACTTAAAACATCAAAAGGGTTGCTGGTCACTAGAGTTATCGGTTTAGCTATCCTCTTGGTAACACCATCCTTTTTGTTATTAATAGGCCTGTATTCAAATTTGGGATTCTGTTTGTTAACAGGTATGCCAGGTTTCTTGGCTAACTTCTTACCTTGAACAATCGTGTAAACATCATCATCCACAGTTTGTTGACGCTTTCCCCTATCCTGAATCGGCTGTTTAAGCTTCTTATCCTGACCAGGAAACTTACCAGCCTTAGGTTTTCCATTTGACACTTTAGTAGCCTGCTTGGGACAACACTCCTCATTATGGCCAAAAACACAGCATCGACCACACCTATGGGGACTCCATTCATATTCAACAAAAACCTTATCCTTAACAAATCCATCCCCATCAAGGCAAGGGACCGCAATAGTTAACTCCTCCTTGAGGTCATTATCGGCTGAAATCTCAATCAGTGCACGAGCAAAACTGCTTCTACCCCACATATCTACGCACATTGAAGTTGTAAAAGAATCCAAAGCTTTCGGTTCCCCAATAGTTGTAGCAATCAAACTTAATCCATCCTCCTTATACGCAGCTATAGGAACTTCATGGATTTTAATCCAAACCTGAACCTTTTTCACTTCTTTCTTTTCTAGCTTAACCGACGGTGACCAAACTTCCAAAAATAACGGTTGTGAACGAATAATCCATGGCCCCTCAGTAAGAGCTTTCATCATACCTTCTTGGTCAGCAAACTTGAAAAAGAAAAAACCATTGGCATTCATCATTGATTTCTGCAATCCAAATCGTTTCCAATTATTCCTAACAAAGTATTCCACAACAGGATATGCCACCAGATCCCCCAAAAAGTATCCATACAATGTGTTGGCCATCTTATCATGCACCACTCTAACTGAATCCCTAGATAAAACCACATCACAACCATCCTGCTTCTCATCAGTTGCCAGTGCTCGAAAATTAACCTTCCTTGCACTAGCTCCCCTAACAGATTCAACATAAGACAAAGGTTTTTCAACCTTACCAGAGTTCTGCTGACTACTAGCAGCATGATCATGCTGTTCTTCTGCACCCTGAATAACCGAGCTGCCTTTCTCCACGTTATCCAAGATAATGGGTTTGGAAATGGCAGCCAAACCATCAAGAACTGACACATTATCCGTAAAAAACATACCTCTTTTCGGCAGCAGTGATTTACCTTCAATGTTTGTCACACAAAGTCCAATTCCGCGAACAGGAGCTGTACCCGGAGTAGACTCATTTATATCATCAGTCGCAGCCGGAGATAAAGGATACCCATACTCATTGAACAATCCCTGGTTCAACTGATCAGATGGGATGTTACTCCCATGATTACCACGTTCATTCATTAGAAAAAAGACAACTCTCCCTTAAACAACGAAGCTGAAAACACCATGCAAACCAGAAGAAGACCACCGCACCAAGAGAACAAAGAAACACGAACCAGAAGAAAACCCTAATCCTTATACCCTAAAGCCGAATATCAATCCTTAACTAATTAAACCAGAGTATCAATCTAGCTAAATTAAACTCAGTTAATCGCGACCAATGACAACCGATTTAATAAGTCAGGATCTCAAGACTGCACCTAGGGCGGCGATTGAAGAAGAAAAAGAAAACAAACCCTAAATTCAGATTGCTCACAATTGCTAACGAGTTCGTTATAGAGTTTTGATAAATCAAAACACTAATCACAGACTGTTATACAAAAGATCACAAAGAAAATCCTAGGGTTTCATGAAGAAACAAGGAAATCGCCAAGGAGGGAGAGCAAAGGTTTGTTAGTAGCGGCTTCTGGATGACTTCTTTGTTACTGTTTTATTTGATTCGGGTGCCGATACTAGTTATGTGTCCTTAAAAGTTAGCCAAATGCTTAAGCGCACTCCAACACTTTTGAACACCAAACACACGGTAGAACTAGCAAGCGGCAAAAGTCTTGAAGCCACACACATAGTTAAAGGTTGTAACCTCGTCTTAGCTGGTCAGGCCTTCTCTATCGATCTTATTCCTATCGTACTTGGTAGTTTCGACGTTGTTATTGGGATGGATTGGTTATCTCATCAGCAAGCGGAAATTCTTTGCAACGAGAAGATTGTCCGCATCCCTCGTTCTGGTAAAGAACCCCTCGCGATTCATGGCGACAAGAGTGGTGTTGTCGTAGGCATTATCTCTTTCCTTAAAGCCCAGAAGTGTTTGCGAAAGGGCCACACTGCCATTCTAGCACTCGTTACTGACGCATCAACAGAAGAGAAGAGAATTGAAGACATTCCTATTGTGCGCGACTTTCCTGAGGTATTTCCTGAGGAATTACCTGGTCTTCCGCCTCATCGTCAGGTTGAATTTCAGATCGAGTTAGCTCCTGGAGCAACGCCCATAGCTCGAGCACCTTATCGTCTAGCTCCATCAGAACTTGAAGAACTGTCCACGCAATTACAAGAACTCTTGGAAAAGGGTTTCATACGTCCTAGCTCTTCGCCCTGGGGAGCTCCAGTCTTGTTTGTGAAGAAGAAAGACGGCACTTTCAGAATGTGTATTGACTATCGCGAACTTAACAAGGTGACCGTGAAGAATCGTTATCCTCTTCCACGTATTGACGACTTGTTCGACCAATTGCAAGGGTCGAGCTATTACTCTAAGATTGATTTGAGATCGGGATACCATCAGCTGAGAGTCCGAAAGGAGGACATCTCCAAAACAACATTCAGAACTCGTTACGGCCATTACGAGTTTCTAGTTATGCCTTTCGGATTGACGAATGCACCTGCGGTCTTCATGGATCTCATGAACCGAGTGTGCAAGCCTTACCTGGATAAGTTTGTCATTGTATTCATCGACGATATCCTGATCTATTCAAAGAGTCAGGAGGAACACGAGCAGCATCTACGGCTTATGTTGGAACTTCTTCGCGTAGAGCAACTGTATGATAAATTTTCGAAATGTGACTTCTGGCTTCGCGAAGTCCACTTTCTAGGCCACGTGGTAAACAAGGATGGGATTCATGTTGATCCATCCAAGGTTGATTCGATCAAGAACTGGCCTGCACCCCGCACACCAACAGAAATCCGCCAATTCTTGGGTTTGGCAGGATATTACAGAAGGTTTATCAAGGATTTCTCAAAGATTGCGCAACCTCTCACTTCACTGACTCAGAAGGGTGTCACCTATCGTTGGGGTGATGCACAGGAGTCCGCATTCCAGCACTTAAAAGATAGACTTTGTAGCGCACCAATTCTCTCATTGCCTGAAGGCACAGATGATTTTGTGGTTTATTGCGACGCTTCCATCCAAGGACTGGGTTGCGTGTTGATGCAACGTGACAAGGTCATTGCCTACGCATCACGCCAACTTAAAGTTCACGAAAGGAACTACACTACGCACGACTTGGAGCTGGGAGCAGTTGTTTTCGCGCTTAAGATATGGAGACATTACCTGTACGGTACCAAGTGCACCATTTACACCGATCACAGGAGTCTCGAGCATATCTTTAAGCAAAAGGAGTTAAACATGCGACAACGTCGATGGGTCGAGCTCTTGAATGATTACGAATGCGCGATCAAGTACCATCCGGGCAAGGCCAATGTGGTGGCCGACGCCCTCAGTCGAAAGGATACTATACCTAAGTGTGTACGTGCGTTACAGCTTACCATTCACTCTAGCCTTCCCACTCAGATACGAGATGCCCAGGTTGAAGCGTTGAAAGCAGAGAACATCAGGGTTGAGTCTTTACGAGGATCGAGGCAGCGGCTAGAACAAAAGGAAGATGGTGCCTACTATGTAACAGGGCGCATCTGGGTTCCACTTTATGGAGACTTACGCGAGCTTGTGATGGATGAAGCACATAAGTCTCGTTATTCGGTACATCCTGGTTCGGATAAGATGTACCACGACCTCAAGACTATGTATTGGTGGCCAGGTATGAAAGCTCACATAGCAACCTACGTTAGCAAATGTTTGACTTGTGCGAGATGTCACACCCCCAAAATCCACATGCGGAGTATCACCGCTTGGAGGCGTGACTGACCAGGATCCAGCCACCAATCATATTGAACAAGCATGTAAGTAATTATAAAAATCCAACCAATACAATTGGATTCCAAACAAAACATAGTTTAAGTTGCAAGCGGAAGCATAACGATTAAAACCAAAACAAAATATAAGTTCAAATGTTTCAATGTTTAACATGGCACACAATTGTCCATGTCCCACAACGACTCTTCCCCATGCAAGCTCCAGCTAAGTACCTATTGACCTGCAAAAGAATGTAGTAATGAATCAACAACAAAGTTGAGCGAGTTCACAGTTGGGTGTTTGTTTTAGTTATTCCAAAAACGTAGTTTCCTTTAACTGGCATCCTTGCCATGGGGTTTACCCCATAGTTGAAAACATGTTTTGTTTAATCCCGTTTACTCTGGCAATGCAGCCGTGGGGGCTACCCCATGTTTAATTATCTGGCTCTCTGGCCGTGGGGGCTACCCCATGTTTATACTACTAGACTCGTTACCATATCGACCACTGACTTTAGTCATGTTTATGTGCCCTTAGCATCAATGTCTATCATCATTGACGTGCCCAGATCCATTAGTTCACGCCCGTCCTCTGCGGCACAGTGTGAGGCTTGTCAGACCTAAATAGCGCTATCTAACTAATGACCCGCTTGCCATTGGCCCGGCGATTAAGTCGATATAAAAAGAGGGACTTCATGATAGAGTTTTGGTCTAGTGAAATTTAAACTGTCCAAGAGGACGAGGAATTATATTCCTGAACCCGTACTGTCCTACCCAAGAAGGACGAGGAATCCATATTCCTTAACCCATTCCCAACCCCTAGGAATCCCATGCTTTGTAGAAAGTGTGAACTCACCTTAGGTTAGCTCGGCAGATAAACGAAAGGTCAATCGAGCTGCTAGAGGTCAACCACATCCTAACATGGTTACCGTACAAGTCAGGTCTAGGTTCAAGTAGTGCACATAAGTTTACACACAAGTTAACAATTACAAACACATATTGATCGGCAAACACCTAATACATGTTAACACATTAACAGTAGCAGTCAAGTACCAACATGTCCAAACTTGTGCGACCCAAAAGATAAAGCCCAATAAACAGGCGGCCCAACCTGTTGTGCGATCAGCATGACTTGTGCGATCCACAATGGGTTGTGTGATTGGAAACTAACCCGGCCCAATAATCAATCCCAACATGTACACGGCCCAAACAGTTAGCAAAACATAACTTGTGCGATCCAATAGTCTTGTGCGATTGTGTTTTGGGCTAATCAGCCCAACAGTATAAGTGAAGTCCAACTATTGTGTGTGGCCCAAAGCCTTGTGCGATCGGCACCGTCTTGTGCGATCCACAAGACCTTGTGCGATCATGCATATATTGATTGTACACGGTGCTTAATGTGCGATGCGCCTTGTGCGATGCGCCTTGTGCGATCAGATCAGGTCTTGTGTGACCTGATCTTGTGCGACCGAGAGAACTTGTGCGACTGGTTAACTAATATCCAAAATCATGGCAGTCAGTTATATAGTTTCCATTTATGAAGTTATCAATTAACAACACCAACAGTTTCCATTCATACAATTAATCGATCAAACAAGGGTTTTAACATCAATTCTTATGAACCCTAAACATAATCAAAACATGAACAATAATCATAACACTTAAACATGATTCATATTCTTGATTACTAACATGCATACTAACATAACAATCCCCCCCCACAATTCATTCGAACAGTGACATATCACAGCCGATTATCATTCAATCGGTTCTAGATCTTAACATCAACATTACATAATTACCAACCCTAAATTAATCAAGTCATGCAACACATATGAACCGATTACATGAACACCAATCCTCATCATTCATAACTAATCATATATCATTCACACATCATTGTAGAGAATCACATAAATCACACATCATCCAACATGAAATCAACAATGAAAACACTAACCGGTTAGAATGGAACGAGGATTGATTCGAATAGAAAGTCTTCGATGAAGAAGGGATGTGGCTGCCATCGAGTTCGTGAGGGAGAGAGAGATATTAGGGTTTATGTGTGTTATGAGATTTGCAACAATGAGAAGTGTTAACATCCTCATGAGGTTATGCGTGTGAGAGGTGGGCCGAATCCATCATAATGGGCTGCCCATTCGGTTCAAGTACAATAAATGTAGCCCGAGTGGGCTTGTGCGATCGAGTTAGAATTGTGCGATCGGTTCGTTTTGTATACATACACTCGTTACACGTAAACACATAACATAACATTCAATTAATCAACCAAGTTCATATAATCACATAAGTTCAAAACATGCTACACTTAGCACAAAGATAGGTTCTGAAATACGAGTTGTCACATTATCCCCAAGTTGAAAGAAATTTCGTCCCGAAATTTAGCACGTACTCACTGAGGAAGCTAGTTAAGTTGCGTGGTTTTCCTGGTTTTCCTGGGGTGTCACATCCTCCCCCCATTGATCTGGAATTTCGTCCCGAAATTCCGCAGTAGCTTCAGCCTCAGTAGTGGTTGTACTGTTCTCGAACAATTGGGATACGTTTGTTTCATTTGGTCTTCGCGTTCCCAGGTGAACTCTGGGCCACGACGGGAGTTCCAACGAACTCGAACAAGAGGAATTCTAGTACGCTTGAGAATCTTCACATCTCGGTCAGTAATCTCTACTGGTTCCTCAACGAATCATAACTGATCGTCGATAGTGAGCTCCTTCAAAGGAACTATGATGGTCTCATCTGACAGACACTTCTTCAGATTTGACACGTGGAAAACGTTGTGAACTCCACTGAGTTCTGCTGGTAGGTTCAGTTTGTAGGCCACTTTGCCTATTTTCTCTATGATGTCGAATGGTCCAACATATCGTGGGTTCAGCTTACCTCGTTTACCAAAACGAACAACACCCTTCCAGGGTGAGACTTTAAGTAGCACTCGATCCCCAACCTGGAACTCGAGTGGTTTCCTGCCCTTATCAGCGTAGCTTTTCTGACGGTCACGAGCTGCCGCCATTCATTGTCGTATTTGAGCAATCCTTTCTGTTGTGTCTACCACAAGTTCGGGGCCAGTGATCTGACTATCCCCCACCTCTGCGCAACAAAGAGGTGATTGGCATTTACGCCCGTACAATGCCTCAAATGGAGCGGCCCGAATGTTGGTGTGGTAACTGTTATTATACGAGAATTCCACTAGTGGCAGATGTTTTTCCCAACCGTTGCCAAAATCAATAACACATGCACGAAGCATGTCTTCAAGGGTCTGGATGGTGCGTTCAGACTGCCCATCCGTTTGCGGGTGATAAGCTGTGCTCATATCTAAACGTGAGCCAAAGGACTTGTACATTGCTTGCCACAGTTCAGAAGTAAAATGTGCATCACGATCAGAGATAATAGAGGTGGGCACCCCGTGCCTCGAGACAACTTCCTTAAGATATACGTCTGCTAGAGTGGAGAACTTATCCATTTCCTTGATAGCCAAGAAGTGTGCAGACTTTGTGAGTCGATCCACGATCACCCAAATAGTATCATTTCCGCGCTGAGATCTAGGCAGGCCAGTAACAAAATCCATGGAAATTTGCTCCCATTTCCATTGTGGTATCTCTGGTTGTTGGAGTAGGTCCGATGGTTTCTGATATTCGGTCTTGACTCTCGCACAAGTCAAACATTTGCTAACGTAAGTTGCTATGTGAGCTTTCATGCTAGGCCACCAGTACGTAGTTTTGAGATCGTGGTACATCTTATCTGAACCAGGATGTACTGAGTAGCAAGACTTATGTGCTTCATCCATTACAAGTTCTCTTAAGTTGCCATAGAGTGGGACCCAGATGCGTCCTGTTACGTAGTATGCACCGTCTTCCTTTTGTTCTAACCGTTTCCTTGAGCCGCGTAGGGCTTCAGCCCTGACATTTTCTGGTTTCAATGCTTCTACCTGAGCATCTCGTATCTGTGCAGGAAGACTAGACTGGATGGTGAGTTGTAATGCTCGCACACGCTTAGGCGTAGTGTCCTTTCGACTGAGGGCGTCAGCCACAACATTGGCTTTGCCTGGATGGTACTTGATCGCGCATTCGTAATCGTTCAATAGCTCGACCCATCGACGTTGACGCATGTTTAACTCCTTTTGCTTGAAGATATGCTCGAGACTCCTGTGATCGGTGTAAATGGTGTTGGGATTTTCACATGTTTATCAAAGTAATTTTATCCGAATAAAATTAGAACGCAGCGGAAAATTATATTTAAAACATGTTACTTACAATATATAAAACCCATTTTATATGTAAATCCCAATCCCGGATCCATATATGAACATGCATGCTATCAAAATAAAACACAACCATAGAGTGTTTAGAATACTACCTTCCATGGAGTAAATGATATGAAGATGATGATGCTTCTTGAACGGTTGCCTTCAAGTGTAGAAGACCTCAAGCTTGCATACCCCAAGCCTTCCAACAAACACCTTATGTTTAGCTAGGATTTATACACTTATAACTCACTAAAATTCTCTCATGAATCCAACTCTTGGAAACCTTCTTATGGCCGATTTTTGAGAGAGAACAAAGGTGATTTTACACTTGAAATAACTTGTAAAATCAAAACCCTTGAAGCCCTACCCTTGGCCGAAATTATGAGAGTGTTTCTTGGAGTTTAGCACTTGATTTGTTTCAACATAAGAGCCTCCTAAATCAGCCATAACATGACCGAAAATTGAGAGCTTCTCTTGTTCTTCATCTTGCATTTTTCATACAAAATGTATATATGAAAGTATGAGAGAGAATGCCACCCATATAAGCCAATCATAACCTTCCTACACATGCAAAATGCATGTGCATGCATTGGACCAAAAGTCTTCCCTAATCAAGAGCCATGCAATTGCATGTAAACTAATTGGCTTAAAATGTCTAGGGAAGAATACCCAATCAAATGCCATCTAACATGTAAGATGTGCATGTAAGTTGATTGGCCATTTTGTCTTGGGAAGGGGGGGGGGGCGGCCTAGCTTATTTTTATATAAAAAAAAATTCAATTCTTTTATAAAATTTAAGTCTTGTTTATTTTATACCTTTTATAAAATATAACATCTTTTGGGTAAAGGGTTACCCCGATGAATTTTATACCTTTTATAAAATATAACATCTTATGTTCACAAGACTTTATACAACTTTTTATCATGTTATTTAACCCATTAAATAACAAGATAAAATATTCTCTCAAAATAAATTATCCATATAATTTATTAGTTTGTCAAGTGCAATTATTTAGAAAACCAATTTCTAAATATTCTAAGTGTTAATATTTATTTGTTTGATCATATCACAAATAAATAATATAAGTGTTTGTCTAGCTTATATTTGGGTATGACTCGACTTGGATCATAACGTACTAGCCACATCAATTTAATATGTGTCTTGGGCATACAGAGTCCAACAAATGGTGCACCTGGTACCGTACAGGTAATGTCTCCATATCTTGAGTGTGAAAACGACAGCTCCCAGCTCCAAATCATGTGTAGTGTAGTTCCTTTCGTGAATCTTAAGTTGACGTGACGCATAAGCAATGACCTTGTCTCGTTGCATCAGCACACATCCAAGTCCCTGAATGGATGCGTCGCAATAAACCACAAAATTGTCTGTGCCTTCAGGCAATGAGAGGATAGGGGCGCTACAAAGTCTATCCTTTAAGTGCTGAAATGCCGTTTCCTGGGCATCACCCCAGCGATAGGTGACACCCTTCTGAGTTAGTGAGGTGAGAGGTTGCGCAATCTTGGAGAAGTCCTTGATAAACCATATGTAGTAACCTGCCAAGCCCAAGAATTGGCGGATTTCTGTTGGTGTACGGGGCGCAGGCCAGTTCTTGATCGAGTCTACCTTGGATGGATCAACATGAATCCCATCCTTGTTTACCACGTGGCCTAGGAAATGGACTTCATGAAGCCAGAAGTCGCATTTCGAGAACTTTGAATAAAGCTGTTCTGTTCGAAGGAGTTCCAAAATAAGTCGTAGATGCTGCTCGTGTTCTTCCTGACTCTTAGAATAGATCAAGATGTCGTCGATGAAAGCTATGACGAACTTATCCTGGTAGGGTTTGCACACTCGATTCATAAGGTCCATGAAAACCGCAGGTGCGTTTGTCAGCCCGAAAGGCATGACCAAAAACTCGTAGTGTCCATATCGAGTTCTAAAGGCTGTTTTGGAGACGTCCTCTTCTCGGACTCTCAGCTGGTGATATCCCGATCTCAGATCAATCTTCGAGTAGTAACTCGACCCTTGCAGCTGGTCGAACAGGTCATCAATACGTGGAAGAGGATAACGATTCTTCACAGTCACCTTGTTGAGTTCGCGGTAGTCAATACACATTCTGAATGTACCGTCTTTCTTCTTCACAAATAGCACTGGACCTCCCCATGGCGAAGAGCTAGGACGAATAAAACCCTTATTCAAAAGCTCTTGTAGTTGCGTGGACAGTTCTTCCAATTCTGATGGAGCTAGGCGATAAGGTGCACGAGCTATAGGTGCTACTCCAGGAGCTAGCTCGATTTGAAACTCAACTTGACAATGAGGCGGAAGGCCAGGTAATTCCTCAGGGAATACCTCAGGAAAGTCACGTACGATAGGAAAATCTTCTATTTTCTTATCTTTCTTCGAGGTGTCCATAACGAGAGCCAAAATAGCAGTGTGGCCCTTTCGTAAACACTTCTGGGCCTTAAGGAAAGAGATAATGCTCACAACAGCACCACTCTTGTCGCCACGAATCATGAGAGGTTCATCACCTGAACAAGGAATACGGACAATCTTCTCGTTGCAAAGAATCTCTGCTTGGTGTTGGGATAACCAATCCATCCCAATGACAACGTCGAAACTACCCAGAACGATAGGAAGGAGGTCGATAGAGAAAATGTGACCAGCAAGAACAAGGTTACAACCCTTAACTACGTGTGTGACCTCTAAACTCTTGCCATTAGCTAGCTCTACAGTGTGCTGGGTGTTCAAAAGTGTTGGGGTACGCTTAAGCATTTGACTAACTTTTAAGGACACGTAGCTAGTATCGGCACCCGAATCAAATAAGACAGTAACATAAAAGTCGTCCAGTTGGAACTTACCCGTCACAACATTGGGATCATTCCTCGCTTCACCCTGGCCAATAACGAACACACGACCCCTTGCACCATTGCCGTTGTTACCCCCGTTGTTTCCATTCCCCTGGTTGTTATTATTGTTGTTGTTGCTCTGGTTCTGGTTCAGTTGGGGACAATCTCTCTTGAAGTGGCCTTCAGCTCCACACTGAAAGCACCCTTTGTTGATACCTTGCTGCTGTTGCTGCTGGCGTTGATTCTGTGGGGCTTGTTGTTGACGATTCTGATTCGCGGGGCGTAAACTTCTGCAATCCTTTGCGGCGTGGCCTGGCTTGTTGCACCGATGACAGTTACTCCTGGTGCATGGCCCGCTGTGGTGTAGATTGCAGCGATTGCATTTGGGGTGAATTCCCCTGTACCCACCTTGACTTTGGTTACCAGTTGATTGCTGACTAGGGCTATTGTAGTCCTCAGTCCTTCTCTGCTGAGACTGAGGCTGAACAGAAGTTGAACCTTTGTTTGAAGTTCCATCCCACTTACGCTTGTTGTCGCTGGGAGTATCAGAAGTAGTAGCACTAATGCGCTTTGGTAACCTGTTCTGCTCCACCGCCTGATCCGTGAGATGATGAGCCAACTTGATGATCTGTTGAATGGTGCCAAGATTTTCTGAGGTCACGTGACTTTGAATCTCTGGCACTAAACCCTTGAGATACAGTTTGATACGTTTGATGGGAGGGTCTACCATAGTAGGACACAGAATAGCCAACTCGTTTGATCTTCTTGTATACGCTTCAATTTCTGACCCCGTCATCTTTAAGTTGAAAAACTCTACCTCCAGCTTATGGATGTCATCACGGCTACAGTATTCTTCTTTGATCAATTCCTTGAAATCGTTCCAGGGGGTGGCGTTAGTAGCAACTAACCCCAGCATTTGAACTTGAGCGTTCCACCACGTGAGCGCTATCCCCTCAAGAGTACCAGTAGCATACTTCACCCTGCGAGCCTCAGGGCATTCACACATCTCGAAGATAGATTCGAGCTTCTCAAACCAGTGGAGGAGGCCTACAGCTCCTTCAGTGCCGCTGAAAGTAGTAGGTCGGCAGTCCATAAAAGTTTTGAAGGTGCACACAGGTGGCTGAACATGTTGACCTGTTGTGGGTGTAAGAAGGGACAAGGTTAAGCATAAGTGTTGGTTTACGAGAGTAGGACCTAAAGATCCTAGAGTGAGTTTAGACTGCAGGGTATACCTCCTGCTTGTGCGGCTGCAAGTGCCGCAGCAACTTGTTGATTAATCAGAGCCGTCAACTGGGCTTGAGTCATGTTAACGTGTCCAGCCATGATCTTCATATCAAGGGATAAATGAGTGAGAGAGGTTCACGAAAGTGCGATGACAGTAGAGAGTAAGCACACATGTGTTTTCAAACTATAGTTGCTACGTTTATCTAAGCATACCATGAGCATAGTTCTATGTAATTAGCAAGTAGGCAATATAAGCATAAATCATATCACCTAGAATGTCGAGTCTTGCACGTGGAGCGAAGCGTCGTTGTGGATCGTTGAGCACCGTACAGGTTATAGTCTGGTTTTAACAAAAACTTTTTCCCTTATTAAAACCAAGTTCTCTATAACCAATGGCTCTGATACCAATCTATCACACCCCCAAAATCCACATGCGGAGTATCACCGCTTGGAGGCGTGACTGACCAGGATCCAGCCACCAATCATATTGAACAAGCAAGTAAGTAATTATAAAAATCCAACCAATACAATTGGTGTCCAAACAAAACATTGTTTAAGTTGCAAGCGGAAGCATAACGATTAAAACCAAAACAAAATATAAGTTCAAATGTTTCAATGTTTAACATGGCACACAATTGTCCATGTCCCACAACGACTCTTCCCCATGCAAGCTCCAGCTAAGTACCTATTGACCTGCAAAGCATGTAGTAACGAATCAACAACAAAGTTGAGCGAGTTCACAGTTGGGTGTTTGTTTTAGTTATTCCAAAAACGTAGTTTCCTTTAACTGGCATCCTTGCCGTGGGGGTTACCCCATAGTTGAAAACGTGTTTTGTTTAATCCCGTTTACTCTGGCAATGCAGCCGTGGGGGCTACCCCATGTTTAATTATCTGGCTCTCTGGCGGTGGGGGCTACCCCATGTTTATACTACTAGACTCGTTACCATATCGACCACTGACTTTAGTCATGTTTATGTGCCCTTAGCGTCAATGTCTATCATCATTGACGTGCCCAGATCCATTAGTTCACGCCCGTCCTCTGCGGCACGGTGTGAGGCTTGTCAGACCTAAATAGCGCTATCTAACTAATGACCCGCTCGCCATTGGCCCGGCGATTAAGTCGATATAAAAGGAGGGACTTCGTGATAGAGTTTTGGTCTAGTGAAATTTAAACTGTCCAAGAGGACGAGGAATTATATTCCTGAACCCGTACTGTCCTACCCAAGAAGGACGAGGAATCCATATTCCTTAACCCATTCCCAACCCCTGGGAATCCCATGCTTTGTAGAAAGTGTGAACTCACCTTAGGTTAGCTCGGCAGATAAACGAAAGGTCAATCGAGCTGCTAGAGGTCAACCACGTCCTAACATGGTTACCGTACAAGTCAGGTCTAGAAAGTGTGAACTCACCTTAGGTTAGCTCGAATAAGTTGAATGCGGATGATTCTATTCATATGATTCGTCCGGTGACGAGTGAAGAGGTTAAACTGGCAATGTTTTCTATTGGTAATGAAAAAGCTCCTGGCCCTGATGGGTATACGGCGGCGTTTTTTAAAAGTGCGTGGAATGTGATTGGGCAAGATGTGTCGAATGCTATTATAGATTTTTTTAATACAGGCAAACTTCTTCGAGAGCTTAATAATACGCTTATTGTTCTTATCCCTAAAAAGCCCACTCCGTCTATGGTCACGGATTATCGGCCTATAGCTTGCTGTAATGTTATTTATAAATGTATTAGCAAGATTGTAGCGGATCGTATTAAGAATTATCTGAGTCAAATTGTTGGTATTAATCAATCGGCATTTGTTCCGGGAAGGAAGATATCTGATAACATATTGCTTACTCAGGAGCTGATGCACAATTATCATAGGAGCTTTGGTCCTCCACGGTGTGTTTTTAAAGTGGATATTCAAAAAGCTTATGATACGGTTCATTGGAGTTTTCTCAAGGATGTGCTGCTTGGGTTTGGTTTCAATTCGAGGATGGTGGATTGGATTATGATTTGCGTATCTTCTCCAACCTATTCTCTTTGTGTTAATGGGGAAGTGCATGGGTATTTCAAAGGTCGTCGGGGGTTACGTCAAGGAGATCCACTATCTCCTTATCTTTTCACGCTTGTCATGGAAATTCTAACGTGCGTTCTTCAGCAGGCTTCGAGGCTGGATAGGTCGTTCAAGTTTCATAATAAATGTGAAAAGCAGCGTATTATCAACCTCTGTTTTGCAGATGATTTGTTTCTGTTTGCTCGTGGAGATGTTTATTTAGCTCGGTTTATTATGGAAGCTCTTACTCGTTTCACTAACATGTCGGGCTTGGTCCCTAGTATCCAAAAAAGCACAGCGTTTTTCTGTAATGTTTCTAATAATGTCAAGGATGCTATTTTGGATGTTTTACCGTTTGAGGAGGGCGTATTGCTGGTTAGGTATTTGGGTGTTCCTCTTATTTCGACGAGACTTCTTGCTAAAGATTGTAGTGTTTTGGTCGAGAGAGTGGAAAAGAGAATCGCTAATTGGAGGAATAAGCTGCTTTCTTTCGCTGGTCGGCTTCAACTTATTACCTCGGTTTTGGCTTCGATGCATGTTTATTGGTCTTCAGTTTTCATTTTACCTGCTAGTATTATAAAAGATCTGGAGGCGAAAATGCGGAATTTTCTTTGGTCTCAAGAAGCGTCTTTCCATAGAGGAAAAGCAAAAGTTTCTTGGAATGCTATCTGCGTCCCAAAGTATGAAGGTGGCTTGGGAATTAGGAGACTTGGAGATGTTAACAAAGCTCTTATAGCGTCTCATGTTTGGAGTGTTTTGGTCAAGAGAAATTCGTTATGGGTTGCATGGATTTATTCTTACAGGTTAAAGCAATGTAATTTTTGGAGGTGTAATGAAGTTGCGAACTGTAGCTGGTCTTGGAGGAAGTTACTGCAAATTAGGCCGCTTTTGAGAAGTTATATTTGGTCGAAGTTGGGGGATGGTAAAACAACTTCAGCTTGGTTTGATACTTGGAGTAATTTAGGGCCTCTCATAAATTTTTTATCGCCTAGAATGATAAACAATGCAGGTTTTTTGTTACATGCCAAGGTTGCGGATGTTTATTCTGATTATACATGGGCATGGCCGCAGGTTTGGAGGTCTCGGTTTAGTGTTTTGGGTCAGCTGGATAATATCCACTTGCAACCGAATAATGCAGATAGGTTATGCTGGAAAGATGGTGACGATCTACATGACTTTTCTTCGGCTAGGGTTTGGCATTCTCTTCGTTCTAGGGAGCAAGAGATCGATTGGAGTAATATTGTTTGGTTTAATCAATGTATTCCTAGACACGCGTTCTTAATGTGGCTCATTATGCGTCGAAAGCTCCTCACGCAAGATATTATTTTAAGGTGGACATAACTTTTGCTTTAATAGCTGAAAAGCTGTTTCTTGTTCTTTGCCCCATTCGTACTTTCGATCTTTCTGTGTCAAGGCAGTTAAGGATTGAGCAATGGAGGAAAAGTTTTCAATAAAGCGACGGTAATATCCAGCCAATCCCAAGAATTGGCGTATCTCTTTCGGAGACTTAGGCGCTTGCCAATTCTTAATAGCTTCGATCTTACTAGGGTCAACATGAATCCCTTGTTGATCTACCACATGTCCTAAAAATTGCACCGCTTGTAACCAGAAGTCACACTTTGAAAGCTTGGCGTACAACTTCTCTTTCCTCAATATCTCTAGTATGGCTCGTAGATGGTGCTCGTGTTCCTTTTTTCTCTCGGAATAGATCAAAATATCGTCAATAAAGACTATGACGAATTTATCTAGATATGGTTTACAAACTCGGTTCATGAGGTCCATAAATACCGCGGGTGCGTTGGTTAACCCAAAGGGCATAACCAGGAACTCATAGTGACCGTACCGAGTTCGAAAGGCTGTTTTAGGGATATATTCCTCTTGAACTTTCACTTGATGATAACCGGATCTAAGATTGATTTTGGAAAGCAACTGATCAAATAAATCATCGATTCGCGAAAGGGGATATCGATTATTTATGGTAACCTTGTTCAACTCCCGGTAATCAATACACATCCGAAAACTTCCATCCTTTTTCTTCACAAATAACACTGGTGCTCCCCAAGGTGAATAACTGGGACGACTAAAACCCCGGTCTAGCAGTTCTTGTAACTGAGATGATAGTTCTTGCATCTCTGAAGGTGCTAAACGGTAAGGTGCTTTTGCAATTGGAGCTGCTCCCGGTATTAAGTCGATACGGAACTCGACTTGCCGATTGGGTGGCAATCTGGGCAATTCAACGGGAAACACGTCTGGGTAATCACACACTATTGGGATATCCTTAATACGTTGTTCTTCTGGTTCGGTCGTCATCATACTTGCTAAGAACACATCACATCCTTGACGTATACATTTCAACACTTTAAGGTGGGATATAAGGTTTAATATGGTACCAGACTTCTCTCCCTGTACCATAATAACTTCATCATTAGGAGAAGGGATCCTAACAATCTTTTGCTCACATATAATCTCTGCCTTGTACTTGGACAACCAGTCCATTCCCACTACTATATCGAAACTTCCGAGCTCTACCGGTAGTAGGTCAATAAGGAATTGCTGGTCGTTAAGAATTAAAGGACAATCACGAATGATTTAGTGACTAGTTATATGTTTACCGTTAACAAGTTCTATGGAATAGGGACTTGTTAATTCAATAGCCGGCATATTTAATAGGGGTAAGAAATTAATGGAAACGTAGCTCCTATCTGCGCCCGTATCAAACAATACTGAAGCATACTGATCAGAAATGAGAAAGGTACCTGTCACCACATTCGGAACTTAGCGTGCGTCACCAGACCCAAGTATAAAGGCATGACCTCAAGCTGCATTTGAGGTAGAAGCTTGGCCCTGCGTATCCCTTCCTGCTGGCTGTTGAGCAAACTTTGGGCAGCTTCCTCGAAAGTGCTCCGTACTGCCACATCCGTAGCAAGTACGGGGGTAGGTAATCTGTTGCGTTGGTGGTTGGGGTCGTTGCTGAAGAGGCTGAGGCCATGGGGTTTGGAAACAGTTGGGTTCCAATGGTGTCTTACAGTTTCGGGTATAATGTCCACTTTTATGGCACCTCGAGCAGATCCCTGCTTGACATGCACCATAGTGGTGCAAAGTGCACTTGTTGCATTTTGGGGTTGTTCCTTTATAGCCACCAGAGTTTCCCGTTGGTGTAGTCATGGCGTAGCTTTGATTAGTGGCTCTCCCCCTCTTCGGTATGGCTGCCCCTGCTCGACTACTTTCCGGGGCCTCTTGCTTATTTCCTGCCGGCTCTCCCGGCATTGTCAAACTCTTGCGTCTAACCATGTCGTACGTAACCATGCCTGACCTAGCTACCACTCCGTGCATGGTCAGGTGCTCCACCGAATTAATGATGCTCCTTACTTCCGAGGCCAGTCCCCAGATATGCCTCTCGATCCTCTTGGACTCCGGTCGAACCATATCTGGCAAGATGCGTGCCAGTTCATTGAAGCAATTTGTGTAACCTGCATGATCCGCACCTTGCATCTGCAGGTTCCAAAACTCATGCTCGAGTTTCTGAATTTCGTGTATTGGGCGGAACCTTTCTTTCATTAGTATCTTAAGATCATCCCAAGTCATAGCATTAATCGCATCCTGCCCGCGAGATTACACAATAGCATTCCACCAGTTCAAAGCGTGGTCGGTAAAAGTGCAAGCTGTATACGTTACCGCACAGTCACCCGGACAATTACTTATGTTAAGGACCGATTCTGACTTCTCGATCCATTTCACAAACCCGTTCGGTCCTTCAGTTCCATTAAACTCCATTGGTTTGCACTCCATAAAGTGCTCGTTGAGTTCAGCTCACGCAAAACCATCTCGATTTAGATTGGGAAAATCATGTGGTTTTATGAACCCATGGGCTAAAGCCCGAATCCATAGTCACCCTAGTTCCAATAGGGACAGTTGTCCACTGAATTTGATTCTTCCTGATAGTCTCATATTCGTAATACCATAAACAAGAAAAGACGACCCAGCCCCCGAGTTGGTCGAGGCTAGGGTCGTGGAGTTTGTCGACTCTTTGCCTTAGGATTAGTCAGTTATGTGTCTTAATAGGGCAGGGAAGGAATACCTGCTGCTAGGAAATGTAATAACATAGATCCATAATCGCTCGGCAACCTCTTGAAATAACAGGATCAACTTTAATAAAAGCTGAATGAAAACCGTACTCAATCGAGGTAAGCCTAGCACTCTGACGGCTAGGATACGAGTAGAGGTTATGAATGCCATTTTGCAGCCCGTTGGTGCATCCAACCAAGCACCGATTTCCACTTGGGTCGTTTGGTTTGACTTGGTATCGCACATCGAGGTATTTACAATTCGTAACGTATGTTAAGTAACTCTGCAGGTTTGAAGAGAATTAGTTGTAGCGTTGAAATCTTATTCTTATTTTTAAGTATACAATTTTTTTTTGGGTAAAGGGTTACCCCGGTGATTCTGTATATCAACAAACCAAAAAATACAAGTAGCGTGGAAAAACCCACACTAGTTCAAACATGGGACACCCCCCATGAAAGTAAGCCCGGAAAACAAAAACAAAAAGCCAAAAACATCAAACAAGACAACTAGACTATAATCTAGAAAAAACAAACAAACTTAATCAGCCTCCATCATCGTCCAAATGGTTTGAATAAATCCCCAAGATTCCAGCAATCTTCGAACATTAGTGCTCTCCTTGAACTTAACCCCCATTAGCTTATATCGAACCGTCTGCATCATCGTCCAAATGGTTTAAGTATACAATACGTGCTTATCACAGGAAATCCTCCCTCTGGATGAGTACGATATCCGAGGGATGTATTCGAAAGATTCACTAGTCCCTTCATCTGGAACGATCGGGACTATTAGATTTACGGTTTAGCTCTCCCCAGGATTAACCCAAAGGTCGTTATATGTCGACCCAACTACCTTTCATTTAGAATTACCGTAAACGTGTATAGATATCGTGGTTACAACAACTGTGGCCTCATCTTTCGCATCAACCAGGGTTGAAGTCTCAACACTGCATTGCCCAAAACATAACCGAACGGATCGCAACATGAAGCCTGTCTGCCCTGAGTAACGGTACCTTGATAATGTAGCCGGGTGTTTATATATAGGAAGTACCGCAGCATATCCACCACACCCATATACATGATCAATGTTCCGTTCACCAAAATATTCAGGCCTAATATTACTTTCCGTGAATAACCAACTGAAATCCGAAACACTCATTAATCGAAAAAAAACACAATGTAACCGACGGTCACACGAAGCGAGATTTCACAACGCAAAGCGTTCCAAGGAATCTGTATCATCACAAAATTTATACCCAATGGAACCGAATGACAACGGGAAGGGTAGCTTATTCACGTTCTCCATGCCATCTCCATAACCCAGAGATCGTCTTTTTTTTTTTTTTTTTGGGGTAAAGGGT
Organism: Helianthus tuberosus; assembly: GCA_030545235.1. NCBI lineage: Eukaryota > Viridiplantae > Streptophyta > Magnoliopsida > Asterales > Asteraceae > Helianthus > Helianthus tuberosus. The sequence goes on along the minus strand of JARYGA010027604.1, from coordinate 446,895 downwards.
TACCCCGGTGATTCTATTATAGACAACCGCCAAATAAGAACAAGTAGTGAGGATGAGTTCCCCACTAGTTCATATACAGGACATGCCCCGTATATGTAAACAAAAAACCAAACAAAACAAGTTAACAACTCAATCTAGCCTACTACAATCATGATAATGACTAACTAGTAGACAAACTAAAAACATATATCGAAACATGTGCTAAGGAATACCACGAAGCATTCTAGTATCACACAACGTGAAGGCTAAAGCCAATATTGTAAACAGAAGAGGAATCCAGCGGACAATCAAATGGATCGTGGATTCACGGACGAAAAAGTTTCGTAAGATGTTTAAACTCTACGACTGTATAACAATCGAATGTGAAGCAATGAGAAGTGGAGTAAGGATCCGTACACGTCCTCCCAGTCTATCAGAACGACCTGAGCGTTCTTTGGGTATCTATGTTCTTTTTTTGAAGTATCACTCTAGTATATAACCATCGTTATAGTAGCTATAAGAGTAGAGTTGGTGAGATCGTATCATAATAAAGTCTTGAGTTCTCACATCATAAAGTATAAGTAACAACTGTGTGAGTGATAGGAATCAAACTCTAGTGTATATTAAATATGTGATCAGTAGGAATGTGGAATGGACTGTAATACCAGTTTTCTACCTATCACTAAGGCGCATGCAGTAACGTATAATCCACCAATCCCAATTCATGTATCAATCCACACACAAACATCCACACACTATCACCTTGGTACACGCATGTATCATTCCACATATTTAAGCGTGTTTATTACCACGACTTTCCCAACACCGCCTCGTATGAGCAAGTCTGTTATTACGTTTCGGACCATAATAACCCACTTGCCCCACAAGGCCATCCTGGTACTCGCCAATAGGATACTTTACAGTGTTCATTAACTACTTTTAGTAGTGGTTAATTTTCCAGTGATGTCCACTAAGGTCCGAACCTGGAGTTATAGTCTAGGTTTCCTTAAAGGCACCTAATTCTCTATAACCAATGGCTCTGATACCATCTTCTGTCACACCCCGATTTACAGCGGAAGAAAAAAAACGTGGGAAGCAACAGACACCTCTGGTACAAGCACATTGTTTATGAAGACACTACATTTTATTAATTACAAAATGTTGATTACATACTACATGTATGTTAGAACTGCGTGTTCCCATGAACCACATAAGTCTTCTAAGTCGCATGCGTCTATCTCAATATGCCAATAAACACGTCTTGAACAACATACACAGACCACATCAGTCTCAAGTTACCTGAAATGCATGTTAGTTTTAAAAAGGGTCAGCTAAACGCTGCTGGTGAGTTCCACTGGTTTGGTTGTTTCGTTTCAAAATGTATCAACATGTTTAATTGCACATATTACAGTTGATAGATGGAATTACACGAGTGTCACAAGTGAAACCTAGACTGTTTTAATCGTACCGTGTCACATAGGCACATACTCGCACCACCTGCATCTCATGAAGTTCAATGCCCTCGGGTAGTTATGTCTAACAACATAATCTGGTTGGGACGCGTGCAGTTGCCTGGCTGCCGGCCGCACCTGTCCGGTGGCAACTGGGTTTGTCAGACCAATAGTAGTATCCACTGCCCACGACTTACGTTAATCACTTGTATCGGGGCTAATATCATGTGTTAGATAATTCACATCATGCAGTTTGAGCAATTAACACAGTTTGTGACATGCAATTCACCCCAGAAAACAGGAAACAGTTTAAAAGTGGGGGAAGGGAAACTCACAGTGCAAATAGTAGTCTCGGCTAAAGAGTGTTAATCAACGAAATCAGCTTTAATAGCACACATGCAAGTAAGGACTCAAATCAGTATCTAAGTCGGTAATGGTTATAACTTGGATTTGGTCAGGAGTTTTCACCCCGGATTGAGTCTATAGGGCACAGGTATGGTGATGGAGGTCAGGGTAGTATTAGTTTTCAGTTTGGCTTCCGGGCACCGGTTCACGTGCCAGTCAATGTCAGTAGTTTAACGTGTTCGGATAATGGTACGGGAATACCAATAGTGCCAACACGTTGTTTTTTAAGAATGATTAATTTTTCATTAAGGGATACTCCCCGTGTTTCAATTATAGTATTTGTCAGGTTGGGCCAGTTCCCAGTTCCGGCAGGTTCGTTACACGGTAAACTGCCGAAATTGATTTAAAATAACCCATTTTTAATTCCAAAAATTCTCATTTTTTCTATAATTTGAATAAAATACTGAAAATTTTTATATAACTCAGTAAAAATCTGTAGAATATGAGAAAAATTTCGGGGAATTTATTTTGGCATTTTACTTGTCTTAATAAATCATTTATAAAACCATATTTAACCACATAATTAACATTAATTACCATCATTGATCCAGAAATTCCCAAAAATTTGCTGGACATCCCTTATGTTTCCAGAAACATTCCCAAAAATTTTAAGATTTTTCCAATTTCGTTTCGGTGCGTTTCTGGCTACCGAAAATTCGCAAAAACGCAGATTTTTATCCCAAATAAAAACTCAACCAATCGACTCCAAATTTTCTCAGAAAATTCCTCATAGGTTCCTTAGTGTCTCTGTAAAATTTGGTGATTTATTGAATCTGTTTGGTATTTTTCCAGAATTCTTTTTGTAAAACAGTCAAAATTTTACCAAAAATCGTAGAAAATTACAAAAATTCTAAAATTTTTCGTGGACCTTTCTGACACTACCCTTCATCACCACACCAAATTTCAGCTCAATCAAAGTATCACGGACCAAGTTATAGTCCGAACAATATTCTGCCTAGTCTAGATTCAAGTTTCGGGTCATATACCTAGCGATTCCTTCGATTCCGAGCGTTCCTTGTGAGTCCAGAAGTATGTGTGTGCTATATTTAGTACCTACACATCAAGTACAATCCAAATATGCTAGAACTTAGATCAATCAAGCTTTATTTCATTGTTTTTCGGTTAATCGACTAGTTAAGCGATTTCTGTCGAATAGGTGTTGATTAGGGTATCAAAACCCAAAGATTTATAACCATGGCTGCCATATAACACCAGGGATCCGGCAAGCTACCGGGTGGTTTTTTACGATCATCCATAATGAAGCAATCACCTCTCTCCAAAAACAATACCAGCAACAAACCATGCAAGAAAAAACGAGAACCAGAAGACGGGGTGTAGTTCAATCGTCCATAATTCAGAATTCTCAAGCTGAACAGAGGGTGATTAATGTGATTGATGAACTGGAAAAGATCACTGTTCCGGTGGATTTGGAGGTTCAGCAACGTGATCAGATGTCTGATGAGGCTGCGAATAAGGTGCATAATGATGCAGATCAGAAGTGTCATGGTCAACTTAATGGAGCTGATGAGTCTTATGCTTCGAAGCTGAAGTCAAGTAAGATTACTAAACCTGTTAATTTCAGATTTTTAAAATCTGAGGAAGTGCTTGAGGATGTTGATATTGTTCTTCCTAGAGAGACTGTTAGAACTAGCCAGGATAAGTATGCTAACACGTTATATGGTTATTTTCTGGGGAAAAGACTTGCGTTTCCAGTCGTTGAGTATTTTGCTAGAAAAAATTGGGCGAAGTTTGGCCTTCAAAAATCAATGATGAATTCGAACGGTTTTTTCTTTTTCAAGTTCTCGGATGAAAAGGGAATGAAGGAGGTTTTGGAAGGTGGTCCATGGCTAATTAAAAATACCCCGTTCTTGTTAAATGCTTGGTCTCCAACTACGATTCTGAAGAAAGATGATATCAAGAAAGTGGCAGTTTGGATTAAAATTCATAATGTTCCATTAGCAGCCTATTCGGATGATGGTTTGAGTATGTTAGCAACTAAATTGGGTAATCCAAAGATGCTTGATTCTTATATGGCTCAAATGTGTTCTGATGCATGGGGTAGGAGCAGTTTTGCTCGAGCTTTAATTGAATTATCGGCTGAAGAGGAACTAAAGGAGGAACTGAAAATTGCTATTCCCATGGTAGATGGTGAAGGATATGTGAAAGAAACTATGAAGGTGGAATATGAATGGCGTCCTCCTAGGTGTGAAACATGCAAAGTATTTGGTCATCAGGATTCGAATTGCCCTAGGAATGTTAAGATTGTGCAAAATAACGTGGTAGAAAAGGATGTTGATGGTTTTATCTTGAATAAGGGTAAGTCTAATAAAAAGAAGGGGGTCATGGTTAATAAAGCGAAACAGAATTTTATTTATCGACCTGTTGAGAAGAAATCGGCTAATATTGGTGGAGGAGCGTCTACTAGTAATTCGGTTCCTATCTCTAATCCGTTTTCTATATTGGAGAAGGAAGGTGATGGATCTGGTAAAACAGTGAATGTTCAAAACAATTTATATACGACTCGTAGTGAAGTAAGTTTCGGGGATGATGAGAATGTTGAAACGGTGTATGATGAAACAGCACAATTTATGGAAGCAGGTACTCAGCCAAATTCTGAGGGGGCAAGCACTCCCGGTTCTGTTAGTTTTAATGGGTAGTATTGCAGCGTGGAATATTAGGGGATTGAACCTCTCCCTTAAGCAGAAGGAGGTTCAGGAAGTTGTCAATGAAAATCATCTTAACGTTTGTGCTATATTGGAATCTCATATGGATGTTTCTAAAGTATATGATGTTTGTCGGTTTATTTGTAGAAGGTGGAGTTGGACGTCTAATGGGGCAATTTGTGATAAGGGTACTAGGATAATTGTGGGTTGGAATGCGGATGTTGCTGATTTAATGGTCATTTCTCAAACAAATCAGGTGGTGCACACTCAAGTCATTAATAAAGCTGATAATAAAGCGTATTTTTGCTCCTTTATCTATGCGGATAATAATTATGTTAAAAGGAAGGAATTGTGGCAGAATTTAATGGTTCATAGTTGCTTTGTTAATAATAAACCATGGGTCTTGTTGGGCGATTTTAACTCATCGTTGAACTTGGAGGATAATTTATATGGGTCATCAAGTATTACTACGGCTATGAGGGATTTTAAGGAGTGTGTGGAGCAGATAGAGGTGTTAGATATCAACAAGTTCGGGTTACACTATACTTGGAATCAAAAGCCGAAGAAGGGGATAGGTATAATGAAAAAAATCGATAGAGTTATGGAAAATGCGCAACTTCTGGTGGAGTTTCCATCGGCTCATGCTGTTTTTCAACCGTATCGTGTTTCGGATCATAGTCCGTGTGTTCTAAAACTTCCTAGTCTTTCGAAAGTGGGCCCGAAATCTTTCAAATTTGCTAATTTTTTAGTTCACAAGCCTGAATTCAGGGAGGAAGTTTCAAAAGTTTGGAGTTCAACATGCAATGGTAATCGTATGTATAGCGTTGTTAAACGTTTGAAGCAGCTTAAATCTCCTATGCGGAAACTCTTGTATAAGCAAGGAAATCTGCATGAGAAGGTTGTTAAATTAAGGGCGGAGCTGGATGATGTCCAAAAGGCTATTGATGGGGATTCGTTTAATGTCAATTTACGTGGGAAAGAAGCGGAGTTAGTCAGTGTTTTTAATGAAGCTAAATTGGATGAGGAACGATTCTTGACACAAAAATCTAAGGTGGAATGGCTACAAGTAGGCGACTCAAATTCAGCGTACTTTCATAATGCGCTCAAGTGTAGAAATCATGTTACCCGTATTGATTGCATTAAAGATCGAAATGGTATTGTCTTTGAAGGGGTGGATGTTCCCACGGCTTTGGTCGAGCATTACACTCAGTTTTTAGGTGTTGAGGGTAATACTACTGAGGTCATGAATCCGGAGTTATTTCATAGGAGGTTGTGTCCGTTGAAGGCTCAGAATATGGTTCGGAATGTCTCTATAGAGGAAATAAAAGAAGCTATGTTCTCTATTGGTAATGATAAGGCGCCAGGTCCAGATGGGTTTTCGGCTGCTTTCTTTAAACATTCTTGGGATGTGGTGGGTAATGATATCTCTTGTGCTATTCAAGAGTTTTTTGTTAATGGGCAGCTGCTAAAGGAGATAAATCATACGATATTGGCTTTGATTCCTAAAGTGCATACTCCTAATTCGGTTCTGGATTACCGTCCCATTTCTTGCTGTAATGTTCTTTACAAGTGCATAAGCAAGATTATCACAAACAGAATTAAAATTGGCCTTGATGATGTGGTAGATATTAACCAGTCAGCGTTTGTCCCCGGAAGACGTATTTCTGATAATATTTTGCTGACACAAGAGCTGATGCACAATTATCACCGTAATTTTGGTCCGCCTAAATGTGCTTTTAAAGTGGATATTCAAAAGGCTTATGATACGGTTGATTGGTCGTTTCTAAAGTCTTTGCTTCTGGGTTTTGGTTTTCATCCCAAAATGGTGCATTGGATAATGGTTTGTGTTACTACTGTCTCCTTCTCTGTTGGAGTAAATGGTACTATTCATGGTTTTTTCCAAGGAAAAAGGGGGTTGCGACAAGGTGATCCAATGTCACCTTATTTGTTCACGATGGTTATGGAAGCTTTGACTCTTATTCTAAAAGACTTGGTGAATAATTCCCCTAACTTCAAGTTTCATAATCTTTGTAAAAAACAAAGAATTGTGAATATCTGTTTTGCGGATGACTTGTTTATGTTTTCTAGAGGCGATATTTCTTCGGCGAGGAGTATTATGGATGGTTTGGAGAGGTTTAAGAATGTGTCGGGGCTACTTCCTAGTATGGCGAAAAGTACTGTCTTTTTTGGCAATGTTGCTAGGGAGGTTAAGCAAAGCATTTTACAGTTGATGCCGTTTGAGGAAGGTTCTTTGCCGGTTCGATACCTGGGTGTGCCACTTATCTCATCAAGGTTAGTGTATAAAGATTGCAAGATTCTGGTAGAAAAGATGGAAGCTAGAATTGATAGTTGGAAGAACAAAACTTTATCTTTTGCTGGTCGCCTTCAATTAATAAAATCAGTCTTATCTGCTATGCATATTTATTGGGCATCGGTGTTTATTCTTCCGGCTAGAATTATTGCTGATTTAGAGAAAAAGATGAGGGCTTTTCTTTGGTGTCAAGGTCCTATGAAGAAAGGTCGTGCGAAAGTGAAATGGTCAGACGTTTGTCTTCCCAAGTATGAAGGTGGTTTGGGTATTAGGAGAATTCGTGACATGAATATGGCGCTAATGACTACACATATTTGGAGTCTCCTAAATAGAAGGCATTCTATATGGGTTAATTGGATCCATGAGAACAAACTAAAAGGTCAGTCTTTTTGGTATGTTCGGTCAAGGGGTAACTGTGCTACGGGTTGGCGAAATATTTTGAATATTCGGGATCGAGTTCGCCCGTTTATTTTTTCAAAGATTGGAAATGGTCTTAATACGTCAGCTTGGTTCGATCGATGGACTCAGATTGGTCCGTTATGTGAGTTTGTTTCAGCTCGTCGGCTTCATGATGCGGGGTTTACTCTAACTTCCAAGGTAAATGATCTTCTTAATAATGGTGATTGGGGGTGGCCGAGAGCTTGGTTGGATTTATATCCGGTTTTATTAAACATTCAACCGCCTATAATTGTTCCTCATAAATCAGATGTTTTAGTTTGGCGTGATGATAGGGGTTCTGAGCACGATTATTCAGCGTCAGTTGTGTGGGATACGATCAGAATTCAGGGCGAAAGAGTTCCTTGGATCGAGATTGTATGGTTCGCGAATTGTATTCCTAGACATGCTTTTCTCGCGTGGCTTATTTGCAAGAAGAAACTCAAAACACAAGACAAATTAAGGCAATGGGATGTTGGTGATATCAGTCTGTGATTGGAGTTTTGATTCTGTCAAATCTCTATAACGAACTAGTTAGCAATTGTGAGCAATTTCGAATTTAGGGTTTTTTTCTTTCTTTTCAATCGCCTCCTTAGTGTTTAATTTGATATTCTGATTTATTAATCTGATTGTTTTTTATTGCGGTTAACTGAGTTTAATTTAGCCAGATCGAAAACATTGGATTAATCGGTTAAGGGTTGAAGATTAACACTAGGGTTTTCGGATTAGGGTTTCTTGGTGCCGTATGTGATTGAGGTTTACGTTGTTGTCGTGCATGGAGAGTAATAAAGATTCAGATTTGGAGGATTTAGGGTTTCACTCGTTCACCGAAAAGCTGCATGGAGATATTTTTATATCTAAGACAAGTGCTATGCCGTCGAATCTGCAGGAGGGGCGTCCTAATCTTGATTCGTTTATGAACAGTCTTGATGCTAAGTCTTTGAAAATTGATGGTAAACCGTTTGCTCCTATTCGAACTCTGAATATTGATGGTAACCCGTTAGCTCCTAGACGTGGAATTGTGTCAAGTAACCAGGTTGAACTTCGCAAGATCAATGTAATTGATGAGTTGGAAAAAGTAACAGTTCCTGTGGAAAATGTTTATGCGAATAAGCATCAGGAGGAAAAGGTTTCTTATGCTCAAAAGGTGATGCTGAATCCTAGTATTAAACGTGAAGTGAACTTCAGAAAATTGGAATCCGTGGGAACTCACCAAGAAGCTGATATAGTAATTCCTAGGGAGGTAGTTAAGAAAGTTCAAGACAGGTTTGACAACGTTTTATTTGGATACTTACTGGGAAATAGATTACCGTTTCCGGTGGTTGAGTATTATGTTAAAAATGTCTGGTCGAAGTTTGGATTTGTCAAGATTATGATGAATGCTGAAGGTTTCTTTTTCTTTAAGTTTGATTCTAAGGAAGGAATGCATAAAGTTCTTGAGGGAGGGCCGTGGTTAATCCGCAAAGTTCCGTTAATTCTTAATGTCTGGACGCCATCAGTTAGTCTGAAAAAGGAAGGAATAAAGTCGGTTCCTATATGGGAGAAGCTTCATAATGTTCCGATCTCTATCTATACGGATGATGGTCTTAGTTTGTTGGCGTCGAAGATTGGAGTTCCAAAGAGATTGGATAGCTATACAGCGGATATGTGTGCCAATAGTTGGGGTAGGAGCAGTTTTGCTAGAGCTTTGATTGAGGTAAGTGCGGATGATGTTCTGAAGGATCACATAGTTGTAGCCATTCCGAAATTGGATGATGAGGGATTCATTATGGAAAGTGTAAAGGTTGAGTATGAATGGAAACCGCACCGGTGTGCTGAATGTTGCATCTTTGGTCATAATGATCAGAACTGTCCAAAAGCTGTTAATCCCAAACAGAAGCAAGTAATGGTGGATGCGGAAGGCTTTATCACGGATAAGAGAAGGGTTGCTAAGATTGGAGTTGGACAAAAGAAACCGAAGTTTGTTTATAAGCCGAAAACTAACAGATTTGTTGCCAGTACTTCTGGAACGAAGACTGGTACTAGTTCGGGTTCTAGTCAAATCAAAACAGGTAATTCGTTTGATGCTTTAGCAAATGAGGATGGGAATGGGGATGAAAATATTGCTGATAAGAAGGATGGAGAGAATAACAAGAATGCTAGACAATCGCAGGTTGATAATGAGATGAAACAAAGAAGGGTGGGGCAGGTTGATAGTGACATGAAAGAGGTTACTCCGACGGAGATGGCACAATTTATGAAGAATTATCAGCCTATTAATTCTGAGGGGGCAAGCACTCCCGGTCTCAATGGTTTAAATGGGTAGCATCATGACCTGGAATGTTAGGGGATTGAACCGGCCCCTGAAACAAAGTGAGGTTCGTTCAATTGTTGCTGAGAATAAATTAGATATGTGTGCAATCCTTGAATCGCATGTGGATGTTACTAAGCTGGCTAAAATTTGCAAGTATGTGTTCCGTAAGTGGTGTTGGATGTCTAATGGTGATTTATGCACGCGAGGCACGAGAATTATCTTAGGATGGAATCCTGATATGTTTGATGTTATGGTTATTTATCAAACTGAACAACTTATACATACTCAGGTAGTTATAAAAGATAGCAAAAAGAGTTACTTTTGTTCGTTTGTGTATGCTAAAAATAAATATCAAGACCGTAGACTGCTCTGGGAGGATTTATGTAAGCATAAAGTGTTCTGTCATGGTAAACCGTGGATAGTTATGGGGGATTTTAACACGGCTTTAAATGTTGAGGATTCTGTATTTGGTTCGTCTAGCATGTCTATTGGTATGCGTGAGTTTCATGAGTGTATCCTTCAAGCTGAATTGTTCGACATTAATGATCATGGGCTGCAATACACGTGGAGTCAAAAGCCAAAGAGTGGAGTGGGTCTTCTTAAAAAGATTGATAGAATTATGGGTAATGTGTCGTTCATTGAGCAATTTCCTGATGCGTTTGCTTTGTTTCACCCTTTTCGGTTGTCAGACCATACTCCATGTATTCTTAGAATGATGAGCTCCAAAGGGAATAGGCCTAAGCCTTTTAAATTCCCGAATTTTATTGTGTCAAAACCAGACTTTCAGGAGTCTGTGAAACAGGAGTGGATGAAAACAATAGATGGTATTACGATGCTTTCTGTTGTAAAGAAAATGAGAAACTTGAAACCTAGGTTGAGAAAGATTCTTTTCAATCAGGGTAATTTACATAAGAGGGTTATTGATTTGATTAAAACATTGGATGAAATTCAGATTCAAGTGGATCAGAACCCTATGGATGTTCGGTTAAGGCAGCGGGAGACGCAATGTTTACAAGAATTTCAATCTGTGGCTTATGATGAAGAATGTTATATTAAACAGAAATCTAAGGTTGAGTGGCTTTGCGCGGGAGATTCGAATACCAGGTTTTTTCATAATTCAGTTAAGGCTCGAAATGCTCGAACAAAAATTCAGAGTATTACGGATACCATGGGAACTAGACATGAAGGTAATCAAGTTGCTGATGTGTTGGTTTCGCATTACACCAATTTTTTGGGGATGGAGTCTTCGGTTAATCAGGTTAATTTGGATGGCATCTTCACTAATGTTTTAAGTAGCGAGATTGCGGATCAAATGGTCTCTCAGGTCTCTCGAGAGGAAGTTAAAAACGCTATGTTCAGTATTAGAGAGGATAAAGCCCCAGGCCCTGATGGGTACACTTCGGCGTTTTTTAAGCATGCATGGGAGATTGTTGGTAATGAAGTTACGGATGCAGTGTTGCAATTTTTTGAGAATGGTAAGCTTTTAACTCAGGTTAATCATACTATTCTTGCATTGATCCCGAAAAAAGAAGTCCCGGATTCAGTACTTGACTACAGGCCGATATCTTGTTGCAATGTGATTTACAAATGCATAAGTAAAATTATCACGGACCACCTAAAAGGTAGTTTGGGAAATCTTGTTAGTATCAACCAATCAGCGTTTGTGCCGGGGCGGAAAATTTCTGATAATATTCTTCTCACGCAAGAATTAATGCATAATTACCATCTTAACAGGGGTCCGGCTAGATGTGCTTTCAAAATTGATATACAGAAAGCATATGATACGGTAAATTGGTCTTTCTTGGAAAATATTTTGATTCGATATGGGTTTCATCATAAAATGGTTGGGTGGATTATGACATGTGTATCGACAGTTTCTTATTCGTTGAGCATCAATGGAAACCTTCATGGCTATTTTAGAGGAAAACGAGGGTTACGTCAGGGTGATCCCATGTCTCCCTACTTATTCACGTTAATCATGGAGATTCTTTCTCGTTTACTTCAGCAGGCTGCTTCCTCGCCGTTTAGATACCATGCTCATTGTGCCAAACAAAAAATAATTAATGTCTCGTTTGCTGATGACTTATTTATTTTTGTTCATGGAGATGTTGTTTCGGTTAAAAGGGTCAAAGAGGCGCTTCAGACGTTTACTAACATCTCTGGTTTGGCTCCTAGCCCAGCGAAAAGTACAGTGTTCTTCTGTAATGTTCCACACTTGATTAGACAGGAAATTATGGAGATTATGCCATTTCAAGAGGGTGTTATTCCGGTTCGTTATCTGGGGGTTCCGCTCATCTCATCTAGGCTTCTCTTTAAAGATTGCAAGGTTCTTATTGATCGAATGGAAAAGAAGATTAATAACTGGATGACAAAGTCGCTATCCTTTGCTGGTAGGTTGCAACTAATAAACTCAGTTTTGTCTTCTATGCATATCTATTGGGCTTCTGTGTTCATTATTCCTACTCGAGTTATCAATGAGCTTGAAAAAAGAATCCGTAGATTCTTATGGAATGCAGGATCGGAGGGTAAAATCCGCGCGAAAGTTGCTTGGAAAGATGTGTGCTTGCCTAAACAAGAAGGTGGTTTGGGTATTCGAAGTATATCGGATGTTAATAAATCGCTTATGGCTACGCATGTTTGGAGTATTTTAACCAAACGTGAGTCCATTTGGGTTAGGTGGATTCATGAATATAAGTTAAAAGGGAGAAATTTTTGGGAGGTCCCTTGTCGAGGGAGCATGAGTTGGGGATGGCGGAAAATATTGTCTATTCGGAGTATTGTGCGGCCTCACATGTGGTTTTTAATAAAAAGTGGGATGCAAACAAATGCTTGGAGTGATAACTGGTGCCATATGAGTCCTCTTATTTCTTTTATTACTCCTAGATCGATAGCTAATGCAGGTTTTAATTTGAAATCTTCGGTTGCGGATGTCATTGATGAGAATGGGCAGTGGAGGTGGCCTCAAGCGTGGCTGGACTTGTTCCCGGTTTTAATAAATATTCAAATGCCCCATCTGATTGATAATGCTCAGGATAGACTAGTGTGGAAAGCTGTGGATGGGGAGTTTGGCGATTTTAAGTCCTCTCAAGTTTGGGATATGGTTCGAAAAAGAGATAATAATGCGGCCTGGGCTAATATGGTTTGGTTTTCTCAATGTGTCCCGCGCCACTCATTCCATATGTGGTTGGTGTTCAGGGATAAATTGAAGACGCAGGATAGGTTGGCTGTTTGGGAAGCAGGAAGTGCAACAAATCTTAACCTCATGTGTTGCCATTTGTGTCATTATGATCGTGATAGTCGAGATCATCTTTACTTTCAATGCGTCTTTGCGGATCAAGTATGGACAAACGTGAAGGGCATGGTGAACATGGATAGTGTAGATAATACATGGCAGTCATTAATGGGTTGGGTTGAACATCATTCTAACTCGCAGACAGTTGATGATATTGTGTGTAAAATGGTAGTTGCGGCGACCTCGTATTACATATGGCAAGAGAGGAACAGTCGGCTGTTTACTTCTAATCATTTATCTGCAGTTCAAGTGGCTGAGAAGATTAAAAGTTCAGTTCGTCTAAGACTTATGGGGTTCAAGTTTCGATTAGAGGCTACAAGGAAGAGGATATTTGAAACATGGAAGATTAGTGATTCTAAGGATAGCGAGCTGGATCCGGGCTAGATATTTTCTGTTTGTTGTTTAGGCCGGCCTTGTGTTTGTTTGTGTTTTGGGCCGTGGTTGTTTTGTTTTTGCCTTGATGTTTTGTCTGGTTGTTTGTTATTTGGTTCGTTGGATTGGTGTCCTAGGCTTGGTCTGTCAAGTCTAGTTGATGTGTTGCTCTGACACATCTTTGTTTTATTGGTTTATATATAAAATTCTCCGGGGTAACCCTTTACCCAAAAAAAAAAACTTAAACCTGCTTTCGTGTCCTCTGTGTGGCGCAGAACCAGACTCGCATGATCATTTGTTTTTCCAATGTCCATTTTCAATGCAGGTTTGGTCTTCTATTAAATCTCTTGCTGGTATTCAATTAACATCAAGTAAGTGGGAGGATATTGTTCAATGGTTGATTGTTGTTCCTTCGAAGAAGTCGATGCGAAGTGTGATTGGCAGATTACTCCTAGCGGCAACTGCATACTTTGTGTGGCAAGAGCGTAATCAGAGGCTTTTTAAATCAAAGAAACGATCGGTGCGCGTGATTTCTGAAGCTATTGTGTCTACGGTTAGATTGAAGCTAGCCTCGGTTAAGGTCAAGAGCTCTACGACTGGATTGAGCTTATTAGAAAAATGGAATGTACCAAGCATGTAGTTTCATTGGGTGTCTCTAGTTAGTGTCTAGAGTTTGTGTTATCCTTGTTTTTTTGTGTTTGATTGTTTCTAGCTTGTTTTACACTTCTTGGCATGTCAGGATAGTGAACTAGTAAGGACTCACCTTACTACTTGTTTGTTTTTGGTTTGTGATATATAAAAGTGAACCGAGGTAACCCTTTACCCAAAAAAAAAAATAACACCAGGGTATTTATATGGTGTTCATATCCAGCCCCTAAACTTGTTTAAAACTCCAAAATTCATGGATTAAAATGAGTTTTCATGACCTAAATCAAGTTTAATCAAGAAACCATGCTTAAAACCTTATGGATTTGAGTTAATACCTTTGATTTGTTGAAGTTTCTTGTGAATTCAGCTGGTTGTTCTTTAGAGAAACCAGATTTTTGGAAAGGATTTTGTGTTAAAATGAAATAAGAAAAGGAAAAAAATTGAATTTTTTTTATTAAATAATGGGGGGGGGTTGGGTGTGGGTCCCACAAGGGACACCTCGTGCTTCGTTTTGAGCGCTTAAAGATGCTGTTTATCTTCCGTTGAGTGGTTAGGTTCGTTTACGGGTCCCCGCGCGTTCTCGATTTGCGTGAAGGACTCTGTTTTGCGCGTACTTAGTGTCAAAAGACTCGGTTTTAAAAATCATGCATAACCGTCTTGAAATCCGAACTCAGTTACGTTTTAATCATAAAAGACTCGTATTAGAGTGGTTTAAGTGTTTTTAAGCTTGATCGATCGTTCCTTGCACTTTTGATTGCCTTATGTTATTCCTGAAACGAAAGCGTTTCCCTAATCGGGAAGCTGCTTCGTTTTGCGTGCCCGATCTCTGATTGGCTTCAAACCTTATGTCACAGTCTAAGGCACAAAACTAAGTTGTTCCTGGAACTCGAAATCTTAAGTGATGCTACCGATAACCTAATAATCAATGTCAAAGGTTTAGTGCGTTGTTAAACGGAAAGCTCTGGTTTAACACGTGTTTAAGTCTAAGGATACCAATTTCACATCCTGGGTACTTATTAGTGTCATGTCATTCATAACGTGTTCTCGGATTCCTCCGAGACATAACAGATATCGTTCAAGCCAGCACATAAGTCACACATGTTTTTAGGGTTTTCGCGCAATTAAAGTGTTAAGTGTGCTTTACAGTTTTGGACCGTTTAGGGTGTACCTGGTTTCGTCATGGGTGTCACAAAACTGCTTGAATGTGCACCCTGAAATTGGACCCACGGATTATGAATGAGCAAACAGTGAATTGCACGAATAGATCACAAAAGGAATTGAATGAGTTGTAACAAAAATGACTAAACATTACCATTAGCATTGTTTCCGCCTGAAGTACCGCCTGTTCCTCCAGTGCCACCACTGGTTTCGACGCGCGATGCGTCGTACAGTGCTATGGCTTGTGTTATCCTTTCTTCAATTAGTGCATTCAGTTCTGCCTCAGTCGTAGGCATTGGTGGGGGTGGGGGTGGATTAGCTGTCCGTGAACGAAAGGCTCTCCTTGGTGGCATGATTCTTCCAAAGGAGAAATAGGATAAAGATTAGACGTTGATTTGGTTTGTTAATTATTTTTACTATGTAAGAAAAAAATTTCATAACATTAATAGCAATATCACCAAGAAACATACAATGCAAGTAAATAAGTTAACATAAGCAATAAGATATGTTCAACCAGACCATTCAGATGCATATAAAAGATAACACCAAGTTTTTCATATATATTAGTCAACCGGTTACATAATCGTTTGAAAGGAAACAAAATGGACTCGGGCTACATAACCCGGTCATACTAGTCTAGTACAAACAAAAGAGATAACAAAATCTTCCTTCAAAATGTGAGATCTGCTGTCTGTCGGTTGTCTTCAAAACTCGGTGGAGCGTCACTATGTACACAAAACGGGTAACTATATCCCGTCACAAAAGATAACCTGCAAGTGAATGTATGGAGGAGGGATAGGTGGTGGAGTCAGAATTACCAAACCGTGAAGGTGAGTAAGCTCATCCTCGAGTTCATGAATTCGACGGATAAGGAAGTCTATCTGCTGCTCGAGTGTCAGCACACAAGCACGTAAGTCAAGTGGTGGAAAATCAGGTGGTGGTGGTGGAGCGTGTGGTGGTGGTGGAGCATGTGGTGGTGAATGAACTGGTGGTGGAGGAGGTCTGGCGTCAGCAAGCTGCTGAAGCTCATGAACTCTGCGAAAAAGTATGTCGACCTGAAACTGCAAAGAGAGGATAAGGGCATCAGTAGAAATGCTCGGGTAGTGAACTGGATGGTACGGGTCTGAGGTAGGCATAACATGTGGTGGAGAGTGCTGTGTCGCAAGGTGCTCGACTGGAACCTGTGGTGGATAGTAAGGGTCGGTCTCTCCAGGTGGAATGTGTGCGTGTCCTGAGGGTCCTGCCTTGTCTGGGTGACGAGTGGGTAAACTGGTGGGAGTAAAACGCATAAGTCGTATGCGATCAGTATATCCATCTGAAACAGGTGCCTGAATAGGCACATCAGTTGGTGCATGAACTGGGGTATGTGGTGGAGTAGGGACCTGAACAGGTGCAGGGATAACTGGCTCAGCTAGCATGATATCATCCCCAAAGTCTGGGTATCGTTGTAGGCCAATGGCCTGTAGTGCAGATGAAGTAACAGATGCATAAGAGGAAGCATCTGACTCGGTATCTAAATCTGAAGAAATATCGATCACCGAGACCACTGGTGATGCAACTTCTAAAATAACCACATCATGAACTTCCCCGTATCCCAAATCAGCATCCATGTGATCCACTGGAATCACTGGAACGACGTCGTCGTCATCATCGAGGTCGACGATAAAAGGCATAACATCAAGAGGAGCGACGTCTAAGGATATAACCTCGACTACATGTTCACACTCCGGGTGACCCAAAATAACTATCTCGTTGAGTAGAGGGGGAATAGCTAACACATCATCATCGATGATGTCGCTTAGAAGTGCGAACGGCTGAAAGCCGTCCATGTTGCTGTCAGACGTAGATTTGCTATTGGATGAGATGACCTGAACCTCCGGCACGTAATCGTCGTCAGATACAATCTCCATGGGGTCTACATCGTCGTATACGTTGCTACCTTCAGATGAAGACATGGTGACCTGAGAAATAAGTTGTTCGACATGTATGATTAATTGTTACTTTACATATATACACGAAATGTATTTTTCACATAATGTTCATTTTAAGTTATCCTAATTGAGTTGCGTGGATTAACTTAAAGTTGCATGTCTACCATTTATATGACTAAGACACTAATGTCCTTGCTTGATTGGTATGAGATGAATTCTTGTTGAAAATGGACCATGAAAAATGTTTATGCAAATGAAAACATTTGTTTGTGTTTAAATGGTTTTCGTGAGAGATCCCTAGTGATTGTAGACTTAGACTCAAGAAAGAATCCTAGTTCACTACAATCGATGCTCTGATACCAACCTGTCACACCCGCTCATAGCGGAAGCGCGAGGTGTGATCTGTATGGTTTTCATTGCATAAATATCGATGTACATGAACATACTATATGAATAAACATACTCCATACTCCATTGCCATTACATAATTGTTTTCAAAAGATCACAACATAAGTTTAGTGTGTCGGTTACAAACCATTAACATAAAAGTAAAGTGTTATTGAAGGGATTTTGCTGGATTGGAACTTGCCGCGAGGGCTCTTGGTAGCGGATGATGATTGTGGTTAATTTTATTTAGTTTTGGCTGTTGTCCATGTTTATTGACATTGGTTTTTCTTGTTTGGTTGGATTTCCTTGCTTGTTAAACTCCCGTATGGCATGTCATACGTGAGAACTGTGGGTCATTCTGGTCCACACTTGGTTTTATTGGTTGTTTGAAATAAATTTACCGGGGTAACCCTTTACCCAAAAAAAAACATGAAAATAAACTACTAAGGTTTAAACCATCATATTGCCGCAAAGAGGCGGAATATAACAGTTAAACCCTCCAAAAGATGGCATGGAGTTTCGATACTTGTTATCTTGACCGTTGATGTGTGTGTGGTGTGTATATATATTTAAGTATATTTTAAGCCCTTTTTACACGTTAGTCAAGTTTTAAATTTATAAAACACGATATTTTACTAACACCAAACACACATATGGGCAAGTGCACCCATCGTGAGCGTAGTATAGTGTTGGCAAGATACCGAGGTCGTCCAAGGACACAAGTGTCACACCCCCCAAAATACCACCCATGGAAAACCCTGCTAGGCGTGTGACAAACCAATAACGAGCCACTAATCATGTTGAACCAATCACAAGTTTCTAATTAAATCATCATTTATTACTGAAAAGTACCATCAATAAGTTTAAATGAAAATCAACATGTACAGCGGAAGCAATTAAAAGAAATCATAGTTTAACTGTTTCACAACCAACGTGTCATATCAATAATTCCAACACATGCATTCATCCAGTTCGACCCATGACCACTCCAGCTACTCCAGACAGCAAGTTCCAATCCAAGACATCTAACGACCTGCGAGCATGCAACAAGTGTATCAGACAACGCTGGTGAGTTCATAGTTTTACGAAAACGTTGGTTACCAAGTGTTTAGTTAATCCATTGAATTTAATTCTGAAAGTAATGTTGATAATATCTCGATACTGAACAAGACGGCTCCTGATGTATGTTTTGCCCTTTCCCCAGTGCTCCTATCAAAGCACTAGGCCCGACTGGGTCATTAGTTCACACCCACCCTCTCTCAGGAACGGGGTGAGGGTGCCAAACCTAAGTAGCGCTACCAACTAATACCCCGCTACCACCCACGATAGCAAAAGATGGGACTTAAGAGATAGAGAATGAGAATATTATCCAACATCCCAGTTTTACCCAAAAGATTTATCCCTCCCCGGGATACCCACTGACTGTCCCAAACCACCGGGACGCATGCTCAAAAGTAATGCTCAAAAGTAATGAACTTAAGGTATAACCTCGGGAAAAAGAACCCTTTGCTCTCTCTCCTGGGCGATTTTCTTGATTCTTCATGAAAGCCTAAATTTTCTTTGAGATTCGTTTGTATAACAGTCTGTGATTAGAGTTTTGTTGATCAAATCTCTATAACGAACTCGTTAGCAATAGTAATCAATCTGAAATCAGGGTTTTATCTTCTTTCTTCTCCAATCGCCGCCATAGTTGCTGTTTAGAGATCCTGTCCTATTAATCCGGTTGTTATTAGTCGCGGTTAACTAAGTTTAATTTAGCTAGATTGATACTCTGGGTTAATCTGTTAAGGATTGAAATTCGGCTCTAGGGTTACAGGATTAGGGTTTTCTTTTTCTGCTTTCGGGTTCTTCGTTTTCTTGGCTTCGTGGACGTGTCTGGTTTGCATGGTGATTTCTGTTACGTTGTTTAAGGGAGAGTTGTGTTTCTTTTAATGAATGATCGTGATTTTTCTGGGAGTTACATCCCATTAGATCAGGTGAACCATGGATTGTTTGATCAGGAATGTTATCCTTTATCTCCGGTGGCTACTGACGTTCTGAATGATTCTGGGGCGCAAGAGGTAGGGTCTTCTCCGGGTACAGTTCCTGTTCGCGGCATTGGTCTCCGTGTGACTAACATCGAAGGAAAATCATTGTTGCCGAGGAGAGGTATGTTTTTTTCTGATAATGTTTCGGTTATCGATGGACTTGCTGCTATATCCAAACCCGTTAACCTTGATAGTGTGGAGAAAGTCAGTTCGGTTATTCAGGGTGCAGTGAAAATTCATGATCAGGGTGCCAGTAGTCAGCAGGATCCTGGTAACGTAGTAAAACCTGTTTAATATGCTGATTCTGTTAGGGGAGCTAGTGCGAAGAAGGTGAATTTTTGTTCTTTGGCGACTAATGAGAAACAGGATGGTTGTGATGTTGTCCTATCTAGGGATTCCGTCAGAGTAGTGCAAGATAAACTAGCTAATACGTTGTATGGATATTTTTTGGGGGATCGGGTTGCGTATCCCGTTGTGGAATTCTATGTTAGGAATAATTGGAAGCGTTTTGGGTTGCAGAAATCAATGATGAACGCCAGTGGTTTTTTCTTTTTCAAGATCGCTGATCAAGCAGGTATGCTAAAGGCTCTTACCGAGGGACCGTGGATTATTCGCTCACAGTCGTTGTTTTTGGAAGTTTGGTCGCCTTCGGTTAAGCTAGAGAAGAAGGAAGTGAAAAAGGTTCAGGTTTGGGTTAAGCTTCATGAAGTTCCTTTAGCGGCATATACGGAGGATGGTTTAAGTTTAATTGCAACAACTATCGGCGAGCCAAAAGCTTTGGATTCGTTTACTACCTCAATGTGCGTTGATATGTGGGGTAGAAGCAGTTTTGCGCATGCTCTGGTTGAGATTTCAGCCGATACTGATCTCAGGGAGGAGTTAACTATTGCGGTCCCTTGTCTTGATGGGGATGGTTTTGTCAAGGAGAAGGTTTATGTTGAATATGAATGGTGTCCCCATAGGTGTGGTCGATGCTGTGTATTTGGCCACAATGAGGATTGCTGCCCTGTGCAGACTTCTAAAGTATCTAATGGCAAACCTCAACAGGGCAACTTTCCTGGTTATAACAAGAAGATGAAGCAGCCAATTCAGGATGGTGGTCCTTCTAAGCGGTAACCTACTGTGGATGAAGAGGGTTACACAACTGTTCAAGGGAAGAAGGCAGCTAGGAAGGTTGGATTTAATGTGAATAAACCAAAGCAAAAATATGAGTATAGGCCAATTTCCTCTAAGGTTAAGGGAGGGAATCCTAGCCCAAACCCGGTGGGTTCCGTGAAAAGAGATGAACCGGTCATTGGGTCGAAATCGTCTAACATTCAACATTCGAATCCTTTCGATGTGCTCAATGATCCTTCTGTTAATGTAGATGAGGGTGGTAATACATCAGGTTCGGCTCATGTGGAAGTGGAGGATGAAGAGGTAGTGGAGGTTTTTAACGAGACGGATGGGTATATGATGGATGATTTTTTGAGGCAAGGGACCTTTAAAACTGATGTTAAAAAAGGGGCAAGCACTCTTTCATCATTGGTTAACAATGGTTAGTATTGCCTTATGGAATATTAGGGGTTTGAACCGGCCCATAAAGCAAACTGAGGTTCGTCAAGCAGTCAAGGAGTTTAATTTAAGTTTATGTGCTATTCTTGAATCACATGTTGAGGTGAGTAATCTTTCTAAAGTTTGTAAGTCTATATTTCGTTCTTGGCATTGGACGTCGAATGGGGCGCGTTGTAATAAAGGCACGAGAATTATTATTGGATGGAACCCTTCTATTTTTGATGTTATGGTGCTTTCGGAGTCAGATCAGGTTATGCACCTACAACTGATCTTTAAACAGGTGAAAAAAATGGTTTTTTGTTCGGTTATCTATGCTGCAAACTATTATATATCTCGCAGAGAGCTCTGGGATCACCTCTCATTGCATAAAAATTTCGTCCGTAACGAAGCATGGGTCATCTTAGGCGACTTTAACTCTGCCTTGAATCTTGAAGATAAATCTATGGGGTGCTCTTCGATTTCTACTAGTATGAAGGAATTTCAAACCTGTGTTAATGATATTGAGATGGTTGATTTAAATCGTTCAGGTATCCAGTTTACGTGGAACCAGAAGCCAAAGAAGGGGATTGGTTTGATGAAAAAGATTGATAGAATAATGGGTAATACTCAATTCATATGTCACACCCCGACCACGTGGAACATACCAAACGTGGCGGAAAACGTCGGGGAGTGTTGTAACAGAATTAATTGTTTCATAACCATGGCATTCAAAGTTGTATTTTATTTATCAACATAAGAGTTAAATTGTCTTAAACAGGAAATAAAGAGTTCAGAACATGATTAAACTAAATTTATCTTCATTTTATGTCTCTAAGGCACAGGTCCGCCCTAGTGTCACGATCATCATCCTAAGCGACAGCTCCTGAAAACACATGTGAAAATAGGTACGTCAGCATAAAAATGCCTGTGAGATACATAGGTTTGTGAAAATTGGATTCATGACTTAAGTTTAAGAAAATGTTTAGTCATGAACCTTGTAAATTGTTTTGTTTTGTAAATCATTTAAGAAGCAATATGATCAGATGATATGCATAAATAAAAGAATAATGTATGGTTAAATGAATAACCAAGTAAAATGAGTTGTATAAAATAAACTTTATTGTAAACCAAAGTCTTGTAAAAACATGTTACTTGTGTAAAATGTATAAGTCCAAAATGAATGATTTAAATAACGCTATGATATGTAATATAATACAAACACTTATATATAGGAAGTACCAGCGGCGTATCCACCATGCTTGTATCATATTACTCACATCTCGTTACTTAAGTCACTTAAACCAACCCACAATGTATAATGTCTATGTTTAAACCAATTGTCAAAAGTCCTTGTATAAACCATGTCAAATGTTGATAGTCCAAAAGTAGTCAAGTAATGTGTAACAAATGTTATGTCTTGTAAGTAAAGTATTGTCACATAGTCCAAATGTAGAAATGTACAAAACAAAGTATTTTGAATATATCAAAAAGTTATGTTTTGCAAAGTAATGCATGTTACATTGATACAAACATTTATGTGGTAAGTTAACGCATACATTCAAGCCTTGAGACAGTCGGATAACCCTTTCAGTCAAGGTTATCAAAAGAAATGTTTTCGGATTCAGTCATTCCTTACATCCAAACAAACCCGGGATGTCAGGAATGGGATTTGTCAAGTCCTATGGTACCAGTACTTACTCCCGAGCGGCGTAGCTAATGTTAATGAACGTATAATAGTCTCGTTTGTGCAAACCAAATGTTATAGCAATTGTATACAAGTCATATGAAAACAATGTACTAAGTATGCTAAGTTAACATACAAAGCATAAAAGTCATGTAAAACAATGTGCTAGCATGCTATCAGTTAACATACGTAGCAGAAATGTAATGTAAAACAATGTACTAAGTATGCACACAATGGGCATATATAGCATGAAATATAATGAAATCATGTACTATAATGTACTAACAAACATAGCGGGTATATGATGTGAAAACAGGAAAGCATGAAAGTAACAAGTAGACACATGTGTTCCACCCCAAAACAGTTTGGAAAATAGTAAAAGAGGGGTCTATGTACTCACTTGAGATTGCTCAGTAGTCCTTGAGTGACAACCAAACAATGCTAGAGATCACGGGTATCAAACGGCACCTAATAAACCGGACCTAAATCGGAAGATCGGATAGAATGTGATTTAGACCCGACAAGTTTGAAGACTTGTTTAATATGGGTATTTCATACACATTCTGGAATTCTAGATAAAACCGATAAGGTTTGACCCGCTTCGGCTAAGTTATGTAAACTAGTTATATAAACCGAATCGAACGCGTAATAAGCGTAACGGGTATCCGTAAGAGCCATATACAGGTTTCCTAAGTTAATATGCTTCAAATATGTTGTGACATCAGTAAGATGTCTTTCATTATGCCCGAAACGTATTTAAACACAAACTATGCACCGTAAGGGCATTTTGGTAATTTCACATAAGCCGTGAAACTCAAAACTGAAGTCTGAGTTAAATAACTTTTGCTTACTGTTAAAACATTATAATTTACCTAAAATATCAGTAGGTATCAACCCTTGTATGTCTAAAACAGTTCTAGTACATACTATGCGTTAAAAACGCTTAGAAAGGCGATTAGGAGCCGTTTCCGGGTTATATACATAAAGCTGATATTTTTATTATTCCAGAAGGCTTAAAATAATTTATTTATCATTTAAGATCAGTAGCAAAAGGTTTGGAGTCGTTTAGATATGTAAAACTCATTTTATAGCCCGTAAGGGCAAAACCGACAATTACCGGATTAAGCCTACGACTATAAGTTATGCTCAGCCTAAAATTAATTAAAAATCTTCAAAAATCCCAAAATAATATATTACATCAGTGGGTAATAAGTTTGATATCAAAAAGTAGGCTTAAATAGGCTATACGCTAATTACGCCGTTTAATTAACATAAAGCTTTCATTTTGCGCTAATGAGCATAACTCTCAATCTACACCACCAATTGATCTCAAATTTTGGGTACAATTTTATATATCAGTAACAAAGGTTTCTACTCTTTCACATTTTCAAAAATCACGTTTTAAGGTAAAAAGGGCATAATGGTCAACATATGAGCAATTAACGGAAACATGCATATTAATTGGATAACTAATGAACCAAGGTGTATAATCACAGAGGGTTACACTAGTATGTAACCTAGTCCAATTAAGGCTCTGAGGCATTTCTAAAACATGCCTAAACGGGTCAGAACTGAAAGTCAAAGCAAAAGTCAAACTATGCGACTTTCGGTTCCGAACCGGGTCTAAACAGGAAATTGTCGGGTTGAACATGTTTAGACATGTTCTTACACTAATTACCAAGTTATAATAATGATCAAACAGGTTGTATATGTTCTACATTGCTAATTATGCATAAATTAGAATTTAACAATTCTGTTGACTTTTTATTAGCAAGTTTGACCCGACTTTAGACCTAGTTAGAGTGGGAATCAGTGGGAACCCTTTTAAGGTTTTATTACCCACATAATTACCAACTTATAACTACTTTTGATTCGACTAATCACTGGACCATTAGTGATTAATCTTAAAGTCAACCGTTAATTACGACGGTTTGCGAGAAGGAAGAATATGAATATGATGTGCTGTCTCTTATGCTATGCTAATGTTGATTCTCATGACCATTTGTTCTTTGATTGCAACTATGCTACTCAAGTTTGGATTAAGATTCGTGAAAAAGGTGGGATGTCTTCGGTGGGTCCAGCATGGAACGCTATTATTGACTGGTTGGGGTCTAGGGCTAATTCTAAATCAGCGAGTAATTTTATTAGCAGGCTCATAGTTGCTGCTGCTGTTTATTTCGTGTGGCAGGAGCGGAATGCTCGGCTATTCAGGAACCAGACAAGACCTCCAGATGCTTTGGCTAGTCTAATTTTGCAAACGGTTCGGTATAAACTCATTGGGGTCAAGTTTAAGGAGTGTAATAGGGTGCGAAGGCTCTTGGATTCTTGGGAAATTTACAATAAGTTGGAAGACGAAGGCGGCTGATTCATTTTGTGTTTATTTGTTCTAGATTTTAGTCTAGTTGGTTGTTTTAGCAGTTCTTGGCTGTTTTGTATTCGGTTTTTGGTGTACTTTCATGGGGGTTGTCCCATGTTTGAACTAGTGTGGGTTTTACCACACTACTTGTTTTTCTTGGTTGTTGATATATAAAATCACCGGGGTAACCCTTTACCCAAAAAATAATTACGACGGTTTGACTTTTAAGCTAAAACTAAGCAAAAACTAAACTAAGGAAGGATTAGCAAACTTACTGAAGTCCTAAGCTTGATTAGAGATCACTTGAGAGAAGACTTGTGCTCCAGAAATGCTCCAGAAATGCAGAAGTGAGGTGTGTTCAATGTTTGCAACTTCATGCCCTTTTATAGTGGATTTAATCACCATAAAATGTTGACACACAAGTCTACAAGTGACCACAACTTACTAACAAGTGTCCCTAAGTGTCTAGGGGGTGTTTAGGGGCCAAGAAGGATGAGGAAAATCGATTAAAGATCAGTTGCAACGTTTAAAACAGCCAACAGCCAACTTTCTGCATCTGGGCGGCCCTTACGGACCGTAAGGGTGGACCTTTACGGTCCGTAAGCCTGTCATCTGGTCAATACTTTCCTTTTCAGTTTGCATCCCTGGCTCTTGGTCCTTCGAAAGGTCAATTAACTTATTTTCTTGCACTTTGAACCCTCTAAATTGACATATAAGGGCTTTAAGACATTTACTCACTTTGTCAAGTCCCTGGACACTTCTGGTTAACCCGAAAAGTCATAACTTTCAACGTTAACGCTTTAACCCCTTGTACACGAATTTGATCATAACTTTCTCGTACGATAACGAAACTTTATGAAATTTATATCGTGCATTCTAGTGAGCATAATTAACAGTTACAAAGCTTCGGGTTTGTCAAGTTTAGTCCCTGTAAGCGAATTAACTTGTTTTTGCCATACCAAAGCCTTCAAAACTTATTTCTAAGTCATGTAAAGGTTATTTAAGGTATGTTAAGTATATGTTGATGTTCCAGAGTATTTGTCGCATTAAACTGATTACGTTTACGCACCATTTTGCGTATAAATCTCCAGAAAGTGATATAGAGTTTGAAATTGGACAAAAGTCAAAACACGAAAAATGTAAAACATAACCAAACAAACATTGGGATCAAATAACATTGTTTTATTGATAATTGAACTGTTCACAATGATAACAAGCACAGATGTTACATCATAGCCCAATTTCCGAGCGCAGTAGCGGTGTTCTACCCGCATCGGTTATCGGACCACTGTCCGTGTGTGCTTAAAATTCCGGAAGCTAGAAAAACTAAACATCGTCCTTTCAAGTTTGCTAATTTTCTAGTCCATCAGCCGGATTTCTTGGTGATTGTCAAGCGGAATTGGGATGTGACTGTTAGTGGAGTGCATTAGTTTGTAGTCGTTAAGAAACTTAAGCTGCTTAAATCGCCTTTACGAGGTTTACTTTTTCAGCAAGGCAATTTGCACAAGAAAGTTCAACACCTACGAGATAGACTAGATGAGGTTCAGCGCGAACTTGATAATGAACCAGCTAGTGAGACGCTTCGGGTAGAGGAAATTAGTATCCGTCGTGATTATCAGGAGGCTTTATTAGATGAAGAGCGGTTTCTGAAGCAAAAGTCCAAAGTGGACTGGTTAGCGGCTGGTGATATGAATTCGGCGTTCTTTCATTCATCGCTTAAAAATAAAGTTCATTATAGTCGAATTGATGTCATTCGGGATGCGAGTGGAAATGTGTTTGAGGATGATTTGGTTCAGCAAGCGTTTGTTGATCACTATGAAAATTTTTTGGGATTCCAGGGAGATACGTCGCTTAGTCCAACTCCTGACTTGTTTTCTAAAACATTGGATTTGGATGTTGCGAATCATATGATTCGTCCAGTCACAGCTGAAGAGGTTAGGAAGGCTATGTTTTCGATTGGTTCGGATAAGGCGCCAGGTCCAGATGGTTTTACTGCTGGATTTTTCAAAAGTGCCTGGCCTATTGTTGGTAATGATGTTTCGAATGCTGTTATTGATTTTTTTGCCACGGGAAAGCTTCTTCGGGAGTTAAATCATACTCTTATTGTTCTTCTTCCCAAGGTTCCGTCTCCGTCTGTCGTCACGGACTATCGTCCGATTGCTTGTTGCAATGTCTTGTACAAATGCATTAGTAAGATCGTTGTTGAGAGAATTAAGGTGGCCTTGAATGATATTGTTAGTGTCAACCAATCAGCCTTTGTGCCGGGTAGAAAAAATTCTGATAATATTTTGTTAACGCAAGAATTGATGCATAACTATCACCGAAATATCGGTCCCCCTAAATGTGCGTTCAAAGTTGACATTCAAAAGGCTTATGATACTGTTGATTGGAGTTTTCTCAAGAGTATTTTGATTGGTTTCGGGTTTCATGCAAACATGGTTCAATGGATTATGGTTTGTGTCTCTTCCACCACGTTCTCAGTGTGTATTAATGGTGATGTTCACGGTTTCTTCAAGGGTAACCGGGGGTTAAGACAGGGAGATCCTTTTTCTCCGTACTTATTTACGCTTGTTATGGAGATTCTTACGGCCATCTTACAGCATGCGGTAAGGATTGATAATTCGTTCAAATTTCATAACAAGTGTGAACGTCAACAGATTATCAACCTTTGTTTTGCGGATGATTTGTTTATCTTCTCCAGAGGTGAGATTGCGTCGGCCAGGTGTATTATGAATTCCCTGAATTCTTTTACTAAGATGTCGGGTTTATTACCTAGTGTTCAGAAAAGTACAGTTTTTTTCTCGAACGTGCCATCTTATGTTAAAACTGCTATTTTGAATATTATGCCTTTTAAGGAGGGTAGTTTGCCTGTGAGATATTTGGGTGTGCTGCTTATATCTTCACGGTTACTTTATAAAGACTGTTATGTGATGGTGGAGAACTTGAAAAACGTATCATGCATTGGAGGAACAAGTTACTTTCCTTTACGGGCAGGTTACAGCTTATTGTTTCGGTCTTGTCTGCGATGCATATTTACTGGTATTCTGTGTTTATTTTGCCTTCACGGGTGATTCTTAATTTGGAGGCCTTGATGCGGAATTTTTATGGTCTCATGATAGTGCATTTCAAAAAGGTCGCGCAAAGGTTTCTTGGAAAGCGGTGTGTGTGCCTAAGTATGAGGGTGGGTTAGGCATTCGTCGGATTGGTGAAGTTAATAAATCTCTTATGACAGCGCATATTTGGAGTATTCTTACGAACCGTGAGTCGCTGTGGGTTCACTCATATAGGTTGAAAGGTAAAAGTTTTTGGGCTTGTAGAGTGCCTGCCAGTTGTTGCTGGTCTTGGAGAAAAATTCTTCAGATTCGGTCGAGTATGAGGGAGTTCATTTGGTCCGAGATTGGTAATGGGTCTAATACTTCAGCTTGGTTCGATACTTGGAATGTCTTAGGGCCGCTCGATAACCTCCTATCGCCTAGAGTTATTGCCAATGCAGGGTTCAACATGGAGTCTAAGGTTTCTGATCTTTTTTCGAACATTGTGGAGATGGCCAGCCGATTGGAGGGATAGATATCCAGTCCTTAACCAACTGGACCAGATGTCTATTGATCATAATAAGTCTGATAAACTCATGTGGCGCCAAGGGGATCATATTCATGATTATTCTACAGCTTGTGTTTGGGATTCTGTTAGGCATCGTGAGTTGGAGATAGATTTGAGTCGGATTGTGTGGTTCAGTCAGAGCATCCCGCGTCATGCCTTTTTAATGTGGCTTATCATGAGGCGTAAATTACTTACTCAGGATAAAATTTTGAGTTGGGATATCTCGCGAAGAAAGAATATGAACATGATGTGTTGCTTGCTTTGTTACGCTGATCACGATTCTCATAGTCATCTGTTTTTCGAATGTAAGTTCTCGTCACAAGTTTGGCATTTGGTTAGACAGAAAGTGGGCATGGAATCGGTTCAACCTAAGTGGGACGATATTGTTAATTGGCTTATTGTGCGGGCCAAGTCGAAATCCGCGGCTATCTATGTTGCAAGATTGACAGTGGCGGCTAGTGCGTATTTGATATGGCAGGAGCGTAACGCTAGATTATTCAAGAACCAATTAAGGCCTCCGGAAACTATAAGTGGAATTATTATCCAACAGGTGCGTTATAAATTGATGGGAGCGAAGCTGAAAAACTGTGACAACATGCGTAGGCTTCTTGGTGCATGGGAGATCAACGGAAAGGAGCTTCATGATGATGGCGGCTGATTAAGTTTTTTTTGGCTGCGTTTCTAGTGTCTAGTCTAGTTGATTTTTATCCTTTTTGGTGGTGTTTTTGTTTGTTTTCATGGTTGTTACTTTCATGGGGCATGTCCTGTGATTGAACTAGTGTAGACTCTCTGCACTACTTGTGCGTTTTTGGTTGTGAATATATAGAATCACCAGGGTAACCCTTTACCCAAAAAAAAAAGTAATGAACTCACCTTTGATTTGCTCGGTACAATTAATTACTCGTTTAACAATAGTGATTTACCAAGCCCTATGATAGTTACACATATCAGTCAGTTTGCATACAAGCACAACACGTATTATTTCATGTTTAATCATCAGCTAGTGCACACGCGTACAAATGTTAACATTCATCACTAGGCATGGTATATCAATTAATCAAGCACGAATCCCATCATTAAAATACGTTCTCATACCAGGTGCTACACATATAGAGTTATACTTCACGCTTCAAGTATTCAAATAACGCGTCATCTCGAACATATGCACAAGAGGTGACTTCATGTACCATATTAATTCACAAGTTTAGGCCGTTTCGTTACACAAGTTAATATATCACATCATTCTATTGATTCTCCGGGTTACCGGCCTAGTTGATACCACCCACTAACATGTGCAGCCAACTTAACACGTAACAGTGCGGCCCAGTTCATATTGGGCTCTACCGCATATGGTGACCTGTTACACTACCCGGCCCAACCGATAAGCAACTCCCCAAATTACTCGGTCCATGTAGGGGGTGGCATGACTTCTCATATGTGGCCGGTTGGGCCAAGGCCCAGTACTGACCCACAGGAAGAGGGGCGCGACCCATTTGTTCAATTCACCACTAGTCATGTAATCCAATTAAGCATATGAGACACACTTGATAAAACATATGATAATTCTCACATTCATGATACAAATTTACAATTCACAATCATATTCCTTGTAGTTTGGTGAGTTATCCGATCCTGGTTAATTAACATTATCAACAGTTAATCATGAACTAAGATATTCTATCACATGCAACATTTTTAAAGTGAATAGACAATTGTTGACAACTGTTAATTGAATCGATCAAGATATCATATGAAGGTCAACACTCTTTAAACCTCAATTGGACCTTCAAGTTGATAAGTCTCTAATGATTAAATTTTCTGAATAACCGACAATGTCACATGCAAATTTTTAGTTCTTATTTAAATATCTTATGCACTACTAAATTTTAATTGGACCAACAATTGTGAGTAAAGGGGCTGACAACCTAATCAACCTAATCAATATGTTAGATCTCACTTTATGGGATTTCACAAAAGCACAACATCAACATCACTATCATGCAGAATAACTAATTGATGCTTTATTCTTTATTTATTAATCATTCTAGTGTGCATAAACAGGTTGTAATATGAGCATATCTAGTTGTACCCTCATGAAAACATAACTAATTCGAACATGAAGCATACAGATTCATCACCCTAAACATATTAACAATTCACATACTACTAATTCATCGTATATCCATCATCAGAAACACAAGCAATTTTATGTAATCCTACCCATATCATAGTCATGCGGTCAAGGTCTCATACACACACAAACATAATTATCAAAACAAAGCCAACAATAGGAATCACTAACCGGTAGTCCGATCCGCTAAGGAGACGTCG
Source organism: Helianthus tuberosus (assembly GCA_030545235.1). Lineage (NCBI taxonomy): Eukaryota > Viridiplantae > Streptophyta > Magnoliopsida > Asterales > Asteraceae > Helianthus > Helianthus tuberosus. The sequence continues at coordinate 416,039 of JARYGA010027604.1, read as the reverse complement.
CCGTCGCACAGAAAGGGGTAGGAATAGGGTTTTGTTTTGTTGTGTGCATAATTCTTTACGTACATATAAGAACATGTAAAAGAAAAAAGGAGTGGTTGGGCCGGCTAGGTTTGCTAATTCACGAATGGATTGGGCCGAGATCTAAAGATTCACATTTCCTGTTTTGGGCCAATCTCCATTACATCGACGGGCTTCAAACAAACTAACACACACACACACACACACACATATCACGGCCCAATTATGTCTTGCGGCTGAACGTACACACGACATAGAAGTTGGCTCATTATACACGCACACACACTCAACTACAATATACGTTAGCACATTTAACAAGGTCACAGGTTGAACAAATTAATTAAAACGAGAACGGGGAGATCACAAGACCGAAGGTACTAACCTTGAAACTTCGGGTTGTCACATCATCCCCAACTTGAAAGAAATTTCGTCTCGAAATTTGACAAGTAAGCATGAAAGAGTGGAGTGATAAATCAAGACTGCTGTGAGTTTTCCTCAGGTGCCACATCACCCCCAACTTGAAGAGGAATTTCGTCCCGAAATTCACCAGTGTTAACAGACTTAGATTGCTCATCAGGAAATAATTGAGGATACTTAAGTTTCATCTGATCTTCACGCTCCCACGTGAACTCCGGTCCGCGTCTTGAGTTCCAACGAACTCTCATGATCGAAATTCGACTATGTTAACGAACCTTGACTTCTTGGTCCATGTGTTCGATAAATTCCTCCAGTAAAGGTATCGCACGTGTTTCATCAGACAACCACTGCCTTAGATCCGAAACATAAATGATATCATGCACGTTACCCAATTCGTCGGGTAACTCGAGTTTGTAGGTTATGCTTATCGATTCTTCCCAGACTGTTGAATGGTCCACCGTGACATCAGTTAAGCTCGCCCTGCTTCCCCAAGCATTCCAAACCCTCCCAGGGTGAGACTTTCAACACGATACGATCGCCTACAGCGATCTTTCAGCGTTTCCCCACTTTATCCGCTTTCCTGACGGTCACGCGTTGCCGCCAATCAAGCACCGATCCAAACAACCTTCCCAAGAGTTTCGAGTACCAGTCCTGGACCAGTAATTAAGTTGTCAACCATCCCAGTCTAACAAGAAAGTTGGCATTATTGTCTACGTAATGCCTCAACAGAGCTGTCTGGTTACCAAAAATGATAACTGCCGCAGTAGTACTCACCCATAGGTAAGAGTCCTTCAAATTTGCACCAAAGCCAGTCACACACATGCTCGCATCATGTCTTCCAGTGCTATGAGAGTTCGTTTACACTGACCGTTTGTCCAACGACGATAAGCAATGCTCTGGTCCTGACGTGAGCCAAGGGTGTTGTGTATTGCCTGACATAAATCATGCATAGATCAAATTCAGAGGTGACAGGAGTTGGCACCTCATGCCTAAAAGCCGCCTCTCTCAGAGGAACATTCACAACTGTGAAGACTCGTCAGTTTTCTTGATTGCAGGAAAGTGTGCTGGTAACGTGGGTCCATCAATGATCATCCAGGTGATAATGTTTCCGTTTCGAGTTGTAAGTAGACCAGTGATAAAATCCATGGCAGTCTGATTTCATTTTCACATATGTGTTTCTAGTTGTCAATATCCCCTCTTGACTTTCCCACAAGTCAAACATCGATCTAATGCTTTGCTATGTGGGCCTTCAGGCCCGGTCATCCGTGCATGGTCTTCAGGTTTTAATTCATCCTATCAAAACTCAAATGAATGGGATATCGAAACCCGTGTGCTTTGCCTGCACTAGTTCCCAAAGGTTGCTGTATAGTGAGGTCCATATTCGTTCCATGAAGTAGCAAATATCATCCGTTCTGCCAAAGGTTGCTTCCCCATGCCCCGCATGGGTCAATCTTGGGAACTTTCTTCCTTCAGTTCTTTAATTTGAACAAGGCGAGTCTGATCAGGTATGTTAGAGTTGATAGCAAGCTGCAAAGCTCGTGCACGTCCAGGTTTCACAGTCGTATTCATTCAAAAGTTCCATCCAGCGGTGCCATCACATGTTTAGCTCACACGGGAGGCCCTTGTGATCGGTCTAGGTAGTGCATTTGGTACCGTCCAAGTAATGCCTCCAACTTAAATCCAAGGATCAGGGCTTCCACCGTAGGTCGTGACTCGTGCAGTTCTTCCTGATAAGTCCATTACGTAAGTCATCACTTTCTTGTGTTGCATCGGCGTGTAAACATTGCAGAGTTGGGATTCGAAAGCTGAAAAGACGTCCTCTTTTGTCCTTCAAGAACACAGCACCCTACTGTGCTAAAGAGATTTAAGCTGCGCGATCTTCGAAAATCCTGTGGTGAATCTGCGATTGAGTCTAGTGTGACCAAGAAATTGCTGCATCCTCGAAGGGATCTTTGGTGCCGAACAATATCTAACGGAATGGGTCTTTAGCGAGACCACGTGTATTCCCACTTCGTTGATCATATGACCAAAAAGGTATCTCTCGAATCCAGAAGTTACCTATCACAAGACTTCGCGCGGAGTGGCTCCTCCCTCAGGAGCCCTAAAATAAGATACAAATGCCGCCCATGATGTTCCTTCCTCTTGGAAATGATCCAGAACGTCATCCATAAATACGGTCGATTCATGTGGTCCATAAAGCTGCTGGTGTGTTGATTAACTAAATGGTCATGGTGTACAAAGTCGCAATGGCCGTATTGCGTTCGATATGCCGTTTCGGGAACATTCCCCTCTTGGTCTTCCGTCAATACATGGTCGAGGCAAACAGTTCTTGATTGTCACCTTGCTGAGTTCTGGATAATCAGTACACATACGAAAAGGCTTTATCTTCCCGAACATAGCTGGGGCTCCCCAAAGCGAACAAAAACTATGTCCAATAAAACTCCTGTCCAATAGTTCCTGTAGATAGTCCTTGCAACCCTCCTGGTGCAAAACGGTATGTAGCACGAGTAATCAGGGTTGCCCCCGTCGTGAGATCAAGTTGAGATTCTGCCTAACAGTGGTGGAAGTAAATCTGTAAGCTCCTCGGGTTGCACACTGAGAGGAATCACGAACAATTGGTGGATCCTCGATCCTCTTTTCCTAAGCCTCAACATCAGTAACGGTTGCTAACGTAGCGGGGTGATCCCTCCGTAGACACTTCTGGGCCTTCATAGCTGATATGGCGCTAACCTTTGCACCACTCTGTTGCTTTAGAACAAATAACGATTCTCCATACAAAATTTTCTCCTCACAAGGTATGTCTGCGCGATTTCTGAATAACCAATCCACACTAACTACTGCATTGTAACCATCAGGGGTAGTAGAAGGAAGGTCGATGTCGAACACATGTCCCCCCAAGGTCGAGTTTGCATCATGGCGGGCATATAAGGCTTCAATTGACTTGCATCAGCCGAGTCCACAACAGGTTCGGTTTCAAGAAGCATCAGGGTTAAATAGAACAGAGATGGAGCGAATAGCTACCCATCCAAGCTATCGTGTTGCTATTACGCCTGGTATAGCCTATGCCAATACTAAATGTCCTTCCATGAGCTTCATTTCCAGTGTTGTTTTCATCACGAGAATTTCTAGTACTGCCGTCGTTCCCTTGGTTGTCGTCACCTTGACTTAACACAGTCAGTCCTTGTCGAGGCCACCTTCGTTTCCATACTGTAAGCTACGATCACGAGTACCTTGATGTTGCCACGGCTGTTGCCTCTAATATTGTTGCCTGTAACGATGGCCTGTGTCCTTTCACCAACAAGGTCCATCTTTTCACATTCCATGTCACGTCCTAAGGCACTACTCACGGTGCGGGCGATTACACAATCCGCTCTACAGTCAATCGTCATCGATTTTGTCCCGATTGGTTCGTAAGAGTCGGCTCCCATGAGTCGCTGGCTGGCGTTAAGGATTCGATCAGAGTCAAATCGCTGTTGTTCGTTGCCGGTAACTAGGGTCGTTCAAATGCTGAAGTTGGTAAGGTACTACGTTTACCCTCTTGTCCATCGTTCTTGCAAGTCGACTGAGTAATACATGGTATGTCGCGAGAGTGTTGCAGAAGTGATCGCACTTCGGGGTCTAAGACGTCAACATGCTAAGTTCCAGCAAACAAAGATAAGTGAGGGAAGTATAGTCCAATCATTTGACGCTGAGCCATCCAACTCAAGGACGTTCGTACTAGCACCTAACATTCTACACAGTTCGCTAGGCGTTCAGATATGTGATCAGGTGATACTCGATAGCATCGAGATTCGTAAGGATTCAGAAAGGGGTGAAAAGATCATGTTCGAGTAGGAGACAATCACTGCTATGACTCCTATAAACTGCTGAGTTCCAACATAACATCAATTAACAGAGCGGAACCCCTCTCACACTCGTTAAGCCTCACTGGGACTAACATGCACCCCACATTATTATTATTATGTTTGCACCCATAATAATAAGGCAATTTGCATGCTTATCTCAGTGCCTCTTAACTCGCGCTAAAAGGTTCCCCGGATTCGAGCAATAAGACAGATGACGCCACAACATAGATCATGAAAGTTCAAGAAGAGTTGCACTCTTAAAACACGTAACATGGGTTGGTAACATAGAAGTTCATACTGCAGTGCTAAGTGTGCATTCACGTGTGATGTTATTCATAAGCAAACACTAGATATACTATGTAATAGTAAACGAGAAACGAACCTTGCAGTCTGGAGCTGAGTGTCATGGTCGATTCCGGATCTGTTCGGTTATAGTCTGGTTTTATAAGAACGTTTTAAAACCAAGTTCTCTATAACCAGTGGCTCTGATACCAAACTGTCACACCCCCCAAAATACCACCCATGGAAAACCCTGCTAGGCGTGTGACAAACCAATAACGAGCCACTAATCATGTTGAACCAATCACAAGTTTCTAATTAAATCATCATTTATTACTGAAAAGTACCATCAATAAGTTTAAATGAAAATCAACATGTTCAGCGGAAGCAATTAAAAGAAATCATAGTTTAACTGTTTCACAACCAACGTGCCATATCAATAATTCCAAGACATGCATTCATCCAGTTCGACCCATGACCACTCCAGCTACTCCAGACAGTAAGTTCCAATCCAAGACATCTAACGACCTGCGAGCATGCAACAAGTGTATCAGACAACGCTGGTGAGTTCATAGTTTTACGAAAACGTTGGTTACCAAGTGTTTAGTTAATAACCACTTGGGGTGTCCCAGTGGCCAGCCTCACCCACCTCTTCCCAGAGGACCCGGGTTTGAAGCCTGGCAGGTGCAAAAACTACAGGCTTTCGCTCCCGGTGGGTATTAACCGCCAGGCAGCTATGGGGCTAAGCTAGCTTGTGGAGTGGGATCACTCCAGCGGTTGGGAGGACCGTGCAATACCCCCCCCCCTAAGTGTTTAGTTAATCCATTGAATTTAATTCCGAAAGTAATGTTGATAATATCTCGATACTGAACAAGACGGCTCCTGATGTATGTTTTGCCCTTTCCCCAGTGCTCCTATCAAAGCACTGGGCCCGACTGGGTCATTAGTTCACACCCGCCCTCTCTCAGGAACGGGGTGAGGGTGCCAAACCTAAGTAGCGCTACCAACTAATACCCCGCTACCACCCACGATAGCAAAAGATGGGACTTAAGAGATAGAGAATGAGAATATTATCCAACATCCCAGTTTTACCCAAAAGATTTATCCCTCCCCGGGATACCCACTGACTGTCCCAAACCACCGGGACGCATGCTCAAAAGTAATGAACTCACCTTTGATTTGCTCGGTACAATTAATTACTCGTTTAACAATAGTGATTTACCAAGCCCTATGATAGTTACACATATCAGTCAGTTTGCATACAAGCACAACACGTATTATTTCATGTATAATCATCAGCTAGTGCACACGCGTACAAATGTTAACATTCATCACTAGGCATGGTATATCAATTAATCAAGCACGAATCCCATCATTAAAATACGTTCTCATACCAGGTGCTACACATATAGAGTTATACTTCACGCTTCAAGTATTCAAATAACGCGTCATCTCGAACATATGCACAAGAGGTGACTTCATGTACCATATTAATTCACAAGTTTAGGCCGTTTCGTTACACAAGTTAATATATCTGTTACACCCTAATTCGTATTTGACAAAAAGTCGCAGCGGAAACACGAACCATAAAATTTCTTTCATTATAAATACCTCAACTTATTTAAAATTTAGCTTTAACGTAATTCTTATTCATAAATCCGTCATCCTCTTATTTACTAATTAAAAACATAGCTTGCGTTTACTACCTTTTGCATTCAACGTCCCCGTACAATCTCTCTAGTGACTCGGTCTTCAATCCCTATCCTTCTGATAATCGCTCATTATCCGTACAACCTGCATTCACCACATGCATTCATAACATTAGCACACTTTAAAGAAACAAAGTTCATTCGCGTACACTTCACACTTCGTCATCTTTTAAGCTTTAAGCATTTCATCTGCATATCCATTTCCTGGTAAGGCTTCAATAATGTACCTGCATTACTTTTCATTCTCGAGGTACACCATTAATAACGTTAACCCTCAACGTGTCTAAATCATGCTTACATACGTACTCACATACGTATCTACGTACGTACATCTTTTCCCTACTACTTTACGTACGTGCATACACTCATACATGCCTTTATACATACATACATACACATCTACATGCATACAAACCGTTCCCACATCATTGCATACATACATACCCTCGTACATATCTTTACACATACATACATACACATCTACATGCATACAAACCTTTCCCACATCATTGCATACATACATACCCTTGTACATATCTTTACACATACATGCATACACATCTACCTGCATACAAACCTTTCCCACATCATTGCATACATACATACCCTCGTACATATCTTTACACATACATACATACACATCTACATGCATACAAACCTTTCCCACATCATTGCATACATACATACCCTTGTACATATCTTTACACATACATGCATACACATCTACCTGCATACAAACCTTTCCCACATCATTGCATACATACATACCCTCGTACATATCTTTACACATACATACATACACATCTACATGCATACAAACCTTTCCCACATCATTGCATACATACCAATGAGAATTAAATTAATAATTCTTACCTGGGGTACGGGATCCCGCTTTAAGGTTCCTAAATGGAACCTGAGGTGGGATTCTTACCTGGGCTTTGGGATCCCGCTTTAAGGTTCAGGAACCTGAGGTGGGATTCTTACCTGGGCTTTGGGATCCCGCTTTAAGGTTCAGGAACCTGAGGTGGGATTCTTACCTGGGCTTTGGGATCCCGCTTTAACCTCCCGTTTCTTCCTACATGCTTGTAAATTCACATTCTATCATATGAACTTAAAAATCCCACATCCGGATTACGGAAATTCTTAACTTTACGCTCTATCGGCTTATTATCATTTTCTAACTATTTGACCCGTTATGGGTATTTGCGCATTAAACGGTTTATGACAACAAAACCATACTTCCCATTTCCATACTTGTCCAAAACATTAAACTAATCGTATAACTTGTTCTTAAACCACTTATTAAGATCATTTGCCCAAAATACCCATCAAGGGCATTTTGGTCAACTTTAATCCCGTCCTTTACGACGAAAGACTACGACACATAATTGACTTCAACCATCATGCTTAGTTAATTAAAACGCCTTATAACTTAAACGAACATAAGAAGTGATTGCAGAAATCACTTACCTCGTGCGTCCGAGTTCGTGTTCGTTATCTTGTCCCTTTTTGACCCGTTAGCCTTTCATGCTTGAGTCCTTCTCGACATGATTCCTATACTTTCATGTCACCAAATGACATTCTTATTAACATACATAATTGTACAAGCTACGATCATATCGATCGTATAATTCATATTTGACGTTCATAGTCACTTCTAACAAGCATAATACATGTAACCAAATTCATATCATTTCCAACTCGTGGAGTCCGTAATGTCATCGCATTAGACACACATACGTCTAACACGCATCATATAACTTACTTTAGTCTTACAATTATAACAACATGACAGTTGACTTTTAGAAGTCAACGGTCCATTTACTTTAACTTTTGACTTTTCATTATATACCCGTAACATTATAATCGACTATACGGACATCACTATATACATATCATCTTTTACTTACATACAATTTCATCTCTTAAGTTCACCCAGGCATTTCATCAAACACTTGGTGTGCGTACTGCCTTCTAAGCATAACGTACAACTAATTCATGCACAATCTTCTAATTTCATACATAGTTCATCAATTTCTTCCTTCCAATCAACACGAATCATACATGCATAATCATCAAACATATAATCATCACATTTCTTCCAATCCTTCTAACAAGAATCCATCATACATAAAAATACATCAACATTCCACAAGAATTAGACATGGATGATGATTCAAATCATCATTCTTACCATAACAAATGGGTTTCACCCTTAAACATCAAATTAACCTCATTCATGCATAATCCATGTTCCAAATGATGAATCTAACACATATTCATGCTCAATTTCATACAAATTCGTGATTTACAACATAACCCATTTCGTGCATCATCACCAATCTCGGATCTAAGACATACCTTACGATCCCCTTGTGAAGGTGATCATTAATCCGTGTTTGGTTATGAATTTGAGCCTCGTTTTGCCTTCCAATTTGAGGGAATAGATGAAGTTAGGGTTTTGACTTCATGAGAGCTCCTGCTCTCTCTCTAGAACACACGATCGTGTGTGTGTTTGTGTGTGTGAATCTTTATTTGTTAAATCAACTTTCAACTTAACCCACTTTAACCCCTCAAGTTGCCACTAATTATAAATGGGCACAACTTTCTTTCTTTTTATTACTTTTACCCTTTTGTTAACTTGGTTAAATAACCCAGTCATTCATTTCTTGATGCACCATATCATAACATTTAACGAATATAAACATTCGGGTTTTGGGGCGTTACAATATCACATCATTCTATTGATTCTCCGGGTTACCAGCCTAGTTGATACCACCCACTAACATGTGCAGCCAACTTAACACGTAACAGTGCGGCCCAGTTCATATTGGGCTCTACCGCATATGGTGACCTGTTACACTACCCGGCCCAACCGATAAGCAACTCCCCAAATTACTCGGTCCATGTAGGGGGTGGCATGACTTCTCATATGTGGCCGGTTGGGCCAAGGCCCAGTACTGACACACAAGAGCTTTTAGTACCGGTTTATCCTCAACGTCTAATCAAATCAAAAGTTTAGAAAAAGGTTTTAAACTAAGAAAAATAAAATCTAACTAAAATGCTGAAAATAAAAATAAAAGTAGAACAGATAGACAAGATGAATCACTTGGCTCCGACTCGTGTTTAGTGTAACCTTTGATTATTTCCTCACTTTTGCACTATTTAAGAGATTATCTTAGTTATTGTAGTAGGCCCCTCTTTTGAAGGTGACGTTACCCTCAACCCAGTAGTTTGAGTCAGCAAGGATACAATCCTAAAGGGTCGGATTATTGAAAGATAATTAATTATGTTATTAATGCATATTGTGGTAGGCCCCTCTTTTGAAGGTGACGTTACCCTCAGCTAAGTAGTCTTAGTCAGCAGGGATACAGTCCTAAATAGCCGGGTTAAAGTATTAATAGTAGTTTAACTTATGAGGGGATCAAAGAGTTTGGACCCCCGCCATCCAATACCGTTAAGTATTGAAGGAGGTCCTACTAAATTTGACCCAGGTCCTTTGCAGGATCTATACACTGAACAATGGCAAGACTCTTACCAAACCGTTCCCTTAACCCCCGACCAGGTAGCCAACATACCTCCATATAGACCGTGGAGATATGAATGGTGAAAATCTTTTATTTTATATAGACAGTAAAATAATGCCAAGACACCACGGACAAACGATAAGGAAGAATCACCTTCAACATAAGAAACTAGTTATTAAAGTCATTAATACATAACCAATTAAAAAGTGCGAAAAGATTACAAATAAAAAGTATTACACTAGACACTTTGTCATCACCAAGTGATGTAAGAGACTTAGGCAAACATGGCCTTGATTGTCAAGAACTCTTACGATCAATCTTGGATCCCGAGACGACTCACACACTCTATGATGGACAATGGATGATGGTGGTGGATGATGGTGTTATGGTGGTGGTGGGTGGTGGGTGAAGTGTGAGAGAGGTGGTGTGCCAAGGGATGGTTTGAGCTTGAGCCAAGCACTCCTATTTATAGGCTGAACAGAAGCTCGGGCACGGCCCCGTGTCCAGTGGGCACGGCCCCGTGTCCACATCCTTCTCTGTCTTCATTAATTGCTCTTGTCTTTCTTAGTTGACCACAGCCCCGTGTCCGCTGGGCACGACCCCGTGTGCAGAAGCATATCTGTACTATCAAGATTTGCCTGGATTCTCTCTCTAGCCAGGCAATCCTTGTTCTCCATGAAAACCTTTGATTTTTCTTCGTGATCCTTTGTATAACAGTCTGTGATTAGAATTTTGATTCATCAAAATCCTATAACGAACTAGTTGGCAATAGTGAACGATTTGAAATTTGGGTTCTTGTTTTGTTTCTCTCTTAATCGCCGCCCTATTCCTTTTGATTTCGAACTGATTGTATAGATTATTTGGTGTTCCGGTCTTTCAACCTTGATTCACCAATTTATCTGTATGATTTAGCAAGATTCATGGGTTAGGGTTTAGCTAGTTTAGGTTTTTCTTTTTCTGCTGCTTGTCGTCCTTTTGGTTTTTCGGTTCACGTTGCATGGTTGTCTGTCTTATTGTTTCATGGAGAGTGGTGCAGGATCTCGTAAGTTTGATCGGAAAAAATATGCTGGTAATGTGCAAGAGACAAGAGGGAAACCTCCTGCTCCGATAAAGCCCATTACTAGCCGAGCTGGGGGTACGGAGGGTAATACTGTACTTCCAAGAAGGGGTATTCTTCATGATCCACTTGCTGAACCAAGGAGAATTAATGTCATAGATGAACTATTGAAGGTTACTGAACTAGTGATTATTGAGAAGCTGAGTTCGGATCAGATTCAGGAAGGGGAAATCAACATGGCGGATGTAGGGCAAAATCAGGAGGTTAACATGGCTGGGACTCATGATGCTAAACCTCGTTCATATGCAGAGACTATTATAAGTCATAATCCCAAAAAACTTAATTTTAGAAGTCTGACAAGTGATATTAAACATGAGGGTTGTGATGTAGTTCTTCCTCGTGAGTCTGTTAGACGAGTTCAAGAGAAAATGGCGAATACTTTATATGGCTATTTCTTGGGTGATCGTATTGCATACCCGGTTGTCGAATATTTCATCAGAAACAATTGGAAAAAGTTTGGCCTGCAAAAATCTATGATGAACTCCAATGGATTTTTCTTTTTTAAGTTTGCAGATCAGACGGGAATGCTGAATGTTTTGAAGGAGGGGCCTTGGATAATTAGATCGCAACCTTTATTTCTGTATGAGTGGAACCCGAATGTTAAATTGGAGAAAAAGGAAGTAAAAACAATCCAAGTATGGGTAAAAATCCATGATGTGCCTATAGCGGCATATACCGAAGATGGTTTGAGTATTTTAGCTACTGCGCTTGGAAATCCGATAATGCTAGATTCTTTCACTATGTCAATGTGTATGGAGGTTTGGGGTAGGAGTAGTTATGCTCGGGCTTTAATAGAAATTTCTGCGGATAGTGACTTCAAAGAGGAAATAACTATGGCGGTTCCGAAGCTTGAGGGAGATGGTTTTCTGTGACAACTGTGCTCTGTAATTGATGAACAATGCAAAACAATGTTAATTATCAATAAAACGATGTGTTTTGGGATAGTAAAACGAAACGTTCAAAAAAGTTCAAATATTGAAACCCTAAACTCTCTCTCCTTTAGGCGATTTTCTATTCTTCATCATGAATCCATCAGTTTTTCTTCGTAATCTTATGCATAACAGTCTGTGATTAGAGTTTTGTTCCTTCAAAACCCTATAACGAACTTGTTAGCATTAGGGATCGATCCAAAACTAGGGTTTTTTTCTTGTTTTTCATCAATCGCTGCCTTAGTAATCATTATCGATACTCTGATTTATTAACCTGGTTGTTATTGATTGCGGTTAGCTGAGACTAATTTAGCTAGATTGATACTCTAGGTTAATCGATTAAGGGTAGACATCTGATTCTAGGGTTTAAAGGATTAGGGTTTCTGTTTCTCGGCTTTTGGTTTTCTGGTTATCGTTTGGTTTCTTTGCATGGTGGTTTGCTTTTATTGCTGATGGAGGGAGTTGATAATAACAATCAGAATACTCGTAAAAAACCTGGGGAAAGTCTGTTTTTTGATCGTGGAAAGCCGTCAAGTTTGTACCAGGGGATTGCGTCTAGGGTTGTTGATATTGAAGGTTCCACGTTAATGCCACGTAGGGGTGTGGTGACTTCTACACGAGCTGAAGGTAAATTAAATGTCATTGATGAGCTGGAAAAGATTACTGTTCCTGTTTCTTTGGATAATATCAGTTCTGATCTGAAGTGTGATCCTGTTAGCCGTTATCCTGATATTGTTCAAGATGAGCCGATTAGGGGTGATGTCAGCAAACCTGGAGAAGATAGTCAGAGTAAGCCGTTATCCTATGCAGATTCTTTGAAAAATCAGAAAAGGCATAAGGTTAACTTCAGGTCTCTAGCGAGTTCTTTGCATCATGATGATTGTGACATTGTTCTTCCGGTAGAATCGGTCAGGGTAGTTCAGGATAAGTTAGCAAACACATTGTACGGCTACTTCTTGGGTGATCGCATTGCGTATCCTGTGGTTGAATTCTTTGCAAAAAACAACTGGAAAAAGCATGGCTTGCAAAAATCTATGATGAATGCTAACGGTTTCTTCTTTTTTAAGTTCGAAGATCAAAAGGGTATGCTGGATGTTCTTTCTTCTGGTCCATGGATCATACGGTCACAACCATTCTTTCTTCAGGAATGGACGCCAAGTACCAAACTGGAGAAGAAGGAAGTTAATAAAATTCAGGTGTGGGTAAAAGTCCATGAAGTTCCGATTGCTGCTTATACGGAAGATGGACTTAGTATGATAGCGACTGCCATTGGTGAACTAAAGCTGCTTGACTCATATACAACGTCGATGTGTGTGGACAACTGGGGTCGAAGTAGTTTTGCTCGGGCTCTGGTTGAAGTTTCAGCTGATAAAGAATTTAAAGAGAAAATTACTATGGCTATCCCTAAGCCGAATGGCGATGGGTTTATTAAAGAGACGATGTACGTAGAATATGAATGGAATCCTCTCAGGTGCTCAACATGTTGTGTTTTCGGTCATTCTAATGACTCGTGCCCAAAGAATCCAAGGAAAGCTGGTCCTTCGGCTAATCACAAGTATGTTAGACAACCTGGTAATCAAGGTAAGTCACAATCTAAGATAGCTCCTCGGGTTGATGAAGATGGATATACGGAAGTAACTAATAAAAAGATGGCTAGGAAACCGGGTATTCAAATTACTAAAACAAAGCCGAAATTTGAATATAGGCCGATTAGTAATAAGCATAAAAATGATTTGAACATTAAGTCGGCTAGTCCGAACATCCAGTTGGCAAATCAGTTTCAGATTTTAAATAAGGTTGATGTGGATGGAGGACAATGTAGTAAAGGTCAAACTGGAGACGTTGATGAATCGGATGATGAGGAGGTCGTAGAAGTTTATAACGAAACAAATGAATTTCTGATGGGTGATACTAGTAAACCGAATGACAAAAAAGGGGCAAGCACTCCTTCTCCAATTGTTTCCAATGGTTAGTCTAGCCACTTGGAATATTAGGGGGTTGAACCGCCCTCTGAAACAAACGGAGGTTCGTCAGGTAGTCAAGGAAAATGGTGTGAGTTTCTGTGCGGTGCTTGAATCTCATGTTGATGTTAGTAAACTGGATAACATATGCCGATCAGTCTTTAGAAATTGGGAGTGGACGTCTAATGGGGGCCAATGTGATAAAGGTACTCGGATTATTATTGGATGGAACCCGGATGTGTTTGATATCATGGTCTTAGCTCAAACTTCTCAGGTTATTCATGTTCAAATGATATTCAAGAGTGATAAAAAAGTTATGTTTTGTTCGATTGTGTATGCTTCTAATTATTACATTACGCGGAGAGAGTTGTGGAGACATTTGGCTAGACACAAGATTCTGGTGGCTAATAACCCTTGGGTTATCATGGGGGATTTCAACTCTGCTTTGAATCTGGAGGATAAATCTATGGGAAATTCAGGTATATCAACTAGTATGCGTGATTTCCAAGAATGTGTAATTTGAAACTATACCCAAAAAAAAATTGAAGTTGCGGAGGTTCAGAGTAGAGGTAACGTTAGTTGGGGATGGAGAAAGCTCTTGTCTATACGTAATAAAGTTCGATCTTTTTTCTGGATGTCTATTAGGAGTGGGAGTCAAACTAATGCGTGGAGCGACAATTGGTGTGTTTGCAGCCCTCTTCGGTCCTTTATATCACCGAGAGCTATCGCTAATGCTGGTTTCTCTTTAAGTTCTATGGTTGCTGATCTTGTTGCTGATAATGGTCAATGGTTATGGCCCGAGTCATGGTATGACACTTATCCGGTTCTTATAAATATCGATATTCCTCAAATTATAGCTGGTGTAGATGATCGGCTATGTTGGAGAGATCTGGATGGTAAACTTCAGCATTTTGGTTCTTGGGAGGTTTGGAATTGCTTGCGAAATAGAGAGGAGAAGGTCTTATGGGCTAAATCGGTTTGGTTCGCTCAATGTATTCCTCGACATTCTTTCCACTTGTGGCTAGTTATCAAGAATAAACTTAAGACGCAAGACAGGTTGACCGTTTGGGAAGCTGGTAGTGCTACTAATTTACAGCTCATGTGTTGTCCATTATGCAAATATGATCGTGACTCTAGAGATCATCTTTTCTTCCAATGTCATTATTCCTCGGATGTTTGGGGAGTGGTTAGGAAAAACGTGGACATGGGGGGTGTTTTGAACACTTGGTCGTCGATTATTCAATGGATGGAACTGAATGCTAATTCAAGAACTCTAGAGCATATTATATGCAAGATTCTGGTTGCGGCCACCACTTATTTTATTTGGCAAGAAAGAAACAATCGTCTATTTTCTCCTCTTTCTCGAAATGCTGATGCTCTATCTAAGATCATTATTGACACGGTTCGGCTTAGAATTATGGGATTCAAGGTGGGTGGAGATCCAAAATATGACAAGATATTGGAAAGATGGCTGATCTCGAAGAATATGGCTTTGGAACCGGGCTAAGGAGGATTTGTTAGTTTGTCCTTGTGTTTGTTTTTTTTCGGGCCGTGTCCCCTTGTTTAGTTTGTCTCTTGGTTGTGACGTTTTGTCGGGTGTTTTGTCTTTGTTTGTGTTGCTAGTCTTGGTATGCCAAGTCTAGAAGTGTGTGTTGGTGTCTCTTCACACCCTGTTTTATATTTTGGTTGATATAAAATTTCACCGGGGTAACCCTTTACCCAAAAAAAATTGAAGTTGCGGACATTAAAAGCATAGGTTTCGATTTCACATGGAACCAAAAGCCGAAAAAAGGTGTTGGTCTGCTGAAGAAGATCGATAGGGCTATGGGTAACATTCCGTTTGTTAGTGAATTTCCTGAAGTTGTTGCCCTGTTTCAACCCTATAGAGTCTCTGATCATTGTCCTTGCATTCTTAAAATTAATAAGGTGGAGAAGAAAAAGGTCAATTCATTTAAGTTTGCTAATTTCTTAATTCACAAACCGGGTTTTATGGATATTGTGAAGAGTAACTGGGACCGTAGCTTCATGGGGGTTCATCAATTTCGATTGGTTAAGAAGTTGCGTGAATAAAAGTCTCCCCTTAGATCTCTCTTATACAAGCAGGGTAACTTGCATAAAAAAGTGGATGTGTTACGTGGGAAGCTAGATGCGATTCAATGGGAGGTTGAGAAAAACCCATTTGATGAAAGCATTAGAACTGAGGAAGCTGATATTACTCATCAATTCCAAGAAGCAAGCCTGGATGAGGAGCGATTTCTAAAGTAGAAATCTAAAGTGGCCTGGTTAAGAGCGGGTGATGCTAATTCTAAATTTTTCCATATGTCGCTCAAGGCTAGATGTGACACCTGTGTCACTTCAACCATCAAACAAATGCCAAACCAATGAAATATTGTATTTCATACTTGGGATTTGTAAAAAAATGTGTATCGTTTGCACATATCAACTCTTGTTCGATTTTAAGCTTTAAATCGCTTTCTGGAGGGTTATACGCGCTCTGATGCGTAAATATAACCAGTTTAATCCAACGAACACTCTGGAATAGTGAAATAGGCTTAACATACCTTAAATAACCTTTACATAACTTAGAAATAAGTTTTAAAGGCTTTGGTATGGCCAAAAACAAGTTAATTGGCTTACAGGGACTAAACTTGACAAACTGCGAAAGTATGCCAATTTGAACTGTAACAGACATTCCGGAACATGACCATAAGTTAAACATACCATAAATATCCTTTACATAGCTTAGAAATAGGCTTTGAGGTGTTCGGTATGTAAAATAAACTTTTGGGTCATTCAGGGACTAAAAGTGTCAAAAAGTGCACAAGTTTGCACTTTCGCGCATAACTTACGTTCTGAATACATCCGGACACCCAAAAATTTATGTAAGCACTAAAATATTTTATTTTAGTGTTTGGCATAAGAAAAATCCATTCGTCACGCCATTTGGATCGTTTTTCGCGCTTATGCGCATTCCGTCGTAATTAACCAAACATCGCGATCGTACGGCCAAACGAACCGACATCCGAGATATTTTTGAGCACATTTTAAGTTCCCTATACTTTAACTTCATTTTAGAGCTTTGAAATGGGGTTAACGGGGCTTAAACGTGTCAAAAATGCATCAAATAGCAAGTTTGGAGCTTCAGGGGCCTGTTTTGCCATTTTTGAAACATTCTGGTCTGCAGACCCTTGCGCACCTCAACACTCTGAGTGTTACGGTGCGCAAGCAGGGGTCAGATATGCAGAAACTTGTTTAATCTGTTGTTAACAGCCTTTAACCCCTCCAAAGGCCAAGGCCAAGTGTTAAACTCTTGTGGTGGGAGCAATATGAGTTACCACAACATTCCGATAAGTGTACGGCTTAGATCGTGCCCCCTTTTCCAAGAAACGATCCTAACGGTGAACTGAAAACTATAAATACCCACCTCCACCCTTCACTTTTCCTCACAAGAATCTGATCTAATGTGCTCTAAGTTTTTTTTTTTGGGTAAAGGGTTACCCCGGTGATTCTATATATTCACAACCAAAACAAAACAAGTAGTGTAGAGAGTCTACACTAGTTCAATCACAGGACATGCCCCATGAAAGTAAAAACAAGGAAAAAACAAGGAACACTACTACCAAGCACCAAAACGACTAGACTAACACTCTAGGAAAAGAAAACCAAACAAACAAAACTACTCAATCAGCCATCGCCATCTTTGAGCTCAGCTCCATAAATCTCCCAGTCACCCAAAAGCCTTCTCACATTATCACAATCCTTGAGCTTCGCACCCATTAATTTGTATCGGACCTGTTGGATAATACTTTCACTAATAGTCTCAGGAGGCCTCAATTGGTTCTTGAATAATCTCGCATTACGTTCTTGCCAAATCAGATAAGCACTGGCCGCCACTAATAATCGAGCAACATAGTTCACTACAGATTTGGACTTGGACCGCACTAGAAGCCAATCAACAATATCCTCCCATTTCGCTTGAACCGAATCCATTCCCACTTTATTCCTCACCTTATGCCAAACTTGAGTAGAGAATTTACACTCGAAAAACAGGTGATTATGAGAATCATAATTGGCATAACAAAGCAGACAGCACATCATATTCATGTTCTTTCTACGCGAGAAACCCCAATCCAAAATTTTATCCTGAGTAAGCAACTTGCGTCTCATGATTAGCCACATTAAAAAAGCATGCCGAGGGATACACTGAGCGAACCAAACAATAGGACACCACTCCACCTCCAACTCACGGTGCCTAACTGAATCCCAAGCACGAGCTGAGGAAAACTCATAGAACTGGTCCCCTTTGCGCCATAACATATTGTCTTCCTTATTCGGATTAAAATTCAACTGATCAAGGTGGATAAGAACCGGAAAAGTATCTTTCCACGCGGCTGGCCAAGTCCAAGTAAGATTGGAATAAATGTCAGAAAATTTAGACTCCATATTGTAACCTGCGTTTGCAATAACTCTAGGCGAGATGAACTGAATCAGCGGCCCTAAGTCACACCACGTATCGAACCAAGCTGAAGTCTTCGAACCATTACCCACATCAGACCAAACGAAACTCCTCACATCCTGCCTAATCTGAAGAATCTTTCTCCACGACCAGCAACAAGTAGAAGGCACATTACAAGCCCAAAAACTTTTACCTTTCAACCTGTAAGAATGAACCCATTCAACCCACAAAGAGCTACGCCTAGAAAGAATACTCCAGATATGTGAAGTCATAAGCGCTTTATTAACATCACCAATTCTGCGAATACCTAACCCACCCTCATACTTAGGAACACAAACCTTTTTCCAAGACACTTTTGCCCGCCCCTTCTGAAAAGCACTGTCTTTTTTTTTGGGTAAAGGGTTACCCCGGTGATTCTATTATAGACAACCGCCAAATAAGAACAAGTAGTGAGGATGAGTTCCCCACTAGTTCATATACAGGACATGCCCCGTATATGTAAACAAAAAAACAAAACAAAACAAGTTACCACCTCAACCTAGCCTACTACAATCATGATAATGACTAACTAGTAGACAAACGAAAAAACAAACAAAGCGACGTCAACCACCATCATCAAAAATGAAATTGCTACCAACCGGCAGCCCCTTTGCATGAAACAGAAGCCACCTATCCATTGGACACCTTTATGTGAGAGGTGCTTGCCCCTGTACTGGAAGACGTAGGCTGTATACCCGATGTCATAAACTCCTTCGTTTCATCATATACATTCTCTACCTCATCATCGTCAGACTCCGCATTTAGCTCATGTCCCCCTTTAGATCTCCCTTGGAAGGAACCCCCGTCCCCCCCAACAAACCCAAGAGCACTAAAAGAATTGTGTGTTTGAACCTTTGACGAGCTAGTCACTGCCTTTTTCTTCTTATCCACAGGTCTATATTCAAACTTGGGCTTTTGATTGTTAACTTGAACCCCGCTCTTCTTTACATTCTTCTTTGTCTTTACTTCCGTATAACCATCCTCATCTACTTTCTGTTTGTTTGTAGGAGGTTTCACTATCGATCGAATGCCTTTAGGACACTCCTCATAAACATGCCCAAAAACACAGCAATGGGCACATCTCGGAGGTTCCCATTCATACTCCACCCTAATAGTCTCAGTAACATATTTATTCCCATCCAAATCAGGAATAGCCATGGTAAGAGTCTCTTTCAAATCCTGATCAGCCGAAATTTCAATAAGAGCCCTAGCATAGCTGCTCCTTCCCCAAGCCTCATTACACATATCAATAGTATACGAATCCAGCCGCACAGGATTCCCAATTTTTGAAGCCAGCATGCTTAAACCATCATCAGAATATGCCACTAGAGGGACATCATGCAATTTAACCCAAACTGCAACCTTTTTAACTTCTTCTTTTTTAAGAGTGTTTGTAGGGGACCAAATGTTGAGAAACATCGGTTTGTTACGGATCATCCAGGGACCCCCTTCAAGAACAACATCCATACCCTTTCTGTCTTCAAACTTGAAGAAAAAGAAACCATTCGAATTCATCATAGTTTTCTGAAGACCATATTTCTTCCAATTTGTTCTCACGAAGTGTTCAACTACTGGATACGCAATTCTATCCCCCAGAAAATAACCATAAAGAGTGTTAGCTAACCTGTCGTTAATCTGGCGAACAGAATCAACCGGAAGCACTACATCCACTCCATCCATTGAGACGTCTGAGTTTAGCGAACGAAACTTGACTTTAGGAACTTGTTCAGCCGCATCATTGGCCTTCCTAGCAAATTTATCATCATTCTGTTTCTGAATTAAACCACTACCACGCTTAATATCCCCTTGCTCGACCTGTTCATTTAGGACCACATCCGCATAAGATTGAACATGAGCATTATCATCTTGTATCTGATCTTGAACACGAGGAGGACTAACATCCTTCAACGGTAGCACAAATGCTACCTTTCGTTTGTCAAACACCTTTGCATAAATCTGATTAGGAGAATCAGAGCTGCCAATAACATGCTCAGAATCATTAAGCGGCATCATAAAACATACCTTCTTATTCGGCAATTCAGCAACCCTAGCCGGCATAAGTGAAATTTGTCTAGGCTCAAATGGTTTACCATCGATGTTCTTAATCTTTTTCACAAACACATTAGAATTTTCAGCATCTTGGCCATCCATTGTTGCTGGAACCCTAACGAGATGTTGCTGAATAATCAGCGAACATAAACAATCAGCGAACGAACTTAATCAGCGAACAAAAGCTTAATCAGCAACAAACTTAACCAGCGAACATAAACTTAATCAGCTACCGGATATTGCTGGAACAAACAACCATTCCGCAGAGCTGAAAAACCCTAGCAGCCGTCAAGAACAAATGGATCAAGAAAGGATGATTCAGATTACAAAAGCAGCAAAACAATCTCTCTTTGTATACCCAATCCAGATTAACAACGAAACCAAACAACCAGCGGCAGCCAAGTGTAGATAAAACCGAAAAACCAACCCTAATCTTGAACAAAAACGAATCAAAGAATGATTATATTGAATCGTAAGTGTAAATCAGAATTGATGAGACTCTAATCACACAAAACAATCCCTACAATCATCAAGAAAAACGAGTTTTAGGTCAAGGAATCCAGAGGGTCGATTTTCTCCATTAGAGAGAGAAAACTAGGGTCTCTATTTCCATAATAACACTGTCTTGAGACCATAAAAAATTTCGAATCAACGATTCCAACTTAAGAATCACCCGAGCTGGAAGAATAAACACAGAGGACCAGTAAACATGCAGAGAGGACAAAACCGAAATAATGAGTTGCAACCTGCCCGCAAATGATAGAAGTTTATTTTGCCAATTCATAATACGCTTCTCAAATCTCTCCAACAACACATCACAATCTTTATAAAGTAACCTAGTAGATATAAGAGGCACACCCAAATATCTAACTGGCAAAGTACCCTCCACAAACGGCATAATGTTCAAAATAGCAGTTTTAATAAACGAAGGCACATTAGAGAAAAAAACTGTACTTTTATGAACACTAGGCACCAATCCCGACATCTTAGTAAAAGAGTTGAGTGAATTCATAATGCACCTGACCGAAGCAATCTCACCCTTAGAGAAAATAAACAAGTCGTCCGCAAAACAAAGATTGACAATCTGTTGGCGTTCACACTTGTTGTGAAATTTATACGAAGAATCAATCCTTACCGCATGCTGTAAAATTGCCGTAAGAATTTCCATAACCAGAGTGAACAGATACGGCGAAATAGGGTCGCCTTGTCTTAACCCCCGATTACCCTTGAAAAAACCATGAACATCACCATTAATACAAACTGAAAACGTGGTAGAAGACACACAAACCATAATCCAGTGAACCATGCTAGAATGAAACCCGAAGCCAAGCAAAATCCTCTTTAGAAATTTCCAATCAACTGTGTCATACGCCTTCTGAATATCCACTTTAAACGCACATTTAGGAGGGCCAATATTTCTATGGTAGTTATGCATCAACTCCTGAGTTAACAAGATATTATCAGATATTTTCCTCCCCGGGACAAACGCCGATTGGTTTATACTAACAATATCATTCAACACCACTTTAATTCTTTCAGCAACAATCTTACTGATACATTTATACAAAACATTGCAACAGGCAATCGGACGATAGTCCGTCACCACGGATGGAGACGGGGTCTTAGGAATAAGAACAATGAGTGTATGATTTAATTCCCGAAGAAGCTTGCCTGTGACAAAAAAATCAATAACCGCATTTGAAACATCATTACCAATAATAGGCCATGCATTTTTAAAAAATCCTGCTGTAAACCCATCTGGCCCTGGCGCTTTATCCGACCCAATCGAGAACATCGCCTTTCTAACCTCTTCGGATGAGACTGGACGAACCATATGCTGAGCAACATCCGACTCCAGCTTTTTAGTGAATAACTCCGGAGACGGAGTGAGCGAAGTATCACCCGGGCATCCCAAAAATTTTTCATAGTGATCAACAAAAGCTTTCTGAACCATATCATTTTCAAAAACTATCCCGCTAGCATCCCGAATAACATCAATACGGCTATAATGAATTCTATTTTTGAGCGAAGAGTGGAAAAAAGCGGTATTCATATCGCCTGCCGCTAACCAGTCTACCTTGGACTTTTGCTTCAAAAAACGCTCTTCATCAAGTAAAGCAACCTGAAAATCCTTTCGGATAACAGCTTCCTCCTTCCGAAAAGCCTCACACGACGGATCACTATCAATATCACTCTGAATCTTATCCAGTTTATCACGTAAATCTTGAACTTTTTTATGTAAATTGCCTTGCTGAAAAAGTAAGACTCGAAGAGGAGATTTGAGAAGACGAAGCTTCTTAACAACCGAGAATTGATAGACTCCACTAATACTAGTACTCCAAACTCTTTTCACAATCGGTAAAAACTCTGGTTTATGCACCAGAAAATTTGCGAATTTGAACGACTGATGTTTTAACTTATCAGGATCCGAAATCTTAAGAACACATGGACAATGATCCGATAACCGAGCCGGATGGAAGACCGCAATAGCATTCGGAAAACGGGAAATGAACTGAGAATTACCCATCACTCTATCAATCTTTTTCATCAATCCGATCCCCTTCTTTGGCTTTTGATTCCACGTAAAGTGAAACCCCGAACGATTTATATCCACCATCTGAATATCATCTACACAAGCTTGAAACTCCCTCATACTCGAAGAGACCGAAGACGACCCCATAGACTTATCTTCAAGATTCAGCGCCGAGTTAAAATCATCTACACAAGCTTGAACCATTTTTTTTTAATGTGCTCTAAGTTGAAACCTTTGTTTCATACCTGAGCTATTTTGATCTAGATTAGCATTCGGGGACCCTTCGTAAGTATTCCTTCGTTCTTTTATTGCTTTCCGAGTCCGAAAGTCAAACTTTGTTTGACTTTCTGCATTGACCGGTTTATGGTCAATGCGAAGTTCGTTTGAACTTCGCAACGTGATTGTAATCACGATGGTTATAGTCCCTTGTGACTATGCCTACTGATTACCACGTTGTCTAGGGTCGTAAGGGTAAGCGATCTAATAAATCGCTTATACCTTCGAACCCGACCCATTTGGTCGATCATTAGGATCCGACCAAGCACATTAGGTGACCATAGTATATAGGGAATAACCTTCCAAGGTTATACCTTATGGTCACGACGTTTAAGTAGTTGTATGATAGGTAGTTTATATGCCTTAGGTAAATTACCGAAATACCCCTTTGATACCAAAATTCATTATAAACATATGTGACATAACTTTTGACATCTAAACTGATTTGGCGATAATATTAGGCATGTTAAGGCATATTCTACTTGTCATAGGACTAGTTAGGCGATCCGAACGCGTTTCACGCGAACGACGCGTTAAAGTAGCATAAGCTACCTAAACGGGTCGTAATGGGTCGTAAGCACTTAGGTTAGGTTCCGATTTAGTATGTAGGCTTTGTTAAACCATATTACATGAGTTCTCATACTCATTTGGTTTACAAGCCCTCATTCTATCCGATCCTTCGATTTAGGTCCGGTTAATTAACATAGTTACCTATATTAGGTGCCGTTGATTCCGTGATCTCTAGCATTGCTTGGTGGTTATCTTAGGACTTCTGAGCAATCCCAAGTGAGTACATAGTTCCCCTCTTTTACCGTTTTCAAACTGTTTTAGGGTGAAGCATGTGTACCTATCTGTTATTTTCATGATTTCAAAAGTATAATTGATTATACATGTTATTACTTATCATTTGACAAACTAAATGACTATCTATGGTTTAAACATTGATTTCTCAAAGAACATAAAATAAATTGTTGAATTTTACTTATTTTATGTTCACCAGACCGGTTGGTAGTATGATATAGCGCTATAGGATTTGACACCCCATTCCTGTTGTCATGGAATGTCTGAAACCAATTTGTTTCTCCATCCAAATAGGGATTGCCTTTGTGGTATCCTTATAGTCTCAAAGGTGTATTTTGATGCACTAGGTCTGAATGAATTCTTAAATCACATTATTTTGTATATTTAGTTATACTCCCAAAAGTATAGTTTGATATGCTCCCATGTGTGATACTGTACAAAACCAACATATATTTTGTTAATCATCCAAAGCATATTTTGATATGTTATTTACAAAACCAAAACATAGTTTAATATGTTATTTATCACATCCAAAGCATATTTTGATATGTTATTTATAAAACCAAAACATAGTTTAATATGTTATTTATAAATCCGAAGTATACTTGTAATATACTACTCAAAACTATTATTTTAAACAACTAAGGTATATTTAATGTACCATCTATCTATCGATTGGGTTTTGGTTAGTGTTTAGATAACGGGACGGGTGTAATGTGATGAAAACTTGGTAGATACGCCGTTGGTACTTCTTATATATAAGTGTTCTCATTGCATTACATACCGTGGCGTTATTTAGTACACTTGGGTTAACGATATTGGAACTAAAATATATTTTTAATATATTACTCATTCGATTCTCTTAAAATCAAAAGTACATTTTCACATATACTATAAGCCTTTTTATCAAAATATTGTTTTACAAGCAACTTATCTTATACAAACTCATTTCACATGGTTATTCATTTAACCTTACATTTATTTATACATATCATCTGATCTTATTGTTTTTCAAACGATTTACAAAACAAATCAATTTACAAGGTTCATGACTAAACTTTATTAAACATTTTCTTAAACTTACAAGTCATGAATCCTATTTTCACAAAACCTATGTATCTCACAGGCATTTTTATGCTGACGTACCTATTTTTACACATGTTTCAGGTACTGCTTTGCAATGATTGTTGATACATGCTACATTTAGGATGGACTCGTGCCTTAGCAACTTTAAAACTTGGAAGATCATAGTTGTACTTATTTGATTGTATTAAAAAAATGAGTTCATTTATTCAATAAAACAGAATTTATTTATTCCATGGTTATGAAACAATGATTCTGTTACAACACTCCCCGACGTTTCCGCCACGTCTAGTTGCTTTACGTGGTCGGGGTGTGACAGAAAAGTTGGTATCAGAGCCAATGGTTATAGGGAATTAGGTTATTAGTAATGCTTTGACCTAGACTATAACCTTCCTAGGACCCTAACACAAGTTTTCTTGTGTTTAGTTTTAAAACAATACCGTCACTTATTCTTAGGTGACAACCACAATAAGAACATAAATTTCTATCCCGCTTTGAAAACTAATCATCTGTTCTAGGATGATTTATTATATGGTTTTGAACCCTCTAAATTTTCAAATCCCGTCAAGGTTGGTCTAAATAATGTGAACACGTGCAAACTGGAAGGGTGGGTGCCTGTACCCTGAGTTTTCTGTCTAAGGCTAGAGTGTTCGTACAAATCCACATAATCGGACCAGTCACTCTTACCTGGGAACTCTTGGGGTGAGTATTCACTTATAGGCGAGCATGTCTTCGCGATACATTATTTTTGACCTATTTACTTTGATTAATCACCGGGGTCGTTTGTTGCTTTGTAGTAACAAACAAATGACCACTATCCTAGCTTTCATCAGATTTGTTTCATCTCATTCTTTTCGTCTAATTCTCTCACTCGTTTCCTTTCATGTTCCTCTTTTAGAATGCCTCCTCGACGCGACAATCAGATGGCGAATGCCGAACTGGCGGAAATCATCGCGCAGCAAATGGCTGCTGCCTTCCCAAATCTTTATGCTCAAATGATGCAAGCCATCAACAACAACAATGCTCCATGCAATTTCAAGAATTTTAACTCAGCTAAACCGCTCAAGTTTAGTGGTTCTGAGGGAGCAACTGGGCTTCTTCAATGGTTCGAGAGCATCGAGAATACTTTCCGTCACGTTCAGTGTCCTGAAAATCGCAAGGTCGAGTTTTCTTCGAGTGTGTTTCAGAAAAGGGCTCTTACGTGGTGGAACGGGGTGATGAGAGACCGCGGTGCTGAGGTTGCATTAGCACAGACTTGGGCTGAGCTTAGGGCTCTTATGATGAAGGAATTCTGTCCTCGTCATGAGCTAAGGGCTCTAGAAAGGGAATTTGATGATTTGAAGCAAGACAGTGGGGAACATCGAGCCTATACTGACCGCTATGAGGAATTGAGCTTGTTATGCCCTACAATGGTTACGCCTTTGGATAAGGCGATTGAGAAATACATTGATGGTCTTCCTGACGTAATTCAGGATATCATTACTGGCAGCAACCCTACTACTGTCAGACAAGCCATTGAATTGTCTGCCACTCTAACTGAATCCCATATCAGGAAGCATAAGCTGTTTCGGAAGGGCGACCCAAGACCATCTGACAAGACTGCTCAAGCGGAGCCAAAGGAAAAACAGGATGAGGTATCCAAGAAGAAGAAGCGCAAAGAGTCTCAAAACTACGCTGTAACTGCTCAAGACAAACAGGTTGCACCAAACCAGCCAGCACAACCTCGCAAAAGACAAAACTATGTTGGTACTGCACCTTTGTGCAACAAGTGCAACCGTCATCATCTAGAGCAAGAGCAGTGTCACAAATGTACCCATTGTGGGCGGTTGGGACATTTGATCAATGTTTGTCGTTTTTTTTTTTGGGTAAAGGGTTACCCCGGTGATTTTATATATTCACAAACACATAAAAACAAGTAGAGAGGGGACATCCTCACTAGTTCACTCTAGAGACATGCCTCAGGAGCGTACACCAAAACAAACCAAAAAGAAACAAGGACAAACGACTAGACTAACATCTAGAAACACAAACAAAACTAACTAGTTAATCAGCCCCCATCGTTGTTCATAGTATCATCATTGATCTCCCATTTTCCTAGCAGCTTTCTAACATTAGCACAAGGTTTGAACTTTACTCCCATTAACTTGTAACGAACTGTCTTTAGAATGATACTGCATATTACCTCCGGTGGACGTGTTTGGTTTTTAAAAAGTCTAGCATTACGCTCTTTCCAAATAGTATAAGCAGTCGCACCTACAAGCACACGAGCCACATAATTGGCAGCCGATTTTGACTGACTTCTCGCCATCAACCAACTGACAATCAAAGACCATTTAGGCTCAACATTATCCATATCGACCTTGCCTCGGACCAAATTCCACACCTGCGAAGAGAAATTACATTCAAAGAAGAGATGGTCATGAGAATCGACATCCGCATAGCATAAGAGACAGCACATCATATTCATGTTCTTCCTCCTAGCTAAGTCCCACTTTAAGATTTTATCCTGAGTTAAAAGTTTCCGTCGCATAATTAACCACACGAAGAAAGCATGTCTTGGAATACACTGAGGAAACCACACAATTTTAACCCAATCCACTTCCTGCTCTCTCAACAGAAGCGTGTTCCAAACCGTAGAAGAAGAATGATCAAGTAAGTTATCGCCATCCTTCCACAGCAATCGATCCATCTTGTTTTGATCTGGGCCGAGATTATCCAACTGATTAAGAACCGGAAATAAGTCTCTCCAAGCATTCGGCCATGCCCAAGAATCATGAGAATATACATCCGAAACCTTAGCATCCAACCGAAAACCCGCACTCGTAATAACTCGAGAAGATAATAAGCTTGAAAGAGGACCTAGATGACACCAAGAATCATACCAGACTGAAATTGTATTACCAGCGCCCAAAGAATACCATATATGCTCCTTAACCAGCGGCCTCAATTGAAGGATTTTCCTCCAACTCCAACTGCAATTAGTAACCTCCCTGCAAATCCAAAAACTCCGACCTTTAAGCCGATACGAGTTAATCCACTGCACCCATAGAGACTCTCTCTTATTAAGAATACTCCAAATATGCGATACCATGAGGGCCTTGTTAACATCTCCGACCCGACGAATACCAAGGCCACCTTCATATTTAGGCACACAAATAGCTTTCCAAGAAACTTTCGCTTTCCCTCTATGAAAAGAACTCTCCTGAGACCATAAAAAATTCCTTAATTTCGCCTCAATATCATTTAAGATCCGAACAGGTAAGATAAAAGCTGAGGCCCAATAGACATGCATAGACGACAAGACCGAAATGATAAGTTGTAACCTTCCCGCGAAAGATAAAAGTCTGTTTTTCCAATTCATAATCCTTAGATCCAAGCGTTCAAGAAGAACACTACAATCTTTAACCCGAAGCCTCGAGGAAATGAGGGGCACTCCTAAGTATTTAACTGGTAAGAGACCCTCCTCAAACGGCATGATATCCAAAATAGCGTTTTTCACATGATTAGAAACATTACAAAAGAAAGCGGTACTTTTTTGGATACTAGGGACCAACCCGGACATGTTAGTGAAGCGGTTAAGCGACTCCATGATACATTTAGCTGACCGAACATCACCACGAGCAAATAAAAACAAGTCATAAGCAAAACACAGATTAATAATATGTTGTTTTTCGCACTTGTTGTGAAATCTAAATGAAGAATCCAGCTGAGAAACCTGGTGAAGAATGCATGTCAAAATTTCCATAACCAGCGTGAATAAATAAGGAGATAAAGGATCGCCCTGTCTTAAGCCACGTTTCCCCTTGAAGTAACCATTAACACAAACCGAATCGGTAGGAGTGGACACGCATGTGATTATCCACTCTACCATTTTCGAATGAAAACCGAAACCCATGAGCACCTGCTTGAGAAATCTCCAGTCTACCGTATCATACGCTTTTTGGATATCAACTTTAAACACACATCTCGGAGGACCATTATTCATGTGATAATTATGCATCAATTCTTGCGTAAGCAAGATATTATCCGAAATTTTCCTTCCTGGCACGAATGCGGACTGATTAATGCTAACAATCTGATTCAAGTAATTTTTAATACGATCCGCAATGATTTTACTAATGCACTTGTAAATAACATTACAACATGCAATAGGACGGTAATCCGTGACAGTAGACGGAGTAGGTTTCTTCGGAATAAGAACAATTAACGTGCTATTTAGCTCCTTAAGAAGCTTACCAGTACTGAAGAAATCCATGATTGCACTCGCCACCTCCTGGCCTATAATCGGCCAAGCATGTTTGTAAAAAGCTGCCGTGTATCCATCAGGGCCCGGAGCCTTTTCATTGCCGATGGAAAACATAGCCAACTTGACCTCTTCGCTAGTGACCGGGCGGACCATAAGATTAGCGTCTTCAATACTCAATCGTTTATCAAACAAATCATGAGTAGGATGCAAATTAATGTTATCTTCTAGGCCAAGAAAATTCTCATAATGATGAACTAGAGCCTTAGAAACGTCTTCACCCTGAAATAAAACTCCTTGAGAGTTCGAAATGACCTCAATGCGAGTCGCGTGATTCCTGCTTTTTAGCGAAGCATGAAAAAATTTTGTATTCGCGTCACCAGCCCGCAACCAATCGACCTTCGATTTTTGTCTAAGAAACCTTTCCTCATCTAAACAAGCATCCTGTAAATCAGCTATAAGTTTTGCTTCTTTTGTGCGAAGGGTCGCATTCATCGGATTGATATCAATGTCAAGTTGGATCGCATCCAATTCCTTGCGAATGTTCTCAACTTTCTTGTGTAAATTCCCTTGTTGAAACAGTAAACCCCGAAGAGGAGTCTTTAACAACCTGAGTTTTTTTACCACTCGAAACTGAAGGACCCCATCAATTTGAGTATCCCACCCACGCTTTACAATCTCCATGAAACCCGGCTTAAAAACCAAGAAATTAGCAAATTTAAATGATCTAGGTTTCGGTTTTACCGGGGTGGGGATGTTAAGCATACACGGACAGCGATCTGAAAGTCTATACGGATGAAAAAAAGCAACCGAGTTTGGAAATTCAGAAACAAAAGAGATATTACCCATGATTCTATCAATTTTCTTTAGCACACCAACACCATTTTTTGGCTTTTGATTCCACGTAAAATGACATCCGGACCGATTAATATCGAACACCTCAATATTTGAGACACATTCTTGAAACTCTCTCATGCCAATCGAGACAAATGAAGTTCCCATAGAGTGATCTTCTAAACTGAGAGCTGAATTAAAATCACCCATGATTATCCAAGGCTTATCACTTACAAAAGTTTTATGTAAGGATAATTGATACCATAAATCTCTTCGATTGATGTAGTAATTCGCTGCATAGACAACCGAACAAAACAAAACTTTCCTATCAATTTTAAAA
This sequence comes from Helianthus tuberosus, assembly GCA_030545235.1. NCBI lineage: Eukaryota > Viridiplantae > Streptophyta > Magnoliopsida > Asterales > Asteraceae > Helianthus > Helianthus tuberosus. The sequence goes on along the minus strand of JARYGA010027604.1, from coordinate 385,583 downwards.
ATAATCTGAAGATGCATAACTTGAGAGGTTTGGGCCAGCACAATAACATCGAAAACATCTGAATTCCACCCAACAATAATTCTCGTACCTTTATCACAACAACTTCCGTTCGAAATCCAAGACCACCGACGAAAAACAGAGTTACAAACTTTCGCAAGATTACCAACATCAACATGAGACTCTAAAATAGCACAAAAAGAAATATTACTATCCTTTAGAATTTCACGAACCTCCTTTTGTTTAAGCGGGCGATTCAACCCCCTTATATTCCATGCTGCGAGACTAACCATTGGACACCCCGGTTGAAGGAGTGCTTGCTCCTTTAGAAGATTTAAGAGTCCCTTCCGTGATAAAATCATCCATTTCATTATAAACTTCAACCACTTCTTCATCATCAGAATCCTCTCGACCACCACTATCCCCATTACTACTTTGGCCTTTCTCCCTATGAGTCTCATTGAAAACCTCAAAAGGATTTCTCGACAGAAAATTAGACGAAGTCGGCTTCACTTTAGAATCATCTTTACGTTTTGTATTAACTGGTCTATACTCAAACTTAGGTTTCTGTTTACTCACCTGAACACCACCTTTTCTAGCAATTTTCTTGCTATGGACTCCCATATAACCGTCCTCGTCAACTTTAGGAATTTCTTTTCCTTTACGGCTTCCCTGGTTACCAACCATACGATCATGTTTAACATTCTCAACTTGTTTCCTCGGCATCTTTGGACACGTATCGTTTGCATGCCCAAAAACACAACACGACGAACATCTAAGGGGACTCCATTCATACTCTACATACATGGTTTCTTTGACAAAACCATCACCTTCCAGTTCAGGAATCGCTAATGTTACCTCCTCTTTAAACTCCTTATCCGCTGATATCTCAATAAGGGCTCTAGCATAACTACTTCGCCCCCACGAATCCATACACATTGACGACGTGTAAGAGTCCAATAATTTAGGTTCCCCAATGGCCGTAGCAATCATACTAAGACCATCCTCCGTGTAAGCCGCAATCGGGACCTCATGTATTTTCACCCATACTTGAACTTTCGTAACCTCCTGCTACTCAAGTTTAATAGTAGGTGACCATTCATGAAGAAACAAAGGTTGAGATCGAATAATCCAAGGGCCTGAAGATAGAGAATCACGCATACCTTTCTGATCCAAAAACTTAAAAAAGAAAAATCCGCTAGCATTCATCATAGACTTCTGTAGTCCGAATCTTTTCCAGTTATTCCTAACGTAATATTCAACCACAGGATATGCTACTCGGTCACCTAAAAAATACCCATATAATGTATTCGACAACTTCTCTTGGACCACACGAATAGACTCCTTTGGCAGCACCACATCACATCCTTCATGCTGAGAATTACTCGCAAGAGAACGAAAATTAATCTTCTTTTCCTGCTTTATAACCAAATCAGCATATGATAACGGCTTCACAATCCCACCTATCTTCAGTTCCGAATTATCCACAGCCGGTACTGTCATCTGAATATTGATCGGATCACTAACATGTTCACAAACCGGAAATCCACCAGCATTCTGCTCCGTATGTTTAAGACTACTCTCCTGCATACTCCCACCATCATATTCCATATCCGGTGAAGATTCCTTGGCAGCAACAGCCACAGGAACCGGAACGGAAACCTTTTCAAGTTCATCAATTACATTGATTGGTCTTGGTTCAGTATTCGACTTGAAAATTCCCCTACGTGCAGGTTTCAGATTGCCATCATTCAAACCATGACTACCGCCGCCCTTAGAGAACAATGGAGGCTTTCCACGATCAGGTTGAAGATCAGATTTCTTACGAACATCCATTCAGTATAATACTCCTCTCTCAAATACTACGTAATCCAGAAAACCATGCACCACAAGAAAACCAGAAAACTGAAAACAAAAGAAAACAGAAAAAACCCTAAACTAGCAAACCCTAATCCATAGTTCTTACAAAGATGAATAGCGAAATTGGTAGATCTATATATCGACTAACCAACAACTCTATGCAGTTTGATCAAACACAAGAAAAGGGCGGCGACTAAGAATCAAAAAAGAGAACCCTACTTCCAAACGAACACAAATGCTAACTAGTTCGTTACACAGATTTAGCAAGCCAAATCAATGATCACAGACTGTTATACATTTGATTACGAAAAGAAGGTAGGATCAGCAAGAGGAAAAAATCGCCATGCTAGGAGAGAGCATTTGGGTTACACCTAACTTGAACAACTTTGTTATGCAAATCAAGTTGCTGCAAACCCTGCTGCTGTTCAAGCACGGTTCCCTCCGGGGTCATGTTATAACTGTGGTGACCTTACTCACTACAGAAACAATTGCCCAAGACTTGTTAACGCACCTCCAGCGCGAGGACGAGCATTTAACATCAATGAGGCAAACGGAAACAATGATGCAGCAGTGAACAATTAGTGTTTTGTATTTCCTTGGTTGTAATCTTTTGACACTTCAAGACAATTCGGTTGTTACATAAATAAAGATTTGTTGTTCTTATTTCTGCAAAATTTATGCGTTTATATGAATGATTGATGCAACCTTATGATGCCAACCCAAATACAAATTACTCGTGTGGTTCTGTCATTTTATGATCACTTGTGATCTCCCCAAGAACCTTAAACACTCGTTTCTTTTAAGAAACAAAGCCAAACTCTTATTGAAAATCCTTCTATCTTTATAGATGGATCCTTGAAAATGATTAAAGTGCCAAATGAAATCCATGGATTGGATTCCTAGTGTGCTTTAAATATCCATACCTAAAGATAACAAATTAAAGAATCAAGTTAACTAATTTTGTGCTTATGTGTTTTCTTACATGTTTTGTGGTTGTATGTGATCCATCCAAATCCTCAAAGAATCTTCCATATCTCATACGAGAGATTCATAATAGGATATCCAAAGTTACTATCTTAAATCCTTAATGGACTTCTACGTTGTAGTCAAGTCCCTTGGGTTTTAAAGTACTATTCTATAATTGGACCCCTTGGGTGGTCTAGTTAAACAGATTGATTTGAAAATCTGGTTAGAAATATCATGTGATGATATAATTGAAAAGATCCCTTAAGTGGTCTATTTAAGGAGATCGTACGACGGTCTAATTAAAAAGATCATGTGTTGATCTAGTTAAAAAGATCGCTCGTTGATCTAATTAAAAGGACCCTTTGGTGGTCTAGTCGAGTCGCTTCATGTTTATTCAAGTGATTTTTTTTTTCCTACGCATTACGAAATAAACTGTGCGGACTGTGCAAGGAATTACGTAATTATGGAGGCCTACATAATTATGGAATTCAGTGCACAGAAACCACTGGAAGCTTTGTCATGTGTTAAGACTTATAGTGACAAGAATAATGATACGGGAGAAGTCTTGGACCTTGACCGATGTCATTTTATCTTACACTCCCGAATTCTGATTTCAAGCACACGCAAGTTTCCTATGATAAGTCTTCATAAGAAACTTTCTTCTGTCCATAGTTCAAAATTCCATGTTTTGCTACTACAAGGAATTCACTTTGAGGGTTAACAAATTCGCTAAGAGTCCTAATATGGCCCAGAGTTTTACTTAAGGGTTTAATGGATCTATTAGAAGGCGAAACCGTCACAGCTGTCTTCACAAGTTTCCTCTAAAATTAAATTTCGGGATGAAATTTCCTAAAGTAGGGGAGACTGTGACACCTGTGTCACTTCAACCATCAAACAAATGCCAAACCAATGAAATATTGTATTTCATACTTGGGATTTGTAAAAAAATGTGTATCGTTTGCACATATCAACTCTTGTTCGATTTTAAGCTTTAAATCGCTTTCTGGAGGGTTATACGCGCTCTGATGCGTAAATATAACCAGTTTAATCCAACGAACACTCCGGAATAGTGAAATAGGCTTAACATACCTTAAATAACCTTTACATAACTTAGAAATAAGTTTTAAAGGCTTTGGTAAGGCCAAAAACAAGTTAATTCGCTTACAGGGACTAAACTTGACAAACTGCTAAAGTATGCCAATTTGAACTGTAATAGACATTCCGGAACATGACCATAAGTTAAACATACCATAAATATCCTTTACATAGCTTAGAAATAGGCTTTGAGGTGTTCGGTATGCTAAAAAAAACTTTTGGGTCATTCAGGGACTAAAAGTGTCAAAAAGTGCACAAGTTTGCACTTTCGCGCATAACTTACGTTCTGAATAAATCCGGACACCCAAAAATTTATGTATGCACTAAAATATTTTATTTTAGTGTTTGGCATAAGAAAAATCCATTCGTCACGCCATTTGGATCGTTTTTCGCGCTTATGCGCATTCCGTCGTAATTAACCGAACATCGCGATCGTACGGCCAAACGAACCGACATCCGAGATATTTTTGAGCACATTTTAAGTTCCCTATACTTTAACTTCATTTTAGAGCTTTGAAATGGGGTTAACGGGGCTTAAACGTGTCAAAAATGCTTCAAATAGCAAGTTTGGAGCTTCAGGGGCATGTTTTGCCATTTTTGAAACATTCTGGTCTGCAGGCCCTTGCGCACCTCAACACTCTGAGTGTTGCGGTGCGCAAGCAGGGGTCAGATATGTAGAAACTTGTTTAATCTGCTGTTAACAGCCTTTAACCCCTCCAAAGGCCAAAACCAAGTGTCAAACTCTTGTGGTGGGAGCAATATGAGTTACCACAACATTCCGACAAGCGTACGGCTTAGATCGTGCCCCCTTTTCCAAGAAACGATCCTAACGGTGAACCGAAAACTATAAATACCCACCTCCACGCTTCACTTTTCCTCACAAGAATCTGATCTAATGTGCTCTAAGTTGAAACCTTTGTTTCATACCTGAGCTATTTTGATCTAGATTAGCATTCGGGGACCCTTCGTAAGTATTCCTTCGTTCTTTTATTGCTTTCCGAGTCCGAAAGTCAAACTTTGTTTGACTTTCTGCATTGACCGGTTTATGGTCAATGCGAAGTTCGTTTGAACTTCGCAACGTGATTGTAATCACGATGGTTATAGTCCCTTGTGACTATGCCTACTGATTACCACGTTGTCTAGGGTCGTAAGGGTAAGCGATCTAACAAATCGCTTATACCTTCGAACCCGACCCATTTGGTCGATCATTAGGATCCGACCAAGCGCATTAGGTGACCATAGTATATAGGGAATAACCTTCCGAGGTTATACCTTATGGTCACGACGTTTAAGTAGTTGTAAGATAGGTAGTTTATATGCCTTAGGTAAATTACCAAAATACCCCTTTGATGCCAAAATTCATTATAAACATATGTGACATAACTTTTGACATCTAAACTGATTTGGCGATAATATTAGGCATGTTAAGGCATATTCTACTTGTCATAGGACTAGTTAGGCGATTCGAACGCGTTTCACGCAAACGACGCGTTAAAGTAGCATAAGCTACCTAAACGGGTCGTAATGGGTCGTAAGCACTTAGGTTAGGTTCCGATTTAGTATGTAGGCTTTGTTAAACCATATTACATGAGTTCTCATACTCATTTGGTTTACAAGCCCTCATTCTATCCGATCCTCCGATTTAGGTCCGGTTAATTAACATAGTTACCTATATTAGGTGTCGTTGATTCCGTGATCTCTAGCATTGCTTGGTGGTTATCTTAGGACTTCTGAGCAATCTCAAGTGAGTACATAGTTCCCCTCTTTTACCGTTTTCAAACTGTTTTGGGGTGAAGCATGTGTACCTATCTGTTATTTTCATGATTTCAAAAGTATAATTGATTATACATGTTATTACTTATCATTTGACAAACTAAATGACTATCTATGGTTTAAACATTGATTTCTCAAAGAACATAAAATAAATTGTTGAATTGTACTTATTTTATGTTCACCAGACCGGTTGGTAGTATGATATAACGCTATAGGATTTGACACCCCATTCCTGTTGTCATGGAATGTCTGAAACCAATTTGTTTCTCCATCCAAATAGGGATTGCCTTTGTGGTATCCTTATAGTCTCAAAGGTGTATTTTGATGCACTAGGTCTGAATGAATTCTTAAATCACATTATTTTGTATATTTAGTTATACTCCCAAAAGTATAGTTTGATATGCTCCCATGTGTGATACTGTACAAAACCAACATATATTTTGTTAATCATCCAAAGCATATTTTGATATGTTATTTACAAAACCAAAACATAGTTTAATATGTTATTTATCACATCCAAAGCATATTTTGATATGTTATTTATAAAACCAAAACATAGTTTAATATGTTATTTATAAATCCGAAGTATACTTGTAATATACTACTCAAAACTATTATTTTAAACAACTAAGGTATATTTAATGTACCATCTATCTATCGATTGGGTTTTGGTTAGTGTTTATGTGACAACCCGAACCTTCGAGGTCAGTAACTTTAATTTGCTTATATCCCTAAACACGTAAATAGCCTATTGTGACCCACCTTTGCCAATTATAACAATCTCAACCCCTAAACTGTTAGCTTCAATATGGACTTGAACCCAATTAGAGCCTTGCATTAGGAACCGTCCACTTTGGTCTTGTGTGTTACGATTGGGCTTAGCAAGTATAGACACATTGCTATGTGAAATAGTAAACTAATTGTTTGAATGGGCCTGAGCCCACTTCCGTCAATTTAATGAACCGCCCCCAAGTTGTATTATATAGGTATACGTAACTTGTAGAAATTATAATCTGGTACTTAAAAATCAAACCCTACCCCTCTCTCTCAAACCTGCGATCGGCAGTAAACCCCCCCCCCCCTCTCTTCTCTGATCCGCGACGAGTAATTGCAGACCCCCCTTCCTCCTTGTGCCAAGCTTTATACATCGTGTGGATTAGTCTTGCATCATTGTCTTTCGGTTAGTCATGCATATTTATGTTAACTTTTACGTGATTGTTTCGATATGAGATTTTATTAGCAAGAATGATTAGGGATATATAATAGTGATTGATGAATCCGTAGTGATGACTAGATAGATTAATGGTTGATACTTATAATAATCATGATTGATGATGTATATGTCCGATATGATCGTGCTTATAATAATCGTGAGTAATGATTTATATGTCTGGCATACTTGAAATCGATGCATGTGAACTGATGTTGGCCGATAGCATGGAATCTTAGGATAGGGTCGGTTATTGTTTATAAATTTGCGAGATGAATTTGATTATATAAGTATTATAAGGGCCTTGTAAATTGTGATGTTTATCTTGAGCAAATTGATGTTGATGACTAGCAATGATGATGTTTTTTTTTTGGGTAAAGGGTTACCCCGGTGATTTTATAAATTCACAACCAAATAAATACAAGTAGTGTAGAGAGTCTACACTAGTTCAAACATAGGACATGCCCTATGAAAGCAACAACCATCAAAACAAAAAAAACAACGACAACCACCTAAAGGACAGCCACTAGACAAAAAATTATCTAGAACACACAAACTAAGAAGCCTTAATCAGCAGCCATCTCTAACATAACTGAGCCATTAATACCCCATTCCTCTAGAAGCCTTCGGACATTGACACAATTCTTCAGCTTCGCTCCCATCAACTTATACCGCACTTGTTGTAGAACAATTTCACTTATAATCTCAGGAGGCCGCAATTGGTTCTTGAATAACCTCAAATTATGCTCTTGCCAAATACAATAAGCAGTCGACGCCACTAATAGTCTAGCAACAAAACCAGAAACAGTATTCGACTTGGAGTGCACAAGCAACCAGTTAATAATGTCGTTCCACCTAGGTTGAACCGAAACCATACCAACTTTTTGCCTAACCGTACTCCACACTTCAGCTGAAAACTTGCATTCAAAAAACAGGTGATTATGCGAGTCGTGATTGGCATAACATAGTAAACAGCACATCATGTTCATATTCTTTCTACGCGAGAAATCCCAAGACAAGATTTTATCCTGAGTAAGCAACTTCCGCCTCATAATAAGCCACATTAAAAACGCATGACGGGGGATGCATTGAGGGAACCAAACTATACGACACCAATCGACCTCCCCTTCTTGATGACGAACAGAATCCCAAGCACGCGAGGAAGAAAAATCATGTTTAATATCGCCCTGTCGCCACATAAGTTTATCCGACTTATTCGGAATCAAAATCAGCTGATCTAGCTGAATAAGCTCCGGATAAGAAGCCCTCCACTCATTCGGCCAACTCCAAACATTAGAAGAATAAAGATCCGACACTTTAGAACCCATATCAAAACCCGCGTTAGCAATGACTCTAGGAGAGATGAAAGCATGTAACGGCCCTAATTCGCTCCATGTATCAAACCAAGCTGAAGTATCCATCCCATTACCTATCTCGGACCATATGAATCTCCTTATAATAGGACGAATCTGAAGCAGCTTCCTCCAAGACCAACAGCAAGAAGACGGAACTCTGCATGCCCAAAAGCTTTTTCCACTCAACCTGTAAGCGTGAACCCACTCAACCCACAAAGATCTCCGTTTCGTGAGAATACTCCAAATATGATTTGTCATGAGAGCCATATTAGCATCCCCAATCCGCCGTATACCTAAACCCCCTTCATACTTAGGAACACAAACCGATTTCCACGACACTTTTGACCGCCCTTTTTGAAACGCACTGTCATGAGACCATAAAAAATTCCGCATCAAAGCCTCCAACTGAAGAATTATCCGAGACGGTAACATGAAAACAGACGACCAATAAATGTGCATCGAAGACAAAACCGAGATAACAAGTTGCAACCTGCCTGCAAATGATAGTAATTTATTCCTCCAATGCAAAATCCGTTTTTCCAGTCTCTCCACCAACACATAACAATCCTTATGAAACAACCTTGAAGAGATAAGTGGCACTCCAAGATACCTCACAGGCAAAGAACCCTCCTTAAAAGGCATAATATTCAAAATAGCAGTTTTAACATATGAAGGCACATTCGAGAAAAACACTGTACTTTTGTGCACACTAGGCGACAAACCTGACATCTTCGTGAACGAATCAAGGGATTTCATAATGCACCTAGCTGAGGCAATCTCACCTTTCGCGAATATAAACAAATCGCCCGCGAAACAAAGATTAATAATTCGTTGACACTCACACTTATTATGAAATTTAAAAGAAGAGTCAATCCTTACCGCATGCTGAAGGATACCCGTAAGCACCTCCATAACCAACGTGAACAAATAAGGAGAGACCGGATCACCTTGCCTTAATCCCCGATTACCCTTAAAATAGCCATGAACTTCACCATTAACGCAAACCGAATACGTTGTAGTAGAAACACAAAGCATAATCCAGTGAACCATTTTAGGATGAAAACCGAAACCAAGCAACACATCTTTGAGAAATTTCCAATCCACAGTGTCATAAGCCTTCTGAATATCAACTTTAAAAGCACATTTAGGAGGCCCGATATTACGATGATAATTATGCATCAGCTCTTGCGTTAACAAAATGTTATCTGAAATTTTTCTACCTGGAACGAAAGCTAACTGATTGATGCTAACAATATCGTCCAAAACCACTTTAACTCGATCAGCCACTATTTTACTAATGCATTTATATAAAACATTGCAACACGCAATCGGACGAAAGTCCGTCACCATAACTGGAGAAGGGGACTTAGGGAGAAGAACAATAAGTGTATGGTTTAATTCCCGAAGAAGTTTCCCAGTATTAAAAAAATCGATAACAGCCTCCGCCACTTCACTACCCACAATCTGCCACGCTCCTTTAAAAAATCCAGCAGTAAAACCATCGGGCCCCGGAGCTTTGTCTGAACCAATAGAAAACATCACTTTCCTAACCTCTTCGACTGTGACCGGACGAACCATATGAGACGCAACGTCTAAATCCAAAGTTTTATTAAATAACTCTGGAGACGGAATAAGAGACGTGTCTCACTGGCAACCCAAAAAATTCTCATAGTGCTTAACAAACGCTTCCTGAACTAAACCATCTTCATACACCTTCCCGCTAGAATCCTGAATCACCTCAATACGGTTATAATGAATTTTGTTCTTGAGAACCGAATGAAAGAAGGCTGAATTCGAATCCCCAGCTGCCAACCAGTCCACTTTGGACTTTTGCTTCAAAAAACGCTCCTCATCTAATAGCGCTTCTTGATAATCACGTCGGGTACTAGTTTCTACCTCCCTCAACGCCATACTATTCGGATCAATATCAATATCTTTTTGAATCTCATCCAGTTTAAACCTCAGGTCTTGAACTTTCCTATGCAGGTTTCCTTGTTTAAAGAGTAAAGCTCGAAGCGGAGATTTTAGCAACCGCAGCTTCTTAACCACCGAAAATTGCAGCACCCCTCGAACACATGTTTCCCAAGCTTGCTTTACGATGACTGAAAATTCAGGTTTATGAATTAGGAAGTTGGCAAACTTGAAAGATCTATGTTTAACTTTCCCATCTTCTGGAATTTTTAGAACACACGGACAATGGTCCGACAAGCGAGCCGGATAAAAGACCGCCAAAGCATTAGGAAAAAGAGCTATAAACTGCGAATTCCCCATAATTCTATCAATTTTTTTCAACAAACCAATACCCTTTTTCGGCTTCTGGCTCCAAGTGTAATGAATACCCGAACGATTCAGATCTATCATCTCAACATCATCTACACATGCTTGAAATTCCCTCATGCTAGCCGAGATCGAGGAACAGCCCATAGATTTGTCTTCCAGATTTAGAGCCAAGTTAAAATCTCCTAACATGACCCAAGGAGCATCACGAACAAAAGACTTATGAAAAGAAAGATGACTCCATAGCTCCCTACGAGCAACATAATAATTCGCGGCATATACAATCGAGCAAAACACCATCTTTTTCTCCTGTTTAAAATTTAATTGTAAATGCATTACCTGATCCGTCTGAGAAAGCACCATAACATCAAAGATATATGGATTCCAACCAACAATAATTCTGGTTCCTTTATCGCAATGATCGCCATTAGAAGCCCATTGCCAAGACCGAAAGACCGACTTGCAAATTTTAGATAAATTATTCAGATCAACGTGAGACTCAAGAATCGCACAAAAACTTAAATTAAAATCTTTAATCGCCTGACGAACCTCCACTTGCTTAATGGGGCGGTTCAAACCCCTAATATTCCAAGAGGCCAGATTAACCATTGATAACTAGCGTAGAAGGAGTGCTTGCCCCTTTTTTATTATCTTTTCTAATGGTACCCTGATTCAAAAACGCATCCATCCCATAACCATCTACTTCATTATACACTTCTTCCACCTCTTCTTCCCCGGCTCCACCACGAACCTCCCCTGACTTATTTCTATCCACATCCTCAGAAATACTTGGATCATTAAGGACATCAAAAGGGTTCGTCGATTGATACGACCCACTACCTGCTTCTTGAGATTTCTTTGTAACCACTGGCCGATACTCGAATTTCGGCTTGGGCTTAATAATAGGGAATCCAGATTTTCTAGCAGCTTTCTTACCATACACACCTGTATACCCCTCCTCATCCACCAATGGCTTCTTACCAACCCTTGAATTATTACGAGCATCATTCTGAACTTTCGGCTGGTGAGGGCAAGACTCATCAGAGTGGCCAAAAACACAACAGTGGCCACAACGCAAAGGCACCCATTCGAATTCGACAGACATAGTCTCCTTAATGAAACCCTCCCCCTCGGGTTCAGGAATAGCTAACGTGATCTCCTCCCTTAACTTCTTATCAGCCGAAACCTCTATTAAAGCTCTAGCATAACTACTTCGGCCCCACATATCCATGCATATCGATGAAGTATATGAATCAAGAAGTTTAGGAACACCAATCGTAGTGGCAATCATACTAAGACCATCTTCCGTATATGCCGCGATCGGGACATCATGAATTTTAACCCATACCTGCACATTCTTGACACCCTTTTTTTCCAATTTTGTAGTCGGACTCCAGATATTCAGAAAAAGAGGCTGTGACCGAATGATCCAAGGACCCTCTTTCAAAACATTCAACATTCCTGCTTCATCCGAGAACTTGAAGAAGAAAAAACCGTTATCATTCATCATAGACTTTTGAACTCCAAATTTCTTCCAGTTATTACGCACAAAGTAATCCACGACAGGAAAAGCTACCCGATCACCTAGAAAGTAACCATACAAGGTGTTTGCCATTTTATCTCTTGTTGGTGAAAATGTTCAAGCAATGATGATGTTGGGTCTGACATAATTAACATATCATATGATAATGATCAGTTTTATAAAAAAAATGTTTAAGTCATTAAAGTGTGGGCTACATCATGTGCTGAACGGTTCATAGTGGATTAGGCCGATTAATTGGATGAAATTAAAGTAAGAATTCATTGGGCTTCACATGTAATCTGGGCCGGATATTTTGGTAAATCACATGCATGTTAGTTGGGTTATTTTTATGTTAAATGGACATTTGTAATTGGACTACATAACTATTGTCGATTTAGAATTGTGGATTGGTGATGGGCCGCACACTGCCATTAATACCGTAGTGGGCTGCCAAGATGTTGTTAGCCTAGTATGCTTGTGACATGAAATTACTTGTGACCCAAATTGCTCATTGTGTATTTTGTGAACTTGCTTGCATACTTGTATGAGAACCGAACTGTGGTAAATGCTATTGTGAGATACGAACTTGTGATGTGAATATACTTATGGCCCGAACGCAAGTTGTAACATGAGTGATGATGTGTGCCATATTTGCTTACTACTTGTGGAATTTATACAAAGAATATATGATTTACGTGTAAACGGAACTGATTGTCATTGAAACCATATTAGGATTTGGGTGTCCAACAGTAAACAAATAACTAATCATACCGAGCAAACCAAGGTGAGTTCACACTTTCTACAAGGCATGGGATTCCCAGGGGTTGGGAATGGGTAAAGGATTTGAACTGAAACTGCGTGATCTCCTGGTTTGGAACACGTACACACCCTCTTTATTGAAGGGTGACAACACGTACTAAGAACTTAATCGGAACCTGCGTAATCTCCTGGTTTGGGGATTGCGTACACACCCTCTTTACTGAAGGGTGACAACACGGATACTAGACCAAAACTCTCTATCATGAAGTCCCTCCTTTTATATCGACTTAATCGCAGGGCCAATGGCGAGCGGGTCATTAGTTAGATAGCGCTATTTAGGTTTGACAAGCCTCACACCGTGCCGCAGAGGACGGGCGTGAACTAATGGATCTGGGCACTAGTCAATGATGATAGACATTGACGTCAGGGCACCAACTTACTTTAGTCAGTGGTCGATATGGTAAACAGGTCTAGTGGTTAACATGGGGAAGCCCCCACCAACTATGGATATGTTTGGGAAACAGGGTAAACTGATTAACTTACAACTTACAAATGAATTCCTGGTTTTTGAAACAACTTAACAATGAACACCAACTGTGAACTCGCTCAACTTTGTTGTTGACTCGTTGTTACATGCCTTGCAGGTCGTTAGGTACTTATGGAGCTTGCACGAGGAGGCGTGGTCGTTGTGGGACATGGACAACTGTGTGCCATGTTAAACATTTAAACATTTGAACTTATATTTGGTTTTGATTTAATCATTATGCTTCCACTTGCAACTTAAACTATGTTTTGTTTGGACACCAATTGTATTGGTTGGATTTTTTTTTTTATTACTTACATGCTTGTTCAATATGATTGGTGGCTGGATCCTGGTCAGTCACGCCTCCATGCGGTGATACTCCGCGTGTGGATTTTGGGGGTGTGACAGTTTAGATAACGGGACGGGTGTAATGTGATGAAAACTTGGTAGATACGCCGCTGGTACTTCTTATATATAAGTGTTCTCATTGCATTACATACCGTGGCGTTATTTAGTACACTTGGGTTAACGATATTGGAACTAAAATATATTTTTAATATATTACTCATTCGATTTTCTTAAAATCCAAAGTACATTTTCACATATACTATAAGCCTTTTTATCAAAATATTGTTTTACAAGCAACTTATCTTATACAAACTCATTTCACATGGTTATTCATTTAACCTTACATTTATTTATACATATCATCTGATCTTATTGTTTTTCAAACGATTTACAAAACAAATCAATTTACAAGGTTCATGACTAAACTTTATTAAACATTTTCTTAAACTTACAAGTCATGAATCCTATTTTCACAAAACCTATGTATCTCACAGGCATTTTTATGCTGACGTACCTATTTTTACACATGTTTCAGGTACTGCTTTGCAATGATTGTTGATACATGCTACATTTAGGATGGACTCGTGCCTTAGCAACTTTAAAACTTGGAAGATCATAGTTGTACTTATTTGATTGTATTAAAAAAATGAGTTCATTTATTCAATAAAACAGAATTTATTTATTCCATGGTTATGAAACAATGATTCTGTTACAACACTCCCCGACGTTTCCGCCACGTCTAGTTGCTTTACGTGGTCGGGGTGTGACACTAGAAATCATAGATGTCGGATTGATGGTATTATGGACGCGAACGGGAATTTTTGTGAAGGTGAGCATGTACCGAAAGCATTTGTTAATCATTATGAAAATTTCCTAGGATGTGAGGGAGAAGTTTCGTTAACCCTATCTCCGGAGATCTTTACAAGTCGGCTTAATCAAAATGTTGCTGACAACATGATTCGACCTATCATAGTTGAGGAGATCAAAACAACTATGTTTGCCATAGGTAATGATAAAGCTCCAGGTCCTGACGGATTCTCGGCAGCTTTTTTCAAGAGTACTTGGTCGATTGTCGGAACCGATGTCTCGAATGCTATTATGGATTTCTTTAATTCAGGTAAGCTTCTCCAGGAACTCAACCATACACTTATTGTTCTTCTGCCTAAGATGACTACTCCGGCTTCGGTTAGGGATTTTCGGCCGATTGCCTGCTGTAATGTATTTTACAAGTGTATAAGCAAGATTGTGTCTGATCGCATGAAAGTGGCCTTAAATGAGATTGTCAGCATTAATCAATCAGCCTTCGTTCCGGGTAGAAAAATTTCGGATAATATTCTTCTCACGCAGGAATTAATGCATAATTATCACAGAGATTACGGTCCTCCAAGATGTGCGTTTAAAGTTGATATTCAGAAGGCTTATGATACTGTTGATTGGAATTTCCTTGAAAATGTGTTACTGGGCTTTGGTTTCAACCAGAAGATGATAGAGTGGATTATGCTCTGTGTTTCTACCCCGTCTTACTCTATTTGTGTGAATGGTAGTGTGCATGGCTATTTCAAAGGAAAACGGGGCCTACGGCAAGGAGATCCAATTTCTCCTTATCTATTTACTTTGGTTATGGAAGTATTGACATGTATTTTGCAACAGGCTTCTTCTATTGACTCATCGTTCAGGTTTCATAACAAGTGTGAGCGCCAACGTATTATTAACCTTTGTTTCGCAGACGACCTGTTCCTGTTTGCTAGAGGAGATATCGGTTCAGCCAAGTGTATTATGAATGCTCTTTCTCAGTTCACTCGTATATCTGGCTTAATTCCAAGTGCTCAAAAGAGTTCCAGTTTCTTTTGTAATGTTGCTCAGCAAGTTAAATCAGCAATTCTTGGTATTATTCCGTTTAGTGAAGGTGAATTACCTGTCCGTTATCTGGGTGTGCCCTTAATATCGTCAAGACTACTTTACAAAGATTGTAGTATTCTTGTTGAAAGGTTGGAGAAACGCATTATGAATTGGAAAAATAGGCTTCTTTCTTTTGCAGGTAGATTACAGCTTATCTTATCTGTTTTGGCTTCAATGCACATATTCTGGGCTTCAGTGTTAGTTCTTCCAACTCGAGTGATCAAGGAGCTAGAAAGCAGAATGAGGTATTTTTTGTGGTCTCAAGATGTTTCCTTTCAAAGAGGTAAGACAAAGGCATCATGGAAATCTTTATGTCAGCCGAAATATGAAGGAGGTCTTGGGTTGCGTCGGATTCAGGAGGTTAATAAAGCTCTTATGGTGTCTCACGTATGGATCATTATTACCAGGCGTCAGTCTCTCTGGGTTCAATGGATTTATTCGAACAGATTAAGGAATTCTAACTTTTGGGAATGTAGAGTTCCGTCGTCTTGTTGCTGGAGCTGGAGGAAAATCCTTCAGTTACGCCCATTAATCAGACAGTATGTTTGGTCCAAAATAGGAGATGATAAGATGACTTCAGCTTGGTATGATAGATGGTGTGAATGTGGTCCGCTGGCGAGCTTTATAACTCCAAGGGTTATCTCTTCCGCAGGGTTCGGTCTTCATGCGTCAGTCCATGACATTTCGTTTAATGGAGTTTGGCTTTGGCCATCGGCTTGGCGTGATCTTTATCCGGTTCTAATTTAGGTTGATAACTTGCATTTAATTCCGAATAGAAGTGACCGTTTTTTCTGGAAGGATGGTAACAATTTGTATGAGTATTCGACTGCTTTTGTGTGGTAATCGATCAGGTCCAGGGACACGGAAGTGGACTGGGCAAAAGTGGTGTGGTTCTCTCAATGTATTCCTCGTCGTGCCTTTCTTATGTGGCTTATAGCGCGTCGGAAACTTTTGACACAGGATAAAATATTACAGTGGGATATTTCTAGAAGAAAGAACATGAATATGATGTGCTGTTTACTTTGCTATGCAAACATAGACTCTCATGCTCACCTGTTTTTTGAATGTAAGTTCTCCTCTCATGTTTGGTGTTCGATTAGGGATAAGGTAAACATGGAAAGGGTTGAGCCCAAGTGGATCGAGATCATGGATTGGCTTCAAGCTAGGAGTTCGCCTAAATCAGCATTGAATTATTCAAGACGGCTTATAGTGTCAGCGGCTGCTTACTTTGTTTGGCAAGAGCGAAATGCTAGATTGTTTAGAAATCAAACGAGACCCCCGGATGAGATTATTGCAACGATTTTACAGACGATTCGATACAAGCTTATGGGAGTTAAGTTTTTTTTTTTGGGTAAAGGGTTACCCCGGTGATTCTATATATTCACAACCAAAACAAAACAAGTAGTGTAGAGAACCTACACTAGTTCAAACATGAGACATGCCTCATGAATGTAAACCAAACGATACAAGAAACAACCACAAAACAAACCACCTAGACAAACTTCTAGCACAAACCGAAAACCAATAAAACTAAGACAAATTAGCCACCATCGTCATTGATGTTATTTCCGCATATCTTCCACTCCGCCAAAAGGCTTTTCACATTTGGAGTATTCCTTAGCTTTGCTCCCATAAGCTTATATCGAACCGTATCAAGAATAACTTTGCTTATCACTTCCGGAGGTCTCATTTGATTCTTGAAAATTCTAGCATTACGCTCCTGCCAGATAACATAAGCAGTAGCCGCAACCAAAAGACAAGCAACATAGTTAGCCGCAGACCTCGACCGAGCACGAGGAATCAACCAGTCAACAACATCTGTCCACTTTGGATGGACATACTCCATACCACCCTTCTGTCTGACCGAACACCATACTTGAGAAGAGAAATTGCATTCAAAAAATAAATGACTATGGGAGTCATTATTCGAATAACATAATAAGCAGCACATCATGTTCATATTCTTTCTTCGAGCTAAGTCCCATCTCAAAATTTTATCCCGAGTCAGTAATTTACCTCTCATAATCAACCACATCAGGAAAGCATGCCTTGGAATACATTGTGCAAACCAAACAATATTACTCCACTCCACCTCCGGCTCTCTATATCGAATCGAATGCCATGCAACCGAAGCTGTAAGATCATGAAAGTTATCCCCGTCTCGCCACATTATCCTGTCACGCTTATTCGGATCGGTATGGATATTATCCAGCTGATTTAGGACCGGAAATAAATCCCTCCAGGCAACCGGCAAGGACCATACTCCATTAGCTTGAATATCGGCTACTTTATCATCCAAACGAAAGCCCTCATTGGTAATAATACGAGGTGTCAGAAAATTACCCAACGGCCCTATGTTACACCAATAGTCATACCAAGCTGAAGTTTTCGCCCCATTTCCAACTTCCGACCACATATGGGATCTAACAATCGGCCGCATTTGTAAAAGATTCCTCCAAGACCAAGAGCAATTCGACGGCATCAGACAAACCTATAAATTTTGACCTCTCAATCGGTTGTCATGGACCCAGTCAACCCACAAGGAATTTCGTCTTGCAAGGATACTTCCTATGTGAGACGACATAAGCGCTAGATTCATGTCCCCAATCCGTCTAATACCCAACCCCCCCTTCAAATTTCGGAATACAAACAGATTTCCAAGAGACTTTGGCCTTACCTCTATGAAACGAGCCATCTTGCGACCATAAAAAATTACGCATTCTAGCTTCCAACTCATTAATTACTCGGCTCGGAAGAACAAAAACAGAAGCCCAATATATATGCATAGATGACAAAACAGAGATAACCAGCTGCAATCTACCAGCAAATGAGAGAAGTTTATTCCTCCAATGCATGATACGCTTGTCAAGATTATCCACAAGAATTTTACATTCTTTGTACATGAGCCGCGAGCATAGAAGAGGTACCCCCAAATATCTCACAGGTAATGTACCCTCCACAAAAGGCATAACATTTAAAATAGCATTTTTAATTAGATTGGGCACATTACAAAAGAAAACCGTGCTCTTATGCAAATGGGAGTTAAGTTTAAGAACACGGATAGAGTCAGACGATTTCTAGAAGTGTGGGATATTCATGGAGATGCTATGCTAGATGATGAAGGCTAATAGTCTATTCCTATTTGAGTTTCTTATTTTCTAGATTATAGTCTAGTTGTTCTTGATTGTTTTATCAGAATGTTTTTGTTTGCCGTGATTCGGCTTGTTTACTATCATGGGGGTATGTCCCATGTTAGAACTGGTATGGGTTTTCCATACTACTTGTTCTTTTGAGTTTGTGAATATAGAATCACCGGGGTAACCCTTTACCCAAAAAAAAAAAAACGATGTGTTTTGGTGTTACTATATGTGTATTTGTGTTTGATGATTTTACAATTTGATTCGATTCCAATTTCAAGCTTTAAATCGCTTTCTGGAGAGTTATACGCAAACTGGTGCGTAAACGCAGTCAGTTTAACGCAACAAACACTCCGGAATAGTGACATAGGCTTAACATACCTCAAATATCCTCCACATTGAAGGGATTTTAACATGTTCATCAAAGTAATTTCATCCATATGAAATAAAAACGCAGCGGAAAATAAGTTTAAAACATGTCACTTTTATAAGATATAAAACCATTTATATGCAAAATTCCTAAAACCGGATCCATATATGAGATGTATACTGTCAACCACACCCATAGGATGTTTAGAAAACTACCTTCTTGAAGTACAAGGATTATGAAACGGATGATGCTTCTTGAAATGGTTGTCTTCAAGAGTAGAAGACCTCAAGCTTGTATACCCCAAGCTTCCAACAAACACCACAAGTTTAGCTAGGATTCAACACTTGAAGATCAAAGAATGAACACTTGAAAGAACACTCTTATGGCCGAAATTTAGAGCAAAAATTCAGCTCATTTTTTTTTGCCATATAAAACTAATATAGTCTTGAGAGAATGCATGCCTTTATTCTTGCCCAATCACAAGGTCTCTGACACATGCAATTGCATGGAAAGTTATTGGACCAAAGACTTTGGATAGACCACCCAATCTAAATCCATGCATATGCATGAAATGTGATTGGAACAAGACTTTGGATAGACCACCCAATCTAAATCCATGCATATGCATGAAATGTGATTGGAACAAGACTTTTGGATAGAGACAAAAGGGGGGGGGGGGGGGCGGCCCCATGTGGGTTTTTTTATAAAAAAATAAATTTCTTTTATAAAAATTCAGTCTTGGTATATATATATATATATATATATATTTATAACTTTTATAAATATAACACTACATAAATGCAAGACTTTATACAACCTTTAAAATTGTTATTTAACCCATTAAATAACAAAATAAAATATTCTCTCAAAATAAATTATCCATATAATTTATTAGTTTCTCAAGTGTAATTATTTAGAAAACCAATTTCCAAATATTGTAAGTGTTAATATTTATTTGTTTGATCATATCACAAATAAATAATATAAGTGTTTGTCTAGCTTGTTATTGGGTATGACTCGACTTGGATCATAACGTACTGGCCACATCAATTTAATATGTGTCTTGGGCATACAGAGTCCAACAATCTCCCACTTGCACAAGATACATAGAAGATTGATGCAAGCAGTAAATGACGCCTAACTACGGTTTACTACCCCTAATACGTATGACTATATTTGCCATTCAATAACATCATCCCTTTCAAGTCCCTTACTTGAACATGATTTAGGTGAATCTATCATTTATCCTTTCGTTACAGATGTCATGTTAAATCCAGAGACACAGAGTGATCACTCTCTGTTGATTTAACTTTAGCAGGCCTTAGACATCTTACTCTCAACGAATAAGAGGAACAAATCCCTTCTTGACTACATACGTCTCTCACAATCACCTTGTACTACACCTGAGCTCAGCCTTATGTACTGTCATATTACTAACAGCGAAGAAATAAGTCAAGGTATAATATTTGGTGAATATCAAGACCCAATATGTATCTCAGGTCAGAGGATACTATGATATTCGCCTTTACTCAAAATTTACTTATGATCAATCACAAATGATTCCATGCAGTAATATTTGAGAGCGAGCCAGTCCAATATTTGTATCCCACAAATATCTATGAACTTTGGCAGCAACACTTTGCTCTATATTCATTCTAAATGAATATCCACCAATCCAAGTTCATAATAGTCTTACATTCATATTTGTTCCCACAATTATGATCGACTACGGACATTTAGAATAATTAACTTATTCACGGATTTAAACATGCTAATATGAAACATAACTCAAAATACCATAAAAGAGTTAAATTAACAATTGTTTCAATATCCAAATACAAAATTAGATCAAATCCAATCACTAGAATATCGAAGTCCTAAGGAACATGTATGACCCTCATGTTTTCCCCTGTCAAGGAGCTTCGTGAGTGGATCCGCAATGTTTTGATCTGTGTGAACTTGGCGGATACATATCTTTCCCTTTTCAACTTCATCCCTTATGTAGTTGAATCTCCGCTCGATATGTCTAGTCTTTTGGTGCGCACGAGGTTCCTTGATTTGAGCAATCGCACCCTCGTTATCACAAAAGATCTCTAGGGGGTCTTGAATGGTAGGGACCACCCCTAGGTCGGCTATAAATTTCTTCAGCCATGCAGCTTCCTGGGCTGCCAATGAAGCGGCGATGTATTCTGATTCTGTAGTGGACAATGCTACCACGTCTTGTTTTGAGCTCTTCCAAGAGACTGCTCCACCATTTAAAATGAAGACATACCCCGATTGCGATCGAGAATCATTTCGATCGGTTTGGAAACTCGCGTCCGTGTAACCCTTTACAACGAGTTCCTCCTCACCAGATCCATATATTAAGAACATATCCTTAGTCCTCCTAAGATATTTCAATATACTTTTAACAGCCATCCAATGACTGTTACCTGGATTCTGCTGGTATCTACTCGTCATGCTCAAGGCGCATGAAACGTCCGGTCTGGTGCATATCATTGCATACATGATGGATCCTATAGCTGACGCATCTGGGATTCTTTTCATTTTCTCTTGCTCATCCTTTGAGCTTGGACATTGAGATGTGTTCAATATTGTCCCCTTTTGAATAGGTACAAAACCTCTCTTAGAGTTCTCCATTTGGAACCTATTCAAGACTTTGTCAATGTATGCACTTTGGTTTAAACCTATCAAACGCCTTGATCTATCCCTATAGACCTTTATTCCCAGAATGTAGGCGACTTCACCAAGATCCTTAATGGAAAAACAACTTCCAAGCCAAGCTTTTACACCTTCCATGGTTGGAATGTCATTCCCAAATAGTAGAATGTCATCGACATACAGTACTAAGAAAGTGATGATGCTCCCACTAGCTTTCTTATACACACAAGCTTCATCACCGTTCTTGATGAATCCAAAATTCTTAATTTCTTCATCAAAACGATGATTCCAACTTCTAGATGCTTGTTTCAATCCATAGATTGATTTCTTTAACTTGCATACTTTGTCAGGATGTTTTGGATCGACAAAACCTTCAGGCTGAACCATATAGACATCTTCATCAAGATATCCATTAAGAAAAGCCGTTTTGACATCCAATTGCCAGATCTCATAGTCATAATATGCAGCTATGGCAAATAATATCCTGATTGACTTTAGCATCGCCACAGGCGAGAAGGTCTCATCATAATCAATCCCTTGAGTTTGAGTGAAACCTTTTGCTACAAGTCTTGCTTTGTAAGTATCCAAGTTACCATGCATATCTGTTTTCTTCTTGAAAACCCACTTACTTCCAACTACTTTGGAGTTGAGTGGTGGCACAACCAATTCCCAAACTTGGTTGTCATACATGGATTGCATCTCTATGTTCATGGCTTCAAGCCATTTGTCACAATCGGATTTTGACATTGCATCATGGTATGTGGTTGGTTCATCTGAATCTACCACGTAGCATCCATCCATGAAAAATCCATATCTTTCAGGTGGATTACTAATTCTACCAGATCTGCGAACATTTTGTGTGTTCCGATCAACCTCTTGATCATTTTCAACAACCTCTCGTTGAGTGCTAGTATCAACCAAACGTGTATCGTCTTGTGGTTCTTGATCCTCTTCAAGTTCCACTGTTCTACTACTAGTTCCTTCCATAAGGAATTTAGCTTCTAAGAACTTACCCTTTCGAGCAACAAATACCTTTTGCTCGGTTGGATCGTAGAAATAATATCCTATATCATCTTTAGGATATCCTACAAAGATACACTTAGTAGATCGGACTTCCAATTTATTTGGAGTGTATTGCTTAACATAAGCTTCACAACCCCAAACCCTTAAGAATGATAATGATGGAGGGTTTCCATGCCATATTTCAAAAGGTGTCCTTTCTACTTTCTTGGTTGGGGCCATATTTAGTATACGGACTGCGGAGAGCAAAGCGTAACCCCAAAATGATAGAGGTAATGTGCTTCTAGCCATCATAGATCGAACCATATCTAATAGAGTTCGATTTCTCATTTCGGACACACCATTGTGTTGTGGTGTTCCTGGTGGAGTAAGTTGTGAAATGATTCCACAACTTCTAAGATGATCTTGAAAAGCACCACTTAGGTATTCACCTCCTCTATCGGTACGAAGGACTTTAATTGTTTTCTTGAGTTGATTTTCTACTTCACTTTTGAAGTCTTTGAACATTCTCAAATGCTTCATCCTTGTGTCTTAGTAAGTACACATATCCATAACGACTATAGTCGTCGGTAAAGGTAATGAAGTATCTTTCACCATTCCTAGTCATCGGCTTAAAAGGACCACATACATCTGAATGTATGATACCTAGTAAGTCTTTTGCCCTTTCAAAAGTTCCACTAAAGGGTGTCTTGGTCATTTTGCCTTGTAAACAAGATTCGCATACATCAAATGAATTATCTTCATTTGAATTCAGAAGACCATTTTTCTGAAGTGTATGCATGCGATTCTTGCTTATATGTCCAAGGCGACAATGACAAAGATAGGAATCACTCAAATCCATTTTGAGTTTCTTGTTGGTTACTTGGTACATTGAGCTATCATATGATGCGTTATCATGATCTAATTCATAAATACCATTTAAAGACATAGCTTTAAAATAAAACACATCATTCTTAGAAACATAAATATCATAGTTAACAAATTCGAAATTGAAACCAGATTGTTTTAAAAGGGAAACAGAAATTATGTTCCTAGTCAAACTAGGAGCATATAAAACATTCTTCAAAATCACTTCCAAACCACTTGGAAGCTTTAAAACGTAGTCTCCTTGAGCTTCGACTTCAACTTTTGCTCCGTTGCCCATAAAGAGACTACTGTCTCCCTTCTTGTAATGTCTACTTCTTCTGAACCCCTGCAACGAATTGCAAATATGAGTTCCACATCCGGTATCTAGTACCCATGTGTTAGAAGAAATAACATTAAGCTCAACATGTATCATGAAGATAGTACCTGAGGTTTGCCCTGCATCCCTCTTGTTTTTCAACTCCTTGAGATAGGTTGGACAATTTCTCTTCCAATGTCCTATCTCACCACATTCAAAACATGGGTCATTTGTAGCAACCTTTTGCTTCTTCTCCTTCGGTTTGGTGAGTTCTGCTTTAGCTTTTCCCTTCCCTTTTCCTTTGACGTGTCCCTTTCTTTTAGCATAGGTTGCTTTAGAGTCGGGGTGGGGCCTCTTCTTGTTGCCTCCTTCATTGATCGCTAGGACGGGTAAAGCCTTTTTGCCCATACTTGCTTCGGCCGTCTTGAGCATTGCATGAAGTTCACCAATGCTCTTGTCCCATCCATTCATGTTGTAATTCATTACAAAACTCTCAAATTTCTTTGTTAAAGAGTTGAGGATCAAATCCGTAGCCAACTCTTTAGAGACGGGACAATTTAGCCGTTCGAGGCGATCAATGTGGCTTTTCATCTTGAGAACATAAGATGATACCGACTGGGTTTTCTCCATTCGACATGCATGAAGCGCCCGAACAGTTTCGAAGCGTTCTACCCTTGCTTGTTGTAGGAACATTTCCTTTAACTGGGTAATCATGTCGTATGCCCCGTGGTGTTCAAAATCCTTTTGAATTTCGGGAATCATAGTTCCCAACATGAGGCATGAGGCTTGCATGGAGTCCTCGGTATACTTAACCCAATCGTTGTAGGCTTCCACATCTTCCACGTTAGGTTCATCGGGAATAGGATCGTCCAACACATAGGATATTTTCTCTTGCTTGAGAACGATTCTCAAGTTTCGAAACCAATCCATGAAGTTGTTATGGTTGAGACGATCCTTTTCAAGGATGGTTCTTAGTGATAGGTTTCGGACGGTTTGGTTAATCGGGTTTGCATTGTTAGCGGCCATCTACAAAATTTAACAAGTTCAATTTTAGTATTTTCGATATTATTATATTTTAATCATTAATACCCTTTTGTGTCTTAAAGACAATTAATAATTAAAATCTAGAATCCAACGTTACATTTAAATATTGGTTAGGTGACCTTTATCCCTCTATTTAAATTAACAAGGTAGTCAACGTTTGACAATTGCAACTCTTTGCAATTTCTAGCCATATGGGATCGGTTAAACATCTTTATGTTTAGTTGGCATGTTTAATCCCATCAACACCTTTGTTCCCCATGCTTTGGTGACCCTAAGTTCATGGTTTCCAAATCAAGTCGTCCAACTTACACACACGTGTGAGTTTATACACATAAGTGGTTAGGTGACCTTTATCCCACAAACATGGTAAACCCACCTCGAACATACAAGTTCCCTCAAATGTGGTTAGGTGACCTTTATCCCACAATAAGAATTCCCAAGTGTTTCGAGTGTTGTATAAAAGGATGGTGTTTGACTTGTTTTATAAAAGGGATTTTGAGTTTTCAAAATTCTAGTTTAGAAAACTTTATGTACCATATATTTGCATGCATTCAAATCAATGGTACTTTAGTGAAACCTAATTTTCATGGTTCTTTTTAATAAAACCCATTTTATTATAAAATCATTAATTTTTAATAAAACCTTTATTAATCATTTTAATGATTTTGTCAAGAACCAATTTTACGCTTGTTGTTGATTATTAGTTTGTTAAGTCATGCATATCTACATATCATCTAAACAACAAAATAAACAACCACACAAGCATAACAATAGGTGCATAACCATAGCCAACTATTTTGACAACACTTGTTAGCCGAAACAAGTGTGTCAAAAGGTCCTTCCTAAAGGGTGAAAAATGACTCAAGTAATGTGTCAATGAACTCCCACTTGATCCCGCATCCAAATGCTTCAAATCTCCATCTTGTGTTGTGATTTCTCCACCTTCTTTGAGCTTCCAAAAGTCTTTTATTTTCAGCTCCAAACTCCTTTGGACTTCAAAAATGTGTTTTGGTTATCGGGTTAAAATCCCGTTGAGAACGATGAAGTTCTTTGGACCGAATATTATGGTCCAAACCAAAACCGCATTTTGTGTGCATCTTCTTTTACAAAATATATCCTAATACATTTTTTTTCTAGTAAAATAAAATGCACCTAATCTATTTATTTTACATACCAAATGAAATAAATAAATTACATATCTTCTAATGGAAGAACAAAATAATTATTACAACCCATTGAAATAATAAATCACAACACAATCATCCAACACAAGGTCATGGCTAGGTCATATGCACCAAAATATATATCCAAATATATATATATTAATTTCAAGAAGCATAAAGAAAATGGTTTCCTTTTATAAACATTTTCGGCTATTTTCAAAAAAACCGAAAAGTTAAGTTTTGTCCAAACAAACAAACCATCCATATGAAATAAATTTTTCAAGATTCTCTTATGCATGTAAGAAAATAATCTTGAAAAACAAAGGGTTAACCAAGTTAAAATTTTCGGCCATGGGGTTTTCTTCAAACCCGAAACCCGAAATTTTTAATCTATTGAAGTATGCACTCATATAAGCGGCTCTGGATACCATTGAAGGTATTTTAACATGTTCATCAAAGTAATTTCATCCATATGAAATAAAAACGCAGCGGAAAATAAGTTTAAAACATGTGACTTTTATAAGATATAAAACCATTTATATGCAAAATTCCTAAAACCGGATCCATATATGAGATGTATACTATCAACCACACCCATAGGATGTTTAGAAAACTACCTTCTTGAAGTACAAGGATTATGAAACGGATGATGCTTCTTGAAATGGTTGTCTTCAAGAGTAGAAGACCTCAAGCTTGTATACCCCAAGCTTCCAACAAACACCACAAGTTTAGCTAGGATTCAACACTTGAAGATCAAAGAATGAACACTTGAAAGAACACTCTTATGGCCGAAATTTAGAGCAAAAATTCAGCTCATTTTTTTTTTGCCATATAAAACTAATATAGTCTTGAGAGAATGCATGCCTTTATTCTTGCCCAATCACAAGGTCTCTGACACATGCAATTGCATGGAAAGTTATTGGACCAAAGACTTTGGATAGACCACCCAATCTAAATCCATGCATATGCATGAAATGTGATTGGAACAAGACTTTGGATAGACCACCCAATCTAAATCCATGCATATGCATGAAATGTGATTGGAACAAGACTTTTGGATAGAGACAAAAGGGGGGGGGGGGGGGCGGCCCCATGTGGGTTTTTTTATAAAAAAAATAAATTTCTTTTATAAAAATAATAGACTTCTTGAGGGGATTAATGATGTTGTTAGCATAAACCAGTCAGCTTTTATTCCTGGGCGTAGAATTTCGGACAACATCCTGTTAACTCAGGAATTGCTCCATAACTATCACAGAAATTTGGGTCCTCCAAGGTGTGCATTCAAAGTTGATATTCAAAAGGCATACGATACGGTGGATTGGGATTTCCTTCGTGCAACGCTTTCAGGGTTTGGTTTCCATGGTAAGATGGTCAGTTGGGTTATGAGTTATGTTACTTCAACTTCATACTCGATTAGTATTAATGGAGAGATCCACGGGTATTTTAAGGGTCAAAGGGGGTTAAGGCAAGGAGACCCCTTATCGCCATATTTGTTCACGTTAGTCATGGAGGTCCTCACTTCCATTCTTCAGCATGCGGCAGTCAACCATAATAATTTTCGGTATCATAACAATTGTAAGAGGCTGAATATCATTAATTTGTGTTTTGCTGACGACTTGTTTTTGTTCGCCAGAGCTGACTACGAGTCGGTTAAAACCATCATGGATTCGTTAAACAATTTTAGAGACATGTCTGGTCTTGTTCCTAGCTTGAGTAAAAGTACTTCTTTCTTCTGTAATGTTCCGGCTCGAGTGAAGAATCAGATTTTGTCTTTAGTTCCGTTTCCTGAAGGATCGCTGCCAATTAAATATCTTGGAGTTCCGCTGATTGCTTCTAGACTGCTTAAAACTGATTGCAAAGTGTTGGTTGAGAAGATTTCCAAAAGGCTCTTGGATTGGAAAACGAAATTTCTTTCATTTGCAGGGAGACTTCAGTTGATTAATTCTGTCTTAGCTGCCATGTATTCTTATTGGGCTGCCGTTTTCAGTCTCCCAGTCAGTATCATGAAAAGCATAGAGAGGATTATGAAGGATTTCCTTTGGAATCAAGGTTCTTCGGGTTCGAAAATAGCCAAGGTTGCGTGGAAAGATGTTTGCTTGCCAAAATCTGAAGGGGCCCTGGGTATTAGGAAGGTTTCGGATGTCAACAGGTCTTTAATGACTTTTCATATCTATAGTATTGTTTCGGGTCGGAAGTCGCTGTGGGTAGAGTGGATTCAGGCACATCGGCTTCGAGGTAGGAGTTTTTGGGATGTTAAGGTGCCTCAAAGCTCAACTTGGGGGTGGCGGAAACTTCTGTCTTTCAGGGGCTCGGTCCGTAAATTTTTTTGGAAGCAGATGGGTAATGGGGAATCTACGTTCGTATGGCATGATACTTGGTGCAATCATTGTCCTCTTAGCCGTTTTGTTTCTCCCAGAAGTATGTCTCAACATGGGTTATCGATTTATTCTAAAGTATCGGAGGTGGTTCATAATGGCATGTGGGTTTGGCCGGATGCTTGGCGGGATCTTTTTCCGGTTTTATTCCAACTGAATCATATCAACCTCGTTCCTAATAAGTTAGATGGTACGTTATGGCGAACCAGTGGTGGTAAAATGATGCAGTTTTCGTCTAAGCTGGTTTGGGATTCTATTCGTACTCGTGGTCAAGAAGTGGCTTGGTCAAAGATTGTGTGGTCGGGTTTTAATATTCCGAGGCATTCTTTTCACTGCTGGTTAATCTTTAGAAGAAAATTATGGACACAAGACCGAATTCAAAAATGGAATTACAACACTAGTGGTTCGATGAACATGATGTGTTGTTTACTGTGTCAACGAGACCTGGAATCACATGAACATTTGTTTTTTCATTGTTCTTATTCTTCCAAGGTTTTGGATGTTATCAAGGAGAAATCTAGTATGAAGATGGTGCCTAACAAGTGGGATGACATTATGGGGTGGCTGTTGCCGAAAGCGACTTCTAGGTCTCTAAATTCGGTTATTGCTAAACTCGTTATCAAGGCGACTGCTTATTTTGTTTGGCAAGAAAGGAATTACAGGTTCTTCAACAACCAATTAAGACCGCCTGAAGTGCTTTCAAACATTATTATTGACAATGTCAGACTGAAGTTATTATCTTTCAAGTATAAGGATACGCCGCATGTGAGGAAAATCTTGGAAGATTGGAAGTTGACATCAATAGAGACCTTCGAAGTGACTTAATTGTTTTAATGTCTAGTTGGTTTTTGCTTAGTTGAAGCTTGTAAGCTTGTTTGCTTGTTTTACTCTTATATGGCATGTCATGTAAGAGAACTGGAGTAGGTTTTTTTCTACTTCACTTGTTCGTTTTATTTGTTTGGAATGAAATCACCGGGGTAAAACCCTTTACCCAAAAAAAAAAGTCTTGGTACATATATAT
Source organism: Helianthus tuberosus (assembly GCA_030545235.1). Classification (NCBI taxonomy): domain Eukaryota; kingdom Viridiplantae; phylum Streptophyta; class Magnoliopsida; order Asterales; family Asteraceae; genus Helianthus; species Helianthus tuberosus. The sequence goes on along the minus strand of JARYGA010027604.1, from coordinate 356,046 downwards.
ATATATATATTTATAACTTTTATAAATATAACACTACATAAATGCAAGACTTTATACAACCTTTAAAATTGTTATTTAACCCATTAAATAACAAAATAAAATATTCTCTCAAAATAAATTATCCATATAATTTATTAGTTTCTCAAGTGTAATTATTTAGAAAACCAATTTCCAAATATTGTAAGTGTTAATATTTATTTGTTTGATCATATCACAAATAAATAATATAAGTGTTTGTCTAGCTTGTTATTGGGTATGACTCGACTTGGATCATAACGTACTGGCCACATCAATTTAATATGTGTCTTGGGCATACAGAGTCCAACGCACATAACATAGAAATAAGTTTTGGATGGGTTGGTGTGTTGAAAACAAGTCTATTCGATCGCAGGGACTATTTGTGTCAAACTGCGAAACTATACCGAATTGTATGGTGTCGAACAGTCCGGAAGTTGATCATAAGCTAAACATACCATAAATAACCTAAACATAGCTTAGAAATAAGCTTTGAGGGGTTCGGTGTGCGAAAACATGCTTATTTGATCTTACAGGGACTAAAAGTGTCAAAAAAGACGTAAGTTTGCATTTTCGCGCATATCTTACGTTCTGACCACACCTGGACATCCAAAGTTTTTGTACACAATTTTAGTGATCGGCATGCAAAAATTCCATTCGTCGCTCAATTTGGATCGTTTTCGCGTCCGTTACGATTTCCGTCGTAATTAACCGAATAACGCAACCGTACGACCAAACGAGCGGACATCCGAGATATTTTTGAACATATTTTAAGTTCCCTATACTTTAACTTCATTTTAGAGCTTTGAAATGAGGTTAACGGGGCTTAAACGTGTCAAAAATGTATCGAAAACCAAGTTTGGAGCTTCAGGGACTAAATCTGCCATTTCTGAAACTTGCTGACCTGCAAGGTCCTTACGGACCGTATGGGTATGGGGCTTACGGTCCGTAAGTAGTCCCCAACACATCAGAAACTTCAGAAACTTCACAGCAGCTTCCCAGCTCATTCTTGAGGCCCTTGTATGCAATTTTCATGTTTTTGGGACCAAGTTAACACCTCCCCAAGGCATCTAATCAGCTCCTAACAATTGTATGGTTAAGATCATTCCCTCCTTTCCAAGAAATGATCTTAATGGTTTTGCAAAAACTAAAATAGCCAAGTTCTCTTCCTCATTCCTTGCTCATTTCCTCTCTTATCTTCTCTACATCTGAATTGGAGCTTTCTAATCTGATTTGGGAACTTGTTCTTGGTAGAAAAGATAGCAAGGACCCTTAGTAAGCATTCTTTCATTCTTTTTATTTATGTTAGTGCAGAAAGTCAAACAAGTTTGGCCAACAGTTTGACTTTCGGTTTTGACCATCAATTGGTCAAGTCAAAGTTCAATTGAACTTTGCAACGTGATTGTAATCACAATGGTTATAATCCTTAGCGATTATACCTACTGATTACCACGTTAACTAGGCGTAGTGACGAGTCAAAGTTTCGGTCAAAATGCGTTTTAGCACACATTTTGCAACGGAACTATTTTCGGGTATCAAAACCCATTGTTTTGATACCAAATCAGTAGGTTAAACATGTTTTGACATGTTTAACTCGTCACTATTAGTATAGTGCTTGTTTAAGGTCGTAAGTTAAGCGGTCTAAACAACCGCTTAGACTTTCGAACCTGACCCGTTTAGTCGATCTTTAGGATCCGATCAAGCTCGATTAGTGATCATAGTTACATAGGGAATAACCCCTGAGGTTATACCTTATGATCACATAGGATTGGTTGGTTAGTTGCTAAGTAGCTTGTATGCCCATAGAAAATGACCAAAATGCCCTTTTGAAGCATAAATCCATATTTTACATATGTGAACATGTTTTTTTGACATATAATCTGATTTAGTAACATGTTTAGGTATTATTGGGCATATAAGACTTGACATAGCACATAGTTAATGTAATACCCAAAAATTTAAAACTATTATTATTATTATTATTATTTATTTTAGTTAATAGGAAACCCTAATTAAGACACCCAAGTGATTCTGTACAAACCTTAGAAATTTCAGAATTTTCTGAATCAGGATTAGGGCCCCTAAAACTCAGGGGGGGCATTACCTACTTGATGATTATCTTTAAAATTTCGTTGTCAAAATATAAAAACTCGATTATGTCAAGTCAGCTGAGCTAGTCCCACGCGTGGCTAGTCTATAACCCTATTTTTCAACGCATACGCACCGTAGGGGTTTATTGCCTACGATGCGCAGCCAGGTTAAAACCCCATACGATGCGTAGGGGATGTTAGGCCTACGATGCGTAGGGCTTCCCAAAATTCAGCTATAAATAGCAGGCTTTGGGACAGGTTTCTGGGCATTCTTTCGACGAGAAAATTCGTTATATTCTCTGAGTTTTAGTCCGAATACCACAATTAACACACACAAAACACAAATTAAGAGTAGCGGGGTGCTGCAGAACAGGGTAATAACTCGATCGCTATTACGATTCATTGTCCGATCGATCAATATATCCAATGGATGTTTAAGTGCTACCCACATTAGGGTTATACTTTGTCGTTCGTCGTTAATTCGATGGATGAGTTGAAGTATCGTACTTTGTCGTCCGTCGTTAATTCGATGGATGAGTTGAAGTATCGTACTTTGTCGTCCGTCGTTAATTCGATGGATGAGTTGAAGTATCGTACTTTGTCGTCCGTCGTTAATTCGATGGATGAGTTTAAGTATCGCACTTTGTCGTTCGTTGTGAGAATTTGATCTCGTAAGTTATCGTAAAGGCTGTATTAAGTTACTAACCTAGTTGTGTGCATGTTATTTAAATTAGGTTAAAAGACTAATCAGTAGTCTAAACTCTGCCCGTATAAATCTGAATTATTATCACAAGGTAGCATCAATTTGGAATTATTAAGGTACGGATCCTACCCCACTCTTTATTGCTTCATATTCAAATTGTTATAACCCACTAAATTAATATATCTTTTAAAACTCCTTACGTCTTTGATTATCGATTCATTTGACAGTCCGTTCGAATTCTATTCTAATCAATTGATTTAAGCTTTCATGTCATGCGATAATATTATGTTAGTTGTACTCATTATCGCATGTTCCAATATATGTTCCGTATTGTTATGAAAATAAGTTTTATAAGTTATGTGAATAAGACCATTTGTACTCTGATACCCTGAGTATCGCTTCTCGTGGAGTGTCCCACGAGCATGTTGTTGCGGCATCAACAGCATGTGCTCCATCTGTGACGGAGAGATTAGTTCACGGCGTCCCTAGGTACAAGTGTGGTACAAAGCTACTAGGAGGCGTATGGATCGATCCTAGAATTTAAGTTTCAGGAGGTGGATAACGGGTATGCCAATTCGCCATCTCGTGTGATAATTATGCAGGAGTAGCTACCTGTGTATTGTCACATTTTCAGTTTGCTCATGGGTACATCCGTAAGATATGATTATGAAATTATGTTCTTGCATCATATTATTTTCGCATAAAGCGTTATTTGTTATTTGAGCCTATTATTCCGTACTGAGCATTCGGCTCATTCCGTATAAATTTTGTATTTACAGGTCAGCAGGTTACTTTGGGCGGGGAAACGAGAGAAGAATAAAGCTTAGGAATAAAATTGAAGATGTTAGTTAATTAAGTCGAATGTTTCCGCTTGTATAATTAAACCTTAAGTTTCATTGTTATGTGGTTGTATCCTTGTCAAATAAATAAATGGAATTATGACTTTTGTTTATGATATCACTGTTATTGTGACACGTCAGCCCTTCCGGATTGGGGTGTTACAGCTATGGTATCAGAGCAAAGGCTCTTTCCTGTAGAAAACTTGAAGATAGTAATTAAAACCTGTGAGGAATGGGTAGATATCTATGATAGGATTCAACTTGATCTCTTATTTGGTTTAATTCCTATGTTTATTCGTATAGATGCCTCCTCGTCGTCCGCTACGTAGGAGTACTCGTACTAACCATGTACGTAACAACACTTCTTCGAATGAGACTCCAGTTGATCCAAAGGTAATTAATGCTATCAACCAGGCTGTTGCCGGGTTGCTTCCAAACCTGGTTGCTCAAACAGCTGAGACCGTTATTCAACAAACTCGTCATCCAGAACCTAATAACACGAATCTAATCTCTGGTGGTGAAACTCGTGAGAATACCACGAACAATACTACTTATAGTATAGACATATGGATTAGTAAATTCCAAAAACAAAAGCCGAAATCCTTTAGTCACGCTAATAATCCAGTCGAAGCAAGGAACTGGATAGCTCATATTGAAAAGATCTTCGGAGTTCTTGGAGTTCCGGAGCAATACAAAGTTAGATTGGCTACCTACAAACTCGAAGATGACGCACAAACTTGGTGGGAAGGATATAAGCATGTCAAAGGAGGGGATGATTTTGACGCTAATCTTTCATGGGTCGACTTTCGTAACATCTTTTACGATAAATATTTTTCGACTGCTGATAAAGAAGCTTATATCAGGGAGTATGCAGTGATTCGACAGGGAAGTGATGAACCAGCCTCTGAGTTCATTACTCGATTTTCAAGGTTGGCTAGTATTGTAGGAGAAGTTGCAGGATCAGCAGAAGTCCAGGCAGAAAAATGCAAGTGGGCAGTCAATGATCGAATTCGGAAGTCGATCATGTACATGAAATTTAAGGATATCACCGAAGTTGCTGATGCAATCAAAACTTTTGAATTCGAAAGGAAAGAATTCTTATCTCGAACTGGGGATAATAAGAAGAGAAATAGGGAAGGACAATTTAAGCAGGAAATTGGCCAATCATCCACTACGCCACAGCATCAAGATCGCAAAATGCAAGGAAATCAAAACTCTGGAAATCAGGCACGTCCATGGCAACCTAGAATGCAAAACCCGAGGCCTGCTCAAAACCAGATTCAGTTGTCTGCAGAACCTATTAAAACTCAACCACTGAATCAGATTACATATCCTCTATGTAATACTTGTGGTAAGAGACATCAGGGCGTATGTCACCGAAGTACAGGAGCATGCTTTAGATGTGGCCAAACTGGACACATGATCAAGGAGTGTACCAAGAAAGACACTAGGAAGAATAACCGACCAAACGTTGCACCACCCAATGTTGGAGGAAGAGTTTTCGCACTTTCTGCTACTGATGCTGCGAATGACCCAGGTACTGTGTCAGGAACCCTTCAGCTTGGTAAACATAGTATCTATGTGTTATTCGATACAGGAGCGACTCATTCTTTAGTATCCCATTCGTTTACTAAGTACCTTCCGATAAAACCAACTCTCTTAAATCATACCTTAATCATTTCTACTCCGATGGAAAATTCATCCGCAATCACTTACGTATATAAAGATTGTCCGATCCATATTGAATCTATTATGTGTAAGGCAGATCTATTTCCAATACATATGTGTGACTTTGATGTTATTCTAGGGATAGATTGGTTATCTCGACATCGCGTAACTATAGATTGTCATTCCCGTCGTGTTATTTTCGGTGATCTTCATCATCCTGATATTATCTATCAGGGATCTCAAGCTCATAAATCTCTTAAGATTATCTCTGTGCTCAAAGCTCGAAAATTCATATCAAACGGCTGTGCTGGATTCCTAGCATCGGTTAAGGATACTTCTGCTAGTGTTAATAGTATCGATAGCCATCCCGTTGTCCGTGAATATCCTGATGTATTTCCAGATGAACTACCAGGATTACCATCCGACCGGCAGGTAGAATTCACCATCGACTTGATTCCTGGTGCCGAACCTATTTCTAAAGCTCCATACCGTATGGCTCCGATGGAACTGAAGGAGTTGAAGGAACAATTGCAAGAATTGTTAGATTTAGGATTCATAAGACCCAGTGTTTCACCTTGGGGTGCTCCGGTCTTATTTGTGAAGAAGAAAGACGGTAGTATGCGTTTATGTATTGACTACAGAGAGCTGAACAAGATTACTATTCGTAATCAGTATCCTCTGCCTCGCATTGATGATCTCTTTGATCAACTTCAGGGGGCTCAGTTCTTCTCAAAAATCGACCTGAGGTCCGGGTACCATCAGCTAAAAATCAAAAATGATGATGTTCCCAAGACCGCCTTTCGTACTCGTTATGGTCATTACGAATTTTTGGTTATGCCCTTTGGGCTAACTAATGCACCCGCAGTCTTCATGGATTTGATGAATCGCGTATTTCACAAATTCCTAGACAAATTCGTTATTGTCTTTATCGATGACATTCTGGTGTATTCCAAGAGTCGTGAAGAGCATGAAGCACATCTACATGCAGTACTTGAAACCTTACGGCATGAGAATTTGTACGCTAAGTTTTCCAAATGTGACTTTTGGCTTAGCCAAGTGGCATTTTTAGGTCATGTCGTATCAGCAGAAGGAATTATGGTAGACCCAACAAAGGTTGAAGCTATTACAAAATGGCCAAGACCTACTTCTGTAACCGAAATACGAAGTTTCTTGGGTCTTGCTGGCTATTACCGAAGATTTGTTGAAGGATTCTCGGTAATTGCTTTACCACTCACAAAACTCCTAAGGAAAGGAGTGAAGTACTCATGGAATGAAGAACAAGAGAAAAGTTTTGAAGAATTGAAGAAACGACTCGTATCCTCTCCGATACTCGCTCTCCCTTCTGGATCAGGAGGTTACCAAGTCTATAGTGATGCCTCAAAGAAAGGATTAGGTTGTGTGCTAATGCAACATGGGAAGGTTATCGCTTATGCCTCCCGTCAGTTGAAGCCTTATGAAGTTAACTACCCTACACATGATTTAGAACTAGCCGCAGTAGTCTTTGCACTTAAGATTTGGCGACACTATCTGTATGGTGAAAGTTGTGACATCTTTACCGACCACAAGAGCCTCAAGTACATATTTACGCAAAAGGAGCTAAATATGAGGCAAAGAAGGTGGTTGGAACTTTTAAAAGATTACGACGTAAATATTCAATACCATCCAGGCAAAGCCAATGTTGTAGCTGATGCGTTGAGCCGAAAGAATTCCGGGACTATATCTTGCTTACAAATTCAGCCTCGTATTAGGAGGGATCTCGAAAGAATGAACATTTGGCTTCAGGTTAGTAAATCTGATAGATATCTAGCTAGAATGCAGATTGAACCCGACCTCATATCACGAATTAAAGATGCACAAAAGCAAGATGGAGAACTTTGGGCAATTGTGCAAAATCTTGAGGTGGGTAAGCAATCTGAATTTAGTATAGACCATCATGGGGTGATTTGGTGCGGTAAAAGACTTTGTGTACCCGATGACTCCAGCCTTCGTGAGTCATTGTTAGCCGAAGCTCACAGCTCACCATTTTCGATTCACCCAGGATCTACCAAGATGTATAGAGATTTAAGACAGAACTTCTGGTGGAATGGCATGAAGGAAGACGTTGCTCAATACGTAAGTAAATGCCTCATTTGCCAACAAGTGAAAATTGAACACAAACGAGCAAGCGGTCTGTTGCAGCCATTGGATATTCCCATATGGAAGTGGGATGAGATCACAATGGATTTTGTTACCGGTTTGCCTAAGACATTCAAGAAGAATGATGTTATATGGGTTGTTGTCGATAGGTTGTCAAAGTCAGCACATTTTCTACCAATTCAGCAAGGATTTTCGGTTAATAAGTTATCCAAAATATTTCTTCAAGAAATTATTCGACTCCATGGCACACCATCTTCCATTGTTTCCGATAGAGACCCACGTTTCACCTCACGATTTTGGAAAGGTTTTCAGGCAGCTTGGGGGACACGACTAAAGTTTAGTACGGCTTTCCATCCACAAACAGATGGGCAGTCGGAACGCACAATTCAGACCTTGGAAGATATGCTCCGAGCATGTGCACTTGAATGGTCTGGAAACTGGGATGAATATCTATGCCTTGTTGAGTTCGCTTACAACAATAGTTGGCAAGCAAGTATTGGCATGGCACCTTTTGAACTTTTATATGGTCGGAAATGTCGCGCACCGATCTGCTGGGATGAAGTTGGAGAAAAGATTTTTGAAGGGCCAGAACTAGTTCAGATTACAAATGAAAAAGTCACTATGGCCCGAGAAAAACTGAAAGAAGCTCAAAGCAGACAAAAGAGCTATGCAGATCAAGATAGACGACCACTCGAATTTAAAATTGGTGATCACGTTTTCTTAAAGGTATCACCTTGGCGTGGCATTCGTAGATTTGGAATTAAAGGGAAGCTTAGTCCCCGTTTCATCGGTCCGTTTGAAATCCTTGAAAGAATTGGAGAAGTGTCATATCGACTGGCTTTACCTCCTCAGCTCTCTCACGTTCATAACGTTTTTCATGTTTCCTCGTTAAGAGGATATAATTATCATCCACTTCATGTCATTAGTTATCCGTTACTTACAATTCACGAGGATTTGTCCTACGAAGAGGAACCAGAAGCCATCTTAGATCGACAAGAAAGGGTTTTGCGTAGAAAAGTAATTCCGTTTGTTAAAATCCTCTGGAAAAATCACTCTGAACGCGAAGCAACATGGGAATCTGAAGAATCAATTCGTTCTCTATACCCTAATCTATTCTAGTAATAGAATTTTAGTCGAGTAACGGTAAATCTTGCTCTTTGATATATGTTCAATTGTTTCTTTTTACGGTCATTTATGCTTTACCTTATGTGAATATATCTTAGCTATGACTAAGCATATCTATGTAGGAAATATCAGTACCAATAGTCACTCTAAGTATCTGTAAATCTCTATTGACTTTTCGTACGGTAAGATATTTTATTAAGATGCGTTATAGGAGGACCATTAGGGCACATATATAAGGAAATTGACAAGTATAGTCATGACCTTAGTTATGAATTTCAGATACACATGTGTGGTTAGGAGATTCTGGTTATATAAGTTAGTAACTCTGTTATGAAAGTTTCATTTCTGTTACTTATGCGATATGTTTGAAAATTTTCGAGGACGAAATTTCTTTTAAGGGGGTAATAGTTGTAATACCCAAAAATTTAAAACTATTATTATTATTATTATTATTATTATTATTATTTATTTTAGTTAATAGGAAACCCTAATTAAGACACCCAAGTGATTCTGTACAAACCTTAGAAATTTCAGAATTTTCTGAATCAGGATTAGGGCCCCTAAAACTCAGGGGGGGCATTACCTACTTGATGATTATCTTTAAAATTTCGTTGTCAAAATATAAAAACTCGATTATGTCAAGTCAGCTGAGCTAGTCCCACGCGTGGCTAGTCTATAACCCTATTTTTCAACGCATACGCACCGTAGGGGTTTATTGCCTACGATGCGCAGCCAGGTTAAAACCCCATACGATGCGTAGGGGATGTTAGGCCTACGATGCGTAGGGCTTCCCAAAATTCAGCTATAAATAGCAGGCTTTGGGACAGGTTTCTGGGCATTCTTTCGACGAGAAAATTCGTTATATTCTCTGAGTTTTAGTCCGAATACCACAATTAACACACACAAAACACAAATTAAGAGTAGCGGGGTGCTGCAGAACAGGGTAATAACTCGATCGCTATTACGATTCATTGTCCGATCGATCAATATATCCAATGGATGTTTAAGTGCTACCCACATTAGGGTTATACTTTGTCGTTCGTCGTTAATTCGATGGATGAGTTGAAGTATCGTACTTTGTCGTCCGTCGTTAATTCGATGGATGAGTTGAAGTATCGTACTTTGTCGTCCGTCGTTAATTCGATGGATGAGTTGAAGTATCGTACTTTGTCGTCCGTCGTTAATTCGATGGATGAGTTTAAGTATCGCACTTTGTCGTTCGTTGTGAGAATTTGATCTCGTAAGTTATCGTAAAGGCTGTATTAAGTTACTAACCTAGTTGTGTGCATGTTATTTAAATTAGGTTAAAAGACTAATCAGTAGTCTAAACTCTGCCCGTATAAATCTGAATTATTATCACAAGGTAGCATCAATTTGGAATTATTAAGGTACGGATCCTACCCCACTCTTTATTGCTTCATATTCAAATTGTTATAACCCACTAAATTAATATATCTTTTAAAACTCCTTACGTCTTTGATTATCGATTCATTTGACAGTCCGTTCGAATTCTATTCTAATCAATTGATTTAAGCTTTCATGTCATGCGATAATATTATGTTAGTTGTACTCATTATCGCATGTTCCAATATATGTTCCGTATTGTTATGAAAATAAGTTTTATAAGTTATGTGAATAAGACCATTTGTACTCTGATACCCTGAGTATCGCTTCTCGTGGAGTGTCCCACGAGCATGTTGTTGCGGCATCAACAGCATGTGCTCCATCTGTGACGGAGAGATTAGTTCACGGCGTCCCTAGGTACAAGTGTGGTACAAAGCTACTAGGAGGCGTATGGATCGATCCTAGAATTTAAGTTTCAGGAGGTGGATAACGGGTATGCCAATTCGCCATCTCGTGTGATAATTATGCAGGAGTAGCTACCTGTGTATTGTCACATTTTCAGTTTGCTCATGGGTACATCCGTAAGATATGATTATGAAATTATGTTCTTGCATCATATTATTTTCGCATAAAGCGTTATTTGTTATTTGAGCCTATTATTCCGTACTGAGCATTCGGCTCATTCCGTATAAATTTTGTATTTACAGGTCAGCAGGTTACTTTGGGCGGGGAAAAGAGAGAAGAATAAAGCTTAGGAATAAAATTGAAGATGTTAGTTAATTAAGTCGAATGTTTCCGCTTGTATAATTAAACCTTAAGTTTCATTGTTATGTGGTTGTATCCTTGTCAAATAAATAAATGGAATTATGACTTTTGTTTATGATATCACTGTTTTTGTGACACGTCAGCCCTTCCGGGCTGGGGTGTTACAGCTAACCATCCGAAAATAGTTTTGCGCAAACGACGCGTTAAAGTAGCATAAGCTATCATATGGTTCAAGTCCCACAATCATTAGTGATACTGTGTAACCCTAGTTCTCTCTCTCTAATGGAGAAAAACGGCGACCACCTTTCTGTGACCTAAAATTCATGATTTCATGCTGATTACGAGGATTGTTTGTGTGACTAGAGTCTTATGATCTCTAGTTTATCCTTGCAATTCATTATAATCGTATTTGGTTCGTTTTTAGGTATTAGGGTTATGTTTTTTCTTCTGTTCTTGGGCTCTTTGCGATTGGCTGCTGTGGTTTTTTGGTTTCAAGTTTATTCTGGTTTGGGTTTACTACAAGAGAGTTTCATTGCCGTTCGCTGATTCGTTATCTCCTGATTGCATTAGGGTTGACGGCGCCAAGGTTGTCAGGTTTGTTTCTGCATATTTGGGTACGGTTGATAGGGTCTCTACAATCTGTTTTCGGCAGATTGGGAGTGTCTAGTGGGTGTTATCTGATTGCTGAAAGAAATCTTATTGGAGGCTGCAAATCTGAGCTAGGGTTTATCGATAACTTGGCTTCTGGTTGGGTTTTTGATCGAACTTAAGCTTGACGGCGGCTAGGGTTTGATTGTTTTCAGTTGTTTTGAGTTCGGCTAGGATTTGTCACAGTTGCTTTTGTTTCAGCCGTTATTGGAATGGATGAACGTAACAATTCTGGTGGAAACCAAGAGGATATTCGTGGGAAGCCGCGATTATCGTTTGACGAAATTGCTGCACGGTTTCTTGATGTTGATGGGAACAATTTACAGCCAAAGCGTGGTGTAACGATTGGAACACAAAATGACCCTAAGTCTTCAAACATCATCGATGATCTCACAAAGGTCACAGTTCCGGTTCGTTTGGAAAAACGAGATGTTGAAAAGTCAGACAACTTTTGGGATTACCCTAGCAAGTATACGCCAAAATCAGACCTATTTGGTGCATCTTTCTCGGCTGGAAACAGGGCTGCTCAAGGCAAAACTTCGGGGCCTGCAGATCCTGTTTCCTTCGCTCACATTGTAAAGAATACAAAGGAGAAGGTTAAAGTGAATTTTCGGGCGATGGAATCTGCTGAGAAAGTTGATGGTGCTGATGTTGTTATTCCGTTGTCGTCGGTTCAACAAGTTACTAATAGGTATGCTAACACTTTGTTTGGATATTTTCTGGGTAAACGGTTGGCATTTCCTGTGGTCGATTACTTTGCTAAAAACAACTGGGCTAAATATGGTCTATCCCGGATCATGATGAATGCAAACGGGTTATTTTTCTTTAAGTTTACTTCTAAGGAAGGGATGAATCAAATGCTAGAGGATGGGCCTTGGCTAATCAGAAATGTTCCCATAATTTTGAAGCAATGGTCGCCCTCTATCAAGATGGAAAAAGAGGACATTAAAGTGGTTCCAGTTTGGGTCAAGATGCATGATGTGCCGTTAGCGACATTTACTGAGGATGGGCTTAGCTTGGTTGCCTCTATGATTGGGATACCTAAGATGTTGGATACGTATACTGCCTCGATGTGTGCTGAATCTTGGGGTAGGAGCAGCTATGCTAGAGCGCTTATTGAAGTGCAAGCGGGGGCTGAGTTAAAAAAGAGTGTTACTGTTGCTATCCCATCTATGGATGGTAGTGGGTATTCAAAGGTGGAGGTCAAGATTGAATATGATTGGGAGCCTCTAAGGTGCTCCTCTAGTTGTGTGTTTGGTCATGATGACAGCTCGTGCCCGAAGAACCCTCAGGTATCTTCTAGTGGGGATGCTGAAAAGATTAATGATGAATTTCAGGTTGTAGGGGTCAAGAAGAAGAAAGTGAACAACCAAGGCATCCATATGAAAAATCAGAAGCCTAAGTTAGTTTACAGGCCAGTTGTCAACCCTAAACCAAAATCGTCCTCAAAGAGTCCGATGCAGAATCAGGTTCCAACATCTAACCCGTTTGACATTCTGAAGGATGATACTGGTAATCAGGGAGGTACCAATGTGGGTCGAGTGGAGAAGAAACCGTCAAGTGACAGGCAGGAATCGGATGAGGAGGAGGTTGAAGAAGTCTACAATGAAACTAGTGCATTTATGACATCGGGTACTCATCCTTTTTCTTCAAAAGCAGGGGCAAGCACCTCTTCTACCAAGTTATCTAATGGATAGGCTGTCTGCTTTTCGTCTGAAGGGGCTGCTGTTTTGTGGCTACTTTATCTTTGATGATGGTGGTTGAAGATTATGTTTTGTGGTTTTTGCATTGTCTGTCTACTAGATGTCGTGTCATGATGTATAGTAGACTAGGTTATGGGGTGTTATAGGTCTTTGGTTTTTTGTTTGATTTACATATATGGGGCATGTCCTGTATATGAACTAGTGTGGAACACATCCTCACTACTTGTACTTATTTGCGGTTGCATTTTAATAGAATCACCGGGGTAACCCTTTACCCAAAAAAAAAGTAGCATAAGCTACCTTAATAGGTCATAACGGGTCGAAAGCACTTAGGCTAGGTTCCGATTTAGAATGTAGGCTTTGTTAAACCATATCACATGAGTTCCACACTCATTGGTTTACAAGACCTCATTCTATCCGATCCTCCGATTTAGGTGTCAATTTTATTTACTAGTGATCCGATTACTAGGTACTACTTGAATTTCCTTGGTTTGTCTGAGCTTCGCTAAGTTCTTTAGATCAAGGATACCCTTCATTCAAGGTGAGTACATAGTTCCCCTATTTTACTATTTTCCATTGTTTTAGGGTGATTCATATGTGCTAAATGTTTTCAAGGTTTTAACGATGGTTTTCAAAACGATTTTTGATATTTAAACGATGGTTTCAAAAACGATAAAGATGGTTTATATTAAACTAATAACGATTTCAATAATGTGAACGAACTCGATGGTTGTAATTACATAACGAATGACATTCATTAGCATTGATCAAGCCGACCAGTATTAGGTTATGGTACCATAGGATCTGACAAATCCCGTTATCAGACTACACCCATGGTTATGTGTGTGGGGGGGGTTATGTAGGTAACGACCGAATCTGATGATTGTTAACTTACCCTTTGGTGGTTTGTTAATGCGATAAACGAGGTAGTCGAGTCACGAAGGTTTGAATGTTATTAACGAGGTGACCAAAAGTAGTTTCACAATTAAAACGAATACGATTTTGGGACGAATTAAACGATTTGGAACGACCTAAACAAAATAAACGATTTGAACGAACGATTGGTTTTGGGTAGTGATTAGATAATGGGACGGGTGTAGCATGATAGAATCATGGTAGATACGCCGCTGGTACATCTTATATATAAGTGCTTCTATCATATTACATTTCATGTCATTATTTAGTTCACTTGGGAAACAATTTGAAACGATGTCACACCACGAGGTTTTCGAAGTGATATAAACCATACGAGTTTTATTAACAAGTTTTTAACGAGATGTTTTACGAATTGGTTTACTAAATCAAATGTTTTTGAGTTAAGAATTATGGCTACGAAATTTTATAAACTATAACCACCTTGATTTGAGTTGGTTAATCATGTTGCAATATTATCTACTTTTCAAAACAAGGTTTTCAAAGTATTGCAATGTATACATAAACGAGCCATAATTCCGATACTCCCACAAAACCTATGTGCTCGCCAGCATTTCTTTGCTGACTATGTTTTTACATATGTTTCAGGTGATGTTGCATGATGGTTGCTAGGGAGCATGTTCACTTAGGATCTGGACGTGGCCTTAGTGACATAAAAACAATAGTAGACGATGTTTAATTCATTTATTTGGTTTTAAGACAATGTACAATATTTGATAATTCAATAAAATGAAACTTTTAATTACCATGGTTGTTGAAATGATGATTCTGTTGCAACACTCCCCGACGTTTCCGACACGGTTTTGTTGTATGTTGAGTATGAATGGGTTCCACATCGATGTAAACATTGCGGCGTTTTTGGACACTAGGATGACATGTGCCCGAAACAAGTTAAAGCTACATGCAAATCGAACAAGGGTGTGGGGGAGGATGGATACATTGACGTACAGAAACGAAAATCAGCAAAGAGGACTGGTTATCCCGTAATGAAGCAGAAAATGGAATACAGACCGAAGATGCAACCATCAGACCCAGGCCCTAGTAATACTAAAAAGGTGGAGACACAACAGCAGCCAGTTATCCAAATGAATAACTCATTCGATGTTTTGATGAATGAGCTGAATGTTGATAGTCGAGGAGGTTATAATGATTTTAAAACACAAATTCAGGATCAAGAGAATGATGACTCGGATGAAGAGGAGGTTCTAGAGGTTCAAAATGAGACTGCAGAATTTATGACGGCAAACATAAAATCAGGGGCAAGCACTCCTGCTCAGAAAGTTTCCAATGGTTAGTCTGGCCTCTTGGAATATTAGGGGGTTGAACCGCCCGCTAAAACAAAAAGAGGTTCGTCATTTTGTTAATGATAATTCTCTTAGTTTTTGTGCTATCCTTGAGTCGCATGTGGATGTTTCAGCTTTATTTAAAGTCTGTAAGAATGTTTTTAAAAATTGGGAATGGGTGTCGAATGGTGATCAATGCTCAAAAGGTACTCGAATCATTATTGGATGGGATGCTCAGATTCTGGATGTTATGGTGATAACTTATACGGATCAGGTCATTCATACAAAGGTATTTTTTTAAAAAAGAGAAGAAGGCTTTATATTGTTCTATCATTTATGCAGATAACAATTATATGAATCGTAGACAGTTATGGGGAAACTTATCATATCATAAAAATTGTGTTAAAGAAGATCCATGGGTGCGCTTTGAATCTTGAAGACATTTGTACGGGGTCCTCAACGTTTAATGTGGGTATGAGGGATTTCAAAGAATGCTTAGAGCTAGTGGAACTATTTGATGTGAATAGTTCGGGTATTCACTACACTTGGAATCAAAAACCAAAATCGGGTGTTGGCCTATTAAAGAAGATTGACAGGATCTTGGGGAATGTGGCTTTTACGGATAATTTTCCTACGTCTATGGCTGTGTTTTATCCATCTCGAATTTCTGATCATACTCCATGCGTATTGAAGATCCCCTCATTGAATAGATTCAAGCCTCAACCTTTTAAATTTGCTAACTTTTTAGTACATAAACCAGGCTTTGCGCAATTGATAAAAGATAGTTGGGTAACTCAAGTCGATGGGGTGAAACAATTTCAGGTTGTGAAGAAGTTAAGAATTCTTAAATCCCCGATTCGAGAGTTATTTAAAAGTCAAGGTAATCTCCACAAGAAAGTACAAAATCTTCGATCTAAGTTAGATGAAATACAGAAAGCTATTGATGCGGACCCTTTTGATGCTAATCTAAGGGAAGAGGAAGGGAAATGTAGGCTAGATTTTCAAGAAGCCAGTTTAGATGAAGAAAGATTTCTTAAGCAAAAGTCTAAAGTGCAATGGTTAGCGGAAGGAGATCGAAACACGGCCTTCTTTCACGTCACTCTTAAATGTAGGAATCATCGAAATAGCATACATATGATAAAAGATAGTGGAGGTGTTTTGTATGAGGGCGGCCAAGTACCGAATGCTTTTGTCAATCATTTTGAGCAATTCCTAGGTAATGAAGAAGAGATGACGTTGTGGCCCACACCGGAGCTTTTTTCTCACACGCTAGGGGATGAGGCAGCGCTACACATGATTCGACCGGTCCTTCAAGATGAGATAAAAAAACTCCATATTTTCTATTGGGGATAATAAAGCTCCAAGTCCGGATGGTTATACGTCAGCATTTTTTAAACACGCTTGGAGTGTTATTGGGGATGATGTTACTCGAGCAATTCAAGATTTCTTCGAAAAAGGTAAGCTTCTCCAAGAAATTAATCACACTATTATAGCGCTGGTCCCAAAAGTAGCTACTCCCACGTATGTCACGGAGTATAGACCCATTGCCTGTTGTAATGTGCTCTATAAGTGCATCACAAAAATTATAGCTGATCGTATAAAGGATTATTTGGGGGGAATTGTTAGTATAAATCAATCAGCATTTATTCCCGGTCGAAAAATTTCGGATAATATTTTGCTAACTCAAGAGTTAATGCATAACTATCATAAGCAAGTTGGTCCTCCAAGGTGTGCGTTCAAAGTGGACATCCAAAAAGCTTATGATACTGTTGACTGGCAATTCCTTGAGAAGATTTTGAGGGGTTTTCGGTTTCATTCCAAGATGATTCAATGGATAATGATGTGCATTTCTCTGTCTTCTTTCTCTGTTGCGATTAATGGGAATTTACATGGTTATTTTAGAGGTAGAAGAGGATTGAGACAAGGAGATCCTTTATCCCCGTACTTGTTTACATTAGTCATGGAGATCCTTACTCTTATGTTGCAGCAAACGGTTAGTATTGACACTTCTTTTCGCTTCCATAATAAATGTGAAAAACAGAAAATTGTTAGTTTATGTTTTGCGGATGATCTTTTTCTGTTTGCGCGTGGAGAAGTTCGACCAGTTAATTGCATTATGGAATCGCTGAGTGGGTTTTCTAAGATGTCTGGATTGAAGCCGAATATTGCGAAAAGTGTTGTGTATTTTTGCAATGTTCCGAACCATGTTAAAGGATTGATTCTAAAACTAATGCCTTTTAAGGAAGGCTCTCTACCAGTTAGGTACTTAGGCGTTCCCCTGGTATCATCCCGTCTCAGATATGCTGATTGTAGTGTTCTTTTGGAGCGGCTTAATGATAGGATAAAGAGCTGGAAAAATCGTTATCTTTCATTTGCAGGCAGGATGCAACTTGTTATTTTTGTTCTATCGGCTATGCATGTTTATTGGGCCTCTGTCTTCATTTTGCCAGGCCGAATTATAAAAGAGCTGGAAGCTACTATGAGAGGTTTTTTATGGTGTCAAGGCCCTATGCAAAAAGGTAAAGCTAAAGTTTCGTGGAAAGCGGTGTGTGTTCCTAAAAAAGAAGGGGGCTTGGGTATTAGACGGATTGGAGATATGAATAATGCTCTTATGGCTGCTAATGCTTGGAGTGTCATTGTCAAAAGGGAGTCTTTATGGGTCGCATGGATTTATGATCATCGATTAAAAGAGAGAAATTTTTGGGATTGTCGCATTCCAAACAATTGCTCTTGGAGCTGGAGAAAAATCATGCAATTACGTCCTCTTATTCAGCCTTATGTTTGGGCCAAACTTGGAAATGGAAGACAGGTTTCGGCTTCGTTCGATACATGGAGTGGGGTGGGGCCGCTAAATTTTTTTTTATCTTATCGCACTATCTCGAATGGTGGATTCAGTTTGAATACGAAGGTAAAGGATATTTCGAATGATGGAGGGTGGACGTGGCCCTTGGTGTGGTACGATCTCTTTCCAGTTTTAAATAATGTCCATCATCATGTTCTGATAGACCATGTGGAAGACAAGTTTTGTTGGAAACTCAATGACAAGCTTAACGATTTCTCAACATCTATTGTTTGGCAATCCCTTAGAACGAGTGAGATGGAAATTAACTGGATGAATATTGTTTGGTTCTCACAATGTATCCCGAAGCATGCGTTCTTGATGTGGTTGATAATACGAAAAAAGCTCCAAACGCAAGACAAAATAAGAGATTGGGGGGCGGCTAGAAGTAATAATATGAATATGATGTGTTGCCTTCTATGTTATGAGGATATAGATTCGCACGATCACTTGTTCTTCGCATGTAAGTACTCGGCTGAAGTGTGGAGTCAAGTTGTTACTAAGTCTGATATGGGTGATGTTCATCATAATCTGGACGAGATAGTTAACAGTTTACTTGTTCGACGGTCATGGAAGACGGCTAGTAGTGTTATTGATCGGATTATTCTTGCTGCTACAGCATACAATATTTGGCGTGAATGTAATACCAGGTTGTTTCGTAACTGTACTCGGCCTCCTAACTCTCTAGCTAAGGAGATCCTGTCCAATGTCATATACAAGCTAATGGGGTTGAAGTTCAAAGATACAAGCCAAGTGAGGAAGCTGTTAGAGAAATGGGATGTGCATGGGGATGTTTTTATAGATGGTGATATTAGAACATGTAATAGTGTCTCGTAATTTTGGCTTGGATTATTGTTCTAGATGCTAGTCTAGGGGTGTGTATGTCGTCGTTTTTTTTGCTTAGTGTAGGTTTTTTGTTTTTGTTTCCATAGTTTGGGGTATGCCCCATCTATGATCTAGTGTGTTGCTCTTTCACACTACATGTTCTTTTTTGGTTATTTATAAAATCATCGGGGTAAACGTTTACCCAAAAAAGATTTGCCTGGATTCTGCGAATCTTATAGTTGACCACGACCCCGTGTCCGCTGAGCACGGCCCCGTGGTGGGCGATGGAAGCTTCTACAACTTTGTATTTTATGCTGACACTTGGGCACGCCCCCGTGCTCATTGAGCACGGGGCGTGTTCAGCCTCCTGTTTTCTTGTTTTGCTTGGGAAGATGCTTTTGGGGAGGTCGGGCATGCCACGTTTATTCCTTTTCTTGTATTTATGTTAGATTTAGCTGCCTTTTTGCTTCTTTTGTTAATTTGAGCTCATTCAATCCTGAAAATACAAAAGGAAGACAAAAACACACTTTTTCCAACATTAGTACTAAAAAAGGGTTAGTTTTATGCCACAATTGATGTAATTTATATGTTGCATTTTGCACACATCAAATACCCCCACACTTGAATCTTTGCTTGTCCTCAAGCAAAAGTCTTTATAATGTGGCTTTACACTCGCAAATGGAATTGGTAGAAAAGAAGGTTGTTGGGCTTGTCATAGAGTGTCGGGATTTCCAAGATTCTTTGTTTAGTTTTATTTTTATTTATTTACAATCCTATTCGTCATGATTTATTTAAAACTTTTCATAAGATAAATTACTTATTAGGGCATAACATGCCTCTTTAAAATTATATTTATATACAAGTTCACATACCTCACGGGGATCACTCAACACTCGGCCGAAGATGTATTTTAGTGAATCACTCGAGAGCGGCATGGAACTTACTCCTACCATAGGCTTGCCAAGCAATCAATCCTCCTTCTTTTTAACTATATACCTTTGTAAATATCAAGAGGACTTTTGGGTGAAGGGTTAGGCTTGGGTTAAAGGTAGGTGGTTGGGTTAGTGGTTATGTGACAACCCTCAAATCCCATGTATTCCGTACAATTCATTAATAATAATTAATGTGCTTGACGACTGTGTGGAATTACTTAACTGCTTTCTGATATCTGTGTTATGCTTACACGTATTTGTTAATATACTAATAGTGTACAGAAAGGTCACTAAATAGTCCGTTATATTTTCCTAAGTGTTAGAAAGTAAAAACGTTGCAAAAATATATAAGTAGGACGCTTTACGGATTAATTAAGCGGTTTAACGGAACAGTATCGAACCGAACAACCGGACTTTACCCGGAACATAAAAATATTGTCATTAACATTGTTTCCCTTTTTCTGAGCAAGTTAGGGTCCCTGAATACCCTAACACCCACTGTAAAGCACAACACACTAGTAACCGGGTTAATCACTTAACTAACCTAGATTAACCTAACTATTAACTAACTAGATGGTTGGATTTGAACTAGGGACCCCCCCCCCCCCTAACCAAACCGTCCCCAAGAGGGACACCTCATGTCCTCCACATGATTATTTTAATCACTAGTGTCTAATATCAAGAAGACACATAAACCTTTGGTTAAAGAACTTGTAATTGTCTATAAGATCTAGAGTTTACATATCATTCTCCTTATCACATTTCACCACTCAAAAACACTCTCTCTCTCTCTAAAGAAGCTTCGGTCGAACACCCACACAACCATCCATCCATCGTCGAGTTTTGATCATCTCATTCCAAGTCCATACAAGCGTTAAGGATCACATACGAGGAAGCTTGGTGCATTCGGAACACGAAGGACCTCACCCTATTGCTTTTATCCACTCGATTTTCGACTAGAATCTTCCCTAGCCTCGAGCTAGTAGTAAGTTGCTCTAAACATCTTCTTGATCTTGTCTAGAGTGGTTAATAAGAGTTTCGTCGGTTAAAAATTATGAACATATAAGATCAAAGTCTAAAAGTTTACTAAAGTGATGAACAAGGTGGTTAATGGATGAATATTAGTGTAAATCATGTAGATCTTGTGTGATTATGATTATTGGATGATTATCTGATGTTTTGCTGATTTATATTGATGGTTAATGTTGTTGTGATTAATTAACTTGTTAACGAAATAGATCGAACATGATTTAGAAGGTTAAACACTGAAAAACAGAATCTGTCCCGGTTTTACAGCCAACTTCAGTTGGCTGTAAACAGGTCTTAAACTCAACGAAAAACCGATATTTTGAATCTAAAATATGTTATTATGAAATACGGTTCTAATGGCACCGGAATCGTAATTTTTGGACTCCGTTTACTATTTTTAAAGTGTTAATTTGTAACAGCAACTTAAGCTGAATTTTGACAGCAATAAATGGGTGTCATACTTTCAGTCATAACCTGAGTTTTGTGATGAATCGGACCATGAAATTTGTACAGTAGATGAAAACCGATGCATTTGTAATTACCCCACTGGAATTTTGTAAATCGGACACTCGATGAAATTTTAATAAATTGTTTCGTGGACTGTGGTCAGAAATACATAAATCTGAGTTCAGTCCCGAATATGAATTTTTATAAAATGTGGGTAATGAACCGGACCCCGATATTTTTACACAATAAAATATGGAATGTTTATGTCATTCTATAAAAATTTGGGAATTTTTGGAATAATCTAACTATTTTATTTAAATGTCCGAAAACAGCCGGTTTTGAGTATTAATGCTGAATTAACATAAGTTGTGACTTGCGTGTCTAAATGTCGAGTATGCTATCTGTGAATGATTTGACATGTTATATATGTTATGTGCATTATCGTGTGTTTGATTCTAAGGCATGGGATTCCCGGTGGTTTGGGAATGGGTTAAAGAATTAAAACTAAATCTACATATCCTCCTTGGGTAGGATATGTACGGCCATCCTCCATAGAGCGGATGCCATTATTAATCCTACGAATTCTCCTGGTGCAGAATACGTACGTTCGTCCTCCTGGTGCAGGACAACAACCTTAAAACTAGCTAGACAAAACTCTATCATGAAGTCCCTCAATTTATATCGACTTAATCGCCGAGGCCAATGGCGAGCGGGTCATTAGTTAATAGCGCTATTAGGTTTAACAAACCTCACACCGTGCCGGTAGGACGGGAGTGTACTAATGGACTATGGCAGATTGTCAGTGATGATAGACACTGATTTAGGGCACAACTTATTTGCGTAGCAGTCGATATCATACCGTCTAGTAGTTCAAATGGGGAAAACCCCCACTGATCATGGTTATGGATTGGGTAAAGAAAAAGGAAATGGTTAAACATACTTTCAACTATGGGGTAACCCCCACGGCAATTAAGCCAACGAAAGTCCAACCACGTTTTTCAGAAACAACTTAAATAGTTCTCACTGTGCATTAGATAATGTAGTAATTGCTATTTGAACCTTGTGTGCTTACGCTCTACTATCGTCCCACACTTGCGCACTTTCACGACACTTTCCTCACTTACGTTGCTTCATTATGAAGATCATGAGCGGACGCGAAGGACGTATCAACCTCACTCAAGCCCAGTTGACGGCTTTGATCAACGAACGAGTTGCTGAGGCACTCGCAGCTGTTCCTGCAGGAGGTATAACCTGCTATATCAACCCATCTTAGGACGTTTAGATCCTACCTTCCCAAACCAACCCTCGTGCTTAACCTTGTCTTTTATTCTCGCACAATAGGTCAACATGCTCAACCTCCTGTGTGCACGTTCAAGACGTTCATGGACTGCCGACCTACCACTTTCAGTGGCACCGAAGGAGCAGTGGGCCTTCTTCACTGGTTTGAAAAGCTTGAGACTGTTTTCGAGATGTGCGAATGCCCCGAAGACCGTAGGGTGAAATATGCTACCGGAACACTTGAAGGAGCTGCGTTAACCTGGTGGAAGGCGCAGGTTCAACTACTAGGACTGGCAGTTGCTAATGCCACGCCCTGGAATGGTTTCAAAGAGCTGATCAAAGAGGAGTACTGTAGTCGGGATGACATCCACAAGCTAGAAGTGGAATTTTACAATCTGAAGATGACAAGATCTGATATCGAGGCGTATACTAAGAGGTCAAACGAGCTGGCCATCTTGTGTCCAACCATGGTGAACCCTCCCTTCAAACGAATTGAGCTTTATCTCAAGGGCCTTGTACCAGAGATTCAAAGTCACGTGACTTCAGCCAACTTGGGTACCATCCAGCAAGTCGTCAAGTTGGCTATTCGCCTCACCGATCAAGCAGTTGAACAAAACAGACTACCCAAGCGCATTGGTGCTGTTACTACTGACGCTCCCAACGACAACAAGCGAAAATGGGATGGGAACTCCAGTAAAGGTTCCACTTCAGTTCAGTCTCAACAGCGAAAGACTGATGACTACCAGAGTCCCGGTCAGCAGTCTTCCGGCAATCAAGGACAGGGTGGATACCGAGGAAACCACCCCAAGTGCAACCGGTGCAACAAGCATCACAGCGGGCAATGCAACAAAGGTCGCTGTCAGAGATGTCAAAAGCTGGGTCATGAAGCTAAGGATTGCAGGAGCCCGCGTCCTGTGAATCAGAATCGCCAACAGCAACAAGCCCCACAGAACCACCAGCAACAGCATCAGCAGGGAAATAAAGGATGCTTTCAGTGTGGCGCTGAAGGCCACTTTAAGAGGAACTGCCCCCAGCTGAACCAAAACCAGAACAATAACCAACAATGGAGGCGGCAATGGGGGTAACAACAATGGCAATGGGGCAAGGGGTCGTGCTTTCGTGATTGGTCAGGGTGCTGCTGCAAGGAACGATCCCAACGTTGTGATGGGTAAGTTTCTTCTGGACGACTTCTTTGTTACTGTTTTATTCGATTCGGGTGCCGATACTAGTTATGTGTCCTTAAAAGTTAGCCAAATGCTTAAGCGCACTCCAACACTCCTGAACACCAAACACGCGGTAGAACTAGCAAATGGTAAAAGTCTTGAAGCCACACACGTAGTTAAAGGTTGTAACCTCGTCTTAGCTGGTCAGACTTTCCCTATCGATCTTGTTCCTAT
This sequence comes from Helianthus tuberosus, assembly GCA_030545235.1. Classification (NCBI taxonomy): domain Eukaryota; kingdom Viridiplantae; phylum Streptophyta; class Magnoliopsida; order Asterales; family Asteraceae; genus Helianthus; species Helianthus tuberosus. The sequence continues at coordinate 332,047 of JARYGA010027604.1, read as the reverse complement.
CACCCTTGGTAGTTTCGACGTCGTTATTGGGATGGATTGGCTATCTCATCATCAAGCGGAGATTGTTTGCAAGGAGAAAATCGTCCGCATTCCTCGTTCTGGTGAAGAACCTCTCATGATTCGCGGCGACAAGAGTGGTGCTGTCGAAGGCATCATCTCTTTCCTTAAGGCCCAGAAGTGTTTGCGAAAGGGCCACACTGCCATTCTGGCACTCGTTACTGACACATCCACGGAAGAGAAGAAAATTGAAGACATCCCTATTGTGCGCGATTTTCCCGAGGTATTTCCTGAGGAATTACCTGGTCTTCCGCCTCATCGCCAAGTTGAGTTTCAAATCGAGCTAGCTCCTGGAGCAGCGCCAGTAGCTCGAGCACCATATCGTCTAGCTCCATCAGAACTCGAAGAACTATCCACGCAGTTACAAGAACTCTTGGAAAAGGGTTTTATACGTCCTAGCTCTTCGCCCTGGGGAGCTCCAGTACTATTCGTAAAGAAGAAAGATGGTACTTTCAGGATGTGTATTGACTATCGCGAGCTCAACAAGGTGACTGTGAAGAATCGTTATCCTCTTCCACGTATTGACGACTTATTCGACCAGCTGCAAGGGTCGAGCTATTACTCCAAGATTGATTTAAGATCGGGATACCATCAGCTGAGGGTCCGAGATGAGGACGTCTCCAAAACAGCATTCAGAACTCGTTACGGCCATTACGAGTTTCTGGTTATGCCATTCGGGCTGACGAATGCACCAGCGGTCTTTATGGATCTCATGAACCGAGTGTGCAAGCCTTACCTGGATAAGTTCGTTATTGTGTTCATCGACGATATCCTGATCTATTCTAAGAGTCAGGAGGAACACGAGCAGCATCTACGACTTATGCTGGAACTTCTTCAAAAAGAGCAGTTGTATGCCAAGTTTTCGAAATGTGACTTCTGGCTTCGCGAAGTCCACTTTCTAGGCCACGTGGTAAACAAGGATGGAATTCATGTGGATCCATCTAAGGTTGAATCGATCAAGAACTGGCCTGCACCCCGAACACCAACAGAGATCCGCCAATTCTTGGGTTTGGCCGGATATTATAGAAGGTTTATAAAAGATTTCTCCAAGATTGCGCAACCTCTCACTTCGCTGACTCAGAAGGGTGTCATCTATCGTTGGGGTGATGCACAGGAGTCCGCATTTCAACACCTAAAGGACAGACTTTGTAGCGCGCCTATCCTCTCATTGCCCGAAGGCACCGATGATTTCGTGGTTTATTGCGACGCTTCCATCCAAGGACTTGGTTGCGTATTGATGCAACGTGACAAGGTCATTGCCTACGCATCACGCCAACTCAAGGTTCACGAAAGAAATTACACTACTCACGATCTGGAGCTGGGAGCAGTTGTTTTCGCGCTTAAGATATGGAGACATTACCTGTACGGTACCAGGTGCACCATTTACACCGATCACAGGAGTCTCGAGCATATCTTCAAGCAAAAGGAGTTAAACATGCGACAACGCCGATGGGTCGAGCTCTTGAATGATTATGAATGCGCAATCAAATATCATCCGGGCAAGGCCAATGTCGTGGCCGACGCCCTCAGTCGAAAGGATACCATACCTAGGCGTGTACGTGTATTACAGCTTACCATTCAATCTAACCTTCCCTCTCAGATTCGTGATGCTCAGGTTGAAGCATTGAAAGCAGAGAACATCAGGGCTGAATCCTTACGAGGATCGAGGCAGCGGCTGGAACTAAAGGAAAAGGGTGCCTACTATGTTAACGGACGCATCTGGGTTCCATTTTATGGCAACTTACGCGAGCTTGTGATGGATGAAGCACATAAGTCTCGTTATTCGGTACACCCTGGTTCGGACAAAATGTACCACGACTTAAAGACCACATACTGGTGGCCTGGCATGAAAGCCCACGTAGCAACCTACGTCAGCAAGTGCTTGACTTGTGCGAGAGTCAAGTCTGAATATCAGAAACCATCAGGCCTACTTCAACAACCGGAGATCCCGAAATGGAAATGGGAGCAAATTTCCATGGATTTCGTTACTGGCCTGCCCAGATCTCAACGCGGAAACGATACCATTTGGGTGATCGTAGATCGACTAACCAAGTCTGCACATTTTCTGGCTATCAAAGAAACGGACAAGTTCTCTACTCTTGCAGACATTTACCTAAAGGAAGTGGTATCAAGGCACGGAGTGCCAATCTCTATTATATCTGATCGTGACGCACGTTTTACTTCTGAACTGTGGCAAGCAATGCACAAGTCCTTTGGCTCACGTTTAGATATGAGCACCGCTTATCACCCACAGACGGATGGGCAATCGGAACGCACCATCCAAACCTTGGAAGACATGCTTAGGGCATGCGTAATCGACTTCGGCAATGGCTGGGAAAAGCACCTCCCGTTAGTGGAGTTTTCATATAACAACAGCTACCACACCAGCATCCAAGCCGCTCCGTTTGAGGCATTGTACGGACGCAGATGCCGATCACCTCTCTGTTGGGCAGAAGTTGGTGACAGCCAAATCACTGGCCCAGAACATGTGGTAGATACCACCGAGAAAATTGCTCAGATACGACAGCGAATGGCGGCAGCTCGTGACCGTCAGAAAAGCTATGCTGATAAGGGAAGAAAACCACTCGAGCTCCAGGTCGGGGATCGAGTGCTACTCAAAGTCTCACCTTGGAAAGGTGTAGTCCGCTTTGGCAAACGAGGCAAACTCAATCCGCGTAAATTGGTACGATAGCCTACAGGTTGAATCTACCCGAAAAACTCAGCGGAGTTCACAACGTATTCCACGTGTCAAATCTGAAGAAGTGTCTGTCAGATGAGACCTTCATAGTTCCTCTCAAGGAACTCACAATCGACGACCAGCTGCGATTCGTCGAGGAACCAGTAGAGATTACTGATCGAGATGTTAAGATTCTCAAGCACACAAGAATACCTCTCGTTCGAGTTCGTTGGAATGCTCGTCGTGGCCCAGAGTATACCTGGGAATGAGAGGACCAAATGAAACTCAAATATCCCCAACTGTTTAAGAAAAACGCAACCACTACTGAGGCTGAAGCTACTGCAGAATTTCGGGACGAAATTCCAAATCAACGGGGGGATGATGTGACGCCCCAGGAAAATCTGGAAAACAACGCAACTTAACTAGCTTCCTCAGTAACCACGCGCTAAATTTCGGGACGAAATTCTCTTAACAGGGGGAGAATGTGACAACCCTCAAATCCCATGTATTCCGTACAATTCATTAATAATAATTAATGTGCTTGACGACTGTGTGGAATTACTTAACTGCTTTCTGATATCTGTGTTATGCTTACACGTATTTGTTAATATACTAATAGTGTACAGAAAGGTCACTAAATAGTCCGTTATATTTTCCTAAGTGTTAGAAAGTAAAAACGTTGCAAAAATATATAAGTAGGACGCTTTACGGATTAATTAAGCGGTTTAACGGAACAGTATGGAACCGAACAACCGGACTTTACCCGGAACATCAAAATATTGTCATTAACATTGTTTCCCTTTTTCTGAGCAAGTTAGGGTCCCTGAATACCCTAACACCCACTGTAAAGCACAACACACTAGTAACCGGGTTAATCACTTAACTAACCTAGATTAACCTAACTATTAACTAACTAGATGGTTGGATTTGAACTAGGGACCCCCCCCCCTAACCAAACCGTCCCCAAGAGGGACACCTCATGTCCTCCACATGATTATTTTAATCACTAGTGTCTAATATCAAGAAGACACATAAACCTTTGGTTAAAGAACTTGTAATTGTCTATAAGATCTAGAGTTTACATATCATTCTCCTTATCACATTTCACCACTCAAAAACACTCTCTCTCTCTCTAAAGAAGCTTCGGCCGAACACCCACACAACCATCCATCCATCGTCGAGTTTTGATCATCTCATTCCAAGTCCATACAAGCGTTAAGGATCACATACGAGGAAGCTTGGTGCATTCGGAACACGAAGGACCTCACCCTATTGCTTTTATCCACTCGATTTTTGACTAGAATCTTCCCTAGCCTCGAGCTAGTAGTAAGTTGCTCTAAACATCTTCTTGATCTTGTCTAGAGTGGTTAATAAGAGTTTCGTCGGTTAAAAATTATGAACATATAAGATCAAAGTCTAAAAGTTTACTAAAGTGATGAACAAGGTGGTTAATGGATGAATATTAGTGTAAATCATGTAGATCTTGTGTGATTATGATTATTGGATGATTATCTGATGTTTTGCTGATTTATATTGATGGTCAATGTTGTTGTGATTAATTAACTTGTTAACGAAATAGATCGAACATGATTTAGAAGGTTAAACACTGAAAAACAGAATCTGTCCCGGTTTTACAGCCAACTTCAGTTGGCTGTAAACAGGTCTTAAACTCAACGAAAAACCGATATTTTGAATCTAAAATATGTTATTATGAAATACGGTTCTAATGGCACTGGAATCGTAATTTTTGGACTCCGTTTACTATTTTTAAAGTGTTAATTTGTAACAGCAACTTAAGCTGAATTTTGACAGCAATAAATGGGTGTCATACTTTCAGTCATAACCTGAGTTTTGTGATGAATCGGACCATGAAATTTGTACAGTAGATGAAAACCGATGCATTTGTAATTACCCCACTGGAATTTTGTAAATCGGACACTCGATGAAATTTTAATAAATTGTTTCGTGGACTGTGGTCAGAAATACATAAATCTGAGTTCAGTCCCGAATATGAATTTTTATAAAATGTGGGTAATGAACCGGACCCCGATATTTTTACACAATAAAATATGGAATGTTTATGACATTCTATAAAAATTTGGGAATTTTTGGAATAATCTAACTATTTTATTTAAATGTCCGAAAACAGCCGGTTTTGAGTATTAATGCTGAATTAACATAAGTTGTGACTTGCGTGTCTAAATGTCGAGTATGCTATCTGTGAATGATTTGACATGTTATATATGTTATGTGCATTATCGTGTGTTTGATTTTGAGTGGGGAATGGACGGGAAACTTAGATGGGCATAAACCGTTACAGTGATGCATGTTGTGTGATAGATACGTGTAGGAAATTTGAAAGCCACTAAATGACTAACTGGTAAATCATACTAGGACGTGATTGACCGACCTTGACTGTTAGCTATAATGAGAATCTAACCGAGCAAACCGAGGTGAGTTCACACACTTTCTAAGGCATGGGATTCCCGGTGGTTTGGGAATGGGTTAAAGAATTAAAACTAAATCTACATATCCTCCTTGGGTAGGATATGTACGGCCATCCTCCATAGAGCGGATGCCATTATTAATCCTACGAATTCTCCTGGTGCAGAATACGTACGTTCGTCCTCCTGGTGCAGGACAACAACCTTAAAACTAGCTAGACAAAACTCTATCATGAAGTCCCTCAATTTATATCGACTTAATCGCCGAGGCCAATGGCGAGCGGGTCATTAGTTAATAGCGCTATTAGGTTTAACAAACCTCACACCGTGCCGGTAGGACGGGAGTGTACTAATGGACTATGGCAGATTGTCAGTGATGATAGACACTGATTTAGGGCACAACTTATTTGCGTAGCAGTCGATATCATACCGTCTAGTAGTTCAAACGGGGAAAACCCCCACTGATCATGGTTATGGATTGGGTAAAGAAAAAGGAAATGGTTAAACATACTTTCAACTATGGGGTAACCCCCACGGCAATTAAGCCAACGAAAGTTAAACCACGTTTTTCAGAAACAACTTAAAACTAAACAACCAAACGTGAACTCACTCAACTTTGTTGTTGACTATCAGTTGACGCAAAATATGCTGGACCGTACGGTTTGGAAAGATTTAGATGGGAACTCTTGCTCGTTTCGGTCTTCTGAAGTTTGGCATACCATTCGGTGTAGGCAAAGTACAGTCTCGTGGGTTGATGGGGTATGGTTTTCTCAATGTATTCCAAGACATTCGTTTCACTTATGGTTAGTCATAAAGAATAAACTTAAAACCCAAGACCGGCTTGATGCTTGGGAGGTGGGGAGTGTAACGAATTTAAACCTCATGTGTTGTCCGCTTTGTAGAATCAATCGGGACTCTAGAGATCATTTATTTTTTCAGTGTTCGTTTGCTTCCAAAGTGTGGAATGAAATTAAGAGTTTGGTTCAAATGGGTAATGTTGATAGCACGTGGCAATCGATTATGATCTGGATGGAACAAAATTCAAGCTCGAAGAAGACGGAGCATATTATATGTAAGCTGGTTATTGCGGCTTCGACGTATATGGCAAGAGAGAAATAACTGTCTATTTTCAAATGCTTTGGCTGATCAGAATGCGGTGATTCAGAGGATCAAGGAAGTTGTCCGGTTACGTTTAATGGGGTTCAAGTTTAGAAGACAATCGGGTATCGAGAGTCTTCTAAGGACGTGGAAGATAGGTTCGGAAGATGAGGCTAATGATCCGGGCTAGCTGATTTTATTTGTTTTCTCGGTTTTTGTTTAGAGCTGGTCGTTTTGTTATAGTTTGTTTTTTGGATGGTTGTGTTTGTGGGTTGTGTTGTCTTGTGTTCCTAGGCGTTGGTATGTCAAGCCTAGTTGGTGTGTCCGATTTGGGCATGCCCTTGTTCTTATTTTCATTTATAAAATTTACCTGGGGTAAACCCTTTACCCCAAAAAAAAAAAAAAACTTTGTTGTTGACTAGTTGTTACATGCCTTACAGGTCGCTAAATGCTTGGAGCTTGCACGGGGAAGGAGTCGTTGTGGTGTACGGACGGTTATGTCCAGTGTTTAATGTTTAAATCCTTATGAACCTACTAAACTTGCGTTTTGAAACTTTAACTTATGAACTATGGACTTATGCTTTTGAACTCACGTTTATGCTTCCGCTGTTTAAACCAAACAAGGTTAACTAGCTTTGGTCACCAATCGTATTATGTTTGGTTTTATTTACTTAATTGAGTTGTTCAATATGATTGGTGGCTCGATCCTGGTCACGTCACGCCTCCAAGCGGTGGTACTCCGCATGGTGGATTTTGATGGGTGTGACAGATTGGTATCAGAGCCATTGGTTATAGTGAACTTGGTTTTTAAAAAGGGAAAAGTTTTTGATAAAAACCAGACTATAACCAGTACAGTGCTCAACGATCCACAACGACACTTCGCTCCACGTGCAAGACTCGACACCATAAGTGGTATGATTTATGTATTATTGTCGGTTAGATAGTTCTCACTGTGCATTAGATAATGTAGTAATTGCTATTTGAACCTTGTGTGCTTACGCTCTACTATCGTCCCACACTTGCGCACTTTCACGACACTTTCCTCACTTACGTTGCTTCATTATGAAGATCATGAGCGGACGCGAAGGACGTATCAACCTCACTCAAGCCCAGTTGACGGCTTTGATCAACGAACGAGTTGCTGAGGCACTCGCAGCTGTTCCTGCAGGAGGTATAACCTGCTATATCAACCCATCTTAGGACGTTTAGATCCTACCTTCCCAAACCAACCCTCGTGCTTAACCTTGTCTTTTATTCTCGCGCAATAGGTCAACATGCTCAACCTCCTGTGTGCACGTTCAAGACGTTCATGGACTGCCGACCTACCACTTTCAGTGGCACCGAAGGAGCAGTGGGCCTTCTTCACTGGTTTGAAAAGCTTGAGACTGTTTTCGAGATGTGCGAATGCCCCGAAGACCGTAGGGTGAAATATGCTACCGGAACACTTGAAGGAGCTGCGTTAACCTGGTGGAAGGCGCAGGTTCAACTACTAGGACTGGCAGTTGCTAATGCCACGCCCTGGAATGGTTTCAAAGAGCTGATCAAAGAGGAGTACTGTAGTCGGGATGACATCCACAAGCTAGAAGTGGAATTTTACAATCTGAAGATGACAGGATCTGAGATCGAGGCGTATACTAAGAGGTCAAACGAGCTGGCCATCTTGTGTCCAACCATGGTGAACCCTCCCTTCAAACGAATTGAGCTTTATCTCAAGGGCCTTGTACCAGAGATTCAAAGTCACGTGACTTCAGCCAACTTGGGTACCATCCAGCAAGTCGTCAAGTTGGCTATTCGCCTCACCGATCAAGCAGTTGAACAAAACAGACTACCCAAGCGCATTGGTGCTGTTACTACTGACGCTCCCAACGACAACAAGCGAAAATGGGATGGGAACTCCAGTAAAGGTTCCACTTCAGTTCAGTCTCAACAGCGAAAGACTGATGACTACCAGAGTCCCGGTCAGCAGTCTTCCGGCAATCAAGGACAGGGTGGATACCGAGGAAACCACCCCAAGTGCAACCGGTGCAACAAGCATCACAGCGGGCAGTGCAACAAAGGTCGCTGTCAGAGATGTCAAAAGCTGGGTCATGAAGCTAAGGATTGCAGGAGCCCGCGTCCTGTGAATCAGAATCGCCAACAGCAACAAGCCCCACAGAACCACCAGCAACAGCATCAGCAGGGAAATAAAGGATGCTTTCAGTGTGGCGCTGAAGGCCACTTTAAGAGGAACTGCCCCCAGCTGAACCAAAACCAGAACAATAACCAACAATGGAGGCGGCAATGGGGGTAACAACAATGGCAATGGGGCAAGGGGTCGTGCTTTCGTGATTGGTCAGGGTGCTGCAAGGAACGATCCCAACGTTGTGATGGGTAAGTTTCTTCTGGACGACTTCTTTGTTACTGTTTTATTCGATTCGGGTGCCGATACTAGTTATGTGTCCTTAAAAGTTAGCCAAATGCTTAAGCGCACTCCAACACTCCTGAACACCAAACACGCGGTAGAACTAGCAAATGGTAAAAGTCTTGAAGCCACACACGTAGTTAAAGGTTGTAACCTCGTCTTAGCTGGTCAGACTTTCCCTATCGATCTTGTTCCTATCACCCTTGGTAGTTTCGACGTCGTTATTGGGATGGATTGGCTATCTCATCATCAAGCGGAGATTGTTTGCAAGGAGAAAATCGTCCGCATTCCTCGTTCTGGTGAAGAACCTCTCATGATTCGCGGCGACAAGAGTGGTGCTGTCGAAGGCATCATCTCTTTCCTTAAGGCCCAGAAGTGTTTGCGAAAGGGCCACACTGCCATTCTGGCACTCGTTACTGACACATCCACGGAAGAGAAGAAAATTGAAGACATCCCTATTGTGCGCGATTTTCCCGAGGTATTTCCTGAGGAATTACCTGGTCTTCCGCCTCATCGCCAAGTTGAGTTTCAAATCGAGCTAGCTCCTGGAGCAGCGCCAGTAGCTCGAGCACCATATCGTCTAGCTCCATCAGAACTCGAAGAACTATCCACGCAGTTACAAGAACTCTTGGAAAAGGGTTTTATACGTCCTAGCTCTTCGCCCTGGGGAGCTCCAGTACTATTCGTAAAGAAGAAAGATGGTACTTTCAGGATGTGTATTGACTATCGCGAGCTCAACAAGGTGACTGTGAAGAATCGTTATCCTCTTCCACGTATTGACGACTTATTCGACCAGCTGCAAGGGTCGAGCTATTACTCCAAGATTGATTTAAGATCGGGATACCATCAGCTGAGGGTCCGAGATGAGGACGTCTCCAAAACAGCATTCAGAACTCGTTACGGCCATTACGAGTTTCTGGTTATGCCATTCGGGCTGACGAATGCACCAGCGGTCTTTATGGATCTCATGAACCGAGTGTGCAAGCCTTACCTGGATAAGTTCGTTATTGTGTTCATCGACGATATCCTGATCTATTCTAAGAGTCAGGAGGAACACGAGCAGCATCTACGACTTATGCTGGAACTTCTTCAAAAAGAGCAGTTGTATGCCAAGTTTTCGAAATGTGACTTCTGGCTTCGCGAAGTCCACTTTCTAGGCCACGTGGTAAACAAGGATGGAATTCATGTGGATCCATCTAAGGTTGAATCGATCAAGAACTGGCCTGCACCCCGAACACCAACAGAGATCCGCCAATTCTTGGGTTTGGCCGGATATTATAGAAGGTTTATAAAAGATTTCTCCAAGATTGCGCAACCTCTCACTTCGCTGACTCAGAAGGGTGTCATCTATCGTTGGGGTGATGCACAGGAGTCCGCATTTCAACACCTAAAGGACAGACTTTGTAGCGCGCCTATCCTCTCATTGCCCGAAGGCACCGATGATTTCGTGGTTTATTGCGACGCTTCCATCCAAGGACTTGGTTGCGTATTGATGCAACGTGACAAGGTCATTGCCTACGCATCACGCCAACTCAAGGTTCACGAAAGAAATTACACTACTCACGATCTGGAGCTGGGAGCAGTTGTTTTCGCGCTTAAGATATGGAGACATTACCTGTACGGTACCAGGTGCACCATTTACACCGATCACAGGAGTCTCGAGCATATCTTCAAGCAAAAGGAGTTAAACATGCGACAACGCCGATGGGTCGAGCTCTTGAATGATTATGAATGCGCAATCAAATATCATCCGGGCAAGGCCAATGTCGTGGCCGACGCCCTCAGTCGAAAGGATACCATACCTAGGCGTGTACGTGTATTACAGCTTACCATTCAATCTAACCTTCCCTCTCAGATTCGTGATGCTCAGGTTGAAGCATTGAAAGCAGAGAACATCAGGGCTGAATCCTTACGAGGATCGAGGCAGCGGCTGGAACTAAAGGAAAAGGGTGCCTACTATGTTAACGGACGCATCTGGGTTCCATTTTATGGCAACTTACGCGAGCTTGTGATGGATGAAGCACATAAGTCTCGTTATTCGGTACACCCTGGTTCGGACAAAATGTACCACGACTTAAAGACCACATACTGGTGGCCTGGCATGAAAGCCCACGTAGCAACCTACGTCAGCAAGTGCTTGACTTGTGCGAGAGTCAATTCTGAATATCAGAAACCATCAGGCCTACTTCAACAACCGGAGATCCCGAAATGGAAATGGGAGCAAATTTCCATGGATTTCGTTACTGGCCTGCCCAGATCTCAACGCGGAAACGATACCATTTGGGTGATCGTAGATCGACTAACCAAGTCTGCACATTTTCTGGCTATCAAAGAAACGGACAAGTTCTCTACTCTTGCAGACATTTACCTAAAGGAAGTGGTATCAAGGCACGGAGTGCCAATCTCTATTATATCTGATCGTGACGCACGTTTTACTTCTGAACTGTGGCAAGCAATGCACAGGTCCTTTGGCTCACGTTTAGATATGAGCACCGCTTATCACCCACAGACGGATGGGCAATCGGAACGCACCATCCAAACCTTGGAAGACATGCTTAGGGCATGCGTAATCGACTTCGGCAATGGCTGGGAAAAGCACCTCCCGTTAGTGGAGTTTTCATATAACAACAGCTACCACACCAGCATCCAAGCCGCTCCGTTTGAGGCATTGTACGGACGCAGATGCCGATCACCTCTCTGTTGGGCAGAAGTTGGTGACAGCCAAATCACTGGCCCAGAACATGTGGTAGATACCACCGAGAAAATTGCTCAGATACGACAGCGAATGGCGGCAGCTCGTGACCGTCAGAAAAGCTATGCTGATAAGGGAAGAAAACCACTCGAGCTCCAGGTCGGGGATCGAGTGCTACTCAAAGTCTCACCTTGGAAAGGTGTAGTCCGCTTTGGCAAACGAGGCAAACTCAATCCGCGTTATATCGGACCATTCGAAGTCATTGAGAAAATTGGTACGATAGCCTACAGGTTGAATCTACCCGAAAAACTCAGCGGAGTTCACAACGTATTCCACGTGTCAAATCTGAAGAAGTGTCTGTCAGATGAGACCTTCATAGTTCCTCTCAAGGAACTCACAATCGACGACCAGCTGCGATTCGTCGAGGAACCAGTAGAGATTACTGATCGAGATGTTAAGATTCTCAAGCACACAAGAATACCTCTCGTTCGAGTTCGTTGGAATGCTCGTCGTGGCCCAGAGTATACCTGGGAATGAGAGGACCAAATGAAACTCAAATATCCCCAACTGTTTAAGAAAAACGCAACCACTACTGAGGGTGAAGCTACTGCAGAATTTCGGGACGAAATTCCAAATCAACGGGGGGATGATGTGACGCCCCAGGAAAATCTGGAAAACAACGCAACTTAACTAACTTCCTCAGTAACCACGCGCTAAATTTCGGGACGAAATTCTCTTAACAGGGGGAGAATGTGACAACCCTTAAATCCCATGTATTCCGTACAATTCATTAATAATAATTAATGTGCTTGACGACTGTGTGGAATTACTTAACTGCTTTCTGATATCTGTGTTATGCTTACACGTATTTGTTAATATACTAATAGTGTACAGAAAGGTCACTAAATAGTCCGTTATATTTTCCTAAGTGTTAGAAAGTAAAAACGTTGCAAAAATATATAAGTAGGACGCTTTAAGGATTAATTAAGCGGTTTAACGGAACAGTATCGAACCGAACAACCGGACTTTACCCGGAACATAAAAATATTGTCATTAACATTGTTTCCCTTTTTCTGAGCAAGTTAGGGTCCCTGAATACCCTAACACCCACTGTAAAGCACAACACACTAGTAACCGGGTTAATCACTTAACTAACCTAGATTAACCTAACTATTAACTAACTAGATGGTTGGATTTGAACTAGGGACCCCCCCCCCCCCTAACCAAACCGTCCCCAAGAGGGACACCTCATGTCCTCCACATGATTATTTTAATCACTAGTGTCTAATATCAAGAAGACACATAAACCTTTGGTTAAAGAACTTGTAATTGTCTATAAGATCTAGAGTTTACATATCATTCTCCTTATCACATTTCACCACTCAAAAACACTCTCTCTCTCTCTAAAGAAGCTTCGGCCGAACACCCACACAACCATCCATCCATCGTCGAGTTTTGATCATCTCATTCCAAGTCCATACAAGCGTTAAGGATCACATACGAGGAAGCTTGGTGCATTCGGAACACGAAGGACCTCACCCTATTGCTTTTATCCACTCGATTTTTGACTAGAATCTTCCCTAGCCTCGAGCTAGTAGTAAGTTGCTCTAAACATATTCTTGATCTTGTCTAGAGTGGTTAATAAGAGTTTCGTCGGTTAAAAATTATGAACATATATGATCAAAGTCTAAAAGTTTACTAAAGTGATGAACAAGGTGGTTAATGGATGAATATTAGTGTAAATCATGTAGATCTTGTGTGATTATGATTATTGGATGATTATCTAATGTTTTGCTGATTTATATTGATGGTTAATGTTGTTGTGATTAATTAACTTGTTAACGAAATAGATCGAACATGATTTAGAAGGTTAAACACTGAAAAACAGAATCTGTCCCGGTTTTACAGCCAACTTCAGTTGGCTGTAAACAGGTCTTAAACTCAACGAAAAACCGATATTTTGAATCTAAAATATGTTATTATGAAATACGGTTCTAATGGCACCGGAATCGTAATTTTTGGACTCCGTTTACTATTTTTAAAGTGTTAATTTGTAACAGCAACTTAAGCTGAATTTTGACAGCAATAAATGGGTGTCATACTTTCAGTCATAACCTGAGTTTTGTGATGAATCGGACCATGAAATTTGTACAGTAGATGAAAACCGATGCATTTGTAATTACCCCACTGGAATTTTGTAAATCGGACACTCGATGAAATTTTAATAAATTGTTTCGTGGGCTGTGGTCAGAAATACATAAATCTGAGTTCAGTCCCGAATATGAATTTTTATAAAATGTGGGTAATGAACCGGACCCCGATATTTTTACACAATAAAATATGGAATGTTTATGACATTCTATAAAAATTTGGGAATTTTTGGAATAATCTAACTATTTTATTTAAATGTCCGAAAACAGCCGGTTTTGAGTATTAATGCTGAATTAACATAAGTTGTGACTTGCGTGTCTAAATGTCGAGTATGCTATCTGTGAATGATTTGACATGTTATATATGTTATGTGCATTATCGTGTGTTTGATTTTGAGTGGGGAATGGACGGGAAACTTAGATGGGCATAAACCGTTACAGTGATGCATGTTGTGTGATAGATACGTGTAGGAAATTTGAAAGCCACTAAATGACTAACTGGTAAATCATACTAGGACGTGATTGACCGACCTTGACTGTTAGCTATAATGAGAATCTAACCGAGCAAACCGAGGTGAGTTCACACACTTTCTAAGGCATGGGATTCCCGGTGGTTTGGGAATGGGTTAAAGAATTAAAACTAAATCTACATATCCTCCTTGGGTAGGATATGTACGGCCATCCTCCATAGAGCGGATGCCATTATTAATCCTACGAATTCTCCTGGTGCAGAATACGTACGTTCGTCCTCCTGGTGCAGGACAACAACCTTAAAACTAGCTAGACAAAACTCTATCATGAAGTCCCTCAATTTATATCGACTTAATCGCCGAGGCCAATGGCGAGCGGGTCATTAGTTAATAGCGCTATTAGGTTTAACAAACCTCACACCGTGCCGGTAGGACGGGAGTGTACTAATGGACTATGGCAGATTGTCAGTGATGATAGACACTGATTTAGGGCACAACTTATTTGCGTAGCAGTCGATATCATACCGTCTAGTAGTTCAAACGGGGAAAACCCCCACTGATCATGGTTATGGATTGGGTAAAGAAAAAGGAAATGGTTAAACATACTTTCAACTATGAGGTAACCCCCACGACAATTAAGCCAACGAAAGTCAAACCACGTTTTTCAGAAACAACTTAAAACTAAACAACCAAACGTGAACTCACTCAACTTTGTTGTTGACTAGTTGTTACATACCTTACAGGTCGCTAAATGGTTGGAGCTTGCACGGGGAAGGAGTCGTTGTGGTGTACGGACGGTTATGTCCAGTGTTTAATGTTTAAATCCTTATGAACCTACTAAACTTGCGTTTTGAAACTTTAACTTATGAACTATGGACTTATGCTTTTGAACTCACGTTTATGCTTCCGCTGTTTAAACCAAACAAGGTTAACTAGCTTTGGTCACCAATCGTATTATGTTTGGTTTTATTTACTTAATTGAGTTGTTCAATATGATTGGTGGCTCGATCCTGGTCATGTCACGCCTCTAAGCGGTGATACTCCGCATGGTGGATTTTGGGGGTGTGACAGGTTAGAGGTTAGTAGAAAAGGGTGAAAAAGCGTAAAAAGCGTCGGTTTTCGAAAGACTTTTTATTTTTGCTACTTTTATTTTGATGAAGCTTTTATTCAAACAAAGTTATTTTTGATAAACTTGTTTGTTTATTTATTTTGCTTCATCAACAAAACATAATTTTTTTTTCAAACGAAAAACCGAGCTTGTTACTAAAACAAAGGGTTAAAAATAAAAGGTTTTGGTGGGTGAAAGGGTGTTTGGTTTGGGTTAAGAAATGAAAAGGTTTAGGCTCAAAGGGGTTAACTAGGGGGATTTTGGGTAGGTGGTAAAAAAAAAAGAAAAATAATGGTGTAGAAATAAAAAGGGTTAGTCCTAATGCCTCCATCATTTACTTACTCGGGTTTAAGTTGTTAAGGACCGGGAATGTATCGTCGTGGCAAGTTCTAGAGTTGTAAGAACCAAGCGGCTATTCACACAAGAAACGAAAAATGAGCATTTAATTTAAAGATATGTATTTGTGTGCTCAATAAAGGCTCAAAACTCACTTTTGTGGGAATGGGTTTTTTTGTGATCAAGTATATATAATTAAATTTTAACTAAGCTTGTCATGCCTTTTCATAATTTTCTTATGTTGGTTCTTTTTATCACGACGCTATCGGTTGTAAATTTGTAAAAATATAACCTTTTTAGAACTGGAATTTCCCAAATTAAACCTAGACAAGTAAAAAAAATATGAAAATTTTTGGAAAAAAATTGGGGTGATTAGCGGTTCGAATAGAGTTTTGTGTAAGGCTTGTTATTAGGACTTACAAGATTCAAGGTTTTAGCATCCCCACCACACTTAAATTACACATTGTCCTCAATGTGTCCCAAAAATAAGTTTTTAGGTTGATTGAATGTGTGAAAAGGTGTGAAAAGCAAAAATTTGTGTTACTGGACGTCTGGACACGGCCCCGTGTTCGTTGGACACGGTCCCGTGTGCAGGTGCCAGTAACGAAAACTTACAGAAGGTGGACACGTGGGCGTGTTGGCTGGACACGACCCCGTGTCTGTCAAAAGTCTGCATATTTAGACAAATAGCAGGTCTGGGGTAGTGGGCACGGGGGCGTGTCGGCTGGACACGACCCCGTGTAGACAATCTGCAGGGTTGAAAAACAGGTTTCTGGTTCTGGTTTTCCTGTCCCGGCTTTAGTAGCACTAAGGTTTAGTGCTCTAAGCCTCGTATGTACCTGTTTTATCAATAAACACTACGCCAAAACATAGCAAACATCCTAGATTACCAATGTTCAACATCCATCCATCATAAAGTTAGAAAGAAAAAGAAATGCAGAAAATAAAAGAGTTAAAGGAAAGTAAATTGTTCGATACACGGCACGCAGGCCAGAAATTGTTCAAGATAAAAGGTTAACCTGGGGAATCACCAACCAACCGCTTCTTCCTCCGCTCCTCCCGCCTAGTCCATGTCCTCGTCCTCATCATCATCTCCACCGTGCCCCGCAATGTACTCCCGGATATTTCCAATATCATCTTGGATATCGGATATGTTTCTCTCGATCGCTCCAACCCGGTTGTACGTGTTGCTTGTCATATTATAGGTGTTCCTGGTGCACATGAGGTTTTCCTGCAATAAATCATGTAAACTTTGGAAGTTAGGAAAACCGTCTCCTGAGGAGGACTGGCCTGGATCACCATGGGGCTGGTACTGGTACAGATGATGTTGTGGAGCGTGGAGGACAAGTGCCTCTTGCGGGTTCCATGCATGCCCTTGCATCCTTTGGAAGCTAACCGTCCCGTCTTCAGCCTCATAAATTAGGTTCATTGAGCGGGAGATGTGTATATCTACCCTTCCCGACCATGGGCTCCTTCCGAATGACCTAGGTCTGTTGGTGAAGTGCTTGAAGAGACGGTACACCCATCCCCCAAAGAAGATAGGGGTTGGTGCAGTGGAGGACAACTAAATCTCTTAACCCAACAACGCCACCGCTATCATGCCTTTGGTTAAGAGAGTAGCCGAGGAGCCGTTGGATGTATCGGTAGAGCGGATCCCTCAACTTCGTGCTCTTAGTGCTGCTCGGATTGTAGTGCCCTTCACCAATCTGAGCCCATGCGGCTTGGCGATCGTTCTCATCTATCTCTCGCATCCCTCCAGTATTTTCCTCGTTACCCGCATCTTCTTCCGCATACAACCCGACAATTGACCCAAATTGTGCCATAGAAATCGAATACTTTGTTCCACCACATCGGAATGCTACCCCATTATTGTCAAATGGGTCGCACCTTAAGTTGAACGTGAAGGTGCTATAGAATTCCAAAGTACACTCGTGGACTGAACGGAGTCGAGTTGTTAAAGCGACTCTTAGTGGGCCTGTGACAAGGTTGTTGAAGCGGTCGAGTTGGTTCACCAATGCTAACAAATCCGTGCATGCTTCCCTTGGGTATTCCTCCGGTCTTGTTTAAAGTACTTCGTATCTAGCCCTAGCATCGAGCTCATTTGCGTTAAACCTTGTGAACTTCCTTGCCATCTGAAAGAATACACCAAAAGTCAGCACGAAACATTAGAATTTTCGGACAAAACTGCAAACAGTGTGCTGGACACGACCCCGTGTTCAGCGGACACGGCCCCGTGTCCAGGCGTCTATTACTCAAAAACATCATTTTTCGACCCGGTTTTGAAAACTTGAAAATTTTTGGTCCAATAGGTGCGGTTTCCCCCAAAAATGAAACACCAAGTGCCGTTTTTTCCATAACAACCCTTTTACCCATTCGATTTTATCTTTTTCGGTTCAAAAACAAGGGTTTGGGGTTTTTGTGAGAAATCGGGCGAATCTATGAACAATACAAGTGAATTTACTTCCTATAACACTAATCTAACTAAATGCTAACAGATTAAAGCAAAAATTTGAGGTTCGATCCGAGTGTAGTTCAAGAACCCTAGATTTTTCCCCAATTTTTTGAAGTTTTAACTACATGCAAATGCTAAATCTAACTAATGATATTGATAGAATCATACCTTGATGTTGTTAGAATGATAGGAGACGTCGAAAATCTGCGGAAAATCGCCTGGAACCAGAGCGTTTTCAGGGAAACGGGGCGTGTGGAATGAAGTAACAGTTATGAAAAGGGGAATATATCCCGACAGTAGCGCGGACACGGCCCCGTGTCCAGCGGACACGGCCTCGTGTCGAGCAAAGTTTTTGAATATATATATATATATATATATATATATTAGTGCTCGTGTGAGTGCCCTTTGTTTCCCAAAAACTTTGGTTAGAAAACTTACCGATTTAGATGTCGTCCCAATCGTTCGTAACTTACTAGGTATGATGTTGATGTTTTCATTCTTCGACCGTTTGAAGCGAGATCTCCTCCTCTTCATCCTCAATGAATCCTTGATAGAGTTTCAGCCGTTGGCCATTGAATTTGAATGGAGGTCCATTCCGAGATTTAATTTCTACTGCACCGTGTGGGAAAATATAGGTGATGGAAAAAGGTCCTGACCACCTAGACTTTAATTTACCAGGAAACAATCGAAGTCGTGAATTAAACAAAAGAACTAGATCTCCCACTCGAAATTCATTAGGTTTAATATGTTTGTCATGCAAGTTTTTCATTCTTTCCTTGTAATTTCTGAGTTTGAGTATGCATAATTCCTAAGCTCGTCTAATTCATTTAATTGACAAAATTGATTTTTACCCGCAAATTCTAAATCTAAGTTTACATTTTTAATTGCCCAGTAGGCTTTGTGTCCAATTTCTACTGGTAAGTGACAACTTTTTCCATAGACTAGCTTGTATGGGGTTGTACCTATTGTTGTTTTATAAGCAGTTCGAAAAGCCCATAAAGCATCATCTAATTTATCTGCCCATTCGTTTTTATTTAACCCTACGGTTTTTTCGAGTATTCGTTTTAAACCTCTATTAGTCACTTCGGCTTGTCTGTTTGTTTGAGGGTGATATGCTGTTGAGACCCGGTGATAGACTGTGACACTCTAGGTTTTCCCGAGCCAATATCTTGTAATTACATTGGGTGTATATATGTTATTAAATGAAAGTTGTGTTATCTTCTTGCTTTATGTGAGTGTGTATGTGTAATATATTAGATATATATAAGTATGTAGTGGGCCGAGACCACCATGGACCCGACTCGAGACCATCCGGTCTCGAGTGAGCCAATCAGTTGGGCCGTGTGCACTTGAGCCCACTCGGAAACCCTTATGGTGCACCAACTCGGTCCGGGTATAAAACCCACAAGAATGGCCAACCTTGCCACTTTTCACCATTTGCAACATTTCCACACACACTCCCTCTCTCTCTAGAAAACCCTAAACCCTAACAATCAAGCATTAACCTCTCCTCTCCTTCTCTCTCGGGTCAAACCGGCGACAACCAAAGGTGCTCTCGGATCATCTCGGATTAGCTTGAGACCATCACTCGGAACTTAGTCCATCAATCCCTCATACCCTTTCATCTAGCCGGTTAGTCTCCTTGTAGTTGTTTGGTCAAAAATGATGATTTATGAATACATTTGATAGTTGGATGTTTGAATGAGTATGTTGCTTATTTAATAGATTTGTTTTACTTGCTTGATTGATTAAATGATGAATGAGATGTGAACCATTGTGCCTTGAATGATTGATGATGCTTATCACCATCCGATTCATGATGAATATTGTGTTTAATGATTGTCTCGATATTTAGAAAATATGTCACATAATTCTTGTTATCAAATCTCGTGTTATATATGTAGAACTAAGGATATATGCACATGCTTTGAAGATTAGGATGAATGATAAAAACTCTAGTGTTGGAATACATGAACAAGTTATGAATATTTGAATGTGATTTGAACATGATGAAAACCCTAATGAGGAACAAGTTTGAATGTGTTTAAAAATATTTGAAATGTGGTTGTTTGATCTATTTTGCTTAGTAAATAGACAAGAAAACATGTTTAATGGAATAGTACACAATTTTCGCAGCTCACCCTGGAGGTAAATTCGTTACTTTAGGATGTTTAGATCCTAACCCCACATCGTCTTTTCACCCCTAAACCTATTCGCTCCATTTCTCACAACAGGTCAGCCTGCGCCTGCACAGCCACGTGTCTGTACTTTCAAAACTTTCATGGATGGCAAACCTCTCCCTTTCAACGGCACTGAGGGTGCCATAGGCCTTCTACACTGGATTGAAAAGGCCGAAGCTATCTTTGCTGTCTGTGAGTGTCCCCCTGCTAACTGGGTTAAGTTCGCGACTGGTACGCTTGAAGGAAACGCGCTTTCATGGTGGAAAGCACAGATTCAGATGCTTGGTCTGGAAACTGCTAATGCTACTGCGTGGGAAGATTTCAAGGACATGATCAAAGAGGAATACTGTCACAGGGATGACATCCACAAACTCGAGAACGAGTATTATGCGCTCAAGATGGTTGGATCATAGATTGAGACCTACACCAAGCAGTCCAACGACTATGCTGCACTTTGCCCAAACATGTCTCGACCTATGTATCGAAGGATCGAATTGTACATCAAAGGCTTGGTCCCAGAAATCCGGAGCCACGTGACCTCAGCCAACCTCAATACCATACAGCCCGTGGTTCGTCATGCTCACAAACTCACCAATCAGGCTGTGGAGGAGGCCAAGTTGCCCCAGAGGATCGGTACTACTGCTGGAACTTCTAGCGATAACAAACGAAAGTGGCATGGAAGTCAGGGGAAGGATGCTAACCCCACTCAGGCCCCAGCTCAACAAAGGAAGACTGAAAACAACAAGGGCCCTCAGCAACAGGGTGGTTATCGAGGAAACCACCCAAAGTGTAACAAATGTAACCGACACCACAGTGGGCCATGTGGCAAGGGTCAATGTCAGCGATGCAACAAGATAGGGCATGAAGCCAAGGACTGCCGAAGCCAGTTCCCAGCTAGGCAGAATCAGCATCAACCACAGCAACAGCAGCAGCAAGGAAACAATCGTGAATGCTACAAATGTGGGGCAATAGGGCACATGCGAAAGGATTGCCCTCAGCTGAACCAGAATCAGAACAACAACAATCAGGGTGCTGGGAACAATAACAACAATGCTGGAAATGGTGCAAGAGGAAGGGCTTTTGTGATTGGAGCGGGAGAAGCAAGGAATGACCCCAACGTTGTGGCGGGTAAGTTCCCACTTAATGATCGTTATGTTTCCGTACTATTTGATTCCGGAGCAGATGCTAGTTATGTATCCCTACGTATTAGTAAGAAACTTAAGTCCACCCTTACGCCGTTAGGCTCTAAGCACATCGTCGAGATAGCTAATGGTAGAAACCTCGAGGCCTCACACGTAATTCGTAACTGCAAATTAGAGTTGTCTGGTCAGACCTTCTGTATCGATCTCTTCCCCATCATTCTTGGAAGCTTCGACGTCATCATTGGTATGGATTGGTTATGCAAGCATCGAGCTGAAATCCTCTGCCAAGAGAAAGCTATTCGTATTCCCCGCCCCCCTGGCAAACCTCTTATAGTTCAAGGTGACAAGAGCGGAGAAGTCACAGGCATCATTTCATTCTTAAAAGCCCAGAAGTGTCTACGAAAGGGGCACACCGCTATCTTAGCACTCGTTGCCGACACACAGAAAAAGGAAAACAGGATTGAAGATTTTCCAGTTGTACGCGACTATCCTGAGGTATTCCCTGAGGAACTACCTAGACTCCCTCCTCACCGTCAGGTCGAATTTCAAATCGAACTAGCTCCCGGAGCAGCACCTATAGCTCGTGCACCTTATCGACTAGCCCCCGCGGAACTCAAGGAACTTTCTACTCAACTACAAGAGCTCTTGGACAAAGGTTTTATCCGTCCTAGCTCATCACCCTGGGGAGCCCCAGTGCTCTTTGTCAAAAAGAAGGATGGCACATTCCGAATGTGCATTGCTTACCGCGAACTGAACAACGTTACCATCAAGAATCGTTACCCACTTCCCCGTATCGACGATCTGTTCGACCAGCTGCAAGGGTCGAGCTACTATTCCAAGATCGATCTACGATCGGGCTATCACCAGCTGAGAGTCCGTGATGAGGACATCTCTAAGACTGCTTTCAGAACCCGCTATGGTCACTACGAATTCCTTGTTATGCCTTTCGGAATGACCAACGCACCTGCGATCTTCATGGATCTCATGAACCGAGTATGCAAACCCTACCTCGACAAGTTCGTAATTGTGTTTATCGACGACATCTTAATCTACTCGAAGAGTCAAGAGGAGCATGAACAACACTTGCGTCTCATTCTCGAACTCCTTCGTAATGAGCAACTGTATGCCAAATTCTCGAAGTGTGATTTCTGGCTTAGAGAAGTCCATTTCCTTGGGCACATAGTCAATCAGGATGGGATTCACGTTGACCCCGCCAAGATCGAATCCATTAAGAACTGGCCTATACCTAAGACTCCGACTGAGGTTCGCCAATTCTTGGGATTGGCAGGATACTATCGAAGATTTATCAAGGGATTCTCTAAGATCGCTCAACCACTTACGACCCTCACTCAAAAGGGCGTTGCTTATAAGTGGAATGATGCTCAGGAATCTGCCTTCCAGGAGCTAAAGAAGAACCTCTGCAGTGCTCCTATTCTTTCCTTACCTGAAGGTACCGACGACTTCGTTGTTTACTGCGACGCTTCTATTCAAGGACTTGGGTGCGTATTGATGCAACGCGAGAAAGTTATTGCTTACGCCTCGCGACAACTCAAGATCCACGAACGGAACTACACGACACATGACTTAGAATTTGGAGCTGTGATCTTCGCGCTCAAGATTTGGAGACACTACTTGTACGGTACCAAGTGCACGATTTACACTGATCACAAGAGTCTCCAGCACATAATGGAACAAAAGGAGTTGAATATGCGGCAACGCCGATGGGTCGAACTCCTAAATGACTACGAGTGTGCAATTAGATATCATCCAGGCAAGGCTAATGTGGTAGCCGATGCCCTCAGCAGAAAGGAGACCAAACTCAAGCGTGTTCGTGCCTTGCAGCTCACTATCCACTCGAACCTCCCTAATCAGATTCGAAATGCTCAGGCTGAAGCATTGAAAGCCGAGAACATCAGGGCTGAGTCCCTACGAGGATCGAGACAACGATTGGAACAAAAAGAAGACGGTGCTTACTACGTAGCCGGGCGCATATGGGTTCCGCTTTATGGAAATTTACGTGACCTTGTGATGGATGAAGCCCATAAGTCCCGTTACTCAGTACATCCGGGTTCAGATAAGATGTACCACGACTTAAGGACTACCTATTGGTGGCCTGGCATGAAAGCCCACATAGCAACCTATGTCAGAAAATGTTTAACGTGTGCAAGAGTCAAGGCGGAGTATCAAAAACCATCAGGCCTACTACAACAACCAGAGATCCCACAGTGGAAATGGGAACAAATTTCCATGGACTTTGTTACCAGCTTGCCTAGGTCTCAACGCGGAAATGACACCATTTGGGTGATAGTAGACCGCTTAACTAAATCCGCCCACTTCTTGGCTATTAAAGAGACAGATAAGTTCTCTACCCTAGCAGAGGTATACTTAAAGGAAGTGGTTTCGAAGCATGGAGTGCCAACCTCTATTATTTCCGATCGAGACGCGCGTTTTACTTCTGAGTTGTGGCAAGCTATGCACAGATCTTTTGGCTCACGTTTAGACATGAGCACCGCTTACCACCCACAAACGGATGGGCAATCTGAATGCGCCATCCAAACCCTCGAAGACATGCTTAGGGCATGTGTGATCGATTTTGGCAAGAATTGGGAGAAGCACCTACCGTTAGTGGAATTCTCCTACAACAACAGCTACCACACCAGCATTCAGGCGGCACCCTTTGAGGCATTGTACGGTCGTAAATGCCGATCGCCTCTCTGCTGGGCGGAGGTTGGTGACAGCCAGATCACAGGCCCGGAACATGTAGTAGACACTACAGAAAAGATTGCCCAGATTAGGCAACGCATGGCGGCAGCTCGTGACCGTCAGAAGAGATACGCAGATAAGGATAGGAAACCACTAGAGTTCCAGGTTGGTGACCGGGCTCTACTCAAAGTCTCACCCTGGAAGGGTGTGGTTCGTTTTGGAAAAACGGGGCAAGCTTAATCCACGATATGTCGGACCCTTTGAAATTACCGAAAAGATCGGTAAGGTCGCCTACAGATTGAATCTGCCTGAAGAACTGAGTGCTGTGCACAACGTCTTCAACGTGTCTAATCTGAAGAAGTGTCTGTCAGATGAAACACTCATCATTCCTTTCAAGGAACTTACTATTGACGAACAGCTACACTTTACTGAGGAACCGATTGAGATCACGGACCGTGAGATCAAAACCCTCAAACGTAGCCAGATACCCCTCGTACGAGTTCGTTGGAACTCGCGCCGTGGCCCAGAGTTCACCTGGGAGCGGGAAGACCAGATGAAACGCAAGTATCCCCAGTTGTTCCCAAATGAAACTCCCGGCACTGAAGCTACTACCGAATTTCGGGACGAAATTCCAAACTAACGGGGGGATGATGTGACACCCCGTTGAAATGCTCTCATTTACACTAGCTTGTCAGTGGCTGCCTTAACTTTCGGGACGAAAGTTCTTAAAACTTGGGGATAATGTGAAACTCTAGGTTTTCCCGAGCCAATATCTTGTAATTACATTGGGTGTATATATGTTATTAAATGAAAGTTGTGTTATCTTCTTGCATTATGTGAGTGTGTATGTGTAATATATTAGATATATATAAGTATGTAGTGGGCCGAGACCACCATGGACCCGACTCGAGACCATCCGGTCTCGAGTGAGCCAATCAGTTGGGCCGTGTGCACTTGAGCCCACTCGGAAACCCTTATGGTGCACCAACTTGGTCCGGGTATAAAACCCACAAGAATGGCCAACCTTGCCACTTTTCACCATTTGCAACATTTCCACACACACTCCCTCTCTCTCTAGAAAACCCTAAACCCTAACAATCAAGCATTAACCTCTCCTCTCCTTCTCTCTCGGGTCAAACCGGCGACAACCAAAGGTGCTCTCGGATCATCTCGGATTAGCTTGAGACCATCACTCGGAACTTAGTCCATCAATCCCTCATACCCTTTCATCTAGCCGGTTAGTCTCCTTGTAGTTGTTTGGTCAAAAATGATGATTTATGAATACATTTGATAGTTGGATGTTTGAATGAGTATGTTGCTTATTTAATAGATTTGTTTTACTTGCTTGGTTGATTAAATGATGAATGAGATGTGAACCATTGTGCCTTGAATGATTGATGATGCTTATCACCATCCGATTCATGATGAATATTGTGTTTAATGATTGTCTCGATATTTAGAAAATATGTCACATAATTCTTGTTATCAAATCTCGTGTTATATGTGTAGAACTAAGGATATATGCACATGCTTTGAAGATTAGGATGAATGATAAAAACTCTAGTGTTGGAATACATGAACAAGTTATGAATATTTGAATGTGATTTGAACATGATGAAAACCCTAATGAGGAACAAGTTTGAATGTGTTTAAAAATATTTGAAATGTGGTTGTTTGATCTATTTTGCTTAGTAAATAGACAAGAAAACATGTTTAATGGAATAGTACACAATTTTCATGAAATGGCAATCCTATTGGATAGTACCATTAGGCAGGTTCTGGAAGGTTTTCGGTCATCAGGTGTGCGAGTCGAGACCTCCTGTCTCGACTCGAGACTACGGAGATTGCTACTCGAGACCGCCAAGTGGACAACTCGAGACCAGGACATGCACCTCTTTAGTCGAGACCAACACTGTTGTGACTCGAGATCTCCTGATCTCGAGTCAAGACTGAACTCGAGACCTTCGAGGTTGCGGCTCATGCGCGCACCACTCGAGATCTTCCGGTTGCGACTCGAGACCTTGCACTCTCGAGTCGAGACCACATGGTCCCGACTGGGCTGCCTGTTTTTGTTATTGGGCCAAAATGTGCGAACTGTTCATGCTTGTTACTGTTAAAGTGCACTACGTGATAACTGCTACTGTTGATTGTGCAATTATTAGAGCAGGCCCAATACCCTAGTATGTTTTGTATGCTATGTGTTAAATACGTGTACCATATACGTGATTACTTGTACCCAAACCTGACCTATACCGGTAACCATGTTAGGACGTGGTGACCTGCACACTTGACCAAGTAAACTAAACTGCCGAGCAACCCAAGGTGAGTTCACAACTATCAAAGCATGCGTTCCCGGTGGTTTTGGGAAACGGAAACTTAATCAACGCTATCCCTGCATAAGGGATACAAACTTACTTTACTTCCCTTGTTACTGGGAACCAACTTACTTACTTCCCTTGTTACTGGGAACTCTTAGTTAATTATTGTTTATACGGAATGCAACAAGCAACACTAAACAAAACTCTATCACTTAAGTCCCTACCATTTAATACCGATTAGTCGCCGGGGCCTGGCGAACGGGTTATTAGTTAATAGCGCTATTAGGTGTAACCAGCCTCACACCGACCCTTGTTACTGGGAACGGGAGTGAACTAATGAACTCTGGCAAACCGTCAATGATGATAGAACATTGACATCGGGGCACTACGGAAACGTACGGTTAAGTAAGTATTCGGTATTGGAAAAACAGTTTAGTCGCTTACTTATGGGGTAGCTCCCCATCGCATGTATAAACGGATTAATTAACTGGTGAAACAAGTTTTTGGTAATTAAAACTGGACAACTCGTGGACTCGCCAACATTTTTGTTGATACCCTACTGCATGCTTTGCAGGTACCCAGTGACTCAGGAGCTTGCAGCTTGGGAATGTGTAGTGGTCGTCTAACCCACGTGTTGGGTTCTAAATAATCTTGAACTATGAACTTTGTTTTGAGACTGTTTGGTTTATGCTTCCGCTGTTTGTTTAAACTGTTAATCGAACTTAACTTTTAGAACTTTAGAATATGGTGCTTACTAACTATTGTGGTTGGTGAATACCTTTACTATTAATCAATGCTCAGTATAATTGGTGGCTGGATCCTGGTCAGTCACGCCTCCAAGCGGTAGTACTCCGCATGTGGAGTTTGGGGGTGTGACATAGACCCCATATCTTGTTAAAAAAATTTCAAGTTGATGGTTGCAAAAATGGGTACCTCTATCACTTATTAATGCTTTAGTTGTGCCAAAACGAGAGAATAATTTTTTCAGAAATCTTACCACGACTCTTCCATCGTTTGTTGGAAGTGCCTCGGCCTCGGCCCATTTAGACAAGTAGTCTACTGCCACAAGTATATATTTGTTTCCTTTCGACGGTGGGAAAGGTCCCATAAAGTCGAGTCCCCACACATCAAAAATCTCACAAACAAGAATGCCATTTTGTGGCATTTCGTTTTTGGAAGAAATATTACCTGTTCTTTGGCACGCGTCACAAGTCTTGACAAGACTTTGGGCGTCTTTTTAAATGGTTAGCCAATAAAATCCTGAATCAAATACCTTTCGTGCGGTACTTGCAGCACCATGATGTCCTCCATATGGACCTTCGTGACAAAGGCGGAGAATTCTTCGTGCTTCACTACCATGTACGCATCGTCGGATGAGTTGGTCGGCCCACATATTGAAAAGATATGGATCTTCCCAAAAATAGTGTTTCACGTTGGCAAAGAATTTTTTTTCTTTGATGACGTGGCCAACCCTTAGCGACTATACCGCTAGCTAGGTAGTTAGCATAGTCGGCGTACCATGGTTCTTCCTTGTATTCCACCATTTCTAGGGACTCCGTTGGAAATTTTTCGTTGATTTGCTCGTCCCTGGTTGCCTCCAAAGCTGGGTATTCTAAGCGTGAAAGATGATCTGCTGCGGTGTTTTCTGCTCCTCTTTTGTCTTTGATTTCAATATCAAATTCTTGGAGGAGTAGAATCCACCGAATCAAACGTGGTTTTGCGTCCTGCTTTTTGAAGAGATATCGAATGGCTACATGATCTGTGTAGACTATAGTTTTAGAAAGAACAAGATAAGAACGAAATTTATCAAAAGCAAATACCACAGCTAGTAATTCTTTTTCAGTTGTTGTGTAATTTTCTTGTGCATCGTTAAGTGTTTTACTAGCATAATAAATTGGGTGAAAATGATTTTCTTTTCTTTGTCCCAAGACAGCTCCAACTGCAAAGTCACTAGCATCACACATGATTTTGAAAGGAAATTTCCAATCAGGTGCTATCATGATAGGTGCATTGACTAGCATTTCCTTTAAGGTTAGAAATGCTTGATTGCAATCCTTGTCAAAGATGAAAGGGGCATCTTTTTCAAGTAATTTTGTTAGAGGCCTTGAAATTTTAGAAAAGTCTTTGATAAACCGCCTATAAAATCTGGCATGCCCTAGGAAACTTCTGATAGCTCTAACGGAGGATGGGGGTGGTAGTCGAGAAATGGTATCTATTTTGGCTCGATCCACCTCCATTCCTTCGCTTGAGATTTTGTGACCGAGTACTATTCCCTCCGTTACCATGAAATGGCATTTTTCCCAGTTAAGGGCGAGGTTAGTTTACTCACATCGGGATAGCATTCGTTCAAGGTTATCGAGGCATTGGTCGTATGAATCCCCAAAGATAGAAAAGTCGTCCATGAAGACTTCCATTGTCTTTTCTATCATGTCGTGGAAGATGGCTACCATGCAACGTTGGAATGTTGCGGGGGCATTACATAAACCAAACGGCATGCGTCGATAAGCAAAAGTTCCATAGGGGCATGTAAAGGTTGTCTTTTCATGGTCTTCGGGTGCTATCGGGATTTGAAAGTAACCTGAAAAACCATCCAATAAACAATAAAATTTATGACCGGATAATCTTTCTAACATTTGATCAATGAAGGGTAAAGGAAAGTGATCTTTTCTTGTCGCTTCATTTAATCGTCTATAATCTATACATACTCTCCATCCTGTGACGGTTCTCGTTGGTATTAGTTCATTCTTTTCATTAGTTATTACCGTCATACCTCCTTCCTTTGGAACTACTTGGACGGGACTTACCCAAGGACTATCGGAGATAGGATAAATAAGTCCGGCGTCAAGTAATTTGATGACTTCGTTTTTAACCACTTCTTGAACATTTGGATTTACTCGACGTTGTGGTTGTATTACTGATTTGTAGTCATCATTCATTAAAATTTTGTGTGTGCACATGGAAGGACTTATTCCTTTTATGTCTACAAGTTTCCAAGCAATTGCATTTTTATGTTTTTTCAAAAGACTAATTAATTTTTCTTTTTCTAAACTATCTGATTTAGATGAAATAATTACAGGTAATTTACCATCTTTGTCTAGAAAAGCATATTCCAAACCTTTTGGAAGTTCTTTGAGCTCAAGAGGTGGGTCTTTAGGAGACTCCTTATTTTGTTGCTCATTTTGATCAAGAACCTTAAAAGTTTGTTCTATGGCGACCTCTTCTTCAACAAAGTGGTCAAACTTTTCACTTGTATCGGGTGGTTCATCTTCATCTTCAATTAGGGGGTCATTATTGCCGAATGGATATTTCATTGACCGCTCAAGATCGACACTCTTTTTAAATGCCCCTAATTGAAGAGGTAGATTGTTGTACTTCTGGTTTTTCAAAGCTTAGTGAGTTTTTACAAATGGTCGTCCCAACACTAGAGGAGCGTCATCGAGGATGACAAAGTCGGTGGGGACTACCATTTGATTTGTTTGAACTAAGACATCCTCAACTACACCGATTGATTTTATTACTTTCCGATTGGATAGAAAAATGGGTATTTGAAGTGGAGAAAAATCACTAATACTTAATTTTTCGAAAATGTAGTTAGGCATTATGTTAACACAAAGATCTTTATCGATTGTGACATTACTAATAAATGAATTTTGAATGAAACATGGAACCGGTGTAATGTTAATTTCAAATGGGTCTTCTTTTATTAGTGAGGTTTGATCAATAGTTAACTTAACACTTACCGTTTCGTCAATTTTAGTGTTAGTGTTTAACTCTTTTAAAAACTTAGCATGAGTTGGAACTAAACAATGATTTTCAAAAGAAGGTGACAAGAGATTAATTTCCTCAAAATTAGACTCTTCTTGTATGTTAACGTTGTCGGACTCACCTTTTTCGTTGTTTAACTCATGTGTCGGTTCTTCACTTATTTGTTCTTCCATTTTTACACTTTCAGTTATCTCTTCTTTATTTAATTCTTCTCTTGCGCGGGACTCCTCTTCCCTTGCGCGAGATTCTTTTATATAGCGATCGATAACTCTAAGGTGTTCTAATATCCTATCGGTCACTTCGGTGATAGAGAAAGGATCGGGATTTTCTAAGCTTGAATCCGGTTGTTCGATCCTTTGTTCCTCATAATACTCATATGAAGTAGATGGTTCACACCATTGTTCTTCATTGTAAGTATATGATGGATAAGGGTCGTAATTTTGTTCTTCATAATACTCATATGAGGTGGGTTGTTCACGCCATGGTTCCTAATAATAAGCATACGAAGGTGGTGGCTCATATCTTGGTTCCTCAAAGTATGAGTAAGAAGGCATATCATACCTTGGTTCATCAAAATATGAGTATGAGGGAGGAGGTTCATACCTTTGGTCTTCATAGGATGTGTATGAAGTTGATGGCTCGTACCTGGGCTCCTCATAGTAAGTGTATGAATTGGATGGTTGATATGAGTGACAATATTGAACCGAGTGCGGATTACTACAGTTAGTGCAATAGTTACTCCTATAATCATCCTCCTCATAGGTGTAGTTGTAACCTCCTGAGTATTGATCCATAAGAATCACTCAGCAGACCACAACCAAGTCTCGAGATCAGAAAACAAAAAATAAAAACGGAAACAGAGGCTGGACACGGCCCCGTGTTCAGTGGACACGGCCCCGTGTACAGAATCTGTATCTGGGCGTTTTAATTAAAGTTACTGATTTCGTTGAGCACGGGGCGTGTTCAGTGAGCACGGCCCATGTTCAAGCTACTGTTACTGGATGTTTTATGAAAATGTGCAGCACGGCCCCGTGTTCAGTGAGCATGGCTCGTGTTCAGGTTACTGTAAATGCAAAACTAAACTAAAATGCAGAAAAATGTGCGCGCGTTTTAAAAGGGTTTTGAAAAACTGATTAGGCCGTCGATTTTAAGCTTTCTTAAAATCCTTGTGTCCCCGGCAACGGCGCCAAAAACTTGATGTGCGTGAGTGTTATTAGTTTTTAATGTATATGTTAAGCCCTTTTTAACACTTTTTAGCCAAGTTTTAAATTTATAAAACACGATATTTTTTTTTGGGTAAAGGGTTACCCCGGTGATTCTATTTAAAACAACCGCAAATAAGAACAAGTAGTGAGGATAAGTTCCACACTAGTTCATATACAGGACATGCCCCATATATGTAAGCCAAAAGAAAACAAAATACCTAAGCCACCTCATAACCTAGTCTACTTTAATCATGAAAAAAATGCCTAGTAGACAAAACAAACATAGCCAACAAGAGTCATTATCCTCCATCATCAAAAATAAAATTGCCTCGAAACAAATTATCCATTAGTGAACTTTGTGGGAGAGGTGCTTGCCCCTGCTTTTGAAGACGAAGGATATGAGCCCGAAATCATAAACTCTTTTGTTTCATTATAGACTTCAACAACCTCTTCATCATCAGAATCTGCTATATCATCCCTCGTAGCCTTGCTCTTTTGACGGACCGTACCCTGCTCCTCCCTTAGGGCATCAAACGGGTTCCGAGATACTATACTAACCGAAGGATCTGATTTTTTAACCCCTCCATTCGTTTTGAACCCAATCGGCCTGTACTCGAATTTCGGTTTAGCTTTATTAACATGAAAACCCGATTTCCTAGCCACTTTTTTACCATCTACATCCATAAAGCCATCTTCATCCACAACTGGAGTCTTTACCGGACCACGCGGTTGCTTCCCAACATTTTGTTTCTGAGGTTTAGGCACTTCCCTAGGACACTTCCTAGGCTGTCTCGGGCAAGACTCATCAGCATGTCCAAAAACCTTACAGTGGGCACATCTATAGGGACTCCATTCATATTCCACAGCCATCTTAACTTTAATAAAACCTTCACCTTCTAGTTCAGGTACTGCTATAACTATTTCCTCTTTGAAGACATTCTCGACTGAAATTTCTATCAAAGCTCTAGCATAACTGCTCCTTCCCCAAGCATCCGTACACATTGAAGTGGTATATGTATCCAACACTTTCGGCTCACCAATAGCCGTAGCAATCATACTCAAACCATCTTCCGTATAAGCAACTAAAGGAACATCATGGATTTTAACCCAAACTTGTACCTTTTTAACTTCCTTCTTCTCTAGTCTCGAAGTAGGCGACCACTCACTAAGGAAGAGGGGTTGAGAACGGATAATCCAGGGTCCCTCTTTAAGGACATTCATCATACCGTCTTTGTCCGCAAACTTGAAAAAGAAAAACCCATTTGCATTCATCATAGACTTTTGCAAACCAAACTTCTTCCAATTGTTTCTCACAAAGTACTCAACCACCAGATAAGCCACACGATCCCCCAAGAAGTACCCATACAGTGTATTAGCTAACCTGTCTTGAACTTGTTTAACAGACTCCCGGGGAAGCACCACATCACAACCATCTTGCAATACCGGACTCGCAAGAGTACGAAAGTTTACCTGTTTGGACTTGACTGCCGAAACGGAATCCGCATAAGACCTTGGCATCGATGCATTACCCAGATCTGAGCGAACCTGAACCGTTGCCTGATCTTCCTTCTTATCCGAGCCCTTGATGTTTGGCTGCACATTCTCCGTAGGAACTTGAACAGTAGACTTGAGTAACTCATCGATGATATTGAAATTCCCATGTTCCGGTGGAGATATCTGAACTATTCCTCGTCGAGGCATCCATGTATTACCCTCAACATCGATCACACGGCTAGCTAGACTCTCAAAGGAGAGTGAAGGTTTTGCTCGTTCATCAAGAGGGGAGACCCCATCGGTTTTTTCCATTCAGCAGGAACACAAAACCTCTGGATGCGTGACCGTAATCTGACGTAATGTCACACCCCGACCACGTGTAACATACAAAACGTGGCGGAAACATCGGGGAGTGTTGTAACAGAATTAATGTTTCATAACCATGGATACCAAAAAGTGTTTCGTTTTATTAAACATTGAATAAGTACATCGTCTGGAAATCTAAATACACAATTTAAACATAGTCTATCATTGTTATTGAGTCACTAAGGCCTTGTCCAGTCCTATGTGAGCATGCATCCTATCAATCGATATCTTTCAACAATACCTGAAACATATGTGAAAACGAGGTCAGCAAAGAAATGCTGGCGAATACATTGGTTTTGTTGAAAATAAGATTCATGACTTCTGTTTAAGAAAATGTTTAGTCATGAACCTTGTAATTTGCTTTGTCTTTGTAAATCATTTGAAAAATAATAAGTTTAGATGATATGTATAAATAAGAGAATAATGTATGGTTAAATGAATAACCATGTAAAAGGAGTTTGTATAAGTTAAGTTGTTTGTAAAACAATGTATTGTGAAAAGTATGTTACTTGTATAAAATGTTATATGTATCAAACTGAAATGATTCAAATAACGCTACAATATGTAATACCATACAAACACTTATATATAGGAAGTACCAGCGGCGTATCCACCATGCTTATATCATATTACATACGCATCGTTACTTAATCACTTAATCAAACCAAACCACCAAAGTAATGTTCATGTCCAATGTAAATCATGTAATATGTATAACCAAAATGATATGTATGGCTAGTGAAATGCATCAACTAAACCATAGGTGAAACGCACAAAACAAAGTATTGAAGTAAAACTTGGTTTAAACCAATACTATGTTTCGTGTAAATGCATGATCAAATGTAAATCATGTCCCAATGTTTACCCAATCGTTAACCCATTTTGTAAAATCGTTCTAGTCGTTCTTGTTTTAATTGTTCAAATCGTTCTTGTTTTAATTGTGAAACTACTTTATGGTCGATTCTCTAATAACATTCAAACCTTCTTGACTCGATCCTCGTTCCAACTCGCTCTCGTTCTCGTTCTTAATAAACCCTTACCAAAGGGTAAATTAATAATTACAGATTCAGTCGTTACCCAAAATACCCACACATAACCATGGGTATAGAGAATAACGGGATTTGTCAGATCCTATGGTACCATAACCTAATACTGGTCGGCTTGATCATTGCTAATGAATGTCATTGGTTATGTAACTACAACCCACAAGTTTGTTCACTTTATTGAAATCGTTCTTGAAAACCATTGTAATTGTTTTTGAAACTATTGTAATTGTTTTTGAAACCATTGTAATCGTTCTTGAAACCATTGTTATCGTTCTTGAAACCATTGTTATCGTTCTTGAAACCATTGTTATGACAATTAGCACATATGAGTCACCCCAAAACAGTTGAAAACAGTAAAATAGGGGAATAATGTACTCGCCTGAGAATGCTTAGAAGTCTTGAACAACAACCAAACAAAGCTAGAGGAAGCACGGAATCAGTCGGCAATCTAAAACTATATAAATAAACCGGACTTAAATCGGGAGATCGGATAGGATGAGGCTTGGTAAACCAAATGAGTATTGGAACTCATATGATATGGTTTAACAAGGCCTACATACTACATGAAACCTAACCTAAGTGCTTTCGACCCATCGCGACCCATTAAGGTAGCTTATGCTACTTTAACGCGTCGTGCGCGTGAAACGCGTTCGGACCGTCTAACTAGTCCTATGACAAGTGTTATATGCCTAAACATGTTACATAATCAGTTATGTGACAAAAGTTTAGGTTACATATGCTTAATTACCAATTATACATGAAAAGGGTATTCTGGTAATTTACCTAAGGCATATAAACTACCTATCATACAATTACTCAAACGATGTGACCATAGGGTATAACCTCGGAAGGTTATTCCCTACCTACTATGGTCACCTAAAGTATTTGGTCGGATCCTAATGATCGACCAAATGGGTCGAGTTCAAAGGTATAGGCGATTTATTAGATCGCCTACCCTACGACTCTAGACAACGTGGTAATCAGTGGGCATAGTCCCAAGGGACTATAACCAACGTGATTACACTCACGTTGCGAAGTTCAGACGAACTTCGCATTGACCATAACTGGTCAACGCAGAAAGTCAAACAAAGTTTGACTTTCAGACTCGAAAAGACTCGAAAAGCAATAAAAGAACGAAAGAATACTTACCCAGGGTCCCCGAATGCTAATCCCGATCCAAGAATCTCAGGTATGAAACAATGGTTTCAACTTAGAGTTTGTGCTTCCCTCTTACCTTAGATTTTTCTTCATGATCTCCGTATAACAGTCTGATCATCGGACTATTGATTATCAATAAGTCTGATTCGAACTTGTTAGCGGAAGGATTGTTTTTAAATCTAGGGTTTTTGTTTTCTAGTCGTCAAGCTTGTTAGGGTTTTTTGTTTTTTCGTTTTCGGCTGTGGTTTTCTTGGATTCTCGGTTTTCTGCGTGCATGGTTGTCTTATTTTTTGCTTAAAGGAGAGAGTCGGTTGTGTTTGCAATGGATGATCGTCCAAAACATGATGATGTTGTGAAGGGGGATCGGGGTAAGCCGCCATTACAGTATAAGGGATTGGCCAGTAGAGTCGTGAACATAGATGGTAATCCAGTGCTCCCAAGGAGGGGTACGGTGCAGAATTTGCAGTCTGATCCGAAATTGTTTAATGTCATTGATGAGTTATCAAAGATTACCATTCCTGTTCAATTGCCGGAATATCCAGAATCGGAAAATAATGTCCCTGCTCATGGTTTTCAAGAATCACAATCGGTTCAAGGTACCAGCTCAAACCCTAAGTCTTATGTGGATTCTGTTGTGGGTAGTAGTGTTCCGAAAGTTAACTTTCGATCTTTGTCGAGTTCGGTTGTGCATGAAGGCTGTGATGTCGTTCTTCCTAAGGAATCTGTTAGAACAGTGCAGCAAAAATTGTCTAATACCATTTATGGGTATTTTTTGGGAGACCGTCTTGCTTTTCCGGTGGTTGACTATTACGTTAAAGTTAATTGGAAAAAATATGGTTTGCAAAAGACGATGATGAACGCAAACGGATTTTTCTTTTTTAAGTTTAATGATGAAGATGGAATGTTGAATGTGATTAAAGATGGTCCGTGGATTATCAGGTCTCAACCTATTTTCTTGAATATATGGACTCCTACTACTAAGTTGGAGAAGAAAGAAGTAAAGCAAGTGCAAGTCTGGGTAAAAATTCATGATGTTCCTATTGCGGCTTATACGGAGGATGGCCTTAGTCTTATAGCTACAACAATTGGAGAGCCAAAGATGCTGGATTCGTTTACTACGTCTATGTGTACGGAATCATGGGGCCGTAGTAGCTATGCTAGAGCTTTGGTGGAGATTTCGGCTGATAAGGAATTCCGTGAGGAAGTCACGATGGCTATACCTGAACCGGACGGGGAGGGTTTTATCAAAGAAACTATGTATGTGGAGTATGAATGGAGTCCACATCGTTGCGCGACATGTTGTGTTTTTGGGCACTCTAATGACATGTGTCCAAGAAAGCCAATCAAACATGCTAGATATGAGGATCAAAGTCGCAATATTCAAAGAAATAAACAAGTGAAAAAAACACCCAATGTGGATCACGAGGGGTATACGGAAGTTCATGGTAAGAAAGTGGCTAGGAAGGTGGGTATTCCGGTGAACAAAAATAAAAGTAAATTTGAATATCGTCCGGTGGGATCAAAGACTCAACCGAATGTTTCTAATGGTTCAACGTCTATGTCGGTTAAAGTGAACAATTCTTTTGACGTGTTGAACCAACTTGATTCGGAGGAAGGTACAAGTAACAAAGGGCCGCACAGGAATCAAGAGGAGACGGATGATGAAGTTGAGGAGGTATATAATGAAACGGATGTTTTTATGCAGCAAGGGTCGTTAAATATTAGAGGTAAACAAGGGGCAGGCACTCCTTCTCAGGTAGTTACTGATGGTTAGTCTTGCAGTTTGGAATATAAGGGGGTTGAACCGCCCGCTTAAACAAATGGAGGTTCGACAAGCAGTGAAGGATTATAACTTGAGTTTGTGTGCTATTTTGGAGTCGCATGTGAATGTG
This sequence comes from Helianthus tuberosus, assembly GCA_030545235.1. Classification (NCBI taxonomy): domain Eukaryota; kingdom Viridiplantae; phylum Streptophyta; class Magnoliopsida; order Asterales; family Asteraceae; genus Helianthus; species Helianthus tuberosus. Next base: position 294,893 of record JARYGA010027604.1, on the reverse strand, counting down.
AAGAATCTGGGTAAAGTGTGTAAATCGGTTTTTCGCTCGTGGGATTGGACTTCGAATGGTGGATGTTGTGATAAAGGCACAAGAATTATTATTGGGTGGAATCCTGTTATCTTTGATGTCATGATTTTAGCTCAATCTTCTCAGGTGATGCACTTACAACTTGTGTTTAAATTGGATAAAAGAATGGTTTTTTGTTCTATTGTTTATGCTGCCAATTATTATGCGACTAGAAGGGATTTGTGGCATCAACTTTCTATGCATAAAAACCTTGTTGCTAATAAACCTTGGGTTATTATGGGTGACTTTAATTCAGCTCTAAACATAGAGGATAAATCTATGGGAACGTCTTCTAGCTCTATAGGCATGAGGGAGTTCCAAGCTTGTGTGGATGACATTGAAGTGGTTGACATAAACCGAACGGGTATCCATTTTACATGGAGCCAAAAACCGAAACAGGGGGTAGGGTTATTAAAGAAGATTGATCGTGTTATGGGAAATACTCCTTTTGTGGCTGATTACCCGAATTCTGTTGCAATATTCAAGCCATATCGTCTTTCGGATCATTGTCCATGTATTTTATCTATTCCGGAAGCGTTGAAAATGAAGCCGAGGTCTTTTAAATTTGCTAATTTTTTGGTTTTTAAACCAGAATTTTTAGAGATTGTCAAAAAGTATTGGGATTCCAATGTGGATGGGGTGCATCAGTTTAGAGTTGTCAAAAAACTTCGGTTGCTGAAAAACCCGCTTAGATCTTTGTTATTTAAGCAAGGTAATCTCCACAAGAAAGTTGAAAGCCTTAGATCGAAACTGGATGTGATCCAACAAAACATTGATCAGGACCCGTTAAACGTCGATATCCGGGCTGAAGAGGCTGCTATTAGTCGTGATTTACAGGAGGCATTGTTGGATGAGGAGCGTTTCTTGAAACAAAAATCAAAGGTAGATTGGTTAGCGGCGGGGGATATGAACACTGCATTTTTTCACTCTTCTTTGAAAGCGAGAAATCATTTTACCAGGATTGAGGTTATTAAAGATGTAGGTGGGACTAGTTATGAAGGTGATATGGTGTATAAAGCTTTTGTTCAGCATTATGAGAATTTTTTTGGTTCTCAAGGTGATATTTCGTTGGAGCCGGCTCCAGATTTATTTCCGCACAGATTATCTCGTAATGTTGCTACTAATATGGTTAGACAGGTAACGATGGAGGAGGTCAGAAAAGCTATGTTTTCTATTGGTAATGACAAAGCACCTGGGCCGGATGGTTTTACAGCGGCTTTTTTCAAAAGTGCGTGGTCTCTGGTTGGCACGGATGTATCTAAAGCCATTATAGATTTTTTCGAGACTGGTAATATGCTTCGGGAAATGAACCACACTCTTATTGTCCTTATTCCTAAGGTTTCGACTCCTACAAGTGTTACTGATTTCCGTCCGATTGCTTGTTGTAATGTCTTCTATAAATGCATCAGTAAAATTATTTCAGAAAGAATTAAAGGGGCTCTAAAAGACATTGTTAGCATCAACCAATCTGCGTTTGTTCCTGGTCGGAAAATTTCGGATAACATTCTTTTAACCCAAGAGTTAATGCATAATTATCACAGAGACGTGGGTCCTCCTAGATGTGCGTTTAAAGTAGATATTCAGAAAGCGTATGATACGGTCGATTGGAGGTTTCTTAAAAGTGTTCTAAATGGGTTTGGTTTTCATAGCAACATGGTTGGGTGGATTATGACGTGTGTTTCAACGACCTCATTTTCAGTCTGTGTTAATGGCACGGTGCATGGTTTTTTCAAAGGTAAGCGTGGGTTGAGGCAAGGAGATCCAGTGTCCCCTTATTTATTTACTCTCGTTATGGAGGTCTTAACTGGTATTCTTCATCATTCGATTAGAATTGATTCTTCGTTTAAGTTCCATAACAGATGTGAAAGGCAGCAGATTATAAATCTTTGTTTTGCGGATGACTTGTTTCTCTTTGCAAAAGGGGAAGTGAATTCAGCTAATTGTATTATGTCTTCTCTTGCGAAATTCACCAAGATGTCCGGATTGGTTCCTAGTAACCAGAAAAGCACGATTTTCTTTTGTAATGTTAAAGATCATGTTAAACATGCTATTCTGGATATTATGCCTTTTACGGAAGGAAAATTACCCGTGAAGTACTTGGGGGTTCCTCTCATTTCGGCTAGGCTGGGTTACAATGATTGTCGGGTGCTTGTGGAGAGATTGGAAAAACGCATTATGCATTGGAGGAACAAACTTTTATCATTTGCAGGAAGGCTTCAACTTATTATTTCAGTTCTTTCCTCTATGCATATTTACTGGTCATCGGTTTTCATCTTACCAGCTCGGATTATTCAGGAGTTAGAAGCTAAAATGAGAAATTTCCAATGGTCTCAGGATTCTTCGTTCAGCAAAGGTAAATCTAAAGTGTCTTGGAAGTTGGTTTGTACGCCTAAATACGAAGGGGGATTGGGTATTCGACGAATTGGAGATATGAACAAAGCTTTAATGTCTTCTCATATTTGGAGTATTGTTTCGAAGCGTGACTCTTTATGGGTTGATTGGATATATTCGTACCGGTTAAAAGATAAGAGTTTTTGGGTTAGCAAAACCCCTTCGAATAGTTGTTGGTCTTGGCGGAAAATCACTCAATTACGGCCATTGGTTAGGAAGCATATATGGTCGGAGTTGGGTAATGGTATTAATACTTCAGCATGGTTTGATAATTGGAGTGTTTTGGGGCCCCTTGCTGATTTTGTGTCGGCCAGAAATATTGCGGATGCAGATTTTAGGTTGGATAACTCTGTGGCTGATGTGTATTCTAATGGGGCTTGGTTGTGGCCTATGGCTTGGAGGGATATATTTCCGGTTCTTAATCAGATTGATCAAGTTCATTTGGAGGCTGCAAAAGTCGATAGATTATTATGGAAAGATGGTGATGATGTTAATGAGTTCTCGTCTTCGGGGGTATGGCATTCTCTTCGGCATAGAGAACCGGAAGTCGATTGGAGTAAAATTGTGTGGTTCGGCCAGTGTATTCCTAGACATGCTTTCATGATGTGGTTGATTATGAAAGGTAAGCTTCTCACACAAGATAAAATTCTGAAATGGGATTTCGCTCGGAGAAAAAACATGAACATGATGTTCTGTTTATTATGTTATGAGAATTTTGATTCTCACAAGCACTTGTTTTTCGAATGTAAATATGCTTCTCAAGTGTGGAGTACAGTGAGAAATAGGGTGGGGATGGATACGGTTTCGGCAAAATGGAGTGAGATTGTTAGCTGGCTTTGTTCTCGTGCGCAACAAAAGCAGGTCGATACTTATGTTGCTAAATTACTTGTAGCTGCTGCTGCGTATAGTATTTGGCAAGAGAGGAATGCCAGATTGTTCAAAAACCAATTAAGACCTCCTGAGAAGGTTAGTGAAGTAATTGTGAAGACAGTTCGGTACAAGTTAATGGGAGCAAAACTGAAGAATACCGTTAGGGTGCGTAGAGTTCTTGAAGAATGGGAGATCCATACGAAAGAAAAGGACGATGATGGGGGATGAGTAGCTGTGTGTTTGGACAGTCTAGAAGTCTTGTCTAGGTGTTTTCCTTTTGGTTGTTTTTTGTGTCGGTTTGGTTTGTTTTGGTTTACTTTCACGGGGAATGCCCCATGATTGAACTAGTGTAGATTCTCTACACTACTTGTTTTATTTGGTTGTGAATATATAGAATCACCGGGGTAACCCTTTACCCAAAAAAAAAAAAAACTTAGAGTTTCTCAAATCAGAATTCTTGTAAGTTATGCAATGGGGGTGTATGGGTATATATAGTTTTCGGTCCACCGTTGAGATCGTTTCATGGAAACCGTGATTCGATCACATCCGTACACTTGTTGAAAGGTTATGGAAGCTAAATATGATCCTTATCTGATGACTAAGCAATTTAGAACATGTGGTGGTGGATCAAACAGCTGCAAACAGGCTGTTAAATACTCTGCATCTGGTCTGAACTTGGCTAGCGCACCGTTACAATATAAGTGTAGAGGTGCGCTAGGCCTAAGTTTGGCAGATTTACACTTTTGGTCCCTGTCATGCATTCAGCCCATTTTCGACACGTTTAAGGCCCGTTAACCCCATTTCAAAGCTCTAAAATGAAGTTAAAGTATAGGGAACTTAAAATGTGCTCAAAAATATCTCGAATGTCGGTTCGTTTAGCCGTACGGTTGCGTTGTTCGGTTAATTACGACGGAATGCGCATAGGCGCGAAAAACGATCCAAATGACGCGACGAATGGATTTTTTGCAAGCCAAACACTAAAGCATAATATAGTCATGCTTACATAAATTTTTAGAAGTCCGGATGTATTCAGAACGTAAGTTATGCGTAAAAATGCAAACTTATGCACTTTTTGACACTTTTAGTCCCTGAATGACCCAAAAGTTTATTTTAGCACACCGAACCCCTTAAAGCCTATTTCTAAGCTATGTAAAGGATATTTATGGTGTGTTTAACTTATGGTCATGTTCCGGAATGTCTGTTACAGTTCAAATTGGCATACTTTCGCAGTTTGTCAACTTTAGTCCCTGTAAGCGATTTAACTTGATTTTGCCATACCAAAGCCTTCAAAACTTATTTCTAAGTTATGTAAAGGTTATTTAAGGTATGTTAAGCCTATGTCACTATTCCGGAGTGTTTGTTGCATTAAACTGGTTATATTTACGCATCAGTGCGCGTATAACCTTCCAGAAAGCGATTTAAAGTTTGAAATCGAACAAGAGTTGATATGTGTAAACGATACACATATTTTTACAAATCCCAAGTATGAAATATAATATCTCATTGGTTCGGTATTTGTTTGATGGCCGTGGAGGCACAGGTGTTACAGTCTCCCCTACTTTAGGGAATTTCGTCCCGAAATTTATTTAGAGGAAACTTGTGAGAGCTTGAAAACATGAAGTTGAAAAGATCGAAAAACATTGGTTAGGGTTCTGAACTTCTAGTAACCTTTAATAACATCATGATTGCAATGTAAGAGGGACACTTATATACAAGTATATGAAGCGCCATTGGTGCGTCCACCGTACCTCCATTACATCGTTCTCATTTTGTTATTGTTGTCACTATCGGTTCTTACACATAATAAACCTTACTGGGTTTCTGTGCACTAAATTTCATAATTATGTACGCATCCATAATCAGACAATTCCTTGCACAGTTCACACAGTCTATTTTATAATGTGTAGGGGAAAACCAAATGAACAATCCTGTGATGAGTGTGACTAGACCGCCATAAAGTCCCTTTTAATTAAATCAATAAATGATCTAATAGACTATCAAGGAGTCTGTTCAGCTATATCACTAGATGTCGTTCTTTAACCAGATTGTAAATCAATCTTTTTGACTAGACCACTAAGAGGGTCTCTTATGAATCATGGAGTGATACTTATATAATCCAAGGGTCTTAACTATTACATAGAAGCCCATTAAGGATTGAAGGTAGTACCTTTTGAATATCCTGCTACGAATCCCTCATATGGAGATATGAAAGATCCTGCGAGGATTTGGATAACGAATATCCAGAGTATAACAAAAACACAAAATGCATAAAAGAAAACATAAGATGAATAAACACATAGTCACATAATCCACAAAATTGTTTATCTAGAAGTTTGTTCTGCTAACAGAGTACATGTATTTAAAGCACACTAGGAATCCATTCCTTGGATTTCATTTGGTACTTTAAACATTTACAAGAATCTATCTATAAAGATAGAAAGATTTTTAAAAGAGAATTTCGATTTCGATTATAAGGAACCGAAATGTCCGAATTCAGGTACATAAGGAATCCAATTAAGGACTCTAATTTGAATGATAATCATCCACAAGGGTCTAAATGTGAAGACAAGAAGATCCCATATGGATTTTTAGAAGTTGCAGATGTTTTGAAACCTTGCACTGGATGTGCTTAAGTCAAAACATGATGTAAAAATGCTTATGAAGTTGAGATGCTAGATATGTCAAGGCGACATATGAAGAAGAATTTGAAGGTTAAGTCAATGTATGTGGAAAAATATTTTTGAAACTATGCATGGGGTTCTTTTAAGAAAAAAAATGTTTAACATTTTTGAAACCTTATATATAATACTTTTGAAATCATAAAGTAGGTGTACTAGGTAAGTATATTTATGAAAATGTTTTAAAATCATGCGAGATGAATTTTGAAATTATGTATAAGGTTTTTGAAAATATGAATGATGCTTTTCGAAATCATGCACTTGATAAGAAAATGTATTGTGTTAATATTGTCTTCAGACTATATGAAATATTTTGAAATTTGAAAGGTTGGTTTTGATAACATGGCCAATGTTTTTGAAATAACATAGACAATGTATCTAGAAAAATTGTTTTCAAATTATATGAAATGTTTTGAGATCATGAAGATTGTTTTGAAATACTTGTACTGGGTATGTTGAAAAATCAAAACGTAATGGGTATGAGATTTGAAAATATCCTTAGTTATCTAACCAAGGATTCAAAGGCACAGATGTGCAGGAGCATGATCACTCATAATGTCACTTTATTTTCTGTACTATGTTTCTTAGAATGAAACGAGTACTTAAAATTTTTGAGGGAATCATGAGCGATCATTTGAAAGAGAGAAATCACAAGAGTAGTTTGTAAGGAACATAGTTCCTTAATACAGGTATTATAGGGAAATGCCATAAACACATGTAACCACGCTTGTACATCAGAATTTGTGAACAATAATTTATTTATGAACGAGACATATTGTTTCACAATACCCGAAAACAAAAGAAACAAAGGCATAAGACAGCAACATCCTTTGTTCAGCCGAATGCTCATCCAAGGGTTGGATTTGCATTAGCAAGCTTTGGGCAATCCCTTTGGAAATGGCCCATCTCGCCACAGTTGTAGCAAGACCCTCGTGAGAAACGAGTTTGAGCAGGATTGTCGCCAGCTTGATTTGGTACAACTGCAGTTGGGCAAACCCTTGCTGTATGACCTATAAGTCCACAAATCTGACATTTGCGGCACCTCACACTAGGGTGATGATGAAGGCTACATTGGTTGCACAAGGGTGCAGTTCCGTTGTATGGCTTCCTAGCAGGGGGTTGAGCTGGTTGGTTGGGGAAGGCTTGACCATTGTGAGCGACCACGGCGAAGTTCTGAGAAGCCTTTCGCTTCTTTGACTTCTTAGGGGATCGTTCATCCATGGTCTTTGATTCCTCGGTTGGTTTCTTAGCTGGTAGCGCTGTCACCTGACTAGGTCCTGCCTGTCTTGGTGACTCTTGAGTGGCTTCATCCTGGAGACGATACATGGTAGCAACTAATTCAACAGTCTTCAGGACTACTTCGCCTATTCGCTGAGTGAATTTGGCAGTCTGCTTGGATATCTAGGCGTCATCGTGATGAAGAGACATTCTTAGAAGAAAGTGAAAGGTTATTGGATGATCAATACCGAATGGTAACGAATGAAAATTGTGATCATTTGTTTGTTACCTAAGGCAAACAAACGAGATGGTGACAAATCAAAGTAAATGGGTCAAAAATAATTTATCGCGAAGACATTCTCGCCTATAAGTGAACACTCATCCCAAGAATTCCCAGGTAAGCACAACTGGTCTCGCGTCTGATGAGATGTATACGAAGTGCTTGCCTAGACAGAAAACCCAGAATACAGGCATTCACCCTTCCAGTTTGCACGTGTTCACATTATTTAAAACCCAAAACCTTGACGAGATTTTGAAAACTCAAAGGTGTTCAAAACCATATAACAGAGAGTTCAAAACCTTACAATAGAGGGTTCAAAACCTAGTAATCAATCATCCTAGAACAGATGATTAGTTTTCAAAGCGGTTTTGAAATTTGTGTTCTTGTTGGGGTTGTCGCCTAAGGATAGGTGACAATATTGTTTTATGACTAAACGCAAGTAAACTCGCGTTAGGGTCCTAAGAAGGTTATAGACTAGGTCAAAGCATTACTAATAACCTAATTCCCTATAACCATTAGCTCTGATACCATCTTTTCTGTCACACCCCGACCACGTGTAACATACAAAACGTGGCGGAAACATCGGGGAGTGTTGTAACAGAATTAATGTTTCATAACCATGGATACCAAAAAGTGTTTCGTTTTATTAAACATTGAATAAGTACATCGTCTGGAAATCTAAATACACAATTTAAACATAGTCTATCATTGTTATTGAGTCACTAAGGCCTTGTCCAGTCCTATGTGAGCATGCATCCTATCAATCGATATCTTTCAACAATACCTGAAACATATGTGAAAACGAGGTCAGCAAAGAAATGCTGGCGAATACATTGGTTTTGTTGAAAATAAGATTCATGACTTCTGTTTAAGAAAATGTTTAGTCATGAACCTTGTAATTTGCTTTGTCTTTGTAAATCATTTGAAAAATAATAAGTTTAGATGATATGTATAAATAAGATAATAATGTATGGTTAAATGAATAACCATGTAAAAGGAGTTTGTATAAGTTAAGTTGTTTGTAAAACAATGTATTGTGAAAAGTATGTTACTTGTATAAAATGTTATATGTATCAAACTGAAATGATTCAAATAACGCTACAATATGTAATACCATACAAACACTTATATATAGGAAGTACCAGCGGCGTATCCACCATGCTTATATCATATTACATACGCATCGTTACTTAATCACTTAATCAAACCAAACCACCAAAGTAATGTTCATGTCCAATGTAAATCATGTAATATGTATAACCAAAATGATATGTATGGCTGGTGAAATGCATCAACTAAACCATAGGTGAAACGCACAAAACAAAGTATTGAAGTAAAACTTGGTTTAAACCAATACTATGTTTCGTGTAAATGCATGATCAAATGTAAATCATGTCCCAATGTTTACCCAATCGTTAACCCATTTTGTAAAATCGTTCTAGTCGTTCTTGTTTTAATTGTTCAAATCGTTCTTGTTTTAATTGTGAAACTACTTTATGGTCGATTCTCTAATAACATTCAAACCTTCTTGACTCGATCCTCGTTCCAACTCGCTCTCGTTCTCGTTCTTAATAAACCCTTACCAAAGGGTAAATTAATAATTACAGATTCAGTCGTTACCCAAAATACCCACACATAACCATGGGTATAGAGAATAACGGGATTTGTCAGATCCTATGGTACCATAACCTAATACTGGTCGGCTTGATCATTGCTAATGAATGTCATTGGTTATGTAACTACAACCCACAAGTTTGTTCACTTTATTGAAATCGTTCTTGAAAACCATTGTAATTGTTTTTGAAACTATTGTAATTGTTTTTGAAACCATTGTAATCGTTCTTGAAACCATTGTTATCGTTCTTGAAACCATTGTTATCGTTCTTGAAACCATTGTTATGACAATTAGCACATATGAGTCACCCCAAAACAGTTGAAAACAGTAAAATAGGGGAATAATGTACTCGCCTGAGAATGCTTAGAAGTCTTGAACAACAACCAAACAAAGCTAGAGGAAGCACGGAATCAGTCGGCAATCTAAAACTATATAAATAAACCGGACTTAAATCGGGAGATCGGATAGGATGAGGCTTGGTAAACCAAATGAGTATTGGAACTCATATGATATGGTTTAACAAGGCCTACATACTACATGAAACCTAACCTAAGTGCTTTCGACCCATCGCGACCCATTAAGGTAGCTTATGCTACTTTAACGCGTCGTGCGCGTGAAACGCGTTCGGACCGTCTAACTAGTCCTATGACAAGTGTTATATGCCTAAACATGTTACATAATCAGTTATGTGACAAAAGTTTAGGTTACATATGCTTAATTACCAATTATACATGAAAAGGGTATTCAGGTAATTTACCTAAGGCATATAAACTACCTATCATACAATTACTCAAACGATGTGACCATAGGGTATAACCTCGGAAGGTTATTCTCTACCTACTATGGTCACCTAAAGTATTTGGTCGGATCCTAATGATCGACCAAATGGGTCGAGTTCAAAGGTATAGGCGATTTATTAGATCGCCTACCCTACGACTCTAGACAACGTGGTAATCAGTGGGCATAGTCCCAAGGGACTATAACCAACGTGATTACACTCACGTTGCGAAGTTCAGACGAACTTCGCATTGACCATAACTGGTCAACGCAGAAAGTCAAACAAAGTTTGACTTTCAGACTAAAAGACTCGAAAAGCAATAAAAGAACGAAAGAATACTTACCCAGGGTCCCAGAATGCTAATCCCGATCCAAGAATCTCAGGTATGAAACAATGGTTTCAACTTAGAGTTTCTCAAATCAGAATTCTTGTAAGTTATGCAATGGGGGTGTATGGGTATATATAGTTTTCGGTCCACCGTTGAGATCGTTTCATGGAAACCGTGATTCGATCACATCCGTACACTTGTTGAAAGGTTATGGAAGCTAAATATGATCCTTATCTGATGACTAAGCAATTTAGAACATGTGGTGGTGGATCAAACAGCTGCAAACAGGCTGTTAAATACTCTGCATCTGGTCTGAACTTGGCTAGCGCACCGTTACAATATAAGTGTAGAGGTGCGCTAGGCCTAAGTTTGGCAGATTTACACTTTTGGTCCCTGTCATGCATTCAGCCCATTTTCGACACGTTTAAGGCCCGTTAACCCCATTTCAAAGCTCTAAAATGAAGTTAAAGTATAGGGAACTTAAAATGTGCTAAAAAATATCTCGGATGTCGGTTCGTTTAGCCGTACGGTTGCGTTGTTTGGTTAATTACGACGGAATGCGCATAGGCGCGAAAAACGATCCAAATGACGCGACGAATGGATTTTTTTGCAAGCCAAACACTAAAGCATAATATAGTCATGCTTACATAAATTTTTAGAAGTCCGGATGTATTCAGAACGTAAGTTATGCGTAAAAATGCAAACTTGTGCACTTTTTGACACTTTTAGTCCCTGAATGACCCAAAAGTTTATTTTAGCACACCGAACCCCTTAAAGCCTATTTCTAAGCTATGTAAAGGATATTTATGGTGTGTTTACTTATGGTCATGTTCCGGAATGTCTGTTACGGTTCAAATTGGCATACTTTCGCAGTTTGTCAACTTTAGTCCCTGTAAGCGATTTAACTTGATTTTGCCATACCAAAGCCTTCAAAACTTATTTCTAAGTTATGTAAAGGTTATTTAAGGTATGTTAAGCCTATGTCACTATTCCGGAGTGTTTGTTGCATTAAACTGGTTATATTTACGCATCAGTGCGCGTATAACCTTCTAGAAAGCGATTTAAAGTTTGAAATCGAACAAGAGTTGATATGTGTAAACGATACACATATTTTTACAAATCCCAAGTATGAAATATAATATCTCATTGGTTCGGTATTTGTTTGATGGCCGTGGAGGCACAGGTGTTACACGTAACACCCAAACCAATCAGAAAACAAAGAAGAATCAGCGCCGATGATTGCCGAAACCCTAATCTGAATAAAGATTGCCGATGATAGCCGAAACCCTAATCTGAATAGAGGTTGCCGATGATTCTGAAACCCTAATCAGAATAGAGATTGCTGCTGAATATGGACCGCCGAGCCCTAATTAGCAGCCTTCGACAATCAGAAAACAAAAGAAAAAACGAAACCCTAAATACAAAAATTCTAATCTGATTTCAACTGATTATCGTCTAAGGATTGATTGGAAAACCTTAAGATGATAACCAAGATCAATCGAGAATAGGAGGAACAAGAATCTGTTAGGGTTTCACAAGAAAACCAAAGTCGCCAAATTCACCAAAATGTCCTTTTTACGCATAAATTCATTTAAAAAAAAGAATCTGTTAGGGTTTCACTAAAACACGATATTTACTAACACTAAACACACATATGGGCAAGTGCACCCATCGTGAGCGTAGTATAGTGTTGGTAAGATACCGAGGTCGTCCAAGGACACTTTAGTACCGGTTTATCCTCAACGTCTAATCAAATCAAAAGTTTAGAAAAAGGTTTTAAACTAAGAAAAATAAAATCTAACTAAAATGCTGAAAATAAAAATAAAAGTAAAACAGATAGACAAGATGAATCACTTGGCTCCGACTCGTGTTTAGTGTAACCTTTGATTATTTCCGCAATTTTGCACTATTTAAGAGATTATCTTAGTTATTGTAGTAGGCCCCTCTTTTGAAGGTGACGTTACCCTCAACCCAGTAGTTTGAGTCAGCAAGGATACAATCCTAAAGGGTCGGATTATTGAAAGATAATTAATTAAGTTATTAATGCATATTGTGGTAGGCCCCTCTTTTGAAGGTGACGTTACCCTCGGCTAAGTAGTCTGAGTCAGCAGGGATACAGTCCTAAATAGTCGGGTTAAAGTATGAATAGTAGTTTAACTTATGAGGGGATCAAAGAGTTTGGACCCCCGCCATCCAATACCGTTAAGTATTGAAGGAGGTCCTACTAAATTTGACCTAGGTCCTTTGCAGGATCTATACACTGAACAATGGCAAGACTCTTACCAAACCGTTCCCTTAACCCCCGACCAGGTAGCCAACATACCTCCATATAGACCGTGGAGATATGAATGGTGAAAATCTTTTATTTTATATAGACAGTAAAATAATGCCAAGACACCACGGACAAACGATAAGGAAGAATCACCTTCAACATAAGAAACTAGTTATTAAAGTCATTAATACATAACCAATTAAAAAGTGCGAAAAGATTAATAATAAAAAGTATTACACTAGACACTTTGTCTTCACCAAGTGTTGTAAGAGACTTAGGCAAACATGGCCTTGATTGTCAAGAACTCTTACGATCAATCTTGGATCCCGAGACGATTCACACACTCTATGATGGACAATGGATGATGGTGGTGGATGATGGTGTTATGGTGGTGGTGGGTGGTGGGTGAAGTGTGAGAGAGGTGGTGTGCCAAGGGGTGGTTTGAGCTTGAGCCAAGCACTCCTATTTATAGGCTGAACAGAAGCTCGGGCACGGCCCCGTGTCCAGTGGGCACGGCCCCGTGTCCACATACTTCTCTGTCTTCATTAATTGCTCTTGTCTTTATTAGTTGACCACGGCCCCGTGTCCGCTGGGCACGACCCCGTGTGCAGAAGCATATTTGTACTATCAAGATTTGCCTGGATTCTGCGAATCTTATAGTTGACCACGACCCCATGTCCGCTGAGCAGGGCCCCGTGGTGGGCGTTGGAAGCTTCTACAACTTTGTCTTTTATGCTGACACTTGGGCACGCCCCCGTGCTCATTGAGCACGGGGCGTGTTCAGCCTCCTGTTTTCTTATTTTGCTTGGGAAGATGCTTCTGGGGAGGTCGGGCATGCCACGTTTATTCCTTTTCTTGTATTTATGTTAGATTTAGCTGCCTTTTTGCTTCTTTTGTTAATTTGAGCTCATTCAATTCTGAAAATACAAAAGGAAGACAAAAACACACTTTTTCCAACATTAGTACTAAAAAAGGGTTAGTTTTATGCCACAATTGATGTAATTTATGTGTTGCATTTTGCACACATCAGTCAACGAATGTACTGTGCATGATTTGTATATATATATGTGTTTATGTGACAAATTGGCTTGTGAACTAAGTATACACTAGAGACTGTTGATTTACTATTATGGCTTGAACTTCACGAGTGTGCTACATGCATCTTGACTGTGTGATAAGTGAAATAATGGATACATGACTTGTTATACGTGAAATGTGTGGTTTATGTGTACGAAGTATTGATTGTTGTCGGTAACCCTTTTAGGGCGTGTTTGTTCAACTGGTAATCAAGATATTTAATCTTACCGAGCAAACCAAAGGTGAGTTCACTACTTTGAGCATGCGTCCCGGTGGTTGGGATAGTCAGTGGGTATCCCGGGGAGGGATAAGTCTTTTGGGTAAAACTGGTATATTGAATAATATTCTCATTCTATCACTTTTAAGTCCCATCTTTTGTTACCGGGGAGGTAACGGGGTATTAGTTGGTAGCGCTACTTAGGTTTGGCACCCTCACACCGTACCGGGGAGGACGGTTGTGAACTAATGACCCAGTCGGGCCCAGTGCTTTGATAGGAGCACTGGGGAACGGGCAAAACATACATCCGGAGCCGTCTTGTTCAGTATCGAGATATTATCAATATTACTTTTACATTTGTTAACGAACTGGAATAAACACTTGGTAACAAACGTTTTCTTAAACTGTGAACTCGCCAGCTTTGTCTGATACACTTGTTGCATGCTCGCAGGTCGTTAGGTTTCATGGATTTGGATACTTGCTGTCTGGAGTAGCAGAAGTGATCATGGGTCGATTGGAGAGATTGATGTGATTGAATTCTTGATACTATACTTTGGTTTTAAACAGTTTAACTTTGGTTTTCTTTTGCTTCCGCTGAACATGTTGGTTTATGGTTCGACAAAAGGTGGGCATGGATACGGTTCAACCTATATGGGGGGATATTGTGGATTGGCTTTTAGCTCGTGCTCGATCGAAGACAGCGGCTAATCTTGTTACTAGACTTGCAGTTGCGGCTAGTGCTTATGTGATTTGGCAGGAGCGGAATGCTAGGTTGTTTAAGAATCAGTTAAGACCACCAGAAATTATTAGTGCGTTTATCTTTCAAATGGTTCGTTACAAATTGATGGGAGTGAAGCTGAAGAACACTGCTAGCATCCAGAGGCTTCTTGGAGATTGGGAGATTCACAAATTTCACGGGGATGATGATGGTGGTTGAGTAGTTGATAGTTTTTTATGGCTTTGGTTCTAGATTAGAGTCTAGTGGTTGGTTATTTGTGTTGATTTTGACGTTTTTGTTTACTTTCATGGGGGATGTCTCATGATTGAACTAGTGTAGGTTTTTCTACACTACTTGTTTTGATTGGTTGTGAATATATAGAATCACCGGGGTAACCCTTTACCCAAAAAAAAAACCATGTTGGTTTACATTTAAACTCGTGACTGGTGTTTTTATTAATACTTGAGGATTTTATTTTGAAACTCGTATTAGTTCAATGTGATTAGTGGCTCGTTGTCGGTACGTCACACGCCTAACGGGGCCACTCCCTAGGTGGTATTTTGGGGGTGTGACAGTTTGGTATCAGAGCCACTGGTTATAGTGAACTTGGTTTTAAGACGTTTTATAAAACCAGACTATAACCGAACAAGTTCTGAATACGACCATGACACTCAGCTCCAGACTGCAAGGTTCGTCTCTCGTATACTCATTGTACTGCATAACTAGTGAACACTTACATATGATATTGCATGTGATTGCACGTTTAGCACAACAGTATGAATTCTTGTATTACTTGCATGTGTTATGTGACTGATAGGGTGGTATTTCCCTAAACATTCATGACTTACGTTTCGTGATGCTCTTTGTTTGCTACTCGAGTTTGAGGAACCATTTGACATGAGTTAGGAAGAGCTGAGATGAGCATGCAAATCACAATATTATTGTGGGTGCACACATAATAATAATGTGGGGTGCATGCGAGTCCCAGTGAGGTTTAACAAGTGAAAAAGGGGTTCTGCTCCGTTATTTGATCGACGTGAAATACAACAGTCTATAGGAGTCGTAGCAGTGATTGTCTCCTACTTGAACGTGATCTTTTCACTCCTCTTTGAATCCTTTCGAATCTCGATGTTATCGAGTATTACCTGAACACCCATCTGAACGCCTAGCGAACTGTGTAGAATGTTAGGTGCTTGTATGAACGTCCTTGAGTTGGATGTTGCAACATCAATGATTGGTCTATACCTCTCACACTCCTCTTTGTTTGCTGGAGCTCAACATACTGACGCCTTAGATCCCGAAGTGCGATTACCTCTGCAACACTCTAGCAGCGTACCGTGCATTACTCAATCGACTTGCTAGATCGATGGACAAGCGGACAAGCGTAGTACTTTACCGACTTCAGTATTTGGACGAGCCTGAATACCAGCAACGAACATCAGCAATTTGACCCCAACCGAATCTTTAACCCTAGTCAGCGACTTATGGGAGTTAACTCTTACGAGTTAATCGGGACATAAACGACGACGATTGACTGTGGGGTGGAATGTGTAACTGCCAGCACATTGAGGACGCGACTTGGACTGTGAAAAAATAGACCCTATTGGTGAAAGATCGTAGGGCTCCGTCTCAGGCAATGACATTAGAGGAAACAGTCATGGCAACAACAAGATACTCGTATTCGTAACCAACAGTATGGAAATGGAGGTGCCAACAACATGGATTGGCCGTTGTTAAGCCAAGACGACAACAACCAAGGAAACAACGGCAGTACTGGAAATTCTCGCAACAGTAACAACACTGGTAGTGATGCTCGTGGGGGAGCATTTAGGATTGGCGTAGGCGACGCCAGGCATAATAGCAACATGGTAGCTTGTAAGGGTAATTAATCGCTTCGCCTCTGTCCTGTTTAACCCTGTTACCCATTGAAACGAAACCTGTTGTGAAAACGGCTGATGGCAAGGCAATGGAAACCTCATATGTTCGTTGGAATGCAAACTCGACCTTGTGGAACAAATGTTCAACATCGACTTTCCTTCTGCTATCCTTGATGGTCTCGATGCAGTAGTTGGGTAAGCTGGCTGTCTAGATATCGCGTAGATATACCCTGTGGGAAGAAAATTTTGCATCGTTTTATACTCTGAAGTGTCAGAGTGGTGTAAAGGTTAGCATCATATCAGCAATGAAGACCCAGGAGTATCTACGGAAGGATTACCTTGCTATGTTAGCAGTTGTTAATGATGTGACGGTTGAGGAAAAGAGGATCGAGGATCCACCAACTGCCCGTGATTTCTCTCCATGTTCTACCCGTAGAATTTACAGGTCAACTTCCACAATTTTAGAGGAGAATCTCAGTTGATCTCGCGCCAGATGCAGCCTCATTACTTGTACTCTTACTGTCTTGCACCAGGAGGGTTGCAAGGATTGTCTACTCAACTACAGGAACTATTGGACAGGAGTTTGTAGGACCTAGTTTTCGCTTTGGGGAACCCCAGTTATATCCGTAAATATAAGCCTTTTCGTATGTGTACTGATTATCGAGAACTTAACAAAGTGACAGTTATGAACCGCTTTTCTCGACCATGTATTGACTACCTGTCGACCAGTTGCGAGGGACAAGCTTCCATTCAAGGATTGACTAATGAACGAACCATCATCAAATGGAAGTCCAAGGGGAGAATACTCTTAGAACGGCATATCGAACGCAATGCGTCCATTTCGACTTTGTACACCATGATCATTGAAGTTGATCAACACATCAGCAGCTTTATGGACCACAAGAATCGACCGTGTTTGTTGATGATGTTTTAAATCATTACCAGGAGAAAGGAGCAACATGGGCGGCTTATGTATCCTATTCTAGAGCTCCTGGGGGAGGAGTCACTCCTCGCGAAGTCTTGTTAAATGTAACTTCTAGATTCGAGGGGTACATTTTTTGTCATGTAATCAACGAAGTGGGAATGCACGTGGATCTCGCTAAAGATCCATTTTATTAGATATTGATCGGCACCAAAGAATCTGTCGGGGATACAATAACTTCTTGGTCTAGTTAGATACTATCGCAGATACATCGTGGAATTTTCGAAGATCGTGCAGCTTAAATCTCTTTCGCACAGCAGGGTGCTGTGTTCGTAGAAGACAAAACAGGAGGACGACTATTCAGCTTTAGAATCCTAACTCTGCAATGCTCTGAGCATCGTCTTTACCCGAGGGTACGGGTTATTTAGTGGCATACCATGATGGTTCGAATTGGAGTCCCAGTTACACGCCAATGCAACACGAGAAAGTGATGGCTTACGTAGTGGAATTACAAGAGGAGTTGCACGAATCACAACGTGCGATGGAAACCATGGTCTTTGGATTTAAGTTGGAGGCATTACTTGGACGGTACCAGATGCACTGCTTAGACCGATCACAAGGGCCTCCCGTTTACTTTTGTTTCGGAAAACTAAATCAGTTAATGGCATCATTGGATGGAATTTTTGGACGATTATGACTGTGAAACTTGGATGTACACGAGCTTTGCAGCTCACTATCGACTCTACCTTACCTGATCAGACTCGCTCTGTTCAAACTGGAGAACTGAAGGAAGAGAATTTTCAAGATAAACCCATGCGGGGCATGGAGAAGCAACCCTTGGCTGGTCGAACGATATTCGCTACCTCTTGGAATGAATGTGGGCCTCATTATACGGCAACTGAAGGAACTTGTGTTGAGTGAAGCACACCAGCCTCGACATTTTAGTCATCTGGATTTTGATGAAATATATTAGGATCTAAGGATCTTATATGGGCGACTGGGCTTGAAGGCCTACACAGCGAAGCATGTGAACGACGTTTGACTTGTGCGAAAGCCAAGGTGGCACATCAGAAACCTTCTGGTCTGTGTCAGTAATCAGAAACACCCATTTGGAGGATTGGAACAGACTGCCACGGATTTTATCTCTGGTCTACCTAAAACTCAGAACGGAAACAGTATCACCTGGGTGATCGTTGATTGTCTCTCGTTACCAGCACACTTTCTTGCAATCAAGGAAACTGACGAGTCTTCACCGCTGTGAATGTTCCTCTGAGAGAGGCGGCTTTTAGGCACGAGGTGCCAACCCCTGTTACCTCTGATTTTGATCTATGCCTGATTTATAACAGGCAACACACAACACCCTTGGCTCACGCCTAGACATGAGCATTGGACAAACGAGCGGGGTAAACGAACCATCTTGACACTCGAAGGCAGCTTATCTTTGGTTGAGTTCTACTGTGGCAGTTACCATCCTAGTATTTAGACAGCTCCGTTTGAGGCATTGCTTGGGCGACAATGTCGATTCCCTTGTTGGACTAAGGTGGGTGACAACCTTATCACAGACCCAGAGCTTGTGCTCGAAACTCTTGAAGGTTGCTTAGATCGGAAATTGTTTGACGGCAACGCGTGACCGTCAGGAAAGCTGATAAGCTTAAGAAACACTGGGAGTTCGCTGAAGGCGAACATATCATAATCAAAAGTCTCACCCTGGGAGGGTGCGGTACGCTTTTGGGAAGCGTGGCAAGCTTCATCTACGATATGTCGGGACAGTTAGAATTCTGAATGGAATCGGTGACGTGGCTCACAACCTCGAGTTACCTAGCGAATTGGATAACGTTGGCGGTAACATTCATGCCTTGAAGAAGAAAAAATGAGGCTCTGGGTGATCTTGGAGATTTCGTGAAACCCTAGTCGATTCAATCAAATCTTGGTCTCGATTGATCTTGGTTAGTGTCTAAGGATTCCATTTTCGTTTCTTTAGGTTCTAATCATCTGAAATCAGATTAAGTTTCGTGCTCTAGGGTTTTGTTTTTCTCATTCGTTTCTGATTGTTCTTGGGGTAACCGGCGGCATCATTCCATTCAGTTTACGGCAGTCAAATTACATTTGTTACTGATTATTGATCACTAAATACCATCTTAATCGTGGTTTTTAGGGTTACATCAGATTGATTAGGGTTTATTTGCGGCGGCTGTTATACTGTCAACCTTTGATTCGGAATCATTCTTTGGTTCGAATTAGGGTTTGTCACGGCTGCTAGGGTGTTGTCAGATTTCCTTTGTTTCAGCCGTCATACCTACCATATTAGGGTTTCATGGATGAACAAATGAAATCTAGTGGAAAGCCGCCACTGTCTTTCAAAGAAATTGCGGATCGTATACTTGATATTGATGGCAACAATATACAGCCGAGACGTGGTATAAATATTATCGATGAACTCACTAAGGTCACGGCACCGGTTCACGTGGATAAACTATTCTCACCATCAACAGGTGTTCAAGGTCCTATGGATAATTTACAGCCTAACTTTAGGGATTCGAGAAATAGGGAACATCAGGCAAGTTCTCAGGTTCGATCTGATTTGGGTAGTGCAACAAAGCCAAGGTCTTATGCTGAATCCGTTGTGGCAGCCAACACCAAACAGGTAAATTTCAGATCTCTTGCGAGTCCGGTGGTGCAGGATGGTTGTGATGTGGTGCTTTCCCGGGAATCTGTTAAACTGGTTCAAGACAGGTTAGCTAATACACTGTATGGGTACTTCTTGGGGGATCGTGTGGCTTATCCGGTGGTTGAGTATTTTGTGAAAAACAATTGGAACAAGTTTGGTTTGCAAAAGTCTATGATGAATGCGAACGGGTTTTTCTTTTTCAAATTTGCGAACAAAGAAGGTATGTTGAATGTTCTTAAAGAGGGACCCTGGATTATTCGTTCTCAACCTCTTTTCCTTAGTGTGTGGTCGCCTACTGCGAGACTAGAGAAGAAGGAAGTTGAAAAGATTCTAGTATGGGTTAAAATTCATGATGTTCCAATAGTTGCCTATACAGAAGATGGTTTGAGTATGATTGCTACAGCTATTGGTGAGCCGAAATTGTTGGATTCGTATACTACCTCAATGTGCATGGACGCGTGGGGTAGGAGCAGCTATGCTAGAGCCTTGATAGAGATCTCAGCTGAGAATGCCTTTAAAGAGGAAGTTGTTATTGCGGTGCCTGAGCCAGAAGGTGAAGGTTTTATTAAAGTGAAGATGAATGTGGAATATGAATGGAGTCCTTGCAGGTGTGATCATTGTAAGGTCTTTGGACACGCTGATGAGTCTTGCCCGAAACAGCCTAGGAAATCTCCTATGGTTGTTCCTAAACCCCCAAAACAAAACACTAGGAAGCAATCTCGTGGTCAGGTGAAGACTCCAGAAGTGGATGCAGATGGGTTTATGGATGTGGATGGTAAAAAAGCGGCTAGGAAATCTAGTTTTCATGTTAACATAGCTAAGCCGAAGTTTGAGTATAGGCCAGTTGGGTTCAAATCGAATGGAGGGGTTAAAAAGTCGGATCCACCGATTAGTGTAGTGTCCCAGAACCCGTTTGATGTGCTAAGGGAGGAGCAGGGTACGGCTCGTCAAACGGGTAAGGGGATGCGGGATGATATTGGTGATTCTGATGATGAGGAGGTTGTGGAAGTCTATAATGAAACAAATGAATTTTTGACGTCGGGTACACATCCTGTGTTTTCAAAAACAGGGGCAAGCACCTCTTCCACAAAGTTCTCCAATGGCTAGTCAGTTTTTGGTTCGTGTTATGGGGATGTTGTTTCGAAGCAATTTCATTTTTGATGATGGCGGATAACGTCCCTTGTTGATGTCGTTTTGTCTGTCTACTGGACATTTTTCATGATGTAAAGTAGACTAGGGTTGTGGTGTCATTGGTCATTGGTTTTTGTTTTTAGTGGTTTACATATATGGGGCATGTCCTGTATATGAATTAGTGTGGATTATCCTCACTACTTGTACTTAATTGCGGTTATTTTAATAGAATCACCGGGGTAACCCTTTACCCAAAAAAAAACATTCATGCCTCGAATCCAAGGAAGTGCTTGGCTGATAAAACACTCGTGGTACTCTTGCAAGAACCATAGATTGATAATAAGTTGCAGATTGTTGAGGAACCAATTGGGATCATGGACTAGGAGGATAAGGTCCGTAGGCACAGTCGAATTCTATTCACAAAAGTTGTTGGAACTCATGACGTGGACTGGAGTTCATGTAGGAACACAAAGAACAGGCAAAGCTTTAGTATCCTCAATTGTTCAGGTGGTTGAACCAACTTTTACTATCATTGGCGAATTTCAGGATGAAATTCCCTTTCAAGTTGGGGATGATGTGATACCCGCGGAAAATCCACAGTCATTTGGATTACTCGTCAAATTTCGGGACGAAATTTCTTTCAAGTTGGGGATGATGTGACAACTCGAGATTTCAAGGCTTTTCTTGTACGCATTACTTATTCTATGATTCAGTTGTTCATTGTGTAACGTGTATGTGTTATTAGTATGGTTAATGTTAATGCATTGTTATGTCTTAATGATTAATATTTAAACATGAAATCACATGATACTTGATAATATCAAACATGTATTGAACCGATTAATTCTAAAAATTGATTGGACTGAATCTAATTAGTGCTTATCTAAATGGGCTGCTTGAATTGTCTTTTGTACTTACATGGGCCGTCAAAACAATCAAATGACTATATGATCTAACAACGGCAGATGTGATGACAACTAATCAACAATATCACGTGAACTTTGATTGCAATAAATGGACCTTCTCTTAAAATAATTAGATCACATGGGCCACCAACATTCAAAACAAATCACATGGTGTCAGACATTTTCTTGGGCCGATATATGTATGCAAACAAATAAACAAATAATGAGTTTGATCACCATTAGTTATTATTTACACAATTGCAACAAACCCTATTTCCCCACCTACTTGTGACGGCAGTGAGACACCCCAACTCGAGGTTTTCTACTTGGATCAAATCATTCGGTCAGTGTAACCACTTACATATTGTTCCTTATGTGATGCTCTTGTTTATGTGATCATGTCGTACTAGTTTATAATAGAAATCGTGATGAGTAATGATGGGAAACAAACTGTTAGGAGTGATTAACCACATATAGTTATACTGTTAGGAGTGATTAACCACATGCAGGGAACACATCCTTCATCTTCTAGAGCAAGGGCAAGCAACACCTCCACAAAGGGTTCCAATGGCTAGACATGCTGTGATTCGAGTCAAGGGGTTGCCGATTTGTGGCAGCTTCATCTTTGATGATGGAGGTTGAGTCGTTTTTTGTTTTTTGGGTTTTCGTGTTTGGTCTTGCCTACTTTGGTTCATGATGTAATGTAGGCTAGGCTATGGGTTGTCTTAGGATCTTTGGTTTTGTTTTGGTTTACATATGCGGGGCATGTCCTGTATATGAATTAGTGTGGAACACATCCTCACTACTTGTACTTTATTGCGGTTGTTTTTAATAGAATCACCGGGGTAACCCTTTACCCAAAAAAGAGTTTAATGAGTTAGTGATTGGTTGAGGATTATGTGATACATGTGGCTGCAATGTTAATTAGTTGAAATTGATTAGAATAGTGGGTCATAACTTGTAAATGTTGTTTGAATAAATGGTGGGGGAATAACTAATCTTTGTTAAACATAAACAAATCGTACACTAATTAGATTGCATACAATCGCACACATGATTTGTGGGACAGGTACTGATTTGGGCCGCATATGGTTGTTAGGATCAGATTTACTTGACTTGGTTACATGAATTCTTGACAATGATAACTTGATCAAAATCAGTAATATCATGACTAGTTTAAAAGGGGTTAGTCCATTAAATGGATGTTTGGATAGTGAGTCGAGATCCAATGAAAGGAATTAGTAATCATGATAATGTGAGTCCAATAAGGTATGGGGTACAACCGGATTTAAGATTGAACATGGGCTGGGAACAGTGGGCCGATTAGATGGGAACGGGCTGCACTGTTAATGTTGTTCAGAATGGGCCGCACCAGGTGGATCTGGTGTGCGTGGGGCTGCGAAGTCCGTTTCAGCAGCCCGACATCGGACTAGGTGATGGTTGAACCATGTGTGAGTTGGGCCGCAGGCCAACTAATGGTTCTCGGATGGGATTCGAATGTTGTCTGGTTTGGGTTGATACTAGTGGGCCATACACAGAATGTTACTACAATATTAGGCCACACACATGCAATGTTAATATGTATATACTGGATCGCATACAACTTAAGTAAACATTGGACCGCATGAACTAAAGCTGGATCACTGATTCGTGCATTACATATTATCGAGTGTCAACGAATGTACTGTGCATGATTTGTATATATATGTGTTTATGTGACAAATTGGCTTGTGAACTAAGTATACACTAGAGACTATTGATTTACTATTATGGCTTGAACTTCACGAGTGTGCTACATGCATCTTGACTGTGTGATAAATGAAATAAAGGATACATGACTTGTTATACGTGAAATGTGTGGTTTATGTGTACGAAGTATTGATTGTTGTCGGTAACCCTTTTAGGGCGTGTTTGTTCAACTGGTAATCAAGATATTTAATCTTACCGAGCAAACCAAAGGTGAGTTCACTACTTTGAGCATGCGTCCCGGTGGTTGGGACAGTCAGTGGGTATCCCGGGGAGGGATAAATCTTTTGGGTAAAACTGGTATATTGAATAATATTCTCTTTCTATCACTTTTAAGTCCCATCTTTTATTACCGGGGAGGTAACGGGGTATTAGTTGGTAGCGCTACTTAGGTTTGGCACCCTCACACCGTACCGGGGAGGACGGTTGTGAACTAATAACCCAGTCGGGCCCAGTGCTTTGATAGGAGCACTGGGGAACGGGCAAAACATACATCAGGAGCCGTCTTGTTCAGTATCGAGATATTATCAATATTACTTTTACATTTGTTAACGAACTGGAATAAACACTTGGTAACAAACGTTTTCTTAAACTGTGAACTCGCCAGCTTTGTCTGATACACTTGTTGCATGCTCGCAGGTCGTTAGGTTTCATGGATTTGGATACTTGCTGTCTGGAGTAGCAGAAGTGATCATGGGTCGATTGGAGAGATTGATGTGATTGAATTCTTGATACTATACTTTGGTTTTAAACAGTTTAACTTTGGTTTTCTTTTGCTTCCGCTGAACATGTTGGTTTACATTTAAACTCGTGACTGGTGTTTTTATTAATACTTGAGGATTTTATTTTGAAACTCGTATTAGTTCAATGTGATTAGTGGCTCGTTGTCGGTACGTCACACGCCTAACGGGGACACTCCCTAGGTGGTATTTTGGGGGTGTGACATTACATAAGATAAATTACTTATTAGGGCATAACATGCCTTTTTAAAATTCCATTTATATACAAGTTCACATACCTCACGGGGGATCACTCAACACTCGGCCAAAGATGTATTTTAGTGAATCACTCGAGAGCGGCATGGAACTTACTCCTACCATAGGCTTGCCAAGCGATCAATCCTCCTCCTGTTTAACTATATACCTTTGTAAATATCAAGAGGACTTTTGGGTGAAGGGTTAGGCTTGGGTTAAAGGTAGGTGGTTGGGTTAGTGGTTAGTAAAAGGGTGAAAGGCGTAAAAAGCGTCGGTTTTCGTAAGACTTTTTATTTTTGCATTTTTTATTTTGATGAAGCCATTATTCAAACAAAGTTATTTTTGATGAACTTGTTTGTTTATTTCTCTTTTGCTTCATCATCAACAATTTTTTTTTTTTGAAAAGTCATTCGAAAAACCGAGCTGGTTACTAAAACAAAGGGTTAAAAATAAAAAAGGTTTTGGTGGGTGAAAGGGTGTTTGTTTTTGGTTTAAGAAATGAAAAGGTTTAGGCTCAAAGGGGTTAACTAGGGGGATTTTGGGTAGGTGGTAAAAAGAAAAATAATGGTGTAGAAATAAAAAAGGGTTAGTCCTAATGCCTCCATCATTTACTTACTCGGGTTTAAGTTGGTAAAGACTGGGAATGTATCGTCGTGGCAAGTTCTAGAGTCGTAAGAACCAAGCGGCTATTCACACAAGAAATGAAAAATTAGCATTTAGTTTAAAGATATGTATTTGTATGCTCAATAAAGACTCAAAACTCATTTTTGTAGGAATGGGTTTTTATGTGATCTAGTATATATAATCAAATTTTAACTAAGCTTGTCATGCCGTTTCATAATTCTCTTATGTTGGTTCTTTTTATCACGACGCTATCGGTTGTAAATTTGTAAAAATATAACCTTTTTAGAATTTGAAATTCCCAAGTTAAACCTAGACAAGTAAGAAAAATGAAAAATTTGGGGTGATTAGCGGTTCCAATAGAGTTTTGTGTAAGGCTTGTAATTAGGACTTGCAAGATTCAAGATTTTAGCATCCCCCCACACTTAAATTACACATTGTCCTCAATGTGTCCCAAAAATAAGTTTTTAGGTTGATTGAATGTGTAAAAAGGGTGTGAAAAATCAAAATTTATGTTACTGGGCGTCTGGACACGGCCCCGTGTCCGATGGACACGACCCCGTGTTTAGGTTCCAGTAATGAAAACTTACAGAAGGTGGACACGGGGGCGTGTCCATTGGGCACGACCCCGTGTCTAGCAAAAAGACTGCAGAATTTAACAAAAAGTAGGTCTGGGGAAGTGGGCACGGGGGCGTGTCGGCTGGACACGACCCCGTGTAGACAATCAACAAAGTTGAAAAACAGGTTTCTGGCTCCGGTTTTCCTGTCCCGGCTTTAGTAGCACTAATGTTTAGTGCTCTAAGCCTCGTATGTACCTGTTTTATCAATAAACACTACACCAAACCATAGCAAACATCCTAAATTACCAAGTTCAACATCCACATCACAAAGTTAAAAAGGAAAAAACAAATGCAGAAAATAAAAAGAGTTAAAGGAAAGTAAATTGTTCAACACACGACACGCAGGCCAGAAATTGTTCAAGATAAAAGGAGGGTTAACCTGTGGGATCACCAACCACCTGCTCCTAACTCCGCTCCTCCGCCTAGTCCATGTCCTCGTCCTCATCATCATCTCCTCCTCCACCGTGCCCCGCTATGTACTCCCGGATATTCCCAATGTCATCTTGGATGTCAGATATGTTTCTCTCGATTGCTCCGACCCGGGTATACGTGTTGCTCGCCATGTTATAGGTGTTCCTGGTGCACATGAGGTTTTCCTGCAATAAATCATGTAAACTTTGGAAGTTAGGAAAACCGCCTCCTTGTGAGGAGGATTGGCCCGGATCACCGTGGGGCTGGTATTGGTACTGATGATGTTGTGGAGCGTGAAGGACGAGTGCCTCTTGCGGGTTCCATGCATGCCCTTGGATTCTTTGGAAGCTAACCGACCCGTCTTCGGCTTCATAGATCAAGTTCATGGAGCGTCAGATGTGTATGTCTACTCTTCCCGACCATGGACTTCTTTGGAAAGATCGAGGCATGTTCACGAAGCGCTTGAAGAGACGGTATATCCACCCCCCGAAGAAGATAGGGGTTGGTGGAGTAGCAAGCCGGTTCCAATGCATGTTGCGGAGCAGGAGGTACGGAACATCGAGGTGTCTGCGGTTGTGAATGCAATGAAGGACCACCAAATCTCTCAACCCAACAACGCCACCGCTATCATGCCTTTGGCTAAGAGAGTAAGCGAGGACCCTATGGATGTAACGGTAAAGCGGGTCCCTCAACTTAGTGCTCTTAGTGCTGCTCGGGTTGTAGTGCCCTTCTCCAATTTGAGCCCAAGCGGCTTGGCGCTCGTTTTCATCCAACTCTTGCACTCCTCCGGTGTTCTCTTCATTACCTGCATCTTCCTCAGCATACAACCCAACTATCGACCCAAACTGAGCCATCGATATCGAGTACTTAGTCCCCCCACATCGGAATTCCACCCCATCATTGTCAAATGGGTCGCACCTTGAATTGAACACGAATGTGCTATAGAACTCCAGATTGTACTCGTGGACCGAGCGAAGTCGAGTGGTTAGGGCGACTCTTAGTGGGCCAGTAACGAGGCTGTTAAACCGGTCAAGTTGGTTCACCAATGTCAAAAGATCCGTGCACACTTGTCTTGGGTATTCCTCCGGTCGGGTTCGAAGCACGTCGTATCTTGCTTTAGCGTCTTGCTCAGTTGCATTGAACCTTGTGAATTTCTTCGACATCTGAAAGAATACACCAAAAGTTAGCACGAAACAATGGAATTTTCGGAGAAAACTGAAAACAACGAGCTGGACACGGCCCCGTGTTCAGCGGACACGACCCCGTGTCCAGGCGTCTGTTACTCAAAATCTTCATTTTTCGACCCAGTCCTGAAAACTTGAAAATTTTTGGTCCAATAGGTGCGGTTCCCCCCGAAAATGAAACCCCAAGTGCCGTTTTTCCCAAAACAAACCGTTTACCCCTTCAATTTTATCTTTTTCGGTTCAAAAACAAGGGTTTGGGGTTTTTGTGAGAAATCGGGCGAATCTTTGAACAATACAAGTGGATTTACTTCCTATAACATTAATCTAAACTAATGCTAACAGATTTATACAAAAATTTGAGGTTCGATCCGGATGAAGTTCAAGAACCCTAGATTTTTCCCCAAATTTTTGATGTTTTAACTACATGCAAATGCTTAATCTAACTACTAATGATGATAGAATCATACCTTGATGTTGTTAGAAGTAGAGGAGACGTCGAAAATCTGCGGAAAATCGCTTTGAACCAGAGCGTTTTTGGGGAAACGGGGCGTGTGGAATGAAGTAACTGTTATGAAAAAAGGGTTTACTCCCGACAGTCGCGCGGACACGGCCCCGTGCCGAGCAAAAATTAAAATATATTTTTTTTAGTGCTCGTGTGAGTGCCCTCGTTTCTCAAAAACTTGGCCAGAATACTTACCGATTTAGATGTCAACCCGTTTGTTCGTAACTTACCAGGTATGATGTTGATGCTTTCACTCTTCGACCGTTTGAAGCGAGATTTCTTCCTCTTCATCCTCAATGAATCCTTGATAGAGTTTAAGCCGTTGGCCATTGACTTTGAATGGAATTCCATTCCGAGATTTAATTTCTACTGCACCGTGCGGGAAAATATGGATGATGGAAAAAGGTCCTGACCACCTAGACTTTAATTTACCAGGAAATAGTCGAAGTCGTGAATTAAACAAAAGAACTTGATCTCCCACTCGAAATTCATTAGGTTTAATATGTTTGTCATGCAAAATTTTCATTCTTTCCTTATAAATTTCAGAGTTTGAGTATGCATAATTCCTAAGTTCGACTAATTCATTTAACTGACAAAATCGATTTCTACCGGCAAATTCTAAATCTAAGTTTACATTTTTAATTGCCCAGTAGGCTTTGTGTGCAATTTCTACTGGCAAATGACAGCTTTTTCCATAGACGAGCTTATATGGGGTTGTACCTATTGTTGTTTTATAAGCAGTTCGAAAAGCCCATAAAGCATCATCTAATTTATCTGCCCATTCCTTTTTATTTAGCCCTACGGTTTTTTCAAGTATTCGCTTTAAACCTCTATTAGTCACTTTGGCTTGTCCGTTTGTTTGAGGGTGATATGCTGTTGAGACCCCGTGATAGACCCCATATCTTGTTAAAAAAATTTCGAGTTGATGGTTGCAAAAATGGGTACCTCTATCACTTATTAATGCTTTAGGTGTTCCAAAACGAGAGAATAATTTTTTCAAAAATCTTACCACGACTCTTCCATCATTTGTTGGAAGTGCCTCGGCCTCGGCCCATTTAGACAAGTAATCTACTGCCACAAGTATATATTTGTTTCCTTTTGACGGTGGGAAAGGTCCCATAAAGTCGAGTCCCCACACATCAAAAATTTCACAAACAAGAATGCCATTTTGGGGCATTTCGTTTTTGGAAGAAATATTACCTGTTCTTTGGCAAGCATCACATGTCTTGACAAGACTTTGGGCGTCTTTGTAAATGGTTGGCCAATAAAACCCTGAATCAAATACCTTTCGTGCGGTACTAGTGGCACCATGATGTCCTCCGTATGGACCTTCATGACAATGGCGGAGAATTCTTCGTGCTTCTCTACCACATACGCATCGTCGGATGAGTTGGTCGGCGCACATTTTGAAAAGATATGGATCTTCCCAAAAATAATCTGTCACACCCCCAAAATCCACATGCGGAGTACCACCGCTTGGAGGCGTGACTGACCAGGATCCAGCCACCAATTATACTAAACACTGGTCAATAGTAAAGATGTTCACCAACCACAATAGTTAGTAAACACTATAGTTCGAAGTTTTAAGGTTTAAGTTCAAATAACATTTTAAGTAAACAGCGGAAGCATAAACCAAACAGTTTCAAAACAAGTTCATAGTTCAAGATTATTTAGAACCCAACATATGGGCTAGACGACCACTACACGTTCCCAAGCTGCAAGCTCCTGAGTCACTGGATACCTGCAAAGCATGCAGTAGGGTATCAACAAAATGTTGGCGAGTCCACGAGTTGTCCAGTTTTAATTACCAAAAACTTGTTTCCCCAGTTAGTTTATCCGTTTATACTTTGCGATGGGGAGCTACCCCATAAGTAAGCGACTAAACTGTTTTTCCAATACCGAATACTTACTTAACCGTACGTTTCCGTAGTGCCCCGTTTGTCAATGTTCTATCATCATTGACGGTTTGCCAGAGTTCATTAGTTCACTCCCGTTCCCAGTAACAAGGGTCGGTGTGAGGCTGGTTACACCTAAATAGCGCTATTAACTAATAACCCGTTCGCCAGGCCCCGGCGACTAATCGGTATTAAATGGTAGGGACTTAAGTGATAGAGTCTCGTTTAGTGTTGCTTGTTGCATTCCGTATAAACAATAATTAACCAAGAGTTCCCAGTAACAAGGGAAGTAATTAAGTTTGTTCCCAGTAACAAGGGAAGAAAAGTAAGTTTGTATCCCTTACGCGGGGATAGCGTTGATTGAGTTTCCGTTTCCCAAAACCACCGGGAACGCATGCTTTAATAGTTGTGAACTCACCTTGGGTTGCTCGGCAGTTTAGTTTACTTGGTCAAGCAAGCTGGTCACCACGTCCTAACATGGTTACCAGTTTTAGGTCAGGCTCGGAGACAGAGAAGTCACGTATATTCTACACGTATCTAACCCATAGCATGCACAACATATAATTATCCATTAAGTCATTGGGCCCGTCTAAATTCTTTGATCAGCAACAGTTAACAGTTAACACGTAGCCCACTAAACAGTAACAGGCATGTGCAGATAATACACTTGGGCCCAATAACGAAAACTAACAGCCCAGTCGAGACCAGGTGGTCTCGACTCGAGAACAGGTGGTCTCAACTCGAGAACATGTGGTCTCGAGTCGCAACCAGAAGATCTCGAGTCATAGGCTTCTGGTCTCGAGCAGTGCAGGTAGGAGTCGCAACCTCAGGAATCTCGAGTCCAGTCACGAGTCGCAATCAGAAGATCTCGAGTCGAGACCTTGATGGTCTCGAGTCCCCAAGTCTGTTTTGAGCTGCTTGGACATGGTCTCGAGTCATAACCACTACAGTCTCGAGTTGTCACGTGTTGGTCTCGACTCGCAACCGGGGGTCTCGACTCGCAACCCCGGATACGTGCACATGAAGTTCTTCTAGAACCTCTGATGTACTAACCAATAGAATAGCAATTTCATGTAATTATGTACTATCCAATAGAATTTCTTAAACATGTTTCTTTGTCTAACAATCAACCAAAATGGATCAAACAGTAAGTTTTTCAAATATTCAAAGCATCTTCAACTCATGTTCATGTTGTTCATCATATATATAAACTACCCATCATGCATAATCCTTCAAAAACCGACCCCAAACATGTCATCCTAGATCTTATACTTGCAATTCTAAAAGCATTTTCAGCCAAACAATTACCATCATTTATTCCACACGGTTCATTTTACCCACATATTCATTTCATGGTCAAGAATCACATATACTAAATATCAAAAGCCATTTTTAGTCAAGCAATCAATAGATCAACATGCACTTTACTTAAACAACAATCATAATATCAACTATACAAGAAAAGGCATATTCAACATGCATATAATTTAACAATCAAACATATATAACATTTTCATCTCTACATTGCAAGGAACCACTAACCGATTAGATTTCAAGGTGTGAGAATATGATGAATAAGCTTCCAAATAAGATCCTAAGCTTGAACCGAGAGTCCTTGTTATCACCGGTTTTGATCCGAGAGAGAAAGGAGAGTGGAGGTGATGCTTGATTGTTAGGGTTTAAGGTTTGCTAGAGAGAGAGAGAGAGTGAAGATGAAGTGAGAGAGAGTGTAGAGGAGAAAGTGTGAGGGTTTTTGGTTTAATATAACAAAAGGTGCACCCAAAAGGTTTCCGAGTGGGCTAAGGGGAGTTGCGGCCCAACCGACCCAGTCGTTCACTCGAGACCGAGTGGTCTCGAGTCGGGTTCATGGTCTCGGTTCACATATACGTACATATATATATATATTACATACACATAGTTTAATACAAGCATCACATAATACTTCAAGGTAATTCGCAAATCTTCATTTAATAGTATATGTACACATAAGGCTAACAATGAGGTTGCTCGGGAAAACCCGAAGTGTCACATAATGCTTCACATTAGCAAAGAATTTCTTTCTTTTATGATGTTGCCAACCTTTTGCGACTATACCGCTAGCTAGGTAATTAGCATAGTCGGCGTACCATGGTTCTTCTCTGTATTCCACCATTTCTAGGGACTCCGTTAGAAATTTTTCGTTAATTTGCTCGTCCCTGGTTGCCTCCAAAGCTGGGTCTTCTAAGCGCGAAAGATGATCTGCTGCGGTGTTTTCTGCTCCTCTTTTGTCTTTGATTTCAATATCGAATTCTTGGAGGAGTAAAATCCACCGAATCAAACGTGGTTTTGCGTCCTGCTTTTTGAAGAGATATCGAATGGCTGCATGATCTGTATAGACTACTGTTTTAGAAAGAACAAGATAAGAACGAAATTTATCAAAAGCAATTACCACAGCTAGTAATTCTTTTTCAGTTGTTGTGTAATTTTCCTGTGCATCGTTAAGTGTTTTACTAGCATAATAAATTGGGTGAAAATGCTTTTCTTTTCTTTGTCCCAAGACAGCTCCAACCGCAAAGTCACTTGCATCGCACATGATTTCGAAAGGAAATTTCCAATCAGGCGCTATCATGATAGGTGCACTGACTATCATTTCCTTTAGGGTTAGAAACGCTTGATTGCAATCCTTGTCAAAGATGAAAGGGGCATCTTTTTCAAGTAATTTTGTTAGAGGCCTTGAAATTTTAGAAAAGTCTTTGATAAACCTCCTATAAAATCCGGCATGCCCTAGGAAACTTCTGATAGCTCTAACGGAGGATGGGGATGGCAATCGAGAAATAGTGTCTATTTTGGCTCGATCAACCTCCATTCCTTCGCTTGAGATCTTGTGACCGAGTACTATTCCCTCCGTTACCCTGAAATGACATTTTTCCCAATTAAGGGCGAGGTTAGTTTCCTCACATCGGGATAGCATTCGTTCAAGGTTATCGAGGCATTGGTCGTATGAATCCCCAAAGATAGAAAAGTCGTCCATGAAGACTTCCATTGTCTTTTCTATCATGTCATGGAAGATGGCTACCATGCAACGTTGGAAGGTTGCAGGGGCATTACATATACCAAATGGCATGCATCGATAAGCAAAAGTTCCATAGGGACATGTGAAGGTTGTCTTTTCTTCGTCTTCGGGTGCTATCGGGATTTGAAAGTAACCTGAAAAACCATCCAAGAAACAGTAAAATTTATGACCGGATAATCTTTCTAACATTTGATCAATGAAGGGCAAAGGAAAGTGATCCTTCCTTGTTGCTTCATTTAATCGTCTATAATCTATACATACTCTCCATCCTGTGACGGTTCTTGTTGGTATTAATTCATTCTTATCGTTAGTTATTACCATCATACCTCCTTTCTTTGGAACTACTTGTACGGGACTTACCCAAGGACTATTGGAGATAGGATAAATAAGTCCGGCGTCAAGTAATTTGATGACTTCATTTTTAACCACTTCTTGAACATTTGGATTTACTCGACGTTGTGGTTGTATTACCGATTTGTAGTCATCATTCATTAAAATTTTGTGCGTGCACATGGAAGGACTTATTCCTTTAATATCTACAAGCTTCCAAGCGATCGCATTTTTATGCTTTTTCAAAAGGTTAATTAATTTTTCTTTTTCTAAACTACTTAACTTAGACGAAATAATTACAGGTGATTTACCATCTTTGTCTAGAAAAGCATATTCCAAACCTTTTGGAAGTTCTTTGAGCTCAAGAGGTGGGTCTTTAGGAGACTCCTTATTTGGTTGCTCATTTTGATCAAGAACTTTAAAAGTTTGTTCTATGGCGACCTCTTCTTCAACAAAGTGGTCAATATTTTCAGTTGTATCGGGTGGTTCATCTTCATCTTCAATTAGGGGGTCATTATTGCCGAATGGATATTTCATTGATCGCTCAAGATCGACATTCTTTTTAAATGCCCCTAATTGAAGAGGTAGATTGTTGTACTTCCGGTTTTTCAAAGCTTCGTGGGTTTTTACAAAGGGTTGTCCCAACACTAGAGGAGCGTCATCAAGGATGACAAAGTCGGTTGGGATTACCATTTGATTTGTTTGAACCAAGACATCCTCAACTACACCGATTGATTTTATTATTTTTCGATTAGATAGAAAAATGGGTATTTGAAGTGGAGAGAAATCACTAATACTTAATTTTTCGAAAATGTAGTTGGGCATTATGTTAACACAAAGTTCTTTATCAATTGTGACATTACTAATAAATGAATTTTGAAAAAAACATGGAACCGGTGTAATGTTGATTTCAAATGGGTCTTCTTTTATTAGCGAGGTTTGATCATTAGTTAACTTAACGCTTACCGTTTCGTCAATTTTAGTATTAGTGTTAACTCTTTTAAAAACTTAGCATGAGTTGGAACTAAACAATTATTTTCAAAAGAAGGTGACAAGAGATTAATTTCTTCAAAATTAGACTCTTCTTGAATTTTAACGCTGTCGGACTCACCTTTTTCGTTGTTTAACTCATGTGTCGGTTCTTCACTTATTTGTTCTTCCATTTTTACACTTTCAACTATCTCTTCTTTATTTAATTCTTCTCTTGCGCGGGACTCCTCTTCCCTTGCGCGAGATTCTTTTATGTAGCGCTCGATAGTTTTAGGGTGTTCTAATATCCTATCGGTCACTTCGGTGATAGAGTAAGGATCGGGATTTTCAAAGCTCGAATCCGGTTGTTCGATCCTTTGTTCCTCATAATACCCATAGGAAGTAGATGGTTCACACTATTGTTCTTCATTGTAAGTATATGATGGATAAGGGTCGTAATTTTGTTCTTCATAATACTCATATGAGGTGGGTTGTTCACGCCAAGGTTCCTCATAGTAAGCATATGAAGGTGGTGGCTCTTATCTTGGTTCCTCAAAGTATGAGTAAGAAGGCTCATACCTTGGTTCATCAAAATATGAGTATGAGGGAGAAGGTTCATACCTTTGGTCTTCATAGGATGTGTATGAAGTTGATGGCTCGTACCTGGGTTCCTCATAGTAAGTGTATGAAGTGGATGGTTGATATAAGTTACAATATTGAACCGAGTGCGGGTCACTACAATTAGTGCAATAGTTATTCCTATAATCATCCTCCTCATAGGTGTAGTTGTAACCTCCTGAGTATTGATCCATAAGAATCACTCAGCAGACCACAACCAAGTCTCGAGATCAGAAAACAAAAATAAAAACGGAAACAGAGGCTGGACACGGCCCCGTGTTCAGGATCTGTATCTGGGCGTTTTAATTAAAGTTACTGATTTCGTTGAGCACGGGGCGTGTTCAATGAGCACGACCCCGTGTTCAGGCTCTGTATCTGGGTGTTTTATGAAAAATGTGTAGCACGGCCCCGTGTTCAGAGAGCACGGCCCGTGTTCAGGTTACTGTAAATGCAAAACTACACTAAAATGCAGAAAAATGCGCGCGCGTTTTGAAAAAGTTTTGAAAAACTGATTAGGCCGTCGATTTTAAGCTTTCTTAAAATCCTTGTGTCCCCGGCAACGGCGCCAAAAACTTGATGCGTGTGTGGTGTGTATATATATTTAAGTATATTTTAAGCCCTTTTTACATGTTAGTCAAGTTTTAAATTTATAAAACACGATATTTTACTAACACCAAACACACATATGGGCAAGTGCACCCATCGTGAGCGTAGTATAGTGTTGGCAAGATACCGAGGTCGTCCAAGGACACAAGAGCTTTTAGTACCGGTTTATCCTCAACGTCTAATCAAATCAAAAGTTAGAAAAAGGTTTTAAAAATAAAAACTAACTAAAATGATGAAAAATAAAATAAAAATAAAAACAGATAGACAAGGTGAATCACTTGGCTCCGACTCGTGTTTAGTGTAACCTTTGATTATTTCCGCACTTTTGCACTTTTTAAGAGATTATCTTAGTTATTGTAGTAGGCCCCTCTTTTGAAGGTGACGTTACCCTCAACCCAGTAGTTTGAGTCAGCAAGGATACAATCCTAAAGGGTTGGATTATTGAAAGATAATTAATTAAGTTATTAATGCATATTATGGTAGGCCCCTCTTTTGGAGGTGACGTTACCCTCGGCTAAGTAGTCTGAGTCAGCAGGGATACAGTCCTAAATAGCCGGATTAAAGTATTAATAGTAGCTTACATATGAGGGGATCAAAGAGTTTGGACCCCCGCCATCCAATACCGGTGGGTATTGAAGGAGGTCCTACTGAATTTGACCCAGGTCCTTGCAGGATCTATACACTGAACAAGGCAAGACTCTTACCAAACCGTTCCCTTAACCCCTGACCAGGTAGCCAACATATCTCCATATAGACCGTGGAGATATGAATGGTGAAAATCTTTTATTTTATATAGACAGTAAAATAATGCCAAGACACCACGGACAAACGATAAGGAAGAATCACCTTCAACATAAGAAACTAGTTATTAAAGTCATTAATACAAAACCAAGTAAAAAGTGCGAAAATATTAAAAATAAAAAGTATTACACTAGACACTTGTCTTCACCAAGTGATGTAAGAGACTTAGGGAAACATGGCCTTTGATTGTCAAGAACTCTTACGATCAATCTTGGATCCCGAGACGACTCACACACTCTATGATGAACAATGGATGATGGTGATGGATGATGGTGTTGTGATGGTGGTGGGTGATGGGTGAAGTGTGAGAGAGGTGGTGTGCCAAGGGATGGTTTGCAAATGAGCCAAGCACCCCTATTTATAGGCTGAACAGTAGCTCAGGCACGGCCCCGTGTCCATTGGGCACGGCCCCGTGTCCATCCTCTTCTCTGTCTTCATTAATTGCAGTTTGTCTACATTAGTTGACCACGCCCCCGTGTCCGCTGGGCACGCCCCCGTGTGCAAAAGCATATCTGTACTATCAGATTGCCTGGATTCTACAAATCTTATAGTTGACCACGGCCCCGTGCCCGCTGAGCACGGCCCCGTGGTGGGCGATAGAAGCTTCTATAGCTTTGTCTTTTATGCTGGCACTTGGGCACGCCCCCGTGTTTACTGAGCACGGGGCCTGTTCAGCCTTCTGTCTTCTTGATTTTGCTTGGGAAGATGATGTCGGGGGGTCGGGCATGCCACGTTTGTTCCTTTTCTTGTATTTATGTTAGATTAAGCTGCCTTTTTGCTTCTTGTGTTAATTTGAGCTCATTTAATCCTGAAAATACAAAAGGAAGACAAAAACACACTTTTTTCCAACATTAGTACTAAAAAAGGGTTAGTTTTATGCCACAATTAATGTAATTTATATGTTGCATTTTGTGCACATCAACCGTGAATCCCGACATGGTCCATTAATTCCCTGAAACACATGTTAAGTTTGGAAAACATCAACAAAAGTTGGTGAATTCATGCAGTTTAGTTGTAAAAGATGTATTTAAAATGTAAGTTGTAGTATGTAAAGCGTCAATGAAATCGTTGATCATTAATGTTTTGCAAGGACATTAATATGTGTAACGAAAAAGGAAGCAATCCAAACCTAGACGATTTTGTGTCGACTACTATCGACTGGGACACAAAAGCACTCTTCTGTATGGGTCCACGACCAAGAGTGGGGCTCGCCAAAACCCATTAGATCTAACCACTTGTACCTAGGTCCAAACTGGATTAATGGTGCTTAGATGTATAACCCTAATTCACACATGATCTAAGGTGTTTCATTCCCTAACTTTAACATACGTTGAACATGTATTTTCCCCGATAGTTGTAAATTTGTAAAACATTTAAATGAATAGGGGACATGAACTCACAGTATTGCGTCCGTGAATGATACATATTCGTGATCTTACGCGTGGTCGTCTTGAACAATGTTGCGACCTACAAATGTTCTTATATTTGTTAGACACTTCGGTCTTTGTAAATGACTTGAGTACAAGTCTTGTGTCTTGAATATGTGTAAGACTTGTATGTCTTTGTTGTTCATTGAACTGTGTATTAGATGTATGAATTGCTAAACTGTTATATATATATATATTTCACCAAATATATATATATATGTAATCTTGTATCTTGTGAGTTGTATTATCGGGTCTTGTCCTCTTGAGTTCATGTCTTGTATGAATAAATTGTATAATTGTATTTTCATCAATTATATGTCATTGGGCCGAGCCCATGTCTTAATGTTATTGGGCCTAACCCATGAATTTATGTTATTGGGCCATAATATTATTGGGCCTAAATATTATTGGGCCCAAATGTTATTGGGCCTTAGCCCATATGTTTTGACATTGGGCTTAGCCCATGTATTCATGTTATTGGGCCCTAGCCCATATGTTTTG
This sequence comes from Helianthus tuberosus, assembly GCA_030545235.1. Lineage (NCBI taxonomy): Eukaryota > Viridiplantae > Streptophyta > Magnoliopsida > Asterales > Asteraceae > Helianthus > Helianthus tuberosus. Next base: position 256,634 of record JARYGA010027604.1, on the reverse strand, counting down.
ACATTGGGCTTAGCCCATGTATTCATGTTATTGGGCTTAGCCCAAGTATTTTGATAAGCCCATTTATGAAGATAAGCCCAATTGTAAATATAAGCCCATTTATAAAAATAAGCCCATTTGTAAGTATAAGCCCATTTATAAAAATAAGCCCATTTGTAAATATAAGCCCATTTATAAAACATCTTTCATTTTATAAAATCACCAAACATGGAGTTTTTAGTTAAATAGAAGACATAAGTTTTTATAAGTTTCTAAAATTTCGACTTTTGTTAATGGTAATATATATATGTATCCGCGTCGAAAGATCGCCTAAGCGTCGTAGTAACTCCTCGGAATGGCGATATGTTTAAAGATTCGCCCGTCGTCCGTTTTGACCATAAGTTGTGTCCGAAGGCTCGGAATATCCGTAAGTTGTTTTTAAGGCGTATTTACATGTAGTCTTGTAAGACTTTAGTCGAAATGTACATTGTGTTTATTTGTACCATTGTATTCAAGTTCCTAGTTATCATACATATAACTAATACAAACAAATAACACATAGCACATAAGTTGTTAAGTTAACTAAATATATATTTTCTCAAAAAATATATATTTATATCAAACTTTGCTTTTATAAAAACTATTCTTTAAAATCTTTTTAATCTAATAAAGATTTTGTCAAAAATAATAGTTTTTATAACTTATGATTTTTAAGAAAAATGGCCATATTTCCTTTGAAATATATACTTTGCCATGTTTATATAAAACATATATTTTTCTTATAAAATCACCAATAATCTTCTCATATTTTTCTTAATAAAAACATATGAGATTTATATCAAAATCTTAACAAGATGAAATCAATAACATGTAGGGTTTTGGTATGATCATAACATAAGTTAACTAGTTCAAAATCCATGCTTTACTTCTAGTTTTAACAAAATTTTTATAAAAACCCATCTTGTATGTTTCTTTTTATAACTTTGTAAAAGTATTATTTTTAGTGAAAAACCTTATATACTTTAACAAAATCAAAGATTATGATCATCCATCTAAATATTTATGTTTAACAAAACCCTTAAACATTTTCATGTACACTTGTTAGATTATGTTTTTAAACATCGTCTAACAAGTTATTTGTATGCTAATCATCAAAACTAGATCAAATATGCAAGTAATCATCTTTAAATCACAACATAAACACACTTTTATATCTTGATTATTATTTTGCTTCTTTGTATTTTCATATTATTTTGTATGATTATTTAGTTTATTACATGTTCTTTAAACAAATAATGCATAAATAAGTATGAAAAAGAGATTTTAGAAGCTTACTAGACACTAATGGCTAGGGATGATCTTGATAATGATTAAGAAAAAGAAAAAGTGTGGATCTTGGTGTTTGGAAGCTATGGAATGGATGGAATGGCTTGCTTCTTCTTGTTGTTGCTTTAGATCACCTTAAGTAACTTCAAGCTCCATCTTGATCATCAAAAAGTGTTAAAATGGTGAATGATTTTGGTGGGTGTTCTTGGCTAGGATATGAAGTTTGAGAGAGTTTTCTTAACTAGGTGAAAGTAAAGGTGAAAATGAGATGAATGTGGTTAGTGATTATGGTAAGTAGTTGTTATAAGTCTTCACTAACTTCACCACTAGGCCCACTTGCTTCACCAACTTGCATCAAGGGTAACTAGCAAGATATTTTTGGAAACAAGGTAAAAAAAATGGGTCCCACATGGTGTTATAACCGTGAATGAGGGGGGGGGGGGGTTACCCTTGCTTTTGAACTTGGTTTCTTTTGTTTAAGTGTTAGAACTTTAGGTGAAAAGTTAGGAAACTTGTATGGGCAAGTGTTTAAGTGTTTAGAGGGTGTTAAATGACCATTACTAGCCATAATGATCCAATTAACACTAGATGGTCACTAAAAAAAGATTTGATCTTGTTCGGATATTCGTTTCGAATTGTTTCGATTAGACGTTATTTGAACGCTAAGTTGTGTAACTTGTGTGAATTGATGTAGTTATTGGTTCAGATGATACCCGAATGTATCCTCACATGAATTCTATGTTAAATAGCATTTTTACATGTTGCAAAAATATTAAAAAGCTGATTTCTGCAGAATTTCTGTGGAAAAGTGTTGAAATCGTCGCTTTTAGTGCTTTTCGGGCAATTTTTAGTGTTATCGGACTTCGGAAAGGTTTTAAATCAAACCCTTGCATTCCTAGTTAGGGTTTCAAATCAGAGCGGGCGTGACTGGACTGGTATCTTCATTGCACAGCGGAAGCAAATAAGCAAAGACTTTCTAGAAATTGAACGCCCGCTAAGTACTCAATTCTCCAATGGTTCTCCTATTCCAACCGTGCCTCGACTTTGAAATGCAACCTGAGAAAGAAACATGTGAAAAATCAACAAAAAGTTGAGCAAGTTCATAGTTTGTTTGTAAAAGATTTGAAATAAATCTTTTGAATAACCGGTTTGTGATCTATTACTGAGAAAACGAATTTAGAAATCATTTTCTTGCCAAGTTACATGGAAACTTTGTATTTGTAACGCATTATATTCGTAAAACCATGTATTTGTAAACTATCGTATTTGTAAGGTTCGTATAACCGTTAATGCCCACCCTGACTTTGACTCCATGCCCACATAATCCTATGCTTTGAATTTGAAAAAAACATGGTATGTAATTTGTAAAACCCCGGTATGATTACAAACAAGGAAAAGATCACCAATTGTTTGCAAGGCCACTGATATGTGTGACGGTGTAGGAAGACTCAAACCTAGCAAAGTTGTACCGGGCTCCCGGCTGGAAGACATAGTCACCACTATGGCCTCATGGGTGTGGGCTCGCTACACCCAAATAGATCTATCACTCATGCCCCTCGGTCCTGATACGAGGATTAATGGTCCCAAGTATCCGCCTACCCTATCACATGATCTATGGTTCTTTCCTAGGCTAATCATTTTTTTTGGGTAAAGGGTTACCCCGGTGATTCTATATATTCACAACCAAAAAAAACAAGTAGTGTAGCAAGCCTACACTAGTTCAATCATGAGACATGCCCCATGAAAGTAAGCCAAAAAAACCAAACATTCAACACAAAAGATAACTACTAGACTCTAATCTAGCAAAAACACAAAACAACTAACGACTACTCAACCACCTTCAATCTCATTAGAAAGACTTTGGATCTCCCAAGCCTCAAGAAGCCTCTGAACGCTAGCAGTGTTCCTAGGCTAATCATAGCAATTGTATTGTAAGTAATTCTTTTGTAACATGTATTTTACCCAGCCTCTAAGACTGAACCTCCCCAGCCTCTAAGGCCAACTCCCCAGTCTCTCTATATTATCACCAGACGATCCATCCCTAGTCATGAAAATCATTCACATTTCGATAATACGCATTTGTTTTGTAAAAACCAGTATATTAGTATGATCCATTCGTAAACCATTTGAGTTCCTCGAAATCCATTCGTAACATGTTTTAGAAATATGATTTTTCGTTTGTTCAAAAGCTTTGTATGTTCTTGCACAACGTGCTTTGTCTAAAAATATGCAGTCTTTGTTAATCGAGAACTTTGTGTGTTTTCTGCAAAACGTGCATGTCTTTCCACCCCGAAAACATTTATAAAAATGTAAAACCGTAAAAAGATGGGGTTATGAACTCACCTGAATATTCCTGTGCAAAGCTAGCTAATTACGACTTCGTGATGTCGTTTCCAAGACTTGACTTGCTAGCGTGCATTCTACAATATTCCTAACACGGAATGTCTTATAAGTTTCTAAATAAATGTAGTAACTAAACTACGTGTCATCGAGATCTACCGAATCGTTAACCGAACGATTCAACGGTAAGTTGTGACGTAAATGGAAACGATTAGGTCATATTTGATAAGTGTCGTTTATCGTCGATAATAACTAACAAGTCTTGAAAAGACTTGATTCTCGAGATATTAGAAATAAATAAATATTTTTATCAAAACATATAAATATATTGTTAAGGTCGCTTGTCGTCACGAGAAATCGTTTGTGTATACAGGAATATTCGTATGAAAGTAATATATAATAAACTTGTATTATATATCAATATATATTTATTTTATAAAGGATCGTCGAGTTGTTTGAAGTTTGAAATAAATATAAAACTATATTTATTTTTATAAAAGATTTCGTGTTATACGATATTTGAAGTAAATATAAAAACTATATTTATTTTCATAAAACGAACTCGCGTCGTTTGTTATTTGAAATAATCATATAACTATGATTGTTTTTATAACACGGAATCATGTTGTTTGATAATCGAAATAAATATATATACTATATTTATTTTAGTAAAAGAAGTCGTATTATATGCATTTGAAATACATACGCATACTATACGTATTTGTATAAACGAAATCGGATTATCGGCGTTTGAAACAATAAGTATATGGTTTTTATAAGTCGAATTTCGAAGTTTAAAGTAACTTTATTTGTTGTTGTACATAACTTTAGAATCGCCGCCTTCGTAAGTTGTAAAGTGTCGTAGAAAGTAATTATGTATCTGCGTCTTGTTTTTCAAAAAGTTTATTTGAAACCAATGGTTTGTTGGATAATAAAACGCGTTTTGTTTTACGGGTTTTCTCGAAAAACGGGCAGAGTTTCCTCTGTTTTTGGGACGCCCCGACAACACAAGTTGTCGTTATTTTATAAAAATTCAATTAACAATTCATGTATAGCCAATTTATGTAAACGAAATATATAATAAACCCAAGTAATTTTTAACTAATAATCCTTCAATTTATTCGGTTCGAGCTCGTTTTCACGGTATTAACTAAAACTATAGAAATAATTTAATAAATGTGCCGTTAATTTTTACCAAGTCTTCACGTCGAAACGCCAAAAAGTTCGACTGAGTTGACCAGGTTGACCGAGTTGACCCGAGTCGACTCGGTTTGACCGAGTTTGACCCGTTTGACCATCTTTGACCAGTCAACCCATTGTGTTGACTGGGTTGACCCGAACTCCGATTCTGAACCGAGACCTAAACCTTCTTGTATCTCAAACCCGAAACATGAACCTGATGCAAATCACCATCGTTACCATCAGTCGTCGATTAAACCATAGCCGGAACCTCTACTGTCAACCACCACAGCCGAGTCAGACCTGTAACACCAGAACATGACCCTGAACCACGGCTAACCCGACACAAAATCAAACCCGAAACCTGTAATTAAAACCCGAGATGACCGAACCATACCTTAACCAGCCCACAGTCTTCAAAACCTGCTAAACCTCACTCGAACAAGACCTTCATCATCTTCCTCAGTACAGAAGCTCGTCGGAAGAACTATGACCACCGCCGCTCACGGCGGCACCGCCGCAGCTCGGCTCTGTCACCGCCCTTCTTCTCCGCCGCCTCAATCTCTCACGCTCTCTCTCCTTCTTCGTCGTCGTGCCACCACCAGACGGTGGTGGTGGCGTCGGATGCCACACGGGTCGCAGAAAGGGTGGGTGTCGCTGATCTTCACCGAGAAGGGAGAGGGAGAGGGGTAAAGGGATTTGGGTGTGTATGTATGTGTTTGAGAGGGAAGGAGTTGCTCAACTTTGTGTGGGTTTGCAGTAGGATCGAGAGGTGAGAAGAAATGGATAAAGTGTCTGCATAATTCAAGAGGGGGGTATGGACCCTTATAAAGAGGATTATGGAGATCTTAGAGATCTTGTGGAGATCATATGTTTCACATCTTTCAGACAAAATCTATTATATAGATTTTATAGAGATTATGAAAGATTTCATAGAGATTTTCTTATAGATTTTGCAAGATTTTTGTATAGATTCATAAGGAAGAGATCTAATTTATGTGCAGGTTTAGGCTTGTGGGTTTTGGGCTTGGGCCTAGGGCCCATAAGCCCATCTCGTGTGTAGTGGCCCGTAATTCCTACGAGACCCGTTGTCAAAACCCGAACTCCGTTTAACATCAAAAGATAAAATTTTAGTATTAAAACACATAAAATACGGTCGGTAGTCGTTGTTTGCACGCCCGTTCGTCGATTACGGTAATAATCGCGAAAAATTGTATCGTTGTCGTCTTTAATCCGTTTTTCGATCCGGTTTCGACTGTAGTCACTAAAATTTAATTACGAAGCTAAAATATATCGTAAAAATTAAATATTTGTCGGCGTTGTCAGTATTCTGTTCGGTTTCAATCCGTTGTCGCTTACCATCCAGCTAGGGGGGGCAATTCTGACCCAAAGTCTTTGATATGGGTCATTTTGGGTTATTTATAAGATATTATGGGTGGATTTGGGTAAAGTAATTTAAGTCAAAGGGTCAAAATGGGTTAATTACAAAAACAAATAAGTATTCCACAGGTCAATACGGGTTGAGGATTCTGAAGGTACGGGTTCTCTAGGGTTGAGAATTTTGAACGGGTTCTCTCTAGGGTTAGTGAAGAACATCAGCAACGCCGGCGTCATCATCAACACCCTCGACTTTCAGCGGTTCTACCACCGTCAATCTTCAGGTTAGTTGAGTTGGGGATTTCTTTTCTTTTCAATTGGGTTATAAGGCTCTTGAATTAGGGTCTGACCTAAACAACCCACTTCTTGATTCGTGATTTGAACAATTAATTGATGTTAATTGGATCAAGATTTATGTGATTTTAAGGGATTGTCTATTTCTATGGCCGGTGGATGTTATGTGTATATGTCCTTTTGTTTTGGAACCTGTTTTGACTTGTAGACAAGTTTCAAAGGGTTATAGAAGTTCATAAAGGAGGATTTGGATATCGGATTTGAAACGGCTACTTACTATGGATTCAAACGGGTTGAAACCGCCTGTTTTGGAATCTGATAAGGTGAAGAACTTCACCTTGTTTTGATAAGAATTATTTATGTTGATTGTTTTGGCTTGAAAATTTAATTATGATTCGGTTTCGGTTTCTGTGAACTGCAGGTGGAAGCCTCGGCCAAACATTTACCGATCAAGAAAAGGAGGATCGTATTCATGGATTCGTCGCCGTCACTTAACAACGCTTCATCCTCACAAGGGACTTAAAGTGTTGAGCAAGATGCTAATGCGAAAGCAGACGTGAATTGCCTGCCTGCTACATCGTTGACGGTTGCTGACTTGCATCAAAGTGAGAGTAATGATAGTAAACTGGATGTATACAAGTGTGTGACTTGCTTCATCCAGGTTCACATTTAAAAAAAAAAATTCACTGCCAATGTAGTGCTGAATCTGTTTCTATACAAGCAGTATCTTTGAGTCTGCAGATTTAGAGTATAAATTTACTATATAACCGCCAATGTATTGCTTCTGTTATTAAATAATAAGTTGCATAAGAATTTAAGTTTCCAGCCTTTTTCATTTGATTTTTTATGACATACTTGATGTTAGATGTCACTCCATTCAGTAGAGATTTCAAAGGGGCACAACTTGACTCGTAACTTGTTGGATAACATTAAAGTAAAGTAAAGTAAAACCCGACCCGACCCGAAACCCGTTCTGACCCGGACCCGTTCTGACCCATGACCCGACCCGACCAGGACCCGTTCTGACCCGGACCCGTTTCGACCCGAACCAAAACAACCCTTTTTTATAATTGACCCGTTTTGATCCGACCCGTTTTGACCCGAACCCATTTTGACCCATGACCCGACCCGACCCGACCCAACCCGTTTGCCAGGTCTACATCCAGCAGATGTTTTCGTAAACCACCGTTCACGCCCTGTAAAGTTGGTTAGCCGTTTCTAGGCACTCCAAGGCCTAATTAAGTCAGTCTTCGTCTTAATCACTATTTATTATCATGTTAATTGCCTGTTAATCACGTAATTAAGAGCCCTAAATCACCGGTTGTCACATTCTCCCCCTGTTACAGAAATTTCGTCCTCGAAATTTAGACTACGTTAACTCCTCAGAGTTACGTTATGTGTAGGTAAATACAAATCGTATCAAAGTGGATGACCACGAAATCGGATCAAGACTTATTCGATTCATGTGAATTCAAGGACATTCCTCAACAATAAGAACCCAACGGTTTAAAAGAAATGTGTCTCAGTAATTGATGTCAAAGGAAACGAGACGTGCTGATACAGTCACCAGTGCGACTAAGTTAACAAGGATCCAACAATGAACAGGAACTTCGACCAATCGAATTCCATATGAACGTTCACAATATGTAAATGAGTTCTAAAAGCAATAACATCCACTGGATGAACCTAGAATCAACAAGCTCAAATGTAATAGTTTGCATGAAACGCTCGATCATGATCAGCACAAGCTGCAAGTTATACCGACGCCACAAGGTGCCGCAATGAATGAAACAATTCAATAATAGGGGTGATCGAACAAATATCACCTGTGTTTTGCATGAAACGCTCAATCATGATTAGCCCGAGCTACAAGTTTGTACTGACACCACAAGGTGTCGTAGTGATTTAAATAATTCATTAATTTCGGTGATTAAACAAATTCACCGTGTTTGAAGTCAAATGAAAATGCAATAAAGTGAATCTGAAAGTTTATTTCAGATGACATCATAGGATTTTCAATTGAAAATGGAACATCAAAGAAATACTGTTTTCGATCGAAGACGAAGGAGCAATGAAGATCGCAAAACATTCGATCGATGTTTAAAAGGACCGTTAGGAGGTACACCGGAATATGAAATGAATTTTGTGTACCCTTGTCTTATCACACGATTGTGTTAAGACTGTTGTAATGTGATAAATCAAAGCGGATTTAATCTAAATCAATAAATAAATAATTAAATCCGTGCATAAGATATGTGAACGAGTTTAGCGCAAACTTCAAATAAGTGAAAATACCACCACAAGGTGTTGAAATCAACAAACAATTTAATGGAGTCGAATGCCAAACAAGTTTACTTCGACTCGGAATAAATGAAACACTTGTTAATACGAATTTGAATATGATGCTCCCAATACATCATATGATGCTCTGAAGTGAATATGTGTAATGGACAAGCTCAAACAATCGAACTTGCTTTTAGCGCAATCCGACAATAAATATATGTATTGACAAGAAAACTTTCGGCATGGTCACAACGAAAAACCATGTATGTATCTTGAAAAGAAAAGAAATTTCAAGAAAATGTGTTGACTTAATAACAAAGGAGCCAACAATTACAATTATGCGAGTCATTCGAATCACAAATCAATAATTAAGTTTAGCGAAATAATATTTGAACATTGATGGAACGCTTATTTGAAACGAAACCACATGCATAACAAACGATGCATGCGTAACATATGAATTTTCGAGAAATGAAGCAAACGAGTATTCGCTATAATGAAAGAAATGATCGTGACACAATGACCATTAAGAGGAGTAGAGATACGAAAATCTACTCAGTAAATGTGAAGGTCGAAATTTCAATAAAAGAAATTTGAGGACTTTACCTGGGGTTGCACGTGATGTCCGGTTGTTGGGTGACATTACCATGGAATGTCGGACATAGCGTACTCGTCGTTAATTAGGTAGGGGGGATGCGGAGACATTCGTCTTCTCCCTGGCGTGATTCGTGTCGTTGCAGGATCGCGTGACAAGTTGTCGTTTCCTGATCGTTAGTCCTACTGCTGACAGGAATCTAGCGTCGTCGTTGAATTGCGCCATCGTGTCTTTTCAAAGGCCTCGCCTCGATAGTTGTATGTGTCGTACTTCAACCTCCGTTGATGTATAACTTAAGTTTCATGTATACCTGTGCACTAGCGTTACGTTCCGCGTAGAATGTGATGTACTCCGACATCCGTTGACGTAAAATTTGAGTTTCATGTATTCTCGTGCACTAGCGTTTCGTTATGCGTAGGCTGCCTGCTCGGGAAGTTAAAATATCATAGACAATATGGATAATAGTGTGTGCCCGAGTTAATATTCACGGTTCCTACGTGATGACCTTTAATGAACTTCAACATAAGTTTCCGAAGGTCTTGAATGTCTGTTTCCTAAACTCTCAGAGTTTTGTGTACTGTATGTAATTGTTTTATGCACCGTGTATGAAACACCACAATAGCGTATGTTTGAAAACAAAATTTTGACTGTTTGTTTTTCGGCAACGGTTGGAGACCATATTCGAGTACTAGGCGTTCCGTACGTATTCAAGGTCTTAATAATCGATGTCCCAGATAAAGGTGAGGTTAGAGCCTAGGTATTTCTATAGAAAACCTTATTCGCTGTAACCTATAGCTCTGATACCAATCTGTCACACCCCGAAATTATCAGAGCTGGCGTGACTGGACTGGTATCTTCATTGCACAGCGGAAGCAAATAAGCAAAGACTTTCTAGAAATTGAACGCCCGCTAAGTACTCGATTCTCCAATGGTTCTCCTATTCCAACCGTGCCTCGACTTTGAAATGCAACCTGAGAAAGAAACATGCGAAAAATCAACAAAAAGTTGAGCGAGTTCATAGTTTGTTTGTAAAAGATTTGAAATAAATCTTTTGAATAACCGGTTTGTGATCTATTATTGAGAAAACGAATTTAGAAATCATTTTCTTGCCAAGTTACATGGAAACTTTGTATTTGTAACGCATTATATTCATAAAACCATGTATTTGTAAACTCTCGTATTTGTAAGGTTCGTATAACCGTCAATGCCCACCCTGACTTTGACTCCATGCCCGCATAATCCTATGCTTTGAATTTGAAAAAAACGTGGTATGTAATTTGTAAAACCCCGGTATGATTGCAAACAAGGAAAAGATCACCAATGGTTTGCAAGGCCACTGATATGTGTGACGGTGTAGGAAGACTCAAACCTAGCAAAGTTGTACCGGGCTCCCGCATGGAAGACATAGTCACCACTATGGGCCGCCCCGGCCTCATGGGTGTGGGCTCGCTACACCCAAATAGATCTATCACTCATGCCCCTCGGTCCTGATACGAGGATTAATGGTCCCAAGTATCCGCCTACCCTATCACATGATCTATGGTTCTTTCCTAGTCTAATCATACCAATTATATTGTAAGTAATTCTTTTGTAACATGTATTGTACCCGAGCCTCTAAGACTAAACCTCCCCAGCCTCTAAGGCTGAACCTCCCCAACCTCTAAGGCTGAACCTCCCCAGCCTCTAAGGCCAACTCCCCAGTCTCTCTATATTATCACCAGACGATCCATCCCTAGTATTGAAAATCATTCACATTTCGATAATACGCATTTGTTTTGTAAAAACCGGTATATTTAGTATGATCCATTTGTAAACCATTTGAGTTCCTCGAAATCCATTCGTAACATGTTTTAGAAATATGAGTTTTTGTTCGTTCAAAAGCTTTGTATGTTCTTGCACAACGTGCTTTGTCTAAAAATATGCAGTCTTTGTTCATCGAGAACTTTGTGTGTTTTCTGCAAAACGTGCATGTCTTTCCACCCCAAAAACATTTATAAAAATGTAAAACCGTAAAAAGATGGGGTTATGAACTCACCTGAATATTCCAGTGCAAAGCTTGCTAATTACGACTTCGTGATGTCGTTTCCAAGACTTGACTTGCTAGCGTGCATTCTACAATATTCCTAACACGGAGTGTCTTATAAGTTTCTAAATAAACGTAGTAACTAAACTACATGTCATCGAGCACTACCGAATCGTTAACCGAACGATTCAACGGTAAGTTGTGACGTAAATGGAAACAATTAGGTCATATTTGATAAGTGTCGTTTATCGTCGATAATAACTAACAAGTCTTGAAAAGACTTGATTCTCGAGATATTAGAAATAAATAAATATTTATATCAAAACATATAAATATATTGTTAAGGTCGCTTATCGTCACGAGAAATCATTTGTGTATATAGGAATATTCGTATGAAAGTAATATATAATAAACTTGTATTATTTTTTTTGGGTAAAGGGTTACCCCAGTGAATTTTATAAAATCAAACCAATTAAAACAAAAGTGTGGCTGAAGTACGACACTCACACTAGCCTTGGCATACCAAGACTAGGACCAAACAACCAAAACAGAACACAACCAGGCAAGCAAAAGCCACAGACACACACACTAGCCAAACATGGCCAAGTCACAGACAAAACACAAAATAAACTAGCCAGGATCAATCTCTAAATTGCTGCTAGGAATCTTCCACTTTTCCACCAAGCTACCATTCTCAAATCTCCGTTTAAACTTGAAAGTCATAAGCCTCATTCAAACAGTAGTAATAATCTCCCGAGACACCACTAGAGCCGTACGCTGGTTCTGAGAAAACAACCTGTTGTTTCGTTCTTGCCATATAAAATAAGTTGCAGCCGCAACCACCAACCGACTAACCACATTGTCAGGCTTCTGTAAGCTCAAGTTTTAATTCATCCAAGCCATAATATCATACCATCCTCCATTCACGTCTTCCATATTGGTGAGACTTCTTATATTGTGCCAAACCTGAGACGCAAAAGAGCATTCAAAGAACAAATGATCTCTCGAGTCCCTGTTGTAACAGCATAGAGGGCAGCACATGAGATTTAGATTTGTTGCACCACCCGCTTCCCAGACAGACAAACGATCCTGTGTCTTCAATTTGTTTCGGATAACTAGCCAAATGTGAAATGAGTGTCTAGGAATGCATTGCTTAAACCATACCATATTCACCCAAGACACTTTGCTTTCATGATGTCGAATAGTATTCTAGACCTCCCAAGAAGTAAATGGACGTGTATTTCCTTCCAGGTCTTTTCAAACCAGCCGATCACGGACATTGTCATATAAAATAGGAACTACTAAATTAATTAAGACTGGGAAAAGATTGTACCAGGCAATCGGCCACCTCCATTGACCATTTTGAGACACTAGAGCCGCTAGCGAGGATTGCAGGCTGAAGCCTGCATTAGCAATAATTCTTGGGCTTATAAAAGCACGAAGAGGACCCGATTCACACCAAGTATCACTCCACGCATTAGTCTCAGTACCACTACTAATGTGTTTCCACAAGAACGGTCGAATAAGGCTACGGATAGCAAGGAGCTTTCTCCATCCCCATGTCATGCGGCCTCGACATGGGACCTTCCAGAAGCTTCTACCCTTAAGCTTGTATATATGTATCCATTGAACCCACAACGATTTCCTATTGGTAAGAATGCTCCAGACATGTGAAGATAAGAGAGCTTTATTAACATCCGAGATGCTACGAACACCCAACCCACCCTCATACTTCGGAAGGCATACAACCTTCCAAGCAACCTTAGGCTTGACGGTCCGATGGTAATTACCAGACCATAAAAAGTCTCGCATACATTTTTCCAACTCAGTAATAATTCTAGCAGGCAACAAAAACACTGTAGCCCAATAAATATGCATAGCTGAGAGAACCGAATTAACCAGTTGTAATCTACCAGCAAATGAAAGAGATTTAGTCGTCCAGTTGTCGATCTTCTTTTCCATTTTCTCAACCAGCACCTTACAATCCTTATACGAAAGTTTAGAGGATATTAATGGAACTCCCAAATAGCGAACAGGAAGCGAACCCTCTTGAAACGGCATAATGCTTAGAATTTCCTGCTTGACTCCGGGGAACATTACCAAAGAAAACCGTGCTTTTGAACATATTAGGAATCAAGCCCGAGACCCTCGAAAAACGATGAAGAGAATCTCTCACAACCTTAACCGAAGCAGCATCACCATTCACAAATATGAATAAATCATCAGCAAATGAAATATTAATGATCTTCTGTTTTTTACAGTGGAGATGGTATCTGAACGCATTACTAGAAGAAGCTGCATTTTTTAGTAGTAGCGAAAGTGCCTCCATAACCAAAGTAAACAGGTAAGGAGACATCGGGTCACCCTGTCTCAACCCACGCTTACCCTTGAAATACCCATGAAGATTACCATTTATGCTCAAAGAGTAAGAAACTGTGCTAACACAAGTCATTATCCAGCTAACCATTTTATGAGGGAACCCAAACGCAGTCAGAATGTCCTCTAGGAAGGACCAGCTCACCGTGTCATAGGCCTTCTCCTAGATTTAAACGTGTCATCTAGAAGGGCCAACATTCAGGTGATAGTTATGCATTAACTCCTGAGTAAGAAGAATATTATCTGAAATCTTTCTACCAGGGACAAAGGCTGATTGGCTTATATTCACCAGTAAATCCAGACTACCTTTAATTCTGTCAGTAATAATTTTGCTAATACATTTATATAGCACATTGTGTGACAACTGTGCTCTGTAATCGATGAACAATGCAAAACAATGTTAATTATCAATAAAACAATGTGTTTTTGGGAACCCTAGTTCTCTCTCTCTGATGGAGAAAAACGGCGACCACACCATTGTTTGACCTAATTTTCGTGATTACTTGCTGATTATGAGGATTGTTTGTGTGATTAGAGTCTTATGATCTCTAGTTTATCCTTGCAATTCTATATAATCGTCATTGATCCGTTTTTAGTCATTAGGGTTACGAATTTCTCCTCTTTTTGGGTTTTTTTGCACTTGGCTGCCGTTGTTTATTGGTTTTCATCGATAGTCTGGTTTGGGTTTTCAAAGAGGGAGTGTATTTTGCTGCGTATGTTCTGATTCTAGGGTTGCTACATAGTTGTCAAACTGATTCGTCCTCTCTTGAATGAATTAGGGTTGACGGCTACAAGGGTTTCTCAGGTTTCTTTTCTGCGCATTAGGTTGTCGGCTATTAGGGTTCTTTTATTTAACTAACAGGGTCTCGAATGGATGATCGTAAGTCAGATGGGGCGTTTCCTCAAGATCGTGGTAAACCACAATTCTCGTTTGACAGTTTTGCTAGCCGGGTGATCGACGTTGAGGGAAACACGTGGATGCCTCGTAGGGGTTCAATTCAGACTCCGCAAACTGATCATAGCAACACTTCTGTTCAGGTTCCTGTGGAGAAGGTGCGGCCTAATATCATTGATGAACTTTCCAAGATCACGATGCCAGTTCAATTAGAGAAACCGGCTGGTGAGCATTCGGAACATTTTTGGGATTATTCTAATATGGGGTATTCGACATCAGCATGTCTGGAGGGAGGGAATTTGTTGGCTGCACAAGGAAAACCATGGAATTCGGGGGCTGCAGACCCTTTATCATTCGCTAACATAGTTAAGAACAATAAGGAGAATGTTAAAGTGAATTTCAGGGTGATGGAATCTACTGAGACAGTTGATGGGGCGGATGTTGTTATTCCATTGTCATCGGTTCAACAAGTCACTGATAGGTATGCTAACACTTTGTATGGTTATTTTCTGGGTAAACGGTTGGCATTTCCTGTGGTCGATTACTTTGCAAAAAACAACTGGGTTAAATATGGTCTCTCTCGGCTTATGATGAATGCAAACGGCTTCTTTTTCTTTAAGTTTAAAACTAAGGAAGGGATGAATCAAATGCTAGAGGATGGGCCTTGGTTGATCAGAAGTGTTCCGATAATTTTGAAGGAGTGGTCGCCCTCCATTAAGATGGAAAAAGAGGATATTAAAGTTGTACCAGTTTGGGTCAAGATGCATGATGTGCCGTTAGCGGCATTTACCGAGGATGGTCTTAGCTTGGTCGCTTCTAAGATTGGGACTCCTAAGATGTTGGATTCATATACTGCCACGATGTGTGCTGAGTCTTGGGGAAGAAGCAGCTATGCTAGAGCGCTTATAGAAGTTCAGGCGGGAGCTGAGTTAAAAAAGAGTGTTATTGTTGCAATCCCATCTTTGGATGGTAATGGTCATTCAAAGGTGGAGGTCAAAGATGAATATGATTGGGAGCCTCTAAGGTGCTCCTCTTGCTTTGTGTTTGGTCATGATGATAGCTCGTGCCCAAAGAACCCTCAGGTAACTTCAAGTGGGGATTCTGATAAGAATAATGATGATTATCAGGTTGTGGGTGCCAAGAAGAAGAAAGTTAATAGCCAAGGCCTCCATATGAAAAATCAGAAGCCTAAGTTAGTTTACAGACCAGTGGTCAAACCTAAACCAAAATCGTCCTTGAGGAATCCGATGGACAACCAGGTTTCAACGTCAAACCCGTTTGACATCCTTAAGGATGATGATGGAAATCAGGGAGGTACCACTATGGGTCGAGTGGAGAAGAAAACTGCGCAGACTAATAGTGACAAACAGGAATCGGATGAGGAAGAGGTCGTTGAAGTCTATAATGAAACTAGTGAATTTATGACTTCGGGTTTATATTCTTCATCTTCGAGAGCAAAGGCAAGCACCTCTTCAACAAAGTTCTCCAATGGATAGACTCTTTTTGGTTCGTGTGAAGGGGTTGCCTGTGTCTGGCAACTTCATCTTTGATGATGGCGGATGAAGGTGTTCGTTTTGTTTTGTCTTGTTTTGTCATGTCTACTGATGTATAGTAGGCTAGGTTATGGGGTGTCATAGGTTTACTTGCTTATTTGTTTTACATATATGGGGCATGTCCTGTATATGAACTAGTGTGGAATACATCCACACTACTTGTACTTATTTGCGGTTTTTAATAGAATCACCGGGGTAACCCTTTACCCAAAAAAAAAACAATGTGTTTTGGTGTTACTATATGTGTATTTGTGTTTGATGATTTTACGATTCGATTTCAAGCTTTAAATTGCTTTCTTTTTTTTTTGGGGGTAAAGGGTTACCCCGGTGATTCTATATATTCACAACCAAATAAAACAAGTAGTGTAGCAAACCTACACTAGTTCAATCATGAGACATGCCCCATGAAAGTAAGCCAAAAAACCAAACATTCAACACCAAAGATAACAACTAGACTCTAATCTAGCAAAACACAAGACAACAACGACTACTCAACCACCTTCCATCTCTTTAGAAAGACTATGAATCTCCCAATCTTCAGGAAGCCTCTGAACGCTAGCAGTATTCTTCAGCTTCACTCCCATCAGCTTATACCGAACCGTTTGAACAATAGAAGCACTAATAGTTTCTGGAGGCCTTAGCTGATTCTTAAATAACCTAGCATTCCGCTCCTGCCAGATCATGTAAGTCGAAGCCACAACTAAGATTCTCGCAACCAGATTAGACGCTGTCTTCGACCGGGCACGAACTAGAAGCCACTCCACAATATCACCCCAAATTGGCTGAACCAAATCCATCCCCACCTTTTGTCTAACCATGTACCAGACTTGAGACGAGAATTTGCATTCAAAAAATAAGTGATTATGGGAATCAAAGTTTTCATAACAAAGCAGGCAGCACATCATGTTCATATTTTTCCTGCGTGAAAGGTCCCAGCCCAAGATTTTATCCTGAGTAAGTAACTTACCCCTCATGATTAACCACATAAAGAAAGCATGCTTCGGTATACATTGAGGAAACCACACAATAGAGCACCAATGAATTTCTGGTTCTGCATATCGAATCGAATTCCAAACACCCGTAGCAGAAATATCACTAATATGATCACCATGACGCCATAAAAGCCGATCTCCTTTATTCGGGTCAATATTCACATTATCAAGCTGAATAAGAACAGGATAGAGATCTCTCCAAGCCGTAGGCCACCTCCAAACCCCATTGTATCTCATATCAGCAACTGTAGCCTCCAAACTGAAACCCTCATTCGTGATCATTCTAGGTGATAGAAAATCACCCAGCGGCCCCAACTAGCACCATAAATCATACCACGCTGAAGTTCTAATGCCATTACCAACTTCGGTCCAAAAATGACTTCGCATTAACGGTCTCAGATGTAATAACTTCCGCCAAGACCAGCAGCAATTGCTAGGAACAGTGCATCTCCAGAAGCTTTTGCCTTTAAGTCTGTACGAATGAACCCAATCGACCCACAAAGACTTTCGTTTGGTGATAATACTCCAGATGTGAGAAGTCATGAGAGCTTTGTTTAAATCACCAATGCGTCTAATGCCTAAACCACCCTCATATTTCGGAATACAAATAGATTTCCAAGAAACCTTCGCCTTCCCTCTATGAAAATTGCAATCATGAGACCAAAGAAAGTTCCGCATTCTCGCTTCCAAATCATTAACCACTCGAGTCGGCAAGATAAAAACAGAAGACCAATAAATATGCATAGAGGACAAAACTGAGATTATAAGTTGTAACCTGCCAGCAAAAGAAAGCATCCTGTTCCTCCAATGCATGATACGCTTTTCGAGCTTTTCCACAAGAACATTACAATCTTTATACAAAAGCCTAGAAGATATGAGAGGCACCCCCAAGTACCTGACAGGAAGCGTACCTTCCACAAACGGCATAATTCTCAAAATAGCACTTTTAATGTAGCTAGGAACATTGCAAAAGAACACCGTGCTTTTTTGAACACTAGGAACCAAACCTGACATCTTGGTGAAAGAATCTAACGAAGCCATAATAACCTTTGCCGAAGCAATTTCACCTCGAGCAAAAAGAAACAAATCATCTGCAAAGCACAGATTTATAATTTGCTGCCTTTCACACCTATTATGAAACTTAAACGAGGAATCAATTCTTGTCGAATGATGCAAAATGGCTGTCAAAACTTCCAAAACAAGAGTGAACAGATATGGGGATAATGGATCCCCTTGCCTTAGCCCACGATTACCCTTGAAATAGCCATGAACATTACCATTAACACAAACAGAATATGAGGTAGTTGAAACACATACCATGATCCAATTCACCATCTTGATATTGAAACCGAACCCAAGCAGAATACTCCTTAGAAAATTCCAGTCAACAGTATCATAGGCTTTTTGTATATCAACTTTAAAAGCGCAACGAGGCGGCCCAGCATTCCTATGATAATTGTGCATAAGCTCTTGTGGCAACAGAATATTATCCGAGATTTTCCTTCCTGGAACAAATGCAGATTGGTTAACACTAACTATCTCATTTAGAGCCCCCTTCACTCTATCCGTAATAATTTTGCTAATGCACTTGTATAAAACATTGCAACAAGCAATAGGACGGTAATCAGTAATAACCGAAGGGGTAGGGACCTTCGGCACAAGCACAATAAGAGTATGGTTTAACTCACGTAACAAGTTCCCAGTATCAAAGAAATCAATAATAGCTTTAGAGATATCCACCCCAACAATATTCCATGCACTCTTGAAAAAAGTAGCAGTGTACCCATCCGGACCCGGAGCTTTATCAATACCAGTAGAAAACATAGCCGCTTTCAGTTCCTCTGAAGAGACCTGACGGATCATGTGGTCAGCCGTAGCCGAGTTCAATATATTAGAAAATAAATCTGGCGCTGGTTGAATAGATACGTCCCCTTCACACCCCAAAAAATTCTCATAATGGCTAACAAAAGCTTCATGAACCATATCACCTTCGAACACATTTCCACTCGAATCCCGAATAATATCTATCCTGCTGCGATGATTCCTATTTTTCAATGCAGAATGGAAAAAAGCAGTGTTCATGTCTCCAGCACACAACCAATCGACTTTGGATTTCTGTTTCAGAAATCGTTCCTCATCAATTAACGCTTCCTGATAACAGGTCGTTATGGTAGCTTCTTCGGCTCTAAGGACACCATTCAAAGGATCCCGATCAATAGACTGTTGGATACTCTCATGCTTAGCACGGAGATCGTTAGTTTTGTTATGAAGATTACCTTGTTTAAAAAGTAAAGCACGAATAGGCCTTTTAAGCAGCCGAAGTCTTTTAAGAACAGAAAACTGATGCACTCCATTAATTCTAGTACCCCAAATCCGATTGACAATGTCTAAAAATTCCGGTTTATAAACCAAAAAATTAGCGAATTTAAAAGGTCTCGGTTTTAACTTACCGGCTTCAGGGATTTTTAGGATACGAGGACAATGGTCCGAAAGACGATAAGGCTGAAATAAAGCAACCGCACACGGAAAAAGAGCAACAAATTGAGTATTCCCTAATACACGATCAATTTTCTTTAGAAGACCGACGCCCTTTTTTGGTTTTTGGATCCACGTAAAATGGAAACCCGAACTGTTAATGTCAAACATCTCAATATCATCCACACACGATTGAAAATCCTTCATGCCAATAGAAATCGAAGAGGTCCCCAAGGATTTATCTTCCAGATTCAGCGCCGAATTAAAATCACCCATAACGAACCAAGGATTATCACCCACTAGAACTTTGTGCATTGAGAGACTTTGCCATAAACTTCTACGAGAGACATAATAGTTGGCGGCATACACAAACGAACAAAAAACCATCCGTTTATCCAATTTAAAAATAAGCTGAAGATGCATAACCTGATCGGTTTGAGCTAGCACCATGACATCGAAAATAGCCGGGTTCCAACCAATAATGATTCTAGTACCTTTAACACACTTGGCTCCATTGGACGTCCACTCCCAAGAACGAAAAACAGATCTACAAACTTTATCAAGTTTACCAATATCAACATGTGATTCCAAAATAGCAAAAAAACTGAGATTATAATCCTTCACCGCCTGCCGAACCTCTGATTGTTTAAGAGAGCGGTTCAACCCTCTAATATTCCACGATGCTATACTAACCATCTTTAACCGCTGTAGAAGGAGTGCTTGCCCCTTTAGTGTCTTTCGGATTATAAGAACCTCCCACCATAAACTCATTCGTTTCGTTATAAACTTCCATCACCTCCTCATCATCAGAGTCTTCAAAACCATCACCATTCGGGCCTTTACTACTTTGTCCTTCATCCGCATCAGCCGAACTCAAAACATTAAATGGGTTCGTCGACTGAAAATTTGGACCAGCCGACCTAACATTTAAAACCGGTTTATGTTTGTTGGTAATCGGCCTATACTCAAACTTTTGTTTCGCTTTTGGAATAGAAATACCCGGTTTCCTAGCAACCTTCTTGCCTTGCACTTCCATATAACCGTCCTCATCAACTCTAGGAGTAGTCTTTATTTGAGATTACACCTTTCTGAAGAGCATGTTTCCTTGGATTTTTTGGGCATGAATCATTAGAATGTCAGAAAACACAACAAGTCGAGCACCTTAAAGGATCCCATTCGTATTCAACATACATCGTTTCCTTGATAAAACCCTCACCGTTCGGATTTGGAATAGCAATAGTGATTTTCTCTTTAAGTTCTTTATCCGCTGACACTTCAATAAGAGCAGGTGCAAAACTACTTCTACCCCAATTATCCACACACATAGACGTTGTATAGGAATCAAGCAATTTTGGATCACCAATGGCAGTAGCAATCATACTAAGTCCGTCTTCCGTGTAGGCAGCAATCGGAACTTCATGGACTTTTACCCATAGTTGAACTTTATTAACCTCCTTCTTCTCTAGCTTGGTAGTAGGCGTCCATTCCTGAAGAAAGAATGGTTGTGACCGAATAATCCACGGACCAGCAGCTAAAACATCCAACATACCTTTTTGATCTTCGAACTTAAAGAAGAAGAAGCCATTTGCATTTATCATCGACTTCTGTAAACCAAACTTTTTCCAGTTATTTTTCACAAAGTAATCAACCACAGGATACGCTATACGATCTCCCAAAAAGTATCCATACAATGTATTCGCTAACTTATCCTGAACAACCCGAACCGATTCAACCGGAAGAACAATATCACAATCTTCGTGTTGCAGTGAACTTGCAAGGGACCTGAAATTTAATTTCTGGAATTTCTGATTTTTCACCGAGTCCGCATAAGGCATAGGTTTAATCAGATTATCCTCACCCTGTTCGCCGCCATCAGCTAACGTCGGCCCACCCTGATTCAGATCAGATTTCAAATTAACATCCATAACCGGCTCCGTTATCTTTATTAACTCATCAATGACATTGATTTTCTTTGGTTCCGATTGCAAATTCTGAACAGTACCCCTACGAGGAAGTCGAGCATTACCATCAATATTCAAAACCCTATTCGCAAAACTCTTGTTCGAATTAGGAGGTTTCCCATCATCATGCACTTCTCTACCATCCGTTTTGGGACGATCATTCAGATCAGAATCAACAACTCTCTCCATCAAAAAAGAAACAAAATAACCATGCACACTACCGAAAACACCAGGAAGCAACGAAGAAGAACAACCAGAAAACCCTAATCCTTTAAACCCTAGTATCAGTCCAGAACCCTTAATCGATTAAACCAGCGTATCAATCTAGCTAAGTTAATCTCAGTTAACCGCAATCAATAACAACTAGCTTAATAAATCAGAGTTACGAATTGAAAACTAGGGCGACGATTTGAAAGAAAAACAGAAAAACAACCCTAGTTTTAGATCGATCCCTAATGCTAACGAGTTCGTTATAGAATTTTGAAGCATCAAAACTCTAATCACAGACTGTTATGCATCAGATCACAAAGAAAAACAAGAGTTTCATGATGAACAAAAAATCGCCAAAAGGAGAGAGAGTTTAGGGTTTTTTGAATACTCAGTTGCTTGTTTACATCCTCTGTGAAACTACGACATACACTATGAATTCCCTTCCCCCACTTTTAGCTTTAAATCGCTTTCTGGAATGTTATACGCAAACTGGTACATGAACGCAGTCAGTTTAACGCGACAAACACTACGGAATAGTGATATAGGCTTAACATACCTAAAATAACCTTTACATAACTTAGAAATAAATTTTGGATGGTTTGGTGCATTGAAAACAAGTATATTCGATCACAGGGACTATTTATGTCAAACTACGAAACTATACTGAATTGTATGGTGTCAAACAGTCCGGAACTTGATCATAAGCTAAACATACCATATATAACCTAAACATAGCTTAGAAATAAGCTTTGAGTGGTTCGGTGTGCGAAAATATGCTTATTTGATCTTATAGGGACTAAAAGTGTCAAAAACGATGTAAGTTTGCATTTTCGCGCATATCTTACGTTCTGACCACATCTGGACATCCAAAATTTTTGTACACACTAAAATATTTTTATTTTAGTGATCGGCATGCAAAAATTCTATTCGTCGCTTAATTTGGATCGCTTTTGCGTTCGTTACGACTTCCGTCGTAATTAACCGAACAACGCAACCGTACGACCAAACGATCCGACATCCAAGATATTTTTGAGCACATTTTAAGTTCCCTATACTTTAACTTCATTTTAGAGCTTTGAAATGGGGTTAACGGGGCTTAAACGTGTCAAAAATGCATCGAAAACCAAGTTTGGAGCTTCAGGGGCTAAAACTATCATTTCTGAAAGTTGCTGGTCTGCAGGTCCCTTACGGACCGTATGGAGACTTGCTTGCGGTCCGTAAGCAGTCCCCAGCACATTAGAATTTCAGAAACTTCACAGCAGCTTCCCAGCTCATTCTTGAGGCCCTTGTACGCAATTTTCATGTTTTGGGGACCAAGTTAACACCTCCCCAAGGCATCTAATCAGCTCCTAACAATTGTATGGCCAAGATCATTCCCTCCTTACCAAGAAATGATCTTAATGGTTTTGCAAAAACTATATAAAGCCATGCCATTCATTCCATTTCCTCACATTTGATCTGAGATTTTCTCTAAGTGGTTGTGATATTTCACTTCCTACCTGAGAAAAACTTGGAATCAAATCTATTTGGACCCTTTGTAAGTCCTCTTTCATTCTTTTATTGCTTTCTTAGCTTAAAAGTCAAACAGTGTCTGACTTTCAGCTTTGACCACGAGTTGGTCAACGAGAAGTTCTTTTGAACTTCGCAACGTGAGCGTAATCACGATGGTTATAGTCCCTAGTGACAATACCTACTGATTACCACGTTGACTAAGTGTAGTGACGAGTCGTAGTTTCGGTCAAAATGTGCATTTAAGCGTATTTTGCAACCAAACTACTTTAGGATATCAAAACACTTTGTTTTAATATCAAAAACCTGTTGTCTAACTTAAGTTAAGCATGTTCTAACATGCTTAGCTCGTTACTTTTAGTTTAGTGCTTGTTTAGAGTCGTAAGTCAAGCGGTCTAAACCACCGCTTAGACTTTCGAACTCGACCCGTTTGGTCGATCATTAGGATCCGACCAAGCATGTTTAGTGACCATAGTTGCATAGAGAATAACCTTCCGACGTTATACCTTATGGTCACCTAGTTTAAGTAGTTGTGTGATAGGTAATTTATATGCCTTAGGTAAATGACCAAAATGCCCTTTTTATGCATAATTGGATTTTAAGCATATGTAACCTAAACATTTGTCACTTAACTGATTATGCAACTTAATTAAACGTGTTTAGGCATATAATACTTGTCATAGGACTAGTTAGACGTCTCGAACACGCTTTTACGCGAACGACGCGTTAAAGTAGCATAAGCTACCTTAATGGGTCATAACGGGTCGAAAGCACTTAGGTTAGGTTCCGATTTAGAATGTAGGCTTTGTTAAACCATATCACATGAGTTCCAACACTCATTTGGTTTACAAGACCTCATTCAATCCGATCTTCCGATTTAGGTGTCAATTTTATTTACTAGTGATCCGATTACTAGGTACTACTTGAATTTCCTTGGTTTGTCTGAGCTTCGCTAAGTTCTTTAGATCAAGGATACCCTTCTATTCAATGTGAGTACATAGTTCCCCTATTTTACTATTTTCAATCATTTTGGGGTGATTCATATGTATTAAAACGATTTCGATATTTAAACGATGGTTACAAAAGCGATAAAGATGGTTTATATTAAACTAATAACGATTTCGATAAAGTGAACGAACTTGTTGGTTGTAGTTACATAACGAATGACATTCATTAGCATTGATCAAGCCGACCAGTATTAGGTTATGGTACCATAGGATCTGACAAATCCCGTTATCAGACTACACCCATGGTTATGTGTGGGGGTTATGTAGGTAACGACCGAATCTGATGATTGTTAACTTACCCTTTGGTGGTTTGTTAATGCGATAGGCGAGGTAGTCGAGTCACGAAGGTTTGAATGTTATTAGCGAGACGACCATAAGTAGTTTCACAATTAAAACGAATACGATTTTGGGACGAGTTAAAACGATTTGGAACGACTTAAACGAGATAAAATGATTTGAACGAACGATTGGTTTGGGTTGTGATTAGGTAATGGGATGGGTGTAACATGATAAAAGCATGGTAGATACACCGCTGGTACATCTTATATATAAGTGCCTTTATCATATTACATTTCATGTCATTATTTAGTTCACTTGGGAAACGATTTGAAACGATGTCACACAACGAGGTTTTCGAAATAATATAAACCATACGAGTTTTATTAACGAGTTTTAACAAGATGTTTTACGAATTGGTTTACTAAAACAAATGTTTTGGGGTTAAGAATCATGGCTACGAGATTTTATATACTATAACCATCTTGATTTGAGTTGGTTAATCATGTTGAAATATTATATACTTTTCAAAACAAGGTTTTCGAGGTATTGCAATATATAATAACGAGCCATGATTCCGATACTCTTATAAAACCTATGTGCTCGCCAGCATTTCTTTGCTGACTTTATTTTTACATATGTTTCAGGTGATGTTGCTTGATGATTGCTAGGGAGCATGTTCACTTAGGATTTGGACGTGGCCTTAGTGACATAAAAACGATAATAGACGATGTTTAAATTGTTTGTTTGGTTTCAAGACAATGTAAATTACTTGATAAATCAATAAAACAAAACTTTTGAATTACCATGGTTGTGAAACGATGATTCTGTTACAACACTCCCCGACGTTTCCGCCACGGTTTGTTGTTTTAACGTGGTCGGGGTGTGACAGAAGAGTTGGTATCAGAGCCAATGGTTATAGGGAATTAGGTTATTAGCATTGCTTTGACCTAGACTATAACTTTCTAGGATCCTAACGCGAGTTATCTTGCGTTTAGATTTTTAAACAATACCGTCACCTATCCTTAGGTGATAACCACAACGAGAACACAATAACAAATCCGCTTCAAAAATTAATCATCTATCCTTGGATGATTGATTGTAAGGTTTTGAACCCTCTGAATTTTCAAAATCTCGTCAAAGTTTGGGTCTAAATAATGTGAACACGTGTAAAACTGGAAGAGTGAATGCCTGTACCCTGAGTTTTCTATCTAAGGCTAGAGTGTTCGTACAAATCCGTAATATCGGACCAGTCACTCTTACCTGGGAACTCTTGGGGTGAGTGTTCACTTATAGGCGAGCATGTCTTCAGCGATACATTATTATGATCTATTTACTTTGATTTGTCACTGCGTGTCATTTGTTTGTTCGTGGTAATGAACAAATGATCGCACTCCTTGTGTTTTGTCGATGTTTTCAATACCTCTTTTGTTTCTCCAATTGTCAACCTCACTCGTTTCTCATGTTTCCTTGTTAGACAATGCCTCCTCGACACGATACTCAAACTTTTACTGCTGAAGAAGTCGCAGCCCTTGTCTCTCAACAAATGGCTGCTGTACTTCCAGGCGTTGTGACCCAAATCCACGAGCTATACAACAATAACAATAATAACAACAATAATGCACAGTGTAATTTCAAGAATTTCAATTCTGCGAAGCCGCTTAAGTTTTCTGGGTCACAAGGAGCAACTGCACTCCTGCAGTGGTTTGAGAGTATCGAGAGCACATTCAGACATGTGCAGTGTCCGAATGCGCGTAAGGTTGAATTTGCTTCAAGCGTGTTTGAGAAGCGAGCTCTTACATGGTGGAACGGAGTGATGCGCGATAGGGGTGCCGAAGTGGCATTAGCACAAACTTGGGAAGAGCTCCGAGTTCTCATGATGAGAGAGTTCTGTCCCCGTCACGAGATTCGAGCTTTGGAACGAGAGTTTGATGATTTGAAACAAGACGGGGGAGAACTCCGTGCTTATACGGATCGATTTGAGGAGCTTAGTTTGTTGTGCCCCACTATGGTTACCCCACTGGAGAAAGAAATCGAGAGGTATATCGATGGTTTACCTAATTCCATTCAGGATATTGTGACCGGTGTTAATCCTACTACCATCCGTCACGCGATCGAGTTGTCGGCTACCCTGACTGAGTCCCAAGTCAGGAAGGGTAAACTCACCCGCAAGGGTGATAAAAAGAAGTCAACCGATTCTGATAAGGAAAAGGGTAAGGGTAAGAAAGGTGAGTCGTCAAAAAAGTCAAGGAAGCGCAAGGCTTCCCAGAACTTTGCAGTCACTGCGCAGAACCCTCAGAACCCACCGACTCAACCTCCTGCAAAGAAAGCGTATGCTGGTACTGCACCACACTGTGCTCGATGTAATGGTCACCATGTTGCCCAACAGGCCTGTAAACAGTGTGCTACGTGTGGTAGACTTGGGCATTTGGCCAACATTTGTCGTTTTGGTCAAAATAAAGCTGTTCAGTTTCCAGCACAAGCTCAAGGGAATGTTGTGAGATTCCCACATGGTTCGTGTTTTAATTGCGGAGAAATGGGTCATTTTCGCAACAACTGCCCGAGGTTGGTAAATGCGAATCCGAATGGTAACGCGATCGCGAATGTGAATCCCGCTCGTGGACGAGCATTCAATCTAAACGCGAATGAGGCGAGGGCGGACAACGAGGTTGTTAACGGTACGTTCCTTGTTAACAATCAACTTGCATCTGTTCTTTTTTATTCTGGTGCCGATAGGAGTTTTGTTTCGTTATCTTTTGAGCCTTTACTTGCGATACCTAGAACTAAACTGAGGAAACCCTTATCTGTTGAAGTTGCTACTGGTAAACCACTTGTACTCGATTCTGTTCTTCATGGTTGTCAATTGAACCTTAATAACCATCTTTTTCCTATTGATCTCGTACCGATGCAACTTGGGAGTTTCGACATTATCGTGGGGATGGATTGGTTAACCAAACATCATGCTGAGGTGGTTTGTTTTGATAAGATCATTCGTATTCCTCTTTCGTCTGGTGATGTCCTAGAGGTTCGTGGCGAAAAACCATCTGGTGGATTGAAACTCATGTCGTGCACGAAAGCCCAAAGTTACCTACGAAGGGGATATGTTGCCTTTCTGGCACATGTCACCGAGGAGAAAGGCAAGAACAAGAGTATTCAGGATATTCCGATTGTTCGGGATTATCCAGAGGTGTTTCCCGATGAACTGCCTGGTTTGCCTCCAGTTCGTCAAGTCGAGTTTCATATTGACCTTGTACCCAATGCTAACCCGATTGCGAAAGCACCTTATCGTCTTGCACCGTCTGAGATGCAAGAATTATCAAAACAGCTTCAAGAGTTATCTGATAAAGGATTCATCCGACCGCTTGGGGAGCTCCTGTCCTCTTTGTGAAAAAGAAAGATGGATCTTTTCGTATGTGTATCGATTATCGTGAGCTTAATAAGCTTACCATCAAGAATCGATATCCCCTACCCCGAATCGATGATCTCTTTGATCAGCTGCAAGGTGCTACCTGTTTTTCCAAGATCGATCTGCGTTCTGGGTATCATCAGCTTCGGGTATTCGAAGAAGATATTCCCAAAACTGCATTCCGCACGAGATATGGGCATTACGAGTTCACAGTCATGCCTTTTGGTTTGACGAATGCTCCAGCTATCTTTATGGACTTAATGAAGTTCATCAGTTCACAGTAAACCTTATTTAGACAAGTTCATCATTGTGTTCATCGACGATATCCTCATTTATTCGAAGTCTCGAGCCAATCACGAGCAACACCTTCGTTTGACTTTAGAACTCCTGATGAAGGAACAACTTTTTGCTAAATTCTCCAAGTGTGAATTCTGGCTTAAAGAAGTTCAATTCTTGGGTCATATAGTCAATGAGCAAGGTATTCATGTGGATCCATCCAAAATAGCTGCTATTAAGGATTGGAATACACCAACGACACCTACAGAAATTCGTTCTTTTCTTGGTCTCGCTGGATATTATCGACGTTTTATTTCAAATTTCTCGAAGATTGCGGTTCCACTCACTGCTTTGACTCAAAAGAATAAGCCTTTTGAGTGGGGACCCAAGCAAGAAGAAGCGTTCCAAACGCTGAAACGGAAGCTCTGTGATGCTCCTGTTTTATCTTTGCCCGAGGGAAACGATGATTTCGTTGTCTACTGTGATGCGTCCAACTTAGGCCTTGGTTGTGTTCTTATGCAACGAGGTAAAGTTATAGCATATGCATCTAGACAATTGAAAGTTCACGAGAAGAACTACACGACTCACGATCTTGAGTTGGGAGCTGTGGTTTTCGTTCTCAAAATCTGGAGACACTACCTCTATGGCATGAAGTGTGTTGTTTTCACAGACCACAAAAGTCTCCAACACATTCTTAATCAAAAGGAGTTGAACATGAGACAACGAAATTGGGTTGAACTCTTGAACGACTATGATTGCGAGATTCGCTACCATCCTGGTAAGGCGAATGTCGTAGCCGATGCGCTAAGTCGAAAAGAGCGAGTTAAGCTTCATTCTGTTCGAACTCTATCTGATCTTCAATCTCGTGTTCTTCAAGCTCAACGGTCTTGTGTGATCAAAGGCTTATTGAAATATGAGCTACCGCTTCAACTCGAGCTTAAACTTGAAAGGAAAGACGATGGTCTGCTCTATTTCCAGGATCGTTTGTGGATTCCGAGACAAGACGATCTCCGCACTTTAGTGATGGACGAATCTCATAAGTCTCGATATTCTATCCATCCTGGTGCTGATAAAATGTACAAGGATCTTCGTACTAAGTTCTGGTGGCCTGGTATGAAGAAAGATGTTGCCTTGTAAAGAATCTTATTTGTTTTGAAAAGATGAGGGGCTCTGGGCGATTTTGGGCGATCCTGACCGATTCAACACAACTCTAGGTTTTCAATCTCTACCTGATCTTCATCGATTTTATTAGCTTTAAGGGTTGGGTGATTGAAGGATCGGCTTAGGGTTTCTTCGCTAGAGTTGTTGTTCTCGTGTTCTTGATCCGATCAGTTTATTTACATTTGATTTCGGTTTGCTGTCAATTGTAAGTAGGTATTATTGATCAGATTAAGGTGTTAGTTCCGGCGATTGTGGGATACCAGTTGCTGTTCGATTTGCATAATCATTCAGCATTAGGGTTTGGTCGGCGAGTTGTATTGTCAACTAGCAGATCTGATTCCATTTGTTTGATTTTGCTTTTGCTGATATTGGTTCGATAGGTCTGTTTTTTTCAGCAGATTTGCTCTAGGGTTGCGGCTGCCACTTAGGGTTCGGCAACCTTTTCCATCGGCGATATATATTCAGGTTTCGGCAACTCATCGGAATTTCATCTGTGGCTGTTGTTATGGATGACCAGAATGCAGATATATCAGATGGTATTTCGAGGAAAATCAGGAATATTGATGGGAAAATATTTGAGCCAAGACAAACATCCATCATGGCAGCTAGGGTTTCTGATAAAAAGGTAACCTTTATGCTACCTTTGAATGATGTTGAACATGTTAACGGGCGTTCTGATTCTCCTAATCAGCAATATGCGAAGGTTTTTGATAAACGAAAAGTAGCTTTTGTGCTTCCATTGAATGATGTTAGTCCTAGCTCCCGAGCTAATTCTCAACATCAATCGTACGCTAATGTTGTGTCAAACAAACAAGCTGATCAGGGTGGTGTTAAGGTGGATTTTGATTCGAAAACTCAATATCATAATCAGAATGTTGATAATTCAGTTAGGAAGGGCTAATGAGTCGGCTGATCAAGTCCCTATTATTAATTTTCGATCATTAAAATCGGATGTCTCATTGGATGGAGTGGATGTTGTCCTACCAATCGAATCTGTTCGTCAGGTTAATAACAGGTTAGCGAATACTCTTTATGGTTACTTCCTGGGGGATAGAATTGCTTACCCGGTTGTTGAATACTTTGTGAGAACAAATTGGAAGAAACATGGTCTTCAGAAAACTATGATGAACTCGAATGGGTTTTTCTTCTTCAAGTTTGAAGACAGAAAGGGTATGAATAACGTGCTTGAAGGGGGTCCATGGCTGATTCGAAATAAACCACTTTTTCTCAACACTTGGTCCCCTACAAGTACTCTTAAAAAAGAAGATATTAAAAAGGTTGCGGTTTGGGTGAAATTGCATGAGGTTCCTTTAGCGGCGTATACTGATGATGGGTTAAGCATGTTGGCGTCTAAAATTGGTTCTCCTTTGCGGTTGGATTCATATACTAGGGATATGTGTAATGAAGCTTGGGGACGAAGCAGCTATGCTAGGGCACTCATTGATATCTCTGCTGAACATGATTTTAAAGAGGTCCTAACCATGGCTATTCCTGAGTTGGATGAGAACAGGTATGTCAATGAGACTATTCGGGTGGAATATGAATGGAAACCCCCGAGATGTGCCCACTGTTGTGTATTTGGGCATGATTATGAGGAGTGTCCAAATTGCATTCGATCGACAGTGAAACCTCCTACAAACAGTCCGAAAGTAGATGAGGATGGTTATACGGAAGTCAAGACAAAGAAGAATATAAAGAAGAGTGGCTTTCAGGTTAACAATCAAAAGCCCAAATTTGAATATAAACCTGTGGATAAAAAGAAAAAGGCAGTGAGCATGAATGCGCGGTACACTAGTTCGTCCAAGGTTCAAACACACAATTCATTTAGTGCTCTTGGGTTTGTTGGGGGGAACGGGGGATCCTCCCAGGGAAGATATAAAGGGGGACGTGAGCTAAATGAGGAGTCTGACGATGACGAGGTAGAGGATGTATATGATGAAACGAAGGAATTTATGACATCGGGTACACATCCTACGTCTTCCAGTACAGGGGCAAGCACCTCTCACATAAAGTTGTCCAATGGATAGGTGGTTTCTGTTTCATGCTAAGGGGCTGCCGTTTGGTAGCAATTTCATTTTTGATGATGGCGGTTGAAGTCGTTTTGTTGATTTTTTTTTCGTTTGTCTACTAGTTAGTCATTATTATGATTGTAGTAGGCTAGATTGAGGTGGTAACTTGGTTTGTTTGTTTCTTTTGTTTACATATATGGGGCATGTCGTGTATATGAACTAGTGGGGAACTCATCCTCACTACTTGTACTTATTTGGCGGTTGTCTATAATAGAATCACCGGGGTAACCCTTTACCCAAAAAAAAAGATGTTGCCTTGTATGTATCGAAATGCCTAACTTGTCTCAAAGTCAAGGCAGAACATCAACGACCTTCTGGTTTGCTTGTACAACCAGAGATACCGGTTTGGAAGTGGGAGAACATTGCTATGGATCTCATCACTAAGTTACCGCGTACATCCAAAGGTCATGATGCTATTTGGGTTATTATCGATCGATTAACGAAGTCAGCTCATTTTATTACGATTCGCGAGGATCTATCTGCTGATAAACTTGCAAAGATTTATGTTCATGAGATTGTATCTCGACATGGTGTTCCTTTGGACATCATATCCGATCGTGATGCTCGATTTTCATCTCATTTTTGGAAGACCATGCAATCTGCCATGGGAACCCAACTAAATCTAAGCACTGCTTATCATCCCCAAACAGATGGACAATCTGAGAGAACGATTCAAACTTTGGAGGATATGCTTAGAGCATGCTTGATAGACTTTGGTGGTAATTGGGATTCTCATCTGCCATTGATCGAGTTCTCTTACAACAATAGTTATCATGCTAGCATTAATATGGCACCATTCGAAGCTCTCTACGGTCGAAAATGTCGTTCACCTGTTTGTTGGAACGAGACCGGTGAAGCTCAGCTTACTGGACCGGAGCTTGTTCTGGAAACAACAGACAAAATCAAGAAAATTCACGATAATCTTGCGACAGCTAGAAGCCGTCAAAAGAGTTATGCGGATATGCGACGCAAGCCCTTAGAATTTCAAGTCGGAGACCATGTCCTACTCAAGGTGTCACCTTGGAAGGGAGTGGTGAGATTTGGAAAGAAAGGAAAACTTGCACCACGATATGTTGGACCATTTAAGATTGTTGAAAGAGTTGGAAAGGTTGCCTATCGACTAGAGCTACCTCCAGAGCTTGGAAATATTCATCCGAATTTTCACGTGTCCAATTTGCGAAAGTGTTTAGCTAACGCTGATCTTCACATTCCACTCGATGAAATCCAAATCGATGAAATGATGCACTTTGTCGAGAAACCTGTGGAGATAGTGGACCGTACATACAAACAGTTGAAGAATAAACGAATTCATTTGGTCAAGATTCGCTGGGAATCCAAACGTGGCCCAGAGTTTACTTGGGAACGTAAGGACCAAATGAAGGCGAAATATCCACAATTGTTCTCACAAGTTTCCTCTAGTTAAAATTTCGGGACGAAATTTCCTAAAGTAAGGGAGACTATGACAACTGTGCTCTGTAATCGATGAACAATGCAAAACAATGTTAATTATCAATAAAACAATTTGTTTTGGTGTTACTATATGTGTATTTGTGTTTGATGATTTTACGATTCGATTCGATTCCGATTTCAAGCTTTAAATCGCTTTCTGGAAGGTTATACGCAAACTGGTGCATGAACGCAGTCAGTTTAACGCGAAAAACACTCCGGAATAGTGACATAGGCTTAACATACCTAAAATAACCTTTACATAACTTAGAAATAAGTTTTGGATGGTTTGGTGTGTTGAAAACAAGTATATTCGATCACAGGGACTATTTATGTCAAACTGCGAAACTATACTGAATTGTATGGTGTCGAACAGTCTGGAACTTGATCATAAGCTAAACATACCATATATAACCTTTGAGTGGTTCGGTGTGCGAAAATATGCTTATTTGATCTTACAGGGACTAAGTGTCAAAAACGACGTAAGTTTGCATTTTCGCGCATATCTTACGTTCTGACCACATCTGCACATCCAAAATTTTTGTACACAGTAAAATATTTTTATTTTAGTGATCGGCATGCAAAAATTCTATTCGTCTCTTAATCTGGATCGCTTTTGCGTTCGTTACGACTTCCGTCGTAATTAACCGAACAACGCAACCGTACGACCAAACGAGCCGACATCCGAGATATTTTTGAGCACATTTTAAGTTCCCTATACTTTAACTTCATTTTAGAGCTTTGAAATGGGGTTAACGGGGCTTAAACGTGTCAAAAATGCATCGAAAACCAAGTTTGGAGCTTCAGGGGCTAAAACTATCATTTCTGAAAGTTGCTGGTCTGCAGGTCCCTTACGGACCGTATGGAGACTTGCTTGCGGTCCGTAAGCAGTCCCCAGTACATCAGAATTTCAGAAACTTCACAGCAGCTTCCCAGCTCATTCTTGAGGCCCTTGTACGCAATTTTCATGTTTTGGGGACCAAGTTAACACCTCCCCAAGGCATCTAATCAGCTCCTAACAATTGTATGGCCAAGATCATTCCCTCCTTACCAAGAAATGATCTTAATGGTTTTGCAAAAACTATATAAAGCCATGCCATTCATTCCATTTCCTCACATTTGATCTGAGATTTTCTCTAAGTGGTTATGATATTTCACTTCCTACCTGAGAAAAACTTGGAATCAAATCTATTTGGACCCTTTGTAAGTCCTCTTTCATTCTTTTATTGCTTTCTTAGCTTAAAAGTCAAACAGTGTTTGACTTTCAGCTTTGACCACGAATTGGTCAACGAGAAGTTCGTTTGAACTTCGCAACGTGAACGTAATCACGATGGTTATAGTCCCTAGTGACTATACCTACTGATTACCACGTTGACTAAGTGTAGTGACGAGTCGTAGTTTCGGTCAAAATGCGCATTTAAGCGTATTTTGCAACCAAACTACTTTAGGATATCAAAACACTTTGTTTTAATATCAAAAACCTGTTTTCTAACTTAAGTTAAGCATGTTCTAACATGCTTAGCTCGTCACTTTTAGTTTAGTGCTTGTTTAGAGTCGTAAGTCAAGCGGTCTAAACCACCGCTTAGACTTTCGAACTCGACCCGTTTGGTCGATCATTAGGATCCGACCAAGCATGTTTAGTGACCATAGTTGCATAGAGAATAACCTTCCGAGGTTATACCTTATGGTCACCTAGTTTAAGTAGTTGTGTGATAGGTAATTTATATGCCTTAGGTAAATGACCAAAATGCCCTTTTTATGCATAATTGGATTTTAAGCATATGTAACCTAAACATTTGTCACTTAACTGATTATGCAACTTAATTAAACATGTTTAGGCATATAATACTTGTCATAGGACTACTTAGACGTCTCGAACGTGCTTTTACGCGAACGACGCGTTAAAGTAGCATAAGCTACCTTAATGGGTCATAACGGGTCGAAAGCACTTAGGTTAGGTTCCGATTTAGAATGTAGGCTTTGTTAAACCATATCACATGAGTTCCAGCACTCATTTGGTTTACAAGACCTCATTCTATCCGATCTTCCGATTTAGGTGTCAATTTTATTTACTAGTGATCCGATTACTAGGTACTACTTGAATTTCCTTGGTTTGTCTGAGCTTCGCTAAGTTCTTTAGATCAAGGATACCCTTCTATTCAATGTGAGAACATAGTTCCCCTATTTTACTATTTTCAATCATCTTTGGGTGATTCATATGTATTAAAACGATTTCGATATTTAAACGATGGTTTCAAAAGCGATAAAGATGGTTTATATTAAACTAATAACGATTTCGATAAAGTGAACGAACTTGTTGGTTGTAGTTACATAACGAATGACATTCATTAGCATTGATCAAGCCGACCAGTATTAGGTTATGGTACCATAGGATCTGACAAATCCCGTTATCAGACTACACCCATGGTTATGTGTGGGGGTTATGTAGGTAACGACCGAATCTGATGATTGTTAACTTACCCTTTGGTGGTTTGTTAATGCGATAGGCGAGGTAGTCGAGTCACGAAGGTTTGAATGTTATTAGCGAGACGACCATAAGTAGTTTCACAATTAAAACGAATACGATTTTGGGACGAGTTAAAACGATTTGGAACGACTTAAACGAGATAAAATGATTTGAACGAACGATTGGTTTGGGTTGTGATTAGGTAATGGGATGGGTGTAACATGATAAAAGCATGGTAGATACACCGCTGGTACATCTTATATATAAGTGCCTTTATCATATTACATTTCATGTCATTATTTAGTTCACTTGGGAAACGATTTGAAACGATGTCACACAACGAGGTTTTCGAAATAATATAAACCATACGAGTTTTATTAACGAGTTTTAACAACGAGGCTTTTGTAATTTCATCCCCAACAATCTCCCAAGCATTTTTAAAAAAAGCGGAAGTATACCCATCCGGACCCGGAGCCTTATTCTCTCCTATGGAGAATATAGCACTTTTAACCTCCTCACGAGTAACTTGACGAATCATAGAGGTTGCGACATTTAAATCAAGAACATTAGTGAACAAGCCATTGACGTCAAGCTTATCCACATGACACATCGTTCCCAAGAAATCCGAATAGTGATTTACAAGTACTGCATAGACTTCATCACCCTTGAACTGGTTACCGTTAGTATCTTGGATGTTATGAATCTTATTGCACGCGTTTCCAGTTTTCACACAGTTGTGAAAAAATTTTGTATTCGCATCTCCCGCCGCCAACCAGTCCTGTTTAGCTTTTTGCTTTAAGAAGCACTCTTCATCATAAGAGGCCGATTATATTGCGTCTTATATATATTTGCCACAATATACGTATATGCCGTTTCGGCATTTGAAATAAATATAAAAAGTTATATTTATTTTATAAAGGATCGTCGAGTTGTTTGAAGTTTGAAATAAATATAAAACTATATTTATTTTTATAAGAGATTTCGTGTTGTACGATATTTGAAGTAAATATAAAAACTATATTTATTTTCATAAAACGAACTCGTGTCGTTTGTTATTTGAAATAATCATATAACTATGATTGTTTTTATAACACGGAATCATGTTGTTTGATAATTGAAATAAATATATATACTATATTTATTTTAGTAAAAGAAGTCGTATTATATGCATTTGAAATACATACGCATACTATACGTATTTGTATAAACGAAATCGGATTATCGGCGTTTGAAACAATAAGTATATGGTTTTTATAAGTCGAATTTCGAAGTTTAAAGTAACTTTATTTGTTGTTGTACATAACTTTAGAATCGCCGCCTTCGTAAGTTGTAAAGTGTCGTAGAAAGTAATTATGTATCTGCGTCTTGTTTTTCAAAAAGTTTATTTGAAACTGATGGTTTGTTGGATAATAAAACGCGTTTTGTTTTACGGGTTTTCTCAAAAAACGGGCAGAGTTTCCTCTGTTTTTGGGACGCCCCGACAACACAAGTTGTCGTTATTTTATCAAAATTCAATTAACAATTCATGTATAGCCAATTTATGTAAACGAAATATATGATAAACCCAAGTAATTTTTAACTAATAATCCTTCAATTTATTTGGTTCGAGCTCGTTTTCACGGTATTAACTAAAACTATAGAAATAACTAAATAAATGTGCCATTAATTTTTACCAAGTCTTCACGTCGAAACGCCAAAAAGTTCGACTGAGTTGACCAGGTTGACCGAGTGACCCGAGTCGACTCGGTTTGACCGAGTTTGACCCGTTTGACCATCTTTGACCAGTCAACCCATTGTGTTGACTGGGTTGACCCGAACTCCGATTCTGAACCGAGACCCAAACCTTCTTGTATCTCAAACCCGAAACCTGAACCTGATGCGAATAACCATCGTTACCATCAGTCGTCGATTAAACCATAGCCGGAACCTCCACTGTCAACCACCACAGCTGAGTCGGACCTGAAACACGAACACGACCCTGAACCACGGCTGACCCAACACAAAATCAAACCCGAAACCTGTAATTAAAACCCGAGATGACCGAACCATACCTTAACCAGTCCACAGTCTTCAAAACCTGCTAAACCTCACTCGAACAAGACCTTCATCATCTTCCTCAGTACAGAAGCTCGTCGGAAGAACTAGGACCACCGCCGCTCACGGGGGCGCCGCCGCAGCTCGCCGCTGTCGCCGCCCTTCTTCTCCGCCGCCTCAATCTCTCACGCTCTCTCTCCTTCTTCGTCGTCGTGCCACCACCAGACGGTGGTGGTGGCGTCGGATGCCACACGGGTCACAGAAAGGGGGGTGTCGCTGATCTTCACCGAGAAGGGAGAGGGAGAGGGGTAAAGGGATTTGGGTGTGTATGTATGTGTTTGAGAGGGAAGGAGTTGCTCAACTTTGTGTGGGTTTGCAGTAGGATCGAGAGGTGAGAAGAAATGGATAAAGTGTCTGCATAATTCAAGAGGGGGGTATGGACCCTTATAAAGAGGATTGTGGAGATCTTAGAGATCTTGTGGAGATCATATGTTTCACATCTTTGAGAAAAAATCTATTATATAGATTTTATAGAGATTATGAAAGATTTCATAGAGATTTTCTTATAGATTTTGCAAGATTTTTGTATAGATTTATAAGGAAGAGATCTAATTTATGTGCAGGTTTAGGCTTGTGGGTTTTGGGCTTGGGCCCAGGGCCCACAAGCCCATCTCGTGTGTAGTGGCCCGTAATTCCTACGAGACCCGTTGTCAAAACCCGAACTCCGTTTAACATCAAAAGATAAAATTTTAGTATTAAAATACATAAATATACGGTCGGTAGTCGTTGTTTGCACGCCCGTTCGTCGATTACGGTAATAATCGCGAAAAATTGTATCGTTGTCGTCTTTAATCCGTTTTTCGATCCGGTTTCGACTGTAGTCACTAAAATTTAATTACGAAGCTAAAATATATCGTAAAAATTTAATATTGGTCGGCGCTGTCAGTATTCTGTTCGGTTTCAATCCGTTGTCGCTTACCATCCAGCAGATTTTTTCATAAACCACCGTTCATGCCCTGTAAAGTTGGTTAGCCGTTTCTAGGCACTCCAAGGCCTAATTAAGTCAGTCTTCGTCTTAATCACTATTTATTATCACGTTAATTGCCTGTTAATCACGTAATTAAGAGCCGTAAATCACCGGTTGTCACAACTTTCGTCTGAGTCCTAAAGATGTCGTTTAGATGATTTCTGCGGATCCAGCGTTTTCGTCAGAATACTAGTTTACTAGGTGCTTTTCTAGTAGTTTCGATGCATTGTTTAAACTGTTTCAAATGTACTTAATAAAAATGAATCATATGCATCCTAAGTAAGTATTCCATAAGTATTCTAAGTGTATGCCACGAAATACGCAGTTCGGGTGTTCAAAATGCATAAAAATGTAGCTAAAAATGAGTATTTTAAGTGTAAGAAAGTTACCGTAAAGTGGCAGTTGTCACAGTTGCATGCTTGAAACAGTCGAAAACCTGAAACATATGTGAAAAATAGTCAACATAAAAATGCCGGCGAATACATAGGTTTTATTAGCCAAGTAAATGGCAAAACATTTGGTATTGCAATACTTTAACAGTTACGAGAGCTGTTAATCGAAAATAAATCTTGAAGCCAAAGAATGGCAAAAATTTAGTATTGCAATACATAATCTTAATTGTGAAAACTCATGACAAAATAGGTTTGTATATGGCAATATGATTATTACTAAGTCATTTTATGCCTTACATCGTAATCTCGTTTAAACCATCATAAAAACTCGTTAATATGTTATTAGAAATTCAATCGAGGATTAATAATAACTGTTTTGAAATAAATCAAAACTTTTGTAAGTATTATATAAATCAATTCAATGAGTCATGATAATACTTCAGATATCTTCTACGAATCTAACATATAAAAATATGGGAGATTCTATGAAGATTTCGATAATCAAACATTGAAACAATCATACACAAAATCCTAAAGTGATCCAGATAACGCTACAAGAATAATAAAATAAGAACACTTATATATAGGAAGTACCAGCGGCGTATCCACCATGTTCTTATTGTATTATACCCGTTTCGTTATCTAAATCACAACTACCACATAAACACATAATTGTCAACTTGTTCCATCTCGTAAACACGCATTAAAGTACACAATGAAACCGAACAGGGGCTCCAATATTAGTACTCTAAACATCCCATATATGTCTAGCTATGAAGATAGATAGATACTACAGGGATCAGGTTCTCGCTACATCGTCTAATCTAACACGCATTAAATAAAGTACACAATGAATCCAAACATGGACTTCAATATTAGTACTCTAAACATCCTACAAGAGTCAACCTATAAAGATAGATAGATGCTATAAGGATTCTGGGTTCTGTTACTTTGAATCAAAACAATCCTAAATCCTAATGGTGATTCGGGATAACGCCACGAAAGGTAATACAATAAGCACATTTATATATAGGAAGTACCAGCGGCGTATCCACCATGTGCTTATTGTATTATCTAATTTTGTTATCTAAATCACCAACAATCTACACACAACCAACCATCGAGTCGTAAAGTACTTATTAGAAACCTTACTATGAAGATAGGAAGATCTAAGACTGTACCTCAAATATCCTATAAGAATCTAACTATGAAGATAGGTAGATCACTTAAGGATTCAGATAAACATCGCATTTGCATAATTGGAATAATACACATAAAAGCACTTAGTGAACACATATAAGCCATACATTTTGAAAATAATCGATTACACATATGAATCACCCCAAAACATTTAAAAACGGTAAAAGAGGGGAACTATGTACTCGCCTGGGATTGCGTATAGTTCCGGTTCAAAGGGTATAACAAAGCTCAAAAGACCAAGAGTTCAAGCGTTGAAGCGGTTCCTAGTGTAACGGATACTATGTTAATGAATCGACACCTAAATCGGAAGATCGGGTAGAATGAGGTCTTGTAAACCAAATGAGTATTGAAACTCATATGATATGGTTTAACGAAGCCTACATTCTAAATCGGAACCTATCCTAAGTGCTTACGACCCATTATTGTCACACCCCGACCGCGTAAAACAACAAACCGCGGCGGAAACGTCGGGGAGTGGAGCGACATAATTATTGTTTCAACAACCATGGTAATTAAAGTTTTGTATTATTAAGATTTAAGTTTATATTGTCTTGGAGTGCAAACTAAACATAACATAAATAACTGCCTTTTAAGTCACTAAGGCCCAAGTCCGCCTAAGTGAAGCACAAACATCATCATGCATTAGCACCTGAAACACATGTAAAAATAGGTACGTCAGCATAAAAATGCATGTGAGATACATAGGTTTTGTTTATGCAGGATTCATGACTTGCAGTTAAAAGAAGTGTTTACAAAAATGTAGTCATGAACCTTGTAAAATGTTTTCCTTTATAAAATCATATGAAAATCGACGTGAAAATCAAATGATAATAAAAGGATAATGCATGGTTAAATGAATAACCAAGTAAAAGTGAATTTGTATAAAATATGTAATTTGTAAAACAATGTCGTGTTCTTGTATAATGTGACAACCCTCATAATTACATGTATCCGTACGATTTATTAATGTTAATTAAAGTGCTTGATAACTGTGTTGAATTACTTAACTGCTTTCTGATTACTGCGTCATACTTACATGTGCTTGTTAACATACTAGTCTTGTGCAGAAAATTGACTAAATAGTCCAGTATGCTTTCCTAAGTGTTGGAAATTAAAAGTGTGACAACCCTCATAATTACATGTATCCGTACGATTTATTAATATTAATTAAAGTGCTTGATGATGTGTTGAATTACTTAACTGCTTTCTGATTACTGCGTCATACTTACATGTGCTCGTTAACATACTAGTCTTGTGCAGAAAATTGACTAAATAGTCCTGTATGCTTTCCTAAGTGTTGAGAATTAAAAGTACTACAAAAAGTTACATTAAAGACACTATACGGAACAACTTAGCACTTTAACGAAACGGTATCTAACCGAACAACCGGACATTACCCGGGACACCAAAATATTACAAGAAACATTGTTTAATTATTTCTTGGCTAGTTATTATCCCCGTACACCATAACACCCACTAGATATCTACTAACTAAAAACATGTAACTTTACACTTGAAATTGAATTACCACTTACCTACTAACCATCAAATGTTACAATTAACCCCCCCCCTACCCATTTTCGGTCCAAGGGACCCACAAAAATCCCCACCATATTTCCAAGATTTTATCTCTTATTTTATTTGATCTCTTACTTGATTTGGTGAACTAAATATTGTGCAAGATCATATAAGTATGGTGAGTATCTAACTAGATCACAACATCACTTCACAAGTTCACACACCATCTCCCTCAACTCTCCCTCTCCCCTCTCGGCTCACTTATAACCGCCACCACCACCACCTTATCACCACCATCTTCATCCAATTTCAAGCTCCATTCATGTGTTAGAAGATGCTTTGTGAAGCTTGAAGCTTGTGGATCACCAAGGAGCTCACTTGCTTTTTCTCACATCATTTTCCTCATCTTTTCACTAGTGTTCTTCCCTAGCCTTTGAGCTAGTTGTAAGTCCTTGATTAACCTTGTTACTCCTACTTTAATGGTTAAAAGATGTAGTAGGT
The DNA here is from genome assembly GCA_030545235.1 of Helianthus tuberosus. Lineage (NCBI taxonomy): Eukaryota > Viridiplantae > Streptophyta > Magnoliopsida > Asterales > Asteraceae > Helianthus > Helianthus tuberosus. The sequence continues at coordinate 214,487 of JARYGA010027604.1, read as the reverse complement.
TGATTATAACAAGAACACTAAAAGAACAGGAACTAAAAGTTTAAACATAAGGTTTACATAAAGATGAAATATGATGAACTGTTGTTAGTATGATGTTGTTTGGTATATGTTGATGCTTGCTTGTTGATTACTAGAAATGTTGTTGTTGATCACTAAACATGTTAACGGAACAAATAGAACTTGCGTTAGAGCGCTATAAGCTGAAAACAGGAAGCTGTCAAACTGTTACAGCCGCTTTCAGTCGGCTGTAACCGGGTCATAACTTAACGAAAAATTTATTTTCTTGAGTCTATAACGTGTTATTTCGAAATACGGTTCTAATGGCACTAGAATCATAATTTTTGGACTTCGTTTGCTATTTTTAAAGGGTCGTTTTGTACAGCAGCAAAAGCTGCGTTTTTACTGCAGAAAATGTGCGCGATGTTGTTCGTCATAACTTGAAATCTGTGTAGAATTAGCTCATGAAATTTGTGCTATAGATGACCACTGATGTCTTTGTAATGCTCCAACTGGAATTTCATCAATCGGACTTACGATGAATTTTAAATAAATTATTCCGTGGACTGCAGTCAGAAAGTGACGAATCTGATTGCAGTCCGGTAAATGATTTTTATAAAATATTGGTAATGAATTGGATCCCGATATTTTTACACAATAATATTTGGACCGTTTAAGACCTTTTGTAAAAAGTTGGGAATTTTTGGAATAGGTTAACTATTTTATTAAAATTCCCGAAAACAGCCCAGTTTTGAATGTTAAAGCTGAAACGACATCAGTAGTAATTTGCGTGTCTAAATGTCGGGTAGGTTATCTGAGAAAGATCTAACATGTTATATGTCAATGAAAGTGTTATGTGCAATGTCGTATGTTTGCTTATGAATGGGAATAGATTGGAAGTTTATATGGGCATGAACCGTTAAAATGAGTGCATGTTATGTGGTAGATGCGTGTAGGAACTTCGTGCTTATTTGAAGACACTAATAAACTAAGTGGTAATCATACTAGGACGTGATTGACCGACCTTGACTGTTAGCTATTTTTTTTAGAGTCAAACCGAGCAACCAAAGGTGAGTTCACACTCTTTCTAAGGCATGGGATTCCCGGTGGTTGGGAATGGGTTAAGGAACTAAAACGGAACCTGCATATCCTCCTTGGGTAGGATATGTACCGCCATCCTCCATAGGTAGGATGCCAATATTAATCCTGCGTATTCTCCTTGGGTAGAATACGTACGTTCGTCCTCCTTGGGTAGGACAACAACCTTAAACTACTAGCCAAAACTCTATCACCTAAGTCCCTCATTTTATATCGACTTAATCGCCGAGGCCGATGGTGAGCGGGTCATTAGTTAATAGCGTATTAGGTTTGACAAACCTCACACCGTGCCGTTCGGACGGGCGTGTACTAATGGATCATGGCAAACTATCAATGATGATAGACATTGACGTAGGGCACAACTTACTTTCGTCAGTAGTCGATATGGTAACGGTCTAGTGGTTCGCATGGGGAAGCCCCCACGGGTCATGGTTTGGGAAAGAAGGAATTGGTTAATCATATTTTCAACTATGGGGTAACCCCCACGGCAAGTAAGCCAACTAAACGAAAACCATGTTTTTGAAACAACTTAAAACGAACACCCAACTATGAACTCACTCAACTTTGTTGTTGACTCCTTGTTACATGCCTTGCAGGTCGTTAGGTATCTATGAAGCTTGCACAGGGAGGCGTGGTCGTTTTGGGACATGGACTGTCGAGTCTCATGTTAAACATTTAAACTTAAGAACTTATTACTTATGTTTTGGGTTTTACCTTTAATGCTTCCGCTGTTTAATTCGAACTTGGTTAACTAGCTTTTGATCACCAATTATATTGTGTGGTTGGATTTTATCTATTTTAAATACATTTTTCAATATGATTGGTGGCTGGATCCTGGTCATGTCACGCCTCCAAGCGGTGATACTTCGCGTTTGGATTTTGGGGGTGTGACAAAAAGTGTTACAAAAAGATACATAAATGACACTAAACGGAACAACTTAGCACTTTAACGAACCGGTATCTAACCAAACAACCGGACATTACCCGGGACACCAAAATATTGCAAGAAACATTGTTTAATTATTTCTTGGCTAGTTATGATCCCCGAACACCATAACACCCACTAGAATATCCACTAACTAACATATGTAATCATATACTTGGATTTGAACTAGTATTTACCACTTACCATGAAATTTTACACTTAGCCCCCCCCCCCATACTAGTAATCGGTCATGAGGACCCCACCATAGATCACCCATGATCTTGTGTGATCTTGCTAAGATCCTATAAGATTTGAGAAGATTGTTGCTTGATCTTATAGCCAAAATATGAGAAGGACAAGATTATAAGTATGGTCTTGAGATTTCAACATCACTTCATATCTTCACTCCTCATCCCTCACCCTCTCCCTCTCCTCTCGGCTCCCTCTATAACCGCCACCACCACCACCTTGTCACCACCATATCATTCCAATTCCAAGCTCATTCAAGTCTAGAAGGTGATACATGGAGTTTGGAGCTTGAAGGTCTTGGAGAATCCTTCTCATTTGCTTTCATCATCCCCTCTTCATCATCTTTTTCACTAGAGATCTTCCCTAGCCTTTGAGCTAGTTGTAAGTTCTTGATTTAACCTTGTTTACTCCTACTTTAATGGTTAAAAGATATAATAGGATGAAATAATGCTAGTATGATGTTGTCTTGTTTATGTTTTTTTTTTTTGGGTAAAGGGTTACCCCGGTGATTTTATATATTCACAACCAAACAGAAACAAGTAGTAAGGAAAAACCCTTACTAGTTCAATCATGAGACATGCCTCATGAAAGTGGAAACAAACAAAAACACATGATACTATCACATCTAACCGATAAAACTACTAGACTACCATCTAGAAAAAACAAAAACAATCACTCAGCCACCATCATCTACGACTAGGTCACCATGAATCTCCCACTTCTCAAGAAGTCTCCTCACTTTTGCAGTATTCTTGAACTTTAAACCCATCAATTTGTATCGGACAGTTTCAAAAATCGAAGCACATATACCTTCTGGTGGCCTTGCACGATTCTTGAATAATCGATGATTTCTTTCACGCCATATGAGATAAGCTGAAGCCGCCACCATCAATCGAGAAACTAAATTAGCAGCCGATTTAGATGTAGCCCGATGCCGTAACCACTCGATAATAACACTCCACTTAGGTTCCACAATATCCATACCTGCTTTAGCACTAACCATCTCCCAAACCTTAGCTGAAAATTTGCACTCAAAAAATAAGTGGTCATGCGAGTCAATATTTTCGTAGCATAAGAGACAGCACATCAAATTCATGTTATTTCTTCTCGTAGTATTCCATTGCAAGATTTTATCTTGAGTAACCAATTTACGCCGCATAATAAGCCACATAAAGAAAGCATGGCGAGGAATACACTGCGAAAACCAAACAATAGAAGACCAATCCACCTCCGGTTCACTAGCTCTTATTGAATTCCATACGCCTGATGAAGAGTAGTCACTAAGGTCATTCCCAAGCTTCCAAAACAAACGATCTTGTACATTATCATGTCGCTGCATCTGATCAAGCTGTATTAGAACTGGATAAGTGTCCCTCCAAGCATCAGGCCATAACCACGCACCATTAAAAGACAAATCAGCAACGGTTGCCTGTAACGAAAAACCCTCCCTCGTGATAGTCCTAGAAGATAAAAAAGAGCTTAAAGGACCAATAACACTCCAATTGTCATGCCAAGCTGAAGTGCTTCTACCATCACCAATTTTTGACCAAAAATAACCTCTAATCAGCGGGCGAAGCTGTAACAATTTCCTCCAGCTCCAACAACAATTTGGGACCAGTTTACAATCCCAAAAATTACGGTTCTTTAACCTGTACGAGTGAATCCAAGAAACCCATAACGACTCACGGCTAGTAAGGATACTCCAAACATGAGAAACCATAAGCGCTTTATTAACATCACGAATCCGTCTAATACCCAACCCTCCTTCCAGCTTAGGAACACAAATAGATTTCCAAGAAACCTTAGCTTTCCCACGTTGATAATCACCTTGAGACCAAAGGAAGTTCCGCATTTTTGCTTCTAAATCATGAATAATCCGAAGCGGAAGAATAAAGACTGAAGACCAATAAACATGCATGGCTGATAACACTGAGATAATAAGCTGTAATCTACCAGCAAACGATAAAAGCTTATTCTTCCAGTTATGAATACGCTGATCCAAACGCTCCACCAGAATACTGCAATCCTTGTAAAGGAGGCAAGAAGATAATAAAGGAACACCCAAGTAACGAACCGGAAGACTCCCCTCCACAAAGGGAACAGTACTAAGAATAGCTATCTTAACATGCTCCGGAACATTACAGAAAAAAGCCGTACTTTTTTGAGAGCTCGGAATCAAACCCGACATTTCAGAAAAATTCTTAAGAGATTTCATAATACACCGAGCCGAATCAACATCTCCTCTAGCAAACAGGAATAAGTCATCCGCAAAACATAGGTTAACAATTCGTTGCTTTTCACACTTATTATGGAACCTGAAAGAGGAATCAATCCTAGTCATATGCTGCAGAATACAGGTTAGCACTTCCATAACAAGAGTAAATAGGTACGGGGATAGAGGATCACCCTGCCTTAAACCCCGCTTACCCTCAAAAAAACCATACACGTTGCCATTGATACAAACCGAATATGAAGTAGTAGATACACATACCATAATCCAGTTCACCATAAGTTGATGGAAACCAAAACCCACAAGAACTTGTTTGAGAAATCCCCAGTCAACTGTATCATAAGCTTTCTGAATATCAACCTTAAACGCACACCTTGGAGGGCCAAAATTCCTATGATAATTGTGCATCAGTTCCTGAGTAAGCAGAATATTGTCCGATATTTTCCTGCCCGGAACAAACGCCGACTGGTTAATACTAACAATCCCATTTAAAGTATCTTTTATCCGATCCACTAACACCTTACTAATGCACTTGTAAAAGACATTACAACACGAAATCGGACGGTAATCAGTGACTTTCGAAGGAGTGGCAATTTTCGGAACCAGTGCAAGGAGAGTATGGTTTAATTGCTTTAAAAGCTTCCCCGTATTGAAAAAATCAAGAACTGCATTAGATATATCACTACCCACAATATCCCAAGCATGCTTAAAAAAGGCAGCTGTAAACCCATCAGGCCCCGGAGCTTTATCATTACCAATCGCAAACATAGCCGACTTTATTTCTTCAATCGTAATAGGCCGAACCATGTTATTAGCCACTACCGAATCTAACTTTTTAGTAAACAAATCAGGAGAAGGATGCAACGATACCTGATCTTGACATCCCAAAAAAGTCTCATAATGATTGACTAGAGCATCCGGAACCTTGTCACCTTCATGAGATGCACCATTTGCATCAAATATAATTTCTATACGGCTCCGATGGTTCCTACTCTTCAGCGAATTATGGAAATAAGCTGAATTCGAATCCCCTGCACGCAACCATTCAACTTTCGATTTTTGTTTCAAGAATCTTTCTTCATCTAGACAAGCTTCCTGAAATTCACATAACACTTTCGTTTCTTCAATCCTAAGCTCCTCATCACTTGGGTTCTGATCAATATTCCTCTGCAGATTTTCCAGTTTTCCACGAAGATCAACAACTTTTTTATGTAAATTTCCTTGAGCAAACAAAAGGGACCTGAGAGGACGTTTCAGCATGCGCAACTTCTTCATAACTTGGAACTGGTACACACCAGTAATAGAAGTATCCCACTCCGTTTTAACAATTTCCAAAAAGTTTGGCTTAAACACTAAAAAATTTGCAAACTTAAAAGGTCTCGGTTTCGGTTTAGCACCTTTCGGAAATTTTAAAATACAAGGGCAGTGATCTGAAACTCCATATGGCTGAAACAAAGCAACCGATTCCGGATATTCAGTCACAAACGGAGTGTTACCCAAAACCCGATCAATTTTCTTAAGCAAACCCACTCCCTTTTTCGGTTTTTGATTCCATGTAAAATGCATACCCACACCATTAATATCAAACATTTCAATATCCTCCACGCACTCCTTAAAGTCTCTCATACCTGGAGAAATAGTAGAGACACCCATAGACTTATCTTCCAAGTTGAGAGCTGAATTAAAATCTCCCATTATAACCCAAGGATCATTATTAACCAGCACTTTATGCATTCTAAGTTGATGCCATAATACCCTACGAGTAGCATAATAGTTTGCCGCGTAAACAATCGAACAATAAAGCATCCTCCTATCAACTTTAAATATAACCTAGACATGCATAACTTGAGTATCTTGAGAAAGAACCATAACATCCACAACGTCGGATCCCACCCAAGAATTATGCGAGTCCCCTTCTGACAACAACCCCCGTTAGAAGTCCAGTCCCAGTTCCGAAAAACAAAGCTACAAACTTTACTCAGATTATTCACATCCACATGAGATTCAAGAATCGCACATAAACTAACATTATTATTCATTACAACCTGACGAACCTCCTTTTGTTTTAGAGGACGGTTCAATCCCCTTATATTCCAAGTAGCAAAACTAACCATTTAAAACCACTGTATGAGGAGTGCTTGCCCCTTTGTTTGTCTTGATTTCCTGATTATCTTCTCTAATAAATTCATTCGTTTCATTGAATACTTCCACTACCTCCTCATCATCCGAGTCCTCATGATCCGTACCCATTCCACCTCCCGTTTTACTAGACTCTCCCTCATCGGTCCTCAGAACATCAAACGAGTTATTTAAAACAACACCCCTGGCCGACTTCGGTTGAATCTTTACTCCACCTCCAGCTTTATCTTCGTTACCTTTTGGTGCCACTGGTCTATACTCGAACTTTTGTTTTTGCTTGTTAACTGGATAACCAGTCCTTCTAGCCACTTTCCTATTATCCACATCCGTAAAACCCTCTGCATCAGTAACTCTCGACTTTTTGGGACCCATAGGTTGGTTTTTCTCGTGTTGCTTTTGACCTTTATTTCCCCCATTTACCACACGAACTACCCGGTTTGGACAGGAATCCTCATTATGACCAAATACACAGCAGCGAGCACACCTATGTGGACTCCATTCATACTCCACATACACCTTTTCCTTTACAAACCCCTCCCCCTCAAGACATGGAACCGCAATGACCAATTCCTCCTTAAAATCATTTTCAGCAGATATTTCTATAAGAGCTCGCGCATAACTACTTCGTCCCCACAGATCAACACACATGGATGTTGTAAAAGAATCTAATGCTTTCGGCTCTCCAATTGCCGATGTAATCAAGCTTAACCCATCCTCCGTGTAAGCAGCTATAGGAACCTCATGAATCTTAACCCAAACTTGAACCTTTTTTACCACCTTCTTCTCTAGTTTTACCGATGGCGACCAGACTTCCAAAAACATCGGCTGTGAACGAATAATCCACGGACCCTCATTCAGCGCATTCATCATACCCGCTTGATCACCAAACTTAAAGAAGAAATACCCATTAGCATTCATCATTGATTTTTGCAGCCCAAATCGTTTCCAATTATTCCTAACGAAATACTCGACAACTGGGTATGCTACTCGGTCTCCCAAGAAATAACCATACAAGGTGTTAGCCATTTTATCTTGCACTACTTTAATCGATTCCTTAGGAAGCACGACATCACAACCATCATGTTTTTCATCCGTAGCCAATTTCCGAAAGTTTACCTTCTTCGACTTGACAGCCATGAGTGATTCCGCATACGATAAATGTTTTGAAACATTCCGAGCATCCAGCTGACTAGCCGCAGCCTCTTCCTGATGTTTATCTGAATCATGAACCTCCGAACTGACTTTCTCCTCATTCTCTTTCAACACAGGTTCAACCGGAACAGTAATTTTTGACAACTCATCAATAACGTTAAACTTACCAGGCTCACTTGCAGCCAACGACACAACACCTCTCCTCGGCATCAGCGTTTTACCTTCAATGTCAACAACCCGAGACGCTAAACCCTGAATTAATGTAGGAGGCTTTCCACGATCAAAAAACAAGCTTTCCCCCGGTTTTTTACGAACATTTAGATTGTTATTGACTACTCCCTCCATTAGCAAGAAAATCAAATCACCATGCAAAGAAAACCAATCGAAATCCAGAAAACCAAAAGCCGCACAACAGAAACCCTAATCCTTTAAACCCTAGAATCAGATCTCAACCCTTAATCGATTAACCCAGAGTATCAATCTAGCTAAATTAGTCTCAGCTAACCGCAATCAATAACAGCCAGGTTAATAAATCAGAGAATCAATAAAGATTACTAAGGCAGCGATTTAAAAACAAGAAAAAACCCTAGTTTTGGATCGATCACTAATGCTAACAAGTTCGTTATAGGGTTTTGAAAACAAAACTCTAATCACAGACTGTTATGCATAAGATTACGAAGAAAAACTGATGGATTCATGATGAAGAAGGAAAATCGCCAAAAGGAGAGAGAGTGATCCACCTAACCATCTTTGTCTTGTTTATGTTGATAATAGTTACTTGATGAAAACTTGTACTCTTGAAATCTGTTATGAACAATGGTACTTGATACGATAAATCTGAGTTAAATAAACAATAACCTGTTGCAAGTGATGTTAAATGTCGTTGATCACTAAACATGTGACACCCCGTCGAAACGTTCTCACTTATACTAGCTTGACAGTGACTGCCTTAACTTTCGGGACGAAAGTTCTTAAAACTTGGGGATAATGTGACACTCTAGGTTTTCCCGGACAACTATCTTGTAGTGACATCATGTGTATATATATTATTAAATGAAAAATGGTGTTGATCTTGATATGCTATGTGATCCTCGTGCTAAGTTATGTGTTGACAATGTGTAAGTATGATATACATAGTTATATATATAAATATATAGTAAGCCGAGACCAAGAACCCGACTCGAGACCACTTGGTCTCGAGTAAACAGTGAAACAATTGGGCCGGTTGGGCCATGCCGCTCGGAAACCCACTAGGGTGCACCAACTCGGTCCGGGTATAAAACCCACAAGAGTGGCCAACCTTGCCACTTTTCACCATTTGCAACTTTTCCACACACACTCTCCTACACACTCTTTCCATCACTAAAACCCTAGAGCACCAACACCAAAAACCACCTTCTTCCTCTCTCGGATCCAACCGGCAACACTAAAACTCTCGGTTCAAGCTTGGAATCATCATTTGGAAGCCGTTCATCGATCCTCCATACCCTCACACCTTGGAACACAACCGGTTAGTGTTTTAATGTGTGTTATAAATTATGTGTGCTTAATGAATAAGATACATGATTAGTTTAGTGGTCCTTTTGCATGATTTTTGTATGATTAGTGAGTTTGTAATGGTTAAATGATGAATAATGTGTGTGAACTATTGTGTGATAATGTTTTGCTAAAATGTTTTGAATGGCAAATGATTTATAGCTTAGGATGACTTTTGCTATCCGACTCATGTTAGATATTTTAGGACAAATGAGTGTTTGATGAGATGACACAAGATTTACTTGATCCTTGATCACAACATTTCATGCTTGAATGATCTCATGAAGAACATTATGAATATGTGTTAAATATGATACGAACATGTGATGAACAAATGTCGAATGTGATGAACAATGTTGAATATGAGATAAACATTTGAATATGTGATGTTTGATCTGATTTAATTAGAATTTAGACAAGAAAACATGTTTATGAAATTCTATTGGATAGTACACAATTACATGAAATTGCAATTCTATTGGTCAGTACATCAGAGGTTCTAGAAGAGCTTCATGTGCACGTATCCGGGGTTGTGAGTCGAGACCCCCGGTTGCGACTCGAGACCAACGCGTGACAACTCGAGACCACAGCAATTGCGACTCGAGACCATGTCCAAGCAACTCAAAACAGACTTCAGGGACTCGAGACCATCAAGGTCTCGACTCGAGATCTTCTGATTGCGACTCGAGACTGGACTCGAGATCCCTGAGGTTGCGACCCATACCTGCACTACTCGAGACCAGAAGTCCACGACTCGAGATCTCATGGTTGCGACTCGAGACCGCACGTTCTCGAGTCGAGACCACCTTGTCTCGAATGGGCTGCTTGTCTCCGTTATTGGGCCGAAAGTGTGTGGACTGTGCATACCGTTTTATTTGGACTCTGTGATGCTGTTAACTGTTAGTAGGAATGGATAGGCCCAATAACACTTATGATTTGTATGTTAGGCATTGACGGTTACTGTTTAACTGCTTACGTATTAGAACAGGTTCGATAACTTGCTGGATAATTATATGTTATGCATGCAATGTGATAGCTATGTGTAGAATATACGTGATCTTCCTGTACCCAAACCTGACCTATACTGGTAACCATGTTAGGACGTGGTGACCTACGTACTTGACCAAGTAAACGGTCTGCCGAGCAACCCAAGGTGAGTTCACAACTATTAAAGTATGCGTTCCCGGTGGTTTTGGGAAACGGAAACTTAAACAACGCTATCCTCTTGTAAGGGTACCTACTTTCTTCCCCTTAAACGGGACTTTTAGTTAATTACTGTTTATACTGGATGCAACAAGCAACACTAAACGAAACTCTATCACTCAAGTCCTCACTTTCTAATACCGATTAGTCGCCGGGGTCGGGCGAACGGGTTATTAGTTGATAGCGCTATTTAGGTCTCACCAACCTCACACCGTGCCCGCGTATGGGATCGGGCGTGAACTAATGTACCCTGGCAAAACCGTCAATGATGATAGAACATTGACGAACGGGGCACTCTACGGAAACGTACGGATGAATAGTATTCGTTATTGTAAAAACAGTTTAGTCGCTTACCTATGGGGTAGCTCCCCATCGCATGTATAAACGGATAAATTAACTGGTGAAACAAGTTTTTGGTAATTAAAAACTGGACAGCTCGTGAACTCGCCAACATTTTTGTTGATACCCTACTGCATGCTTTGCAGGTACCCAGTGACTCAGGAGCTTGCAGCTTGGGAATGTGTAGTGGTCGTTTAGCCCGTGTGTTGGGTTTTAAATAATCTCGAACTATGAACCTTGTTTCGAAACTGTTTGGTTTATGCTTCCGCTGTTTACTTATACTGTTATTTGAACTTAAACTTTAAAACTTCGAACTATGGTGTTTACTAACTATTGTGGTTAGTGAACATTTCTATTTTTAATCAATGCTCAGTATAATTGGTGGCCGGATCCTGGTCAGTCACGCCTCCAAGCGGTGGTACTCCGCAAGTGGATTTTGGGGGTGTGACAAAACATGTTAACGGAACAAATAGAACTTGCGTTAGAGCGCTATAAGCTGAAAACAGGAAGCTGTCAAACTGTTACAGCCGCCTTCAGTCGGCTGTAACCAGGTCGTAACTTAACGAAAAATTGATTTTCTTGAGTTTATAACGTGTTATTTCTAAATACGGTTCTAATGGCACTGGAATCATAATTTTTGGACTTCGTTTGCTATTTTTAAATGGATCGTTTTGTACAGCAGCAAAAGCTGCGTTTTTACTGCTGAAAATGTGTGTTATGTTTTTCGTCATAACTTGAAATCTGTGTAAAATTAGCTTATGAAATTTGTACTGTAGATGACCACTGATGTCTTTGTAATCCTCCAACTGGAATTTCATCAATTGGACTTACGATGAATTTTAAATGAATTTTTCCGTGGACTGCAGTCAGAAAGTGACAAATCTGATTGCAGTCCGGTAAATGATTTTTTATAAAATATTGGTAATAAATTGGATCCCGATATTTTTACACAATAATAATTGGATTTTTTAAAACATTCTGTAAAAATTTGGTAATTTTTGGAGTAAGTTAACTATTTTATTAAAATACCCGAAAACAGTCCAGTTTTGGATTTTCAAGCTGAAACAATATAACTAGTGATTTGCATGTCTAAATGTCGGTTATGTTATCCGATAATGATCTAACGTGTTATATGTCAATGAAAGTGTTATGTGCAATATCGTATGCTTGCTCTTGAGTTGCTATAAGTGGAATGCTTATATGGGCGTGAACTATTAAAGTGAGTGCATGTTATGTGGTAGATGTGTGTAGGAACTTTGTGCTTATTTGAAGTCACTAATAAACTAAGTGGTAATCATACTAGGACGTGATTGACCAACACCGATTGTTAGCTATTTTATAGAGTCAAACCGAGCAACCAAAGGTGAGTTCACACACTTTCTAAGGCATGGGATTCCCGGTGGTTGGGAATGGGTTAAAGAATTAAAACGGAACCTACATATCCTCCTTGGGTAGGATATGTACCGCCATCCTCCATGGGTAGGATGCCAATATTAATCCTGCGTATTCTCCTTGGGTAGAATACGTATGTTCGTCCTCTTTGGGTAGGACAACAACCTTAAACTACTAGCCAAAACTCTATCACCTAAGTCCCTCATTTTATATCGACTTAATCGCCGAGGCCGATGGCGAGCGGGTTATTAGTTAATAGCGCTATTAGGTTTGACAAACCTCACACCGTGCCGTTCGGACGGGCGTGTACTAATGGATCATGGCAAACTGTCAATGATGATAGACATTGACGTAGGGCACAACTTACTTTCGTCAGTAGTCGATATGGTAACGGTCTAGTGGTTCACATGGGGAAGCCCCCCCCCCCCACGGGTCATGGTTTGGGAAAGAAGGAATTGGTCAATCATATTTTCAACTATGGGGTAACCTCCACGACAAGTAAGCCAACTAAACGAAAACCATGTTTTTGAAACAACTTAAAACGAACACCCAACTGTGAACTCACTCAACTTTGTTGTTGACTCCTTGTTACATGCCTTGCAGGTCGTTAGGTATCTATGGAGCTTGCACAGGGAGGCTTGGTCGTTGTGGGACATGGACTGTCGAGTCCCATGTTAAACATTTAAACTTAAGAACTTATTACTTATGTTTTGGGTTTTACCTTTAATGCTTCCGCTGTTTAATTTGAACTTGGTTAACTAGCTTTTGATCACCAATTATATTGTGTGGTTGGATTTTATCTATTTTAAATACATTGTTCAATATGATTGGTGGCTGGATCCTGGTCATGTCACGCTTCCAAGCGGTGATACTCCGCGTTTGGATTTTGGGGGTGTGACAGATTGGTATCAGAGCCATTGGTTATAGTGAACTTGGTTTTAAAAAGGGAAAAGCTTTTTGACAAAACAAGACTATAACCTGTACAGTGCTCAACGATCCACAACGATGCTTCACTCCACGTGTAAGACTCGACACAATAGGTGGTATGATTTATGTTTATATTGTCTGTTTGATAGATCAGATAGTGCATTAGTTAACGTGATAACTGATATTTGAACCGTGTGTGCTTGCTCTGTTTTGTCGCCCCACACTTACGCACTTTCGCGACACTTTCCTCACTCATATTTACTTCGTTGTGAAGACCATGAACGGACGCGGAGGACGTGGTGGTATCAACCTAACTCAAGCCCAGTTGACGGCTTTGATCAATGAACGAGTTGCTGAGGCACTCGCAGCAGCTCCAGCAGGAGGTATAACCTGCTATTTCGACCTATCCTAGGATGTTTAGATCCTACTCTCGCGAACCAACTCTCGTGTTTAATCTTGTCTTTTCGTTCTCGCGCGACAGGTCGGCATGCTCAACCTCCCGTATGTACGTTCAAAATGTTCATGGATTGCCGACCTAGTACCTTCAGCGGCACAGAAGGAGCCGTAGGTCTTCTTCACTGGTTCGAGAAGATTGAGTCTGTTTTTGAGATGTGTGAATGCCCTGAAGATCGTAGGGTGAAATTTGCTACTGGAACACTTGAAGGTGCTGCGTTAACCTGGTGGAAAGCACAGGTTCAACTGCTAGGGTTGGCGGTTGCTAATGCCACGCCATGGAATGACTTCAAAGATTTGATCAAGGAAGAGTACTATAGTCGTGACGACATCCACAAGCTAGAGGTGGAATTTTTCAATTTAAAGATGACGGGGTCTGAAATCGAGGCATACACAAAGAGAACGAATGAACTAGCTATCTTGTGTCCCACTATGGTGGATCCTCCTATCAAGCGTATCGAGCTGTACCTTAAGGGTTTGGTGCCCGAAATTCAAAGCCACTTGACCTCAGCTAATCTTGGCACCATTCAGCAAATCATCCGGTTGGCTCATCGTCTCACTGATCAGGCAGTTGAGCAGAACAAGCTGCCCAAGCGTACTAGCGCTACTACTACTGATGCTCCCAGTGATAACAAGCGCAAGTGGGATGGAAATTCGGGCAAGGGTTCTACTTCAGTTCAGTCTCAGTCCCAGCAGCGAAAGACTGATGACTACCAGAGTCCTGGTCAGCAATCTTCTGGTAGTCAAGGACAGGGTGGATACCGAGGGAACCACCCCAAGTGAAACCGGCGCAACAAACATCAGAGCGGGCAGTGCCACAAAGGTCGTTGTCTGAGATGTAACAAGTTTGGTCATGAAGCAAAGGATTGCAAGGGCGCACGACCAGCAAATCAGAATCGCCAACAACAACAACAAGCTCCATAAAACCACCACCAGCAGCAACAGCAGGGCAATAAAGGATGCTTTCAGTGTGGCGCTGAAGGCCACTTTAAGAGGAACTGTCCTCAGCTGAACCAGAATCAGAACAACAACAACCAAGGAAACGGGAACAACAATGGAGGCAACAACGGGGGTAACAATAATGGCAATGGCGCCCGAGGTCATGCCTTCGTAATTGGTCAGGGTGATGCAAGGAACGATCCCAACGTTGTGATGGGTAAGTTTCTTCTGGATGACTTCTTTGTTACTGTTTTATTCGATTCGTGTGCCGATACTAGTTATGTGTCCTTAAAAGTTAGTCAAATGCTTAAGCGCACTCCAACACTTTTGAACACCAAACACACGGTAGAGCTAGCAAACGGTAAAAGTCTCGAGGCCACACACGTAGTTAAGGGTTGTAACCTCGTCTTAGCTGGTCAGACCTTTTCTATCGACCTCATTCCTATCGTTTTGGGTAGTTTCGACGTTGTCATTGGGATGGACTAATTATCTCATCCGCAAGCGGAAATTCTTTGCAATGAGAAGATTGTCCGCATCCCTCGTTCTGGTGAAGAACCCCTCGTGATTCGTGGCGACAAGAGTGGTGCTGTTGTGGGCATCATCTCTTTCCTTAAGGCCCAGAAGTGGTTGCGAAAGGGCCACACTGCTATTCTGGCCCTCGTTTCTGATACATTCTCGAAGGAAAAGAAGATAGAAGACATTCCTATTGTGCGCGACTTTCATGAGGTATTTCCTGAGAAATTACCTGGACTTCCGCCTCATCGACAAGTCGAGTTTCAAATGGAGCTAGCTCCTGGAGCAGCACCAATAGCTCGTGCACCTTATCGTCTAGCTCCATCAGAACTTGAAGAACTGTCCTCGCAACTACAAGAGCTCTTGGACAAGGGTTTTATTCTCCCTAGCTCTTCGCCTTGGGGAGCTCCAGTGTTATTTGTGAAGAAGAAAGACGGTACCTTCAGAATGTGTATTGACTACCGCGAACTCAACAAGGTGACCGTAAAGAATCGTTATCCTCTTCCATGCATTGATGACTTATTCGACCAGTTGCAAGGGTCGAGTTTCTATTCCAAGATTGACCTGAGGTCAGGTTACCATCAACTGAGAGTCCGAGATGAGGATATCTCTAAAACAGCATTCAGGACTCGTTATGGGCATTAAGAGTTTCTGGTTATGCCTTTCGGATTGACGAATGCACCTGCGGTCTTCATGGATCTCATGAACCGCGTGTGCAAGCCTTACCTGGATAAGTTTGTCATAGTTTTCATCGACGATATCCTGATCTATTCGAAGAGTCAGGAAGAACACGAGCAACACCTGAGGCTTATTTTGGAACTTCTTCGAACAGAGCAGTTGTATGCCAAATTTTCGAAATGTGACTTCTGGCTTCGCGAAGTCCACTTTCTAGGCCACGTGGTAAACAAGGATGGGATTCATGTTGATCCATCCAAGGTTGACTCGATCAAGAACTGGCCTGCACCCCGTACACCAACAGAAATCCGCCAATTCTTGGGTTTGGCAGGATAGTACAGAAGGTTTATCAAGGATTTCTCAAAGATTGCGCAACCTCTCACTTCACTGACTCAGAAGGGTGTCACCTATCATTGGGGTGATGTACAGGAGTCCGTATTTCAGTACTTAAAGGAGAGACTTTGTAGCGCGCCTATTCTTTCGTTACCTGAAGGCACAGATGATTTTGTGGTTTATTGCGACGTTTCCATCCAAGGACTGGGATGCGTGTTGATGCAACATGACAAGGTCATTGCTTATGCATCACGCCAACTTAAAGTTCATGAAAGGGACTACACTACGCACGACTTGGAGCTGGGAGCAGTTGTTTTCGCACTTAAGATATGGAGACATTACCTGTACGGTACCAAGTGCACCATTTACACCGATCACAGGAGTCTCGAGCATATCTTCAAGCAAAAGGAGTTAAACATGCGACAACGTCGATGGGTCGAGCTCTTGAATGATTACGAATGTGCGATCAAGTACCATCCGGGCAAAGCCAATGTTGTGGCCGACGCCCTCAGTCGAAAGGATACTACACCTAAACGTGTGCGAGCGTTACAACTTACTATCCAATCTAGTGTTCCTACCCAGATACGAGATGCTCAGGTTGAAGCATTGAAAGCAGAGAATGTCAGGGCCGAGTCCCTGCGAGGATCGAGGAAACGTTTAGAACAAAAGAAAGACGGCACCTACTATGTAAACGGGCGCATCTGGGTCCCACTTTACGGAAACTTACGCGAGCTTGTGATGGATGAAGCGCACAAGTCTCGTTAGTCAGTACATCCTGGTTCGGATAAGATGTACCACGACTTAAATACTACGTATTGGTGGCCTAGTATGAAAGCCAACATAGCAACCTACGTCAGTAAATGTTTGACTTGTGCGAGAGTCAAGATTGAATATCAGAAACCATCAGGCCTACTCCAACAACCAGAGATCCCTACATGGAAATGGGAGCAAATTTCCATGGATTTCGTTACTGGCCTGCCTAGATCTCAACACGGAAATGACACTATTTGGGTGATAGTGGATCGACTGACTAAGTCTGCACATTTTCTGGCTATCAAGGAAACCGACAAGTTTTCTACTCTAGCAGACGTCTACCTAAAGGAAGTAGTATCAAGGCACGGAGTGCCAACCTCCATCATTTCTGATCGAGACTCACGTTTTACATCTGAATTGTGGCAAGCTATGCACAAGTCCTTTGGCTCTCGATTAGACATGAGCACGGCATATCATCCACAGACGGATGGGCAATTTGAGCGCACCATCCAAACCCTTGAAGACATGCTTAGGGCATGTGTAATCGACTTTGGTAATGGCTGGGAAAAACACCTCTCGTTAGTGGAGTTTTCGTATAACAACAGTTACCACACCAGTATCCAGGCCGCTCCGTTCGAGGCATTGTACGGACGGAAGTGCCGATCACCTCTTTGTTGGGCAGAGGTTGGCGACAGTCAAATCACTGGCCCAGAACTCGTGGTAGACACGACCGAGAGGATTGGTCAGATACGACAACGAATGGCGGCAGCTCGTGACCGTCAGAAAAGCTACGCTGATAAGCGCAGGAAACCACTCGAGTTCCAGGTTGGGGATCGAGTGCTACTTAAAGTCTCACCTTGGAAAGGTGTAGTTCATTTTGGCAAAGGAGGCAAACTCAATCCGCGATACGTCGGACCGTTCGAAATCATTGAGAAAATTGGCTAAGTCGCCAACAAGCTGAATTTACCGGCAGAACTCAGCGGAGTTCACAACGTATTCCATGTGTCAAATCTGAAAAAGTGTCTGTCAGATGAGACCCTCATAGTTCCTCTCAAGGAGCTCACAATCGACGACCAGTTGCGATTCGTCGAGGAACCAGTTGAAATCACAGACCGAGACGTTAAGATTCTCAAGCGTACCATCTGACATCTGTGTCACTTCAACCATCAAACAAATGCCAAACCAATGAAATATTGTATTTCATACTTGGGATTTGTAAAAATATGTGTATCGTTTGCACATATCAACTCTTGTTCGATTTCAAGCTTTAAATCGCTTTCTAGAGGGTTATACGCGCTCTGATGCATAGATATAACCATTTTAATGCAACGAACACTCCGGAATAGTGAAATAGGCTTAACATACCTTAAATAAACTTTACATAACTTAGAAATAAGTTTTGAAGGCTTTGGTATGGCAAAATCGAGTTAAATCGCTTACAGGGACTAAAGTTGACAAACTGCGAAAGTATGCCAATTTGAATTGTAACAGACATTCCGGAACATGACCATAAGTTAAACATACCATAAATATCTTTTACATAGCTTAGAAATAGGCTTTGAGGTGTTCGGTGTGCTAAAATAAACTTTTGGGTCATTCAGGGACTAAAAGCGTCAAAAAGTGCACAAGTTTGCATTTTCGCGCATAACTTACGTTCTGAATACATCCGGACATCCAAAAATTTATGTAAGCACTAAAACATTTTATTTTAGTGTTTGGCATAAGAAAAATCCATTCGTCGCGTCATTTGAATCGTTTTTCGCGCTTATGCGCATTCCGTCGTAATTAACCGAACATCGCGATCGTACGACCAAACGAACCGACATCCGAGATATTTTTGAGCATGTTTTGAGTTCCCTATACTTTAACTTCATTTTAGAGCCTTGAAATGAGGTTAACGGGGTTCAAACGCATCGAAAATAGCTTAAACGGGCTGCAGGGACCATTTCTGCCATTTTTGAAACTTTGCTTAAACTGGTAGGCAGTGGCGTAGCGCGAGCACCTCATGCCTAGGCAGTGGCGCTACGCGAGCGCCTCATCTGGACAGAAACATTGCATTTGGTCCATTTTCACTTGTGCACATGGTTTTGGCAATACCGTGGGCTCAAATGGTTTTAGAAAACCACTATCTTGATGTGTATGGTTGAGATCAAAGCGCGGTTAACAAGGAACGATCTTAACGGCTAACCGAACACTATAAATACCCCCCCCCATGCCATTGCAAAACCCACAAGAATTTTGATCTTAGAAGCTCTAAGTTGAAACCATTGTTTCATACCTGAGTTACTTGGATCGAGATTAGCATTCGGGGACCCTTCGTAAGTATTCTTTCGTTCGTTTCGTTCTTTTATTGCTTTTCGAGTCTGAAAGTCAAACTTTGTTTGACTTTCTGCGTTGACCAGTTTATGGTCAATGCGAAGTTCGTTTGAACTTCGCAACGTGATTGTAATCACGATGGTTATAGTCCTTTGGGACTATGCCTACTGATTACCACGTTGTCTAGGGTCGTAAGTGTGACAACTCGAATTTCCGATATTCACTTTCGTATTTATTGCACGTTGACTTTGACTGTTAGTTGTTTGACTTGTTTGACTTGTAACTGTACATGTTATGATATGATAAAATGCATTGTGTTTGCATGATTTTGTGTTTGGTTGTATAACATGAAACACCTGTTGAAAACTTAAACTGTTTAACACATGAAAGGACCCGACGAAACAGACTATCTCGCCATATACTTCTCGACGAAACAGAGATATGTTTCGCCATCAAACAACTCGACGAAACAGTATGTTTCGCCATAGAACTTCACGACGAAACAGGAGTGTTTCGCCGGCCCATTGATTCGCCGAGGCCCACTACGGGCCCAGTACGTAAATCTGTGTTTTAAACGTGAACCGACTTCCTGTTTCACACTTTTTAACAAAAACAGAAACCCTAGAACTCTCCACTTTGTGAAGGCGATAACCATCTTCCACCATCATCTTTCTCTCTCGAATCCTCCCTTGTTCATCCCGGATATCTCGGTTAGTGTGCGCTCGTCTTATCGGTTTCTTTGTCCTTAGATTTCTTTATACATGTTGTGTATATGCTTGATTTCTGGATCAAAAGGAGTATATGCGTAAGTTACATGATGGCTAGATGATGATTTCTGTGCTAAGGAATTATGTATGATTATCGATTTTACATATGTATTGATTTAGGGTATGGATTACAAGAGTGTTGTTTTGAGATTCATGTAATTAGGGTTCATGCTAGATATTATGTGCCTTGATGATTTTGATCTGAGATCGTGATTAGATGATTGGCTGTAGGATTGAATGCCTTTCCGTATGTTGATGTCGGCAAATTTGGATTTCTGTGATATTGCGTAACTGATGTAACTGCTCGACGTAACTGACTGTTGGCGAAACACTATTCTCGACGAAACTGATTCAAAGAAACGCATGACGGCGAAACAAATGTGTTTCGCCGAGGGATATCACGACGAATCAAGTGATTCGTCGAAGGGGCTCACGGCGAAACAGAGGGTGTTTCGCCGACTTGGGTAATTTGCACAGTAACTGTTTCTGTTAAAACTTAACTGAGTTAACTAACTGCTGTTAGATGTTATGCCTGACTTGTATGATCATGAATGCGTGCAATGTGCTACTTGGTGATTATTTATGCGTTGTCCACTATGATTATACTTACGTGCCAACTTCGTGAATGTAAACTGATTATGTACGCGTGCGCACTTTAGGACGTGATTGACTTACTTTGAGCACATACTTAGCATACCGAGCAAAACAAGGTGAGTTCACACTCTTTCTAAGGCATGGGATTCCCGGTGGTTTGGGAATGGGTTAAGAAACTAAAATGGAACCTACATATTCTCCTTGGGTAGGATATGTACCGCCATCCTCCATGGGTAGGATGCCAATATTAATCCTGTGTATTCTCCTTGGGTAGAATACATACGTTCGTCCTCCTTGGGTAGGACAACAATCTTAACATACGTTCGTCCTCCTTGGGTAGGACAACAACCTTAACGTACATTCGTCCTCCTTGGGTAGGACAATCACACTCGCTACGGTCCTTGGATCAAGAAGGGCACGTACAAATACGACTAGTCAACACTAATCTTCGCAAACATGCCTGGAATGGCCGCGAACTATACTAGAACAATCTTCGCAAACATGCCTGGAATGGCCGCGAACTATACTTTAATCTTCGCAAACATGCCTGGAGGGCCGCGATACAAATATAACTTGTTTAGAAAACATGGGAGACCCCCACTAAACTTCGCAAACATGCCTAGAGGGCCGCGATGCTATTACATACGATACATGATTACTAAACGAACATACGATTTACGATACGAACATTATAACTAAGTAACCAACTGTGAACTCGCTCAACTAGTTGTTGACTCTCTGTTACATGCCTTGCAGGACCTTAGGTACTTTTGGAGCTTGTACAGGAAGGAGCAGGTCGTTGTGGGATACGGATCGTAGACGATATTTGAACTTATAACTTATTTTGGGTTTTCATTATTATGCTTCCGCTACTTAAACAATGTTTGGTTATGAACACCAGTCATGTCAAGATGAATTACCTTTTCCTACTTTTACACTTAAATACTACGTTTGATATGATTGATGGCTTGATCCTGGTCAGTCACGCCTCCAAGCGGTGTTACTCCGCGGGTGGATTTTGGGGGTGTGACAGTAAGGGTAAGCGATCTAATAAATCGCTTATACCTTCGAACCCGACCCATTTGGTCGATCTTTAGGATCCGACCAAATACCTTAGGTGACCATAGTATATAGGGAATAACCTTCCGAGGTTATAACTTATGGTCGCTTCGTTTAAGTAGTTGTATGATAGGTAGTTTATATGCCTTAGGTAAATTACCAGAATACCCTTTCCATGTATAATTGGTAATTAAGTATATGTAACCTAAACTTTTGTCACATAACTGATTATGTAACATGTTTAGGCATATAACACTTGTCATAGGGCTAGTTAGACGTCTCGAGTGCGCTTTTGCGCGCACGACGCGTTAAAGTAGCATAAGCTACCTTAATGGGTCGCGATGGGTCGAAAGCACTTAGGTTAGGTTTCATTTAGTATGTAGGCTTTATTAAACCATATGATACGAGTCTCCATACTCGTTTGGTTTACGAACCCTCATTCTATCTAAATCTCCCGATTTAGGTCCGGTTTATTAACATAGTTACCTATATTAGGTGCCGTTTGATTCCGTGATCTCTAGCACTGCTTGGTGGTTATCTTAGGACTTCTGAGCAATCTCAAGTGAGTACATAGACCCCTCTTTTACTGTTTTCCAAACGTTTTGGGGTGGAACACATGTGCCTACTTGTTACTTTCATGCTTCCCATGTTTTCACATCATATACCTGCTACGTTCGTTAGTACATTATAGTACATGATTTCATTACATTTCATGCTATGTATGCCCATTGTGTGCGTACTTAGTACATCGTCCTACATTACATTTCATGCTATGTATGTTCATTGTGTGCATACTTAGTACATTGTTTTACATTACACTTATGCTATGTATGTTCTTTGTTGCATACTTAGTACATTGTTATACATTACACTTTATGCTATGTATGTTCTTTGTTGCATACTTAGTACATTTGTTATTCATCACATGCTTACATTTTGGATACACATTACATGATTTACATTAGACATGAACATTTTACTTTGGTAGTTTGGTTTATTAAGTGATTAAGTAACGAGGCGTGTGTAATATGATACAAGTATGGTGGATACGCCGCTGGTACTTCCTATATATAAGTGCTTGTATGGTATTACATATCGTAGCGTTATTTGAGTCATTTCAATTTGAGACATATAACATTTTATACAAATAACATACTTTTCACAAGACATTGTTTTACAAACAACTTATCTTATACAAACTCATTTTACTTGGTTATTCATTTAACCTTACATTTATTTATACATATCATCTGATCTTATCGTTTTTCAAATGATTTACAAGACAAAGCAAATTACAAGGTTCATGACTAAACATTTTCTCAAACATAAGTCATGAATCCTATTTTCTCAAAACCTATGTATCTCACAGGCATTTTTATGCTGACGTACCTATTTTCACATGTGTTTTCAGGAGATGATGCGTAGGACTTTTCAAGATACACTTAGGCGGACTTGGGCCTTAGTGACAATAAAAGATGCAAGACTAGTTAATTTATGTTATGTACTCTTTGGTTCTTGTTTAAAACAATGTAAACTCTCATGTTTGTTTAATAAAACGAAACTTTAATTGCCATTGATTTGAAACATTAATTCTGTTACAACACTCCCCGACATTTCCGCCACGTTTTGTATGTTCTACGTGGTCGGGGTGTGACAGAAAAGATGGTATCAGAGCCAATGGTTATAGGGAATTAGGTTATTAGTAATACTTTGACCTAGTCTATAACCTTTCTAGGACCCTAACGCGAGTTTACTTGCGTTTAGTCATAAAACAATACCGTCACCTATCCTTAGGCGACAATCACAACAAAAACATAAATTTTAAAACCGCTTTGAAAACTAATCATCTGTTCTAGGATGATTGATTACTAGGTTTTGAACCCTCTGTTATAAGGTTTTGAACCCCTTTGAGTTTTCAAAATCTCGTCAAAGTTTTGGGTCCTAAATAGTGTGAACACGTGCAAACTGGAAGGGTGAATGCCTGTATTCTGGGTTTTCTGTCTAGGCAAGCACTTCGTATATATCTCATCAGACGCGAGACCAGTTGTGCTTACCTGGGAATTCTTGGGATGAGTGTTCACTTATAGGCGAGCATGTCTTCGCGATACATTATTTTTGACCTATTTACTTTGATTAATCACCGGGGTCGTTTGTTGCTTTGTAGTAACAAACAAATGACCACTATCCTTGCTTTCATCAGATTTGTTCATCTCATTCTTTTCGTCTAATTCTCTCACTCGTTTCATTTCATGTTTCCCTTTTTAGAATGCCTCCACGACGCGAAAATCCGGTATCTATTGAAGAGCTGGCAGCTGTCATTACACAGCAAATGACTGCTGCAATCCCGAACATCGTTGCTCAATGTCACCAAGCTCTCAACAACAATAATGCCCTCTGCAACTTCAAGACGTTCAACTCGGCTAAGCCATCAAAGTTTTCTGGGTCTCAAGGAGCGACTGCACTTCTGCAATGGTTCGAGAGTCTAGAGAGCACCTTCAGGCATATTCAATGTCCAAACGAGCGAAAGGTAGATTTCGCATCTAGTGTCTTTGAGAAACGAGCTTTGACGTGGTGGAATGGTGTGGTGAGAGATAGGGGTGCCGAAGTGGCACTGGCCCAAACTTGGGAAGAACTTCGAGCACTGATGATGAAGGAATTCTGTCCTCGTCACGAGATCAGGGCATTGGAAAGGGAATTCGACGATCTTAAGCAAGACAGCGGTGAACATCGAGCATACACCGATCGATATGAGGAGCTGAGCCTGTTGTGCCCTACCATGGTTACGCCTTTGGATAAGGCGATCGAGAAATACATTGATGGTCTCCCTGACTCAGTTCAGGACATTGTTACTGGTAGTAACCCCACTACGGTTAGGCAGGCCATTGAGCTATCTGCAACCTTGACTGAATCTCAAATCAGAAAGCATAAACTTTTTCAAAAGGGTCACAAGAAGCCAATCGAGGAATCAAAGACCATGGATGACCAGACTGGATCCCCTGAGAAGTCTAAGAAGCGTAAGGCTTCGCAGAATTTTGCGATTGCTGCTCAACCCAACCAACCAACTCAACCTCCTGCAAAGAAACCTTATGCCGGTATTGCACCAATATGCGACAAATGTAATGCACACCACTTAGCTCACCTACAGTGTCGTTTATGTGCATCATGTGGGCGACTCGGTCACCTGGCAAATGCTTGTCGATTTACCCCAAACCAAAGTGGTCCAAACCAACCTCAAGTAAATCCTACTCAAGCTCGTCTTCCACCAGGACCTTGCTTCAACTGTGACAAGATGGGCCATTTCCGAAGAAATTGCCCAAAGATTGCTAATGCGAATCCAGCGCAGGGATGAGCATCAGACCAACTAAAAGACAATGTTGCTTAGAGATAATCAAGCCTTATGTATTATTTCTTTTGTTGTCAAGGTCCATGGAACAGTTGTTGTTGTTGTTGTTGTTTATAAATAAATCTTTTTATTTTACATTGCAATATACAAATGTGATGGCATGTATAAACAACGTATCCTCTACAATACCGACAATCAAGGAACCGTATTCCTTGAAGAACAGACTACCCCGTGATTTCTTCCATTTTATTATCTCTTGCGTTTTCCACGGAAATCCAAAGTACCCGTTTCTTCCAAGGAAACGAAGTACAAGGCGCAAGTTACAACTCTGTACGAATACCCAAAGTACCACTATAAATTCTTAATAGGGTACCTAAAGGTATTTCCGTATATTCAAAAATTATTGTACCTTAATTCGAATATTGCGTTTTCTTGAAAACGAAATCGAATTTTTGGTAGATCATTCTATCTTTATAGATAGATTCTTGAAAATGTTTAAAGTACCAAATGAAATCCACGGAATGGATTCCTAGTGTGCTTCAAATACATGTACGCAATCAACAAAACAAATTAACAAATTAAAGATCTAGATAAACAATTTTGCGGTTGTGTGACTATGTGTATATGCATTTTGCGTTTTCTTTTATGCATTTTTGTGTTTTTGTATACTCTGGATATTCGTTATCCAAATCCTCATAGAATCTTTCTTATCTTCATATGAAGGATTCGTAGTAGGATATTCAAAAAGGTACAATCTTAAATCCTTAATGGACTTCTACGTTGTAGTTAAGTCCCTTGGATTATAAAGTACTATTCCAAAGTCTAAGGACATCATGTGTTGATGTAGTTGAAAATTCCTCTTGGGTAGTTAAGTTAAATAGATTGGTTCGACAATCTAGTTAAATATATCATGCGTTGATATAGTTAAATAGGGCCTCTGGTGGTCTAGTTAAAGAGATCCTACGTCGATCTAAGTTAAATAGATTGGTTCGACAATCTAGTTAAATATATCATGCGTTGATATAGTTAAATAGGGCCTCTGGTGGTCTAGTTAAAGAGATCCTACGTCGATCTAAGTTAAATAGATTGGTTCGACAATCTAGTTAAATATATCATGCGTTGATATAGTTAAATAGGGCCTCTGGTGGTCTAGTTAAAGAGATCCTACATCGATCTAAGTTAAATAGATTGGTTCAACAATATAGTTAAATATATCAAGTGTTTATGTAGTTAAATAGGCCCTCGGGTGGTCTAGTTTAAGAGATTGTTCGTTGATCTAATCCTTTGGTGACCTAGTTAAAGAGACTCTATTGTAGTCAAGTTAAATCACCACAGGATTATTCGTTTGATTTTTCCCCATACGCATTATGAAATGAACTGTGCGGACTATGCAAGGAATTACGTAATTATGGAGGCCTACATAATTATGGAATTCAGTGCACAGAAACCACAGGAAGTTTTGTCATGTGTTAAGACCTACAGTGACAAGAGTAATGATACGGGAGAAGTCTTGGACTTCGACCAATGTCATTTATTCTTACACTCCCCAAATTCTGATCTAAATCACACACCAAGTTTCCTATGATGAGTCTTCATAAGAAACGTTCTTCTGTCCATAGTTCAAAATTCCGTGTTTTGCTACTACAAGGACTTCACTTTGAGGGTTGACAGTTTCGCTAAGAATCCTAACATGGCCCAGAGTTTTACTTAAGGGTTCAATGGGTTTGTCTGAAAGCGAAACCATCACTGCTGTCCTCACAAGTTTCCCCTAAAATTAAATTTCGGGACGAAATTTCCTAAAGTAGGGGAGACGGTGACATCTGTGTCACTTCAACCATCAAACAAATTCCAAACCAATGAAATATTGTATTTCATACTTGGGATTTGTAAAAATATGTGTATCGTTTGCACATATCAACTCTTGTTCGATTTCAAGCTTTAAATCGCTTTCTGGAGGGTTATACGCGCTCTGATGCATAGATATAACCAGTTTAATGCAACGAACACTCCGGAATAGTGAAATAGGCTTAACATACCTTAAATAACCTTTACATAACTTAGAAATAAGTTTTGAAGGCTTTGGTATGGCAAAATCGAGTTAAATCGCTTACAGGGACTAAAGTTGACAAACTGCGAAAGTATGCCAATTTGAACTGTAACAGACATTCCGGAAGATGACCATAAGTTAAACATACCATAAATATCTTTTACATAGCTTAGAAATAGGCTTTGAGGTGTTCGGTGTGCTAAAATAAACTTTTGGGTCATTCAGGGACTAAAAGCGTCAAAAAGTGCACAAGTTTGCATTTTCGCGCATAACTTACGTTCTGAATACATCCGGACATCCAAAAATTTATGTAAGCACTAAAACAATTTATTTTAGTGTTTGGCATAAGAAAAATCCATTCGTCGCGTCATTTGAATCGTTTTTCGCGCTTATGCGCATTCCGTCGTAATTAACCGAACATCGCGATCGTACGACCAAACGAACCGACATCCGAGATATTTTTGAGCATTTTTTGAGTTCCCTATACTTTAACTTCATTTTAGAGCCTTGAAATGAGGTTAACGGGGTTCAAACGCATCGAAAATAGCTTAAACGGGCTGCAGGGACCATTTCTGCCATTTTTGAAACTTTGCTGAAACTGGTATGCAGTGGCGTAGCGCGAGCACCTCATGCCTAGGCAGTGGCGCTACGCGAGCGCCTCATCTGGACAGAAACATTGCATTTGGTCCATTTTCACTTGTGCACATGGTTTTGGCAATACCGTGGGCTCAAATGGTTTTAGAAAACCACTATCTTGATGTGTATGGTTGAGATCAAAGCACGGTTAACAAGGAACGATCTTAACGGCTAACCGAACACTATAAATACCCCCCCCCCATGCCATTGCAAAACCCACAAGAATTTTGATCTTAGAAGCTCTAAGTTGAAACCATTGTTTCATACCTGAGTTACTTGGATCGAGATTAGCATTCGGGGACCCTTCGTAAGTATTCTTTCGTTCTTTTCGTTCTTTTATTGCTTTTCGAGTCTGAAAGTCAAACTTTGTTTGACTTTCTGCGTTGACCAGTTTATGGTCAATGCGAAGTTCGTTTGAACTTCGCAACGTGATTGTAATCACGATGGTTATATGCCTACTGATTACCACGTTGTCTAGGGTCGTAAGGGTAAGCGATCTAATAAATCGCTTATACCTTCGAACCCGACCCATTTGGTCGATCTTTAGGATCCGACCAAATACCTTAGGTGACCATAGTATATAGGGAATAACCTTCCGAGGTTATAACTTATGGTCGCTTCGTTTAAGTAGTTGTATGATAGGTAGTTTATATGCCTTAGGTAAATTACCAGAATACCCTTTCCATGTATAATTGGTAATTAAGTATATGTAACCTAAACTTTTGTCACATAACTGATTATGTAACATGTTTAGGCATATAACACTTGTCATAGGGCTAGTTAGACGTCTCGGGTGCGCTTTTGCGTGCACGACGCGTTAAAGTAGCATAAGCTACCTTAATGGGTCGCGATGGGTCGAAAGCACTTAGGTTAGGTTTCATTTAGTATGTAGGCTTTATTAAACCATATGATACGAGTCTCCATACTCGTTTGGTTTACGAACCCTCATTCTATCTAAATCTCCCGATTTAGGTCCGGTTTATTAACATAGTTACCTATATTAGGTGCCGTTTGATTCCGTGATCTCTAGCACTGCTTGGTGGTTATCTTAGGACTTCTGAGCAATCTCAAGTGAGTACATAGACCCCTCTTTTACTGTTTTCCAAACGTTTTGGGGTGGAACACATGTGCCTACTTGTTACTTTCATGCTTCCCATGTTTTCACATCATATACCTGCTACGTTCGTTAGTACATTATAGTACATGATTTCATTACATTTCATGCTATGTATGCCCATTGTGTGCGTACTTAGTACATCGTCCTACATTACATTTCATGCTATGTATGTCCATTGTGTGCATACTTAGTACATTGTTTTACATTACACTTATGCTATGTATGTTCTTTGTTGCATACTTAGTACATTGTTATACATTACACTTTATGCTATGTATGTTCTTTGTTGCATACTTAGTACATTTGTTATTCATCACATGCTTACATTTTGGATACACATTACATGATTTACATTAGACATGAACATTTTACTTTGGTAGTTTGGTTTATTAAGTGATTAAGTAACGAGGCGTGTGTAATATGATACAAGTATGGTGGATACGCCGCTGGTACTTCCTATATATAAGTGCTTGTATGGTATTACATATCGTAGCGTTATTTGAGTCATTTCAATTTGAGACATATAACATTTTATACAAATAACATACTTTTCACAAGACATTGTTTTACAAACAACTTATCTTATACAAACTCATTTTACTTGGTTATTCATTTAACCTTACATTTATTTATACATATCATCTGATCTTATCGTTTTTCAAATGATTTACAAGACAAAGCAAATTACAAGGTTCATGACTAAACATTTTCTCAAACATAAGTCATGAATCCTATTTTCTCAAAACCTATGTATCTCACAGGCATTTTTATGCTGACGTACCTATTTTCACATGTGTTTTCAGGAGATGATGCGTAGGACTTATCAAGATACATTTAGGCGGACTTGGGCCTTAGTGACAATAAAAGATGCAAGACTAGTTAATTTATGTTATGTACTCTTTGGTTCTTGTTTAAAACAATGTAAACTCTCATGTTTGTTTAATAAAACGAAACTTTAATTGCCATTGATTTGAAACATTAATTCTGTTACAACACTCCCCGACATTTCCGCCACGTTTTGTATGTTCTACGTGGTCGGGGTGTGACATACCAGAATACCTCTTGTTCGAGTTCGTTGGAACTCCCGTCGTGGCCCAGAGTATACCTGGGAACGAGAAGACCAAATGAAACTCAAATATCCCCAGTTGTTTAAGAAAAGTGCAACCACTACTGAGGCTGAAGCTACTGCAGAATTTCGGGACGAAATTCCAAACCAACGGGGGAATGATGTGACACCCCAGGAAAACCAGGAAACCACGCAACTTAACTAGCTTCCTCAGTAACCACGTGCTAAATTTTGGGATGAAATTTTCTTAACAGGGGAAAATGTGACAACCCTCATAATTACATGTATCCGTACGATTTATTAATGTTAATTAAAGTGCTTGATAACTGTGTTGAATTACTTAACTGCTTTCTGATTACTGCGTCATACTTACATGTGCTTGTTAACATACTAGTCTTGTGCAGAAAATTGACTAAATAGTCCTGTATGCTTTCCTAAGTATTGGGAATTAAAAGTGTTACAAAAAGATACATAAAAGACACTAAACGGAACAACTTAGCACTTTAACGAACCGGTATCTAACCGAACAATCGGACATTACCCGGGACACCAAAATATTGCAAGAAACATTGTTTAATTATTTCTTGGCTAGTTATGATCCCCGAACACCATAACACCCACTAGAATATCCACTAACTAACATATGTAATCAATCATATACTTGGATTTGAACTAGTATTTACCACTTACCATGAAATTTTACACTTAGCCCCCCCCCCCCATACTAGTAATCGGTCATGAGGACCCCATCATAGATCACCCATGATCTTGTGTGATCTTGCTAAGATCCTATAAGATTTGAGAAGATTGTTGCTTGATCTTATAGCCAAAATATGAGAAGGACAAGATTATAAGTATGGTCTTGAGATTTCAACATCACTTCATATCTTCACTCCTCATCCCTCACCCTCTCCCTCTCCTCTCGGCTCCCTCTATAACCGCCACCACCACCACCTTGTCACCACCATATCATTCCAATTCCAAGCTCATTCAAGTCTAGAAGGTGATACATGGAGTTTGGAGCTTGAAGGTCTTGGAGAATCCTTCTCATTTGCTTTCATCATCCCCTCTTCATCATCTTTTTCACTAGAGATCTTCCCTAGTCTTTGAGCTAGTTGTAAGTTCTTGATTTAACCTTGTTTACTCCTACTTTAATGGTTAAAAGATATAATAGGATGAAATAATGCTAGTATGATGTTGTCTTGTTTATGTTGATAATGGTAACTTGATGAAAACTTGTACTCTTGAAATCTGTTATAAACAATGGTACTTGACATGATAAATCTGAGTTAAATAAACAATAACCTGCTGCAAGTGATGTTAAATGTCGTTGTTGATCACTAAACATGTTAACGGAACAAATAGAACTTGCGTTAGAGCGCTATAAGCTGAAAACAGGAAGCTGTCAAACTGTTACAGCCGCCTTCAGTCGGCAGTAACCAGGTCGTAACTTAACGAAAAATTGATTTTCTTGAGTCTATAACGTATTATTTCGAAATACGGTTCTAATGGCACTGGAATCATAATTTTTGGACTTCGTTTGCTATTTTTAAAGGGGTCATTTTGTACAGCAGCAAAAGCTGTGTTTTTACTGCAGAAAATGTGTGTTATGTTTTTCGTCATAAATTGAAATATGTGTATAATAATTAGCTCATGAAATTTGTACTGTAGATGACCACTGATGTCGTTCGTTGTAAACCTCCAACAGGAATTTCGTCAATTGGACTTACGATGAATTTTAAATGAATTTTTCCGTGTACTGGAGTCAGAAAGTTACGAATCTGATTGAAGTCTGATAAATGATTTTTTATAAACTATTGGTAATGAATTGGATCCCGATATTTTTACACAGTAATATTTGGATTATTTAAAACATTCTGTAAGAGTTTGGTAATTTTTGGAGTAAGTTAACTATTTTATTAAAATACCCGAAAACAGTCCAGTTTTGGATGTTCAAGCTGAAACAATATAACTAGTGATTTGCATGTCTAAATGTCGGTTATGTTATCCGATAATGATCTAACGTGTTATATGTCAATGAAAGTGTTATGTGCAATATCGTATGCTTGCTCTTGAGTAGCTATAAGTGGAATGTTTATATGGGCGTGAACTATTAAAGTGAGTGCATGTTATGTGGTAGATGTGTGTAGGAACTTCGTGCTTATTTGAAGTCACTAATAAACTAAGTGGTAATCATACTAGGACGTGATTGACCAACACCGATTGTTAGCTATTTTATAGAGTCAAACCGAGCAACCAAAGGTGAGTTCACACACTTTCTAAGGCATGGGATTCCCGGTGGTTGGGAATGGGTTAAAGAATTAAAACGGAACCTACATATCCTCCTTGGGTAGGATATGTACCGCCATCCTCCATGGGTAGGATGTCAATATTAATCCTGCGTATTCTCCTTGGGTAGAATACGTTCGTCCTCCTTGGGTAGGACAACAACCTTAAACTACTAGCCAAAACTCTATCACCTAAGTCCCTCATTTTATATCGACTTAATCGCCGATGGCGAGCGGGTCATTAGTTAATAGCGCTATTAGGTTTGACAAACCTCACACCGTGCCGTTCGGAAGGGCGTGTACTAATGGATCATGGCAAACTGTCAATGATGATAGACATTGACGTAGGGCACAACTTACTTTCGTCAGTAGTCGATATGGTAACGGTGAACACATGGGGAAGCCCCCCCCCCCCCCCCACGGGTCATGGTTTGGGAAAGAAGGAATAGGTCAATCATATTTTCAACTATGGGGTAAACCCCACGGCAAGTAAGCCAACTAAACGAAAACCATGTTTTTGAAACAACTTAAAACGAACACCCAACTGTGAACTCACTCAACTTTGTTGTTGACTCCTTGTTACATGCCTTGCAGGTCGTTAGGAATCTATGGAGCTTGCACAGGGAGGCTTGGTTGTTGTGGGACATGGACTGTCGAGTCCCATGTTAAACATTTAAACTTAAGAACTTATTACTTATGTTTTGGGTTTTACCTTTAATGCTTCCGCTGTTTAATTCGAACTTGGTTAACTAGCTTTTGATCACCAATTATATTGTGTGGTTGGATTTTATCTATTTTAAATACATTGTTCAATATGATTGGTGGCTGGATCCTGGTCATGTCACGCCTCCAAGCGGTGATGCTCCGCATGTGGATTTTGGGGGTGTGACATACAAAATGTTTCATGTCTTTGTCAAAGCGGTTTAGATAACGCATCAATGTTTCAATTTTCGATCTCTAAATTCAGATGTCTCATTGGATGGAGTGGATGTAGTGCTCCCGATTGATTCGGTTCACCAAGTTAATAACAGGTTAGCTAATACTCTTTATGGTTATTTCCTGGGGGATAGGATTGCATATCCAGTAGTTGAATATTTTGTCAGAACAAATTGGAAGAAACATGGTCTTCAGAAAACTATGATGAATTCAAATGGTTTCTTTTTCTTCAAGTTTGAAGATAGAAAGGGTATGGATACTGTTCTTGAAGGGGGACCTTGGATGATCCGTAACAAACCTATGTTTCTCAACATTTGGTCTCCTACAAACATCCTTAAAAAAGAAGAGTTTAAAAAGGTTGCAGTTTGGGTTAAATTGCATGATGTTCCGCTAGTGGCTTATTCTGATGATGGTTTAAGTATGTTGGCATCAAAAATTGGATCCCCTGTGCGCTTGGATTCGTATACTAGTGATATGTGTAATGAGGCTTGGGGAAGGAGCAGCTATGCTAGGGCTCTCATTGAAATATCAGCTGATCATGAGTTGAAAGAGGCTCTAACCATGGCTATTCCTGAATTGGTTGGGAACAAATATGTTACTGAGACTATTCGGGTGGAGTATGAATGGGAACCTCCGAGATGTGCCCACTGCTGTGTATTTGGGCATGTTTCTGGGGAGTGTCCAAAATGCATTCGATCGACAGTGAAGCCTCCTACAAACAATCCGAAAGTAGATGAGGATGGTTATACTGAAGTCAAGACAAAGAAGAATGGAAAGAAGAGCGGTTTTCAGGTTAATAATCAAAAGCCCAAATTTGAATATAGACCTGTGGATAAAAAGAAAAAGGTAGTGAGTTCTTCCTACGTGAGTGCGCGGAGCAATAGTTCGTCCAAGGTTAAAACTCATAATTCGTTTAGTGCTCTTGGGTTTGTGGGGGACAACGGGGGTTCCTTCCAGGGGAGATCTAAAGGGGGTCGTGACCCAAATGACGAGTCTGATGATGACGAGGTAGAGGTTGTATATGATGAAACGAATGAGTTTATGACATCGGGTACACATCCTACGTCTTCCAGTACAGGGGCAAGCACCTCTCACATAAAGTTGTCTAATGGATAGGTGGCTTCTGTTGCATGCTTTGGGGCTGCCGGTTGGTAGCAATTTCATTTTTGATGATGGCGGTTGACGTCGCTTGTTTTTGATTTTTTCGTTTGTCTACTAGTTAGTCATTATCATGATTGTAGTAGGCTAGTTTGAGGTGGTAACTTGGTTTGTTTTGATTTTTGTGTTTACATATATGGGGCATGTCCTGTATATGAACTAGTGGGGAACTCATCCTCACTACTTGTACTTCATTGGCGGTTGTCTATAATAGAATCACCGGGGTAACCCTTTACCCAAAAAATAAAAGCACTTATATATAGGAAGTACCAGCGGCGTATCCACCATGCTTTTATCATATAACACATAGCCCCATTACATAAGTCACTTATCAATAACCAACCAAAATGTCTTGTTCAATGTCAAAATGTTTATGTGTAAACCATGTTCAATGTCATGTGAGAAATGTATCATGTATAACCAAATGTAATGCATAGCAAGTAGAAAGTATCTACTCAAACTATGTGATAATGTCAATGTGAAAACAAATGTCATGTATGGTGAATAACTAGTAATTACTCAACCCTATAGGAAAATGTACAAAACAAGGTTTTTGAATAAACCTAAGTTTAAATCAAATGTTATGCTTTGCAGAAAACAATGCTTTATGATTACAAACATTTATGCAGTAATGTTAATCGCATACATTCAAGCCTTGCGACTGTGGCGACAAACCCTTAAAAAATTATAGGTTTACCTAAATTATGTATATCGGATTCTGTCATTCCCAACTTCCAAACAAACCTAGGAAGTCGGAAACGGGATTTGTCAAGTCCTATGGTACCATTACATACTACCGAGCGGCGTGATTAATGTTAATGAATGTATTATTGTCCCGATTAAACATACTAAATGTCATAACCAATGTAGCGTGTGAAAACCATGTATTAGGTATGCTAAGTAAACATACATAGTAGAAATGTTCATGAAATCAATGTGCTAGCATGCTCAGTAAACATACATAGCAGAAATGTCATGTAAAACAATGTGTTCATATGCTAAGTAAACATATGCAACAAATGTGTAATAAATCAATGTGCTAGCATGCTTAACATACATAGCAAAACATAATTGAAAGCATGTACTAGATATGTACTAGGTGAAACTAGCATGTTTATGTCATAAAAGCAATGAAAACACATAAGTAATAAGTATGTACATGTGTATCACCCCAAAGTATTTGAAAGCGGTAAAAGAGGGGAACTATGTACTCACTTGGGATTGCTTATTAGTCTTGAGAATAAGACCAATTTAAGCTCCAAGGATCACGGAATCGACAAGGCACCTAATATGGGTAACTATGTTAATAATCGGATCCTAAATCAGGAGATAGGATAGAATGATGTTCTATAAATCAAATGACTATTTGAACTCATATGGTACGATTTAATAGAGCTAACATTCTGATTTAGAAGTCTACCTAAGTGTTTTTGACCCGTTTCGACCCATTATGATAGTATAAGCTACTATAATGCGTCGTTTGCGTAAAACTAAGGTCGGATGGTTAACTATGAGCTATGTCAAGTCTTACATGCCCAATTATGCCTAAACATGTTACTAAATCAGATTATATGTCAAAAACATGTTCACATATGCAAAATACGGATTTATGCTTCAAAAGGGCATTTTGGTCATTTCCTATGGGCATATAAGCTAATTAACAAATAACTAACCGATCCTGTGTGATCATAAGGTATAACCTCAGAGGTTATTCCCTATGCAACTATGATCACTAAACATGCTTGGTCGGATCCTAATGATCGACCAAACGGGTCGGGTTCGAAAGTCTAAGCGGTTGTTTAGACCGCTTAACTTACGACCCTAAACAAGCACTAAACTATTAGTAACGAGTTAAACATGTCAACTTAGAAAACTGATTTGGTATCAAAACAAAGTGTTTTGATACCTAAAAGTAGTTTCATTGCAAAATGCATGCTAAAATGCATTTTGACCGAAACTTTGACTCGTCACTACACCTAGTTAACGTGGTAATCAGTAGGTATAATCGCTAAGGATTATAACCATCGTGATTACAATCACGTTGCAAAGTTCAAACGAACTTTGCGTTGACCATTGACTGGTCAAAGCTGAAAGTCAAACACTGTTTGACTTTTACGCTAGAAAAGCGATAAAAGAATGAAATAAGCTTACAAAGGGTCCAAGCTAGGGAGAACTTGATCTAAAAATTCTCAGGTATGAAGTTATAAACCTCAACTTAGAGATAATCAGATCAAGGGTGAGGAAAACAAATGAATGGCATGGCTATTTATACTTTAGGTGGGTTCACAAGATCAAACCATGTGTTTATGTAACCTCCAAGCATTAAATCACAGCCCTACATGTGTTTATGGCAGATAATATTACTTGGGGAGGTGTTAACTTGGTTAACACACAAGGAAAATGGCAAGAACAGCCCCTGAACTATCAACAGGTTGCTGAAAAACAATTTCTGTCGCTGGGCATTCTCACGCACCCCCCGTAAGAATGAGGAAAGGGCTTACGCGGCCCGCGTCCTACCTGCAGATCAGCAAAAGTTTCAACTTTGACAGCTTAGGTCCCTGCACTTGATTAAGCTCATTTTTGGCACTTTTTTTTTTGGGTAAAGGGTTACCCCGGTGATTCTATATATTCACAACCAATAAAACCAAGTAGTGTAGAGGGCCTACACTAGTTCAATCATAGGACATGCCCTATGAAAGTAAACAAAATTAACCAAAAACAAACAACGAAGAAACCAAGAGTCCCACTAGACTACACTCTAGACCACCAAAATACAAGATAAATGAAAAAACTAATCAGCCTCCATCATCATTAATGTCATTGCCATGAATCTCCCACTTCCTACAAAGTCTTCGAACATTTTCAGTATTCTTCAGTCTCGCTCCCATCAGCTTGTATCGTACCAAACTAATGATTTTGTCACTAACAATCTCCGGAGGTCTCATCCGATTCTTGAAAAGCCTGATGTTGCGCTCCTGCCAAATAACATAAGCACTAGCCGCCACCAAAAGTCTCGCAACATAATCAGTAGCTAACTTAGAATAAGATCGAGTAAGAAGCCAATTAACAATCTCCTCCCACTTAGGTTGAACCGTATCCATACCCACTTTCTGTCTCACAATATGCCAAACTTTCGAAGAGAAGTCACATTCAAAGAACAAGTGACTATGAGAGTCATGATTGGCATAGCATAACAAACAACACATCATATTCATATTCTTTCTTCGAGAAAAATCCCAGTTAAGAATTTTGTCTTGAGTGAGCAACTTACCTTTCATGATCAGCCACATTAAGAACGCATGCCTCGGGATGCATTGAGTAAACCAGACGATAGAGCTCCATTCAATCTCGGTTTCTTTATGACGAACCGAGTTCCAAACCTCCGAAGAAGAGAATACCCTCGAGTTATGACCATCACGCCACATAATCTTATCAGGTTTATTCGGTATAATTTGGATTTGATCTAGCTGAATCAGAACCGGAAATAAGTCTCTCCAAGCAACCGGCCACTTCCACTCACCATTGTCGTTAATGTCAGAAACCGAAGCCTCTAACCGGAAGCTTGCATTTGAAATAACTCTAGGCGAAAGAAACTCCCCAATCGGCCCAATGTCACTCCAAATATCATACCAAGCCGAGGCCAATGTCCCATTACCAATATCAACCCAAAAGAACTCCCTCAAATACGGCCGAAGCTGAAGAAGTTTTCTCCACGAGTAACTACATGTAGAGGGAACTTTAGCAATCCAGAAATTCTTACCTTTTAATCTGTGAATATGAACCCAATCCACCCACAAAGACTTCCTCCTAGAAAGAATACTCCAAATATGATTAGCCATAAGAGCTTTGTTTACATCGCCAATACGCCGAATACCCAACCCTCCTTCATATTTAGGAAGACAAACTGTTTTCCAAGAAACCTTAGCTTTGCCCTTCTGGAAAACTGTATCTTGAGACCACAAAAAATTTCGCATCTTAGCCTCCAACTCATGAACAACTCTAGCCGGAAGCATAAACACAGAGGACCAGAAAATATGCATAGAAGATAAGACAGAAATAATAAGTTGCAATCTACCAGCAAATGAGAGTAATTTATTCCTCCAATGCATGATACGTTTGTCTATTTTCTCCAGCATGATACTACAATCTTTATAGATCAGACCCGATGATATTAATGGGACACCAAGATAGCGAACAGGCAAAGAACCCTCCTTAAACGGCATGATATTCAAAATAGCACTTTTAATATAACTTGGAACATTGCAAAAGAAAACCGTGCTTTTCTGATTATTAGGCACTAAACCCGACATCAAAGCAAACTTAGTAAGAGAGTTCATAATATACCTAGCTGAAGCAATTTCCCCTCTAGCAAAAAGAAAAAGATCGTCCGCAAAACAAAGGTTGATAATTTGCTGCTTCTCACATTTATTATGAAATTTGAAAGAAGAATCAATCCTTAACGAATGATGCAAAATGGCCGTCAGAACTTCCATAACAAGAGTAAACAGATACGGGGATAGAGGATCTCCCTGACGAAGCCCACGATTACCTTTGAAATACCCATGCACATTACCATTGACACAAACAGAATAAGATGTAGAAGAAACACACACCATAATCCAGTTCACCATCGATGCATTG
Source organism: Helianthus tuberosus (assembly GCA_030545235.1). Taxonomy (NCBI): domain Eukaryota; kingdom Viridiplantae; phylum Streptophyta; class Magnoliopsida; order Asterales; family Asteraceae; genus Helianthus; species Helianthus tuberosus. Next base: position 175,666 of record JARYGA010027604.1, on the reverse strand, counting down.
AAACCGAATCCAAGCAGAATATTTTTCAAAAAGTTCCAATCAACCGTATCATATGCCTTTTGAATGTCAACTTTAAAGGCACATCTTGGGGGACCAACATTCCTATGATAATTGTGCATCAACTCTTGAGTTAACAAAATATTGTCAGAAATCTTCCTGCCTGGGACAAAAGCTGATTGATTTATACTAACAATATTACTTAACACCACCTTAAGTCTCTCCGCAATGATCTTGCTAATGCACTTGTATATAACATTACAACAAGCAATCGGCATGTAATCCGTAACCACTGTCGGAGAAGAAATTTTAGGCACAAGCACAATAAGAGTATGATTTAACTCTTGAAGTAAAAAACCTGTTTCAAAAAAATCAATGACAGCCTTTGAAACATCCTTCCCAATAATAGGCCAAGCACTCTTAAAAAACGCAGCCGTAAAACCATCCGGACCTGGTGCTTTATCTATGCCAATAGAGAACATAGCCGTCTTAACTTCATCTTCAGTCACTTGTCTGATCATATGGGTAGCACTCTGAGGATCCAGAACTTGCGTGAATAAATCCGGAGACGGACTAATTGACGTATCACCCCGGCACCCCAAAAACTTCTCATAATGATCAACAAAGGCTTGCTGAACTCTATCACCTTCAAAAACAAAACCTCCTGAATCACTAATAACATCAATACGGCTGTAATGATTTTTACTTTTAACCGAAGAATGAAAGAAAGCCGTATTCGAATCCCCAGCCCTCAACCAGTCTACTTTAGATTTTTGTTTCAGAAAACGCTCCTCATCCAACATAGCTTCCTGATATTCACCATTCACGGCAGCCTCTTGAATTCGTAAATCTTCATTATTCGGCTCCTGATCTAGGTCTTTCTGCAATTTATCAAGCTTGTCACGAAGTCTTTCCACTTTCTTATGCAGATTACCCTGCTTGAATAACAGCGCTCGAAGAGGATTTTTGAGAAACCGAAGCCGTTTAGCAACACAAAATTGATGAACTCCATGAACTCTAGTTTCCCATCCTCTCCTCACAATATCTAGAAATTCTGGTTTGTAAACCAAAAAATTAGCAAATTTAAAGGACCGAGGCTTCAGAATACCAGCATCAGGAATTTTTAAAACACAAGGGCAATGGTCTGAAAGCCGATACGGCTGAAAAAGAGTGACTGCACTCGGCCATTGGGTCACAAATTGAGTGTTCCCAAGCACTCTATCAATCTTCTTCAGTAAACCAATCCCTTTCTTGGGCTTCTGATTCCATGTAAAATGGAGACCTGACCGTTTGATATCAAACATCTCAATCTTATCAACACACTCTTGAAACTCTTTCATACTAATAGACACTGACGAAGATCCCATCGACTTGTCTTCTAGATTTAGAGCAGAGTTAAAATCCCCCATAATCACCCAAGGATTGTTCCCCACGAAACTTTTATGTATAGACAAATGATGCCATAAATCCCTTCGAGTGACATAATAATTAGCGGCATAGACAATCGAGCAATAAACCATTTTCTTATCCAGCTTGAAAAAGAGTTGCAAATGAATAACCTGATCAGTTTGAGACAACACCATAACATCAAAAACAGCTGGATTCCAACCAATAATAATCCTCGTTCCTTTGTTGCATGTAGCACCATTCGACGTCCAATCCCATGCCCGAAAAATCGATTTACAAATTTGACCAAGCCTATTAACATCAACATGCGATTCCAAGATAGCACATAAACTCAAATTATAATCTTTAACTGCCTGACGAACCTCCGTTTGTTTCAGAGGGCGGTTCAACCCCCTAATATTCCAAGAAGCAATACTAACCATTGTTAACATTAATAGAAGTAGTGCTTGCCCCTTGTTGATTATCAGGTTTTTTTGTCCCACTAACAAGAAACTCATCGGTTTCGTTATAAACTTCTTGAACTTCATCGTCATCCGAATCATAAGTACCCTCTCGAGCTCCCTTCCCATCAGCTACGTTATCTATCTTGGGATCATTAAACACATCAAAGGGATTAGACGAAAGAAAACTAGTAGCAGGAGCTGATTTACTACCACTTCCGCTCGCTTTAGAAGTAACAGGCCGATACTCAAATTGATGCTTCGGTTTATTAACTGGAAATCCTGCTCTCTTGGCTGCTTTCCGAGTATCAACATCCCTAAACCCATCCTTGTCTATCACCGGTTGTTTTAAATACCCTTTGTTCTTAGATTCATGTTGAGTTTGTTGTACTTTAACCGAAACTTTAGTAAGTTGCCTGGTTTGTCTCGGACAAGTCTGATCATCATGACCAAATATCTTGCATAACGCACATCTATGAGGGCTCCATTCGTATTCAACATAAACTTTTTCCTTGACAAAACCTTCCCCCTCCACTTCCGGAACTGCTATTACAATCTCCTCCTTTAATTCATGCTCAGCCGAAACCTCCACTAAAGCTCTAGCAAAACTACTCCTTCCCCAAGAGTCAAGGCACATTGATGAAGTATACGTATCCAAATCTAATGGAGTTCCAACAGCCGTAGCAATCATGCTTAATCCATCCTCTGTGTAGGCTGCAATTGGTACTTCATGTAGTTTAACCCAAAGTTGCACATTCTTAACTTCCTTTTTTTCCAATTTTGAAGACGGGGACCATACATTAAGAAACAAAGGTTGTGAACGAATTATCCACGGACCCTCCTTCATAACGTTTTTCATACCATTCTCATCAGCAAACTTAAAAAAGAAGAAACCATTCGCGTTCATCATCGACTTTTGAAGACCAAATCTCTTCCAGTTATTCCTTACGAAGTATTCAACTACCGGGTATGCAACACGATCGCCTAGAAAGTATCCATATAGAGTATTGGCTAATTTATCCTTAACAGTTTTAACAGATTCTTTCGGCAAAACCACATCACAACCTTCAGGACCAAGAGGACTTGAAAGAGCTCGAAAATTAACCTTCTTATTATTAGATACCCCCACAGATTCAGCATAAGATAATGGAGTTTTACCTAAATCCAGTTTTCCACTTAGAACACCTTGAACCAAACCCTCTGAACCTTGAGTTCCCGCCAGATTAACAGGAATTGTTACCTTAGTTAATTCGTCAATAACATTAAACAACTTCGGATCAGATTGAGAATTCTGCACCGTTCCTCTCCTAGCCATCATCGGGTTGCCATCTATCTTCGTCACTTTACTAGCCAGACCCTTAAAAGGTAACGGTGGTTTACCTCTATCATCCTTAGCAATATCATCAGATTTCTTACGATCATCCATTGAAAGAAAGTCGACTCTCTCCTTTACTCAGTAAATAAAACAACCATGCACATCAGAAAACGAAATCCAAAGAAACCCAGACGAACCAAAAAAGAAGAGAATAAGAAAACCCTAATTTAGCTTGACGGCAACGAAAAGAAATACCCACGATTGAAACTCAATCCTTCCGCTAACTAGTTCGAATCAGAGAAATTGATAACTCAATCCTCCGATGATCAGACTGTTATACGGAATTCAAGAATCAAAATCGAAAGTAAGAAAGAGAACCAGAATCGCCATTGCTAGAGAGAGAATTAGGGTTAATAAAAAGAAAGTTGGTACATTTTTGGCACTTTTAACACCCGTTAAGCCATTTTCAAGGCTCTTCAAGGTGGTCAAAGTATAGAGGACACAAAATATGCTCGGAAAAGTCCCGGATGTCGGTTCGTTTGGTCATACGGTCACGTTATTCGTCTAATTATGACGAAACTCGAACGGACGCGAAAACGATCCAAATTAAGCGACGAATGGTATTTTTGCATGTCGATCACTAAAATAAAAATATTTTAGTGTCTACAAAAATTTTGGATGTCCAGATGTGGTCAGAACGTAAGATATGCGCTTAAATGCAAACTTACGTCGTTTTTGACACTTTTAGTCCCTATAAGATCAAGTAAGCATATTTTCGCACACCGAACCTATCAAAGCTTATTTCTAAGCTATGTTTAGGTTATTTATGGTATGTTTAGCTTATGATCAAGTTCCGGACTGTACGTTGCCTTACGAAACGGCAGACTTTTGCAAGTTGACGCAAATAGTCCCTGTGAGCGAATAAACTTGATTTTGCCATACCAAAGCCTTCAAAACTTATTTCTAAGCTATGTAAAGGTTATTTAAGGTATGTTAAGCTTATGTTGCTGTTCTGAAGTGTTTGTCGCGTTAAACTGATTACGTTTACGCATCAGTTTGCGTATAACTTTCCAGAAAGCGATATAGAGTTCAAAATCAATCAAAAATCAAAATGTGCAAAATGTCAAACATAAATAACAAACATTGGGATCAAAACACATTGTTTTATTAATATTGAATTGTCCAGAGTTTGTACAATGATTACACAAGCACAGATGTCACAGTCTCCCCTACTTTAGGAAATTTCGTCCCGAAATTTATTTAGAGGAAACTTGTGAGAATAATTGCGGATATTTCGCTTTCATCTGATCTTCACGTTCCCAAGTAAATTCTGGGCCATGTTTAGATTCCCAGCGAACTTTGACAATAGGTATGCGCTTGTGTTTGAGCTTCTTAACTTCACGGTCCATGATTTCCACAGGTTTCTCAACGAAGTGCATCGTGTCATCAACACTAATTTCATCAAGGGATATGTGGAGGTTCTCATCAGCTAAACACTTTTTGAGATTGGACACGTGGAAAGTTGGATGAACATTTCCAAGTTCAGGAGATAGCTCTAGTCTGTAGGCTACTTTTCCGATTCTTTCAACGATCTTGAATGGTCCAACATAATGTGGTGCAAGTTTTCCTTTCTTCCCAAATCTAATCACACCTTTCCAAGGGGATACCTTGAGTAAGACGTGATCTCTGACTTGAAATTCTAAGGGCTTGCGTCGTCGATCCGCGTAACTCTTTTGATGGCTTCTAGCTGTCTGAAGGTTATCACGAATCTTCTTGACCTTATCTGTAGTCTCTAGAATAAGTTCAGGTCCTGTAAGCTGAGCTTCACCTATCCCATTCCAGCAGACCGGTGAACGACATTTTCGACCGTACAAAGCTTCGAAAGGAGCCATGTTGATGCTAGAGTGATAACTATTGTTGTAGGAGAATTCGATCAACGGTAGATGCGAATCCCAACTACCACCAAAATCAATCACACAAGCTCTAAGCATATCCTCCAGTGTCTGGATTGTTCTCTCAGATTGACCATCCGTTTGCGGATGATAAGCTGTGCTCAATTTAAGTTGGGTACCCATGGCAGATTGCATGGTTCTCCAAAAGTGAGACGAGAATCGAGCATCTCTATCAGATATAATGTTCAAAGGAACACCATGTCGAGATACAATCTCATCAACGTATATCTTGGCAAGCTTGTCAGTAGATAGATCCTCACGGATCGGCAAGAAATGTGCTGACTTTGTAAGACGATCAACAACAACCCAAATGGCGTCATGACCTCTTTTAGTGCGTGGCAGCTTGGTAATGAGATCCATAGAAATGTTTTCCCATTTCCAAACCGGTATCTCTGGTTGCTCCATTAATCCAGAGGGATGTTGATGTTCTGCCTTAACCTTAAGACAAGTAAGGCATTTGGAAACATATAAGGCAATGTCTTTCTTCATACCCGGCCACCAATACTGGGTTCAAAGATCCTTATACATTTTAGCTGCACCAGGATGGATAGAATAACGAGACTTGTGAGCTTCATCCATTAACAAGGTGCGAAGATTGTTTATACTTGGGACCCACAAACGACCCATGAAATAGAATATCCCAAAGTCTTTCAGTTCAAGCTCAGGCTTAATGTGACACGGTAATTCCTTACCCATCAAGCCTTGTGTAACACAAGTATTTTGAGCCTGAGAAATGCGGGTTTGAATATCAGATCGAACTTGAACACAATGAAGCTTGACACGTTCCTTACGACTCAATGCATCAGCCATGACATTCGCCTTACTAGGATGGTAGCGAATTTCGCAATCGTAGTCGTTTAGAAGTTCAACCCAACGTCGTTGCCTCATGTTTAGTTCTTTCTGATTGAAAATATGTTGGAGGCTCTTGTGGTCAGTAAACACTATACACTTTGTACCATAAAGGTAGTGTCTCCAGATTTTGAGAGCAAAAACTACTGCACCAAGCTCAAGATCATGAGTGGTGTAGTTCTTTTCGTGCACCTTCAGCTGTCTTGATGCGTAAGCTATGACTTTGTTTCTTTGCATAAGTACGTAGCCAAGGCCTAAGTTGGATGCATCACAGTACATAACAAAATCATCGTTGCCCTCAGGTAAGGTCAAAATAGGTGCATCACAGAGCTTCTATTTCAAGGTCTGGAAAGCTTCTTCCTGTTTGGGTCCCCACTCAAAAGGTTTGTTCTTCTGAGTTAAAGCACTGAGAGGAACCGCAATCTTGGAGAAGTTTTCAATGAAACGGCGGTAATAACCCGTGAGACCAAGAAATGAACGAACCTCGGTAGGAGTAGTAGGAGTATCCCAATCCTTAATCGCACTGATTTTGGCAGGATCTACATGAATACCTTGTTCGTTTACGATGTGCCCCAAAAATTGAACTTCCTTAAGCCAGAATTCGCACTTGGAGAATTTGGCGAAAAGTTGCTCTTTCTTTAGGAGCTCCATTGTAAGACGGAGATGTTGCTCATGATCAGCTCGAGTCTTAGAATAGATCAAAATGTCATCAATGAAAACGATGATGAACTTGTCCAAATAAGGTTTACAAACCCTATTCATTAAGTCCATGAAAATAGCAGGAGCATTTGTTAGACCAAAGGGCATAACAGTAAACTCATAATGACCATATCGTGTATAAAAAGCTGTCTTGGGATTATCTTCTTCGAGAACTCGAAGTTGATGATACCCAGAACGAAGATCAATCTTTGAAAAGCAAGTAGCACCCTGTAGCTGATCAAAGAGATCATCAATGTGAGGTACGGGATATCGATTCTTGATGGTAAGCTTGTTAAGCTCACGATAATCGATACACATCCTGAAAGATCCATCTTTCTTTTTCACAAATAGGACAGGAGCGCCCCAAGGTGAAAAGCTCGGACGAATGAATCCTTTGTTAGAAAGTTCCTGAAGCTGCTTAGACAACTCTTACATCTCAGACGGTGCAAGGCGATAAGGTGATTTAGCAACAGGATTTGCGCCAGGCACAAGATCAATACGGAACTCAACTTGGCGTACAGGGGGTAAACCAGGTAATTCTTCAGGAAATACCTCAGGATAATCCCGAACAACAGGGATATCTTGGATAGTCTTACCCTTGCCTTTCTCCTCTACGACATGTGCCAAGAAAGCAACATATTTCTTTCGTAGGTATTTGTGGGCTTGGGTACAAGACATGAGTTTAAGGCTACTAACAGGTTTCTCCCTATGAACTTCTAAGATTTCACCAGTCGAAAGCGGTATACGGACCAACTTCTCAAAACATACCACCTCAGCATGGTATTTGGCTAACCAATCCATCCCTACTATAACATCGAAGCTCCCAAGTTGCATCGGTGTGAGGTCAATAGGGAAAAGATGGTTATTAAGGTTCAACTGGTAATTTCGAAGAATGGAGTCAAGTACAACAGGTTCACCACTAACTACTTCTACTGTCAAGGGCTTTCCTAGTTTTGTTCTAGTCATAGAAAGCAAAGGCTCAAAAGCTAAGGACACAAAACTCTTATCGGCACCCGAATCAAATAGAACAGAAGCAGGATGGTTGTTAACAAGGAACGTACCGTTCACCACTTCGTTATCCGCACGCGCCTCATTTGCATTCAGATTAAAAGCTCTACCACGAGCCTGTGCTTGATTCGCATTTGCCAACCTCGGGCAGTTGTTACTGTAGTGGGTCAGATCCCCACAGTTGATACATGAACCAGGTGGATAATGAGGTCGTGCAAGATTCTGGGCAGGGTTTTGTGCTGCTTGATTTTGAGCTGCCTGATTTTGATTCGGAGCAAAACGGAAAGTATTCGCAAGATGACCAGACTTGCCACAATTTGTGCAGATGCGGCATTGCACCTGTGGCTGGTGATGGCTATTACACTTGTTGCACACGGGTGCATTCCCGGCATACTGCCTCTTGGCAGCAAGTTGTGCAGGCTGATTAGGAGCAGCCTGATTTGCCTGAGTAGTAACAGCGTAGTTCTTGGAAGCCTTACGCTTCCTAGATTTCTTTGAAGACTCAACAACCTTCTTACCTTTCTGCTCCTTGGTGCTATCAGACTGTTTCTGTTTCTTATCACCTTTTCTGTGGAGTTTACCCTTTTTGACTTGCGATTCAGTAAGGGTTGCAGCTAGCTCAATGGCCTGTCGGACGGTAGTAGGGTTGCTGCCAGTGACAATATCCTGAACAGGATCTGGCAAATCGTCTATGTACTTCTCAATATCCTTATCCAAAGGCGTGACCATTGTCGGACAGAGCAAGCTTAATTCCTCGTATCTATCTGTATAAGCCCGGTGTTCACCACTGTCTTGTTTCAGGTCATGGAACTCATTTTCAAGTGCCCTCTTCTCGTGACGAGGGCAGAACTCTCTCGTCATAAGAGCTCTAAGTTCCTCCCATGTCTGACCTAAAGCAACATCAGGGCCTCTATCTCTCATTACCCCATTCCACCAAGTAAGAGCCCTCTTTTGGAATACACTTGAAGCAAACTCGACCTTACGATTGTTAGGACACTGAACATGGCGAAAGGTGCTCTCAAGACTCTCGAACCACTGTAGAAGCCCAGTTGCTCCTTCAGAACCACTAACCTTGAGCGGTTTAGCCGAGTTAAAACTTTTGAAGTTGCACGGAGCAGGTGCATTAACATTGTTATTGTTGGCTTGGTTTATTTGAGTGATGAAATTAGGTAGCATAGCAGCCATCTGCTGTGCTATAATTGCTGCTAGTTCGGCATTGGGTTCCTGAACGTTACGTCAAGGAGGCATTCTAAAAGAGGAGACATGAGAGAAAACGAGTGAGATGATGTGATGAAAAATGAGATATCATAAATATCAACAAAATGAAAGGATGGTGGTCATTTGTTCATTACCTCGTAACAAACAGTCGACACACAGTGACAAATCAAAGTAAATGGGTCATAATAAGAGTTAATTACATAGTTAGTCCCTGTGGTTTGTACAAAATAACATACTTAGGTACTAATAGTTTAAAATCACATTCTAGGGTATTAACTTTTTATTTTGTAACATTTGGAGGTATTAACGTTATTTGTAGGTTTAAAATCAAATTATATTAGTACCTAAGTATGTTATTTTGTGCAAACCACAAGGACTAACTATGATAATACCCTAAAAGTTAATACCTCCAAATGTTACAAAATGAAAAGTTAATACCCTATAAGGTGATTTTAAATTATTAGTACCTAAGTATGTTATTTTGTGCAAACCACAGGGACTAACTATGTAATTAACTCGTCATAATAATGTATCGCGAAGACATGCTCGCCTATAAGTGGACACTCACCCCAAGAGTTCCCAGGTAAGAGTGACTGGTCCGATATTGCGGATTTGTACGAACACTCTAGCCTTAGACAGAAAACTCAGGGTACAGGCACCCACCCTTCCAGTTTGCACGTGTTCACATTATTTAGACCCAAACTTTGACGAGATTTTGAAAATTTAGAAGGTACAAAGCCAAAAGAAATCATCTAAGGATAGATGATTGATTTCAAATTCATTTTGGAAAATTTGTGTTCATATTTTGGTAATCACCTAAGGATAGGTGACGTGTATTGTTTTAAGATCTAAACACAAGAAAACTTGTGTTAGGGTCCTAGAAAGTTATAGTCTAGGTTAAAGCATTCTAATAACCTAATTCCCTATAACCATTGGCTCTGATACCAACTCTTCTGTCACACCCCGACCGCGTAAAACAACAAACCGCGGCGGAAACGTCGGGGAGTGGAGCGACAGAATTATTGTTTCAACAACCATGGTAATTAAAGTTTTGTATTATTAAGATTTAAGTTTATATTGTCTTGGAGTGCAAGCTAAACATAACATAAATAACTGTCTTTTAAGTCACTAAGGCCCAAGTCCGCCTAAGTGAAGCACAAACATCATCATGCATTAGCACCTGAAACACATGTAAAAATAGGTACGTCAGCATAAAAATGCATGTGAGACACATAGGTTTTGTTTATGCAGGATTCATGACTTGTAGTTAAAAGAAGTGTTTACAAAAATGTAGTCATGAACCTTGTAAAATGTTTTCCTTTATAAAATCATATGAAAATCGATGTGAAAATCAAATGATAATAAAAGGATAATGCATGGTTAAATGAATAACCAAGTAAAAGTGAATTTGTATAAAATATGTAATTTGTAAAACATTGTCGTGTTCTTGTATAAAATGTTTCATGTCTTTGTCGAAGCGGTTTAGATAACGCAACAATGTATAATACAATAAAAGCACTTATATATAGGAAGTACCAGCGGCGTATCCACCATGCTTTTATCATATAACACATAGGCCCGTTACATAAGTCACTTATCAATAACCAACCAAAATGTCTTGTTCAATGTCAAAATGTTTATGTGTAAACCATGTTCAATGTCATGTGAGAAATGTATCATGTATAACCAAATGTAATGCATAGCAAGTAGAAAGTATCTACTCTAAGTATGTGATAATGTCAATGTGAAAACAAATGTCATGTATGGTGAATAACTAGTAATTACTCAACCCCATAGGAAAATGTACAATACAAGGTTTTTGAATAAACCTAAGTTTAAATCAAATGTTATGCTTTGCAGAAAACAATGCTTTATGATTACAAACATTTATGCAGTAATGTTAATCGCATACATTCAAGCCTTGCGACTGTGGCGACAAACCTTTAAACAAATTAAAGGTTTATCTAAATTATGTATATCGGATTATGTCATTCCCAACTTCCAAACAAACATAGGAAGTCTTCTAGGGGCCTAGTGCTTACTTGATTTGGCAGGAGCGTAATGCTAGATTATTCAAGAACAAATTGAGGCCTCCGGAAACTATAAGTGAAATTATTATCCAACAAGTGCGGTACAAACTGATGGGAGCGAAGCTGAAAAATTATGAAAATGTTCGAAGACTTCTAGGGGCCTGGGATATTGATGGTACAGAATTGCATGATGATGGCGGCTGATTATCCTTGATAGCTTTCGTGTTTTGAGTCTAGATTTGTAGTCTAGTGGTCGTCCGTTTGGTGGTTGTTTTTTTGGTCATGTTTTTTTTCTGGTTCTTACTTTCATGGGGCATGTCCTATGATTGAACTAGTGTAGGCTTTCTACACTACTTGTGTTTTTTGGTTGTGAATATATAGAATCACCGGGGTAAAAAAAACAAACATAGGAAGTCGGAAACGGGATTTCTCAAGTCCTATGGTACCATTACATACTACCGAGCGGCGTGATCAATGTTAATGAATGTATTATTGTCCCGATTAAACATACCAAATGTCATAACCAATGTAGCATGTGAAAACCATGTACTAGGTATGCTAAGTAAACATACATAGTAGAAATGTTCATGAAATCAATGTGCTAGCATGCTCAGTAAACATACATAGCAGAAATGTCATGTAAAACAATGTGTCCATATGCTAAGTAAACATATGCAACAAATGTGTAATAAATCAATGTGCTAGCATGCTTAACATACATAGCAAAACATAATTGAAAGCATGTACTAGGTATGTACTAGGTGAAACTAGCATGTTTATGTCATAAAAGCAATGAAAACACATAAGTAACAAGTATGTACATGTGTATCACCCCAAAGTATTTGAAAGCAGTAAAAGAGGGGAACTATGTACTCACTTGGGATTGCTTATTAATCTTGAGAATAAGACCAATTTAAGCTCCAAGGATCACGGAATCAACAAGGCACCTAATATGGGTAACTATGTTAATAATCGGATCCTAAATCGGGAGATAGGATAGAATGATGTTCTATAAATCAAATGAGTATTTGAACTCATATGGTATGATTTAATAGAGCTAACATTCTGATTTGGAAGTCTACCAAAGTGCTTTTGACTCGTTTCGACCCATTATGGTAGTATAAGCTACTATAATGCGTCGTTTGCGTAAAACTAAGGCCGGATGGTTAACTATGAGCTATGTCAAGTCTTACATGCCCAATTATGCCTAAACATGTTACTAAATCAGATTACATGTCAAAAACATGTTCACATATGAAAAATACTGATTTAAGCTTCAAAAAGGCATTTTGGTCATTTCCTATGGGCATATAAGCTAATTAACAAATAACTAACCGATCCTATGTGATCATAAGGTATAACCTCAGAGGTTATTCCCTATGCAACTAAGATCACTAAACATGCTTGGTCGGATCCTAATGATCGACCAAACGGGTCGGGTTTGAAAGTCTAAGCGGTTGTTTAGACCGCTTAACTTACGACCCTAAACAAGCACTAAACTAGTAGTGACAAGTTAAACATGTCAAAACATGTTTAACTAACTTAGAAAACAGATTTGGTATAAAAAAAAAGTGTTTTGATACCTAAAAGTAGTTCCGTTGCAAAATGCGTGATAAAACGCATTTTGACCGAAACTTTGACTCGTCACTACACCTAGTTAACGTGGTAATCAGTAGGTATAATCGCTAAGGATTATAACCATCGTGATTACAATCACGTTGCAAAGTTCAAACGAACTTTGCGATGACCATTGACTGGTCAAAGCTGAAAGTCAAACACTGTTTGACTTTTACGCTAGAAAAGCGATAAAAGAACGAAAGAAGCTTACAAATGGTCCAAGCTAGGGAGAACTTGATCTAAAAATTCTCAGGAATGAAGTTATAAACCTCAACTTAGAGAAAATCAGATCAAGGGTGAGGAAAATAAATGAATGGCATGGCTATTTATACTTGAGGTGAGTTCACAAGATCAAACCATGTGTTTATGTAACCTCCAAGCATTAAATCACAGCCCTACATGTGTTTATGGCAGATAATATTTGTCACACCCTTAAAATCCACACGCGGAGTATTACCACGAGGCGTGTGACTGACCAGGATCTTAGCCACTAATTATTTTGAACAGATTAGTTATTGTTATAAAAGTTAGTATAATTAGTGCCTAATTTAAATTTTTCAAAACATAGTTTAATTTCACAGCGGAAAGGGGAAGAAAACGCATCGTAATTGAAAACCACAAGTTTGTTATCATGATACTTACAAACCACGCACTCCATCCGATTGCAACGTCCGTCCAGAGCTGTATCGAGCAACCTGCAAAGCATGCAGTAGAGTGTCAACATAACGTTGGCGAGTTCACGTGTTTACAGTTTTCCAGTTTTAATTTCCCAAAAACTAGTTTCAACAGTTAATTTACTCATTTATACATGCCATGGGGAGCTACCCCATAAGTAAGCTACTAAACTGTATTACAATACCGAATACTATGCGACCGTAAGTTTCCGTAGAGTGCCCCGTTTGTCAATGTTCTATCATCATTGACGGTTTGCCAGAGTCTATTAGTTCACGCCTGATCCCATACACGGGCACGGTGTGAGGCTGGTGAGACCTAAATAGCGCTATCAACTAATATCCCGTTCGCCAGGCCCCGGCGACTAATCGATATTAAGAAGTGAGGACTTGAGTGATAGAGTTTCGTTTAGTTTTGCTTGTTGCATCCAGTATAAATAGTAATTAACTAAGAGTCCCGCATAAGGGGAGAAAAGTAGGTTTGTATCCCCCACAGGGGATAGCGTTGTTACCCGTATCCCACACAAGGAGATAGAAATACCGTATCCCGCACAAGGAGATAGTAAGCAATCCCAAACCAGGAAAAGTGTTTCGTTCCGTTTCCCAACCACCGGGAACGCATGCTTTAAGTAAAAAGTAGTGAACTCACCTTTGCTTTGCTCGGTAGTTAATTTACTCGTGTTACGTTGGCCAACCATACCCTATTATGGTTATGAATATTCATTAGGTTCGCATGCAAGTAGTGTCACGTATAATCCTACACGTAATCTAACACATAGCATGTATGTTATACTAGCATATACTGTATTGGGCCTATCCTAGCATGTGGGCAGTTAAACAGTAACAGTTAGACAACAACAGTAGCACACAGCCCAAAACATAACGTCACGTAGTGCGGCCCAATAATGAATTTAAGTAGTCCAGTCGAAACCGGGTAGTCTCGACTCGAGACTATGAGGTCTCGAGTCGCAACCACTGGTCTCGAGTTGTGAACATTTGAGTCGCAATCGTAGAGGTCTCGAGTCGAGATCATGAGATCTCGAGTCGCAACCGTACTGGTCTCGACTCCTAGAGCGCCTTGTCTGGTTTCGAGTTGTCCTTTAATGGCCTCGAGTCGCAACCATAAGGTCTCGACTCGCAAACTTATGCAGATGTTTCTAGAAACCTTAGCCAGATTAGTATTATCCAATCAATTTTCATTAACATGTACTGAACAACCAAATTTCATTAACATGTTTTCAATACCGTACAATCACCAAATCAGATCAAAACAACAAATTTCAAATATTTTTGGCATCATTCAAACAGTTCATCATCTAGGGTTTTCACATTCGTATTCATCCAACAGATTCATTCTACCCACTACGATACCAGCACTGTTTTTAATAAATCAAGACATCATAAATTAGAATCGTATGTTGTCAAACTCAGGGACCCTAAATCAATTAAATCCACAATCATGTGATCAGATCTTAAATAGACAGTTTCTTCTAGGAATACAAATGCAAAACAAATTTCTCTATCTTACACAACCCAACAATAGCAAATCTATACTAACATGCTACTGATATCATCATCATTTCAACTATCCTAGTTATTCACACATTCGTAGTTAGGTACCGGGTCAAGGAGCACAACAACACAATGCACTTTGCAGCAAAATCCCTGCTTGATATCACTCCTATCATTAATCAGTACCACATCACGAGATTCTAACCCAAACTCAACTCTATTTGCACCAAAACTCCTACTATCATTCCAACATTTTGAATTACTGATTACACAAAAAGCATACACACTTTCATTTTGAATTCTAAGACCATAGAGAAATAAAAACAACTTAGATGAGTATAAGCTAACTAAGCGATTTGGGGATGGATAGGTGTTGGCCGCCATCACTCGTTGATTGTCAGAAGACCGACGTTCTGTTCATTCATCGCCGCCGTCGCCGCCGGTGCGGCCGCTGTTGCTATTGTCGCTGTCATGGAGCACCACCACTACTGATCAGCATCATCGATCATCATCACCTCGCCATCAGCAACCTATCATCATCCGCACCGGAACTCCACCACCGCCGGGAACAGGAGGTTGGGGTGTGGTGTTTAAAGAAGACAAAGATGGGGGGATAGGCTGTGGTGTCGCCGGAGGAGCCACGTCGATCGGCAGATGAGAGAGTGAAAGGTTACGGTGGGTGTTAGTGTGGAAGAGGGAGGAGGAGGGTTAGGGAGTGTGATGCGCGGCTCGCCGGAGCTCCGACCTCCGGTCACCGGAAATTGCGGTCGAGAGAGAGACAAGGGGAAGGGAGTTTGCGGCTGATTGCATTCCATTTAGGGTTTTTAGAAGAAAAGGAAGGGGTAGATGAATAGGATGTATAAATGGGCTAGGGTTTTGATTTATGTGTGTTGGGTTGGGCTTGGGCTCATGCGAATGGATCCGTAATATTTCGGGTGTTACGTTTAACTGACCAACCCGCTTCTCATAACACTCAAATTTATAACGGGTTAACAATAATAATAGTAGTAATAATAATAATAGTAAATTATTAATACGCGCACGTATTACTAAAATACCCTTCTCTCGACACGAGAGTACAGGTTGTCACATTCTCCCCGTGTTACTGGAATTTCGTCCTCGAAATTTAAGCTAAGACATACAATTTGCTCTAATTATAGACTCGCTAATTACCTAGTGTCATACGTTCATACACGTAGTTCACAAAAGTTCACAAAATAAGCATATAAGCCACGCAGCACATAAGGTCACATAGCACGTAAAATCATGTAGCCCAAGATACACAGAGGTCGTATGTATTTCACATAGCATAGAATTCCACAATTTTAATTATAACATCCAAGTAACGTACAGGGAAAACCCGAAGTGTCACATTATCCCCGAGTTCAAGAAATTTCGTCCCGAAATTTAGCACGCAGTCACTGACAAGCTAGTGTGTTTAAACGTTTTCGTGGGGTGTCACGTCATCCCCTGTTGGTTTGAAATTTCTTCCCGAAATTTAGCGGTAGCCTCAGTGCTGGAAGTAATGTTTGTAAACAACTTGGGATTACGTGCGCATCAGCTGGTTTTCCCGTTCCTAGGTAAACTCTGGGCCACGGCGTGAGTTCCAACGAACTTAGTATGTTGGTTACACTACGCTCGAGGGTTTTGATTTCTTGATCCTTGATCTCAACTGGTTCCTCAACGTAGCGTAGTTTGTTGCTGATCACGAGTTCCTAAAAAGGAATAACGAATGTTTCATCTGACAGACACTTCTTCAGATTAGGCACGTGAAAGACGTTGTGTACCCACACTCAGCTCTTTAGACAGGTTTAGTCTGCAAAGCTACCTTACCGATCCTTTCGGTAATTTCAAATGGCCCAACATATTGCGGATTAAGCTCATCCCGTTAGCTAAAACGTACCACACCCTTCCAGGGTGAAACTCTAAGTAGAACCCAGTCTCCGACTAGGAATTCTAGAGGTTTCCTACGATTATCTGCGTAGCCTTTCTGACGGTATGGAGCTGCCGCCATGCGTCGTCTATTCTGGGCAATCCTACCCGTTGTGTCAAGTGCAAGTTCTTGGCCGGTAATTGGGCTTCCGCCCAACACAGTGGTGACCGGCATCTGCGTCTGTGCAATGCCTCAATGGTGCTACCTGAATGCTAGTGCGGTAGCAGTTGTTGGAAGAGAACTCTTCAAAAGGGAAGTGTCACTCGTATCCAAGGTCGATAACACATGCTCTTGGCATGCCTTTGGGTGTTTGGATGGTGCGTTTGGCCTGACCATCGGTTTGCGGGCGATAAGCGGTGCTCATGCCTAACTGTGAGCCAAAAGGTCTTTGTGCACAGCCCGCGACGAATCAGATGCAAAACGTGGGTTTCGGTCAGAAGTGATAGAAGTTGGCACTCCGTGCCCAGCGTCTACTTCTGTCAAGTAGATGGTTGCAAATTCGAAAACTTGTTGGTTTCTTTGGTCACGTGCCGTTACGAGCAGACATTTCATCAATGCCTTGGACAGGATAGAATAAGATAGAAGCACCTCGTAGATCATATTCCAATTGCTAGAGTTGCGGATATTTGAGCATCTCTCGAATGCTAGGTGATGCTCTTTCGAGATTAAATCGTGAGGGGTCGCGTATACGGTCGAGAAATGCGGGCTTTGCGACGTTAAAAGTCGTGCACTGAAAACTTAGCGTAAGGCGGTTTGCGTCGTAGAAGTACCAGGGTAGAGCGTAGGAGTCGTCCTGATTCCCACTGGTTTTCGGAATAGGTTCGGACGTCGTCGAAAGAAACAAGTGTCGAATTTTGACAGGATGGAATAAATTCGAGTGTCGTAACTAGGTGTTGATCGTATCGAGTTTCGAAGAACAGTGCTTGCGATACCCGTTACCCCCGGGGTATCCTTGGCTCGTTGCTCCAACGAGTAACATTCGTAGGAAGAAATTCGTCCAAATGGAGATTTGTGCAGAGCAGAGTAGGATAAGAATCACGGAATTCGTGAAGCATAACGCGAGTAGCGAGAACATGCGAGACGGGTAGTCAAATCTGATGCGTTCAACTTGAGATAAAACATAAAGGCTTTGGGATCGGCAATAGGGATTTATCTGATGTCGATGAGGTAGTTGGTCGTACACAAGCTATGGGCGTTTAGAATACAGAACGTTGCTTGCTGTTAAGGGGTGTTACGCCGATGCGGTTAGCGCAAAATGAAGTAGCTAGAGAGGGATGGTCGTCGTGCGGGTCTGTAGGTTTCAGGATCTACTGAAACGTCTGGCAGGATGTGATTTCTCTGGTCGGTAGAAAATCAAGTTCGAGTGGGTTGTTCTAAGTCGTGCGAATGAGTTTGAAGTAGCGCTTGCATCGTCGGGGGGGGGGGGGGGGTTGATGTGAAACTGCAGAAACGGGCTCTCGAAAAAGCACGATTGAGGTAAATGTTGCCAATTTTTAGGGTTTATGAAGTTTGTCGACTAAAGGTCGATCTTGCCGAATTCATTAATCTGGAGAGAAATCTGGTCAAGGTTCCCGTATGAAGAGACGTGGATATTGTGATGAAGAAACGGTAGAAGCGGGGATACCATCTGGAGTAATAAACACAGATTCGTACAAAAGCTAGCGAAAGGATTCACGGAATCAGAAAAGTCGTCAAAGAATAACGGTTCTAGAAAATGAAGGGTAAGGTAAGCATCTAGGTCACCGTACTCGTCGATGGGTTGAGTGGCTCATGTCTTCGTCTTGCCACGCTTCCAAATACGCCGGTTTGTAAGAAAGATATCACTTTGTTGGGTTTTGGGGCGTGCTACGGTATAAGGTTGAACTTGAATAAGGATTTACCATGTAACAAGGAATTAGGGGAAATAACTTTGTGGTCGATGGAAGGGTGATTCGATTGCTAGCACTTCAACGAGAAGCATACACCACGCATGCTTTTCGTGTTCGAGACGTGCAAGCAGAAACCCGAAAGGTGTAGACTTACTAGAATGCTTCAAGAATCTAGGTGATCAGTCGTATGAAGGAACAAGTCTCACTACTTAAGTCGGGAAAAGAAATACGCAAGTAAAAAGGATGCGAATGACGTCGTCGTTCCTTCTAATATCCCATGATATAGGGGTGGCTCCCCTTCGTCGATTCGTTCTCGTAACTTCTCTATGTGCTTCGTCGCAGGCCTTTCCTGGGCAGGTCTATCGAGTGGACGTCCCTCGCGTCAATTTGCAGCCCAGGGATGATATCAGGAAATACGTGGACAAATGCTTGAAATAATTGGTTCCCTGCCCTTAGTGTATTGTGGTTTCGAACCAAGTTTAGGAGGACTCGCTCCTGTTTAACAAGTAACACGCTAGCCTAGCCTTCGTATGATCCACTGTGTTAAATACTAAATATACGCATACATACTAACACATATATGCTAATTATACACATACACACATGCGTGTTCACACACATAAGTTATGCACAAGTAAATGTCGTTAGCCTACCATTACCAGGTAAGCATCTGAGGTTGACGAACCTTGCAATCCGGAGTGTGGTGTCGTTGTGGTTTCCACTAAAGAACGGTTATAGTCTGGTCTTCAAATAAAAATATTTTATTTCCCGAACCAAAAATATTTTATATTTAATGGCTCTGATACCAATCTGTCACACCCTTAAAATCCACACGCGGAGTATTACCGCGAGGCGTGTGACTGACCAGGATCTTAGCCACTATTTATTTTGAACGGATTAGTTATTGTTATAAACGTTAGTATAATTAGTGCCTAATTTAAAATTTTCAAAACATAGTTTAATTTCACAGCGGAAAGGGGAAGAAAACGCATCGTAATTGAAAACCACAAGTTTGTTATCATGATACTTACAAACCACGCACTCCATCCGATTGCAACGTCCGTCCAGAGCTGTATCGAGCAACCTGCAAAGCATGCAGTAGAGTGTCAACATAACGTTGGCGAGTTCACCTGTTTACAGTTTTCCAGTTTTAATTTCCCAAAAACTTGTTTCAACAGTTAATTTACTCATTTATACATGCCATGGGGAGCTACCCCATAAGTAAGCTACTAAACTGTATTACAATACCGAATACTATGCGACCGTACGTTTCCGTAGAGTGCCCCGTTTGTCAATGTTCGATCATCATTGACGGTTTGCCAGAGTCTATTAGTTCACGCCCGATCCCATACACGGGCACGGTGTGAGGCTGGTGAGACCTAAATAGCGCTATCAACTAATATCCCGTTCGCCAGGCCCCGGCGACTAATCGGTATTAAGAAGTGAGGACTTGAGTGATAGAGTTTCATTTAGTTTTGCTTGTTGCATCCAGTATAAATAGTAATTAACTAAGAGTCCCGCATAAGGGGAGAAAAGTAGGTTTGTATCCCCCACAGGGGATAGCGTTGTTACCCGTATCCCACACAAGGAGATAGAAATACCGTATCCCGCACAAGGAGATAGTAAGCAATCCCAAACCAGGAAAAGTGTTTCGTTCCGTTTCCCAACCACCGGGAACGCATGCTTTAAGTAAAAAGTAGTGAACTCACCTTTGCTTTGCTCGGTAGTTAATTTACTCGTGTTATGTTGGCCAACCATACCCTATTATGGTTATTAATATTCATTAGGTTCGCATGCAAGTAGTGTCACGTATAATCCTACACGTAATCTAACACATAGCATGTATGTTATACTAGCATATACTGTATTGGGCCTATCCTAGCATGTGGGCAGTTAAACAGTAACAGTTAGACAACAACAGTAGCACACAGCCCAAAACATAACGTCACGTAGTGCGGCCCAATAATGAATTTAAGTAGTCCAGTCGAAACCGGGTAGTCTCGACTCGAGACTATGAGGTCTCGAGTCGCAACCACTGGACTCGAAGTCGCAACCACTGGTCTCGAGTTGTGAACATTTGAGTCGCAATCGTATAGGTCTCGAGTCGAGATCATGAGAACTCGAGTCGCAACCGTACTGGTCTCGACTCCTAGAGCGCCTTGTCTGGTTTCGAGTTGTCCTTCAATGGCCTCGAGTCGCAACCATAAGGTCTCGACTCGCAAACTTATGCAGATGTTTCTAGAAACCTTAGCCAGATTAGTATTATCCAATCAATTTTCATTAACATGTACTAACCAACCAAATGTCATTAACATGTTTTCAATACCGTACAATCACCAAATCAGATCAAAACAACAAATTTCAAATATTTTTGGCATCATTCAAACGGTTCATCATCTAGGGTTTTCACATTCGTATTCATCCAACAGATTCATTCTACCCACTACGATACCAGCACTGTTTTTAATAAATCAAGACATCATAAATTAGAATCGTATGTTGTCAAACTCAGGGACCACAAATCAATTAAATCCACAATCATGTGATCAAATCTTAAATAGACAGTTTGTTCTAGGAATACAAATGCAAAACAAATTTCTCTATCTTACACAACCCAACAATAGCAAATCTATACCAACATGCTACTGATATCATCATCATTTCAACTATCCTAGTTATTCACACATTCGTAGTTAGGTACCGGGTCAAGGAGCACAACAACACAATGCACTTTGCAGCAAAATCCCTGCTTGATATCACTCCTATCATTAATCAGTACCACATCACGAGATTCTAACCCAAACTAAACTCAATTTGCACCAAAACTCCTACTATCATTCCAACATTTTGAATTACTGATTACACAAAAAGCATACACACTTTCATTTTGAATTCTAAGACCATAGAGAAATAAAAACAACTTAGATGAGTATAACCTAACCAAGCGATTTGGGGATGGATAGGTGTTGGCCGCCATCACTCGTTGATTGTCAGAAGACCGACGTTCTGTTCATTCATCGCCGCCGTCGCCGCCGGTGCGGCCGCTGTTGCTATTGTCGCTGTCATGGAGCACCACCACCACTGATCAGCATCATCGATCATCATCACCTCGCCATCAGCAACCTATCATCATCCGCACCGGAACTCCACCACCGCCGGGAACAGGAGGTTGGGGTGTGGTGTTTAAAGAAGACAAAGATGGGGGGATAGGCTGTGGTGTCACCGGAGGAGCCACGTCGATCGGCAGATGAGAGAGAGAGAAAGGTTACGGTGGGTGTTAGTGTGGAAGAGGGAGGAGGAGGGTTAGGTAGTGTGATGCGCGGCTCGCCGGAGCTCCGACCTCCGGTCACCGGAAATTGCGGTCGAGAGAGAGACAAGGGGAAGGGAGTTTGCGGCTGATTGCATTCCATTTAGGGTTTTTAGAAGAAAAGGAAGGGGGGGTAGATGAATAGGATGTATAAATGGGCTAGGGTTTTGATTTATGTGTGTTGGGTTGGGCTTGGGCTCATGCGAATGGATCCGTAATATTTCGGGTGTTACGTTTAACTGACCAACCCGCTTCGAATAACACTCAAATTTATAACGGGTTAACAATAATAATAGTAATAATAATAATAATAATAATAGTAAATTATTAATACGCGCACGTATTACTAAAATACCCTTCTCTCGACACGAGAGTACAGGTTGTCACATTCTCCCCGTGTTACTGAAATTTCTTCCTCGAAATTTAAGCTAAGACATACAATTTGCTCTAATTATAGACTCGCTAATTACCTAGTGTCATACGTTCATACACGTAGTTCACAAAAGTTCACAAAATAAGCATATAAGCCACGCAGCACATAAGGTCACATAGCACGTAAAATCATGTAGCCCAAGATACACAGAGTTCGTATGTATTTCACATAGCATAGAATTCCACAATTTTAATTATAACATCCAAGTAACGTACATGGAAAACCCGAAGTGTCACAATATTACTTGGGGTGGTGTTAACTTGGTTAACACACAAGGAAAATGGCAAGAACAGCCCCTGAACTATCAACAGATTGCTGAAAAACAATTTATGTCCCTGGGCATTCTCACGCGCCCCGCGTAAGAATGGGGACAGGGCTTACGCGGCCCGCGTCCTACCTACAAATCAGCAAAAGTTTCAACTTTGACAGCTTAGGTCCCTGCACTTGATTAAGCTCATTTTTGGCACTTTTAACACCCGTTAAGCCATTTTCAAGGCTCTTCAAGGTGGTAAAAGTATAGAGGACACAAAATATGCTCGGAAAAGTCCCGGATGTTGGTTCGTTTGGTCGACCGGTCACATTATTCATCTAATTACGACGAAACTCGAACGGACGCGAAAACGATCCAAATATAGCGACGAATGGTATTTTTGCATGCCAATCACTAAAATAAAAATATTTTAGTGTCTACAAAAATTTTGGATGTCCAGATGTGGTGAGAACGTAAGATATGCGCGTAAATGCAAACTTACGCCGTTTTTGACACTTTTAGTCCCTGTAAGATCAAGTACGCATATTTTCGCACACCGAACCTATCAAAGCTTATTTCTAAGCTATGTTTAGGTTATTTATGGTATGTTTAGCTTATGATCAAGTTCGGAACTGTACGTTTCCTTACGAAACGGCAGACTTTTGCAAGTTGACGCAAATAGTCCCTGTGAGGGAATAAACTTGATTTTGCCATACCAAAGCCTTCAAAACTTATTTCTAAGTTATGTAAAGGTTATTTAAGGTATGTTAAGCTTATGTTGCTGTTCTGGAGTGTTTGTCGTGTTAAACTGATTACGTTTACGCATCAGTTTGCGTATAACTTTCCAGAAAGCGATATAGAGTTCAAATTCAATCAAAAATCAAAATGTGCAAAATGTCAAACATAAATAACAAAGATTGGGATAAAAACACACTGTTTTATTAATATTGAATTGTCCAGAGTTTGTACAATGATTACACAAGCACAGATATCACAATTATGACCCATTAAGGTAGCTTATGCTACTTTAACGTGTCGTTCGCGCGAAAGCGCTTTCGAGACACCTAACTTGTCCTATGACAAGTATTATATGCCTTAACATATCTAATTATGTTATATAATCAGTTTAGATGTCAAAACATGTGTTACATATGCTTAAAATGAAATTATGCGTAAAAAGGGCATTTTGGTCATTTTCCTAAGGCATATAAACTACCTATCATACAACTAACTAAACGAAGTGACCATAAGGTATAACCTCGGAAGGTTATTCCCTATACAACTATGGTCACAAAATATGTTTGGTCGGATCCTAAAGATCGACCAAACGGGTCGGGTTCGCAAGTCTAAGCGGTTGTTAGGACCGCTTATCTTACGACCCTATATAAGCACTAAACTAAAAGTGACGAGTTAAACATGTTAAAACATGTTTAACCAAGTTAGAAAACAAGTTTGATATCAAAACAAATGGTTTTGATACCCAAGAATAGTTTGGTTGCAAAATATGCATAGACGCATTTTTTGACCGAAACTATGACTCGTCACTACACCTAATTAACGTGGTAATCAGTAGGTATAGTCACAAGGGACTATAACCATCATGATTACGCTAACGTTGCAAAGTTCACACGAACTTTGTGTTGACCAAAGACTGGTCAAAGCAAAAAGTCAAACACTGTTTGACTTTCACGCTTGAAAAACGATAACAAGCAAGAAAGAAACTTACAAAGGGTCCAAGCAATGAAGAATTGAATCAAAAATACTCAGGTATGAAGCATAAGCTTCAACTTAGAGCAGAAATGATTCAATTGTGTGAGGAAGCAAATGAAATGGATGGGTTTATATAGATTTCAAAGAACCGTTAGGATCGTTTCTCGTAAATCATGCTTCGATCTAGACCTTACATGTGTGGCACACTGATTTACAATACTAGGGGACCTTAAAACTAGCTAATGGTTTGTTAAAACAATGTACAAAACCCAGAAAACAAGCTGCTGTTGCAAATACAATGAATCTGCCCAGATCAGTCTCTGGCGCCCCGCCAGAGGCCTTTCGCGCCCCGCTAGAGACCAAAAACACAGAATGCCAGAAATGGTCACTACAGCTCGAGAACTTGGTTTTTGGTGCATTTTCGAGATGTTTAAGCCCCGTTAACCCCATTTCAAAGCTCTAAAATGAAGTTAAAGTATAGGGAAAATGAAATATGCTCAAAAACATCTTGGATGTCGGTTCGTTTGGTCGTACGATCGCGTTGTTCGTTTAATTACAACGGAAGTCATAACGAACGTGAAATCGATCCAAATTACGCGACGAGTGGAATTTTATCAATCCAAACACTAAAATAAAATATTTTTGTAGGACTCTGTATGCCCAAGACACATATTAAATTGATGTGGCTAGTACGTTATGATCCAAGTCGAGTCATACCCAATAACAAGCTAGACAAACACTTATATTATTTATTTGTGATATGATCAAACAAATAAATATTAACACTTACAATATTTAGAAATTGGTGTTCTAAATAATTACACTTGATAAGCTAATAAATTATATGGATAATTTATTTTGAGAGAGTATTTTATTTTGTTATTTAATGGGTTAAATAACATTTTAAAAGATTGTATAAAGTCTTGCATTTATGTAGTGTTATATTTATAAAAGTTATAAATATAAACTAATACTTAAATTTTATAAAAGAATTGAATTTTTTTTATAAAAATAAAGCTAGGGCCGCCCCCCCTCTCATGGGAACTCACAAAAGCCTTTTGATCCAATGAATTCTCATGCTTTTGCATGTGTTAGAGATGATTTCATTGGGTGGCCTAACCAAGACAACTTTGGTCCATTGAAATCTCATGCAATTGCATGAATTTTGATTGGAACTAGATTATGGCAATTCTCTCTCATGATTTATAAATATTAAGATGCAAAATCAAAGTAGGAGACTTGAGATTTTGATCAAAATTTCGGCCACATAGTGTTGTGTTCAAAGAATTTTTCAAGTATCTTTCAAGTGTTGAAATCCTAGCTAATCTCATAGTGTTTGTTGGAAGCTTGGGGTATACAAGCTTGAGGCCTTCTACTCTTGAAGGCAACCATTCTTGAAGCATCATCCGTTTCATTCTCATTACTCCAAGAAGGTAGTTTTCTAAACATCCTATGGTTGTGTATGATAGTATGCATCTTCATATATAGATCCGGGTTTTGGGATTTTACTTATAAATGAAATTTATATCATAAAAGTAACATGTTTTAAACATAATTTCCGCTGCGTTTTAATTTCATATGGATGAGATTGCTTTGATAAACATGTTAAAATCCCATCAATGGCATCTAGAGCCGCTTATATGAGTGCATACTTCAATAGATTAAAAATTTCGGGTTTCGGGTTTGAATAAAACCCTATGGCCGAAAATTTTAAACATGGTTAACCCTTTGTTTTTCAAGATTATTTTCTTACATGCATAAGAGAATCTTGAAAAATTTATTTCATATGGATGATTTGTTTGTTTGGACAAAACTTAAGTTTTCGGTTTTTTTGAAAATAGCCGAAAATGTTTATAAAAGGGAACCATTTTTTTTATGCTTCTTGAAATTAATATATATATATTTGGATATATATTTTGGTGCATATGACCTAGCCATGACCTTGTGTTGAATGATTATGTTGTGATTTATTATTTCAATGGGTTGTAATAATTATTATTTTGTTCTTCCATTAGAAGATATGTAATTTATTTATTTTCATTTGGCATGTAAAATAAATAGATTAGGTGCATGTTATTTTACTAGAAAAAACGTATTAGGACATATTTTGTAAAAGAAGATGCACATAAAAATGCGGTTTTTGGTTTGGACCATAATATTCGGTCCAAAGAACTTCATCGTTCTCAACGGGATTTTAACCCGATAACCAAAAACACATTTTTTGAAGTCCAAAAGAGTTTGGAGCTGAATATAAAAGACTTTTGGAAGCTCAAAGAAGGTGGAGAAATCACAACACAAGAAGGAGACTTGAAGCATTTGGATGCGGGATCAAGTGGGAGTTCAACGACACATTGCTTGTGTCATTTTTCACCCTTTAGGAAGGACCTTTTGGCACACTTGTTTCGGCCAACAAGTGTTGTCAAAATAGTTGGCTATGGTTATGCACCTATTGTTATGCTTGTGTGGTTGTTTATTTTGTTGTTTAGATGATATGTAGATATGCATGACTTAACAAACTAATAATCAACAACAAGCGTAAAATTGGTTCTTGAATAAGTCATTAAAATGTTTAATAAAGGTTTTATTAAAAAATTAATGATTTTATAATAAAATGGGTTTTATTAAATAGAACCTTGAAAATTTGTTTTCACCAAAGTACCATTGATTTGAATGCATGCAAATGTATGGTACATAATATTTTCTAAACTAGAATTTTGAAATATTGAAAACCCTTTTATAAAACAAGTCAAACACCATCCTTTTATACAACACTTGAAACACTTGGGAACTCTTATTGTGGGATAAACGTCACCTAACCACATTTGAGGGAACTTGTATGTTCGAGGTGGGTTTACCATGTTTGTGGGATAAAGGTCACCTAACCACTCATGTGTATAAACTCACACGTGTGTGTAAGTTGGACGACTTGATTTGGAAACCATGAACTTAGGGTCACCGAAGCATGGGGAACAAAGGTGTTGATGGGATTAAACATGCCAACTAAACATAAAGATGTTTAACCGATCCCATATGGCTAGAAGTTGCAAAGAGTTGCAATTGTCAAACGTTGACTACCTTGTTAATTTAAATAGAGGGATAAACGTCACCTAACCAATATTTAAATGTAACGTTGGATTCTAGATTTTAATTATTAATTGTCTTTAAGACACAAAAGGGTATTAATGATTAAAATATAATAATATCGAAAATACTAAAATTGAACTTGTTAAATTTTGTAGATGGCCACTAACAATGCAAACCCGATTAACCAAACCGTCCGAAACCTGTCACTAAGAACCATCCTTGAAAAGGATCGTCTCAACCATAACAACTTAATGGATTGGTTTCGAAACTTGAGAATCGTTCTCAAGCAAGAGAAAATATCCTATGTGTTGGACGATCCTATTCCCGATGAACCTAACGTGGAAGATGTGGAAGCCTACAACGATTGGGTTAAGTATACCGAGGACTCCATGCAAGCCTCATGCCTCATGTTGGGAACTATGATTCCTGAAATTCAAAAGGATTTTGAACATCACGGGGCATACGACATGATTACCCAGTTAAAGGAAATGTTCCTACAACAAGCAAGGGTAGAACGCTTCGAAACTGTTCGAGCGCTTCATGCATGTCGAATGGAGGAAACCCAATCGGTATCATCTTACGTTCTCAAGATGAAAAGCCACATTGATCGCCTCGAACGGCTAAATTGTCCCGTCTCTAAAGAGTTGGCTACGGATTTGATCCTCAACTCTTTAACAAAGAAATTTGAGAGTTTTGTAATGAATTACAACATGAATGGAAGGGACAAGAGCATTGGTGAGCTTCATGCAATGCTCAAGACGGCCGAAGCAGGAATGGGCAAAAAGGCTTTACCCGTCCTAGCGATCAATGAAGGAGGCAACAAAAAGAGGCCCCACCCCGACTCTAAAGCAAACTATGCTAAAAGAAAGGGACACGTCAAGGGAAAGGGAAAAGCTAAAGCAGAACCCACCAAACCGAAGGAGAAGAAGCAAAAGGTTGCTACAAATGACCCATGTTTTGAATGTGGTGAGATAGGACATTGGAAGAGAAATTGTCCAACCTATCTCAAGGAGTTGAAAAACAAGAGGGATGCAGGGCAAACCTCAGGTACTATCTTTATGATACATGTTGAGCTTAATGTTATTTCTTCTAACACATGGGTACTAGATACCGGATGTGGAACTCATATTTGCAATTCGTTGCAGGGGTTCAGAAGAAGTAGACATTACAAGAAGGGAGACAGTAGTCTCTTTATGGGCAACGGAGCAAAAGTTGAAGTCAAAGCTCAAGGAGACTACGTTTTAAGGCTTCCAAGTGGTTTGGAAGTGATTTTGAAGAATGTTTTATATGCTCCTAGTTTGACTAGGAACATAATTTCTGTTTCCCTTTTAAAACAATCTGGTTTCAATTTCGAATTTGTTAACTATGATATTTATGTTTCTAAGAATGATGTGTTTTATTTTAAAGCTATGTCTTTAAATGGTATTTATGAATTAGATCATGATAACGCATCATTTGATAGCTCAATGTACCAAGTAACCAACAAGAAACTCAAAATGGATTTGAGTGATTCCTACCTTTGGCATTGTCGCCTTGGACATATAAGCAAGAATCGCATGCATACACTTCAGAAAAATGGTCTTCTAAATACAAATGATGATAATTCATTTGATATATGCGAATCTTGTTTACAAGGCAAAATGACCAAGACACCCTTTAGTGGAACTTTTGAAAGGGCAAAAGACTTACTAGGCATCATACATTCAGATGTATGTGGTCCTTTTAAGCCGATGACTAGGAATGGTGAAAGATACTTCATTACCTTTACCGACGACTATAGTCGTTATGGATATGTGTACTTACTAAGACACAAGGATGAAGCATTTGAAATGTTCAAAGACTTCAAAAGTGAAGTAGCAAATCAACTCAAAAAACAAAACAGCAACAAAATGAACCCTAAACTCTCTCTCCTTTAGGCGATTTTCTTGTTCTTCATCATGAATCCTATGTTTTTCTTCGTGATCTTATGCATAACAGTCTGTGATTAGAGTTTTGTTCTTTCGAAATTCTATAACGAACTTGTTAGCATTAGGGATCGATCCAAAAATAGGGTTTTTTCTTGTTTCTTCAATCGCTGCCTTAGTAATTCGTTTTGATACTCTGATTTATTAACCTGGTTGTTGTTGATTGCGGTTAGCTGAGACTAATTTAGCTAGATTGACAACTCTAGGTTAATCGATTAAGGGTTGAGATCTGAATCTTGGGTTTAAAGGATTAGGGTTTTACATCTTTTGTGTCTTGGTTTGCTTGTGACGAGGGGTTTCTTTTTGCATGGTTTGTTGCTGTTTTGTTAATTGAGAGAGGTGATAATTATAGTATGGATGATCGTAAGAAATCAGAGGGGGATGTGCATGATGGTAGATTTAAACCGCCGTTTACTTCAACCTTACGTCAGGGTTTAGCTTCTCGTGTGATCGATATTGAGGGCAAACCTTTAATGCCTCGTAGGGGCACGGTGTCTTCTGCTACGTTTGAGCCGGCTAAGTTTAATGTTATAGATGAGCTTAGCAAGATTACTGTCCCTGTTTCTGAGATTGATGTTCAATCTGATGGTAAAAAGAATGCGGAAGCACCAGCCTTGGCTGAATCGTTTCAGAATGACCAAGATAAGGGAAATAGACCATTATCTTATGCTGAATCCGTGATGAATGCTACAGGTAATAAGATTAACTTCAGATCTTTTGCTACTGCGGATTGTTGTGATGAGTGTGATGTGGTATTGCCGAAGGAGTCTGTTCGAGTGGTAAAAGATAAGCTAGCTAACACGATTTATGGATACTTTCTGGGAGATCGGATTGCATACCCGGTGGTTGAATATTATGTAAAAAATAACTAGAAAAAGTTTGGGTTGGAGAAAATTATGATGAACGCAAATGGATTCTTTTTCTTCAAGTTTGCTGATAACAAGGGTATGTTGGATGTTCTAAATGGAGGTCCGTGGATAATTAGATCTCAACCCTTCTTTTTAAGTGAATGGAGTCCAAACACTAAGCTGATTAAAAAAGAGGTCAATAAAATGCAGATTTGGGTGAAAATTCATGAGGTCCCTCTGGCGGCTTATACAGAGGATGGTCTTAGTTTGATTGCTACAGCGATTGGTGAACCAAAGCTTCTTCATTCTTATACTACATCGATGTGTCTGGATTCATGGGGTCGAAGCAGTTATGCTAGGGCTTTGATCGAAGTGTCGGCTGATACGAAACTTAAAGAGAAAATAACCATGGCAATCCCTGAGCTGGAAGGTGATGGATACGTTAAAGAAACCATGTATGTAGAATATGAATGGTGTCCGCATAGGTGCTCCCAATGCTGTGTGTTTGGTCATACGGACGATACTTGTCCTAAACAACCTAGGAAAATGGGTAAACAATTCAATGGAGATAAGCCTTTTAAGGCTATTGAGCAAGACCGAAGACAGGATAAGAAACCGGCTGTTGATGATGATGGTTATATGGGTGTGCATAACAAGAAAGTAGCTCGGAAGGTAGGGTTCCCTGTTAATAAGCAGAAGCCAAAATTTGAATACAGGCCTATTGGTCCGAAGCCGAAGGATCCAGTTACTAAGTCAGGTCAGATTCACTCGGTTAAAACTTCAAACCCTTTTGATGTTTTACAGTTTGCTGATAACTTGGAGACGGGGCAAAGTAGTAAAGATGGTGGTGGTGACCAACAATCTTCGGATGAGGAAGAGGTAGTGGAGGTTTTTAATGAAACGGATAGTTACATAATGGAGGGTACTCAAAATCCAAAAAATACTAAAGGGGATACTAAAGGGGCAAGCACTCCTTCTACACAAGTTTCCAATGGTTAGTTTTGCGGCATGGAACGTTAGAGGATTGAACCGTCCTCTAAAACAAAAGGAGGTTCGTCAGGTTGTCCGGAGTAATAAGTTGAGTCTTTGTGCTATTTTAGAATCACATGTGGATATGGATAATTTACAGAAAGTGTGTAAATCTGTTTTTCGGAAGTGGGAGTGGACGTCTAATGCGAATAGATGTAATAAAGGTACCAGGATAATTACTGGGTGGGATTCAAGTGTAGTTGATGTTATGGTGATTGCTCAAACTGATCAAGTTATGCATCTTCAGCTTATTTTCAAGAATGATAAAAAGCTTTTATTTTGTTCAGTAATCTATGCGGCCAACTATTATGTTACTAGGAGGGAGCTTTGGCACCAACTTAATATGCATAAAGTTTTGGTGGGTGATAGGCCGTGGGTTATCCTAGGGGACTTTAACTCAGCGCTAAATCTGGAAGACATGTCAATGGGAGTTTCACAAGTGTCGATCAGTATGAGGGAGTTCCAAGAGTGTGTGGCCAACATTGAGATGTTTGATATTAATCGATCCGGGTTTCAATTTACATGGAACCAGAAACCAAAAAAGGGTGTTGGGTTACTGAAGAAAATTGATCGGGTGATGGGGAATACCTCGTTTGTTGCTGAATTTCCAAACTCAGTGGCGTTTTTTCATCCTTATAGAATGTCTGATCACTGTCCTTCTCTGCTTAAAATTCCGAGTATGTCTAATGCTAAACGTAGACCTTTCAAGTTTGCGAATTTTTTGATTCACAAACCAGGTTTTTCGGATGTAGTGAAGAACATTTGGGAAACGAACGTTGATGGGGTTCATCAATTTAAAGTTGTGAAGAAATTGAAATTGTTAAAGGGCCCGTTGAGGAATCTTCTGTTCCAACAAGGGAATTTACATAAAAAAGTGGAAGATCTCCGTGGTAAAGTGGATTCGGTACAACAAGAGATTGATAATGATCCAATGAATGCTGATTTGCGGCTGCAGGAATCTAAGTTAAATGCTGATTTTCTCGAAGCTTGTCTCGATGAGGAACGTTTTTTAAGACAAAAATCAAAAGTAGATTGGCTGCAAGCTGGTGATGCAAATACCAAGTTTTTTCATGCTACTTTAAAGAGTAAGAATCATCTAAGTAGGATTGATGTTATTATGAATTCGGATGGGATTTTAATGGAGGGGGATAATGTTCATAAAACTATTGTGCAATATTATGAGAAGTTCCTTGGTTGTGAGGAGCCGGCTTATTTAGCTCCTACGGCTGATTTGTTTTCTAATAAGTTGAGTTCGTTTGAAGCTTCTCATATGGAGCGTCCGGTCACAGATGAGGAGATCAAGAAGGCCATGTTTTCGATTGGTAATGACAAGGCCCCAGGGCCTGATGGTTTTTCAGCAGCATTTTTTAAAAGTGTCTGGAATGTTATTGGTGATGATGTTACGAGAGCTATCAGGGATTTTTTTGATACTGGTAAGCTTCTTCGTGAAATTAATAACACTCTTATTGTTCTTATTCCGAAGAAGCCTACTCCATTGTTAGTCACGGACTATCGTCCGATAGCTTGCTGTAATGTGCTATACAAATGCATTAGTAAAATTGTCGCAGACCGCATTAAAGGTACTCTAAACAGAATTGTGAGTATAAATCAGTCAGCGTTTGTTCCGGGTAGGAAAATTTCTGATAATATTCTGTTGACTCAAGAGCTTATGCACAACTATCATAGAGATCACGGTCCCTCGAGATGTGCCTTTAAAGTTGATATACAAAAAGCGTATGATACTGTGGATTGGAGATTTCTCAAGGATGTTCTTCTAGGGTTCGGATTTAATTATAAGATGGTGGAGTGGATTATGACATGTGTTGCGTCTGTTTCTTATTCAGTATGTGTCAATGGTGATGTTTATGGGTATTTCAGAGGTGGCCGTGGTTTAAGGCAGGGCGATCCGCTTTCTCCATATTTGTTTACGCTTGTTATGGAGATTCTAACGTGTATTTTACAGCGGAATGCTAGGTTGGATTCGTCGTTCAGATTTCATAATAGATGCGAGAAACAACGAATTATAAACCTTTGTTTTGCAGATGACTTGTTCCTCTTTGCACGTGGGGATGTTAATTCGGCTAATTGCATTATGAGGTCGATTACTTTGTTCACGAGTATGTCAGGCTTAGTCCCAAGTATACAGAAGAGTACGGCGTTTTTTTGTAATGTTCCAGCTCATGTTAAAAATGCTATTTTGGAGATTTTACCGTTTGAAGAGGGTATGCTTCCGGTCAGATATTTAGGGGTTCCTTTAATTTCAAGTCGTCTTCTTTATAAGGACTGTAGTGTCCTCGTGGAAAAGCTAGATAATCGTATTATGAATTGGCGAAACAGGTTTCTTTCTTTTGCGGGCAGACTTCAGCTAATCTCCTCGGTGTTATCGGCCATGCATATTTATTGGTCTTCTGTCTTTATCCTTCCGGCTCGTATTATTAAGGAGTTAGAGGCCAAGATGCGGAACTTTCTTTGGACGCAGGAGACTTCCTATCACAAGGGTAAAGTTAAAGTCTCGTGGAATTCGATTTGTGTCCCTAAATATGAGGGTGGGTTGGGGTTACGTCGGATAGGGGATTTCAATAAAGCTCTTATGGTTTCTCATATATGGAGCATTCTTATTAAAAGAGATTCTTTGTGGGTTAGCTGGATTCATTCGTATAGGCTTAAAGGGCGGAGTTTTTGGAGTTGTAAAGAGGTCGCAAATTGCAGTTGGAGCTGGAAGAAACTAATTCAAATCAGGCCTCTTATAAGAAGTCATTTTTGGTCGACTTTGGGAGATGGAAGCCGTACTTCAGCATGGTATGACAATTGGAGTAGCTTGGGGCCTTTATCTACTTTTCTTACTCCTAGAGTTATCACGAATGCGGGTTTTGAGCTGGGAGCAAAAGTTGTAGATGTTCATGTTAATGGTGATTGGTCTTGGCCTGCTGCCTGGAGAGATTTGTTTCCAGTTCTGATCCAACTGGACCAAATCACGTTGCATCCAGGTGAAATGGATCGTATTTATTGGAAGGATGGGGACGATCTTCTTAATTTTTCTTCGGCAAATGTTTGGCAGTCGATTCGTATGAGAGACCAAGAAGTTAATTGGGTTAACATTGTATGGTTCCCACAATGCATTCCGAAACATGCATTTCTTATGTGGCTGATCATGCGTCGTAAGTTGCTGACTCAAGATAGAATTCTGAAGTGGGATAGTTCGAGAAGAAATAACATGAACATGATGTGTTGCTTGTTGTGCTATGCTAATGTTGATTCCCATGATCACCTTTTCTTCGAGTGTAAGTTTTCGACTCAGGTTTGGAATACGCTTAGACACAGGGGTGGCATGAATAATGTGGATTCAAAATGGAGTTCAGTCATGAATTGGTTGTTAAACCGTTCTCGGTCCAAATCAGCAGCCAACTATGTTTCCAAGTTGCTTGTTGCTACGGTTGCTTATGTCATATGGCAGGAGCGCAACGCAAGGTTGTTCAAAAACCAAACGAGACCTCCGGATACCATTTGTCAGTTAATTATTAAGGTTATTCGATACAAACTTATGGGAGCCAAGCTTAAGAGGTGTGTGAAAACTAGGAGGTTGCTTGAAGATTGGGAGATTGGAGGGGACGAAAGTATACAAGATGGAGGCTGATTGATTTGTTAAGTTTTTGAGGTTGTCTAGATTTTAGTCTAGTTGTTTTGATTTTCGGTTTGTTTGTTGTTTTGATATACATTCATGGGGCATGTCCCATGTTTGAACTAGTGAAGACGTATCTTCACTACTTGTTTTATTTGGTTGTGAATATATAAAATCACCGGGGTAACCCTTTACCCAAAAAAGAAAATCAACTCAAGAAAACAATTAAAGTCCTTCGTACCGATAGAGGAGGTGAATACCTAAGTGGTGCTTTTCAAGATCATCTTAGAAGTTGTGGAATCATTTCACAACTTACTCCACCTGGAACACCACAACACAATGGTGTGTCCGAAAGGAGAAATCGAACTCTATTAGATATGGTTCGATCTATGATGGCTAGAAGCACATTACCTCTATCATTTTGGGGTTACGCTTTGCTCTCCGCAGTCCGTATACTAAATATGGCCCCAACCAAGAAAGTAGAAAGGACACCTTTTGAAATATGGCATGGAAACCCTCCATCATTATCATTCTTAAGGGTTTGGGGTTGTGAAGCTTATGTTAAGCAATACACTCCAAATAAATTGGAAGTCCGATCTACTAAGTGTATCTTTGTAGGATATCCTAAAGATGATATAGGATATTATTTCTACGATCCAACCGAGCAAAAGGTATTTGTTGCTCGAAAGGGTAAGTTCTTAGAAGCTGAATTCCTTATGGAAGGAACTAGTAGTAGAACAGTGGAACTTGAAGAGGATCAAGAACCACAAGACGATACACGTTTGGTTGATACTAGCACTCAACAAGAGGTTGTTGAAAACGATCAAGAGGTTGATCAGAACACACAAAATGTTCGCAGATCTGGTAGAATTAGTAATCCACCTGAAAGATATGGATTCTTCATGGATGGATGCTACGTGGTAGATTCAGATGAACCTACCACATACCATGATGCAATGTCAAAATCCGATTGTGACAAATGGCTTGAAGCCATGAACATAGAGATGCAATCCATGTATGACAACCAAGTTTGGGAATTGGTTGTACCACCACTCAACTCCAAAGTAGTTGGAAGTAAGTGGGTCTTCAAGAAGAAAACAGATATGCATGGTAACTTGGATACTTACAAAGCAAGACTTGTAGCAAAAGGTTTCACTCAAACTCAAGGGATTGATTATGATGAGACCTTCTCGCCTGTGGCAATGCTAAAGTCAATCAGGATATTATTTGCCATAGCTGCATATTATGACTATGAGATCTGGCAATTGGATGTCAAAACGGCTTTTCTTAATGGATATCTTGATGAAGATGTCTATATGGTTCAGCCTGAAGGTTTTGTCGATCCAAAACATCCTGACAAAGTATGCAAGTTAAAGAAATCAATCTATGGATTGAAACAAGCATCTAGAAGTTGGAATCATCGTTTTGATGAAGAAATTAAGAATTTTGGATTCATCAAGAACGGTGACGAAGCTTGTGTGTATAAGAAAGCTAGTGGGAGCATCATCACTTTCTTAGTACTGTATGTCGATGACATTCTACTATTTGGGAATGACATTCCAACCATGGAAGGTGTAAAAGCTTGGCTTGGAAGTTGTTTTTCCATTAAGGATCTTGGTGAAGTCGCCTACATTCTGGGAATAAAGGTCTATAGGGCTATATCAAGGCGCTTGATAGGTTTAAACCAAAGTGCATACATTGACAAAGTCTTGAATAGGTTCCAAATGGAGAACTCTAAGAGAGGTTTTGTACCTATTCAAAAGGGGACAATATTGAATACATCTCAATGTCCAAGCTCAAAGGATGAGCAAGAGAAAATGAAAAGAATCCCAGATGCGTCAGCTATAGGATCCATCATGTATGCAATGATATGCACCAGACCGGACGTGTCATGCGCCTTGAGCATGACGAGTAGATACCAGCAGAATCCAGGTAACAATCATTGGATGGTTGTTAAAAGTATATTGAAATATCTTAGGAGGACTAAGGATATGTTCTTAATATATGGATCTGGTGAGGAGGAACTCGTTGTAAAGGGTTACACGGACGCGAGTTTCCAAACCGATCGAAGTGATTCTCGATCACAATCGGGGTATGTCTTCATTTTAAATGGTGGAGCAGTCTCTTGGAAGAGCTCAAAACAAGACGTGGTAGCATTGTCCACTACAGAATCAGAATACATCGCCGCTTCATTGGCAGCCCAGGAAGCTGCATGGCTGAAGAAATTTATAGCCGACCTAGGGGTGGTCCCTACCATTCAAGACCCCCTAGAGATCTTTTGTGACAACGAGGGTGCGATTGCTCAAATCAAGGAACCTCGTGCGCACCAAAAGACTAGACATATCGAGCGGAGATTCAACTACATAAGGGATGAAGTTGAAAAGGGAAAGATATGTATCCGCCAAGTTCACACAGATCAAAATATTGCGGATCCACTCACGAAGCTCCTTGACAGGGGAAAACATGAGGGTCATACATGTTCCTTAGGACTTCGATATTCTAGTGATTGGATTTGATCTAATTTTGTATTTGGATATTGAAACAATTATTAATTTAACTCTTTTATGGTATTTTGAGTTATGTTTCATATTAGCATGTTTAAATCCGTGAATAAGTTAATTATTCTAAATGTCCGTAGTCGATCATAATTGTGGGAACAAATATGAATGTAAGACTATTATGAACTTGGATTGGTGGATATTCATTTAGAATGAATATAGAGCAAAGTGTTGCTGCCAAAGTTCATAGATATTTGTGGGATACAAATATTGGACTGGCTCGCTCTCAAATATTACTGCATGGAATCATTTGTGATTGATCATAAGTAAATTTTGAGTAAAGGCGAATATCATAGTATCCTCTGACCTGAGATACATATTGGGTCTTGATATTCACCAAATATTATACCTTGACTTTTTCTTCGCTGTTAGCAATATGACAATACATAAGGCTAAGCTCAGGTGTGGTACAAGGTGATTGTGAGAGACGTATGTAGTCAAGATAGGATTTGTTCCTCTTATTCGTTGAGAGTAAGATGTCTAAGGCCTGCTAAAGTTAAATCAAACAGAGAGTGATCACTCTATGTCTCTGGATTTAACATGACATTTGTAACGAAAGGATAAATGATAAATTCACCTAAATCATGTTCAAGTAAGGGACTTGAAAGGGATGATGTTATTGAATGGCAAATAATAGTCATACGTATTGGGGGTAGTAAACCGTAGTTAGGCGTCATTTACTGCTTGCATCAATCTTCTATGTATCTTGTGCAAGTGGGAGATTGTAGGACTCTGTATGCCCAAGACACATATTAAATTGATGTGGCTAGTACGTTATGATCCAAGTCGAGTCATACCCAATAACAAGCTAGACAAACACTTATATTATTTATTTGTGATATGATCAAACAAATAAATATTAACACTTACAATATTTAGATATTGGTGTTCTAAATAATTACACTTGATAAGCTAATAAATTATATGGATAATTTATTTTGAGAGAGTATTTTATTTTGTTATTTAATGGGTTAAATAACATTTTAAAAGATTGTATAAAGTCTTGCATTTATGTAGTGTTATATTTATAAAAGTTATAAATATAAACTAATACTTAAATTTTATAAAAGAATTGATTTTTTTTTATAAAAATAAAGCTAGGGCCGCCCCCCCCCCCCTCTCATGGGAACTCACAAAAGCCTTTTGATCCAATGAATTCTCATGCTTTTGCATGTGTTAGAGATGATTTCATTGGGTGGCCTAACCAAGACAACTTTGGTCCATTGAAATCTCATGCAATTGCATGAATTTTGATTGGAACTAGATTATGGCAATTCTCTCTCATGATTTATAAATATTAAGATGCAAAATCAAAGTAGGAGACTTGAGATTTTGATCAAAATTTCGGCCACATAGTGTTGTGTTCAAAGAATTTTTCAAGTATCTTTCAAGTGTTGAAATCCTAGCTAATCTCATAGTGTTTGTTGGAAGCTTGGGGTATACAAGCTTGAGGCCTTCTACTCTTGAAGGCAACCATTCTTGAAGCATCATCCGTTTCATTCTCATTACTCCAAGAAGGTAGTTTTCTAAACATCCTATGGTTGTGTATGATAGTATGCATCTTCATATATGGATCCGGGTTTTGGGATTTTACTTATAAATGAAATTTATATCATAAAAGTAACATGTTTTAAACATAATTTCCGCTGCGTTTTAATTTCATATGGATGAGATTGCTTTGATAAACATGTTAAAATCCCATCAATTTTAATGATTACAAAAATTTTTGGATGTCCGGATATGTTCAGAACGTAAGATATGCGCGAAAAAGCAAACTTATTGTGACACCTATGCCTCCACGGCCATCAAACAAATACCAAACCAAAGAAATATTGTATTTCATACTTGGGATTTGTATAAATATGAGATTCATTTGCCCATATCAAATTTTGTTCGATTTCGAGCTCTAAATCGCTTTCTGGGAAGTTATACGCGAACTGATGCGTAAACGTAATCAGTTTAATGCAACAAACACTCCGGAACAGTGATATAGGCTTAACACACCTTAAATAACCTTTACATAACTTAGAAATAAGATTTGGTGTGTCGAAATCAAGTTTATTCGCTTACAGGGTCTAAATTCGACAAACTCCGAAAGTATGCCAATTCGTACTGTAATGGACATTCCGGAACTTGATCATAAGTTAAACATACCCTAAATATCCTTTACATAGCTTAGAAATAGGCTTTGAAGGGTTCAGTATGCTAAAAATAAACTTTATTGATCAATAGGGACTAAAAGCGTCAAAAATTGTATAAGTTTGCATTTTCGCGCATATCTTACGTTCTGAGTATATCCGGACATCCAAAAATTTATGCAATCATTAAAATATTTTATTTTAGTGATTGGCATGATGAAATTCAGTTTGTCGCGTAATTTTGATCGTTTTTGCGTTCGTAACGATTTCCGTCGTAATTAACCGAACAACGCAACCGTACGACCAAACGAACCGACATCCGAGATATTTTTGAGCACATTTCAAGTTCCCTATACTTTAACTTTATTTTAGAGCCTTGAAATGGGGTTAATGGGGCTTAAAAGTGCCAAAAATCAAGATTTACAAGTGCAGGGACCATTTTTTAAATTTCTGGCAGATACAATGAACTTGGTCCATTTTTGAGGTTTTGATGGTTTTAACCCAAGGTTTTGCACTCTATGGGCTGGAATTTGATGCTTTTAAGTATTCCCAGGGTTTTGAAAACCATGTGCCCCCTTGTAAGGTCAAGATCAAAGCACGATTTGCGAGAAACGATTCTAACGGTTCTCCGAAATCTATATATACCCCTTCCATTTCATTTGCAAACTCACCTTTGATCTGATTTTGTTCTCTAAGTTGAAGTTATACACTTCATACCTGAGAATAATTAGATCAAACCTCCATTTCTTGGAACCGTTGTAAGTATTCTTTCGTTCTTTTACACATTTTAATTGTGAAAGTCAAACAAGTGTTTGACTTTCAGCTTTGACCAGTCAATGGTCAACACGAAGTTCATTTGAACTTCGTAACGTGAGCGTAATCACGATGGTCATAGTCCTTTGTGACTATACCTACTGATTACCACGTTATTTAGGCGTAGTGACGAGTCGTAGTTTCGGTCAAAATGCGTATTCTTGCGTATTTTGCAACCAAACTACTTTTAGGTATCAAGACCCTTTGTTTTGATACCAAACTTGTTTTTAAACCTCCTTAAACATGTTTTAACATGTTTAGCTCGTCACTTTAGGTTTTGTGCTTATATAGGGTCGTAAGATAAGCGATCTAATCAATCGCTTAGACTTTCGAACCCAACCCGTTTGGTCAATCATTAGGATTCGACCAAATACATTTTGTGACCATAGTTGCATAAGGAATAACCTTCCGAGGTTATACTTTATGGTCACTTAGTCTACTTAGTTGTATGATAGGAAATTATATGCCTTAGGAAAAATGACCAAAATGCCCTTTTTATGCCAAAATTCATTTTAAGCATATGTAACAAATATTTTGGGAGGACATTGAATAATACGGATTATATGTAACAAAATTCATTTTTATGCCCAATTACTTAATGATACGGATGATAGGATTAGATGGAAAGACATTGAAGGTAAACTCTATCACTTCCGATCTTGGGAGGCATGGAATAATCTTCGATCTAGAGATAATAAGGTTGCATGGATTGACTCTGTTTGGTTCAGTCAATGTATACCGAGGCACTCGTTTCACTTGTGGTTGGTAATCAAGAACAAGCTGAAGACACAGGATCGACTGGCTATTTGGGAAGCGGGTAGTGCTGTCACACCCCCAAAATCCACATGTGGAGTATCACCGCTTGGAGGCGTGACTGACCAGGATCCAGCCACCAATCATATTGAACAAGCATATAAGTAATTATAAAAATCCAACCAACACAATTGGTGTCCAAACAAAACATAGTTTAGGTTGCAAGCGGAAGCATAACGATTAAAACCAAAACAAAATATAAGTTCAAATGTTTCAATGTTTAACATGGCACACAACTGTCCATGTCCCACAACGACTCTTCCCCGTGCAAGCTCCAGCTAAGTACCTATTGACCTGCAAACCATGTAGTAACTAGTCAACAACAAAGTTGAGCGAGTTCACAGTTGGGTGTTTGTTTAGTTATTCCAAAAACGTAGTTTCCTTTAACTGGCATCCTTGCCGTGGGGGTTACCCCATAGTTGAAAACGTGTTTTGTTTATTCCCGTTTACTCTGGCAATCCAGCCGTGGGGGCTACCCCATGTTTAATTATCTGGCTCTCTGGCCGTGGGGGCTACCCCCTGTTTATACTACTAGACTCGTTACCATATCGACTGCTGACTGTAGTCATGTTTATGTGCCGTGAACTGTCAATGT
The DNA here is from genome assembly GCA_030545235.1 of Helianthus tuberosus. Classification (NCBI taxonomy): domain Eukaryota; kingdom Viridiplantae; phylum Streptophyta; class Magnoliopsida; order Asterales; family Asteraceae; genus Helianthus; species Helianthus tuberosus. Next base: position 133,989 of record JARYGA010027604.1, on the reverse strand, counting down.
CTATCATCATTGACGTGCCCAGATCCATTAGTTCACGCCTGTCCTATGCGGCACGGTGTGAGGCTTTTCAGACCTAAATAGCGCTATCTAACTAATGACCCGCTCGCCATTGGCCCGGCGATTAAGTCGATATAAAAAGGAGGGACTTCGTGATAGAGTTTTGGTCTAGTAAAGTTTAACTGTCCAAGAGGACGAGGAATTATATTCCTAAACCCGTACTGTCCTACCCATGAAGGACGAGGAAATCCATATTCCTTAACCCATTCCCAACCCCTGGGAATCCCATGCTTTGTAGAAAGTGTGAACTCACCTTAGGTTAACTCGACAGATAAACGAAAGGTCAATCGAGCTGCTAGTGGTCAACCACGTCCTAACATGGTTATCATACAAGTCAGGTCTAGGTTCAAGAAGTGCACGTATGTTTACACATAAGCTAACAAGTTATGCACACGTATTGATCATGGCAAACACATATCATCACGTTTTAACAGTCATAACATATCGAACTTGTGCGATCAAATGATTGGGCTCGCACAAGTCTAACGGCCTTGTGCGAGTCACCTGTTGAAGCCCAATAGTACCCGGCCCAATAACATGTAACCCAATCAATACGGCCCACTATTAAACGAATAAACAGCTTGTGCGATTCAATTCATCTTGTACGATTACAATATGTCTTGTACGATTGGTGTCATTTGTGCGATTGGTCTTTGGGCTTTGAGGCCCAACAGTTATCAAAACATAACTTGTGCGATCCAATAGTCTTGTGCGACTACTGGTATCTTTATGCCATTTAGTTACAAATAAATCAACAGTTTCCAAATTTCCATTCGATCAATTCAATCATTACCAACAGTTTCCAAACCAACAATAATCGATCAAACAATGTTTTATCATCAAATCTCTATGAACCCTAATGAATAACATATGAACAATAATCATAACCCTTAAACTTATTAACACCCTAAATCGTATTATCAGGTCGATGATTCGTATCTCTAGCATACACTCTAACATGCCATCTTAACAAATCATTCGAACGATATGTATAACAGCCGATTTACATCTACAATACATAATTACCAATTCTAAATAAATCAAATCATGTTACACCTATGAGCCGATTGTATATATTCGGTTCTAAATCTAGATCATGCCATCCGAATCATATGAATATCATCAAGTACACATGTGAGCCGATTATTATGAACATCAACATTAACAGTTTACATCACCATTAATCATATATCATTCCTACATCATCTTGTAGAACATGTATAACACAACATCATACAATCATGAGAGCAATAGTTAAAACACTAACCGGTTAGAGAAAAGAACAAGGATTCCGAACACAAAAGCTTCAAGGGATGGGGATGATGCCGTCGACTTAGAGAGAGGGAGAGGTATTAGGGTTTGGTGCGTGTGTTCTTGTGTTTGCAAGTTATGAGAAACAAAACTCCCTAAAGGATCAATGTATGCGTATAAGAGGAGTTGGCCGAACCCAGCTTTGGGCCACCCTTGGTTCGGATACAAAGAGTGTAGCCCGAATTGGGCTTGTGCGATCGGGTTGTGTTGTGCGATCGGTTTGTTTATAAACACACACTTGTTACACATAAACACGTATCAAATATAACATTTCATTAATCATTAAAGTTCACATAATCACATAAGTTCAAAACATGCTACACTTAGCATGGTTTTCCTGGTTTTCCTGGGGTGTCACATCCTCCCCCCGTTGATCTGGAATTTCGTCTCGAAATTCCGCAGTAGCTTCAGCCTCAGTAGTGGTTGTACTGTTTGCGAACAATTGGGGATACTTTTGTTTCATTTGATCTTCGCGTTCCCAGGTGAACTCTGGGCCACGACGGGAGTTCCAACGAACTCGAACAAGAGGAATTCTAGTACGCTTGAGAATCTTCAGATCTCGGTCAGTAATCTCTACTGGTTCCTCGACGAATCGCAACTGCTCGTCGATAGTGAGTTCCTTAAAGGAACTATGAGGGTCTCATCTGACAGACACTTTTTCAGATTCGACACGTGGAAAACGTTGTGAACTCCACTAAGTTCCGCTGGTAGGTTCAGTTTGTAGGCCACCCTGCCTATTTTCTCTATGATTTCAAATGGTCCAACATATCGTGGGTTAAGTTTGCCTCGTTTGCCAAAACGAACAACACCCTTCCAGGGTGAGACTTTGAGTAGCACTCGATCCCCGATCACCCAAGTAGTGTCATTTCCGCGCTGAGATCTAGGCAGGCCAGTAACGAAATCCATGGAAATTTGCTTCCATTTCCATTGTGGTATCTCTGGTTGTTGAAGTAGGCCTGATGGTTTCTGGTATTCAGTCTTGACTCTCGCACAAGTCAAACACTTGCTGACGTAAGTTGCTATGTGGGCTTTCATGCTAGGCCACCAGTACGTAGTTTTCAAGTCGTGGTACATCTTATCCGAACCAGGATGTACTGAGTAACGAGACTTGTGTGCCTCATCCATTACAAGCTCTCGTAGGTGGCCATAGAGTGGGACCCAGATGCGTCCGTTACATAGTAGGCGCCATCTTCCTTTTGTTCTAATCGTTGCCTTGAGCCGCGTAGGGCTTCAGCCCTGATGTTTTCTGGTTTCAATGCTTCTACCTGAGCATCTCGTATCTGGGAAGGAAGACTAGACTGGATGGTAAGTTGTAATGCACGTACACGTCTAGGTGTAGTATCTTTTCGACTGAGGGCGTCAACCACAACATTGGCTTTGCCTGGATGGTACTTGATCGCGCATTCGTAATCATTCAATAACTCGACCCATCGACGTTGACGCATGTTCAACTCCTTTTGCTTGAAGATATGCTCGAGACTCCTGTGATCGGTGTAAATGGTGCACCTGGTACCGTACAGGTAGTGTCTCCATATCTTGAGTGCGAAAACAACAGCTCCCAGCTCCAAATCATGCGTAGTGTAGTTCCTTTCGTGAATTTTAAGTTGACGTGACGCATAAGCATTGACCTTGTCACGTTGCATCAGCACACATCCAAGTCCCTGAATGGATGCGTCGCAATAAACCACAAAGTCGTCTGTGCCTTAAGGCAATGAGAGGATAGGGGCGCTACAAAGTCTATCCTTTAAGTGTTGAAACGCAGTTTCCTGTGCATCACCCCAACGATAGGTGACACCTTTCTGTGTTAGTGAGGTGAGAGGTTGCGCAATCTTGGAGAAATCCTTGATAAACCTTCTGTAATAGCCCGCCAAACCCAAGAATTGGCGAATTTCTGTTGGTGTTCTAGGTGCAGGCCAGTCCTTGATCGAGTCTACCTTGGATGGATCAACATGAATCCCATCCTTGTTTACCACGTGGCCTAGGAAATGGACTTCATGAAGCCAGAAGTCGCATTTTGAGAACTTTGCATAAAGCTGTTCTGTTCGAAGGAGTTCCAAAATAAGTCGTAGATGCTGCTCGTGTTCTTCCTGACTCTTCAAATAGATCAGGATGTCGTCGATAAAAACTATGTCGAACTTGTCTAGGTAAGGCTTGCACACTCTATTCATAAGGTCCATGAAAACCGCAGGTGCGTTTGTCAGCCCAAAAGGCATGACCAGAAACTCGTAGTGTCCATAAAGAGTTCTAAAGGCTGTTTTGGAGACGTCCTCTTCTCGGACTCTCAGCTGGTGATAACCCGATCTCAAATCAATCTCCGAGTAGTAGCTCGACCCTTGCGGCTGGTCAAACAGGTCATCAATACGTGGAAGAGGATAGCGATTCTTCACGGTCACCTTGTTTAGTTCGCGGTAATCTATGCACATCCTGAAGGTACCGTCTTTCTTCTTCACAAATAATACTGGAGCTCCCCAAGGCGAAAAGCTAGGACGAATAAAACCCTTATCCAAGAGTTCTTGTAGTTGCGTAGACAGCTCTTCTAGTTCTGATGGGGGCTAAACGATAAGGTGCTCGAGCTATAGGTGCTGCTCCAGGAGCTAGCTCGATTTGAAACTCGACTTGACGATGAGGTGGAAGGCCAGGTAATTCCTCAGGGAATACCTCTGGAAAGACGTACGATCAGAAAATCTTCTATCTTCTTCTCTTTCTTCAAGGTGTCCGTAACGAGAGCTAAAATAGCAGTGTAGCCCTTTCGCAAACACTTCTGGGCCTTAAGGAAAGAGATGATGCTCACAACAGCACCACTCTTATCGCCACGAATCATGAGAGGTTCATCACCTGAACGAGGAATACGGACAATCTTTTCGTTGCAAAGAATCTCTGCTTGGTGTTGGGATAACCAATCCATCCCAATGACAACATCGAAACTACCCAGAACGATAGGAAGGAGGTCGATAGAGAAGGTGTGACCAGCAAGAACAAGATTACAACCCTTGACTACGTGTGTGACCTCTAAACTTTTACCATTAGCTAACTCTACAGTGCGCGAATCAAATAAAACTGTAACGTAAAAGTCATCGAGAAGGAACTTACCCGTCACAACATTGGGATCATTCCTCGCTTCACCCTGGCCAATAACGAATACACGACCCCTTGCACCATTGCCGTTGTTACCCCCGTTGTTTCCATTCCCCTGGTTGTTATTATTGTTGTTGTTGTTCTGGTTCCGGTTCAGTTGGGGACAATCTCTCTTGAAGTGGCCTTCAGCTCCACACTGAAAGCACCCTTTGTTGATACCTTGCTGCTGCTGTTGCTGGCGTTGATTCTGTGGGGCTTGTTGTTGCTGACGATTCTGGTTTGCGGGGTATAAACTTCTGCAATCCTTTGCGGCGTGGCCTGGCTTGTTGCACCGATGACAGTTACTCCTGGTGCATGGCCCGCTGTGGTGTAGGTTACAGCGATTGCATTTGGGGTGAACTCCCCTGTACCCTCCTTGACTTTGACCACCAGACGATTGTTGACTAGGGCTCTTGTAGTCGTCAGTCCTTCTCTGCTGAGACTGAGATTGAACAGAAGTTGAACCTTTGCTTGAAGCTCCATCCCATTTTCGCTTGTTGTCACTAGGAGCATCTGAAGTGGTAGCACTAATGCGCTTTGGTAACCTGTTTTGCTCCACCGCCTGATCCGTGAGACGATGAGCCAACTTGATGATCTGTTGAATGGTGCCTAGATTTGCTGAGGTCATGTGACTTTGAATCTCTGGCACTAAACCCTTGAGATACAATTCGATACGTTTGATGGGTGGGTCTACCATAGTAGGACACAGGATGGCCAACTCGTTCGATCTTTTAGTATACGCTTCAATTTCTGACCCCGTCATCTTCAAGTTGTAAAATTCTACTTCCAGCTTATGAATGTCATCACGGCTACAGTATTCTTCCTTGATCAATTCCTTAAAATCGTTCCAGGGGGTGGCGTTAGCAGCAACCAACCCCAGCATTTGACCTGAGCGTTCCACCACGTGAGCGCTACACCCTCGAGAGTACCCGTAGAATACTTCACCCTGCGAGCCTCAGGGCATTCACACATTTCAAAGACGGATTCGAGCTTCTCAAACCAGTGGAGGAGACCGACAGCTCCTTCAGTACCACTGAAGGTACCAGGTCGACAGTCCATAAAGGTCTTGAAAGTGCACACAGGAGGCTGTGCAGGTTGACCTGTCGTGAGAGTAAGAAAGGATAAAGTTTAACACAAAGGTTGGTTCACGAGAGTAGGATCTAAGGATCCTAGAGTAAGTTTCGATTGCAGGATATACCTCCTGCTTGTGCGGCTGCAAGTGCCGCAGCAACTTGTTGGTTAATCAGAGCCGTCAGTTGGGCTTGAGTCATGTTAATACGTCCAGCCATGATCTTCATATCAAGGGAAACATGAGTGAGAGGGGTTCGCGAAAGTGCGATGACAGAAGAGAGTAAGCACATGCGTGTTTTCAAACTATAGTTGCTACGGTTAACTAAGCATATCATGAGTAAAGTTCTAAGTAACTAGCAAGTAGGCAATATAAACATAAATCATATCACCTAGAATGTCGAGCCTTGCACGTGGAGCGAAGCGTCGTTGTGGATCGTTGAGCACTGTACAGGTTATAGTCTGGTTTTAACAAAACGTTTTCCCTTATTAAAACCAAGTTCACTATAACCAATGGCTCTGATACCAATCTGTCACACCCCCAAAATCCACATGCGGAGTATCACCGCTTGGAGGCGTGACTGACCAGGATCCAGCCACCAATCATATTGAACAAGCATATAAGTAATTATAAAAATCCAACCAACACAATTGGTGTCCAAACAAAACATAGTTTAAGTTGCAAGCAGAAGCATAACGATTAAAACCAAAACAAAATATAAGTTCAAATGTTTCATTGTTTAACATGGCACACAACTGTCCATGTCCCACAACGACTCTTCCCCGTGCAAGCTCCAGCTAAGTACCTATTGACCTGCAAAGCATGTAGTAACGAGTCAACAACAAAGTTGAGCGAGTTCACAGTTGGGTGTTTGTTTAGTTATTCCAAAAACGTAGTTTCCTTTAACTGGCATCCTTGCCGTGGGGGTTACCCCATAGTTGAAAACGTGTTTTGTTTATTCCCGTTTACTCTGGCAATCCAGCCGTGGGGGCTACCCCATGTTTAATTATCTGGCTCTCTGGCCGTGGGGGCTACCCCCTGTTTATACTACTAGACTCGTTACCATATCGACTGCTGACTGTAGTCATGTTTATGTGCCGTGAACTGTCAATGTCTATCATCATTGACGTGCCCAGATCCATTAGTTCATGCCCGTCCTCGGCGGCACGGTGTGAGGCTTGTCAGACCTAAATAGCGCTATCTAACTAATGACCCGCTCGCCATTGGCCCGGCGATTAAGTCGATATAAAAAGGAGGGACTTCGTGATAGAGTTTTGGTCTAGTAAAGTTTAACTGTCCAAGAGGACAAGGAATTATATTCCTGAATCCGTACTGTCCTACCCATGAAGGACGAGGAAATCCATATTCCTTAACCCATTCCCAACACCTGGGAATCCCATGCTTTGTAGAAAGTGTGAACTCACCTTAGGTTAGCTCGGCAGATAAACGAAAGGGCAATCGAGCTGCTAGTGGTCAACCACGTCCTAACATGGTTATCATACAAGTCAGGTCTAGGTTCAAGAAGTGCACGTATGTTTACACATAAGCTAACAGGTTATGCACACGTATTGATCATGGCAAACACGTATCATCACGTTTTAACAGTCATAACATATCGAACTTGTGCGATCAAAAGATTGGGCTCGCACAAGTCTAACGGCCTTGTGCGAGTCACCCGTTGAAGCCCAATAGTACCCGGCCCAATAACATGCAACCCAATCAATACGGCCCACTATTAAACGAATAAACAGCTTGTGCGATTCAATTCATCTTGTACGATTACAATATGTCTTGTACGATTGGTGTCATTTGTGCGATTGGTCTTTGGGCTTTGAGGCCCAACAGTTATCAAAACATAACTTTTGCGATCCAATAGTCTTGTGCGACTACGGGTATCTTGTGCGACTGAACTTGTGCGATCAGATCAGGTCTTGTGCGGCCTGATCTTGTGCGGCCGAGAGGAGTCTTGTGCGATCCATTTTACCATCCGAATTTTATGCCATTTAGTTACAAATAAATCAACAGTTTCCAAATTTCCATTCGATCAATTCAATCATTACTAACAATTTCCAAACCAACAATAATCGATCAAACAATGTTTTATCATCAAATCTCTATGAACCCTAATGAATAACATATGAACAATAATCAAAACCCTTAAACTTATTAACACCCTAAATCGTATTATAAGTCGATGATTCGTATCTCTAGCATACACTCTAACATGCCATCTTAACAAATCATTCGAACGATATGTATAACAGCCGATTTACATCTACAATACATAATTACCAATTCTAAATAAATCAAATCATGTTACACCTATGAGCCGATTGTATATATTCGGTTCTAAATCTAGATCATGCCATCCGAATCATATGAATATCATCAAGTACACATGTGAGCCGATTATTATGAAATCAACATTAACAGTTTACATCACCATTAATCATATATCATTCCTACATCATCATGTAGAACATGTATAACACAACATCATACAATCATGAGAGCAATAGTTAAAACACTAACCGGTTAGAGAAAAGAACAAGGATTCCGAACACAAAAGCTTCAAGGGATGGGGATGATGCCGTCGACTTAGAGAGAGGGAGAGGTATTAGGGTTTGGTGTGTGTGTTCTTGTGTTTGCAAGTTATGAGAAACAAAACTCCCTAAAGGATCAATGTATGCGTATAAGAGGAGTGGGCCGAACCCAGCTTTGGGCCGCCCTTGGTTCGGATACAAAGAGTGTAGCCCGAATTGGGCTTGTGCGATCGGGTTGTGTTGTGCGATCGATTTGCTTATAAACACACATTTGTTACACATAAACACATATCAAATATAACATTTCATTAATCATTAAAGTTCACATAATCACATAAGTTCAAAACATGCTACACTTAGCACCAAGATAGGTTCTGAAATACGAGTTGTCACATTATCCCCAAGTTGAAAGAAATTTCGTCCCGAAATTTGGTACGTACTCACTGAGGAAGCTAGTTAAGTTGCATGGTTTTCCTGGTTTTCCTGGGGTGTCACATCCTCCCCCCATTGATCTAGAATTTCGTCCCGAAATTCCGCAGTAGCTTCAGCCTCAGTAGTGGTTGTACTGTTTGCGAACAATTGGGGATACTTTTGTTTCATTTGATCTTCGCGTTCCCAGGTGAACTCTGGGCCACGACGGGAGTTCCAACGAACTCGAACAAGAGGAATTCTAGTACGCTTGAGAATTTTCACATCTCGGTCAGTAATCTCTACTGGTTCCTCGACGAATCGCAACTGCTCGTCGATAGTGAGTTCCTTCAAAGGAACTATGAGGGTCTCATCTGACAGACACTTTTTCAGATTCAACACGTGGAAAACGTTGTGAACTCCACTGAGTTCCGCTGGTAGGTTCAGTTTGTAGGCCACCCTGCCTATTTTCTCTATGATTTCAAATGGTCCAACATATCGTGGGTTAAGTTTGCCTGGTTTGCCAAAACGAACAACACCCTTCCAGGGTGAGACTTTGAGTAGCACTCGATCCCCAACCTGGAACTCGAGTGGTTTCCTGCCCTTATCACCGTAGCTTTTCTGACGGTCACGAGCTGCCGCCATTCGTTGTCGTATTTGAGCAATCCTTTCTGTTGTGTCTACCACAAGTTCTGGGCCAGTGATCTGACTATCCCCCACCTCTGCCCAACAAAGAGGTGATCGGCATTTACGCCCGTACAATGCCTCAAATGGAGCGGCCCGAATGCTGGTGTGGTAACTGTTATTATACGAGAATTCCACTAGTGGCAGATGTTTTTCCCAACCGTTGCCAAAATCGATAACACATGCATGAAGCATGTCTTCAAGGGTCTGGATGGTGCGCTCAGACTGCCCATCCGTTTGCGGGTGATAAGCTGTGCTCATATCTAAACGTGAGCCAAAGGATTTGTGCATTGCTTGCCACAGTTCAGAAGTAAAACGTGCATCACGATCAGAGATAATAGAGGTGGGCACCCCGTGCCTCGAAACAACTTCCTTCAAGTAAACGTCTGCTAAAGTGGAGAACTTATCCGTTTCCTTGATAGCCAAGAAGTGTGCAAACTTTGTGAGTCGATCCACGATCACCCAAATAGTGTCATTTCCGCGTTGAGATCTAGGCAGGCCAGTAACGAAATCCATGGAAATTTGCTCCCATTTCCATTGTGGTATCTCTGGTTGTTGAAGTAGGCCTGATGGTTTCTGGTATTCAGTCTTGACTCTCGCACAAGTCAAACACTTGCTGACGTAAGTTGCTATGTGGGCTTTCATGCTAGGCCACCAGTACGTAGTTTTCAAGTCGTGGTACATCTTATCCGAACCAGGATGTACTGAGTAACGAGACTTGTGTGCCTCATCCATTACAAGCTCTCGTAGGTGGCCATAGAGTGGGACCCAGATGCATCCTGTTACATAGTAGGCGCCATCTTCCTTTTGTTCTAATCGTTGCCTTGAGCCGCGTAGGGCTTCAGCCCTGACGTTTTCTGGTTTCAATGCTTCTACCTGAGCATCTCGTATCTGGGAAGGAAGACTAGACTGGATGGTAAGTTGTAATGCACGTACACGTCTAGGTGTAGTATCTTTTCGACTGAGGGCGTCAGCCACAACATTGGCTTTGCCTGGATAGTACTTGATCGCGCATTCGTAATCATTCAATAACTCGGCCCATCGACGTTGACGCATGTTCAACTCCTTTTGCTTGAAGATATGCTCGAGACTCCTGTGATCGGTGTAAATGGTGCACCTGGTACCGTACAGGTAGTGTCTCCATATCTTGAGTGCGAAAACAACAGCTCCCAGCTCCAAATCATGCGTAGTGTAGTTCCTTTCGTGAATCTTAAGTTGACGTGATGCATAAGCAATTACCTTGTCACGTTGCATCAGCACACATCCAAGTCCCTGAATGGATGCGTCGCAAATAACCACAAAGTCGTCTGTGCCTTTAGGCAATGAGAGGATAGGGGCGCTACAAAGTCTATCCTTTAAGTATTGAAACGCAGTTTCCTGTGCATCACCCCAACGATAGGTGACACCTTTCTGTGTTAGTGAGGTGAGAGGTTGCGCAATCTTGGAGAAATCCTTGATAAACCTTCTGTAATAGCCCGCCAAACCCAAGAATTGGCGAATTTCTTTTGGTGTTCTAGGTGCAGGCCAGTCCTTGATCGAGTCTACCTTGGATGGATCAACATGAATCCCATCCTTGTTTACCACGTGGCCTAGGAAATGGACTTCACGAAGCCAGAAGTTCTTACACTCATTTGGTTTACGAAACCACATTTTATCCAATCCTCTGATTTAGGTCCGTTTATTAACGTAGTTACCTATATTAGGTGCCGTTTGATTCCGTGATCTTTCTAGCATTGCTCGGTGGTTATCTAAAGACTATTGAGCAATCTCAAGTGAGTACATATGTCACACCCCCAAATTCCACCATGCGGAGTATCACCGCTTGGAGGCGTGACATGACCAGGATCGAGCCACCAATCATATTGAACAACGTATTTAAGTAAATGAAACCAACCACAATACAATTGGTGACCAAAAGTAAGTTAACCAAGTTCAATTTAATCAGCGGAAGCATAAGACGTTAAAGCAAAACATAAGTTCGTAGTTCATAAGTTTTAAAGACTCAAAATATAAGTTTCATAAGTTCATAAGGTTTATTTATTAAGTACGGGACATAACAGTTCGCATCCCACAACGACCACCTCCATGTGCAAGCCCCATAGCATCTAGCGACCTGCAAAGCATGTAACAATGAGTCAACAACAAAGTTGAGTGAGTTCACGGTTGGTTGTCCATTTTAGAGTTGTTTCCAATAAAACGTAGTTTAATCTTATTCAGCTATCCAGCCGTGGGGGTTACCCCATAGTTTGAAAACGTTTATTAGTTAACCATCCCATGTCCACCTTCCCTGGCTATCCAGCCCGGCACTCCGGCCGTGGGGGCTACCCCATTATTTAAACTACCAGACTCGTTTATCATATCGACTACAAACGAAAATTTAATGTGCCCTAGCGTCGGTGTCTATCATCACCGACGTGCCATAGTCCATTAGTACACACCCGTCCAACTGGAACGGTGTGAGGTTTGTTAAACCTAATAGCGCTATTAACTAATGACCCGCTCGCCATAGCCTTGGCGATTAGTCGATACAAAGGGAGGGACTTCGCTGATAGAGTTCTAGTCCAGTAAGTCTAATCCGTCCAACAGGACGAGGAATTTACATTCCTGCACACGTCCCAAAGGACGAGGAATCCCTATTCCTGAACCCATTCCCATTTCCACCGGGAATTTCCATGCTTTGTAGAAAAGTGTGAACTCACCTCGGTTTGCTCGGTTAGATTAGTTACTCTAATAATCAGGAAATCAAGCACGTCCTAATAAGGTACAGATAACAATCAATTTCTCATGCACAACACGTATGGTTTATCTACCCATTACTTTTATCACATATCACACAATTTAAACGTCAACGCACTTTGTTAAGTTATATATTATTTTACCCTAAAGTAATATAACGGTAAAATAAACAAATATTCACACAAGAGTTTTAGTATACAATATATATTTTAAATATATAATTATCAAATTTTATTTACTAAAGACAACCTCCGATACTTGGTGTTTTGTTACAAAAATTATGGCGAAGTTTATATTCGAAATGCAAGTTATAAAATACACTCGTAACGCTTGTTTTAGAAAAATATTTTCTAAGTGTTGGGATTTTAGAAAATTTCGCCAGAGTTCCCTTTGTACATGGAGGTGTCCATGCTTACTAGCATATCGTTTTCTTTTCAAAAAAATTTTTTGGGTAAAGGGTTACCCCGGTGATTTTATAACATATCAAAAACAAACAAGTAGAAGGCTGAGAATACCCTCTAGTTCTCTTAGTGACATACCACTAAAGAGTTCAACACACAAAACCAAAGACACAACCAATTACATCAAAAACAAATAAAACACTGGTCTTCAATCGTCATCCAAGAAATCTTCCTTATCCATCTTCCACTCTTCCAAGAATCGCTTAACTTTAGCCGTTTGCTTGTACTTGAAAGAGACTAACTTAGCTCGGACTGTGTTGATTACGTGATCAGCCACCTTTTCTGGAGGTCTCAATCGGTTATTAAACAATTTGGAGTTTCGATCACTCCAAATAGCATAAGCTGCAGCCGCAACCACCAATCTACCAGCGACAGACATAACTGACTTCGACTTAGCTCTAGAAACCAACCAAGCCGAAATGTCACCCCAAGATTCTCTAACCGATTCCATGTTAACTTTCTGTCGAACTTTATGCCATACCGATTTCGAGTATGGGCATTCAAAAAACAAATGCTCATGAGTCTCTATATCCGAGTAGCATAGTAAGCAGCACATAAGATTCATAGATCCCTTTTCAAAAATTCATTCAAACAATTCTCAATCATCAACATACAATCTCTATTTACCAAACTTTGTTAAAAACAAGCATAAACTATAAACTTATGAACTTGAAAATCTATAAAAATATGTAGTAACTTACTAGCATACTTAGTAAGTCTTGTTACCTTTTAAAATGTGATTAGTTCTTTAAAAACTTTATTTTTAAAGACTTTAAGTGTTTACAACTTCCACCATATTTTCTAAAAATATTTCTTCATGAAAGTTTCTAGTTACACAAGTGTTTCTACACTTGTTTATCCACCAAAAATGTGATTAGTTCTTGTAAGGTCCAATATTTAATGAAACTTATATTTTTCACTTGGTTCTTTTGAAAAAAAACCACTCATTGATCTTTAGATCTACATGATTATAACCTACTTTGTTCTTTATTTTTCAAGAAATCACCCATTCACCCAAGTTCATAGTTTATGTGTGGATGATTCCATCATCCTACAACATTCTTACTTTCTCATCTTGCTAGATCATGTTTTTAATCATGATCTAGCAAGACCATATGATGATCCATCAACCACATAAGTAACAACAACCGACAATCATCACAACACATGAATATCATAATTTCTTCATCTTTTAATCTTACTTTTATCACCAAATTAGTTTATGTTCAAGACTTCTTTACAAGATTCATTAGAGTTCTTATCATTTTGACCATTAAACATTATTAACCACTTAAACAAGATGTAAAAAGCAAAGATCTAAGTTCTTACCACTAGTTCAAGGCTAGGGAAGTTCAAGTGAAGAAATTGGTGGATAAAAGAAGATAGGAGAAGTCCTTCAACTTCCGAATACACCGAGCTTCGTTGTATGCTTTCTATCACCTATGTATGGCCTTAGAATGCTTGCAAATGATCAAGTGATGGTGGTAGTGGTGCTACTAGGGGGCGGCCGAAACCAAAGAAGGAAGAGAAGGAGTTTGTGAAGTTGTGAAGATAAAGTGATGGTTATGAAGGACTAGAGGTTATAATATAAGTCTTCCATCACACCTTTAACCTCTAGGTATTGTGCTTCCTAAGTACATAACGTATCCTATAAACAATTAAAGAAAATCAAAGGGGTGGGGTACCATCTTATAACCGTATGGGGGGGGGGGGGGGTTGATTTAGTTGGGTGGTGATGGATGGTTAGGGATCTAGTTAGGAGATTAAGTATTTAGTTAGTGTATTATGAGTGTTAATGTGGCACCCGAGCAGAATCCGCAACAATCTTAATTTCTTGTTTCACTCCTTCATGCCTACTTGTCAAATTTCGGGATGAAATTTCCTTCAAGTTGGGGATGATGTGACAACCCGAATATTCAGGTTAGTTTTACGCAAATTCTATAACCCTTTAACGTGTATTCTTACATTTGATCCATTAAAAATTAAGTGCACGTAATCATTCGCGAAATATGTTAGCCTTTCGGACTGGGCCGCTAACTCACTTGTTATGCACTTCATGGCCCACATAGTATAGCCGACCCGAATTGTGTATGTTCGCTAAGGGGGGCTCGGATATCGGGTCGTTTACATCCCACTTCTAAACTTACCCATGATATGGTGTGTTGGGCTTTAAACTAAAGTCATGATTATATGTTGGGCTCAAACCCACTTCGGCTAACAAATAGCAACCGCCATCCATAGGTTAAAAATATTCATACGTATTATGTGATTATTGAACAAAAACTCAAAACATCCAACCCTACTTCTCCTCCTCTCCTGCGTACGGCATTATAACAGAAACCTCCCCCAACCGAGATCGCAATCACCAGTGAGTATCATCTATTGCCTATTTAAATTGTTTGGTTATATGTAAGATTATAATTGTTTACATGAATCGCATGAAATCTGAATAGAGATATACATATATTGATGTGTCATTTAAATCGTATGAATTGTATGAATAAACTGGATCTCTTGATAGCTTTGTGGTGGTGATTACTTGTGACCTTAAGCCAGTAAATCGGATCAATTGTTGGCCGAGGCCATGCTTGCTAGTTAAGATAATTGTTTGCATGGATTGCTGATGGTATTAACCAATAAAGTACCTGTTGATGAATTATTAGGATACTAGACAGAATTTATAACTGGGCCCTAAGACTTTGACCTAGGGTGTTAAATTGTTAACTAACTGGATGGATATTAACCGAACTAATAAACTATGTTAAATGGATTGGGCTTGTGATTAGGGTAGGTCGTATGTAATATAAAAAAAAAAAAAAGAAAATCATTAGGATGATGTTGTATCATAATACATGGTTGTCGTTTGTGATTATATGCCAACATGTGGTGGTGGTGTGGGTTAATAGTTGCATGATGATAGGTTCAGTATGTATACGAAACTCATGTGATGTTGAGTATGTAACCTGGATTAAATAATGAGTGGTCACCCCACCAAATGAAACGGTGCAATAATAATTTGATATAGAATTGGTGTCGGCCATTGTAATAAGACCCATGTGCATTCAAACTATGAAGATACTAAAACAATTAATGCAAATTCAGTTTGCATGTGGATATAATGCTTTAACAATTGTTGGCTACTATTTGTTTTGTTTGTTTCTCAATGGTCAGCACTATTATGATTTCAAGCAAGTACATGATTTAAAAATCACATCAGTTATAGTATTTCATATGTTGGGGTGGTGTTTGGTGATTGGGCCGAGCAAGGGGGGTTATCAATGGGCTGTTGACTGATGGGTCACAAGTGGGTGGTAATTGGGCTTAAAATGTGTTAGTAAAGTATGTATGTATGTGGTGTGGTACTAGGTTATGTACTATAGTATGCAATTGTTATAGGAATGGCATGTGAAGTTTAAGGACATATGTGATAAATGCTTTTGTGATACATGATCAGTGATGATTGACGGACGATACTTGTATAACTTATTAGTGATTAGTGCGCTAGTTGTGTCGTATGTGCAAGAGTGTATAACCTATGTGATTTATGGGTATGGGAAACTGACTGGCGTTGTAACCATACTAGGATTCGAGTATCCAACTATAAACAAGTAATTAATCTTACCGAGCAAACCTAAGGTGAGTTCACTGCACTTTTCTAAGCATGCGTCCCGGTGGTTTGGGACATCTGGTAAACGTTTCTAAAGGGAATACTGGGTAAACTGTTATTTGGGATGTTGGTTATTGAACACAGAATCGATCATCTACCGTGTTGCCTGTAAGGCAATGGGGTAACTAGTTGATAGCGCTATTAGGTTTGACACCCTCACACCGGGCCGTAAGGACGGGCGTGATCTAGTTACCTGGACATAATTACCAATGCTTGGTTAGGGGCATTGGGGTTGGGCACACTCCCAGGTTATATTGGGCACACTCCCATGGTATATATTGGACACACTTCCAGTATATAAGACTCTCCTACGTTAATAAAAATCCCAAAACGAAACGATGAGTTGACTTAACAGATATCTGGTAACTACACACGTTAACAAAACCTTGAACTCACCAGCGTCGTCTGACACACTTGTTTGCATGCTTGTAGGTCGTTAGCTGAGATACTTTGGGACTTGCTATCTGGAGCAGTTGGAGTGGGCATGGTCTTGCTGGACGTATTTATTTTATTGGTTTAATGATACATTACTTTGGTTTTAAAACTGGTTAACTTTGCTTCCGCTGATACTTTGGTTTTCATTTAAACTCACATACAGTATTTCATTTTCAATTAAGTACTTTATCATTTAATTGAATGCGTTTGATATAATTAGTGGCTCGTTGTTGGATCGTCGCACTCCTAGTAGGGACATACCCTAGGTGGGAATTTGGGGGTGTGACAGTTTGGTATCAGAGCCACTGGTTATAGAGAACTTGGTTTTAAAAACGTTTTTATAAAACCAGACTATAACCGAACAGTTCTGACAACAAAGAATACGACCATGACACTCAGCTCCAGATTGCAAGGTTTGTGTCTCGTGTACTCATTGTACTGCGTAACTAGTGAACACTTACATATGATATTACATGTGATTCCACGTTTAACACAACAGTATGAATTTACGTATTACTTGCACATGTTATGTGACTGATAGGGTGGTATTTCCCTAAACATTCGTGACTCACGTTTTGTGATACTCTTTGTATGCTACTAGAGTGTGAGGAACCATTCGACGTGAGTTAGGATGAGCTGAGATGAGCATGCAAATCACAATATTATTGTGGGTGCACACATAATAATAATGTGGGGTGCATGTGAGTCCCAGTGAGGCTTAACAAGTGAAGAAGGGGTTCCGCTCTATTATTTGATCAATGTGAAACGTAACAAGTCTATAGGAGTCGTAGCAGTGATTGTCTCCTACTCGAACATGATCTTTATATTTCTCTCTGAATTCTTTCAAATCTCGATGCTATCGAGTACTACCTGAACACCCACCTGAACGCCTAGCGAACTGTGTAGAATGTTAGGTGCTTGTACGAACGTCCCCGAGTTGGACGTTGCAGCATCAATGATTGGTCTGTATCCCTCTCACTCCTCTTTGTTTGTGGGAACTCAATGTACTGATGACTTAGACCCCGAAGTGCGGTCACTTCTACAACACTCTAGAAACATATCGTGTAGCACTCAGTCAACATGCAAGAACGATGGACAAGAGGATGAGCGTAGTGCCTTACCAACCTCAGTACTAGAAGGACCCTGATTACCGACAGCGAACACCAGCAAATTGACTCCAACTGTCCTAGTCAACGACTTATGAGAGTCAACTCTCACAAATCAATTGGGACATAAACGATGACAGTCGGCCATGGTGTAGAATGTGTAACTGCCAGCACAATGAGTAGCGCCTTAGGACGTGGCACGGAATGTAAAAAGGTGGACCCTGTCGGTGAAAGGCCGCAGGACTCCGTTTCATCGGCATTAGAAGCAACAGTTACGATGACATCAAGATACTCGCAAATCCTGACTTTCGGTATGGAAATGATGGTGGCTTCAACAAGGAATGGCCAATGTTAAGGCAAGGCGCCAACAACCCAGGGAACAATGATAGTTTTGGGAGTTCTAGTAGCAATAGCAACAAAACTGGATGTGGTACTAGTGGAAGGGCATTTAGGATGGGCGAGGACGACGCCAGGATTATAACAACATGGTGGCCTACACGTTCTTGGTAACTAATCACTTTGTCACTGTTCTGCTTAACCCGGATGCTCCTTGAAACCGAACCTACTGTGGAATCGGCTGATGGCAAGTCAACTGAAACCCCACATGATTGTTGGGATGAAAACTCGACCTTCTGAGACAAGTGTTCGACGTCGACCTTCCTTCTACTACCCTTGATAGTTTGATGCAGTAGTCGGTATGGATTGGTTACCTATACATCGCGCAGATATACCCTGTGAGAAGAAAACATTGCGTACCCCCTCTCCCTAGTGGAGAATCGTCATTTGTTCCAGAATATTAGAGTTGTGTAAAGGTTAGCATCAATTCTGCAATGAAAGCCCAAAAGTGTCTACGGAGGGATTACCTCGCCATTGTTAGCAACCGTTTCTGATGATAAGGCTAAGGAAAATAGGATCGAGGATCCACCAATTGTTGTGACTCGTCTCAGTGTGTTATTCGAGGAACTTTCAGGTTTACTACCACAACTGTTAGTCGGAATCTCAGTTGATCTCACGCCAGAGGCAGCTCCGAGTACTCGTACTCTTACCATCTTGCACCAGGAGGGTTACAAGAACTGTATAAGATAATACGAGAACTGTTGGACAGGAACCTAGTTTTCGCTTTGGGGAGCCCCAGTTTCATTCGTGAAGATAAGCGTTTTTGTACGTGTACTGACTATCGAGAACTCATCAAGGCGACAGTTGGGAACTGTTTGCCTCGACCATGTATTGACAACCTATCGACTAGTTGCAAGGGACGAACTTTCATTCAAGGATTGATATACGAGCAAACTATTAGCAGATGCAAGTCCAAGGGGAAAATGTTCTTAAAGTGGCTTATCGGACGCAATTCGGCCATACGACTTTGTATTCCATGACCATTGGGGTAATTATCACCAGCCGCTTTATGGACCATGTGAACCGACCATGCTATTGGGTGATGTTTTGAATCCTTTCCAGGAGAAAAGAGCATCACGGACAGCTTTGTATCTTATTCGAGAGCTTCTGAGGGAGGAGCCACACCGCGCGAAGTCTTGATAAATATAACTTCTGGATTCGAGAGGTACCCTTTTTTGGTCATATAATCAATGAAGTGGGAATGCACGTGGACCTCGCTAAGACCCGTTTTGGTGGGAAATTGATCAACACCAAAGAGTTCTTCAAGGATACAACAATTTCTTGGTCCCGCTTGATATTATCACGGACTAATCACAGGATTTTCGAAGGTTGCGTAGCTTAAATCTCTTTAGCACAGCCAGGTGCTGTGTTCGTGAAAGACAGAACAGGAGGACTTCTTTTCAGCTTCCGAATCCCAACTTTGCAATGCCCTGAGCATCGTCTTTACCCGAGGGCGCGGGTGATTCAGTGGTATATCATTATGGTTCGAATCAGAGTCCTAGTTACGCGTCGACACAACACGAGATAGTGATGACTTACGTAACGGAGTTACAAAAAGGAGCTGCACGACACACCATCGGTGGTGGAAACCGTGATCTTTGGATGTACTTGGAGGCATTACTTGGACGGTACCAAATGTGTTACTTAGACCGATCACAAGGGCCTCCCGTATACCTTGGTTTCGAAAGAGCTGAATCAGTAAATGGCATCGTTGGATGGAACTTTTGGGAGGATCTCGACTACGGAACTTGAACATGTATGAGTTTTGTAGCTCACTATCGACTCTAACTTACCTGATCAGACTCGCTCTGTTCAAGCTAGTGAACTGAAGGAAGAAAATTTTCAAGTTGAACCCATGCTGGGCATGGAGAAGCAACCTTGGCAGGCCGGACGATATTCGCTACCTCATGGAATGAATGTGGATCTCATTATTCAGTAACTGTAGGAAATTTGTGATGTGCACAGCACCCTGGCCTCGATATTCTAGTCATCTGGGTTTTGATGAAAGACATTAGGATTTATAAACCTTGTACAGGTGATCGGGCATGAAGGCCCACCTAGCTATGGGACTGATGCTGGACTTGTGGGAAAGTCAAGGTTAAGTATTAGTAACCAGAAACACCCATATAGAAATGAGAACAGACTGAGATGGATTTTGTCACTAGTCTACTTACAACCTGAAACAGGGACAATATCACCTGGGTGATCGTTGATTGTCTCACGTCACCAGCACACTTTCTTGCAAACAAGGAAACCGACAAGTCTTCACAGCAGTGAATGTTCCTCTGAGAGAGACGGCTTTAGGCACGAGGTGCCAACTCCTGTTACCTTTGAATTTGAGCTATATCTGATTTGTGACTAGCAATACACAACACTCTTGGCTCACGACTAGACATGAGCATCACTCATTACCATAGGACAAATGGTCAGAATAAACGAACCCCCCGACACGCGAGAATATGCTGCGAGCATGTGTGTGATTGACTTAGTGAAAATTGGAAGGACACATACCTTTGGCTGAGTTCTACCGTAGCAGTCATCATTCTAGTATTCAGACAGTTCTATTTGGGACGTTGCATGGACAGTGACGCTAATCTCCTTGTTAGATTAAGGTGGGTGACAACCTAATCACAGGTCTAGGACTTGTACTCGAAACTCTGGGAAAGATTATTTAGATAGGAAATCGTGTGGCGACAACGCGTGATCGCCAGGAAACCTGATAGCTTAGGAAACACCGGGAGGTTGCTGCTGGGGAACGTGTCATATTGGAAGTCTCACCCTGGGAGGGTGCGGTACGCCTTGGGAAGCGTGTAGAGCTTAACTTATATCATGTTAGGCCATACAACATTCTGGAAAAAAAAAATCGGTGTCGTGACCTACAAACTCGACTTACCTGATGAATTGGGTAGCGTACTTGATGTCATTTATGTCTCGAATTTAAAGAAACGTTTATCCGATGAAACACTTGTGGTACCCTTACTAGCGCCTAAGGTTAACGACAAGTTGCAGTTGTCAAGGAAACCTACTGAAATCATGGACCAGGAAGTTAAGGTTCGTTAACCTAGTCAAATCCCAATCGTGAGAGTTCGTTTGGAACTCAAGACGTGGACCGGAGTTCACGTGGGAACACGAGGATCAGATGAAGCTCAAGTATCCTCACCTTTTTCCTAAAGACAAACCAGAATCTAGTAAAGCTGGTGAATCTCGGGACGAGATTCCTCTTCAAGTTGGAGATGATGTGGCACCCGAGCAGAATCCGCAACAATCTTAATTTCTTGTTTCACTCCTTCATGCCTACTTGTCAAATTTCGGGACGAAATTTCCTTCAAGTTGGGGATGATGTGACAACCCGAATATTCAGGTTAGTTTTACGCAAATTCTATAACCCTTTAACGTGTATTCTTACATTTGATCCATTAAAAATTAAGTGCACGTAATCATTCGCGAAATATGTTAGTCTTTCGGACTGGGCCGCTAACTCACTTGTTATGCACTTCATGGCCCACATAGTATAGCCGACCCGAATTGTGTATGTTCGCTAAGGGGGGCTCGGATATCGGGTCGTTTACATCCCACTTCTAAACTTACCCATGATATGGTGTGTTGGGCTTTAAACTAAAGTCATGATTATATGTTGGGCTCAAACCCACTTCGGCTAACAAATAGCAACCGCCATCCATAGGTTAAAAATATTCATACGTATTATGTGATTATTGAACAAAAACTCAAAACATCCAACCCTACTTCTCCTCCTCTCCTGCGTACGGCATTATAACAGAAACCTCCCCCAACCGAGATCGCAATCACCAGTGAGTATCATCTATTGCCTATTTAAATTGTTTGGTTATATGTAAGATTATAATTGTTTACATGAATCGCATGAAATCTGAATAGAGATATACATATATTGATGTGTCATTTAAATCGTATGAATTGTATGAATAAACTGGATCTCTCGATAGCTTTGTGGTGGTGATTACTTGTGACCTTAAGCCAGTAAATCGGATCAATTGTTGGCCGAGGCCATGCTTGCTAGTTAAGATAATTGTTTGCATGGATTGCTGATGGTATTAACCAATAAAGTACCTGTTGATGAATTATTAGGATACTAGACAGAATTTATAACTGGGCCCTAAGACTTTGACCTAGGGTGTTAAATTGTTAACTAACTGGATGGATATTAACCGAACTAATAAACTATGTTAAATGGATTGGGCTTGTGATTAGGGTAGGTCGTATGTAATATAAAAAAAAAAAAAAGAAAATCATTAGGATGATGTTGTATCATAATACATGGTTGTCGTTTGTGATTATATGCCAACATGTGGTGGCGGTGTGGGTTAATAGTTGCATGATGATAGGTTCAGTATGTATACGAAACTCATGTGATGTTGAGTATGTAACCTGGATTAAATAATGAGTGGTCACCCCACCAAATGAAACGGTGCAATAATAATTTGATATAGAATTGGTGTCGGCCATTGTAATAAGACCCATGTGCATTCAAACTATGAAGATACTAAAACAATTAATGCAAATTCAGTTTGCATGTGGATATAATGCTTTAACAATTGTTGGCTACTATTTGTTTTGTTTGTTTCTCAATGGTCAGCACTATTATGATTTCAAGCAAGTACATGATTTAAAAATCACATCAGTTATAGTATTTCATATGTTGGGGTGGTGTTTGGTGATTGGGCCGAGCAAGGGGGGTTATCAATGGGCTGTTGACTGATGGGTCACAAGTGGGTGGTAATTGGGCTTAAAATGTGTTAGTAAAGTATGTATGTATGTGGTGTGGTACTAGGTTATGTACTATAGTATGCAATTGTTATAGGAATGGCATGTGAAGTTTAAGGACATATGTGATAAATGCTTTTGTGATACATGATCAGTGATGATTGACGGACGATACTTGTATAACTTATTAGTGATTAGTGCGCTAGTTGTGTCGTATGTGCAAGAGTGTATAACCTATGTGATTTATGGGTATGGGAAACTGACTGGCGTTGTAACCATACTAGGATTCGAGTATCCAACTATAAACAAGTAATTAATCTTACCGAGCAAACCTAAGGTGAGTTCACTGCACTTTTCTAAGCATGCGTCCCGGTGGTTTGGGACATCTGGTAAACGTTTCTAAAGGGAATACTGGGTAAACTGTTATTTGGGATGTTGGTTATTGAACACAGAATCGATCATCTACCGTGTTGCCTGTAAGGCAATGGGGTAACTAGTTGATAGCGCTATTAGGTTTGACACCCTCACACCGGGCCGTAAGGACGGGCGTGATCTAGTTACCTGGACATAATTACCAATGCTTGGTTAGGGGCATTGGGGTTGGGCACACTCCCAGGTTATATTGGGCACACTCCCATGGTATATATTGGACACACTTCCAGTATATAAGACTCTCCTACGTTAATAAAAATCCCAAAACGAAACGATGAGTTGACTTAACATATATCTGGTAACTACACACGTTAACAAAACCTTGAACTCACCAGCGTCGTCTGACACACTTGTTTGCATGCTTGTAGGTCGTTAGCTGAGATACTTTGGGACTTGCTATCTGGAGCAGTTGGAGTGGGCATGGTCTTGCTGGACGTATTTATTTTATTGGTTTAATGATACATTACTTTGGTTTTAAAACTAGTTAACTTTGCTTCCGCTGATACTTTGGTTTTCATTTAAACTCACATACAGTATTTCATTTACAATTAAGTACTTTATCATTTAATTGAATGCGTTTGATATAATTAGTGGCTCGTTGTTGGATCGTCGCACTCCTAGTAGGGACATACCCTAGGTGGGAATTTGGGGGTGTGACAGTTAAGTAATATATAGTGTGTTAGGGTGTTCGGGGACCCTAACTAGCTCAGAAAAATAAAAACAATGCTTCTAGCATTATTTTGGTGTTCCGGGTAATGTCCGGTTATTCGGTTTGATACTGTTCCGTTAAAGTGCTTAATTAATCCATAAAGTGTCTTTTATAATATTTTTAGTGACATTTTTATTTTTCAACACTAAGGAAAGCATACCGGACTATTTAGTAACTTTTCCGTACACTACTAGTATGTTAACAAGCACATGTAAGTATAACACAGAAATCAGAAAGCAGTTAAATGATTCAGCACAGTCATCAAGCACTTTAATTATCATTAATAAATTGTACGGATACATGGAATTATGAGGGTTGTCACATTCTCCCCCTGTTAAGAAAATTTCGTCCCGAAATTTAGCTCGTGGTTACTGAGGAAGCTAGTTATGTTGCGTTGGTTTCCTGGTTTTCCTGGGGTGTCACATCATCCCCCCGTTGGTTTGGAATTTTGTCCTGAAATTCTGCTGTAGCTTCAGCCTCAGTAGTGGTTGCACTTTTCTTAAACAGCTGGGGATACTTGAGTTTCATTTGGTCTTCTCGTTCCCAGGTATACTCTGGGCCACGACGGGAATTCCAACGAGCTCGAACGAGAGGTATTCTGGTACGCTTGAGAATCTTAACATCTCGATCAGTAATCTCTACTGGTTCCTCGACGAATCGCAGCTGGTCGTCGATAGTGAGCTCCTTTAAGGGAACTATGAGGGTCTCATCTGACAGACACTTCTTCAGATTCGACACATGGAAAACATTGTGAACTCCGCTGAGTTCTTCAGGTAGATTCAACCTGTAGGCGACCTTGCCAATTTTCTCAATGATTTCGAACGGTCCGACATAACGCGGATTGCGCTTGCCTCGTTTGCCAAAACGAACTACACCTTTCCAAGGTGAGACTTTGAGTAGCACTCGATCCCCAACCTGGAACTCGAGTGGTTTCCTTCGCTTATCCGGATAGCTTTTCTGACGGTCACGGGCTGCCGCCATTCATTGTCGTATCTGTGCAATCTTCTCGGTTGTATCCACTACAAGTTCTGGGCCAGTGATTTGACTGTCACCAACTTCTGCCCAACAAAGAGGTGATCGGCACTTCCATCCGAACAATGCCTCGAATGGAGCGGCCTGGATGCTGGTGTGGTAGCTGTTGTTATACGAAAACTCCACTAGCGGGAGGTGCTTTTCCCAGCCATTACCAAAATCGATTACACACGCCCTAAGCATGTCTTCAAGGGTCTGGATGGTGCGTTCAGATTGCCCATCCGTCTGTGGGTGATAGGCGGTGCTCATATCTAAACGTGAGCCAAAAGACTTGTGCATAGCTTGCCACAGTTCAGAAGTAAAATGTAAGTCATGATCCGAAATTGTCACACCCCCAAAATCCACACGCGGAGTATCACCGCTTGGAGGCGTGACACGACCAGGATCAACACACCAATCATATTGAACATATAAGTAATAAGTAAAAGTAAATGTAATCCATCACAATACAATTGGTGTTCAATCAAAAACATAGTAGAGGTAGCGGAAGCATAGTATGAAAATCCAACACAAGTGTTTAGTTTAAAGAGTCATAAAGTTTTCATCAAAACATCCACAATCCGTGCCCACAACGACCGCGCCTCCCGTGCAAGCTCCAAGAGTACCTATGGTCCTGCAAGGCATGTAACAGAAAGTCAACAACTAGTTGAGCGAGTTCACAGTAAGTAAGTTCGTTGCATAACTATGCGTTATTAACTAAGCCGTTGTGTAGGTTCGATTGGTGGGGGCTTCCCATGTTGTATGTACTATTAGTGGGGGCTTCCCATGTTGTATTTACTAGACTAGTTGTACCATAAGTGTTCTTCTTGACCCGAGAACAGTAGTACGTACGAGGTTTACGTAGGCTTTACGTAAGTGCCCTTCTCAACCCGAGGACAGTGGTACGCGGGGGTTTACGTAGGTTTTACGTAAGTGTCCTTCTTAACCCGAAGACAGTAGTATGTATGAGTCTACGTAGGTTTTACGTAAGTCCCCTTCGTAACCTGAGGACAGTGGTAAGTACAAGTTTACGTAGGTTTTACGTAAGTGTCCTGCCTAACCTGAGGACGATGGTAGATAGTCTAGTAGCAGTGTAAGTAATTGTTCAATCCCATTATTCAAAACCCATTCCCAGCCCCGGGAATCCCATGCCTTGGTAAGAGTGTGAACTCACCTCGGTTTGCGTAACTACTCGCTCACAATCAAAATCAGTCAAAGCCTAAAGTGTTCATACATACGAAATCAGTTTTATTCACAATGTCTCCGTATCATTAAAAGTCATAGAGTGTAATGTGTAATCAATCAGAAATCATCACATAGTATATAAAAGTTATACAAACTCATTCAGAACTCATAATTCTCATGCACGACTCATATCAATGCTAAACAGTTAGGTGTGCCATTCAAGGAACCAAGTTGTGCTATGTGAACAGTAAATATCACGATCTCATTAACATAACCAGGTACTATCCTTCATGCAGTTGACATAACACTCAAGTCATGAACGTGAATCTAGTGATTCAATCATCACAGCGAGTTATCAAATAACCATCAATCAGAAACATCCAAATCGGATTACACAAAACATGGTTAATATAACATACTTAACAGTATCAACAGGCTAACAGAATTTAC
This sequence comes from Helianthus tuberosus, assembly GCA_030545235.1. Lineage (NCBI taxonomy): Eukaryota > Viridiplantae > Streptophyta > Magnoliopsida > Asterales > Asteraceae > Helianthus > Helianthus tuberosus. Next base: position 107,475 of record JARYGA010027604.1, on the reverse strand, counting down.
AACTAACAGAGTTAATAAACTAACATCGTTTACAACTTTAACAGAGTTAACCATTTAACAGAGGTAACGAGCTAGTAGAGTTAACAGACTAACAGATAGCAAACTAACAGAGTTAGCAAGTAATAGACTTAACATACTAGTTATAGATCAATAGCCGAAAACCTTATTTGCCAAAAACACTTATTGGCGAAATCACTAGGGTGTCGAAATCCCAAAGTGATTTCGTCAGGGGTTTTGATGAAACACTGTTTTCGTCGGACTTAATGCTTTGGTGAAAACACTTTGTGTTTTCGTCTGGTTGGGGTGTTTTCGCCTGAGACCTCATCATCATCAACACTAACAGTTACGTAAACCCAGCAACCCTAATCTCATTAACAGTTACATGATCAAGCATCAATGAAGTCATTTAATCCAATAATCTAGATATAAACATACAATTTACCAAACCATTACGAGATCAAGATCATCAATCGATCAGCAGACCATCATTAACAAGCATACACAGTCGATCATATCATCACATATACTTGGCAGTTTATAGACAATACATATATATATCGATCATTCAGTCTTACGTTCATAAAACAATCACAGTTAAAAGATAAACAGATCGTTCTTACAATTGATTTAAATCAAACAATCGGTTAAGAGTTAACACTAACCGCGACGGACGAACGAGACAATAACTTGACTGATCTGGAAGATCCGGGGAACAAGTTTGCCGTCAGGTTTGAAGGGTAGTGAGAGAGAGAATGTGAGAGGTGGTTAGGGTTTGTCGATTGAACTTTACGTAAAGGTTGGAACAAATCTTATAACAAAAGATCATCACTGGGCCAAAAGCCCATTAGATTTCGCCAAGGAGTAGTGACGAAAACACTAGGGTGTTTTCGTCCATAAGTGTTTTCGTGGAGCAGGGTGTTTGGCCTAACAAGTTCCATTTCTAATTTATACAAAACATATATTACATACATACTTAATGCACGCCATAAACATCATATAAATCACAATACGATATAACGTATTACAAATGTGCACAGTTGTGAAACAAACAAGTTGTATAACAAACAACTTAAACAATTAACGCGCAATAAATGAGAAGGTGGAAATCTTGGAAACTCGAGTTGTCACATTATCCCCAACTTGAAAGAAATTTCGTCCCGAAATTTAGCACGTAGTTACTCAGGAAGCTAGTTGTGTTGTGTAGTTTACTGGTTTTCCTGGGGTGTCACATCATCCCCCCGTTGATTTGGAATTTCGTCCCGAAATTCTGTAGTAGCTTCAGCCTCAGTTGTGGTTGTACTGTTTCCGAATAATTGGGGATATTTGAGTTTCATTTGATCTTCTCGTTCCCAGGTGAACTCTGGGCCATGACGGGAGTTCCAACGAACTCGAACAAGAGGTATTCTGGTGTGTTTGAGGACCTTAACATCTCGGTCCGTGATTTCAACTGGTTCCTCGACGAATCGCAACTGATCGTCGATAGTGAGCTCCTTCAAAGGAACTATGAGGGTCTCATCTGACAGACACTTCTTCAGATTTGACACATGGAAAACATTGTGAACTGCACTGAGTTCTGCTGGTAAGTTCAGTCTGTAGGCCACTTTGCCTATTTTCTCAATAATTTCGAACGGTCCAACGTACCGTGGGTTAAGTTTGCCTCGTTTGCCAAAACGAACAACACCCTTCCAGGGTGAGACTTTGAGTAGCACTCGCTCCCCCACCTGGAACTCGAGTGGTTTCCTGCCTTTATCGGCGTATGCTTTCTGACGGTCACAAGCTGCCACCATGCATTGTCGTATTTGAGCAATCTTTTCAGTTGTGTCTACTACCAGTTCTGGACCTGTGATCTGACTGTCACCCACCTCTGCCCAACAAAGAGGTGATCGGCATTTACGCCCGTACAATGCCTCGAATGGTGCGGCTTGGATGCTGGTGTGGTAACTGTTGTTATACGAAAACTCCACTAACGGGAGATGTTTTTCCCAACCGTTGCCGAAATCGGTTACACATGCACGAAGCATGTATTCTAGAGTTTGGATGGTGCGCTCAGACTGTCCATCCGTCTGAGGGTGATAAGTTGTGCTCATGTCTAAACGAGAGCCAAAAGATTTGTGCATTGCCTGCCACAGTTCTGAAGTGAATTGTGCATCACGATCGGAAATAATAGAGGTTGGCACCCCGTGCCTCGAAACAACTTCCTTAAGATAAACATCTGCTAGAGTGGAGAACTTATCCGTTTCCTTAATAGCCAAAAAGTGTGCAGATTTTGTAAGTCGATCCACTATCACCCAAATAGTATCATTCCCGCGTTGAGATCTAGGCAGGCCAGTAACAAAATCCATGGAAATTTGCTCCCATTTCCATTGTGGTATCTCTGGTTGTTGGAGTAGGCCTGATGGTTTCTGATATTCAGTCGTGACTCTCGCACAAGTCAAACATTTGCTAACGTAAGTTGCTATATGAGCCTTCATGCTAGGCCACCAATATGTAGTTCTGAGATCGTGGTACATCTTATCCGAACCAGGATGTACTGCGTAGCGAGACTTATGAGCTTCATCCATTAGAAGCTCGCGTAAGTTGCCATAGAGTGGGACCCAGATGCGTCCCGTTACATAGTAGGCGCCATCTGCCTTTTGTTCTAACCGTTGCCTTGAGCCGCGTAAGGCTTCAGCCCTGATGTTTTCTGGTTTCAATGCTTCTACCTGAGCATCTCGTATCTGTGCAGGAAGACTAGACTGAATAGTGAGTTGCAACGCTCGTACACGCCTAGGTGTAGTATCCTTTCGACTGAGGGCGTCAGCCACTACATTGGCTTTGCCCGGATGGTACTTTATAGCACATTCGTAATCGTTCAGTAGCTCGACCCATCGACGCTGTCGCATGTTCAACTCTTTCTGCTTGAAGATATGCTCGAGACTCCTGTGGTTGGTGTAGATGGTGCACTTGGTACCGTACAGGTAATGTCGCCATATCTTGAGCGCAAAGACAACAGCTCCCAGCTCTAAATCGTGTGTAGTGTAATTCCGTTCGTGAATCTTAAGTTGGCGCGAAGCATAAGCAATGACTTTATCCCGTTGCATCAGTACACATCCCAGACCTTGGATGGATGCGTCGCAGTAGACTACAAAATCGTCTGTGCCTTCAGGCAATGAGAGGATAGGTGCGCTACAAAGTCTATCCTTTAAGTGTTGAAACGCTGTTTCCTGTGTATTACCCCAACGGTAAGCAACACCTTTCTGTGTCAGTAATGTAAGCGGCTGTGCAATCTTTGAGAAGTCTTTGATGAACCTTCTGTAGTAGCCTGCCAAACCCAAGAATTGGCGAATTTCTGTTGGTGTGCGAGGTGCAGGCCAGTTCTTGATCGAATCTACCTTGGATGGATCAACATGAATCCCATCCTTGTTTACCACGTGGCCTAGAAAGTGGACTTCACGAAGCCAGAAGTCGCATTTTGAAAACTTGGCGTACAGCTGTTCCGCTCGAAGGAGTTCCAAAATGAGTCGTAAATGATGCTCGTGTTCCTCCTGACTCTTGGAGTAAATCAAAATGTCGTCGATAAATACAATAACGAACTTATCCAAATAGGGCTTGCACACCCTGTTCATAAGATCCATGAAAACCGCAGGTGCGTTTGTTAATCCGAATGGCATGACCAAAAACTCGTAGTGGCCGTAGCGTGTTCTGAACGCTGTTTTGGAGACGTCCTTGTCCCGGACTCTCAGTTGGTGATAGCCTGACCTCAGGTCAATCTTCGAGTAATAGCTCGACCCTTGCAACTGGTCGAATAAGTCGTCGATGCGTGGAAGAGGATAGCGATTCTTCACGGTCACCTTGTTCAGTTCGCGGTAATCTATGCACATGCGGAAGGTACCGTCTTTCTTCTTCTTCACAAATAATACTGGAGCTCCCCAGGGCGAAGAGCTAGGACGTATGAAACCCTTTTCCAAGAGTTCTTGCAATTGCTTAGACAGTTCTTCCAGTTCAGTTGGAGCTAAGCGATAAGGTGCTCGAGCTATGGGTGCTGCTCCAGGAGCTTGTCACCATGAACTACCAAAGGTTCTTAACCATCACGAGGAATGCGGACAATCTTTTCTTTGCAAAGAATCTCTGCTCGATGTTGAGGTAGCCAATCCATACCAATAACGATGTCGAAACCATCACAATGTTGGGGTCATTCCTAGCATCATTCTGACCAATCACGAACACTCGACCCCTGGCACCATTGCCGTCGTTATTACCCCCGTTGTTGTCTCCACTATTGTTCCCGTTTCCTTGGTTGTGGTTCTGATTCTGGTTCTGGTTCAACTGTGAGCAGTGTCTCTTGAAGTGACCTTCAGCACCACACTGATAGCATCCCTTGTTACCCTGCTGTTGCTGCTGATTCTGTGGAGCTTGTGGCTGCTGTTGTCAGTTCTGGTTTGCAGGACGTGAGCTTCTACAGTCTTTGGCTTCATGCCCCATCTTGAGACACCTCTGACAACGACCCTTGTTGCACTGACCACTGTGGTGTCTGTTGCATCTATTGCACTTTGGGTGATTTCCTCGATATCCACCCTGCCCTTGACTACCAGAAGATTGCACTCTGATAGTCATCGATCTTTCGCTGCTGTTCCTGGGACTGAACCGTAGTCGAACCCTTGCTAGAGGTTGGTAGCAAGGTTAGCAGCAGTCACATGGCTTTGAATCTCTGGTACTAAGCCTTTGAGGTACAGCTCAATGCGTTTGATGGGAGGATCCACCATATTTGGACATAACACTGCCAGATCGTTGGATCGTTTCGTGTACGCTTCTATCTCTGACCCCGTCATCTTCAGGTTAAAGAACTCCACTTCCAGCTTGTGGATGTCATCAAGACTACAGTATTCACGTTTGATCAGTTCCTTTAAATCATTCCATGGGGTGGCATTAGCAGCCGCCAGCCCCAGCATCTGAACTTGCGCGTTCCACCAAGTTAGCGCAGTGCCTTCGAGAGTACCAGTGGCGTACTTCACCCTACGAGCCTCAGGGCATTCACACATCTCGAAGACAGACTTGAGATTTTCAAACCAATGGAGGAGTCCAACGGCTCCTTCAGTGCCACTGAAAGTATTAGGACGACAGTCCATGAACGTCTTGAATATGCATACAGGTGGCTGAGCGTTCTGACCTTGTTGCGCGAGGAAGGAAAGACTGGGTTAAGCGCGAGAGTTGGGTCATGAGAGTAGGATCTAACATCCTAGGATAGGTTCGGAATAGCAGGTTATACCTCCTGCCTGAGCGGCTGCGAGTGCTGCCATAACTTGTTCGTTGATAAGAGCCGTCAACTGGGCTTGATTTAGGTTCACACGTACACTCATGATCTTCACATCAAGAGAAACATGAGTGAGAGGGGTTCGCGAAAGTGCGATGACAGAAGAGAGTGAGCACACAAGTATTCTCAAGCAATAGGGGTTATGTGTATCTAAGCATACCATGAGCAAAGTTCTATGTAATTCTAGCAAGTAGGCAATAAAACATATACCATATTACCTAGAATGTTGAGTCTTGCACGTGGAGCGAGGCGTCGTTGTGGATCGTTGAGCACTGTACAGGTTATAGTCTGGTTTTAATAAAAACGTTTTCCCCTTATTAAAACCGAGTTCTCTATAACCAATGGGTCTGATACCAATCTGTCACACCCCCAAAATCCACACGCGGAGTTTCACCGCTTGGAGGCGTGACATGACCAGGATCAAGCCACCAATCATATTGAACATATAAGTAACAAGTAAAAGTAAATGTAATCCATCACAATACAATTGGTGTTCAATCAAAAACATAGTATAGGTAGCGGAAGCATAGTATGAAAATCCAACACAAGTGTTTAGTTTAAAGAGTCATAAAGTTTTCATCAAAACATCCACAATCCGTGCCCACAACGACCGCGCCTCCCGTGCAAGCTCCAAGAGTACCTATGGTAACAGAAAGTCAACAACTAGTTGAGCGAGTTCACAGTAAGTAAGTTCGTTGCATAACTATGCGTTATTAACTAAGCCGTTGTGTAGGTTCGATTGGTGGGGGCTTCCCATGTTGTATGTATTATTAGTGGGGGCTTCCCATGTTGTATGTACTATTAATGGGGGCTTCCCATGTTGTATGTACTATTAGTGGGGGCTTCCCATGTTGTATTTACTATTAGTGGGGGCTTCCCATGTTGTATTTACTAGACTAGTTGTACCATAAGTGTTCTTCTTGACCCGAGAACAGTAGTACGTACGAGGTTTACGTAGGCTTTACGTAAGTGCCCTTCTCAACCCGAGGACAGTGCGCTTAACTCTGGAACAAATAGAACAATGGGGCAGCATAGTAGTGAAGATCCGGATGATGATGATGAAGTTGAGGTAGTGTATGATGAAACTTTGGGCGTTCGGAAGCCGGAAAATCCAGGGGCAAGCACCTCTACTACAAAGGTCTCCAATGGATAGTCTAATTTTGGTTCGTGTGAAGGGGCTGATAGTTTGTGGCAACTTCATATTTGATGATGGCGGATGAGGGTTTATTTTGTTTTGGTTTGTCGTGTCTACTTCATATCTTTTCATGATGTATAGTAGGCTAGGTTATGGGGTGTCGTAGTTTGTTTGGTTTGTTTGGTTTACATATATGGGGCATGTCCTGTATATGAACTAGTGGGGAACACATTCTCACTACTTGTACTTAATTGCGGTTGTTTTTAATAGAATCACCGGGGTAACCCTTTACCCAAAAAAAAAACCCGAGGACAGTGGTACGCGGGGGTTTACGTAGATTTTACGTAAGTGTCCTTCTTAACCCGAAGACAGTAGTATGTATGAGTTTACGTAGGTTTTACGTAAGTTCCCTTCGTAACCTGAGGACAGTGGTAAGTACAAGTTTACGTAGGTTTTACGTAAGTGTCCTGCCTAACCTGAGGACGATGGTAGATAGTCTAGTAGCAGTGTAAGTAATTGTTCAATCCCATTATTCAAAACCCATTCCCAGCCCCGGGAATCCCATGCCTTGGTAAGAGTGTGAACTCACCTCGGTTTGCTCGGTTTGCGTAACTACTCGCTCACAATCAAAATCAGTCAAAGCCTAAAGTGTTCATACATACGAAATCAGTTTTATTCACAATGTCTCCGTATCAGTAAAAGTCATAGAGTGTAATGTGTAATCAATCAGAAATCATCACATAGTATATAAAAGTTATACAAACTCATTCAGAACTCATAATTCTCATGCACGACTCATATCAATGCTAAACAGTTAGGTGTGCCATTCAAGGAACCAAGTTGTGCTATGTGAACAATAAATATCACGATCTCATTAACATAACCAGGTACTATCCTTCATGCAGTTGACATAACCCTCAAGTCATGAACGTGAATCTAGTGATTCAATCATCACAGCGAGTTATCAAATAACCATTAATCAGAAACATCCAAATCGGATTACACAAAACATGGTTAATATAACATACTTAACAGTATCAACAGGCTAACAGAATTTACAACTAACAGAGTTAATAAACTAACATCGTTTACAACTTTAACAGAGTTAACCATTTAACAGAGGTAACGAGCTAGTAGAGTTAACAGACTAACAGATAGCAAACTAACAGAGTTAGCAAGTAATGGACTTAACATACTAGTTACAGATCAATAGCCGAAAACCTTATTTGCCGAAAACACTTATTGGCGAAATCACTAGGGTGTCGAAATCCCAAAGTGATTTCGTCAGGGGTTTTGATGAAACATTGTTTTCGTCGGACTTAATGCTTTGGCGAAAACACTTTGTGTTTTCGTCTGGTTGGGGTGTTTTCGCCTGAGACCTCATCATCATCAACACTAACAGTTACGTAAACCCAGCAACCCTAATCTCATTAACAGTTACATGATCAAGCATCAATGAAGTCATTTAATCCAATAATCTAGATATAAACATACAATTTACCAAACCATTACGAGATCAAGATCATCAATCGATCAGCAGACCATCATTAACAAGCATACACAGTCGATCATATCATCACATATACTTGGCAGTTTATAGACAATACATATATATATCGATCATTCAGTCTTACGTTCATAAAACAATCACAGTTAAAAGATAAACAGATCGTTCTTACAATTGATTTAAATCAAACAATCGGTTAAGAGTTAACACTAACCGCGACGGACGAACGAGACAATAACTTGACTGATCTGGAAGATCCGGGGAACAAGTTTGCCGTCAGGTTTGAAGGGTAGTGAGAGAGAGAATGTGAGAGGTGGTTAGGGTTTGTCGATTGAACTTTACATAAAGGTTAGAACAAATCTTATAACAAAAGATCATCACTGGGCCAAAAGCCCATTAGATTTCGCCAAGGAGTAGTGACGAAAACACTAGGGTGTTTTCGTCCATAAGTGTTTTCGTGGAGCAGGGTGTTTGGCCTAACAAGTTCCATTTCTAATTTATACAAAACATATATTACATACACACTTAATGCACGCCATAAACATCATATAAATCACAATACGATATAACGTATTACAAATGTGCACAGTTGCGAAACAAACAAGTCGTATAACAAACAACTTAAACAACTAACGCGCAATAAATGCGAAGGTGGAAATCTTGGAAACTCGAGTTGTCACAGAAATGATGGAGGTTGGCACTCCGTGCCTTGATACTACTTCCTTTAGGTAGATGTCTGCTAGAGTAGAAAACTTATCTGTTTCCTTGATAGCCAGGAAATGTGCAGACTTGGTCAGTCGAACCACGATCACCCAAATGGTATCATTTCCGCGTTGAGATCTAGGCAGGCCAGTAACGAAATCCATGGAAATTTGCTTCCATTTCCATTTAGGTATCTCTGGTTGTTGAAGGAGGCCTGATGGTTTCTGGTATTCGACCTTGACGCTAGCACAACTCAAGCATTTACTGACGTAGGTTGCTATGCTGGCTTTCATACCGGGCCACCAGTATGTAGTCTTTAGGTCATGGTACATCTTATCCGAACCAGGATGTACTGAATAACGAGACTTATGTGCTTCATCCATCACAAGCTCGCGTAGGTCTCCATACAGTGGAACCCAGATGCGCCCGTTAACATAGTAGGCGCCGTTTTCCTTTTGTTCTAGCCGTTGCCTCGATCCTCGTAAGGACTCAGCCCTGATGTTCTCTGCTTTCAATGCTTCAACCTGAGCATCGCGAATCTGAGCGGGAAGGTTGGATTGGATGGTAAGCTGTAAAGCACGTACACGCTTAGGTATAGTATCCTTTCGACTGAGGGCGTCGGCCACAACATTGGCCTTGCCCGGATGGTATTTGAGAGCGCATTCATAATCGTTCAAGAGCTCAACCCATCGGCGTTGACGCATGTTTAACTCCTTTTGCTTGAAGATATGCTCGAGACTCCTGTGATCGGTGTAAATGGTGCACTTGGTACCGTACAGGTAATGTCTCCATATCTTAAGTGCGAAAACAACTGCTCCCAATTCCAGGTCGTGCGTAGTGTAGTTCCTTTCGTGAACTTTAAGTTGGCGTGATGCATAGGCAATGACCTTGTCACGTTGCATCAACACGCAACCAAGTCCTTGGATGGAAGCGTCGCAATAAATCACGAAATCATCTGTGCCTTCAGGCAATGAGAGGATAGGCGCGCTACAAAGTCTATCTTTTAAGTGCTGGAATGCGGACTCCTGTGCATCACCCCAACGATAGGTGACACCTTTCTGAGTCAGTGAAGTGAGAGGTTGCGCAATCTTTGAGAAATCCTTTATAGATCTTCTATAATATCCTGCCAAACCCAAAAATTGGCGGATTTCTGTTGGTGTACGGGGTGCAGGCCAGTTCTTGATCGAGTCAACCTTGGATGGATCAACATGAATCCCATCCTTGTTTACCACATGGCCTAGAAAGTGGACTTCGCGAAGCCAGAAGTCCCATTTCGAAAACTTGGCATACAACTGCTCTTTACGAAGAAGTTCCAGGATAAGCTGCAGATGCTGCTCGTGTTCCTCCTGACTCTTAGAATAGATCAGGATGTCGTCGATGAACACTATGACAAACTTATCCAGGTAAGGCTTGCACACTCGGTTCATGAGATCCATGAAGACCGCAGGTACATTCATTAATCCGAATGGCATAACTAGAAACTCGTAATGGCCGTAACGAGTTCTGAACTCTATTTTGGAGACGTCCTCCTCTCGGACTCTCAGTTGATGGTATCCCGATCTCAAATCAATCTTAGAGTAAAAACTCGACCCTTGCAACTGGTCGAACAAGTCATCAATGCGTGGAAGTGGATAACGATTCTTCATGGTCACCTTGTTGAGTTCGCGGTAGTCAATACACATTCTGAAGGTACCGTCTTTCTTCTTTACGAATAACACTGGAGCTCCTCAAGGCGAAGAGCTAGGACGTATGAAACCTTTTTCCAAGAGTTCTTGTAGTTGCGTGGACAGTTCTTCGAGTTCTGATGGAGCTAGATGATATGGTGCTCGAGTTACTGGTGCTGCTCTAGGAGCTAGCTCGATTTGAAACTCAACTTGGCGATGAGGCGGAAGACCAGGTAATTCCTCGGGAAATACCTCAGGAAAGTCGCGTACAATAGGTATGTCTTCTATCGTCCTTTCTTCCGCGGGTGAATCAGAAACAAGGGCTAGAATAGCGGTGTGGCCCTTTCGCAAACACTTCTGGGCCTTAAGGAAAGAGATGATGCCTACAACAGCACCACCCTTGTCGCCACGAATCGCGAGGGGTTCTTTACCAGAACGAGGGATACGGACGATTTTCTCCTTGCAAATAATCTCTGCTTGGTGTTGAGATAACCAATCCATCCCAATAACAACGTCAAAACTACCCAGAACGATAGGAATGAGGTCGATAGAAAAGGTCTGATCGGCAAGGACAAGCTTGCAACCCTTAACTACATGTGTAGCCTCTAAACTTTTACCATTTGCTAACTCTACGATGTGCTTGGTGTTCAAAAGTGTTGGAGTACGCTTAAGCATCTGACTAACTTTTAAGGACACGTAGCTAGTATCGGCACCCGAATCAAATAAAACAGTAACAAAGAAATCATCCAGAAGAAACTTACCCATCACAACGTTGGGATCGTTCCTTGCATCACCCTGACCAATCACGAATGCACGACCCCTTGCCCCATTACCATTGTTGTTTCTCCCATTGTCGTTTCCATTCCCCTGATTGTTGTTGTTCTGGTTCTGATTTAGCTGGGGGCAGTCTTTCTTGAAATGGCCCTCAGCACCACATTGAAAGCACCCTTTGTAGTTACCTTGTTGTTGCTGCTGCTGGCGTTGATTTGGTGGGGCTTGCTGTTGCTGTCGGTTCTGATTCGCCGAACACTGACTCCTGCAATCCCTTGCAATGTGACCAGGCTTGTTGCATCGATGACAGTTGCCTTTACTACATGGCCCGCTGTGGTGTAAGTTACAGCGATTACATTTGGGGTGATTTCCCTTGTACCCACCCTGACCTTGATTCCCAGAAGACTGCTGACTGGGGCTCATGTACTCATCTGTCTTTCGCTGCTGGGACTGAGCTGAAGTAGAACCTTTGCCCAAATTTCCATCCCACTTGCGCTTATTATCATTGGGAGCATCAGAAGTAGTAGCGCTAATACGTTTGGGCAGCCTGTTCTGCTCAACTGCCTGATCGGTGAGACGATGAGCCAACTTGATGATTTGTTGAATGGTGCCAAGATTAGCTAAGGTTACGTGACTCTGAATCTCTGGTACAAGACCCTTGAGGTACAGCTCGATACGTTTGATGGGAGGGTCCACCATTGTAGGACACAAGATGGCCAGCTCGTTTGACCTCTTCGTGTATGCCTCGATCTCGGACCCCGTCATCTTCAAATTGAAAAATTCCACTTCTAGCTTGTGGATGTCGTCATGACTGCAGTACTCTTCCTTGATCAGTTCCTTGAAGTCATTCCATGGGGTGGCATTAGCAACCACCAGCCCTAGCTGTTGAACCTGTGCTTTCCACCAGGTTAACGCAGCACCTTCGAGTGTTCCAGTAGCATATTTCACCCTACGATCTTCAGGGCATTCACACATCTCAAAAACAGACTCCAGCTTCTCGAACCAGTGAAGAAGGCCTACAGCTCCTTCTGTGCCGCTGAAAGTACTAGGTTGGCAATTCATGAATGTTTTGAACATGCACACAGGAGGTTGAGCATGTTGACCTGTTGCGCGAGAATAAAAGACAAGGTTAAGCACGAGGGTTGGTTTGCGAAGGTAGGATCTAAACGTCCTAAGATGGGTTGGTATGGCAGGTTATACCTCCTGCAGGGATAGCTGCGAGTGCCTCAGCAACTCGTTCATTGATCAAAGCCGTCAACTGGGCCTGAGTTAGGTTGATACGTCCTCCGCGTCCGTTCATGATCTTCACAACGAAGCAACGTAAGTGAGAAAAGTGTCACGAAAGTGCGTAAGTGTGGGACGATAGTAGAGAGTAAGCACACAAGGTTCAAATAGCAATTATCACGTTAATTAATGCACAGTGTGAACTATCTAACCGACAATATAACATAAATCATACCACCTATTGTGTCGAGTCTTGCACGTGGAGCGAAGCGTCGTTGTGGATCGTTGAGCACTGTACAGGTTATAGTCTGGTTTTATCAAAAAGTTTTTCTCTTTTTAAAACCAAGTTCACTATAACCAATGGCTCTGATACCAATCTGTCACACCCCCAAATTCCACCATGCGGAGTATCACCGCTTGGAGGCGTGACATGACCAGGATCGAGCCACCAATCATATTGAACAACGTATTTAAGTAAATGAAACCAACCACAATACAATTGGTGACCAAAAGTAAGTTAACCAAGTTCAATTTAATCAGCGGAAGCATAAGACGTTAAACCAAAACATAAGTTCGTACTTCATAAGTTTTAAAGACTCAAAACATAAGTTTCATAAGTTCATAAGGTTTATTTATTAAGTACGGGACATAACAGTTCGCATCCCACAACGACCACCTCCATGTGCAAGCCCCATAGCATCTAGCGACCTGCAAAGCATGTAACAACGAGTCAACAACAAAGTTGAGTGAGTTCACGGTTGGTTGTCCATTTTAGAGTTGTTTCCAAAAAAACGTAGTTTAATCTTATTCAGCTATCCAGCCGTGGGGGTTACCCCATAGTTCGAAAACGTTTATTAGTTAACCATCCCATGTCCACCTTCCCTGGCTATCCAACCCGGCACTCCGGCCGTGGGGGCTACCCCATTATTTAAACTACCAGACTCGTTTATCATATCGACTACTAATGAAAATTTAATGTGCCCTAGCGTCGGTGTCTATCATCACCGACGTGCCATAGTCCATTAGTACACACCCGTCCAACTAGCACGGTGTGAGGTTTGTTAAACCTAATAGCACTATTAACTAATGACCCGCTCGCCATCGCCTCTGCGATTAGTCGATACAAAGGGAGGGACTTCGCTGATAGAGTTCTAGTCCAGTAAGTCTAATCCGTCCCAACAGGACGAGGAATTTACATTCCTGCACACGTCCCAAAGGACGAGGAATCCCTATTCTTGAACCAATTCCCATTCCCACCGGGAATTTCCATGCTTTGTAGAAAAGTGTGAACTCACCTCGGTTTGCTCGTTTAGATTAGTTACTCTAATAATCAGGAAATCAAGCACGTCCTAATAAGGTACAGATAACAATCAATTTCTCATGCACAACACGTATGGTTTATCTACCCATTACTTTTATCACATATCACACAATTTAAACGTCAACGCACTTTGTTAAGTTATATATTATTTTACCCTAAAGTAATATAACGGTAAAATAAACAAATATTCACACAAGAGTTTTAGTAGACAATATATATTTTAAATATATAATTATAAAATTTTATTTACGAAAGACAACCTCCGATACTTGGTGTTTTGTTACAAAAATTATGGTGAAGTTTATATTCGAAATGCAAGTTATAAAATACACTCGTAACGCTTGTTTTAGAAAAATATTTTCTAAGTGTTGAGATTTTAGAAAATTTCGCCAGAGTTTCCTTTGTACTTGGAGGTGTCCATGCTTACTAGCATATCCTTTTCTTTTCAAAAATTCATTCAAACAATTCTCAATCATCAACATACAATCTCTATTTACCAAACTTTGTAAAAAGCAAGCATAAACTATAAACTTATGAACTTTAAAATCTATAAAAATATGTAGTAACTTACTAGCATACTTAGTAAGTCTTGTTACCTTTTAAAATGTGATTAGTTCTTTAAAAACTTTATTTTTAAAGACTTTAAGTGTTTACAACTTCCACCATATTTTCTAAAAATATTTCTTCATGAAAGTTTCTAGTTACACAAGTGTTTCTACACTTGTTTATCCACCAAAAATGTGATTACTTTTTGTAAGGTCCAATATTTAATGAAACTTATATTTTTCACTTGGTTCTTTTGAAAAAACCACTCATGGATCTTTAGATCTACATGATTATAACCTACTTTGTTCTTTATTTTTCAAGAAATCACCCATTCACCCAAGTTCGAAGTTTATGTGTGGATGATTCCATCATCCTACAACATTCTTACTTTCTCATCTTGCTAGATCATGTTTTTAATCATGATCTAGCAAGACCATATGATGATCCATCAACCACATAAGTAACAACAACCGACAATCATCACAACACATGAATATCATAATTTCTTCATCTTTTAATCATACTTTTATCACCAAATTAGTTTATGTTCAAGACTTCTTTACAAGATTCATTAGAGTTCTTATCATTTTGACCATTAAACATTATTAACCACTTAAACAAGATGTAAAAAGCAAAGATCTAAGTTCTTACCACTAGTTCAAGGCTAGGGAAGTTCAAGTGAAGAAATGTGGTGGATAAAAGAAGATAGGAGAGGTCCTTCAACTTCTGAATACACCGAGCTTCGTTGTATGCCTTCTATCACCTATGTATGGCCTTAGAATGCTTGCAAATGATCAAGTGATGGTGGTGGTGGTGCTACTAGGGGGCGGCCGAAAACAAAGAAAGAAGGAAGAGAAGGAGTTTGTGAAGTTGTGAAGATGAAGTGATGGTTATGAAGGACTAGAGGTTATAATATAAGTCTTCCAACACACCTTTAACCTCTAGGTATTGTGCTTCCTAAGTACATAACATATCCTATAAACAATTAAAGAAAATCAAAGATCGTTCGTTGATTTAGTTAAAAAGATCCTTTGGTGATCTAGTCATGTCGCTTCATGTTTATTCAATTGATTTTTTTCCTCTACGCATTCTGAAATGAACTGTGCGTACTGTGCAAGGAATTAAGTAATTATGGAGGCCTACATAATTATGGAATTCAGTGCACAGAAACCACAGAGAATTTTGTCATGTGTTAAGACCCATAGTGACAAGAATAATGATACGGGAGAAGTCTTGGACCTTGACCGATGTCATTTTATCTTACACTCCCCAATTCTGATTTCAAACACACACAAGTTTCCTATGATAAGTTTTCATAAGAAACGTTCTTCTGTCCGTAGTTCAAAAATTTCATGTTTTACTACCACAAGGAATTCACTTTGAGGGTTGACAAATTCGCTAAGAATCCTAACATGGCCCACAGTTTTACTTAAGGGTTCAATGGATCTATTTGAAGGCGAAACCGTCACGGCTGTCTTCACAAGTTTCCTCTAGAATTAAATTTCGGGACGAAATTTCCTAAAGTAGGGGAGACTGTAACACCTGTGTCACTTCAACCATCAAACAAATGCCAAACCAATGAAATATTGTATTTCATACTTTGGACTGGGATAAATATGTGTATCTTTTGCACATATCAACTCTTATCCGATTTCAAGCTCTAAATCGCTTTCTGGAAGGTTATACACGCACTAATGCGTAAATATAACCAGTTTAATGCAACAAACACTCCGGAATAGTGAAATAGGCTTAACATATCTTAAATAACCTTTACATAACTTAGAAATAAGTTTTGAAGGCTTTGGTATTGCAAAATCAAGTTAAATCACTTACAGGGACTAAAGTTGACAAATTGCGAAAGTATGCCAATTTGAACTGTAACAGACATTCCGGAGCATGACCATAAGTTAAACATACCATAGATACCCTTCACATAGCTTAGAAATAGGCTTTGAGGTGTTCGGTATGCTAAAATAAACTTTTGTGTCATTCAGGGACTAAAAGTGTCAAAAAGTGCACAAGTTTGCATTTTCGCGCATAACCTACGTTCTGAATACATCCGGACATCCAAAAATTTATGTGAGCATGACTATATTATGCTTTAGTGTTTGGCTTGCCAAAAATCCATTCGTCGCGTCATTTGGATCGTTTTTCGCGCTTATGTGCATTCCGTCGTAATTAAGCGAACATCGCGTTCGTACGACCAAACGAACCAACACCCGGCATATTTTTTAGCATGTTTCATGTCCACAATGTTTAGGCAACATTTTAGGGCCTTAAAGTTGGCTTTACGGGCCTTAGAAGTGTCGGAAATGGCCTTAAACACGTGCAGGGACTGAAACTGTCATTTTTCAAACATGTTTGCTGATCAGAAGGGCCAGGCGGCCCGCATTGTGTTTGTCTGATCCTGAAGCGGGCCGCGTCCGCGTATCAGACCAGATTCAATGTTGTTTTCAGCAAGTTGCAGCTGTTTAATCCTCCACCACACACTCACACTTGTCTAGTCAGCTGATAAGAACCAAATTTTAGTCACCATAAGGTTCCAACACTTGTACGGTTACGATTAAAGCACGGTTTCCATGAAACGATCTTAACGGTGGACCGAAAACTATAAATACCCCATACCCCCCATTGCTTAAATCACTAGAATTTTGATTTGAGAAACTCTAAGTTGAAACTATTGTTTCATACTTGAGATTTTTGAATCGAAATTAGCATTCGGGGACCCTTCGTAAGTATTCTTTCGTTCTTTTATTGCTTTTCGAGTCTTTCGAGTCTGAAAGTCAAACTTTGTTTGACTTTCTACATTGACCAGTTATGGTCAATGCGAAGTTCGTTTGAACTTCGCAACGTGAGTGTAATCACGTTGGTTATAGTCCCTTGGGACTATGCCTACTGATTACCACGTTGTCTAGGGTCGTAGGGTAAGCGATCTAATAAATCGCTTATACCTCGAACCCGACCCATTTGGTCGATCATTAGGATCCGACCAAACACATTAGGTGACCATAGTAGGTAGGGAATAACCTTCCGAGGTTATACCCTATGGTCACATCGTTTGAGAAGTTGTATGATAGGTAGTTTATATGCCTTAGGTAAATTACCAGAATACCCTTTTCATGTATAATTGGTAATTAAGCATATGTAACCTAAACCTTTGTCACATAACTGATTATGTAACATGTTTAGGCATATAACACTTGTCATAGGACTAGTTAGACGGTCCGAACGCGTTTCACGCGCATGACGCGTTAAAGTAGCATAAGCTACCTAAACGGGTCGTAATGGGTCGAAAGCAGTTATGTTAGGTTTCAATTAGTATGTAGGCTTTGTTGAACCATATCACACGAGTCTCCACACTCGTTTGGTTTACAAACCCTCATGCTACCCGATCTTCCGATTTAGGTCCGGTTTATTAACATAGCTACCTATATTAGGTGCCGTTTGATATTCGTGATCTCTAGCATTGTTTGGTTGTTACACAAGGACTCCTAAGCACTCTCAATGTGAGTACATAGTTCCCCTATTTTACTGTTTTCCAAACTGTTTTGGGGTGAAGCATGTGTACCTATCTGTTACTTTCGTGTTTTCCAAAAGTATAATTGATTATACATGTTATTACTTATCTATTGACAAATTGAATGACTATCTATGATTTAAGCATTGATTTCTCAAAGAACATAAAATAAAAATGTTGAATTGTACTTATTTTATGTTCACCAGACCGATTGTTAGTATGATATAGCGCTATAGGATTTGACACCCCATTCCTGTTGTCATGGAATGTCTGAAACCAATTTGTTGCTCCATCCAAATAGGGATTGCCTTTGTGGTATTTCTATAGTCTCAAAGGTGTATTTTGATGCACCAGGTCTGAATGAATTCTCAAATCACACTAATAAAGTATAATTTGATATACTCTCATGTGTGGTATTGTACAAAACCAACATATATTTTTGTTAAACATCCAAAGCATATTTTAATATGTTATTTGCAAAACCAAAACATAGTTTAATATGTTATTTATCACATCTAAAGCATATTTTGATATGTTATTTATGAAACCAAAACATAGTTTAATATGTTACTTACAAATCCAAAGTATACTTTTAATATGCTACTATAAGGTTATTTGTTTAATCTTACATTTATTTATACATATCATTTTGGTTACACATTACATGTTTTACATTGGACACATAAACATTATTGACATTGGTTATACATTTCATGATTACATCTTGACATAAACATTTTGACACATTATTCAATACGTTTGGCAATTGGTTTAAACATATACATCTTACATTGTTGGTTTGGTTTGAGTAAGTGATTAAGTAACGAGGCGTGTGTAATATGATACAAGCATGGTGGATACGCCGCTGGTACTTCCTATATATAAGTGTTTGTATGGTATTACATATATCGTAGCGTTATTTGAATCATTTCAGTTTAATACATATAACATTTTATACAAATAACACACTTTTCACAATACATTGTTTTACAAACAACTTATCTTATACAAACTCATTTTACAATGGTTATTCGTTTAACCATACATTATTCTCTTATTTATACATATCATCTGATCTTATCATTTTTCAAATGATTTACAAGACAAAGCAAATTACAAGGTTCATGACTAAACATTTTCTCAAACATAAGTCATGAAACCTATTTTCACAAAACCTATGTATCTCACGGGCATTTTTATGCTGACGTACCTATTTTTACACATGTTTCAAGTACTGCTTTGCAATGATTGTTGATACATGCTACATTTAGGATGGACTCGTGCCTTAGCAACTTTAAAACTTGGAAGATCATAGTTGTATTTATTTGATTGTATTAAAACAATGAGTTCATTTATTCAATAAAACAGAATTTATTTATGCCATGGTTATGAAACAATAATTCTGTTACAACACTCCCCGACGTTTCCGCCACGTCTAGTTGCTTTACGTGGTCGGGGTGTGACAGTATCAGTAAAGCATGCATTATTTTACAAAACATAACTTTTGATTATAATTTATCAAATGCATTGTTTTGTACATTTCATTCTTATAGGGTTGAGTAAATGCTTTTAAATCAATAAATGCTTTTATTCACTATACATTACATTTGTTTACACAATAACATTTCAACATTTGTTTGAACATTACATTTTGGTGGTTTGTTTGGTAAGTGATTTAAATAACGAGGCGTGTGTAATAAAATAAAAGCATGGTGGATACGCCGCTGGTACTTCCTATATATAAGTGCTTTTATGGTATTACATATCGTAGCGTTGTTTAAACCATCTCAAGTTTGACATAATACATTTTACACTTATAACATATTTTCATGAAACATTGTTTTACAATCAACACATTTTATACAAACTCATTTTGCTTGTTTATTTATTTATCTTTGCATCTTTCTTTTATATCATCTGATTTCTTGTCACTGTTTATATAATTTATAAAAGAAAACATTTTTACAAGGTTCATGATTTACTTTTGACAAACATTTTCTTTAAACTTACAAGTCATGAATCCTAAATCAATAAAACCTATGTATCTCACAGGCATTTTTATGCTGACGTACCTATTTTCACATGTGTTTTCAGGAGATGATGCATAGGATTGAGCAAGATACACTTAGGCGGACTTGGGCCTTAGTGACAATAAAAGATGCAAGACTAGTTAATTATGTTGTGTATTTCTGTTTTTAAGACATTGTAACCTCTATCAATTCAATAAAACAAAACTTAAATTTTCCATGTGTTATGAAACAATGATTCTATTACAACACTCCCCGACGTTTCCGCCACGATTTGTTGTTTTTCGTGGTCGGGGTGTGACACTTACGCACTTTTTGACGCTTTTAGTCCCTATTGATCAATTAAGCATATTTTCGCATAACGAACCCCTCAAAGCTTATTTATAAGCTATGTAAAGGATATTTAGGGTACGTTTAGCTTATGATCAAGTTCCAGAATGTTCGTTACTATACGAATCAATAGACTTTCGCAGTTTGACGCAAATAGTCCCTAAGTGTGAATAAACTTGTTTTTGACACACCAAAGCCTTCAAAACTTATTTCTAAGTTATATAAAAGTTATTTAAGGTATGTTAAGCCTATGTCACTATTCCGGAGTGTTTGCCGCATTAAACTGATTACGTTTACGCATCAGTTCGCGTATAACTTTCCAGAAAGCGATTTAAAGTTTGAAAATGAACTAGAATCAAAATGTGAAATTGTAAAACACAAATAAACAAATTTTGAGACTAAAACACATTGTTTCTTTGATAAAAGATTTTGTCCTACATCGTGTGGTGTTTACGGAGCACAAGTGTCACAGAAGATGGGTCAACATACCTATGGCATCAAGATCGTCACCTTTAACACCATATTATACTCCCGGTAGGCTCGATTTGAGTTAATGAATGTACTCGCTGTCATCCATCGGAAATAACCACACAAATAACACTTAAACACATAATCACATAATGGTCCAAGATAACATAAAATCACCAAGTGATCTCAGCAACGTTCTGAAGAATAACACAATAAGAACACTTATATATAGGAAGTACCATCGGCGTATCCACCGTGTTCTTATCGCATCATACTTCTCCTGTTACCTTAATCACTCTAGATTTTATGGCACCATACTTAACAAGGCTTACTATGATTCTCATGCGTCGAATCTCATAATTAAGTGTGCACCCATAATTACTCGTTTCGTCGCATGGTCCACATAGCTCCTCTTGTTAAGCGAGGGTAAACAAATAATAAGGTAGAACTATCGTCTAAATCAAATAAACATTGTCACAACATAACATCTGTCAAATCGAATTGTATTTCATACTAGCAATGATAGCACTACTTATTTTGCATACAACAAATTTAGTAGTAGGTGTTCTATTCTTAGTACGAATGTTTATATATATGTTTCATATTAACCAAACAGGTAGAATGCAACATATACTAATCATACATTATCATCATAACGTAAGCATATCAAGAAAATGTTTTCAAATCATGCGCTAGGTATGCTAAGTTAACAAACTAAGTACGTTAAATCAACATACGAAGCAAATTGTATTTATAATCATGTACTATACATATTAGATAAACAAATCATGTATATAATGCTATGATTATAAAACAGTATTAACTTTTATCGATCGTGTTACCAAGTTTGTATGAATGCACCAGAGTGCAATCATATTATACTAAATTATAAGATTTAGTTCCTAAAGAACGGAATCCTCAAAATTAGCATGTAATTTGAAATCACACATAGTGTAATCACATTAGAGTTTGAAATTGAAAATTGAATAACAAAGATAAAGATAAATTTCTTGAAATTTATATTGTCATTACAAACATAGTTGAAATATGTACGTTGTTTTCTAAAATAAACAGAAAATTTAGAGGTTCAAATGATCATAAGCGCTTGATCATTAGCTTGAGCCTCGTTGACGTTGAACACTCGTCCCTTAGCATTGGCAAGCTTAGGGCAGTTTCGCTTGAAATGATTTAAATCACCACAATTGAAACATGCTCTAGGGCGAGTCTGAGTAGGGGTTGCTCGACTCTGGATACGGCAGGTTGCAGCTAGATGTCCAAATAGACCACAGATTGTACACTGGCGACAAGGAGAATTTGTTGCATGATGATAGTCGCAATGGTTGCACCGAGGTTGCTTTCCATGATAAAATCCTTTAAAGGGTACTGAGTTTAGTGGAACAGGTGCAGGAATTGCAAAACTCTTTGAAGTCTTGCGCTTCCTAGAATTTTTTTGAAGATTCGGCCTTTGTTCTTTTCGAATTCTCATTAGTAGTTTTGGTGTTTCGTTTCTTGTACTTAGAAAATTTAGCGTTAACTTTGATTTAGTCAAATCTTGTTTATAAATCTTGTTTTTGTATTTAGATAATACAGTGTTGTGAATTTTGTTTTGAAATAAGAGTTGTTTGAAAATAACTTTTGTAATATTTTTGGATGAGAGAATACAAACCGAGTTAATGGTTTGTATTATAAATTCTTTACCTGTTAAAAATTTATTGCTTTTAAGACAAAATGTTTTTAAATTAAAATTTTAAAATAAAGAAACTTTGTGTTTGAAATTTTGAAAATTCCCATCCAAATGGTAAAAATTTGAAAGACAAGGGTAGTGTTTTGAAGATGAAATAGGATCTCGTAGTGTCGTGAAATGAAATGAAATGGAATTCATTTCAACTGCATCGAATCAAACATATCACCGAAGGTAATATGATGAAATAGTATTGGGAAAGGAAAGTTGTTTCGGTTGTCACGAAGAGCAAACATATTACTGAGGGTATTATGAATGAGTAGTGTTACAAAGGTCGTTTAGAAATCATTCGGTAGGTTCAAGATGGATAGGTCTTTATAATGCTTCACGAAGACATGCTTTAGCCTATAAGTGTACACTCACCCTAAGAGTTCCCAGGTAAGAGTGACTGGTCCGATAATGCGGATTTGTACGAACACTCTAGCCTTAGACAGAAAAATCGGGGTACAGGCATCCACCCTTCCAGATTGCATGTGTCCACATTATTAAAACCTAAGATTTCGATGAAAACATTTGAGGAAAACATTTAATAAATCTTTTGATACAAATCGTTTGAGATAAATCGTTTGAGATAAAACATTTTGAAAAATATTTCAATGAAAATGTTTTGAGAAAACATTTTGAGGAATACCCTAAGGCATGAAGCCTAAGGTTCAGGATAAATCATCTAAGGTTAGATAATTCGTAAATCGTAGACTAGTTGTGGCACGAATAAGGATGAGGATTTAGGAAAGAGTTCCTAAGTCTACTCATGTTTGGGTCCTAGGAAGGTTATAGACTAGGTTTAAGGCATGCTAATAACCTAATTCCCTATAACCAGTGCTCTGATACCAATCTGTAACACCCCAATCGCGTAATACAACAACATGCGGCGGAAATATCGGGGAGTCACGTTACAAATTGCTCACAACTACTGGTACTAAATTGTTTCAATATCATTAACATCGTTTTACAAACAAAGAATACATGTAATTGTTCTTTTGTTTTAGAAGTCTAAGGCCCGAATGCAGTCCTATGCGTTGCATGCTTGAAACAGTCGAAAACCTGAAACATATGTGAAAAACAGTCAACATAAAAATGTCGGCGAATACATAGGTTTTATTAGCCAAGTAAATGGCAAAACATTTGGTATTGCAATACTTTAACAGTTATGAGAGCTGTTAATCGAAAATAAATCTTAAAGCCAAAGAATGGCAAAAATTTAGTATTGCAATACATAATCTTAATTTTGAAAACTCGTGACAAAATAGGTTTGTATATGGCAATATGATTATTACTAATTAGAAATCCAATCGAGGATTAATTATAACTGTTTTGAAATAAATCAAAACTTCTGTAAGTATTATATAAATCAATTCAATGAGTCATGATAATACTTCAGATATCTTCTACGAATCTAACATATAAAAATATGGGAGATTCTATGAAGATTTCGATAATCAAACATTGAAACAATCATACACAAAATCCTAAAGTGATCCAGATAACGCTACAAGAATAATAAAATAAGAACACTTATATATAGGAAGTACCAGCGGCGTATCCACCATGTTCTTATTTTATTATACCCGTTTCGTTATCTAAATCATAGCTACCACATAAACACATAATTGTCAACTTGTTCCATCTCGTAAACACGCATTAAAGTACACAATGAAACCGAACATGGGCTCCAATATTAGTACTCTAAACATCCCATATATGTCTAGCTATGAAGATAGATAGATACTGTCACACCCCCAAAATACCACCCAGGGAGTGTCCCTGATAGGCGTGTGACGTACCGACAATGAGCCACTAACTACATTGAACCCATACAAGTTACAAAATAAAGTTCTCAATCATTAATATAATACCATCAACGAGTTTATACGAAAACCAATATGTTCAGCGGGAGCAAATAATAAACCAAAGTCAAACTGTTTAAAACCAAAGTATAGTATCAAGAATTCAATCACATCAATCTCTCCAATCGACCCATGATCACCTCGGCTACTCCAAACAGCAAGTATCCAAATCCAAGAAACCTAACGACCTGCGAGCATGCAACAAGTGTATCAGACAAAGCTGGCGAGTTCACAGTTTATGAAAATGTTTGTTACCAAGTATTTATTCCAGTTCATTAACAAATGCAAAGGTAATATTGATAATATCTCGATACTGAACAAGACGGCTCCTGATATATGTTTTGCCCTTTCCCCAGTGCTCCTATCAAAGCACTGGGCCCGACTGGGTCATTAGTTCACAACCGTCCTCCCCGGTACGGTGTGAGGGTGCCAAACCTAAGTAGCGCTACCAACTAATACCCCGTTACCTCCCCGGTAACAAAAGATGGGACTTAAGAATGATAGAATGAGAATATTATCCAATATATACCAGTTTTTACCCAACAAACTTATCCCTCCCCGGGATACCCACTGACTGTCCCAACCACCGGGACGCATGCTCAAAAGTAGTGAACTCACCTTAGAGTGCTCGGTAGATTTAGTTACTCATTTATCAAAAAAAAAAAAATGGTCAACCAGGCCCTACCGTGGATATCAGAATTAGTCAGTTTCATGTATACGTACAATAGGTGTTCTTTGCATTCATCGCACAGATTACAGATAACAGTACTTATGTTAACGCACAGATCGTAACAAGCAGTTGAATCAGACAATACAAGTTCCTGTCAAACTATACCACAAGTGGTCTCGTTCACAATTAATTCCACACGTCCCAGCTCTTAAACAGTTCCATTAATCCGGCCCAGTTAATAAAATCCACAACATTTGTGCAACCAGTTTACCCAACAAATTCCCGGCCCAACTAGATCAAATCATACCGGACTGCTTGTATCCGAGCCCACTCGTAATAGATATATTATTATTAACACGTAACACAAATGACATGCAAACAAATTCACCCGGTTTTGGCTCTGGCCCAACCAGAATGTCATAACAGTTGTGCGGCCCAGCTCACAACAAGAGAGATCGGTCCAATGACCAACCCGTCATTTCCTAGTTGTGCCACCCCACAGCCGATCCAGTTGGCTTGTAACATTTGACTGCGGCCCAGATGTCACGATGGGGGGGTGTGGGCCTGTCGATTGGGCCTGTTATGGTTCCTAAGCATGGCCCAATACATGTTTTGCAATCACCACAACATCATGATATAATCACAGTATCATCAAACCACAATTAGAACTCACTAATCCTAAGTCCCTAAAGTTCATACACATGTTCATGATGTCAACATTCAACATACATACATATAAATATCTGTATCATCCAGAAGCACTAGACCCACAATTGTCACAAAATCTTAGTATACATAACTCATTCAAGGAATTAAAGTTCATGAAATTTCCTATGTCAATACCCTACACCAAATCACGTACCATACAGAAATCGAGCCGAAATCACTAGATTTCTCAATTTATTAAATATGCTCTACCATACAAACATCATACCCATCGGATCATTCTCAGATCATTATCATTTTGATCAATTATACGACATCATGCATACACAGTTCATGTTATTCCACAAGATATATTTACATATTGCAACCTAAACTACTCTCAAAAATAAAAGCATACGTTAACTAGGAAATCACACCTTGTTCACGTGTAATCAAATCGATCAATAAAATAATTAAACACAAGATGATACTAACCGAATGAATGCAGAAAATATAATGATGATGATCACGATAGGGGGGGAGGGCAATCTTGCTGCCGCACGTAGGGAGAGTTAGGGTTGTTGTGTTGCAATTGTGAGACAAGAAAATGGGTACGTGCAATTGCATTATAAGGCCAATATCTAAACAAGTGGGCCGGTGGGGGTTTGCTAAGCAAACAGTGGTGTGGGCCGATTATGTTTACTAAACAACACAATGATTTGGGCCGGTTGTGTTTTCTAAACAAAATAATGATTTGGGCCGGTACTACACAACAATACGGATCAGTATTTGGGCCTAGTCCAACAGTTTATTAATTGGTGTTACATGTTATGTCTGGGTCGAGTTCAATCAAATATGTTACATGTGATGTTTCTTAATCAAACAAACACACACACACAGTGCACAACTACCAAATATGTTAGCACGTTTAACAGGGTTACGGGTCGGATATATAAATTAAAACAAGAGCGGGGAAATCACAAAACCGAAGGTACTAACCTTGAAACTTCGAGTTGTCACATCATCCCCAACTTGAAAGAAATTTCGTCCCAAAATTTGACAAGTAGGTACGAAAGAGTGAAGTGGCAAATCAAGATTGTTGCGGATTTTCCTCAGGTGCCACATCATCCCCAAGTTGAAGAGGAATTTCGTCCCGAAATTCACTAGCTTTACTAGTTTTAGACTTGTCATCAGGAAAAAGTTGAGGATACTTAAGCTTCATCTGATCCTCACGCTCCCACGTGAACTCCGGTCCACGTCTTGAGTTCCAACCAACTCTAACAATCGGAATACGACTATGTTTACGCACCTTGACCTCCCGATCCATGATCTCAATAGGCTCTTCGACAAACTGTAACTTGTCGTCAATCTTCAGTTCTTGAAATGGCACAACCAGTGTCTCATCGAACAGACACTTCTTCAACTGCGAAACGTGAAAGATAACGTGAACGTTACCCAACTCAGCGGGTAATTCAAGCTTGTAAGCGACTTTACCGATACGCTCCAAGATTATAAACGGCCCAACGTAACGCGGATTAAGCTTACCGCGCTTCCCAAAGCGTACGACGCCCTTCCACGGTGAAACTTTCAACATAACCCGATCACCCACTGCGAACTCTAACGGTTTCCTACGCTTATCGGCGTAGCTTTTCTGACGATCACACGCTGCTGCCATACGGTTTCTGATCTGGACAATCATTTCCGAAGTTTCAAGCACAAGCTCAGGACCCGTGATCTGACTGTCACCCACTTTAGCCCAACAGAGAGGAGAACGACATTTCCGCCCGTACAATGCTTCGAATGGAGCTGCCTGAATACTAGTGTGGTAGCTGTTGTTGTAGGAGAACTCTATCAACGGCAAGTGTTTTTCCCATCCTTTCCCAAAATCAATCACACATGCCCGTAGCATGTCTTCAAGTGTCTGAATGGTGCGCTCGCTCTGACCATCCGTCTGTGGGTGATAAGCGGTACTCATATCGAGTTGTGAACTGAACGATTTATGCATTGACTGCCATAATTCAGAAGTGAAACGCGGATCTCGATCTGAGATGATAGAAGTTGGCACCCCGTGCCTAGAAACTACCTCCTTAAGATAAACTGCTGCAAGCTGTGAAAACTTATCTGTTTCCTTGATCGCCAGAAAATGCGCTGACTTTGTGAGACGGTCAACAATCACCCAAATAGTATCGTTTCCAGCCTGAGTCCTCGGTAACCCTGTAACGAAATCCATGGCGATCTGCTCCCACTTCCACGTGGGTATCTCTGGCTACTGAAGTAGACCCGAGGGTTTCTGATGCTCTGCTTTGACTTTAGCACAAGTCAAACACTTACTCACGTACGTCGCTATGTGAGCCTTCATCTTTGGCCACCAATACATAACCCTGAGATCCTGATACATCTTGTCTGAGCCCGGGTGAACAGAATATCGAGACTTGTGCGCTTCGTCCATCACAAGCTCCCGAAGATTACCATACAGAGGAATCCATACCCGCTCCATAAAGTAATAAATGCCGTCAGACCTCTTCTCAAGTCGTTTTTCCATGCCCCGCAAATACTCGGCCTCGATGTTTTCTTCCTTCAATGCCTCGATCTGAGCGGAAAGAATCTGAGCAGGTAAACCAGAGTGAATAGTAAGTTGTAGAGCGCGAACACGCTTAGGCTTCGGCTCCTTGCGGCTAAGAGCATCAGCTACGACGTTAGCTTTACCCGGATGATACTTGATGGCACACCCATAATCGTTCAGCAATTCCTTCTGGTTGAAGATATGCTGGAGACTCCTATGATCGGTGTAGATGGTGCATTTGGTACCGTACAAGTAATGCCTCCAAATCTTCAATGCGAAAACCACAGCCCCTAACTCCAAGTCGTGAGTCGTATAATTCCTCTCGTGTACCTTCAGTTGTCGAGAAGCATAAGCTATCACCTTCTCGCGTTGCATCAACACGCAACCGAGACCCTGAATAGAAGCATCACAATATACCGCGAAATCCTCAGTACCCTCTGGTAGAGACAAGATCGGCGCGCTGCAAAGTTTCTGCTTTAAGAGTTGGAAAGCATCCTCTTGTTTCGTTCCCCAAGAATAAACCACGTTCTTCTGTGTCAAGGAGGTAAGAGGTTGAGCAATCTTCGAGAAATCCTGAATAAACTGACGATAGTACCCCGCAAGACCAAGAAATTGTCGCACTTCCGAAGGATTCTTCGGTGCCGCCCAATCCCTAATGGCATCGATCTTAGCAGGATCCACATGTATACCCATTTCGTTAACTATATGCCCAAGAAAGTGTACTTCCCAAATCAAGAAATCACACTTAGAAAACTTCGCGTAAAGCTGCTCCTTCCTCAGGATCTCCAAGATAAGACGCAGATGTCGCTCGTGGTCCTCCTTGCTTTTGGAGTAGATCAAAATGTCATCGATGAAAACAATCACGAAGTCGTCAAGATACGGTTTGCACACGCGGTTCATGAGATCCATGAAGACCGCTGGTGCGTTGGTCAACCCAAACGGCATAACCAAAAACTCATAGTGGCCATACCGCGTCCGAAAAGCCGTTCTGGGAACATCCTCCTCTCTAAGTCGTACCTGATGATAACCCGACCTTAAGTCGATCTTGGAATAAAAACTTGACCCTTGCTGCTGGTCAAACAGGTCGTCGATATGGGGTAAGGGATAACGGTTCTTAATCGTCACTTTGTTGAGCTCGTGATAATCTATGCACATCCGAAAGGACCCGTCCTTCTTCTTCACAAACAGAACTGGTGCTCCCCAAGGCGAAGAGCTAGGTCGGATAAAACCCCTATCCAACAGCTCTTGGAGCTGATTTGACAACTCCTGTAACTCCCCTGGCGCAAGACGATAGGGAGCACGAGCAATCGGAGCTGCTCCTGGCATGAGATCAATCTGAAATTCCACCTATCGGCGTGGAGGTAAACCAGGGAGTTCTTCAGGGAATACATCAGGAAACTCACGAACTACTGGAAAATCCTCGATCTTCCTCACATCAGATTGCGAGTCAGTAACAAGAGCTAAGATAGCAGGATAGCCCTTACGCAGACACTTCTGAGCCTTCATTGCTGAAATAATGCTAACCGTGGCACCACTACGATGACCCTGAACCGATAGAGATTCTCCACTAGGGAGAGGAACACGCATGATTTTCTCCTTGCAAAGAATTTCCGCCTGATGCTTGGACAACCAGTCCATGCCGATAACCACATCGAAGCTTCCAAGAGTGACAGGGAGTAGGTCAATGTCGAATACCTGACCCATGAGATCGAGTTTGCACCCAACCAGAATGTGTGAAGCTTCAATTGTTTTACCATCAGCTATCTCTACTATGTGTTTAGTTACAAGTGGTGTAGGACTCAACCCTAACTGACGACTGAACCCCAAAGATACATAACTCCAATCGGCACCAGAGTCGAATAAAATAGAAGCAAATATACCATTTACTGAAAACGTACCAGTCAGTACGTTGCCATCATTCCGTGCCTCCCCAACTCCAATAGTAAACCCGCGCCCACGTGCACTGTTTCCCCCGTTGTTCCCAGCATTGTTGTTATTCCCGTTGTTATTACCACCTGCATTCTGATTCAGTTGAGGGCAGTCTCGCTTGATGTGACCCTCAGCTCCACATTGAAAACAACCCTTACGGTTACCCTGATTCTGCTGAGGCTGTTGTCTACCCTGCTGTTGTGGCGGCTGCTGCGGGTTCGGGAGTGAAACCCTACAATCCCTGGCCAGGTGCCCTGCTCTGTTGCACCTGTGACATATCCGAGTACACTGCCCCCGATGATGATAGTTGCACTTATTGCACTTTGGTAGTTTTCCCGCATAAGAACCCTAACCTGAACTGTTACCCTGATTCTGATTCACTGAAGACGACTGGCTGAAACTACGATTGCTGCCAGTGTCCGGCCTTTTCTGTGACTGCACCGAATTGGACGCCTTGTCCACATCGTTCCACTTACGCTTGCTGTTAGTGGCGGGAGTAATAACCGTTGTAGCGGCAGCAGTAGTGGTAGCAGAAACACGTGGTGGTAATGAACCACTCTACACCTCCTGATCGGTGATCTTGTGAGCCAAACGGACAATCTGTGGTAAGTTGTTGAGGTTCGCTGCAGTAACCAAACCCTTCACTCGTGAAGGTAGTCCCTTGATGAACAATTCAATTCTTCGATGCGGAGGTCGGGACAAATTCGGGCACAGGATAGCCAACTCATGAGACCGCTTCACGTATGCTTCAATCTCGGATCCCACCATCTTCAGATCATAATACTCATTCTCCAGTTTCTGTATCTCATCGCGAAGACAATACTCCTCCCTTATTAACTCCTTAAAATCGTCCCAAGTAGTGGCGTTCGCCGCCTCGATGCCCAACAGCTGAACCTGGGCATTCCACCATGTCAGGGCACCATCATCTAGTGTGCCCGTAGCATACTTCACTCTGTCCCCAACAGGACAATTACACATCGCGAATACGGACTCCGCCTTTTCGAACCAACGCAGGAGTCCTACAGCCCCTTCAGTCCCACTGAAGGTCTGCGGCTTACAATCCATAAAGGTTTTGAACGTGCAAACAGGTGGATGGTGCGGATTTTGCTGCACCGGTTGACCTATTAACGAAAGGACATATAACAAACAAGTAAGACTCGAGCATACGACACAAGGGATAAGAGTGTTTGGTACATATCGTACCAGCCTGATAAGCCGCTAAGGCTTCAGCCACGCGAGTGTTGATGAGATCGGTTAACTCAGCTTGAGTCGTAGCAATATGGCCACGTCCACCACTGCGGCCTCCACCACGTCCTCCACGTCCACTCATGATTCTATACAAGTAAAGGAAGGTTTCAAAAGCAAGTTCAAGTAGGAGTCAAGCATTACTATGACCTCCCATAGACTACCGAGTTCTATCGTAGCATCAACTAACAGAGCGGAATCCTTTTCACACTTGTCAAGTTTCACTGGGACTCACATGCACCCCACATTATTATTATGTGTGCACCCATAATAATAATCCAATTTGCATGTTTATCTCAGCTCCTCTCAATTCGTGTAAAAAGGTCCCCGAATTCAAGCAATAAAACAGGTGACACCACAACATAGATCATGTAAGTTCGAGAAGAGTCGCACTCTCAAAACACGTAACGTGGGTTGTTATCATATAAGTTCATACTGTTGTGCCAAGTGTGCATTCACATGTGAGGTTATCTAATAGCAAGTACTAGAGATACTGTGCAATAGTAAACAAGAGACGAACCTTGAAGTCTGGAGCTGAGTGTCAGGGTCGATTTCGGATCTGTTCGGTTATAGTCTGGTTTTATAAAATCGTTTTAAAACCAAGTTCACTATAACCAGTGGCTCTGATACCAAACAGTCACACCTCCAAAATACCACCCAGGGAGTGTCCCTGATAGGCGTGTGACGTACTGACAATGAGCCACTAACTACATTGAACCCATACAAGTTACAAAATAAAGTTCTCAATCGTTAATATAATACCATCAACGAGTTTATACGAAAACCAATATATTCAACGGAAGCAAATAATAAACCAAAGTTAAACTGTTTAAAACCAAAGTATAGTATCAAGAATTCAATCACATCAATCTCTCCAATCGACCCATGATCACCTCGGCTACTCCAGACAGCAAGTATCCAAATCCATGAAACCTAACGACCTACAAGCATGCAACAAGTGTATCAGACAAAGCTGGCGAGTTCACAGTTTATGAAAACGTTTGTTACCAAGTATTTATTCCAGTTCATTAACAAATGCAAAGGTAATATTGATAATATCTCGATACTGAACAAGACGGCTCCTGATGTATGTTTTGCCCTTTCCCCAGTGCTCCTATCAAAGCACTGGGCCCGACTGGGTCATTAGTTCACAACCGTCCTCCCCGATACGGTGTGAGGGTGCCAAACCTAAGTAGCGCTACCAACTAATACCCCGTTACCTCCCCGGTAACAAAAGATGGGACTTAAGAATGATAGAATGAGAATATTATCCAATATATACCAGTTTTTACCCAACAGACTTATCCCTCCCCGGGATACCCACTGACTGTCCCAACCACCGGGACGCATGCTCAAAAGTAGTGAACTCACCTTAGAGTGCTCGGTAGATTTAGTTACTCGTTTATCAAAAAAAATGGTCAACCAGGCCCTACCGTGGATATCAGAATTAGTCAGTTTCATGTATACGTACAATAGGTGTTCTTTGCATTCATCGCACAGATTACAGATAACAGTACTTATGTTAACGCACAGATCGTAACAAGCAGTTGAATCAGACAATACAAGTTCCTATCAAACTATACCACAAGTGGTCTCGTTCACAATTAATTCCACACGTCCCAGCTCTTAAACAGTTCCATTAATCCGGCCCAGTTAATACAATCCACAACATTTGTGCAACCAGTTTACCCAACAAATTCTCGGCCCAACTAGATTAAATCATACCGGACTGCTTGTATCCGAGCCCACTAGTAATGGATATATTATTATTAACACGTAATACAAATGACATGCAAACAAATTCACCCGGTTTAGGCTCTGGCCCAACCAGAATGTCATAACAGTTGCGCGGCCCAGCTCACAACAAGAGAGTTCGGTCCAATGACCAACCCGTCATTTCCTAGTTGGGCCACCCCACAGCCGATCCAGTTGGCTTGTAACCTTTGACTGCGGCCCAGATATCACG
Organism: Helianthus tuberosus; assembly: GCA_030545235.1. Lineage (NCBI taxonomy): Eukaryota > Viridiplantae > Streptophyta > Magnoliopsida > Asterales > Asteraceae > Helianthus > Helianthus tuberosus. The sequence continues at coordinate 74,367 of JARYGA010027604.1, read as the reverse complement.
ATGGAGGGGTGTGGACCTGTCGATTGGGCCTGTTATGGTTCCTAAGCATGGCCCAATACATGTTTTGCAATCACCACAACATCATGATATAATCACAGTGTCATCAAACCATAATTAGAACTCACTAATCCTAAGTCCCTAAAGTTCATACACATATTCATGATGTCAACATTCAACATACATACGTATAAATATCTGTATCATCCAGAAGCACTAAACCCACAATTGTCACAAAATCTTAGTATACATAACTCATTCAAGGAATTAAAGTTCATGAAATTTCCTATGTCAATACCCTACACCAAATCACGTACCATACAGAAATCGAGCCGAAATCACTAGATTTCTCAATTTATTAAATATGCTCTACCATACAAACATCATACCCATCGGATCATTCTCAGATCATTATCATTTTGATCAATTATACGACATCATGCATACACAGTTCTTGTTATTCCACAAGATATATTTACATATTGCAACCTAAACTACTCTAAAAAATAAAAGCATACATCAACTAGGAAATCACACCTTGTTCACATGTAATCAAATCGATCAATAAAATAATTAAACACAAGATGATACTAACCGAATGAATGCAGAAAATATAATGATGATGATCACGATAGGGGGGGGGGCAATCTTGCTGCCGCACGTAGGGAGAGTTAGGGTTGTGTTGCAATTGTGAGACAAGAAAATGGGTACGTGCAATTGCATTATAAGGCCAGTATCTAAACAAGTGGGCCGGTGGGGGTTTGCTAAGCAAACAGTGGTGTGGGCCGATTATGTTTACTAAACAACACAATGATTTGGGCCGGTTGCGTTTTCTAAACAAAATAATGATTTGGGCCGGTACTACACAACAATACGGATCAGTATTTGGGCCTAGTTCAACAGTTTATTAATTGGTGTTACATGTTATGTCTGGGTCGAGTTCAATCAAATAAGTTATATGTGATGTTTCTTAATCAAACAAACACACACACACAGTGCACAACTACCAAATATGTTAGCACGTTTAACAGGGTTACGGGTCGGATATATAAATTAAAACAAGAGCGGGGAAATCACAAAACCGAAGGTACTAACCTTGAAACTTCGAGTTGTCACAGATACTACAGGGATCAGGTTCTCGCTACATCGTCTAATCTAACACGCATTAAAGTACACAATGAATCCAAACATGGACTTCAATATTAGTACCCTAAACATCCTACAAGAATCAACCTATAAAGATAGATAGATGCTATAAGGATTCTGGGTTCTGTTACTTTGAATCAAAACAATCCTAAATCCTACTGGTGATTCAGGATAACGCCACGAAAGGTAATACAATAAACACACTTATATATAGGAAGTACCAGCGGCGTATCCACCATGTGCTTATTGTATTATCTAGTTTCGTTATCTAAATCACCAACAATCTACACACAACCAACCATCGAGTCGTAAAGTACTTCTTAAAAACCTTACTATGAAGATAGGAAGATCTAAGACTGTACCTCAAATATCCTATAAGAATCTAACTATGAAGATAGGTAGATCACTTAAGGATTCAGATAAACATCGCATTTGCATAATCGGAATAATACACATAAAAGCACTTAGTGAACACATATATGCCATACATTTTGAAAACAATCGATTACACATATGAATCACCCCAAAACATTTGAAAACGGTAAAAGAGGGGAACTATGTACTCAAAAGGGTATAACAAAGCTCAAAAGACCAAGAGTTCAAGCGTTGAAGCGGTTCCTAGTGTAACGGATACTATGTTAATGAATCGACACCTAAATCGAAAGATCGGGTAGAATGAGGTCTTGTAAACCAAATGAGTATTGGAACTCATGTGATATGGTTTAACGAAGCCTACATTCTAAATCGGAACCTATCCTAAGTGCTTACGACCCATTATGACCCATTAAGGTAGCTTATGCTACTTTAACGCGTCGTTCGCGTGAAAGCGCGTTCGAGATGCCTAACTAGTCCTATGACAAGTATTATATGCCTTAACATATCTAATTATGTTATATAATCAGTTTAGATGTCAAAACATGTGTTACATATGCTTAAAATGAAATTATGCGTAAAAAGGGCATTTTGGTCATTTTCCTAAGGCATATAAACTACCTATCATACAACTAACTAAACGAAGTGACCATAAGGTATAACCTCAGAAGGTTATTCCCTATACAACTATGGTCACAAAATATGTTTGGTCGGATCCTAAAGATCGACAAAACGGGTAGGGTTCGGAAGTCTAAGCGGTTGTGAGGACCGCTTATCTTACGACCCTATATAAGCACTAAACTAAAAGTGACGAGTTAAACATGTTAAAACATGTTTAACCAAGTTAGAAAAGAAGTTTGATATCAAAACAAACGGTTTTGATACCCAAGAATAGTTTGGTTGCAAAATACGCATAGACGCGTATTTTGACCGAAACTATGACTCGTCACTTGTAACATTCCCATTTTTATCATATAAGAATTATAGGGTTATTTAAATTTATTAACCACTAGTAACCAGTTTTATTTTTTTAATATAATTATTCGACCCAAATAGTTTTAAAAACTATTTTATATATAGTTGGTTGAAATGTTATACTAATTAATTGGCCCGTATATGGGTGACCTTTCTATTAAAATAAAGTATATAAAACTTATATTATTAGACGGGTAGATTACGGGTAAGTTGACTATTAGAAATATGATGTACCTAGACGAGCCCAGTGATCGTCTAATAATTAATACATTATATTTGAAACTACTCAGTTTTTAATGAAACTTGGTTCAAAATGTAGATAAAATTATTCTCATTCTAATGGCATATACATTGTTTTATAAAACGTTATATTTTAGAATTTATAAGCGTCAAAAGATTGAATCAGTTAAATTAATTATAATATATATAATAATAAAATAATAATATCATAACAAAGTGCACATTCCTACACATTAGGAAATTAATTCCTACAATACGTGTCCTTCATTTCAATTAAATGAATTTAATATGTTGGATAGGTACATACGTGTGCATGGTAATTGTTCAGATTCTTTGATTGGCTACATGTGTATGGTTATCTAAACAATTGTGATTATGTGTACAATGGTTCATATATACGTGTCCTTATATTCCAACTATAAATAGCATGAGAAGGCAAACCTTTTAAAATTGTTCAGATTCATTTCTATCGATTTATCTCTCTCTCTAAAAAATCGCCAACTTCCTCTCTCTCTCTAAATATTTATTATTTAATAAATAATAAAGCCTTGCCCCGTTTTAAGTGTTTTAACTCCCGATCACCGCTACCCTTTCCGATTGATCCTGAGCCCCATAACACATGTCAAGGCTCTGCCTGACTAAGTTCGTTGGGGTTCTGTCTCGTGACATAGGGATAAGGTTGAATTAGGGGTACTATACTTAACACGAGTATATATATATATATATATATATATTTTTAAAAATAGCTCAGAAGTTATACCCAAGATTCTAGCAGGAGGCTTTCTAAGTTGAACCCTAAAGTTACAAAGTGAGTCCATTCTCTTTTCTCACCATTTTATTCCCTTTTTATGATATAATTATATTCAAAAATGTTCCAAACCGACCCATAAGTAAAAACCTGGACCCCTGAAACCCCAATCCATATCAAAAATCAAGAAATCAAGATTTGTGGTCTTCAGACGGGCCGCGTAAAGATTCAACATAGTCTTACGCGGGCCACGTCAATATGGAGTTGACCGGATAAGCGTCCAGATCCACGTGTCACCCACGTGGCACACCTACTCGTGACACAGCAAGCCTATACGTAGACTAGGTGGCCACGCAGGCCGCGTAAGGATCGACCGGAGGTTCACACGGGCCGCGACAGACCCAAACTTCACCTATAAATAGGAATGGCCATGAGCAGTCCACTGTTGTCGAAACCAACTTTGAAAAACGAAAGTATACTGTCCAAAAGTCGAATTTACTTCCAAAATTAGTGGGGTGCTGCTACGATACAGGGTATTAAGTCAATCGCTGCTACGATTCAATGTCCGATCGATTGAAACTATCCGATGAATGTTTAAGTGCTGCTCAAACTTGGGTTATACTTTGTCATTCGTCGTAAATTCGATGGATGTTTAAGTATTGCACTTTGTCATTCGTTGTGAGGGTTTTAATCTCGTGAGTTATCGTAAATGCTGTATTAGTTACTGACCTAGTTTGTGTGCATTGTTATCTAAATTAGGTTACAAGGCTAATCAGTAGGCTAAACTCTGCCCGTATAAATCTGCAATGTGAGTCATTCTCTTTTTATCAAATGTTTTACAATACTCCATTTTCAAATGTTATAATTACAGGGATTAAGTCGTGGTTATCTTAAATCACAGGCTAAGTGGGGTATTGCACACATTACTAATTTCTCACGGGTTAGGCTAATAAATCCTAACAGTGATAAACGTCACTACTTGGGGAAAGACCCAATAGTGGTATGACCATCGTCACCAGGTGACACGGCGCCAGATAAAAAAATAAGTTAGAAGCCATTGTAATCGCTCTTATGCTGTAATTTATAACAAAGTTATAATTACAGGGATTAAGTCGTAGTTATCTTAAATAAGATAAAAGCCATTGTAATCGCTCTTATGCTGTAATTTATAACTAAGGGTCATTTTATAAAACCTGAATGAACTCACCAGTATTTCCTGCTGACCAAACCTTTTTAAAACGCGTTTCAAGTAATTACAGTAGATCGGAATTAGAGTTGGATGCGGCACCAACAAAGCTTACAGAAGTGGCTTATTTTATCAATTAAATTAAATTAAGAAAAATTGTTTTATGTATTCGAATTTATCCTATATTAAAGCTACCTTTTAAAACATGGTTTTATCCCATCTATTTAATAAATAAAAATCTGGTGTTTTCTAAACTCTGATATTTTTCCTAACTCACGGTCCTGATGAAATTTCCGCTGCACTACTTTTCAAAATAACCACCGGTACCACTTGGCTGCTCGCGGCTCCCGATTCCGTCCAGGGTGGGGTCGGGGGTCGTGACAGAAGGTGGTACAAGAGCCACTGATTTAAGCCTATAGGTGTTGTGATAATAATACCTAAGCTTATATAAAAGAGTTAGGAGATTGCTATTAAATGGTAGCACACATGATAGCATTTAGACTTGAACTTAAGAAAAGATGCCTTAGTATAAGCTTCGAGATATGCTAAAATACTTGTGTAAATAAAGTTTGGTAGATTTTGGTATGCTGTAAGGATAATAACTAGAACGTTGCAAGTATAATAAATAAGCAATAACACTTGACCACTGTTATTTCTTATTTATTAGTACTACTTTGTTCTAGAATATGATATGTCATGTGAAGACTAATTTGCTTAGTCTTTGTTGAAAGTCATAATGCACTTTCCAAATCATGATTTAAGAAAGATCTATTTTTGGGAAAATCTAAATTTCTTCTCCGGCAAGACTGGGTATGGTGTAGCAGACTCTCCAGCTTGTCCGGATATAACGGGGTTACCTCTCCGGCTAGAACCGGGTAAGAAGGTATATAATATGTCAAACAAGTGACAAGATTTCCCTAAATAGTATCATGACCTGATATCTGACTTGTTTTTGGAAATATGAATCTGTTAAATACATTGACCTTATAAAGGGTATGTATATTACAGCATGTGAAATATATGATTATATAGATATGTATATCTATAAGGAAATTCAAAAACCATAAGGATTGACAATTTGGAATAAAACACAAGCATATGTGTCTAGATTTCTTTATCTGGAATCTATTTAATTCCGATATCAAACAATATTTCGTTTGATCATCTACCTCGTAACTCGTGCGACAATATAAACAATGGAAACCCTTTAAGTTGGGACGCCGTCAAAAGTATAAGAATTTCCAATGCGTTACCATAGACTACTAACGCAAGTAAGAAGCATGTAAAGTTGTGCTAGTGCATAAGAAAACACATGAAACTTAAATTATACGTCCACAGACGTCGAAGTATATCACACATGACTTTCGAGGCAAGACCTTTGGAAAATATGATTGGGCACGACAACAACAATACTCATCCCAGCAGTGGGAGAACTACTGATCAAAAAGCGGCACTTTGCCACATGATCCTACAAACGACATGAATATCGCTGAGGTACGTTGGAACAAGATTTCACAACCATCGGTGCACAGTCTAATCAGAATCATAATTATTATCACTGCAAAAGGAGTCACATACCTTTGCAACTCCCCTATTTCATTTTATTCGACATTCCCTGGTAATGTCACTTAACAACGGTTATCACACGAAATTCCAGATAAAGTTCTTATATTTTTTTTTGGGTAAAGGGTTACCCCGGTGAATTTTATAAAAGAATCAAAGAACAGGGTGCGACAAGAGTTTGACACACACTACTAGACTTGACAGGCCAAGTCTAGGCACACAAAACAAAAACCCAAAACACAGCCAAAACAACCAAAACAACCCGAAAAACAAAGCTAAACTGAATGCAACACACTAGAAGACTAGAATCGCAATTAGCCCGGGTCGTCTTCCATAATTTCCCATGTTTCCAATAGCTTCCTATGGTTTACGTCTCGTCCGATCTTGAAACCCATTATACGAAGCCGCACCATATCAAGTATAACTTGAGCCACCGTCTCTTCCTTCCTTTGAATGTTTGAGAACAGCCGGTTATTCCGTTCTTGCCATATGTAGTATGTAGAAGCCGCTATAACAAGCTTACAGACAATATGTTCCAGCATCTTTGAACTAGCATTCTGCTCTATCCACGCCATTATTGAGCTCCAAGTGTCGTTTACATTCCCCATATCGGTCCTTTTCTTGACAATGTTCCAAGTCTTAGCCGCATAAAGGCACTAAAAGAATAGATGATCTCTGGAGTCTCGTCCATAGTTACAAAGGGGACAGCATATAAGAATTAAATTTGTCTCACTCCCCGCTTCCCATACCGCCAACCTATCCTGTGTCTTCAGCTTATTTTTTAATACCAACCATAAATGAAATGAGTGTCTTGGTATGCATTGGCCATACCACACCATATTCACCCAAGCCACCTTGTTTTCCCTTACCCGAAGGTTATTCCATGCTTCCCAAGAGTTAAAGTGAATAATTTTTCCTTCCACGGTTTTCCATCCAAGCCGGTCATCCGAATCAGGAACAAGAGGCGGAACCATGACATTTATGAGAACCGGAAATAAATCAAACCATGCCTGAGGCCACCTCCAATTACCATCAGCATCTATAAGCTCCGCAACTGTAGTCTGCAAATTAAACCCCGCTTGAGCTATCATCCTAGGAGTAATAAAGTTGCGGATCGGACTACACGAACACCAATCATCACTCCAAGCATTTGTCTGGGAACCACTACCAATCGACCTCCAAACATAAGGTCTAACCAACGTACGAATAGATAAGATCTTTCGCCAACTCCAGGTCAAACTACCACGGCTCTGAATCTCCCAAAAATTTCTGCCTTTTAACTTGTAAGAATGGATCCATTGGACCCAAAGAGATTCCCGGTTGGTTATAATACTCCAAATATGCGACATCATAAGGGCTTTGTTGACATCTGAAATACTTCGGATTCCAAGACCACCCTCATCCTTAGGCTTACAAATGTCTTTCCACGCAACTTTTGACCGAATACTCCCAGGAGCCCCCGCGTTCCAAAGAAATCTTCTCATTCTCTTTTCCAAATCGTTAACAATACGCACTGGTAAGATAAATACTGAGGCCCAATACGTATACATAGCTGCAAGAACTGAATTGAGAAGCTGCAATCTACCTGCAAAAGATAACGATTTAGACATCCAGTTATCTACCTTTCTCTCCATGCGTTCCACCAGAACTCGACAGTCCCTGAAGGATAATTTAGTAGAGATTAGGGGAACACCGAGATAGCTAACCGGGAGAGCACCCTCTCGAAACGGCAACAGGCTCAGAATCTCCGCTTTAACATTACATGGAACATTGTAGAAGAAGATGGTACTCTTAGGCAAACTAGGGACAAGACCCGAGACACTAGTGAATTTCTCCAATACATTCCGAATAAGTTGAACCGACCCAGTATCCCCATGAACAAAAACAAATAAGTCATCAGCAAAAGAAACGTTGATAATCTTTTGTTTAGAACAGTGACTATGAAACTTGAACGCAGGATTCAAAGCCATCTTTTGTAACATGAGGGATAACACCTCCATAATTAACGTGAATAAGTACGGGGACATTGGATCTCCTTGACGTAAACCCCGTTTCCCTGCGAAATAACCATGCAACTCACCATTTATGCTAACCGAATAGGACACCGTTGTGACACAAGCCATGATCCATGAAACCATTTTCTGGTGAAAACCGAAACGATTTAAAATTGCTTCCAAAAAAGACCAGCTTACAGTATCATAAGCTTTCTGGATATCAATCTTCAACGCACACCTCGGAGGACCCCGATCCACATGATAATTATGCATAAGTTCCTGTGTGATAAGAATATTATCAGATATCTTCCTCCAAGGAACAAACGCCGACTGGTTTATGTTCACTAGAATCCCCAAACTGCCCTTCAGACGATCAGTGATTATTTTGCTAATGCATTTATATATCACATTGCAGCATGATATAGGCCGGTAGTCGAGCACCGTATTTGGAGTGTCAATCTTAGGCACCAAAGCTAGAATCGTACTGCATATAATAAGTTGACTTTCGCGTTTCTATTTTCCCTAATGGTCATCATACCATGAGGATTTCTTTCATAGTAGCGAATATTGATCTGTTTCATTTCTTGGTAAATCCACACATTACACATGCACTGTTTGTTACGCATGTGGTTCGTTTGATTTATGAAGACCACTGGAGGGCTTCATTCTAATTTGTTGTTTTATCAAAACTCAAATATCATTTCGCTATACTTGATTTTTGGCACTGTGAACCGTATTATTGCAAAACGATGACTCTTTGATATCGAGTCAAAGAATTTTTTTTGAAAAACTCAATTTTCTTTGGCATACATGGTTTTTGTTGTGACCATTTTTTTGGGTAAAGGGTTTTACCCCGGTGATTTCATTCCAAACAATCAACAAAAAACACAAGTGGAGTAGAGAAATCTACACCAGTTCTCTTACATGACATGCCACATAAGAGTAAACACCAATCAAACAAAAGCTAAAAAAGCACAACCACCTAGACACTAATAATAAAACATATCAAGTATCTTTGAAGGTATCCACTGCGTTTAGCTTCCAATCATCCAAGATCTTTCTCACTTGCGGCTTATCTTTATACTTGAATGATAATAACTTCAGCTTCACCGTACCAATAATGATGTCCGTTAACACTTCCGGCGGTCTCAATTGATTGTTAAAAAATCTAGAATTCCTTTCTTGCCAAACAAAATATGTAGCCGCCTTAATAGTAAGTCTCGCGATAACCGAGTTCAATGATCTGGAACTCGCTTTAGGCAGCAACCGCCTTAATAGTTTTCGTTGTGACCATGTCCGAACTTTCTTATTAAAACTCGTTTTGTTTAAGCCAAGTTCAACTGTTTGAACTTGCTCGCATTACGTATTCAATTCAAAGTCCCATATGATGAATTGAAGCCATCATCCTCGAAATAATCTCAACAAGCACTTCAATTCTCTTGAACCATAACATGCTTGTTGATCTTCAACTTCATTAAATCATTTCTTGAATCACGATCACCTTGTGGTGACGTTTTCACAAAATTGAAGCTTGCGCTAATCTCGTTTTATACGGATCTAATTATTTATTTATATTGAATCCGCTTTGTTGATCTATCCTATGAAAGCAATCTTAACACAATCATGTGCTAAGATAATGATACACAAATTCATGTCATATTTCAGTGTATCTCTTAATGGTTCTTACAGCATCAATCGAGCATTTCGTAATATTTATTGCTTTATTATCTTCAATCGAAAAACATTATTCAATTGTTTCAATTTCAAATAAAATAAAATCCTACTAGATTTGTTTGAAACAAACATTCGAACTTACTTCGTTGAATTTTCATTTGATTTAAAACACGGTGAACTCATTGAGTCACCGCTATTATTATTTCGATCACTACGACACCTTGTGGCGTCAGTATAGACTTGTAGCTTGAGCTAATCTATATACCTTTCGCTTGACTCATCCTTGAAAGTGGTCTTAATACAACTATGTGTTAAGACGATGATACACTAAACTCTGTTGTATATCGGTGTATCCTTGTAATTCAATAAATGTCAACACATTGATTTTTCTCATGTCATAGTTCGATAGTTGACAAATCATTTCCGTGCTTCTATTTCATTTGAACTTGTTGATTCTGAGTCTTCCTCAGTTAACAATCAAAGTAATTTTTCATTTGACAATAAATTTTGTTTATTCTAAAAATCATTCACAACTTGTAAACATTTGATTTAGACATTTATTGATCATATATCTCTTTTGGTTTGAACCTAGTCACCTTGGAAATTATATCATTTCATCTCGTTCATTTGACATTGATTTTTTTCAAATAATTCAGTTGAACCATTGAGTCCTATTTATTGTACAACTCATATTCACAAAATTTGAATATGTTTTGATTCTGTATCATTTACCTTAATATTGTTTTTATTGACTAAGACATAACTCTAAAAGAGATATCGTAGCCCAAATCTCGAGGACGAGATTTAAAACAAGGTGGGGAGTATGTAACATTCCCATTTTTATCATATAAGAATTATAGGGTTATTTAAATTTATTAACCACTAGTAACCAGTTTTATTTTTTTAATATAATTATTCGACCCAAATAGTTTTAAAAACTATTTTATATATAGTTGGTTGAAATGTTATACTAATTAATTGGCCCGTATATGGGTGACCTTTCTATTAAAATAAAGTATATAAAACTTATATTATTAGACGGGTAGGTTACGGGTAAGTTGACTATTAGAAATATGAAGTACCTAGACGAGCCCAGTGATCGTCTAATAATTAATACATTATATTTGAAAGGCTCTGCCTGACTAAGTTCGTTGGGGTTCTGTCTCGTGACATAGGGATAAGGTTGAATTAGGGGTACTATACTTAACACGAGTACAAATATATATATATATATATATATATATATATATATTTAAAAATAGCTCAGAAGTTATACCCAAGATTCTACCAGGAGGCTTTCTAAGTTGAACCCTAAAGTTACAAAGTGAGTCCATTCTCTTTTCTCACCATTTTATTCCCTTTTTATGATATAATTATATTAAAAAATGTTCCAAACCGACCCATAAGTAAAAACCCGGACCCCTGAAACGCCAATCCAAATCAAAAATCAAGAAATCAAGATTTGTGGTCTTCAGACGGGCCGCGTAAAGATTCAACATAGTCTTACGCGGGCCGCGTCAATATGGAGTTGACCGGATAAGCGTCCAGATCCACGTGTCACCCACGTGGCACACCTACTCGTGACACATCAAGCCTATACGTAGACTAGGTGGCCACGCGGGTCGTGTAAGGATCGGCCGGAGGTTCACGCGGGCCGCGACAGACCCAAATTTCACCTATAAATAGGAATGGCCATGAGCAGTCCACTGTTGTCGAAACCAACTTTCAAAAACGAAAGTATACTGTCCAAAAGTAGAATTTACTTCCAAAATTAGTGGGGTGCTGCTACGATACAGGGTATTAACTCAATCGCTGCTATGATTCAATGTCCGATCGATTGAAACTATCCGATGAATGTTTAAGTGCTGCTCAAACTTGGGTTATACTTTGTCATTCGTCGTAAATTCGATGGATGTTTAAGTATTGCACTTTGTTATTCGTTGTGAGGGTTTTAATCTCATGAGTTATCGTAAATGCTGTATTAGTTACTGACCTAGTTCGTGTGCATTGTTATCTAAATTAGGTTACAAGGCTAATCAGTAGGCTAAACTCTGCCCGTATAAATCTGCAATGTGAGTCATTCTCTTTTTATCAAATGTTTTACAATACTCCATTTTCAAATGTTATAATTACAGGGATTAAGTCGTGGTTATCTTAAATCACTGGCTAAGTGGGGTATTGTGCACATTACTAATTTCTCAAGGGTTAGGCTAATAAATCCTAACAGTGATAAACGTCACTACTTGGGGAAAGACCCAATAGTGGTATGACCATCGTCACCAGGTGACACGGCGCCAGATAAAAAAATAAGATAGAAGCCATTGTAATCGCTCTTATGCTGTAATTTATAACAAAGTTATAATTACAGGGATTAAGTCGTGGTTATCTTAAATAAGATAAAAGCCATTGTAATCGCTCTTATGCTGTAATTTATAACTAAGGGTCATTTTATAAAACCTGAATGAACTCACCAGTATTTCCTGCTGACCAAACCTTTTTAAAACGCGTTTCAGGTAATTACAGTAGATCGGAATTAGAGTTGGATGCGGCACCAACAAAGCTTACAGAAGTGGCTTATTTTATCAATTAAATTAAATTAAGAAAAGTTGTTTTATGTATTCGAATTTATCCTATATTAAAGCTACCTTTTAAGACATGGTTTTATCCCATCTATTTAATAAATAAAAATCTGGTGTTTTCTAAACTCTGATTTTTTTCCTAACTCACGGTCCTGATGAAATTTCCGCTGCACTACTTTTCAAAATAACCACCGGTACCACTTGGCTGCTCGCGGCTCCCGATTCCGTCCAAGGTGGGGTCGGGGGTCGTGACATCACTACACCTAATTAACGTGGTAATCAGTAGGTATAGTCACAAGGGACGATAACCATCGTGATTACGCTCACGTTGCAAAGTTCACACGAACTTTGTGTTGACCAAAGACTGGTCAAAGCAGAAAGTCAAACACTGTTTGACTTTCACGCTTGAAAAACGATAATAAGCAAGAAAGAAACTTACAAAAGGTCCAAGCAATGAAGAATTGAATAAAAAATACTCAGGTATGAAGCATAAGCTTCAACTTAGAGCAGAAATAATTCAATTGTGTGAGGAAGCAAATGAAATGGATGGGTTTATATAGATTTTGGAGAACCGTTAGGATCGTTTCTCGTAAATCGTGCTTCGATCTAGACCTTACATGTGTGGCACACTGATTTACAATACTAGGGGACCTTAAAACTAGCTAATGGTTTGTTAAAACAATGTACAAAACCCAGAAAACAAGCTGCTGTTGCAAAAACAATGAATCTGCCCAGATCATTCTCTGGCGCCCCGCCAGAGACCAAAAAACTGAATGCCAGAAATGGTCCCTTCAGCTCCAGAACTTGGTTTTTGGTGCATTTTCGACACGTTTAAGCCCCGTTAACCCCATTTCAAAGCTCTAAAATGAAGTTAAAGTATAGGGAACATGAAATATGCTCAAAAACATCTCGGATGTCGGTTCGTTTAGTCGTACGATCGAGTTGTTCGGTTAATTACGACGGAAGTCGTAACGAACGCGAAATCGATCCAAATTACGCAACGAGTGGAATTTTATCAATCCAAACACTAAAATAAAATATTTTAATGATTACAAAAATATTTGGATGTCCGGATATGTTCAGAACGTAAGATATGCGCGAAAAGGCAAACTTATGCACTTTTTGAGGCTTTTAGTCCCTATTGATCAATTAAGCATATTTTCGCATAACGAACCCCTCAAAGCTTATTTCTAAGCTATGTAAAGGATATTTAGGGTACGTTTAGCTTATGATCAAGTTCCAGAATGTTCGTTACTATACGAATCAGTAGACTTTCGCAGTTTGACGCAAATAGTCCCTGATAGTGAATAAACTTGTTTTTGACACACCAAAACCTTCAAAACTTATTTCTAAGTTATATAAAAGTTATTTAAGGTATGTTAAGCCTATGTGTGACAACTGTCAAAAATACAGGTATCCGTACAATTAATTAACCATGATTAGTGCCTAATGACTGTGCTGAATTGCAATTAACTACTTTCTGATTACTGCATCGTACCTACATGTGCATCACATATTGCAGAATGTCACATCATTATTACATGCAAACCATATTGACATAAATGATGTACAAAACACAGTTAGCACAGTTAGCGGATAACTCAGAAAAATGCTGACAGAACTCAGCACATAGACAGACAGCAATGAGACACAGAATAAGCCAGAAACCAAGTATTACACTAGTATAGTGTGTAGGAAAGTGAGGATCACAAAACTGCCGTTCTAAGTGATAGTTTAAGTGCCGGAAAGTGCCTAAAACTCACCTAAAGTGCTGAATTTAGCAAAATTCAGCATCAATCAGCTTTTTAACACACTAAAATTATGCAGAAACATGGTAAAATGGTCCTGAATGCTTTCCTAAGTGTCGGGAATTAAAAGTGTCACAAAAGGGTACATACAGAAAGTGCCATGTGGAGAAGAAACCCTAATGCTCTCTCTCTAGCTTGGCGATTTTGTTCTTCATGAATCCTCAGATCTTTTTCGTAATTCTCTGTATAACAGTCTGTGATTAGGGATTAATCTTTAATCTCTATAACGAACTCGTTAGCAGGTTTGACCGATTTACTTCTAGGATTTTGTTTTTTCTGCTCTTTTCGCTCGCCTCCTTAGTTCTATGCTATTCTGATGTGGTGTATAGTCCGCTTGGTTTATCGATCTTTCTAGGATCTTGATTACCAGGTTTACTATAGATTGCAAAAGGGTGCATAGGGTAGGGTTTGCTAGAATTAGGGTTTTTCTGTTTTCCGGTTTTTGGCTCCTTGTGGTTCTGGTTTACGTGTCTTCTGGGTGCATGGTATTGTTTCTTGCTGTTCTATATAGAGAGGTGTTTATTCCACAATGGATGATCGTCCCAAAATTGATGATTCGGTCCTACGAGATCAAGGTAAGCCGCCTTTACAGTATAAGGGTTTAGCGAGTCGCGTGGTAAATATAGATGGGAATCCGGTATTACCTAGACGAGGTTCTTTGCAATTGCAGCAGCATGATGCTAAAAAATTTAACGTAATTGATGAACTATCCAAGATCACTGTTCCGGTTCCTTCATCGGAATATGAGGATGCGGGTTTTAATGTAACTGGGGGTGAGAATCCGGAAACTCAGACGAGTAAAGGATCTAATTCCAAGTCTATGTCATACGCAGATACGGTAGTTGCTAATACTTTGAAGAAAGTTAATTTTCGATCACTTGCTAGCTCCGTGACTCATGATGGTTGTGATGTTGTTCTGCCGAGGGAATCAGTTCGTTCTGTGCAAGATAAGCTGGCTAATACTCTCTATGGGTATTTTTTAGGAGATCGGGTTGCATTCCCAGTGGTTGATTATTTTGTCCGCACGAATTGGAAAAAATATGGTTTGCTAAAAACTATGATGAACACGAATGGTTTTTTCTTTTTCAAATTTAGTGATGAAGTGGGTATGTCGAATGTGCTTAAGGATGGGCCCTGGATAATCAGATCACATCCATTATTTCTTGATAGCTGGACTCCAACTACTAAGCTCGAAAAGAAAGAGGTAAAGAAGGTTCAAGTTTGGGTCAAAACTCATGAAGTTCCTTTAGCGGCTTATACGGAGGATGGTCTGAGCTTGATTGCAACGACTATTGGGGATCCAAAAATGCTGGATTCGTTTACCACATCTATGTGCATGGACTCTTGGGGTCGTAGTAGTTATGCTAGAGCGCTAATTGAGATCTCGGCTGATAATGAGTTTCGAGAAGAAATTACAATGGCAATTCCTGAGCCTGAAGGGGAGGGTTTCATTAAAGAGACTATGTATGTGGAGTATGAATGGAGCCCACATCGGTGTGCTACGTGTTGTGTGTTCGGTCATTCGACTGATGTTTGCCCAAAGCAACCGATGAGGCCGAGTAAAGCTATGCAGGAAAATCACAATCGGAATGTTCAAAAGAATCGTCCAGCTAAGAAGATGCCTATTGTGGATCAAGATGGATACATAGGAGTCTATGGCAAGAAAGCTGCTAAGAAAGTGGGGATTCCTGTGAATAAGCAAAAATCTAAGTTCGAATATCGGCCAGTGGGTCCAAAGCCTAAGGGCGATACCATTAAAGCTTCGGGTTCTATTAATATCAGGTCAAATAATCCCTTTGATGTTCTTAGTGAAGTGGAAGATGACCCGGGTCCTAGTAATAAAACGTCGGGGTTGAACAATGAAGAGTCAGATGAAGACGAGGTTATAGAAAATGAAAACGAAATGGATGGGTTTTTGATGGAGGGTACTCTAAATATTAAAAGCAAAGGGGCAAGCACTCCTTCTCAGATAGTTAATGATGGTTAGTATCGCTTCTTGGAATATAAGGGGGTTGAACCGCCCTCTTAAACAGAAGGAGGTTCGGCAGGCTGTTAAAGACTTTAATTTGAGTTTGTGTGCTATTCTTGAGTCTCATGTGGATGTTGGTAAATTGGGTAAAGTGTGTAAGTCTGTCTTCCGTTCTTGGGACTGGACTTCTAATGGAGGTTGCTGTGACAAAGGCACAAGAATAATTATTGGACGGAACCCGGCCATTTTTGATGTCATGATTTTGGCGCAATCTCCTCAGGTTATGCATCTTCAGCTTGTTTTCAAATTGGATAAAAGAATGATTTTTTGTTCTTTCGTTTATGCTGCTAATTATTATGTCTCCCGTAAAGATCTATGGCATAATCTCTCCATGCATAAAGCCCTGGTTAACAATAAACCTTGGTGCATTATGGGTGATTTTAACACGGCTCTTAACATTGAAGATAATTCTATGGGAACGTCATCGATATCTATTGGCATGAGAGATTTTCAAGAGTGTGTGGATGATATTGAGGTTGTTGATATTAACCGAATGGGGATACATTTTACATGGAGTCAAAAGCCAAAAAATGGGGTAGGATTACTGAAGAAAATTGATCGAGTGATGGGTAATACAGCTTTTATAGCTGATTTTCCGAAGTCGGTAGCCATTTTTAAGCCGTATAGGCTATCGGATCACTGTCCTTGTATTCTTTCGTTCCCGGAAGCAGTCATGTTGAAGCCTCGGCCTTTCAAGTTCGCTAATTTCTTGGTGTTCAAACCAGAATTTTTGGATATTGTTAAAGACAACTGGGAGACTAACGTGAATGGCGTTCATCAATTTAGAGTAGTCAAAAAACTCCGGTCGCTTAAACACCCGTTGCGGTCGTTGTTATTCAAACAAGGTAATCTTCATAAGAAAGTTGAAAACCTGCGCTTGGAGCTGGATATGATTCAGCAACATATTGACCGTGATCCCACTAATGCTAATTTTCGGGCAACCGAGTCTTCGATCAATCGTAAACTTCAAGAGGCATCATTAGATGAGGAACGTTTTCTGAAACAAAAGTCTAAAGTAGATTGGTTGAGTGCGGGAGATATGAATTCGGCTTTTTTTCACTCATCTCTGAAAATCAGAAATCATTGTAGCCGGATCGAAGCTATTAAAGATTCGGAAGGGAATTTTTTTCAAGGCGATACGGTTTATAAACCGTTTGTCCAGCATTATGAGAAGTTTTTTGGTACTCAAGGTGATATCTCTCTTACTCCGGCTCCGGATTTATTTTCTAAAGTCCTATCCCCACAGGTTGCGTCTCATATGGTCCGACAAGTTACGGCGGAAGAAGTTAAAAAGGCCATGTTCTCTATTGGTATCGATAAAGCGCCTGGTCCTGATGGATATACAGCAGCATTTTTTAAAAGTGCTTGGCCTATTGTCGGTAATGATGTTACTTGTGCTATCATTGATTTTTTTGAGACAGGAAACCTTCTTCGGGAAGTGAATCACACGACTATTGTGCTTATTCCGAAAACTCCTACCCCTTCGGCTGTCAGTGAATATAGGCCAATTGCTTGCTGTAATGTTTTATACAAGTGTATCAGTAAAATCGTTGCAGATAGAATTAAAGGTGCGCTGAATGAAATTGTTAGCATTAATCAATCAGCCTTTGTGCCAGGAAGGAAAATCTCTGATAATATTATGTTGACTCAAGAATTAATGCATAATTATCATAGACATTCGGGCCCTCCAAGGTGTGCTTTTAAAGTTGATATCCAGAAAGCTTATGACACGGTTGACTGGAGATTTCTAAAAAGTGCATTGCTTGGGTTTGGTTTTAATCGCAAGATGGTTGACTGGATCATGGTATGTGTCTCGACTGCTTCTTTTTCTATATGTGTCAATGGTTCAGTTCATGGGTTCTTTAAGGGCAACCGAGGGTTAAGGCAAGGGGATCCAATCTCCCCATACCTTTTTACTTTGGTCATGGAGGTTCTGACGGCCATTCTTCAGCATGCTGTTCGTATCGACGCGTCCTTTAAGTTTCATAATAGATGCGAAAAACAGCAGATTATCAATCTTTGTTTTGCAGATGACCTGTTCCTTTTTGCAAGAGGAGAAGTCAATTCGGCTCGGTGTATTATGACGTCTCTCTCTAAGTTCACAAAGATGTCGGGGTTAGTGCCTAGCAATCAGAAAAGTACGATATTCTTTTGCAATGTTAGTAGCCATGTAAAAGATGCTATTCTGGAGTTTATGCCATTTGTGGAAGGAAATTTCCCGGTCAGATATTTGGGTGTGCCTTTAATCTCTTCTAAACTTCGTTATAATGATTGTCGAGTGCTCGTGGAAAGATTAGAGAAACGTATAACGCACTGGAGGAACAAGTTGCTCTCTTTTGCGGGTAGGCTTCAGCTTATCATTTCGGTTCTCTCGTCCATGCACATCTATTGGTCATCTGTATTTATGTTGCCGGTTCGGATCATTCATGAGCTTGAAGCTTGTATGCGTAATTTCTTATGGTCCCAAGATAGCTCGTTTTCTAAAGGCAAATCAAAAGTTTCTTGGAAGACCGTTTGTACTCCAAAGTATGAAGGAGGTTTGGGCATTAGACGAATCGGGGATATGAATAAGGCTCTTATGTCTCATCACGTTTGGAGCATTGTTTCGAAACGGGAGTCCTTATGGGTTGAGTGGGTGTATAGTTACCGTTTAAAAGGCAAGAGTTTCTGGGTGTGTAAAACCCCCTCTAATTGCTGTTGGTCTTGGAGAAAATTGATTCAATTGAGGCCGCTTATTAGGAATCATATATGGTCGGAGTTAGGTAATGGCGCTAACACTTCAGCATGGTTCGACTACTGGTGTGATATAGGTCCGCTCAGTGATTTTATTTCGCCTAGAATCATCACCGATGCAGATTTTAAACTGGACGATACTGTGGCTAACATCTACTCCCATGATACTTGGTCTTGGCCTATGGCATGGAGAGATCTCTTCCCGGTTCTCATTCAACTTGACCAAGTGCATCTGAATCCGATAAAGCATGATAGAATTTTGTGGAGAGATGGTAGTGTTATAACCGAGTTCTCCTCCTCTGGTGTTTGGCATTCCATTCGGTACAAAGACCCGGAAGTGAATTGGTGCAATATTGTTTGGTTTTCGCAGTGCATCCCTAGGCATGCGTTTATGATGTGGTTGGTCATTAAAGGTAAAATTTTGACTCAAGACAAAATTTTAAATTGGGAGATGACGCGGAGAAAGAACATGAATATGATGTGTTGCCTATTATGTTATCAGAATTTTGACTCTCATTTGCATTTATTTTTTGAATGCGAATATTCTTCTCAAGTTTGGCAATTAGTTCGAAGCAAGGTGGGTATGGATGCGGTCAGGCCGATATGGACGGATATTGTTGATTGGTTGCTGGTTCGAGCTCGTTCTAAAGCGGCTAGGATTTATGTTGCTAAAATTCTTGTTGCGGCTGCTCTGTATTTTATTTGGCAAGAAAGAAATGCTAGATTATTCAAAAATCAGCTGAGGCCTCCGGAGAAACTACGTGAAATTATTTTAGCCACGGTTAGATACAAGCTGATGGGAGCCAACCTAAAGAATAATGCAAGTGTGCGAAGACTTCTTGGAGAATGGGAGATTCACGGGGGACACGTTGATGACGATGGCGGCTGATTTACTTTGTTTCATGTCTCATTGCTCTAGATTTAGTCTAGTTGTTTTCTAGTTTTGTTGGTGATGTTTGGTTGTTTCTTTGTTCTACTTTCATGGGGCATGTCTCATGACTGAACTAGTGTAGACTCTCTACACTACTTGTCTTTATTTTTTGTGAATATATAGAATCACCGGGGTAACCCTTTACCCAAAAAAAAAAAAAGAACACTAAACTGTATACTTTAGCACTTTAACGAACCAGTATCTAACCGAACAACCGGACACTACCCGAAACATCAAAATTAAACTAGAATCATTGTTTTAACATTACCAAGCTAGTTATGATCCCTAAACATCATGACACATCATAAATATCTAGTAACTAAAGTATCTAACTAGATACTTACATTTTAACCACAATCTAACTATATGGTTCAACCTAAGCTAGACCCCCCCCCCCCCCACCTATGTAATCGGCCAAGCATGGCCCCACAAAGATGATTTTTTGAATATTTAATTAGATTTTGTTGCAAGATATGGAACACTTTATCCAAGAGTTAAAAGAGTAAGATGGTTATAAGTAAGATCTTGAAGATCATAATCTCATTCTCACACACACACTAACACACACCACTCTCTCCTTCTCTTGCTCTCACTCTCGGCCGAGAACAAGGCCACACACCACCACCATCTTCATCTCATTTTCATCCATTCCATACTCATACAAGGGTGCTAGAAGCTAAGTTAGGAAGCTTGGAGGGCTTGGAGATTGAAGGACCTCTTTCATTTGCTTTTATCCATCACACTCATCATCTTCATCTTCTTGAGTTTCATCCCTAGCCTTGTGCTAGTAGTAAGGCCCTTATAATCTCTTGTTACTTCTTGTAATGTTGGTTAAAAGATAATATATGTTGCTAAACATGAAGAACACTAATGATCAAGAAGATAATCTCTAACATAAAGCTCACTAACATAAGAATATATGTTGTTTTAGTATATGTGTGAGACTTGATGATTGATTCTTGTGTTTATGATGTTAAACATCATATGGAACTTACTAGATTATGATTAAACACATGATCTAGCAATTTGAAGTGATGATCTTGTGAAAGACCAAGATGATCATACTTTATGTTTCACATGAACTTGAAAATAAGGATGATTTTGGGTATGATGAAGTATGAAACATGTTAGAAGTCTTGTATAAAAGTGATTTCAAACATAGTTTTCTCAAGAAACCAAGTTCATTTGCAAGATTTACATAATCATGGATTTTAAAGAAACTAACCATGTTTTTAGAGGTATATCAAGTGTAGAAATACATTGTTAACAAGAAAAACTCAAAAGAATGATTTTTAGAAAAATCATTTTGTAAGTTGTAAAAGACTAAATCTTGCAAGAAAGGGGATTTACAAATAAATAACCAAACTTTAAAGGGTAACTAAGCTTACTAAACACACTAGTAAGTTACTACAAGTTTTTATAAAAGTTCAAGTTCATGTTGTTGTGTAAATTGCATGATTTTGGCACTTGGTAAGTGTTGAATGAATTGTTAATTGTTTGGGATGATTTTAAAAGAAAATTATATGCTTTGAAAGCATGGAAACCTCCGTTTTTAAGGGGAAACTTTGGCAAATTTTTTGTAAAAATTAAATACTTAGAAAAATATTTTAAACAAGTATTTACAAGTATATTTTAACCATGATTTTCATACAAAGTTGCCATGATTTTATTACAAAAAGTATAAATATTGGAGGTTGGTTTTTGTAAATAAAAATGGCTAAATATGTATTGGAAAGATATATATTTAGAAGACACATGTGTGTGATTATTTGTATACTTTGTGTATTAGTTATAGTATTTTAGGACTTGAAATAATATAACTTAACAAAATACCAAGAAATTACAATCCAAAATATTATCAAAAATCTCAAGGAATAAATATACAAGTTACACACATAATATTGTAAAACCGAACGAAAGAATGTAACTTAGAAAATATTCTGGAAAATACATTTATAAATATATTTTTGATAAATGATATTTTGGACACAAAGAAATGAAAATATGATTTTCATGATTATCACAAAGTTATATGATTTTTGGGTAACACTTTACCCAAAAAAAAAAGTTATATCATATTTTGACAAAAAGGAAATATATAATTTTTGGTGACTAATATATATATATATATATATATATATATATATATATATGTTTCCTTGGAATTATTAGGAGATATATTATTTTTGGAAAAAATATATATATTTTCTTGGATAAACTTGAAATACATTATTTTTGGATAAAAATAAGTTTATATATTTTCTAAAGTTAGACTTGAAAATATATTATTTTGGAACTACGAATATTTTTGCCAAAAGGAAAAATTATTTTTCTAAGTAATAATTCTTAAATATATATATTTTGGGACTTTTATTAGAAATAATCTTCCGGAAAGTTTAACACAAAATTAAGTATTAGAATACTTAACAATCACAAGAAAATACATATTCTCGTACATATAAATCTACCCCGGAATACGACACTGATACATGGCAAAAATATACAAATACAAATATACCCATCCTTGGGAAGGAAGTACAAGTATAAATACTTGGGAAGTATTAAAAATAGGATATATTGTTTTAACGATTATTCCAAAAATTAATTCGAGTTAAAATATTAATTATTTTAACAAATAGTTGCATAACTTGGGATGATATCGAAGACATAAAAGAAACGTAACTCAAAATAATTAATACTAAGACAAGGCACGACCCGTTCGTCTAATAGACATTAGTACATTGTAGGTAGTCGTGTTTGCTGAAGGAACTTGAGTTACGATTATTGAAGACGCAAGACAGTGAGTTCATGTCCCCCTTTTCTCTTAACTGTTTTCAGTTTTATAACTTCGGGGGTGAAGTACATGTTTCAAATGATTCCAAAATGCTTACAAACAATTACAATTGGTATGGTTAGCTAGGGAAAGTACAGTAGATCAAGTGAATGGGTAGGCGCACTCTTAAGACCATTAATCCTCGTATTAGGACCGAGGGGCATGAGTGATAGATCTATTTGGGTGTAGCGAGCCCACACCCATGAGGACCAGGGTGGCCCATGAGGTGACTATGTCTTACAGCCGGAGGCCCGGTACAAATTTTCTAGGTTTGAGCCTTCCTACGCCGTTGCACGCATGTTAATGGCCTTGCAAACCATTAATCGATCTGTTTCCTTGTTTTGCTTTCATACCGGGATTTATAAACGTACATACATACACTGATCACAAAGGTTTTATACATTCATATACACAAACACATGAACTCGCTCAACTTTTGTTGATGTTTTCAAACTACATGTATTTCAGGGAATTAAGTGGATCTGGCGGGTGTTTAGATGTTTCAAGCTGCGTTATAAATAAAAAGATGTCATCCGAAGTCATTAGGGTTTAGGAGATGTATCTTAATCCTGGACGAGATACATGGTTCTAAACTCGGTTTTATTTAAGGTCTTTTGTCGAGTCTTCGTGAACTCTTTAAAACATGTTGTGGTTTGTAATCGAAATTTGGAGTCTACGTTTCAGACAATTATGTTGTGATGTTTTCAAATTTAATTTATGGATGAACATCTAATGGTTTAATCATATAGTGTTGTTATGATTGAATGCAATGGTATTAAGAAAGTCACACCATAATCACACTTCCGCAAAAGTCAGGGTGTGACAGCTTGGTATCAGAGCTTCGATTGTAGCAAACTAGGATTCTTTCTCGAGTCTAGACTACGATCATTAGGGTTCTCACGAAAATGTTTTCACAACCTGTTTTTCATTGCATACACAAAACACCCAGATCTAGGAAACAAACATTTTTACAAAGAAAAGACACAAAACACATTTCAAGGAATTCGTTTATAGTCTGAGAGACTGGGTAGTTCAGTCTGAGAGACTGGGTAGTTTAGTCTGAGAGACTAGGTTGGTAGTCTGGGAAGACTAGGATGTCACACCCCGACCGCGTAAAACAACAAATCGCGACGGAAACATCGGGGCGTGTCGTAACAGAATAAATTGTTTCATAACCATGGTATTCAAAGTTGTATTTTATTTATTAAACAAGGATGTTACATTGTCTTAAACATGAAATACAGAGTTTATAACATAATTAAACAAGTCTATCTTCGTTTTTAGTCTCTAAGGCACAGGTCCGCCCAAGTATTGTGATCAACATCCTACGGAAAAGCTCCTGAAAACACATGTGAAAATAGGTACGTCAGCATAAAAATGCCAGTGAGATACATAGGTTTGTGAAAATAGGATTCATGACTTGCATTTGAGAAAATGTTTAGTCATGAACCTTGTAATTTGCTTTGTATTGTAAATCAATTGAAAAACGATAAGATCAGTTGATATGTATAAGTAAATGTAAGGTTAAATGTATAACCAAGTAAAATGAATTGTATAAAATAAACTGTTTTGTAAGACAATGTCTTGTGAGAAAATATGTTATTTGTATAAAATGTAATATATCAAACATTGAAGTGATTTAAGTAACGCTACGTCATGTAATATCACACAAGCACTTATATATAGGAAGTACCAGCGGCGTATCCACCATGATTGTATCATATTACACACGCCTCGTTACTCAAATTACTTACCCAAACCAACCACCATTGTAAATTGTTCATGTACAAACCAATTGTCAAGTGTTATTGTGTAAACCATATCAAAATGTCTATGTCCAATGTAAACCACCAATGTGTATATCAATGTCAAATGTTTATGTTCAATGTAGATCATGTAATATGTAACCAAAATGTCATGTATGGTAATTGAAATGTATCAACTAAACCATATGTAAAATGCACAACAACAAGGTATTGAAGTAAAACACAGTTTAAATCAAAGTCATGTTTTGTGTAACAAATGCATGCTATACTGATACAAACATTTATGCGGTATTGTTAAAATGCATACATCCAAGCCTTGAGACTGTGGCGATAAACCCTTAAACAAATTAAAGGTTTATCTAAATTATGTATATCGAATTCGGTCATTCCTTTCATCCCCTTTCCCTGGGATGTCCGGAACGGGAGTTGTCAATTCCTATGGTACCACTACCTACTAACGAATGGCATGATCAATGTTAATGAATGTATTGTTCCATGTTAAACAAACCAAATGTCATACCAAAAATGTAAGTATGTGATGCACTAAGTATGTACTCAAATGAACATACGTAGCGTGAAAATGTAATGTAAAACAATGTACCAAGTAATGCACACAATGGGCACACCTAGCATGAAATGTAATGTAAAACAATGTACCAAGTAATGCACACAATGGGCACACCTAGCATGAAATGTAATGTAAAACAATGTACCAAGTAATGCACACAATGGGCACACCTAGCATGAAATGTAATGAAATCATGTACTATAATGTACTAACAAACATAGCCGGTATATGATGTGAAAACAGGAAAGCATGAAAGTAACAAGTAGGCACATGTGTTCCACCCCAAAACAGTTTGGAAAACGGTAAAAGAGGGGTCTATGTACTCACTTGATATTACTCAGTAGTCCTGGAGTGACAATCAAACAATGGTAAAGATCTCGGAATCAAACGGCACCTAATATAGGTAACTATGTTAATAACCGGACCTAAATCGGATGATTGGATAGAATGAGGGTTTGTAAACCAAACGAGTGTAGACACTCATGTCATTTGGTTTAACAAAGCCTACATACTAAATGAAACCTAACATAATTGTTTACGACCCATTACGACCCGTTTAGGAAGCTTATGCTACTTTAACGCGTCGTGCGCGTGAAACGCGTTCGGACCGCCTAACTAGTCCTATGACAAGTATTATATGCCTATACATGTTACATAATCAGTTATGTGACAAAAGTTTAGGTTACATATGCTTAATTACCAATTATACATGAAAAGGGTATTCTGGTAATTTACCTAAGGCATATAAACTACCTATCATACAACTACTTAAACGATGTGACCATAGGGTATAACCTCGGAAGGTTATTCCCTACACTATGGTCACCTAATGTATTTGGTCGGATCCTAATGATCGACCAAACTGGGTCGGGTTCGAGGTATAAGCGATTTATCAGATCGCTTACCCTACGACCCTAGACAACGTGGTAATCAGTAGGCATAGTCCCAAGGGACTATAACCAACGTGATTACACTCACGTTGCGAAGTTCAAACGAACTTCGCATTGACCATTACTGGTCAACGCTGAAAGTCAAACAAAGTTTGACTTTCTGACTCGAAAAGCAATAAAATAAGGAAAAGAACGAAAGAATACTTACGAAGGGTCCCCGAATGCTAACCTCGATTCAAAAATATCAGGTATGAAACAATAGTTTCAACTTAGAGTTTCTCAAATCAAAGTTCTTGTGATTTTGAAGCATGGGGGGTGGGGTATTTATAGTATTCGGTCCACCGTTAAGATCGTTTCATGGAAAACGTGCCTTAATCGTAACCGTACAAGTGTTGGCAAGTTGTGGTGCCTAAAAATGGTCCTTATCATCTGACTAAGCAATTTAGAATGTGTGGGTGAGGATCAAACAGCTGCAATCTGCTGTTAAATTCATTTAATCTGGTCAGAAGGTGCCTCGCGGGCCGCCTGAGGATGCTCAGGAACTGAGGCGGGCCGCCTAGCAGTCACAGATCAGAACAAAGTTTCAGAAATGACAGTTTCAGTCCCTGCACGTGTTTAAGCCCATTTCCGACACTTCTAAGGCCCGTAAAGCCAACTTTAAGGCCCTAAAATGATTGCCTAAACATTGTGGACATGAAACATGTTCAAAAATATGTCTGATGTCAGTTCGTTTGGTCGTACGAACGCGATGTTCGCTTAATTACGACGGAATGCGCATAAGCGCGAAAAACGATCCAAATGACGCGACGAATGGATTTTTCTTATGGCGAACACTAAAATATAATATAGTCATGCTTACATAAATTTTTGGATGTCCAGATGTATTCAGAACGTAAGTTATGCGCGAAAATGCAAACTTGTGCACTTTTTGACACTTTTAGTCCCTGAATGAGCCAAAAGTTTATTTTAGCACACCGAACCCCTCAAAGCCTATTTCTAAGCTATGTAAAGGATATTTATGGTATGTTTAACTTATGGTCATGTTCCGGAATGTTCGTTACAGTTCAAATTGACATACTTTCGCAGTTTGTCAAGTTTAGTCCCTGTAAGCGAATTAACTTGTTGTTGCCATACCAATGCCTTCAAAACTTATTTCTAAGTTATATAAAGGTTATTTAAGGTATGTTGAGTATATGTTGATGTTCCGGAGTATTTGTCGCATTAAACTGAGTACGTTTACGCACCAGTTTGCGTATAACTCTCCAGAAAGTGATATAGAGTTTGAAATTACATAAAAGTCAAAACATGAAAAATGTAAAACATAACAAAACAAACATTGAGATTAAATAACTTTGTTTTATTGATAATAGAACTGTTCATAGTGATTACAAGCACAGTTGTTACAGTCTCCCCTACTTGTGGAAATTTCGTCCCGAAATTTATTTAGAGGAAACTCGAGGAAAAAGATGTGGATATTTCGCCTTCATTTGATCTTCGCGTTCCCAAGTAAACTCAGGTCCACGTTTAGCTTCTCAGTGAACTTTGACCAAAGGAATGCGCTTGCGTTTAAGCCACTTGACTTCACGTTCCATGATTTCCACTGGCTTCTCAACAAATTTCAGTGTTTTGCCAACACGAATTTCGTCAAGCGGTATGTGGAGGTTCTCATCAGCTGAACACCTCTTGAGATTGGACACGTGAAAAGTTGGATGAACATTTCCAAGTTCAGGAGGTAACTCAAGTCTGTAGGCTACCTTTCCGATTCTTTCGACGATCTTGAATGGTCCAACGTATCTAGGTGCAAGTTTTCCTTTCTTTCCAAATCTGATCACACATTTCCAAGGTGAGACCTTAAGTAATACTCGATCACCGACTTGAAATTCCAAGGCTTTGCGTTTTGGGTCCGCGTAAATCTTCTGACGGCTTCTAGCTGCCTGAAGGTTATCACAAACTTTCTTGACCTTGTCAGTTGTCTCTAAAATGAGGGCATGTCCAGTAAGTTGTGCCTCGCCAATCTCATTCCAGCAGACTGGTGAACGACATTTTCGACCATAGAGAGCCTCGAAAGGAGCCATTTTGATGCTAGTGTGATAACTGTTGTTGTAGGAGAATTCAATCAACTTAAGATGTGAATCCCAACTACCACCAAAATCGATCACACAAGCTCTAAGCATATCCTCCAAAGTCTGGATTGTTCTCTCAGATTGACCATCCGTTTGTGGATGATAAGCTGTGCTCAGATTAAGTTGGGTCCCCATAGCAGATTGCATGGTTCTCCAAAAATGAGAAGTGAAACGAGCATCTCTGTCAGAAATGATGTTCAACGGAACACCATGTCGAGCTACAATTTCATCCACATAGATTTGAGCAAGTCTGTCAGCAGGAAAATCCTCCCGGATTGGCAAGAAATGTGCTGATTTAGTAAGACGATCAACGACTACCCAGATGGCATCATGACCTTTCTTAGTGCGTGGAAGTTTAGTAATGAGATCCATAGCAATGTTTTCCCATTTCCAAACTGGGATCTCTGGTTGCACCAATAAACCAGATGGACGCTGATGTTCAGCCTTAACCTTAAGACAAGTAAGGCATTTTGATACGTATAAGGCAATGTCTTTCTTCATACCAGGCCACCAATAGTGAGTACGAAGATCCTTATACATCTTATCAGAGCCCGGATGAATGGAATAACGAGACTTATGGGATTCAACCATAAGCAAGGTACGAAGATCATCCTGGCTTGGGACCCACAAACGGTCCATGAAGTAATACGATCCATTGTCCTTCAGTTCCAGAGCAGGTGTTATGTGATAGGGAAATTCCTTATCCATCAATCCTTGTGAAACACAAGATTGTTGAGCTTGAGAAATGCGGGCTTGGATATCAGATCGAGCTTGAATAACAGATTGAACACGTACACAATGAAGCTTAGTACGTTCCTTACGACTCAATGCATCAGCTACGACATTCGCCTTACCAGGATGGTAGCGAATTTCGCAGTCATAGTCGTTTAAAAGTTCAACCCAACGTCGCTGTCTCATGTTGAGTTCTTTCTGGTTGAAGATATGCTGAAGACTTTTGTGGTCTGTGAAAACCACACATTTTGTACCGTACAAATAGTGTCTCCAGATCTTTAGAGCGAAAACAACTGCACCCAACTCAAGATCATGAGTGGTGTAGTTCTTCTCATGAATCTTCAACTGCCTCGATGCATAGGCTATGACTTTGTTCCTTTGCATCAGAACACAACCAAGACCCAATTTCGATGCATCACAATACACGACAAAATCATCATCACCCTCAGGCAATGATAGAACAGGCGCATCGCAAAGCTTCTGCTTCAAGTGTTGAAAAGCTTCCTCTTGTTTGTATCCCCAATAAAAGGGCATTTTCTTCTGAGTTAGAGCAGTTAGAGGAACTGCAATCTTCGAGAAGTTTTCTATGAAGCGGCGGTAATAACCCGCTAGACCAAGAAAAGAACGAACTTCAGTAGGAGTAGTAGGTGTATCCCAATCCTTAATCGCACTGATCTTGGAGGGATCTACCTGAATACCTCATTCGTTGATAATATGCCCCAAAAACTGAACTTCTTTAAGCCAAAATTCGCACTTGGAGAATTTGGCGAAAAGTTGCTCTTTCTTTAGGAGTTCTAGGGTAAGACGAAGATGTTGCTCGTGGTCAGCTTGCGTCTTAGAGTATATCAAGATGTCATCAATAAAAACAATGACGAACTGATCCAAATAAGGTTTGCAGACCCTATTCATTAAGTCCATGAAAACAGCAGGAGCATTAGTCAAACCGAATGGCATGACTGTGAACTCATAATGCCCATAACGAGTGCGGAATGCTGTCTTGGGAATATCTTCTTCTTGTACACGAAGTTGATGATATCCGGAACGTAGATCTATCTTCGAAAAATAAGAAGCGCCCTGTAGCTGATCAAAGAGGTCGTCTATGTGCGGTAGGGGATATCGATTCTTGATGGTAAGCTTGTTAAGCTCACGATAATCGATACACATCCTAAAGGATCCATCCTTCTTCTTGACAAAAAGAATGGGAGCACCCCAAGGTGAAAAGCTAGGACGGATAAAACCTTTGTCAGAGAGCTCCTGAAGCTGTTTAGACAACTCTTGCATCTCAGACGGTGCAAGACGATATGGAGCTCTGGCAATGGGATTTGCACCAGGTACGAGATCGATGCGGAACTCGACTTGGCGTGCTGGAGGTAGACTAGGTAAATCTTCAGGGAAAACTTCAGAATAGTCCCGAACGACAGGAATATCTGAAATAGACTTACCCTTGCCTTTATCTTCTGTAACATGTGCTAAGAAAGCCACATAGTTCTTCCGCAGATATTTCCGAGCTTTAAAACAAGACATGAGTTTGAGACCACCGATAGGCTTCTCACCTTGAACCTGCAGAATCTCGTCTGTCGAAAGCGGCACACGAACAATCTTCTCAGAACAAACTATCTCTGCGTGATGCTTGGATAACCAATCCATTCCCACAATAACGTCAAAGCTTCCAAGTTGCATAGGCGCGAGGTCAATAGGAAAAAGATGGTCGTTAAGGTTCAACTGGCAGTTGCGAAGAACAGAATCAAGAATAATGGGTTCACCACTAGCAACTTCTACTGTCAAAGGTTTTCCTAGTTTCGTTCTAGACACGCGAAGCATAGGCTCAAAAGACAAAGACACGAAACTCTTATCGGCACCAGAATCGAAAAGAACAGATGCAGGCTGATTATTAATAAAGAACGTACCGTTCACCACATTATCATCCGCCTGCGCCTCTTGGGCATTCATGTTAAAGGCTCGGCCTCGAGTCGGAGCCTGATTCTGGTTCTGGTTCGCCAGTCTTGGGCACCGATTCCTATAGTGGGTCAGATCCCCACAATTGTAACAAGCACCTGGTGGGTATTGTGGTCGTGCAGCTTGACCCTGTTGCGGAGCAGGAGGCTGAGCAACTTGTTGAGCCGGGTTCTGAACTGCGCGATTCTGAGACTTTTAAGACAATGGGTTCTCTGGGCGATTTTGGAGACATAGGCGTTCTTGTCAAACCCTAGCTTTTTCTTGCCAATCCTGGTCACGATTGATCTTGCTTATCATCTTAGGATTTCTGATCGATCCTTAGGTGATATTCAGTTATAATCGGATTGAGTTTTAGCAGTTAGGGTTTTGTAATCGGCGCTGATCTGTAGCTGATTTCATTCGCATTTGTGCTTTTGATTTTCTCTGATTTTCGGAAACACTTCTGATTTCGGTTTGATTTCTGATTGTAAACGGGTCATCTGTGGAGTGGTTGCTTGCAATCGACTAGGGTTTCGGTAGCCTGCTTACTTTGTCGCTGATTAAGGTTAGTCGGCTGACCGATTCTAGTTAGGGTTCCAGCAACATTCGTTTGTTTTGCTGATTGTTCTTTTTGTTCTTGTCACAACGTTAACTATTAATCACTTTTGTGGTTATGGCTGGCCAAGATGCTGAAAAATCTAATGTTTTTGTGACAAAGATTAAGAACATTGATGGGAAACCATTTGAGCCTAGACAAACTTCACTTATGCCGGCTAGGGTTGCTGAATTGCCGAATAAGAAAGTTTGTTTTATGATGCCGCTAAATGATTCTGAGCATGTTATTGGCAATTCTGATTCTCCTAATCAGTTTTATGCGAAGGTGTGTGACAAAAGAAAGGTAGCATTTGTGCTACTGTTGAAGGATGTTAGTCCTCCTCGAATTCAAGTTCAAGATCAGATACAAGATGATAATGTTCATGTCCAATCTTATGCGGATGTGGTCCTAAATGAACAATTCGACCAGGGGGATATTAAGCGTGGTAGTGAGTTTATTCAGAAACAGAATGATGATAAATGTGCTAGGAAGCCCAATGTCGCGGCTGAACAGGTTCCTAAAGTCAAGTTTCGTTCTCTAAACTCAGAGGTCTCAATGGATGGAGTGGATGTAGTGCTTCCGATTGATTCTGTTCGCCAGGTTGAAAACAGGTTAGCTAACACTCTTTATGGTTATTTTCTGGGGGATAGAATTGCGTATCCAGTAGTTGAACACTTTGTGAGAACAAATTGGAAGAAACATGGTCTTCAGAAAACTATGATGAATTCGAATGGGTTCTTTTTCTTCAAGTTTGAAGACAGAAAGGGTATGGATGTCGTTCTTGAAGGGGGTCCCTGGATGATTCGTAACAAACCTATGTTTCTCAACATTTGGTCCCCTACAAACACTCTTAAAAAAGAAGAAGTTAAAAAGGTTGCAGTTTGGGTTAAGTTGCATGATGTCCCCCTAGTGGCATATTCTGATGATGGTTTAAGCATGCTGGCTTCAAAAATTGGGAATCCTGTGCGGCTTGATTCGTATACTATTGATATGTGTAATGAGGCTTGGGGAAGGAGCAGCTATGCTAGGGCTCTCATTGAAATATCGGCTGATCAGGATTTGAAAGAGACTCTTACCATGGCTATTCCTGAATTGGATGGGAGTAAATATGTTACTGAGACTATTAGGGTGGAGTATGAATGGGAACCCCCGAGATGTGCCCATTGCTGTGTTTTTGGGCATGTTTATGAGGAGTGTCCTAAGGGCGTTCGATCGACAGTGAAACCTCCGACAAACAATCAGAAAGTAGATGAGGATGGTTATATGGAAGTCAAGACAAAGAAGAATGTAAAGAAGAGTGGTTTTCAAGTTAACAATCAAAAGCCCAAGTTTGAATATAGACCTGTGGATAAGAAGAAAAAGGCAGTGACTAGCTCGTCCAAGGTTCAAACACATAATTCTTTTAGTGCTCTTGGGTTTGTTGGGGGGGGGGGACGGGGGTTCTTTCCAAGGGAGATCTAAAGGGGATCGTGAGCTAAATGCGGAGTCTGACGATGATGAGGTAGAGAATGTATATGATGAAACGAAGGAGTTTATGACATCGGGTACACATACTACGTCTTCCAGTACAGGGGCAAGCACCTCTCACATAAAGGTGTCCAATGGATAGCTGGTTTCTGGCTCATGCTAAGGGGCTGTCGGTTGGTAGCAATTTCATTTTTGATGATGGTGGTTGACGTCATTTGTTTGTTTTTTAGTTTGTCTACTAGTTAGTCATTATCATGATTGTAGTAGGCTAGATTGAGTTGTTAACTTGTTTTGTTTGGTTTTTTGTTTACATATACGGGGCATGTCCTGTATATGAACTAGTGGGGAACTCATCCTCACTACTTGTTCTTATTTGGCGGTTGTCTATAATAGAATCACCGGGGTAACCCTTTACCCAAAAAAAAACTGCGCGATTCTGAGCAAACCGACAAACATCGGCAAGATGACCTGACTTCCCATAGCTAGTACAGAAACGGCACTGATGTTGCGGCTGATGGTGACTGTTGCACCTATTGCACAAAGGTGCATTCCCTGTATAAGGTTTCTTCGCTGGAGGCTGTGCAGGTTGGTTGGGAGCTGCCTGATTAGCTTGGGCAGTGACAGCAAAATTTTGGGAAGCCTTACGCTTCCTTGACCTCTTCGAAGAACCAGAGTTCTTTCCATTCAAGTTTTGACCTTTCTTGCTATCACCCTTGTCAGCCGACTGTTTCTTGCCCTTGTCACCCTTCCTGTGTAACTTGTTCTTCCGGATCTGCGACTCAGTCAGTGTCGCTGATAACTCGATTGCCTGACGGAGTGTGGTAGGGTTACTACCAGTAAGGATGTCTTGTACCGAGTCAGGTAGGCCGTCGATGTATCTCTCGATAGCCTTGTCGAGTGGGGTAACCATAGTCGGGCAAAGCAAACTCAACTCTTCAAACCGATCAGTATAAGCCCTGTGCTCACCACTATCTTGCTTCAAATCATCAAATTCCTTCTCCAAAGCTCGCTGCTCATGACGAGGACAGAATTCCCTCATCATAAGGGCTCTAAGTTCAGCCCAAGTCTGTGCAAGAGCAACTTCTGCACCCCTGTCTCTCATAACCCCGTTCCACCATGTCAAAGCCCTCTTCTGAAATACGCTCGAAGCAAACTCGACTTTGCGATTATCCGGACACTACACATGGCGAAAAGTATTCTCACTGCTCTCGAACCACTGAAGAAGCCCAGTCGCTCCTTCAGAACCACTAAACTTGAGTGGTTTAGCCTGATTAAAATCCTTGTATTTGCATGGAACATTGTTGTTGTTGTTGTTGGCTTGGTTCCATTGAGCAAAGAGATTTGGAAATTGAGCAGCCATCTGCTGCGCAATAATTTCTACCAGTTCGGCAGTTGCTATCAGATTGTCGCGTCGAGGAGGCATTCTAAAAGAGGAAAACATGAAAGGAAACGAGTGAGATGATTGGATGAAGAGAATGAGATGAAACAAAATCAACAAAAGCAAAGATGGTGGTCATTCGTCCGTATCACAAAGCAAACAAACGACACACAGTGACTAATCAAAGTAAATGGATCAAAAATAATGTATAATGAAGACATGCTCGCCTATAAGTGAACACTCATCCCAAGAATTCCCAGGTAAGCACAACTGGTCTCGCGTCTGATGAGATATATACGAAGTGTTTGCCTAGACAGAAAACCCAGAATACAGGCATTCACCCTTCCAGTTTGCACATGTTCACATTATTTAAAACCCAAAACGTTTGACGGGATTTTGAAAATTTGAAGGCACAAAGCCAAAAACCAAACTGAAAAGGGTTCAAAACCATATAACAGAGGGTTTAAAACCTTACAATAGAGGGTTCAAAACCTTGTAATAATTTATTCAAAAACAGATGATTGTTTTTCAAAAATCGTTTCGAAAAAATTTGGTTCTTGTTTTGTTAATCACCTAAGGATAGGTGATGTATATGTTTTAAGATCTAAACACAAGATAACTTGTGTTAGGGTCCTAGAAAAGTTATAGTCTAGGTCAAAGCATTACTAATAACCTAATTCCCTATAACCATTGGCTCTGATACCAACTCTTCTGTCACACCCCGACCGCGTAAAACAACAAATCGCGACGGAAACATCGGGGCGTGTCGTAACAGAATAAATTGTTTCATAACCATGGTATTCAAAGTTGTATTTTATTTATTAAACAAGGATGTTACATTGTCTTAAACATGAAATACAGAGTTTATAACATAATTAAACAAGTCTATCTTCGTTTTTAGTCTCTAAGGCACAGGTCCGCCCTAGTATTATGATCAACATCCTACGGAAAAGCTCCTGAAAACACATGTGAAAATAGGTACGTCAGCATAAAAATGCCTGTGAGATACATAGGTTTGTGAAAATAGGATTCATGACTTGTATTTGAGAAAATGTTTAGTCATGAACCTTGTAATTTGCTTTGTATTGTAAATCAATTGAAAAACGATAAGATCAGTTGATATGTATAAGTAAATGTAAGGTTAAATGTATAACCAAGTAAAATGAATTATATAAAATAAACTGTTTTGTAAGACAATGTCTTGTGAGAAAATATGTTATTTGTATAAAATGTAATATATCAAACATTGAAGTGATTTAAGTAACGCTACGTCATGTAATATCACACAAGCACTTATATATAGGAAGTACCAGCGGCGTATCCACCATGATTGTATCATATTACACACGCCTCGTTACTCAAATTACTTACCCAAACCAACCACCATTGTAAATTGTTCATGTACAAACCAATTGTCAAGTGTTATTGTGTAAACCATATCAAAATGTCTATGTCCAATGTAAACCACCAATGTGTATATCAATGTCAAATGTTTATGTTCAATGTAGATCATGTAATATGTAACCAAAATGTCATGTATGGTAATTGAAATGTATCAACTAAACCATATGTAAAATGCACAACAACAAGGTATTGAAGTAAAACACAGTTTAAATCAAAGTCATGTTTTGTGTAACAAATGCATGCTATACTGATACAAACATTTATGCGGTATTGTTAAAATGCATACATCCAAGCCTTGAGACTGTGGCGATAAACCCTTAAACAAATTAAAGGTTTATCTAAATTATGTATATCGAATTCGGTCATTCCTTTCATCCCCTTTCCCTGGGATGTCCGGAACGGGAGTTGTCAATTCCTATGGTACCACTACCTACTAACGAATGGCATGATCAATGTTAATGAATGTATTGTTCCATGTTAAACAAACCAAATGTCATACCAAAAATGTAAGTATGTGATGAACTAAGTATGTACTCAAATGAACATACGTAGCGTGAAAATGTAATGTAAAACGATGTACCAAGTAATGCACACAATGGGCACACCTAGCATGAAATGTAATGTAAAACAATGTACCAAGTAATGCACACAATGGGCACACCTAGCATGAAATGTAATGAAATCATGTACTATAATGTACTAACAAACATAGCCGGTATATGATGTGAAAACAGGAAAGCATGAAAGTAACAAGTAGGCACATGTGTTCCACCCCAAAACAGTTTGGAAAACGGTAAAAGAGGGGTCTATGTACTCACTTGATATTACTCAGTAGTCCTGGAGTGACAATCAAACAATGGTAAAGATCTCGGAATCAAACGGCACCTAATATAGGTAACTATGTTAATAACCGGACCTAAATCGGATGATTGGATAGAATGAGGATTTGTAAACCAAACGAGTGTAGAGACTCGTGTCATTTGGTTTAACAAAGCCTACATACTAAATGAAACCTAACATAATTGTTTACGACCCATTACGACCCGTTTAGGAAGCTTATGCTACTTTAACGCGTCGTGCGCGTGAAACGCGTTCGGACCGCCTAACTAGTCCTATGACAAGTATTATATGCCTATACATGTTACATAATCAGTTATGTGACAAAAGTTTAGGTTACATATGCTTAATTACCAATTATACATGAAAAGGGTATTCTGGTAATTTACCTAAGGCATATAAACTACCTATCATACAACTACTTAAACGATGTGACCATAGGGTATAACCTCGGAAGGTTATTCCCTACACTATGGTCACCTAATGTATTTGGTCGGATCCTAATGATCGACCAAACTGGGTCGGGTTCGAGGTATAAGCGATTTATCAGATAGCTTACCCTACGACCCTAGACAACGTGGTAATCAGTAGGCATAGTCCCAAGGGACTATAACCAACGTGATTACACTCACGTTGCGAAGTTCAAACGAACTTCGCATTGACCATTACTGGTCAACGCTGAAAGTCAAACAAAGTTTGACTTTCTGACTCGAAAAGCAATAAAATAAGGAAAAGAACGAAAGAATACTTACGAAGGGTCCCCGAATGCTAACCTCGATTCAAAAATCTCAGGTATGAAACAATAGTTTCAACTTAGAGTTTCTCAAATCAAAGTTCTTGTGATTTTGAAGCATGGGGGGTGGGGTATTTATAGTATTCGGTCCACCGTTAAGATCGTTTCATGGAAAACGTGCTTTAATCGTAACCGTACAAGTGTTGGCAAGTTGTGGTGCCTAAAAATGGTCCTTATCATCTGACTAAGCAATTTAGAATGTGTGGGTGAGGATCAAACAGCTGCAATCTGCTGTTAAATTCATTTAATCTGGTCAGAAGGTGCCTCGCGGGCCGCCTGAGGATGCTCAGGAACTGAGGCGGGCCGCCTAGCAGTCACAGATCAGAACAAAGTTTCAGAAATGACAGTTTCAGTCCCTGCACGTGTTTAAGCCCATTTCCGACACTTCTAAGGCCCGTAAAGCCAACTTTAAGGCCCTAAAATGATTGCCTAAACATTGTGGACATGAAACATGTTCAAAAATATGTCTGATGTCAGTTCGTTTGGTCGTACGAACGCGATGTTCGCTTAATTACGACGGAATGCGCATAAGCGCGAAAAACGATCCAAATGACGCGACGAATGGATTTTTCTTATGGCGAACACTAAAATATAATATAGTCATGCTTACATAAATTTTTGGATGTCCAGATGTATTCTGAACGTAAGTTATGCGCGAAAATGCAAACTTGTGCACTTTTTGACACTTTTAGTCCCTGAATGAGCCAAAAGTTTATTTTAGCACACCGAACCCCTCAAAGCCTATTTCTAAGCTATGTAAAGGATATTTATGGTATGTTTAACTTATGGTCATGTTCCGGAATGTTCGTTACAGTTCAAATTGACATACTTTCGCAGTTTGTCAAGTTTAGTCCCTGTAAGCGAATTAACTTGTTGTTGCCATACCAATGCCTTCAAAACTTATTTCTAAGTTATATAAAGGTTATTTAAGGTATGTTGAGTATATGTTGATGTTCCGGAGTATTTGTCGCATTAAACTGAGTATGTTTACGCACCAGTTTGCGTATAACTCTCCAGAAAGTGATATAGAGTTTGAAATTACATAAAAGTCAAAACATGAAAAATGTAAAACATAACAAAACAAACATTGAGATCAAATAACTTTGTTTTATTGATAATAGAACTGTTCATAGTGATTACAAGCACAGTTGTTACATAGGAAGAATACGTGATTACATTGTTATTGATTACATGCTTATTGATGATTGTTGATATATGTGCATATGTTGTAATTGTTTTGTTACAGACACTATGTCTTCGTCTGAGAGTGGACTATCTGATACTGTCGACCCTATGGCTATCATTTCGGACGATGAGATTGTCCCAGAGCCTGAGATTTTTACCTCCGACACTGAGAGTGACCCGAAGATGATGTCGGATAATGACGATGATTTCCAGCCTTTTGCACTACCCGATTTTGGCGACGATGTACTGCATGCTGATGGTTTACCCGACGAGGATCCCTTTCTTATTCCTATTCCTGACCAGGACCATCTCATCCTCGGGCATCCCGATGGTGAGCATGCCGTGGTTCCGATCCTCGCCCATTTGCCTCTTGCGGCTTTTCCTCTCGAGGATTTGCCTTTTGATGACTTGTCTGACGATGATGTCGATCTTTTCATTGATGGTCCCCCTAATGCTGCCCAGGGTGATGGAGTTCCAGCTGAGGATGTCATTGTTGTTCCATTCGTTGAGATTCCTATTATTGAGGTTTCATCTGATCATTCTGCTCCAGATTCTTTCGAGTCTATGTCTTCTTCCACTTTGCATGCATTGGGATTGCAGCGTTACCCCGCTGATTCTGATACTGACACGGCCCTGTCTGTTGCACCTGTTCTTCAACACGACTTTGATCTTGACCTTGAGCTAGACATTGCCCCTGACGATCAGCCTGTTGATGCACCCGCTGATCTTGAGCCGATACCTGCTGATCCTGAGCAGGCACTTGCACCTGAGCCAATACCAGCACCCGAGCCTCTACCTGATCATGATCATGTACCTATATGCATACCTGATGTTGCATCGCTCATACCAGACCTGATTCCTACACCCGCTGACCCTGCTGCTTTTTCCGATCAGATAGATCCCAGATACGCCTTCACCAGCAATGGGTGGACAGAGGATGATGATGATATGCCCCCTTTTGTTGAGCCTGTTACTCCCCCATACATACCTGCACCTGTTGAGGTTGCCCCTTTCCAC
Organism: Helianthus tuberosus; assembly: GCA_030545235.1. Taxonomy (NCBI): domain Eukaryota; kingdom Viridiplantae; phylum Streptophyta; class Magnoliopsida; order Asterales; family Asteraceae; genus Helianthus; species Helianthus tuberosus. The sequence continues at coordinate 34,869 of JARYGA010027604.1, read as the reverse complement.
CCGATTGTATCCGATGTTCACTGCACTGACCTGCCTATCACATTCTTGCAGGACATCCCTCTACCCTGTCCAGGGGAAGGCCCCATTAGCCAGCAGCCTGGCCATGTTCCACACGTGTCAGCCGCATTTCCTTACATGCCTCAGTATACACCTACTGCTCATTTTACTTCTGCACCGCCAGGCGAGCCACTCATATGGTTTCCGCCGTACACCATGCCAGTTTCTGATCCCTACCATCCTTCACACTACACTGGTTACACGAGGGATGAGTTACTCCTGTCTTTGCAGCTTCAGCAGGAGATCTTGTGTCGTAGAGTTATGGAGCTTGAGAGGATTCCACATCCTCCACCTTGTTCATGTCAGTCACCTTTTGCGACTCCACCAGCTCCTCTTCTGCCTTATCCAGATTTTGACGTTCGATTTCTCACCATGGAGCAGCAGATCAGCTATGTGACAACTCGAGTTTCCAAGATCTTTCCTCGACACGTTACTTGTTTTTGGTCATGTTTTCATAACTTACTTGCATTGTAAATCGTTGATGCTTGATATGCGTTGTCATAAACTATAACTGGATTAAATAATAAATTATGTATTGTTTGATATATATGTTGGTGGGTTACTGTTATTTAATATTATATATATATTATTATGTGTATGAAGAAATCCAAGAAGGATTTCGCCATAAACCTGTGCGACGAAAACCCCACCCGAAAACACCCTCTAGCCGACGAAAACCCATGTTTTTGTCACTTCTCATTTTCGCCGAAGCCCACTAATTAAGGGCCCAGTTTGTATGGGCGTGTAAGCCCAGTTCGGTTAAGAAAGTATCCGCCCCCAAAATCTCTATTATTTAGGGTATGATTAGGTTGTTGTTTATCAAATACTCAAACAGAAACCCTACCATTCCCTTGGATGTGCGACGTCAGTAGACCCCCCCCCACCATCGAAGACATCATCCTGTTTAAGCCAGCAGTAGGTTAGTAGTTTTTATCTATTGGTATTCATGTTTGCATGACCTTGTTTATATGTGTTATTAAATGAGATCGATGTTTATTAATTGGTGATGATATGTAAATTCGGTTAGTATGATTTGTGCTTGCAATCTGTTGTTGTTTGCGTGGAGGCCAAGGATCATTGTTTACTACTTTCTAATGTTTGGATAATCTAGGACTTCTTTGCAATATTAACCGGTAGCAGTTGATAGTTGACTAATTTCGTAAATTGTTATGAATGGTTAAGGTAAACACTAAAGCATAAACCAATAATCAGGTATTTGAAATAAATTATGTGATCGATCTATTGTGGTGTGTACGGTTGTTAAACAATGAGGTGGTTACCAACTAAGATTCATATGACAACAGATTTGATCCATGCTGTAAGACGAATATTTATGATTGCTAAGGTTAAGTGTTAGTGACTATGCATGATAATGAAATTATGTTATTCATTGTGATGATCAACTATGACCGAATGAATTGTCAAATTCAATAAAGAGGATTAGAACCAAACGCACATGCTATTGTCTGACAATTGATATGATAACCTTGAAAATGGCGGCCCATATCTAATCAAACAATATAGATATCTTAATAATGTTGACACTTTTCAGTAGGAATATTATGTGCATTGAGTAATGAAATGATGGTTAATTTAATTGATGATGATGAACCGGTTATTATATGTTGGGTAGTTAGAGGGTATTTTGTTATTTGTTTGGAATTATTGGTTGCATGATTTTAAGCTACTCTTAATGATAAGGATGAGTTATCACAATTCATTAAGTTCACATAAAAATAAATGGGCAGCACACTTGAATTGGTCATTAGTTTTGGGTTGTATACTATGGGCTTTGATTGAATTGTTGTGCTACGTAAACTCTCGTTACAACTTGTATAATGATGTGAGATTTTGAGAACGCTACTTGTATAATGTGAATGTGGGATACATGATTCATGTGTAAACAAAACTAATTAACCTTTGGCAATCACAGTAGGGTTTGGTTGACCAACTGGGAACTGGTAAAGTAATTTAACAAACCGAGCAAACCAAGGTGAGTTCACACTCTTACCAAGGCATGGGATTCCCAGGGTTGGGAATGGGGTTAAATGATTACTTGTACTTTCATCGTTACTGGAATATGTACCACTGACCTCGTTAGGAGAAGGTCACTTATAGATACAGCTAGACTAGTAACACATGGGAAGCCCCCACTAATCTTCGCAAACATGCCTGGAATGGCCGCGATACAAATACTAATCTTCGCACACATGCCTAGAATGGCCGCGATACGAATACTAATCTTCGCACACATGCCTGGAATGGCCGCGATACGAATACTAAACTTCGCAAACATGCCTGGAGGGCCGCGATACAAATACAACTAGTCTAGAATACATGGGAAACCCCCACAAATCTTCGCAAACATGCCTGGAAGGCCGCGCTACAAATAAATACGATACATAGTTTACTAAACAAACATACGGTTTACGAAACGAATACTATAACTAAACAACCAACTGTGAACTCGCTCAACTTTGTTGTTGACTTTCTGTTACATGCCTTGCAGGTCGTTAGGTATCTATGGAGCTTGCATGGGAGTGGAGAGGAGTCGTTGTGGGACATGGACAGCTGTGTGCGATGCTAAACATTTTAAACATTTAAACTTATGTTGGGTTTACATATTTATGCTTTCGCTAAACGCTTAACTATGTTATGGTTTTGAACACCTTTCGTATTGATAAATGATTTTTATTTATTACTTACAATGTTCAATATGATTGGTGGCTTGATCCTGGTCATGTCACGCCTCCAAGCGGTGAAACTCCGCTAGTGGATTTTGGGGGTGTGACAGATTGGTACCAGAGCCATTGGTTATAGTGAACTTGGTTTTAATAAGGGGAAAATGTTTTTGTTAAAACCAGACTATAACCTGTACAGTGCTCAACGATCCACAACGACGCTTCGCTCCACGTGCAAGACTCAACCCTATAGGTAATACTGTTCATGTTTACATTGCCTACTTGCTAGATTACATAGAACTATGCTCATGGTATGCTTAGATAAACATAGCAACGATAGTTTGAGAACGCCTGTGTGCTTACTCTCTTCTGTCATCGCACCTTCGCGAACCTTTCTCACTCATATTTCCTTCGATGTGAAGATCATGAGTGGACGTGTGAACCTAACTCCAGCCCAGCTGACGGCTCTTATCAACGAACAAGTTACGGCAGCACTCGCAGCTGCCCAGGCAGGAGGTATAGCCTGCCATCACCACTTACTCTAGGATCTTTAGAACCTACTCTCGTAAACCAACACTCGTGCTTAAGTATGTTTACTCTTACGCACACGACAGGTCAACACGCTCAGCCACCTGTGTGCACGTTCAAGACTTTTATGGACTGTCGTCCTGCTACTTTTGGTGGCACTGAAGGGGCCGTTGGACTCCTCCACTGGTTTGAGAAGCTCGAATCGGTCTTCGAGATGTGTGAATGCCCTGAGGCTCGTAGGGTGAAGTATGCCACTAGTACTCTCGAAGGCACTGCGCTAACTTGGTGGAACGCGTAAGTTCAGATGCTGGGGCTGGCGGCTGCTAATGCCACCCCATGGAATGATTTTAAGGAACTGATCAAACGTGAATACTGTAGTCATGATGACATCCACAAGCTGGAAGTAGAATTCTTTAACCTGAACGATCCAACGAATTGGCAGTGTTATGTCCAACTATGGTGGATCCTTCCATCAAACGCATTGAGCTGTACCTCAAAGGCTTAGTACCAGAGATTCAAAGTCATGTGACTTCTGCCAACCTTGCTACCATCCAGGATGTTACTCGTCTTGCTCATCGTCTCACAGACCAGGCAGTGGAACAGAACAGACTGCCTAAGCGTGTAAGTGCTACTACTACTACTACTACTGCTACACCCAGTGATAATAAACGAAAGTGGGATGGAACCTCCAGCAAGGGTTCGACTTCAGTTCAGTCCCAGGCACAGCAGCGAAAGATTGATGACTACCAGAGCCCTGGTCAGGAATCTTCTGGTAGTTAAGGGCAAGGTGGATATCGAGGAAACCTCCCGAAGTGCAACAGATGCAACAGACACCACAGTGGTCAGTGCAACAGGGGTCGTTGCCAGAGGTGTCTCAAGATGGGTCATGAAGCTAAGGATTGCAGGAGCTCACGACCTGCGAATCAGAACCAACAGCAACAACCACCAGCTCCACAGAATCAGCAGCGACAGCGAGGTAACAGGGGATGCTTTCAGTGTGGTGCTGAAGGTCACTTCAAACGAGACTGCCCCCAGTTAAATCAAAATCCGAATAACAACAACAACAACAATAATCAGGGCAACGGGAATAACAACGGGGGTAATAACGACGGCAATGGTGCCAGGGGTCGAGTGTTCGTGATTGGTCAGGGTGATGCTAGGAATGACCCCAACGTTGTGATGGTTTCGACATCGTCATTAGGATGGATTGGTTATCCCAACAACAAGCAGAGATCCTATGCAAAGAGAAGATTGTTCGTATTCCTCGTTCTGGCAGAGAACCTCTCGAAATTCAAGGCGACAAGAGTGGTGCTGTAGTGGGCATCATCTCCTTCCTTAAGGCCCAAAAGTGTCTACGAAAAGGCCACACCGCTATTTTAGCACTTGTTACTGACGCATCATCGAAAGAGAAGAAGATAGAGGATATCCCAGTTGTACGCGACTTTCCTCAAGTGTTTCCTGAAGATTTACCTGGGCTACCGCCTCATCGCCAGGTCGAATTTCAGATCGAGCTAGCTCCTGGAGCAGCACCAATAGCTCGAGCACCCTATCGCTTAGCTCCAACCGAACTGGAAGAACTGTCTAAGCAATTGCAAGAACTCTTGGAAAAGGGTTTTATTCGTCCTAGCTCTTCGCCATGGGGAGCTCCAGTACTATTCGCGAAGAAGAAAGACGGTACCTTCAGAATGTGCATAGATTACCGTGAACTGAACAAGGTGACTGTGAAGAATCGCTATTCTCTTCCTCGCATCGATGACTTATTCGACCAGTTGCAAGGGTCGAGCTACTACTCGAAGATTGACCTGAGGTCAGGCTACCATCAACTGAGAGTCCGGGATGAGGACGTCTCCAAAACAGCATTCAGAACTCGCTACGACCACTACGAGTTTCTAGTCATGCCATACGGGCTAACAAACGCGCCTGCGGTCTTCGTGGATCTTATGAACAGAGTGGGCAAGCCTTATCTTGACAAATTCGTTATTGTTTTCATTGACGACATCCTGATCTATTCGAAGAGTCAAGAGGAACACGAGCAACATCTACGACTTATTTTGGAACTACTTCGAGCAGAACAGTTGTACGCCAAGTTTTCAAAATGCGACTTCTGGCTTCGTGAAGTCCACTTTCTAGGCCACGTGGTAAACAAGGATGGGATTCATGTTGATCCATCCAAGGTAGACTCGATCAAGAACTGGCCTGCACCTCGTACACCAACCGAAATCCGTCAATTCTTGGGTTTGGCGGGCTACTATAGAAGGTTCATCAAGGACTTCTCCAAGATTGCACAACCCCTCACCTCACTAACTCAGAAAGGCGTTATCTACCGTTGGGGTAATACACAGGAATCAGCATTCCAGCACTTAAAGGATAGACTTTGTAGCGCGCCTATTCTTTCATTGCCCAAGGGCACAGACGATTTTGTGGTTTATTGTGACGCGTCAATTCAGGGTCTTGGTTGTGTATTGATGCAACGGGATAAAGTCATTGCTTACGCCTCGCGCCAACTTAAGATTCACGAAAGGAATTACACTACACACGATTTGGAGCTGGGAGCTGTTGTCTTCGCGCTCAAGATATGGAGACATTACCTGTACGGTACCAAGTGCACCATCTACACCGATCACAGGAGTCTCGAGCATATCTTCAAACAGAAGGAATTAAACATGCGTCAGCGTCGATGGGTCGAGCTATTAAACGACTACGAATGTGCTATAAAGTACCATCCGGGCAAGGAAAATGTTGTGGCTGACGCCGTCAGTCGAAAAGATACCACACCTAGGCGTGTGCGAGCACTACAACTCACATTCAGTCTAGTCTTCCTTCTCAGATACGAGATGCTCAGGTAGAAGCATTGAAACCTGAAAACGTCAAGGCTGAAACCTTACGCGGCTCAAGGCAGTGGTTAGAACAAAAGGCAGACGGCGCCTACTATGTAACAGGAAACATCTGGGTCCCACTTTATGGCAATTTACGAGAACTTGTAATGGATGAAGCACATAAGTCTCGCTACTCAGTACATCCTGGTTCGGATAAGATGTACCACGATCTCAGAACTACGTATTGGTGGCCTAGCATGAAGGCTACATAGCAACTTACGTTAGCAAATGTTTGACTTGTGCGAGAGTCAAGACCGAATACCAGAAACCATCAAGCCTACTCCAACAACCAGAGATACCACAATGGAAATGGGAGCAAATTTCCATGGATTTTGTTACTGGCCTGCCTAGATCTCAACGTGGGAATGATACTATTTGGGTGATCGTGGATCGACTCACAAAGTCTGCACACTTTTTGGCTATTAAGGAAACGGATAAGTTCTCCACTCTAGCAGATGTCTACTTTAAAGAAGTGGTTTCGAGGCACGGGGTGCCCACCTCTATAATCTCTGATCGTGATGCACGTTTTACTTCAGAACTGTGGTAGGCAATGCACAAATCTTTTGGTTCTCGATTAGACATGAGCACCGCTTACCATCCGCAAACAGATGGGCAGTCTGAACGCACCATCCAAACTCTAGAAGACATGCTTCGTGCATGTGTAATCGACTTCGGCAACGGCTGGGAAAAACATCTCCCGTTAGTGGAGTTTTCGTATAACAACAGTTACCACACCAGCATTCAAGCCGCTCCATTTGAGGCATTGTACGGGTGTAAATGCCGATCACCTCTTTGTTGGGCAGAGGTGGGTGATAGTCAGATCACAGGTCCAGAACTTGTAGTAGACGCAATGGAAAGAATTGCTCAGATACGACAATGCATGGCGGCAGCTCGCGACCGTCAGAAAGCCTACGCAAACAAACGCCGGAAACCACTCGAGTTCCAAGTTGGGGATCGAGTGCTACTCAAAGTTTCACCCTGGAAGGGTGTGGTTCGTTTTGGCAAACGGGGCAAACTCAATCCGCGATATGTCGGACCGTTCGAAATCATTGAGAAAATAGGCAGGGTGGCCTACAAACTGAACTTACCAGCAGAACTCAGTGCAGTTCACAACGTCTTTCACGTCTCGAATCTGAAGAAGTGTCTGTCAGATGAGACCCTTATAGTTCCTTTGAAGGAGCTCACTATCGACGATCAGTTGCGATTCGTAGAGGAACCAGTTGAAATCACGGACCGGGATGTTAAGGTCCTCAAGCACACTAGAATACCTCTTGTTCGAGTTCGTTGGAACTCCCGTCGTGGCCCAGAGTTTACCTGGGAACGAGAAGATCAAATGAAACTCAGGTATCCCCAGTTATTCAGAAACAACGCAACCACTACTGAGGCTGAAGCTACTACAGAATTTCGGGACGAAATTCCAAATCAACGGGGGAATGATGTGACACCCCAGGAAAACCAGTAAACTACATTACACAACTAGCTTTCTCAGTAACCACGTGCTAAATTTCGGGACGAAATTTCTTTCAAGTTGGGGATAATGTGACAACTCGAGTTTCCAAGATCTTTCCTCGACACGTTACTTGTTTTTGGTCATGTTTTCATAACTTACTTGCATTGTAAATCGTTGATGCTTGATATGCGTTGTCATAAACTATAACTGGATTAAATAATAAATTATGTATTGTTTGATATATATGTTGGTGGGTTACTGTTATTTAATATTATATATATATATATTATGTGTATGACGAAATCCAAGAAGGATTTCGCCATAAACCTGTGCGACGAAAACCCCACCCGAAAACACCCTCTAGCCGACGAAAACCCATGTTTTTGTCACTTCTCATTTTCGCCGAAGCCCACTAATTAAGGGCCCAGTTTGTATGGGCGTGTAAGCCCAGTTCGGTTAAGAAAGTATCCGCCCCCAAAATCTCTATTATTTAGGGTATGATTAGGTTGTTGTTTATCAAATACTCAAACAGAAACCCTACCATTCCCTTGGATGTGCGACGTTAGTAGACCCCCCCCACCATCGAAGACATCATCCTGTTTAAGCCAGCAGTAGGTTAGTAGTTTTTATCTATTGGTATTCATGTTTGCATGACCTTGTTTATATGTGTTATTAAATGAGATCGATGTTTATTAATTGGTGATGGTATGTAAATTCGGTTAGTATGATTTGTGCTTGCAATCTATTGTTGTTTGCGTGGAGGCCAAGGATCATTGTTTACTACTTTCTAATGTTTGGATAATCTAGGACTTCTTTGCAATATTAACCGGTAGCAGTTGATAGTTGACTAATTTCGTAAATTGTTATGAATGGTTAAGGTAAACACTAAAGCATAAACCAATAATCAGGTATTTGAAATAAATTATGTGATCGATCTATTGTGGTGTGTACGGTTGTTAAACAATGAGGTGGTTACCAACTAAGATTCATATGACAACAGATTTGATCCATGCTGTAAGACGAATATTTATGATTGCTAAGGTTAAGTGTTAGTGACTATGCATGATAATGAAATTATGTTATTCATTGTGATGATCAACTATGACCGAATGAATTGTCAAATTCAATAAAGAGGATTAGAACCAAATGCACATGCTATTGTCTGACAATTGATATGATAACCTTGAAAAATGGCGGCCCATATCTAATCAAACAATATAGATATCTTAATAATGTTGACACTTTTCAGTAGGAATATTATGTGCATTGAGTAAGGAAATGATGGTTAATTTAATTGATGATGATGAACCGGTTATTATATGTTGGGTAGTTAGAGGGTATTTTGTTATTTGTTTGGAATTATTAGTTGCATGATTTTAAGCTACTCTTAATGATAAGGATGAGTTATCACAATTCATTAAGTTCACATAAAAATAAATGGGCAGCACACTTGAATTGGTCATTAGTTTTGGGTTGTATACTATGGGCTTTGATTGAATTGTTGTGCTACGTGAACTCTCGTTACAACTTGTATAATGATGTGAGATTTTGAGAACGCTACTTGTATAATGTGAATGTGGGATACATGATTCATGTGTAAACAAAACTGATTAACCTTTGGCAATCACAGTAGGGTTTGGTTGACCAACTGGGAACTGGTAAAGTAATTTAACAAACCGAGCAAACCAAGGTGAGTTCACACTCTTACCAAGGCATGGGATTCCCAGGGTTGGGAATGGGGTTAAATGATTACTTGTACTTTCATCGTTACTGGAATACGTACCACTGACCTCGTTAGGAGAAGGTCACTTATAGATACAGCTAGACTAGTAACACATGGGAAGCCCCCACTAATCTTCGCAAACATGCCTGGAATGGCCGCGATACGAATACTAATCTTCGCACACATGCCTAGAATGGCCTCGATACGAATACTAATCTTCGCACACATGCCTGGAATGGCCGCGATACGAATACTAAACTTCGCAAACATGCCTGGAGGGCCGCGATACAAATACAACTAGTCTAGAATACATGGGAAACCCCCACAAATCTTCGCAAACATGCCTGGAAGGCCGCGATACAAATAAATACGATACTTAGTTTACTAAACAAACATATGGTTTACGAAACGAATACTATAACTAAACAACCAACTGTGAACTCGCTCAACTTTGTTGTTAACTTTCTGTTACATGCCTTGCAGGTCGTTAGGTATCTATGGAGCTTGCATGGGAGTGGAGAGGAGTCGTTGTGGGACATGGACAGCTGTGTGCCATGCTAAACATTTGAAACATTTAAACTTATGTTGGGTTTACATATTTATGCTTCCGCTAAACGCTTAACTATGTTATGGTTTTGAACACCTTTCGTATTGATGAATGATTTTTATTTATTACTTACAATGTTCAATATGATTGGTGGCTTGATCCTGGTCATGTCACGCCTCCAAGCGGTGAAACTCCGCGAGTGGATTTTGGGGGTGTGACAAGCTATCTGTTGCGTCGCGTTCATGCTCTTGAGGAGGAGTTAGCGCATGTGCGCAGTTTACTTTTCGTTCCTCCACCTCCTCCTCCTCCACCATCAGCATAGCTGGTTTTTGGTTTTATGCAGGTAGCCTGCTTTTGATGAGAGTATCGCTATTGAGCCTAGCTTGCAAAGCCCTTTTGAAGACCACTTTTCATTTTATGACTGTTGTAGACTGATAGACATTTTGGACAAGGGTGGTATAACCCTGTAGTCCCTTTTCATGTAATACGATACATTTGTAGAACATGTAACTGTATTTGTGGTCGATGATTTATGAAAGCTCAATCGCAATATTCTCATTATATACATTGTTGAATTATACATTGGTGATATGAATGTGATGTTATGTGCTTACTTGCGTTGATAAATGTTATTACATACCCGTACTACATGCTTATATACATAAGACCTGACCTGTACAATCTTCTTTTAGAAGATGCCTCCTCGGAGAAACAACCAGTTGCCCACAACAGAGGCTGAACTACAAGAACGGATTTCACAAGCGATAGCACAGTACGAGGCCTTGCGCTCTGAACACAGCGGAGGTACCTCAGGAAACAACCCACCTCATGGTAATGTTTAAGTCACTGAAGACACATTACGTTACATTTGGATATTCCATGTGCGTTCGCTAATGCTTTCTGTGAATGATATTGCTTGTACAGGCTGTACCTACAAGCAGTTCCTTGACTCCAAGCCTCTAAATTTTGACGGCACCAGGGGTGCTGTAGCTTTCATTAGATGGGTTGAGAAAACCGATTATGTGCTGAGAATGAGCAAGTGTGCGCCGGAGCACCAGGTCACCTACATTTCCGGACTGTTCTTAGATGGAGCTCTATCATGGTGGAATCTCCAAGTTCAAACTCTGGGAGAAGAGGCTGCATATGCCATGTCTTGGGATGAGATGAAGGAACTTATGCGCAAGAAGTACTGTTCAAAGGCTGAGATTCAGAAATTGGAAACAGAGTTTTGGAACCTCAAGATGGATGGTCCAAAGATTGCTGAGTATGTACAGAGATTCCATGACCTATTTCGCGTTGTACCTTACATGGTTGATCCGGAGTTCAAGCGAATCGAGCGTTTCATCTAGGGATTGGCACCCCAAATCATGAGCATGGTGACGACATCAAAGCCTACAACGATCACTGAGGCTATTGATTTGAGCGTGGCATTGACTGAAGAAGTGATTAGATTGAACAAGTTCTCGATTTCTGACCAAAAGAAAAAGGAGACTCACGTTGAGTCGTAAGGTGAGAACAAAAGGAAGTTCTCAAATTTCAAGAAGGGTACCAGCAGTGCTAACAAAAAGAAAGATGCGAACCCACCAGCCGAGGTCAAGACTGGTGTTGAAAACAAAGGAAAAGGGTATATGGGCACCTTGCCCAAATGCGATGTGTATCAGTTTCATCACACTGGACGATGCCGAGCCGGAAAATGTGAGACGTGTAGAAAATTTGGCCATGCCAAAGAGACATGATGGTATGGTGCTGGTCGTGGTAATGGTGGTCTGAGAGGTAATGGCAACGAGAATGGAAACGGTAACCGTGGTGGAAATGGGTATGGAAACCGCACTCAAGGAGGAAATGGCGGTAATGGAAACCGTGGTAGTAATGGGAACCGTGGAGCAAACAACAACCAGGGCGGAATTGGGAATGGAAATGGTCGGGGACCAGGTTGCTTTAACTGTGGTGATGTTGGGCATTTCAAGCGTGATTGCCCAAGAAACAACCAAGCTCAGGGAAGAGTTTTCAACATTGGAGCTAGGGAAGCTCGTCAAGATCCGAACGTGGTCACGGGTATGTTCCCTATCAACCAACGCTTTGCATCTATACTGTTTGATACTGGTGCCGATTATAGCTTTGTATCCCTGGAATTTAAGAATATGCTTGGGTTAGTAGCTAGTAAGATAGATATTCCGTACTCGATAGAGCTAGCTAATGGAAAGCTAGTAGAGGCGAATGAGGTCATTAGAGGTTGTGTAATAGAGCTTGGGGAGCATGGGTTTACGCTTGATCTTCTGCCAGTCGAGTTGGTAAGCTTTGACGTGGTAGTTGGAATGGATTGGTTGTCGAGCAACCGAGCAGAGATCGTATGTCACAAGAAGATCATTCGCATTCCGATGGCGAATGGAGTGACGATTGTAGTGCATGGAGAGAAGCATGATACGCCTCTAAGGATCATCAGTTGTTTGAAAGCCCGAAGATGTTTGTAGAAAGGATGTGTTGCCTTCTTAGCACACGTCGTGGACAAGGATGCCACTGAGCCGATGTGACAACCCGTAATTTACGGCTCTTAATTACGTGATTAACAAGTAATTAACGCGATAATAAATAGTGTTTACAGCGCGAATTAACTTAATTAGGCCTTTGGAGTGCCTGGGAACGTCTATCCGTCTTTACAGTGCGCGAATGGTGGTTTACAGAAAAACCGGTGAAACGTTAAACGGCAACGGATCGAAACCGAACAGAATACTAACAACGCCGACAAATATTAAATTTTTACGATATATATTAGCTTCGTAATAAAATTTTTGTGACTACGGTCGGAACCGGATCGAGGAACGGATTAAAGACGGCAACGATACCATTTTTCGCGATTATCACCGTAGTCGACGAACGAGCGTGCAAACGACGACTACCGACCGTATTTTCGTGTATTTTTAATTTTTGACGTTAAACGGAGTTCTGGATTCGACAACGGGTCTCGTAGGAATTACAGGCCACTTATACACGGGGATTGAGCTTGTAGGCCTTGGGCCCAAGCCCAAAATCCACAAGCCTAAACCTACGCATAATGTGTAGATCCATACAAAATCCTATTAAATCTCTATAAGAGATTTGCAAAATCTCTACAATATCACAAAATCGCAGGAAGATCAAGCAAGAGATTTATTTTGATTACATAAGATCTCTATAGATCTTAACTCTAAGGATGGAATATTTATCCTGAATGTAATAACATTACCCAAAAGGAATTTTAATCTTCAAAACTCTATATAAAGGACCCCCCTTTGTTTGTCTGCATATCAATACACACACAGGCCAAACATACCCGATCTCTCACTCTCTCTCGTTCCCATTTTCCGGCGACCAACCGGCGGCGGCGCCGCCGCATACGGCGGCGGTGGTGATTTCCGGCAACCGATCCCACGAGAACACACCCCCCCTCTTCTCCTTCCTTTCTCCGGTAAAACAACCGGCCCCACCCCTCCTCTTTGACCCAGAAACGACCACCACCACAGTCGGGTGGTGGTGAGCGACGACGGCGGACAGAAGAGAGAGAGAGAGCCGAGACTGAGAAGAGAGACAGAGAGAGAGAGATCGAGCAGTGGATGAGAGAGAGAAAACCGGCGGGGCCGGTGTTGTTTTTCCGGCAGAACCGCCGTGTGCGGCGGCGTGAGGGCGGTCGGAGACCCGGTCCGGCGGTCGGCGTCAAGGACCGGCGGTCCATACCTTTATCTGGCGGGTTTCACCATTCCGGTTCGGCAAGTTTGGTTCGGGTTAAGGTCACGGTTCAGTCACGGGTCAACCAGGCGGTTTGGCCAGGCGGTTCAGTTGACTCAGTCAATGAGTCAACTCAGTCACCGAGTCAACTCGGCGTTCGGGTCACGGCTCAGTCAACAGGAAGGCTCGGGTCAGTTTTGTATACGGTTCAGTCAACTCAGTTGACTCGGTTAACTCAGCAAGTTGACTCGGTCAACTCAACCGAGTCAACTCGGTCAGCAGCAGCGAGTCAGCTCAGATGGTTCGGTTCGGGTCAAGCGGTTCGTTCAGACGGCTCAGTTTCGGTTTCAGTTGACTCGGTCAAACGAGTCAACTCAGTCAAACTTGGTCAACTCAGTTGACTCGGTCAACATCCTGACGTGAAGACTTGGTAAAAATTAACGATGCGTTTATTTCATTATATCTATATAAACTTGATCTTACGTGAACGAGCTCGAACCATTACGTTTATAATTGAGTTTATATTTTGAAATACTTGACGAAAACTATATATATTGTTTGAATTTGGTTGAAATTTGATAAAATTACGACAACTTGGTTGTCCGGGGCGTCCAAAAATAGAGGAAACTCTGCCCGTTTTTCGAGAAAAATCCGTAAACACGACACGTATTATATTTCAAAAACGACGCTTAAAGGAATTCGAGTTTATAATACTTCAAACCTTGATAATTCCAAACGCTTTTACAAATAAATATAATGTTATATTTTTTTTCGAACGTCGTCAACTCGTATACGTTTACAAAATAAATATAGTTATATATTTATTCTAAATGTCGTACAACGCGAAATCTTTCACAAAAATAAATATGGTTTATATTTATTTTCAAACAAAACAACTCGACGATTTCTTTATAAAATAAATATAACTCTTCATATTTATTTTATACGCCTAGACGGCATATACGTATACTTTCGGCAAATATACACAAGACGTGATATATATAATACAGGTTATTATATATTATTTTCATACGAAACGCGATATATGATACGAGTTTGTTATATGATATTTTCATAGAAATATTCTTTTATACACGTATGTCTACTCGAAACGGCTAACGCACTTACAACGATATATTTATATATTTTTATATAAATATTTATTCATTTTAAGTCTCTTGGAAACCAAGTCCTTTTCAAGACTTATTAAATTGCTATTGACGTTAAACGAGACTTAACACGTATAACTTAATCTTTTCTCATTAAGTTAACTATTTACCGTTGAATCGTTCGATTAACGATTCGGTAGAGCTCGATTACACGTAGTTAGTTACTACGTTATTTAGAAACTTATTAGATATTCCGTGTTAGGAATATTGTAGAATGCACGCTAGCGAGTCTCACTTTGGAAACGACATCAAGGAGTCGTAATTAGCTAGCTTTGCACAGGAATATTCAGGTGAGTTCATAACCCCACTTTTTACGGCTTTACATTTTTATAAATGTTTTCGGGGTGGAAAGACATGCACGTTTTGCAAAAACATACAAAGTTTTGAACTAACGCAAAACACGTATTTCTAAATCATATTACGAAAGGGATTTCGAGGAACACAAATGATTTACGAAAGGTTTATACTAAACATACCGGTTTTTACAAAAACAAATGCTTGTTCGAAATGTGAATGATATTCGGCCAGGGTGACCGGGGATTGGGTTAGGGTAACCAGGAAATCTGGTCAGGGTGACCAGAGATTTATTTTATACACGGTATGGTTAGCGTAAGGAGGTGTTTTATTCCGATCATGTGAGTGGGTAGGAGCATATGAGGCCATTAGTCCTCATGTCGGGACCGAGGGACAGGAGCGGTAGATCTATCTGGGTGTAGCGAGCCCAGCCCCAAGCCAAACTAGAAACGGACCTTGGGGTGACTTTGTCCACATACTAACGCCGTGGCATAAATCTGCTAGGTTTGAGTCTCCCTATTTGCACTTCACATATATCAGTGGCCTTGCAAACCATTGGTGATCACAAGTCCCCTTATTTGCTACATACCAGGGAATTTATACTTACGAAACATACTTGTTCATACAAATTAAATACCATGTTTTATACAAAATTTAAGGCATAGGATTATGCGGGTCAAAGTCCGGGTGGGCATTGATAATTTTACGAACATTACAAAAACATGGTTTTATGAACATAACGTGTTACAAACACAACGTTTCCATATAACTTTGCAAGAAAATGGTTTTCAAATTCATTTTCTCAATACTATTTCAAAAACCGGTTATTCCAAAGATTTATTTCAAATCTTTCACAATTCCAAAGATTGTTTCAAACCTTTCACAACTCAAAAGATTTATTTCAAATCTTTTACAAACAAACTATGAACTCGCTCAACTTTATGTTGATTTTTCTCGCATGTTCTTTCTCAGGTTGCAGTTCTAAGACAAGGCACGGTTGGAATAGGAGACCCATGAAGAATCGAGTACTTAGTGGCGTTCAATTTCCAAAAGACTTAGCTTATTTTGCTTCCGCTGTGCAATCACGATACCAGTCCAGTCACGCCAAGCTCTGATAATTTCGGGGTGTGACAGATTGGTATCAGAGCTATAGGTTACAGCGAATTAGGTTTCTGTTGTGATACCTTGGCTCTAACCTCACTTTTCTCTGGGACTTAGACTATTAAGACGTTGAATACATACAGAACGCCTAGTACTCGAATATGGTCTCCAACCGTTGCCGAAAAACAAACAGTCAAAATTTTGTTTTCAAACATACTCTAAAGTTGTGTTTTACACACGGTACGCGAAACAATTACATACAGTACCCAACACTCTGAGAATTTAGGAAACATGCATTTAAGACCTTCGGAAAGGAAGTGCAGTCCTGGAAGGCTAGTGGGACTAGGAAGAGCAGTCTGAGAGTCTGAGAGGCTAGTGGGACTAGGAAGAGCAGTCTGAGAGGCTGGAAGGCTAGTGGGACTAGGAAGAGCAGTCTGAGAGGCTGGGAGGCTAGTGGGACTAGGAAGAGCAGTCTGAGAGGCTGGAAGGCTAGTGGGACTAAGAAGAGCAGTCTGAGAGGCTGGGAGGCTAGTGGGACTAGGAAGAGCAGTCTGAGAGGCTGGGAGGATAGTCTAGTGGGACTAGGAGATTCAGTCTGAGAGGCTGGGAGGATAGACTAGTGGGACTAGGGGAGATTACTTGATCGTTTATTGGTGACCAACATGCTTATTTGATTACCTGATTGATTATTTGCGCATGTGTGTGTTCATTAAAGGTCATCACGTAGGCACCGCGAATAATAACTCGGGCACACACTATATTGTCTATGATATTTTAACTTCCCGAGCAGGCATCCTACGCATAACAAAACGCTAGCGCATGAGAATACATAGAACTCAAATTTTACGCCAACGGATGTCGGGGTACATCACCTTCTACGCGGCACACAACGCTAGTGCACAGGTATACGTGAAACTTAAGCTATACATCAACGGAGATTGAAGTACGACACGTACGATTATCAAGGCGAGGCCTTTGAGAAGGAACGGTGACGCAATTTAACGACGACGCCAGATTCCTGTCAGCAGGGGAACCAACGATCAGGAAACGACAACTTGTCACGCGATCCTGCAACGACACGAATCACGCCAGGGAGAAGACTATTGTCTCCGCAATCCCCCCTACCTAACTTACGACGAATACGCTATGTTCGACATTCCATGGTAATGTCACCTAACAATTGGTCGTCACACGAAACCCCAGGTAAAGTCCTCAAATTTCTTTTATTGAAATTTCGAATTTCACACTTACTGAGTAGATTTTCGTATCTCTACTCCTCTTAATGGTCATTGTAATACGATCATTTCTTTACAAGTTACATACATGGTTTTTCGTTATAACCATGCCGAAAGTTTTCTTATCGATACATATATCTATTGTCGGATTGCGCTAAAACCAAGTTCAATTGTTTGAACTTGCTCATCACACTTATTCGATTCGAGACACCATATGATGTATTGGGAGCATCATATTCAAATCAATTTTTAACGAACACTTCATTTGTTCCGAGTCGTGGTAAACTTGTTTGGTATTCGACTCCATTGAATTGTTGATTTCGACACCTTGTGGTGGTGTTTTCACTTATTTGAACTTTGCGCTAAACTCGTTTACGTACCTTGTGCACGGATTTAATTATTCATTTATTGATTCAGATTAAATCCGCTTTGAATTATCACATTACAACAGTCTTAACACAATTGTGTGTTAAGACAATGGTACACAAATTCATTTCATATTCCGGTGTACCTCATAACGGTTCTTTCAACATCGATCGAATGCTTTGCGACATCCATTGTTTCTGCACCTTTGATCGAAAACATTGTTTCATTGATGTTTCATTTTCAATTGAAAATCCTGTGATGTCATTTAAAACAAACTTTCAAGATTCACTTTATTGCGCCTTCATTTGACTTCAAACACGGTGAATTTGTTTGATCACCGCTATTATTGAATCATTTGAATCATTACGACACCTTGTGGTGTCAGTACAAACTTGTAGCTTGTGCTAATTATGATTGAGCGTTTTATGCAAAACACAGGTGATACTTGTTCGATCACCTCTATTATTAAATGGTTTCATTCATTGCGACACATTGTGGCGTCGGTATGACTTGCAGCTTGCGCTGATCACGATCGAACGTTTCATGCAAACTATTACATTTGAGATTGTTGATTCTAAGTTCATCCCGTGGATGTTATTGCTTCTAGAACTCAGTTATTTATTGTGAACGTTCTTATGGAATTCGATTGGTCGAAGTTCCTGTTGGATCCCTGTTAACTTAGTCACATTAGTGACTGTACCGATACGTCTCGTTTCCTTTAACATCAATTACTGAGACACATTTCTTTTAAACTGTTGGGATTCCTATTGTGAAGGAATGCCCTTGAATTCACATGATTCGAATAAGTCTTGTTTCGATTACGCGGTCATTCACTTTGTTATTATTCGGACTTACCTGCGAATAACACAATTCTGAGGGGATAACATAGTCTAAATTTCGAGGACGAAATTTCTGTAACAGGGGGAGAATGTGACAACCCGTAATTTACGGCTCTTAATTACGTGATTAACAAGTAATTAACGCGATAATAAATAGTGTTTACAGCGCGAATTAACTTAATTAGGCCTTTGGAGTGCCTGGGAACGTCTATCCGTCTTTACAGTGCGCGAATGGTGGTTTACAGAAAAACCGGTGAAACGTTAAACGGCAACGGATCGAAACCGAACAGAATACTAACAACGCCGACAAATATTAAATTTTTACGATATATATTAGCTTCGTAATAAAATTTTTGTGACTACGGTCGGAACCGGATCGAGGAACGGATTAAAGACGGCAACGATACCATTTTTCGCGATTATCACCGTAGTCGACGAACGAGCGTGCAAACGACGACTACCGACCGTATTTTCGTGTATTTTTAATTTTTGACGTTAAACGGAGTTCTGGATTCGACAACGGGTCTCGTAGGAATTACAGGCCACTTATACACGGGGATTGAGCTTGTAGGCCTTGGGCCCAAGCCCAAAATCCACAAGCCTAAACCTACGCATAATGTGTAGATCCATACAAAATCCTATTAAATCTCTATAAGAGATTTGCAAAATCTCTACAATATCACAAAATCGCAGGAAGATCAAGCAAGAGATTTATTTTGATTACATAAGATCTCTATAGATCTTAACTCTAAGGATGGAATATTTATCCTGAATGTAATAACATTACCCAAAAGGAATTTTAATCTTCAAAACTCTATATAAAGGACCCCCCTTTGTTTGTCTGCATATCAATACACACACAGGCCAAACATACCCGATCTCTCACTCTCTCTCGTTCCCATTTTCCGGCGACCAACCGGCGGCGGCGCCGCCGCATACGGCGGCGGTGGTGATTTCCGGCAACCGATCCCACGAGAACACACCCCCCCTCTTCTCCTTCCTTTCTCCGGTAAAACAACCGGCCCCACCCCTCCTCTTTGACCCAGAAACGACCACCACCACAGTCGGGTGGTGGTGAGCGACGACGGCGGACAGAAGAGAGAGAGAGAGCCGAGACTGAGAAGAGAGACAGAGAGAGAGAGATCGAGCAGTGGATGAGAGAGAGAAAACCGGCGGGGCCGGTGTTGTTTTTCCGGCAGAACCGCCGTGTGCGGCGGCGTGAGGGCGGTCGGAGACCCGGTCCGGCGGTCGGCGTCAAGGACCGGCGGTCCATACCTTTATCTGGCGGGTTTCACCATTCCGGTTCGGCAAGTTTGGTTCGGGTTAAGGTCACGGTTCAGTCACGGGTCAACCAGGCGGTTTGGCCAGGCGGTTCAGTTGACTCAGTCAATGAGTCAACTCAGTCACCGAGTCAACTCGGCGTTCGGGTCACGGCTCAGTCAACAGGAAGGCTCGGGTCAGTTTTGTATACGGTTCAGTCAACTCAGCAAGTCAACTCAGTTGACTCGGTTAACTCAGCAAGTTGACTCGGTCAACTCAACCGAGTCAACTCGGTCAGCAGCAGCGAGTCAGCTCAGATGGTTCGGTTCGGGTCAAGCGGTTCGTTCAGACGGCTCAGTTTCGGTTTCAGTTGACTCGGTCAAACGAGTCAACTCAGTCAAACTTGGTCAACTCAGTTGACTCGGTCAACATCCTGACGTGAAGACTTGGTAAAAATTAACGATGCGTTTATTTCATTATATCTATATAAACTTGATCTTACGTGAACGAGCTCGAACCATTACGTTTATAATTGAGTTTATATTTTGAAATACTTGACGAAAACTATATATATTGTTTGAATTTGGTTGAAATTTGATAAAATTACGACAACTTGGTTGTCCGGGGCGTCCAAAAATAGAGGAAACTCTGCCCGTTTTTCGAGAAAAATCCGTAAACACGACACGTATTATATTTCAAAAACGACGCTTAAAGGAATTCGAGTTTATAATACTTCAAACCTTGATAATTCCAAACGCTTTTACAAATAAATATAATGTTATATTTTTTTTCGAACGTCGTCAACTCGTATACGTTTACAAAATAAATATAGTTATATATTTATTCTAAATGTCGTACAACGCGAAATCTTTCACAAAAATAAATATGGTTTATATTTATTTTCAAACAAAACAACTCGACGATTTCTTTATAAAATAAATATAACTCTTCATATTTATTTTATACGCCTAGACGGCATATACGTATACTTTCGGCAAATATACACAAGACGTGATATATATAATACAGGTTATTATATATTATTTTCATACGAAACGCGATATATGATACGAGTTTGTTATATGATATTTTCATAGAAATATTCTTTTATACACGTATGTCTACTCGAAACGGCTAACGCACTTACAACGATATATTTATATATTTTTATATAAATATTTATTCATTTTAAGTCTCTTGGAAACCAAGTCCTTTTCAAGACTTATTAAATTGCTATTGACGTTAAACGAGACTTAACACGTATAACTTAATCTTTTCTCATTAAGTTAACTATTTACCGTTGAATCGTTCGATTAACGATTCGGTAGAGCTCGATTACACGTAGTTAGTTACTACGTTATTTAGAAACTTATTAGATATTCCGTGTTAGGAATATTGTAGAATGCACGCTAGCGAGTCTCACTTTGGAAACGACATCAAGGAGTCGTAATTAGCTAGCTTTGCACAGGAATATTCAGGTGAGTTCATAACCCCACTTTTTACGGCTTTACATTTTTATAAATGTTTTCGGGGTGGAAAGACATGCACGTTTTGCAAAAACATACAAAGTTTTGAACTAACGCAAAACACGTATTTCTAAATCATATTACGAAAGGGATTTCGAGGAACACAAATGATTTACGAAAGGTTTATACTAAACATACCGGTTTTTACAAAAACAAATGCTTGTTCGAAATGTGAATGATATTCGGCCAGGGTGACCGGGGATTGGGTTAGGGTAACCAGGAAATCTGGTCAGGGTGACCAGAGATTTATTTTATACACGGTATGGTTAGCGTAAGGAGGTGTTTTATTCCGATCATGTGAGTGGGTAGGAGCATATGAGGCCATTAGTCCTCATGTCGGGACCGAGGGACAGGAGCGGTAGATCTATCTGGGTGTAGCGAGCCCAGCCCCAAGCCAAACTAGAAACGGACCTTGGGGTGACTTTGTCCACATACTAACGCCGTGGCATAAATCTGCTAGGTTTGAGTCTCCCTATTTGCACTTCACATATATCAGTGGCCTTGCAAACCATTGGTGATCACAAGTCCCCTTATTTGCTACATACCAGGGAATTTATACTTACGAAACATACTTGTTCATACAAATTAAATACCATGTTTTATACAAAATTTAAGGCATAGGATTATGCGGGTCAAAGTCCGGGTGGGCATTGATAATTTTACGAACATTACAAAAACATGGTTTTATGAACATAACGTGTTACAAACACAACGTTTCCATATAACTTTGCAAGAAAATGGTTTTCAAATTCATTTTCTCAATACTATTTCAAAAACCGGTTATTCCAAAGATTTATTTCAAATCTTTCACAATTCCAAAGATTGTTTCAAACCTTTCACAACTCAAAAGATTTATTTCAAATCTTTTACAAACAAACTATGAACTCGCTCAACTTTATGTTGATTTTTCTCGCATGTTCTTTCTCAGGTTGCAGTTCTAAGACAAGGCACGGTTGGAATAGGAGACCCATGAAGAATCGAGTACTTAGTGGCGTTCAATTTCCAAAAGACTTAGCTTATTTTGCTTCCGCTGTGCAATCACGATACCAGTCCAGTCACGCCAAGCTCTGATAATTTCGGGGTGTGACAGCCGAAGCTGGAAGATATCCCAGTTGTGAGGGAATACCCTGAAGTCTTCCCCGAAGACTTGCCAAGATTGCCGCCGCAACGACAAGTCGAGTTCCATATTGACTTGGTTCCAGGCGCCGCGCCTGTAGGCAAGGCACCTTATCGACTTGCGCCTTCCGAGATGCAAGAATTATCGACGCAACTTCAAGAGCTTTTGGACAAAGGATTTATCAGACCAAGCTTCTCTCCTTGGGGAGCTCCAGTTTTGTTTGTCAAGAAGAAGGACGGTAGTTTCCGCATGTGCATCGACTACCGAGAGCTAAACAAGTTAACCATCAAGAATCGGTATCCTTTACCGAGGATTGATGATCTTTTCGATCAACTTCAAGGTTCAAGTTATTACTCCAAGATCGATCTTTGATCAGGTTATCACCAGCTGCGAATACAAGAAGAAAGCATACCGAAGACTGCCTTCAGAACCCGTTATGGACATTACGAGTTTCTAGTAATGCCGTTTGGATTGACAAACGCGCCAGCAGTGTTTATGGATTTGATGAATAGAGTTTGCAAGCCGTACCTCGATAAATTCATGATTGTGTTTATCGACGATATTTTGATTTATTCAAGGACGAAGGAAGAGCATGAGCAACACCTTAGAGCCATCTTAGAACTGCTCAAGAAAGAGAAATTATACGCAAAGTTCTCGAAGTGCGAGTTCTGGTTGCGTGAGGTTTAGTTCCTTGGTCACGTGGTAAACGAAGATGGAATTCATGTGGATCCCACCAAGATCGAGGCGATCAAGAATTGGGAAACTCCGAAGACGCCAACTGAAATCCGACAATTTTTGGGTTTGGCAGGATACTATCGCCGATTTATTGAGGATTTTTCGAAAATCGCTCAACCGCTGACCTCCCTCACTCAAAAGGATAAAAAGTATGAATGGGGAGATAAACAAGAGGAAGCTTTTCAGTTGCTGAAGAACAAGCTTTGCGATGCACCTATTTTATCCCTACCCGAAGGCACCGACGATTTCGTGGTGTACTGTGACGCCTCGCGTCAGGGATTAGGTTGTGTGCTGATGCAGCGACAGAAGGTTATCGCTTATGCTTCACGCCAGTTGAAGGTTCATGAGAAGAACTACACCACACATGATTTGGAATTAGGCGCAGTGGTGTTTGCATTGAAGATTTGGCGATATTATCTGTATGGTACGCGCTGTACGATCTTTACCGATCACAAGAGTTTACAGCACATATTCGATCAGAAAGAGCTTAACATGAGACAACGACGATGGGTTGAGCTGTTAAATGATTATGATTGCGAAATCAAGTATCACCCCGGAAAGACGAATGTCGTAGCAGACACCTTAATTCAAAAAGAGAGGATTAAGCCCATAAGGGTTAGGGCTATGGAAATGATTATACAGACAGACCTCTCGTTGCGCATTCGTGCTGCGCAGAGAGAAGCTCTTAAAAAGGAGAATCTTGTGAATGAATATCTCTGTGGGATGGAGAAACAGTTGGTACCCAATGAGGAAGGAACATTGTGTTTCATGGGAAGAATTTGGGTTCCCCTCTTTGGTGGTCTTAGAGAAGTAATTTTCGATGAAGCTCATAAGTC
This sequence comes from Helianthus tuberosus, assembly GCA_030545235.1. NCBI lineage: Eukaryota > Viridiplantae > Streptophyta > Magnoliopsida > Asterales > Asteraceae > Helianthus > Helianthus tuberosus. Next base: position 10,827 of record JARYGA010027604.1, on the reverse strand, counting down.
AAGGTACTCGATCCACCCAGGATCGGATAAGATGTACCAAGATTTGAAGGATTTCTACTGGTGGCCGAGACTAAAAGGTGATGTTGCAACTTATGTTGGAAAGTGCTTAACCTGTGCTAAGGTAAAAGCCGAATATCAGAAGCCTTCAGGTCTTCTGCAGCAACCCGAGATACCCATGTGGAAATGGGAGCAAGCTCAATGGATTTTATAACCAAGTTGCCAAAAACACCCAAAGGTCATGACACGATTTGGGTAATCGTAGACCGTCTGACAAAATCTGCGCCCTTTTTGCCGATCAGAGAAAAAGATAACACAGGTAAGCTAGCCGAGCTGTACCTCAGAGAGATAGTTGCACGACATGGAGTGCCTCTCTTGATTATTTCCGACAGAGATGGAAGGTTTGTGTCAAGGATTTGGCAATCTTTTCAAGAAGCGTTTGGTTCTCAGTCGAATTTGAGCACGACATTTCACCCACAGACAGATGGCCAGAGCGAACGAACGATTCAAACGCTAGAAGACATGCTGCGAGCTTGTGTAATGGACTTGGGTGGCAGTTGGGACACTCATCTACCTTTGGTTGAGTTCTCATATAACAACAGCTACCATGCAAGCATTCAAGCTGCACCGTTTGAAGCTCTCTACGGACGCAAGTGTCGATCACCGTTATGCTGGGCAGATGCGGGTGATAGACAGCTTGTTGGTCCCTAATTGGTTCAAGAGACGACATATAAGATTATACAGATCCGAGAGCGCATCAAGGCGGCTCATGATCGACAAAAGAGCTATGCGGACCAAAGAAGGAAACCTTTGGAGTTTGAAGTGGGAGATATGGTTTTACTAAAAGTCTCACCTTGGAAAGGTGTAGCACGCTTTCGGAAGCGTGGAAAGTTAAACCCACGATATATTGGACCGTTCAAAATCTTGGAGAGAATTGGTCTTGTAATGGAAATATGCATGGTTATTTTAGAGGTAAGCGTGGGCTAAGGCAAGGAGATCCGTTATCCCCTTACCTCTTCACTCTGGTTATGGAAATTCTGACGGCTATTTTGAAACGCGAGACTTCTATTGATTCTTCATTCAGATTTCATAACAGATGTGAACGTCAGCAAATTATTAATCTTTGCTTTGCAGATGACCTGTTCATTTTTTCTAGAGGAGATCTTCAATCAGCCAAGTGTATTATGTCTTCGCTATCTAAATTCACTAAAATGTCAGGTTTGGTTCCTAGTATCCAGAAGAGCAAAGTTTTCTTTTGTAATGTTGCTAGTAATGTGAAGAATGCGATTCTGAGTGTGATGCCGTTTGTGGAGGGCTTGTTACCGGTTAAATATTTGGGTGTTCCTTTAATATCTACGAGACTTCTTTACAAGGATTGTAGTATCCTAGTGGAGAAATTGGAGAAGCGTATTATGAATTGGAGGAATAAAATGCTTTCATTCGCAGGGAGATTACAGTTAGTGTTGTCTGTTCTTTCTTCGATGCATATTTATTGGGCTTCAGTGTTTATTTTGCCAACTCGGGTGGTTCATGATTTGGAGGCGAGAATGAGGAATTTTTTATGGACTCAGGATGTTTCGTTTCATAGAGGGAAGGCAAAGGTTTCTTGGAAATCTGTTTATCTTCCTAAATTTGAAGGAGGACTGGGTATTAGACGGATTGCTGATGTCAATAAGGCTCTTATGGCAACTCATATATGGAGTATTATCACTAAACGCAAATCGCTTTGGGTTGACTGGGTGCATGATTACAGGTTGAAAGGCAAGAGCTTTTGGGTATGTAAAATGCCTGCTAATTGTTGTTGGAGTTGGCGAAAGCTTCTTCAGCTAAGGCCATTGATGAGGGATCATTTCAGGGTTCAAATTGGGGACGGGAGAATGACTTCAGCCTGGTATGATTCGTGGTCCGAGGTAGGGCCGCTAGGTAATTTCATTACTCCTAGGAGAATTACAAATGCAGGTTTTAGATTGGAGGATTCGGTTGCGGACATTTATGATAATGGGGAGTGGTTATGGCCAGCTGCGTGGCGTGATATTTATCCGGTTCTTATACAGCTTGATCAGATCCAGTTAAGCCATAATAAAAGAGATAAAGTCCAATGGAAGGATGGAAATCTGATGGTGGAGGTATCGGCTTCGAATATGTGGCAAACGGTTCGATATACTGAAGCAGAAGTGGATTGGAGCAGCTTAGTTTGGTGTGCTAAATGTATTCCAAGGCATGCGTTTCTCATGTGGCTGATTATGAGGAAGAAATTGTTAACCCAAGATATTATTCTACAGTGGGATCTCTCTCGCAGGAAGAATATGAATATGATGTGTTGCTTGCTTTGTTATGAAAATCATGATTCTCACGATCATTTATTTTTTGAGTGCAAGTACTCATCGAAGATATGGAGTACGGTTAGACGAAAAGTGGGTATGGAAGATGTGAATCCAAAGTGGGATGATGTGGTGGGATGGCTTATGTTGCGTGTAAAATCTAAATCGGCCGGTATGTATGTCAGCAGGATTTTAGTAGCGGCTACAGCTTATTTTATTTGGCAGGAAAGGAACACTAGATTATTCAAGAACCAGTTAAGACCACCGGAGCAATTATGTCAAGTAATATTGGATACGGTTCGGTATAAAATCATGGGACTTCGGCTGAAGAGAACTGATGGAGTGGCAAGGCTGTTGCAGGAATGGGATATTCGTGATGATGGATACGAAGGTGGCTGATTAGAGTGTTGAGTTAGAGTTTTTCTAGTTCTTTAGACTAGTGGGTTGATTTGGTATCTTGTTTTTTGTTTTTGTTTTTGCGTGGTGAAATTTCTTGAGGTATGCCTCTTGATTGAACTAGTGTAGACTCTCTACACTACTTGTTTTGTTTTGGTTGTGAATATATAAAATCACCGGGGTAACCCTTTACCCAAAAAAAAAAAAAAAAAAAGTTGGATCTACCCGCGGAACTAAATGGAGTCCATGATACATTTCATGTATCTAATCTGAAAAAGAGTCCAACTCAAGAAACAATTGTCATTCCTGCAGATGAAGTTCACATTGACGACACACTCCACTTTACCGAAGAACCTGTTGAGCTTACTGATTGGAAGGTTAACAAGACACGTAGGAGTAGTGTTAAACTCGTCAAGGTTCGATGGAACGCGCGTCACGGCCCAGAGTTCACTTGGGAGCGTGAGGACCGCATGAAAGCAAGATACCCACATTTGTTCCCCAACTCCCCTGCAGCTAGTAGCAGAGCTTAAATTTCGGGACGAAATTTTCTTAACAGGGGGAGAATGTGACAACTGTCAAAAATCCGGGTATCCGTACAATTAATTAACCATGATTAGTGCCTAATGACTGTGCTGAATTGCAATTAACTACTTTCTGATTATTGCATCATACCTACATGTGCATCACATATTGCATAATGTCACATCATTATTATATGTAAACCATATTGACATAAATGATGCACAAAACACAGTAAGCACAGTTAGCGGATAACTCAGAAAAATGCTGACAGAACTCAGCACATAGTTTTTGAAGATGGAAATCGGCCTATAATCCATTACTGAATTAGGAGATGGAATTTTCGGCACCAGTGCAATGATAGTGTGATTAATTTGTTGAAGCATCTTACCATTATCAAAAAAATCCAGAACCGCTTTCGCAACTTCATCACCCACAATATCCCAAGAGTTTTTGATTCGGCATATGATTCGGCAGGTTACTCGGGAAGAGGTTAAAAGTGCTATGTTCTCCATAGGAGAAAATAAAGCCCCGGGGCCGGATGGCTACACTTCTGCGTTCTTCAAAAACTCTTGGGATATTGTGGGTGATGAAGTTACGAAAGCGGTTCTGGATTTTTTTGATAATGGTAAGATGCTTCAACAAATTAATCACACTATCATTGCACTGGTGCCGAAAATTCCATCTCCTAATTCAGTAATGGATTATAGGTCGATTTCCTGCTGCAACGTTATTTATAAATGTATTAGCAAAATTCTCACTGACAGGATTAAAGGTAGTTTGGATTATCTTGTTGACATTAATCAGTCTGCCTTTGTCCCGGGTAGGAAAATCACAGATAATATTCTTCTTACCCAGGAGCTTATGCACAATTATCACTTAAACATAGGCCCGCCCAGGTGTGCTTTTAAAATTGATATACAAAAGGCCTATGATACTGTGAGCTGGTCATTTCTTGAGGATGTTCTGCATGCGTTTGGGTTCCACCAAAAGATGGTTAAATGGATCATGGTTTGTGTTACGAATGTCTCTTATTCGTTGAGCATTAATGGTAACCTGTATGGGTATTTTAAGGGTAAAAGAGGGCTCAGGCAGGGTGACCCTATATCCCCTTATTTATTTACTCTTGTCATGGAGGTTCTCACATTGTTATTAAAGAAGGCTGCCTACTCTAGTAATGCGTTTCGGTTTCATCTTTATTGCAAAAAACAGAAGATTATTAACGTTTCGTTTGCTGATGATCTGTTTTTGTTTGCTAATGGGGATGCGGCGTCGGTTAGGATTCTTCGGGACACTCTTCAGATGTTCACTAGTGTGTCGGGTTTAGTTCCAAGTTTGCCGAAAAGTACCGTTTACTTTGGCAATGTCCCTCGTCCTATTAAACAGGAAATTCTCCATATTATGCCTTTCCAAGAGGGATCACTTCCGGTTCGATATTTGGGAGTTCCTCTAATATCAACGAAGCTCTCTTACAAAGACTGCAAAATTTTAGTGGATAAAATGGCTAAGAAGATTGATAATTGGATGACGAGATCTTTATCTTTTGCTGGTAGACTTCAGTTGGTTAATTCTATTCTATCTGCAATGCATATTTATTGGGCTACTGTTTTTTTTGGGTAAAGGGTTACCCCGGTGATTCTATTATAGACAACCGCCAAATAAGAACAAGTAGTGAGGATGAGTTCCCCACTAGTTCATATACAGGACATGCCCCGTATATGTAAACAAAAAAACCTAACAAAACAAGTTAACAACTCAATCTAGCCTACTACAATCATGATAATGACTAACTAGTAGACAAACGAAAAACAAAACAAACGACGTCAACCACCATCATCAAAAATGAAATTGCTACCAACCGGCAGCCCCATAGCATGAGCCAGAAACCAGCTATCCATTGGACACCTTTATGTGAGAGGTGCTTGCCCCTGTACTGGAAGACGTAGGATGTGTACCCGATGTCATAAACTCCTTCGTTTCATCATATATCTACCTCATCATCGTCAGACTCCGCATTTAGCTCACGATCCCCTTTAGATCTCCCTTGGAAAGAACCCCCGTCCCCCCCCCAACAAACCCAAGAGCACTAAAAGAATTGTGTGTTTGAACCTTGGACGAGCTAGTCACTACCTTTTTCTTCTTATCCACAGGTCTATATTCAAACTTGGGCTTTTGATTGTTAACTTGAAACCCACTCTTCTTTACATTCTTCTTTGTCTTGACTTCCATATAACCATCCTCATCTACTTTCTGAATGTTTGTAGGAGGTTTCACTATCGATCGAATACCCTTAGGACACTCCTCATAAACATGCCCAAAAACACAGCAATGGGCACATCTCGGGGGTTCCCATTCATACTCCACCCTAATAGTCTCAGTAACATATTTACTCCCATCCAATTCAGGAATAGCCATGGTAAGAGTCTCTTTCAAATCCTGATCAGCCGATATTTCAATGAGAGCCCTAGCATAGCTGCTCCTTCCCCAAGCCTCATTACACATATCAATAGTATACGAATCAAGCCGCACAGGATTCCCAATTTTTGAAGCCAGCATGCTTAAACCATCATCAGAATATGCCACTAGGGGGACATCATGCAATTTAACCCAAACTGCAACCTTTTTAACTTCTTCTTTTTTAAGAGTGTTTGTAGGGGACCAAATGTTGAGAAACATAGGTTTGTTACGGATCATCCAGGGACCCTTCAAGAACGACATCCATACCCTTTCTGTCTTCAAACTTGAAGAAAAAGAACCCATTCGAATTCATCATAGTTTTCTGAAGACCATGTTTCTTCCAATTTGTTCTCACAAAGTGTTCAACTACTGGATACGCAATTCTATCCCCCAGAAAATAACCATAAAGAGTGTTAGCTAACCTGTTTTCAACCTGGCGAACAGAATCAATCGGAAGCACTACATCCACTCCATCCATTGAGACCTCTGAGTTTAGAGAACGAAACTTGACTTTAGGAACCTGTTCAGCCGCAACATTGGGCTTCCTAGCAAATTTATCATCATTCTGTTTCTGAATAAACTCACTACCACGCTTAATATCCCCCTGCTCGAACTGTTCATTTAGGACCACATCCGCATAAGATTGGACATGAACATTATCATCTTGTATCTGATCTTGAACTTGAACTCGAGGAGGACTAACATCCTTCAACGGTAGCACAAATGCTACCTTTCTTTTGTCACACACCTTCGCATAAATCTGATTAGGAGAATCAGAATTGCCAATAACATGCTCAGAATCATTTAGCGGCATCATAAAACAAACTTTCTTATTCGGCAATTCAGCAACCCTAGCCGGCATAAGTGAAGTTTGTCTAGGCTCAAATGGTTTCCCATCAATGTTCTTAATCTTTGTCACAAACACATTAGATTTTTCAGCATCTTGGCCAGCCATAACCACAAAAGTGATTAATAGTTAACGTTGTGACAAGAACAAAAAGAACAATCAGCGAAACAAACGAATGTTGCTGGAACCCTAACAAGAATCAGTCAGCCGACTAACCTTAATCAGCGACAAAGTAAGCAGGCTACCGAAACCCTAGTCGATTGCAAGCAACCACTCCACAGATGACCCGTTTACAATCTGAAATCAAATCAAAAACAGAAAAAACGTAACCCTTATTAACGCCTAAGACCAGCGCCGCTGAATCAGAAGTGTTGCCGAAAATCAGAGAAAATCATAAGCACAAAAGCGAAAGAATCAGCTACAGATCAGTGCCGATTAGAAAACCCTAACTACTAAACTCAATCCGATTACAACTGAATATCACCTAAGGATGATAATCAAGATCAATCGTGACCAGGATTGGCAAGAAAAAGCTAGGGTTTGACAAGAACGCCTATGTCTCCAAAATCGCCCAGAGAACCCATGTTACGGTTTGACTTTTAGGCTACTGTTTTCATGTTACCAGCTAAAATTGTTAATGATCTTGAAAGATGTATGCGCACTTTCCTTTGGTCTGGTACTAACCATCAGTCTGTTAAGGCTAAAGTGGCTTGGAAGGTTGTCTGTTTACCCAAGTATGAGGGGGGATTGGGTATTCAACAAAGCCCTTCTATTTTTACTCATGTTTGGAGTATCCTCACTTAACAGAAAATCGCTTTTGGGTTTAGTGGATCCATATGTATAAGCTTAAAGGTAGGAGTTTTTGGGAGGTTCCGAGCCGTGGTCGTATGACTTGGGGTTGGAGGAAGCTTCTCGCAATTCGAAGCTTAATCCGGCCTTATTTGTGGTCTTCTATTGGCAATGGGGTCTCAAACAAACATATGGAGTGACATGTGGTGTGATCAATGTCCTTTGAGTAGTTTTATTAGCCCGAGATGAATCTCTAATGCTGGTTTTCATCTTCAGTCTTCGGTTCCTGAGTTGGTTTCGCATAGTGGGGATTGGAAATGGCCGATTGCTTGGTATGATTTATTCCCAGTTCTAATCAATATTGCAGGTTCCTATTTTCTTGATAGGCAGGATCGGCTGATATGGAAGGATCTTGATGGCAATTCTCGTCACTTCTCTTCTTGGGAGGTTTGGAATAATATCCGGCATCGTGAAAACTTAGTGCCATAGGTTAATATGGTTTGGTTCAAACATTGCATCCCAAGGCACTCGTTTCATTTGTGGCTTGTCATAAGGAATAAATTGAAGACGCAAGATAGATTGTCGGTTTGGGAGGCAGGAAGTGCTACAAATTTAAACCTCATGTGCTGCCCGTTGTGGTTGCCGTGATAGAGATTCAAGGAATCACCTATTCTTTGAATGCTCGTTTGCTTTGGCGGTTTGGAATAACGTTAAGGCAGTGGACGTATATGGAAAGTGTTAGTGGTACCTGGGCCGAAATTATGTCTTGGATGAATCAGAATTCGAACATGCAGATGCCGGAAAATATTATCAGCCGATTGGTTCTATCAGCTGCATCTTATTATGTCTGGCAGGAAAGAAATAATAGGCTCTTCGCTAAAAACCAGCGTACGGAGATGGTGATTGCTCGGTGAGATCATTCGGACGGTTAGACTGCGCTTATTGTCATTCAAATTCAAGTGGAGACCTGGCCTCGAAGGTTACTTGAGAAATGGCAGCTTCCCAGTGGAAACATGGTTATTGATCCAGGCTGAAAAGTAGAGTCTTGTCTATGTTTTTGTTGCTCTTTTGAGCTGGGTTGTTTTGTTGGTTGTTTTTGGGCTGTTTTTGTCTGTTTGGCTGTTTTTGTTCTAACCTTGGTATGCCAAGGTTTTGGTGTGTAACATTTCAGTTGCACAATTTGTGCTTTTTGATTTATAAAATTCACCGGGGTAACCCTTTACCCAAAAAAAAAAAAAAACTCAGCACATAGACTGACAGTGCAATGAGACACAGAATAAGCCAGAAACCAAGTATTACACTAGTATAGTGTGTAGGAAAGTGAGGATCACAAAACTGCCGTTCTAAGTGATAGTTTAAGTGCCGGAAAGTGCCTAAAACTCACCTAAAGTGCTGAATTTAGCAAAATTGATAAATCAGCTTTTTTAACACACTAAAATTATGCAGAAACATGGTAAAATGGTCCTGAATGCTTTCCTAAGTGTCGAGAATTAAAAGTTTCACAAAAGGGGTACATAAAGAACACTAAACTGTATACTTTAGCACTTTAACGAACCAGTATCTAACCGAACAACCGGACACTACCCGAAACATCAAAATTACACTAGAAGCATTGTTTTAACATTACCAAGCTAGTTATGAACCCTAAACATCATGACACATCATAAATATCTAGTAACTAAAGTATCTAACTAGATACTTACATTTTAACCACAATCTAACTATATGGTTCAACCTAAGCTAGACCCCCCCCCCCACCTATGTAATCGGCCAAGCATGGCCCCACAAAGATGATTTGTTTGAATATTTAATTAGATTTTGTTGCAAGATATGGAACACTTTATCCAAGAGTTAAAAGAGTAAGATGGTTATAAGTAAGATCTTGAAGATCATAATCTCATTCTCACACACACACTAACACACACCACTCTCTCTCCTTCTCTTGCTCTCACTCTCGGCCGAGAACAAGGCCACACACCACCACCATCTTCATCTCATTTTCATCCATTCCATACTCATACAAGGGTGTTAGAAGCTAAGTTAGGAAGCTTGGAGGGTTTGGAGATTGAAGGGCCTCTTTCATTTGCTTTTATCCATCACATTCATCATCTTCATCTTCTTGAGTTTCATCCCTAGCCTTGTGCTAGTAGTAAGGCCCCTTATAATCTCTTGTTAATTATTGTAATGTTGGTTAAAAGATAATATATGTTGCTAAACATGAAGAACACTAATGATCAAGAAGACAATCTCTAACATAAAGCTCACTAACATAAGAATATATGTTGTTTTAGTATATGTGTGAGACTTGATGATTGATTCTTGTGTTTATGATGTTAAACATCATATGGAACTTACTAGATTATGATTAAACACATGATCTAGCAAGTTGAAGTGATGATCTTGTAAATGACCAAGATGATCATACTTTATGTTTCACATGAACTTGAAAATAAGGATGATTTTAGGTATGATGAAGTATGAAACATGTTAGAAGTCTTGTATAAAAGTGATTTCAAACATAGTTTTCTCAAGAAACCAAGTTCATTTGCAAGATTTACATAATCATGGATTTTAAAGAAACTAACCATGTTTTTAGAGGTATATCAAGTGTAGAAATACATTGTTAACAAGAAAAACTCAAAAGAATGATTTCTAGAAAAATCATTTTGTAAGTTGTAAAAGACTAAATCTTGCAAGAAAGGGCATTTACAAATAAATAACCAAACTTTAAAGGGTAACTAAGCTTACTAAACACACTAGTAGGTTACTACAAGTTTTATAAAAGTTCAAGTTCATGTTGTTGTGTAAATTGCATGATTTTCGCACTTGGTAAGTGTTGATTGAATTGTTAATTGTTTGGGATGATTTTAAAAGAAAATGATATGCTTTGAAAGCATGGAAACCTCCATTTTTAAGGGGAAACTATGGCAAATTTTTTGTAGAAATTAAATACTTAGAAAAATATTTTAAACAAGTATTTACAAGTATATTTTAACCATGATTTTCATACAAAGTTGCCATGATTTTATTACAAAAAGTATAAATATTGGAGGTTGGTTTTTGTAAATAAAAATGGCTAAATATGTATTGGAAAGATATATATTTAGAAAGACACATGTGTGTGATTATTTGTATACTTTGTGTATTAGTTATAGTATTTTAGGACTTGAAATAATATAACTTAACAAAATACCAAGAAATTACAATCCAAAATATTATCAAAAATCTCAAGGAATAAATATACAAGTTACACGCATAATATTTTAAAACCGAACGAAAGAATGTAACTTACAAAATATTCCGGAAAATACATTTATAAATATATTTTTGATAAATGATATTTTGGACACAAAGAAATGAAAATATGATTTTCATGATTATCACAAAGTTATATCATATTTTGACAAAAAGGAAATATATAATTTTTGATGAATAATATATACATATACATACATATATATATATATATATATAGGGTAAGGTTCATGCGAGAACCACTCT